>CM048653.1:10796401-12167651 GCA_026413185.1 Pueraria montana var. lobata
ATAAGAGGAGAACAATATATATTATCAACAAAATAATTCATATAGACAATTATATAATAAGTCAATTGGTTAAATGTTTAAATACTAACCTGAGAGTGTGTTATTCATCCTTGCAAAGAGCCCATAAAGGTTTGATAATTCAATGAGCAAATCTCACGTGATTTATATATTTGTTATTTCAAATGATTTACAGATCACTGTTAAATCATAATTATACCATAAATATATATCTTTTCAAATAGGCTCTAGTTGTATATAATATAAATCAATATAAAACATACATTTCAAGAATGATACAGTTTTCAGTAATTTTTAACAGTAAAGGCTTGCAAAATTGTGAGTCTAAGCCTAAGTATAAGTGGTTCGTTTAATCGCGAGTCTATGCAATTTGGTCTACATATATAACCTACAAATTAAATATGTTGAGCTTGTGAGTTCACGACCAATTTGTTTACCCACAAAATAATCTAATGATGTTATTAATATTTTTAATTATTTTAAAGTAGAAACAAAAAGAAAATGTAAGTAATTTTTTTTACTTCTTACTATAGTGTTAATTTGATACAAATAACTGAAAATTGATAAGCTAATTATATGAATTAGAAAAAATTAGTAAAATTAATTAATCAACTAACTAATTATATATATATAAGATGACATGAAAGGACGTAATTATGTATGCATATGTATATATAGAATGATTAAAAATTAAATAAATTTATATATAACTTTATTGAATGACAGTGACAACCACATTTTCTCAGTACGTAGTGAAGTTAGTGAATGGAGATTGTGTTGTGAGGGTTGTGTGGTGGCAGTGATGCTGAAGGATTAAGAAGTGTTTCACATAAGTATATAAATAGAATAGAGCTGCCCCTCTTCCCTTCCGTATTGAGAAAAATCACACTTATCCTTACGTACGTTAATAACCCTCCTTGAAGATGTTCAGTGCCAAAACATGGAAATATTTGATCCCTCTAGCATGTCAAAACAAAACCTTTGCTAGAGGGGTTGAATATCTTCATGATTTGGCACAGATTTTTTTCCATAGGGTTCTCAAATCATCCAATATTTTGCTTCGAGATTGTTGGCACAAGAAGCTCTAAGGAAATCAGAAACGTAAAAATATTTCATTCATCCAGCTGCAGTATACAATTGTTTCTGATACATATATGACTAAAAAGCAGAACAAAAGCCTTCTACTATCTAATAAGTTAATGAGCCAGCTGCCCATCTTAATTACAAGGCTTAAAACACACTCCATAGGTACAAGTCAACACACTAAGTCAGAAAACACAACAATTGCACTGCATAAAGCATAAAAAATAAATACATATCAGTAAAAATACTGCAGTACATAAGAAATTCAGCTGCATTAACACTCCTTCTTGAAATTTTTGATGGAGACTCCAAGCAAGCCTCTTAGTCTTCCAAATCTTGCTCTAGGTAGAGCTTTAGTCAGAATATCAGCAACTTGAACATCAGAATAGCAATGAATTAGCTTGATCTCACAATTCTTAACAGCCTCACGAACAACATGAAACTTCACTTGAATGTGCTTGGTCTATCCATGCTGAACTGGATTTTCTGCAATGGCAATTGCTGATTTGCTATCACAGTAAATTTCAGTAGCTTCCAGCTGCTCTACTCCCAAATCAAATAAAATTTTCTTCAACCAAATAGCTTGGTTTGCTGCTGCAGCTGCTGCAACATATTCTGCCTCTGCAGTGGACTGAGCTACAATTTCTTGCTTCTTCGAGTTCTAAGAAAACATGCCAGAGCCTAAGGAAAAAACATAACCAGTAGTGCTCTTCATGTCATCAAGGTTTCTAGCCCAATCACTGTCAACATAGCCAAATAAATTTCCATTTTCACTTGGCTTATACCAGATTCCAAGTTGAGTAGTGCCTTTCAAGTACCTAAGCACTCTCTTGGCTGCTGCAAAATGAATCACACTTGGACTCTATATAAATCTTGAGAGTAAGCTGGCTGCATACGTAAGATCGGGTCTAGATAAAGTGAGATAAAGCAAACTTCCTATTAAACTTCTATAAAGAGAAGCATCCATTTTTTCAGTTCCATCATCTTTGGACAATTTCAAATTCTGCACCAGAGGAGTTGGGACAGATTTGCAACTTTCCATTCTGAACTTCTTCAAAACTTCATGAGCATACTTTTCTTGATTCAGAAAAATTCCATCTTCAGTTTGATGCACTTCCAAGCCTAGAAAATAATTCATTTCTCCCAAGCTAGACATCTGAAACTGATTATGCATCTCCTCCATAAGCTGCTGCACTTCTTGTTGATTATTGCTAGTCACTAGCAAATCATCAACATACAAAGAAACAATTAAGGAGCCACCATCCAACAACCTTTTCACATAAAGAGTTGCATCATTTTCACTCCTGAAACCTTGACTGGAAAAATAGCCATCAATTCTGTTGTACCAAGCTCTAGGAGCTTGTTTCAACCCATACAAAGCTTTATGAAGCTTATACACCTTGTCTTCACTCCCTTTCACAACAAAACCTTCAGGTTAAGCTACATAAATTTCTTCAGTCAAGTTCCCATTTAAGAATGCAGATTTGACATCTAAATGCCAAATTTTCCATTTCATTTGAGCTGCCAAAGCTACAAGAATGCGAATAGTGTCCATTCTTGCAACCGGAGAAAATGTTTCTGCATAATCAATTCCTGGCTGTTGTGCATAGCCTTTAACAACAAGTCTGGCCTTGTATTTGTTAATGGATCCATTAGGATTCAGCTTTACCTTATAGACCCATTTAACTCCAATAGCAGTTTTGTCCTCTGGTTTGTCAACCAGCTGCCATGTCTTGTTGTCTTCAATGGTGGTGATCTCCTCCTTCATTGCTTGGTTCCATTCTTCAACCTTACTAGCTTCTTCAAAGCTGCTAGGTTCAACTACAACAACATTACATCTATGATAAATTTCTGAAAGAGGTCTAGTGCCTCTCACAGCAAAATCATCATCAACCTCTCCTTCTTGATCTTCAATGGTGCTCTCCAAAGAAGGCAAAACTGCATGCCTTTCCATTTGAGAAGTCTCCCAATTCCAAAAAGAATCTTCATCCACCTTCACATCTCTACTGACAAAAACTTTGCCTGAATCAATTCCATAGACTTTATAGCCCTTAGACTTTGAGCTATAACCTATTAAAATTCCTTTTTCAGCTTTCTCATCCAATTTGCTTCTTTTCACATCTGGTACATGACAGTAACAAGGTGAACCAAACACTTTTAGATGTCTAATGGATGGCTTAATTCCTCCCCAGGCTTCAATGCGTGTCATTCCCTCTACTGCTCTTGTAGGAAGTCTATTTTGGAGGTAGACAGCTGTGTTTACAGCTTCTGCCCAAAAAGACTTTGGCATTTTCTTCTCAAAAATCATGCATCTAGCCATCTCAAGAACTGATCTATTTTTCCTCTTTGCCACTCCATTTTGTTGGGGTGAATAGCTCACTGTAAGTTGGCGCTCAACTCCCAAATCTTCACAAAATGAATTAAATTCAGCAGAGGTATACTCCTTCCCATTGTCGGTTCTGAGTTTCTTCAAAAGACAACCACTTTCAGCTTCAACAAGGGCTTTAAACTTCTTAAAAACAGAAAAAACTTCAGATTTCTGTTTAAGAAAGTAAACCCAAGTCATTCTTGTAAAATCATCTATGAAGAGAATAAAATACTTGTTGCCATTGAGTGAACTAGTTTTCATAGGTCCACAAACATCAGAGTGCACTAACTCAAGCTTTTCACTTGCTCTCCATGTAGATGAACTTGGAAAAGGCAATCTATGTTGCTTACCAAGTTGACTGCCTTCACATACTTCTGAAAAAACTTGAATATTTGGCAAATCTTTGACTAACTCATGCTTTTGAGCAAACTGAATGGATCTCAAATTAAAGTGACCAAACCTCTTGTGCCATAGCTTAGAATCAAGTTCAGTCTTGCTAATGTTGCACTCATGTTCAGAAATTAAATTCCAATTAACAGGAAAACTTCTTTTTTTCATCTCTACTTCAAACAATTCATGACCATCAACATCAGTAACTACACAACTTTTTTCTTTAAACAACAAGCAATAACCACTTTGCATCATTTGACCCACACTCAACAGGTTTTGATCAAGTTCAGGCACTAAAAGAACATCAAAAATATGCTTAATACCTGTTGCAGTATGAATTCCCACAACTCCTTTACCAATGATGGCAAGTTTGTCTCCATTTCCAATCTTTACCGATCCTCCAGCGGGTTTCAGCTAAGAAAAAAATTCTGGTATGCTTGTCATGTGTTGAGTGCAGCCACTGTCAATAAACCATGTATTTTCATCCTCCAAACTCCTTGTAGTCTGGGCCATGAACAATAGATCTTCATCATTTTCAGCTTCAATGACATTTGCCTTTTGAGTGGTCTGATTTTGCTGATTTTGCTGCTGCTGTTTCAGCCTACAAAACCTCTCTATGTGGCCATTTTGTTTGCAATATCTGCATTGGATAGGTGGTGGTGTCTTCCCTTTGTACCAGTAATCACTCTCCTTATGACTAGTTCTTTTGTAAATCCCACACTTTGGAAATTTTTCTCTTCTCTTGGAATCATTTCCAGAGTGCTCTCCAACATATTTCTTCTCTCCTTTTGCTGCTACTGCCTTCCCTTTGTGTTTGACTTGTAGTGCAGATTCTGATGCTTCCTCTTGTCTGAGAAGCCTCCGCTGTTCTTGAGCTTGAAGAGCATTTATAAGCTCTGTCAAGCTTATCTTAGAGAGATCCTTTGACTCTTCAAGTGAAGAAATCTTGGATTCAAACCTTTCCGGTAAGACAACCAAGACTTTCTCAACTATTCTGCTGTCTGGAAATTTCTCCCCTAGCAATCTGATCTGGTTCACAACCTTCATCAATCTAGTCATGAAATCTTTGATGTTTTCAGCCTCATTCATCTTCAAGGCTTCAAACTCTCTTTTGAGGTTGAGAACTTGCATTTGCTTAGTCCTCTCATTTCCAAAAAACTCTTCTTCAAGCTTCTCCCAAACTTCCTTTGTTGTATCCAAGTTTGAGATTCTCATAAAAACATCATCATCCACAGCTGAATGCAAGATGGTAAGAGCCTTTGCTCTTTTGGAAACTTGCTCATTGTGAACTCTCATCTGAGCAACAGTGGGATTTTCTTCCAAAGCTGGTGGTTCAGCTGTCTCCACTGCTTCCCAAAGATCATAAGCTTTCAACTGAGCTCTCATCTTCACAGCCCAAATTTCGTAGTTCTTTCCTGTGAATACAGGAGGTGCTGGTAGTGAGACATTGTTGGAAGCCATTTAGAAGTTGGGTATTCTGAAAACAGATTGGGTTTTTGATTGTGTCTCCTCTCTGTTTTTTGGTTTTCTGTTTCTGGTTTTCTTTCTTCTCTCAGGTTCTCTCACAGTCCCTCAAGATCAAATAAGCTCTAGATACCAATTGTTGGCACAAGAAGCTCTAAGGAAATCAGAAACGTAAAAATATTTCATTCATCCAGCTGCAGTATACAATTGTTTCTGATACATATATGACTAAAAAGCAGAACAAAAGCCTTCTACTACCTAACAAGTTAATGAGCCAGCTGCCCATCTTAATTACAAGGCTTAAAACACACTCCAAAGGTACAAGTCAACACACTAAGTCAGAAAACACAACAACTGCACTGCATAAAGCATAAAAAATAAATACATATCAGTAAAAATACTGCAGTACATCAGAAATTCAGCTGCATTAACAGAGATGATTTGCGTGCTAAAGTATCATACTCCTGAACTGAAGACCTCATTTCATTGACTAAAATTGTTTCCATCGGTTTAGCATGTACAAATTTGAGTCTTATTTGTGAACCACTCACGTGTCATTTTGTTTCTTCTTCTTGTCCATCATGATAATTATTCTTTCACTTTGTGTCACTCATCCCCTGTTTTTTTTTTTAGATCATCATCAGTCAGCTGAGTGAGTGGCTATTAGGAACTGTGGTCCTTCACGCTTGGCCTTCATTGTTAGAGTGGCCCTTTTGCTTTTTATTGTATTTTAAGAAGTTATTACTGTTATATATTTTGGGATGTACTACTAGATATTTGGGTCTTGAAATGAGGAGATATTATTCTGTCTTTTTGGCTCTTGATAAAAGGTTAATAAATTCAAATAGGTGATTATCATTTTGGGATGTTGAAAATTACAAAGGAGGATCTACCGAAATTTCAGTAGTTCGATTTAAAGTACAAATTATTTGAAAATTTCATTTTTTTGAGAATGTTGCCCTTAAAATAAAATAAACACACTAAAATAGTAAACTAAATAAATGCTCCCCTTGCTTCTCTTTTTTTTTTCCCCAAAAGTATTTACCTCGTTTTGGTCTATAAAGTTGTATGCTGTTGCTAATTGGCTGTTGAAGATTATTTTAGAGGATTTGCTTTCATGTAATTATATTGCTTTAACAGGTTTATTGATTATTTATTCTGAAGCTTTTTTTAAGAAAAAATAAAATGCAAACATATGTTTGTGACTCTCATTTGCATTGCATGAATAATAGCATTAGATTGTGGATATTGGCAATGCTTTGCATATTCCTCAATCCAAGATGAACTATACTATGAAGGGTAGTTCCTGCAGCTATATAGATAGATGTTCAAGGTCTTTCAATTGAAAAATAAAACATTATATTCAATAAAAATTTAGTCTCTGGATATACATTGTCTTTCATATACATATATTGTATATGCATGAGGACTAAAATAATCATTTTCTAATAAAATAATATTTAGAAAAGAGCAACCCCTACCAACAAAGGAAGCAATCACAGGCAGTAGTATTAGTACTCCATGATGGGAGTATTCTCTTCAATGTGGCTTGTGGTGTGCACATGAGAATCAGAATATATCAAAGCTCATAATGGTTAAGTAACAGCATGGAACTACTGGAGTAGAGAATAATTTTCCTTAAGGATGCTCCAAGATCCTGATCCAGTACCAATCCTGCAAACCAATATCAAAAAATGCTACATCTTTTCATCATTTGTCACATGCATGGTTCCATAATGTGTTCTCATAAGATGTGCAGGAAAAATATCTCCTAAAGTTATTCTTAGCAGGTAATCTTTTATGTGTAGTAAAAGAAGTTACCTCCAAAAGCCTGCAAATATCCTTAGAGTCATGTAAATAGACAGCGCAATCCAGATACCAGTAAAGTCAAGGCTTGAGGACAACAAGTACATAAGCCATAAGGGAGAAATAAACTGATTCACAGCAGGAAAAGGAGTAATTGGTGGCTATATAAACCTTGCTATAATTTTTTCAAAGTATAAATAATAAAAAAAGGAAAAGATAAAAGGAATTAACCAGTTGATCAACATTCACAATATCTTCTTTTTCCTTGTTTTCAAAGTCAATGCCAAAGTAAGGTTGATCTACATTCATGACTCATGAACACAATCTCAGATACTTGCTTTGAGTTTACAGAAGAAACAATTTTCCTAACTTACCGTCGAGTAAGCAGAGTATGTGAAATCTGAAGCTCCATAATTGACTCCTTCAAAAACAAATGCCAGAGCATTTATGGTTTGAGTGGCAAAAACATACTAGCCAAGTATTCATCAAGTAAGCTTTTCTAATTTGGGAAACCTATATTTTGTTAGGAAGAGAGAGCACTATAATTTTATTTATAAGGATATTACTTACTGGAATGTCAATATTGATATGTTGCAGAACATTGATGTCATTTGTAAATTGACTTAAAAGAACAAATGAGAGCACCAACCCAAGAATCAATCCAAGCTGCATGATCAAATTATTCAAGACAGATGAATTAAGAACATGAATAGCTAACTGAACCAATATGACGGATAACAAGTTGCATTTGAGGCAAATATGATAAAACAGGTCAGGTCTATTTAATTGTTTATAGGGCATTTAAAGAGGATAAAACAGGTAAGGGCATAATAACCATAACAACTGAATGAATCATTATTTGAACAGAGTTGAGAAATGGGGAAATAAAATCATTTTCTTATAGTAGATGCAGTGCTACTTTTTAATAGTAGATTGCATTGCTACTTTTGTAGACTATGATCCCTTATTTTTTCCAAAATTATGTTTCTATTTAGCTGATGGCATTTACTTTACTTTCCACCAACATATGTAAAGAAGCCCCAACAATAGAAGGTGTAGAAGAATACCTTTTGCAACAATAGAGCTTCTTGAGGACAGGTTGGAAAATTCATCAGATCAACTCCAACCATTAATACACCATAACATCCTAAAGACACAACAAAATATATGGGTAGCTCCACAGAGGACATAAACAAGGCATCATAAGCATTACACAGATTAGAGTTCAACAAAATAGAGTCACCAACAGGATTGATTCAGCTTAGGTTTGAATCCAACTGCCAGTAATTTATTTCAAGATATATCAATAGGAATGAATTATTAAAAAAGGGAATATGAGATTTGTTAAAGAGACCAACAAAAATATTAAGATGAATGACACAACATATCATAAAAGAAAAAGAAAAGAGAGTCTATAAATTACATATTAAAATAAATGAAAAAAATAAACAATCAAAATAAGGAGCTGCTGCCCTGCTCTGTTCTGTTCAATTTGTTTCCCAATGCCACCCTGTTTCCCTCATGTAGCCTCCATCAACTGCAAACAAAGTTACAGTGAACATGATTAGCTACCACCACTACAAAACAAAGTTACAAGTTGCACATAAATAATCTACAATAATAAAATAGAAGGGGACACTCTCATTTTTGCTATAAACTTAACATTGTCTCTCAAAATTTGTAATCAGCCTCAATTTCCAAAATTGAATACCCGTTGTGTTGATGAGCATATAAAAGAGGGATAACATTATCTCACGAATCACAGAATCAGTGACTATTATCAGGGCGTTGAGAGTGTTATGTGATGTGATCAACATTAACGTATAAAAATATAGAATTTAATTTTTCATATACACTCAATGTAAAGAATTTTACAGGAATTAGAAATCATGCTAATATGATTTTTAAATTAATTATTCTAAAATTCAAATATCTTAGCACACATGATAATCTATGATTAGATAACAGTACAGAAATTTTCTACCTTGTAAGTACATTATACATAAATTCATAAAAGTAAATGAAAGAAAAAAATTGGTACCGGCAAAACATAGGCTCCCGAACTAGTTGTTGATGACTCTGTTTTCATAGCAATGGTTGTCTGGCTTTTCCCATATCTTTTGATTTCAGTAACCGATCACAAAGCCACATACCCTTCTAACAGATGAAGATGAAGAAGAGGAGCTCCTTGCAACCCCCCAAAGAGAACAAAGTGGTGAATGTGATAAGAACAAGAACAGAACAGACACACAAAATTCATTCTTATCTTTTTAAGCACTTTCTTGACTTTGAGGAGCTGAAGAAGCACTTCTTCTCCCTCTTCATCGCTGGATGAGTATGGGGTGTTGTGGTTGGTGCCTGAAATGAACAACTTCACGAAAGAACTAACAAGAATTCACGAGCTTGGTGATGATGATTCTGCACTCTTGTTACATGCATGGCAGAGAGAAGGCCAGAAAAGGAGCAAGATTGATGATGTTTCAAACGTCTTGATCTCCAATCAATATATAGCATATGTAAATGCTTAAAATTTACGTCAAAAAAGTTTAAATTTGACTTATCTTTTCAAATGAGTCAAATGTAAAATTTGACTTTGAATTTGAGTTAATTTGATAAAAATTTCAAAGCTATATATAGATAGATCCCCACTAATTCAACAGATGGAAGGTTGTATCATATCAAAATTTTTGGACATGCTCAATCTAGATATAGATAGATCCCCACTAATTCAACCGTAAACTTATTCAAATTTGTCTTGGCCAATTTCTGATCATTAAGTTTGGCTCATCTAGCAGCTAGTGATACGCTACTGTTAAAAATTAGAAATTTACTTCGGGTAACAATTTAAGACGATACATGATGGTATTTGGACAAATTCACTTTTGCATACTCATAATCTTCCTATATTCTTGTGCTAGCAATTTTTTACCTTTGGATGGTGTTCCCTTTTTCACGTGATATATCTAGATACTTTATTTGGATTTACGTCTGACACAACACAACCAAATGCATGTTTACAGACTGAGAGGCTTATTTTGTTTAAAGAAATTCATGTGGAACTCATTCAAAATTGAAAATTGTTATACCTAAGAAAATGTTAGAAAGCAAATTACCATCAATTTAGCTTATAGTACAAGTCCATCAGTAACATGACCACTCACTCCACTGGTACAAAATAACCATGTTTGGGACTATGATAAGAATATTGTAAGACAAGGTATATCCCAACCTTGAGAATGTAGTCTTGTATATAATTCTATAATGGCCCAATATAGCTTCTTGTTAATGCTGCGAAATTATGCTCTACATCAATGAGACTATCTCACGAATCACATAATTAGTGACTATTGTCAAGGTCCCTTGAGAGTGTTATATGATGTGATAAACACTAACTGATATAAAAATACAATTTAATTTTTCATATACTTTCAACGTAAAGAATTTTACAGCAATTAGAAATCATGCTAATATGATATTTAAAGTAAATATTCTAAAACTCTAATATCTTGACAGACATGATAACCTATGATTAAATAACAGTATGAAGACCGATCACAGGAGTAAATGAAAAGAAAATTGGTACCTGCAAAACATAGGCTCCCGAACTAGTTGATGACTCTGTTTTCACAACAATGGTTGAATTTTACTAACTTTTCCAATATCTTTTGATTTCAGTAACCGATCACAAAGCCACATACCCTTGTAACAACGAAGCTGAAGAAGAAGAGCTCCTACCAACCCATCAAAGAAAAGAAAAGAATTACGTGCAACAAGAACAAGAACAGAACAAAATAGACACACAATTCTCATTTCTTTAACCACTTTCTTGTCTTTGAGGAGCTGAAGAAGCACATCTTCTCCCTCTTCGTCGCTGGACAAGTATGTGGTGTTGTGGTTGGTGGCTGAAATGAACAACTTTACAAAAGAACTCAGAAGAATTCACGAGCTTGCTGGTGATGATTCTTCACTGCTCCATGTAAGCCAGAAGTCCAAGAAAGAAGAGCAATAATATTGATGATGTTTCAAGTGTCTTGATCTCCAATTATTATGTGTAGAATCCAGCCAATGACTTGAAATTTACGTCAGAAAAAAAAGTTTGTTTAAATTTGACTTATTTTTTCATTTGAGTTAAATTTAAAATTTGAATTTGACTTAATTTGATAAAAATTTCAAATCTATAGGATTTAGCTCAATAACTTTTTTATGACTTATTTTTTTTATTATTGAATTTCACCTTCAATAAATTTTCGTTTACTAATATTTTTTTTAACAAGTACTTTCATGTTAAAAAGTAAAGTAAAATCACAATAAAATAAATAGTTTTATATTTATAAAAATGACTTAAATTACTAGGAGGTAAAATCTTTGAACATGGCAGATTTATTTTGAAGATAATTCTAATCATTTACTAAAATGTGACTCATGAAAATTTGAACTGTCGATTTGGACTTGCCTATGATAGGTTATCATATTTTTAGGTCTAGTCAAACTAGGACTAATAACATAGTCAAGCCTTTATTTAAATATGACTCATGAAAAATAGAACTATCAAATTGGAAAACTGCCGTAGTCGAGGTCGGCTGAAAACTGCCCTGGTTGACGTCGGCCGAAAACACTCCTAGGGAACGTCGGCCAAAAAATAACCCTAGTTGTCGTCCCAAAATTACCTTGGCCAACATCGGTCAAAAATAGCTTCTGTTGAAGTTGGCCAAAATTTGCCTTGGCCGAGGTTGGCCGAAAAAAGTCCTGACCGAGGCTAATCAAGAGACGCCCAAGCCAAGTTTGCCAAAAATTGTTGTAGCCGAGTCTAGTTGAAATATGCCTAGGCTGAGGCTGCCAAAAAATACCCTGGGCGTGGCTAACTAAAAAAAGCCCTGACTGAGTTTGGCCAAAAAATGTCCTTGTCGAGGTTGGCCGAAAAATGCCCTGGCTGAGGCTGGCCAAAAAAATGCCTTGGTCGAGGTTGGCCAAAAAATGCCTTGGCTGAGGCTGGCCGAAAGAAGCCCAGGTCGAGGCCAACCAAAAAATGCCCTGGCTGAGGTTGGCCGAAAATTGTCCTGACCGAGGTTGCTCAAAAGAAGTTGTGGCCAAGACCAGCCAAAAAAAGTCCTAGCTGAGTTTGGCTAAAAAATGTCTTGGTGGAGGTTGGCCAAAAGGAGCCCTGACTAAGGCTAGTAGAAAGAAATCCAAGTTAAAGTTGGCCGAAAAATACCTACCCGAGGCTGGCCGAAAGATGCCCTAACTGAGGTCAACCAAAAAATACCCAAGGATTGGCCGACTGAAAAAATATTTTTGAATTTGTTATAATTTGTGGGCTGGGCCTTGAAGACCCTAACCTTGGCTCTTTACAAAGTGGGGCTTTGTGGGTTAGGCCATTTTTAGCCCTTTCATTAATTGGGTTAGAAAACTTAGGGACATTGTAGTGGGCCAAGTGGCCTGGCCCTAGGACTTGGTGCCAAACTATTAGCTCTGTGGATGTCTACGCCTGAATATACCATATTTTCAAATCTAATCAAATTGAGCTAATTTTAATGGCTTTATTGCATTTTTTGTTCCTAACTTATCACTTTCTCACGAATTTTGCTCCCAAGTTTTTTTTTTTCACTTTTTCCCACTTTTCAAAATGTTGTGAATTTTGTCATTTTATCTCTGATAAATCCCAAATGATGCTAATACTTTATGGCAATTGAACCACAATTAAACACACTACTTAAAAGGTTTAATTATCCTTTTGGTCCTTATAGTTGCAATAACTTTCCCTTTTAGTCCCTATAGTTTAAAATATTCCATTTTGGCTCCTATAGTTGCAATTTTTTTTAACCCTTTTGGTCCTTGCTGTCTAAAATAGCCTAACGTCATTACATCAAGATCCCTTAAAATTGCTACAAAATTGAAGTTGACAGTGAAAAACTACCAAATTAAAATAAGTATTTTGCTTTGTTAGTTTTGAGTTATCATGTATTGGAGATGGGTCGTTACTATTTTCTCTTTAGGCTCTTTTCTAAGCATAATTATCTTCATGTTTTTTTTATCGAGCAAATGTTAGTTGTTAATATGTTAGTTTTTGTTAGTGGGGGGATTCAAACCCACGACCTATCCCTCTCTGTCTTCTCCCTTCACCACCAAGCTAACCTTATAATTCCTAAATTATCTTCATGAATTTTCCCACCAAAAGTGGTCCGCTAAGAGTTTGAGAGAAAGGATGAACAAGAAGTTCTTGTGACACTATTGAAGATGGCCTAAAAGATAAAGATATAGATTTGGAAATTTATTTTTTAAAAAATAAATATGAAACAAATTATGAAATATGAGGATGGATTCTTCTGATAATTGTTGGAAAGGTTAATTGTTAACTAATGATGTTACTATATGATCATACATACATATATTTGTTTTGTAACTAAAATCTTCGGAATGGAGTGAGCCATATATTTTTTGAATTAAACCTTGAGCACTACTAGAAATTTATTTGTTGCATGGCGATTTTCTTATGGATTTTACATAAAAATTCGCAAGAAATGTTCGTGGATAAAAGATTTTTGCCGATTTTAAATTTACAAAAAATTTCCTGTGAATTTATAATCTGCAAATAATTTTGCAGGTAAGTTTCCTGCGAATTATAATCTGCATGTAATTTCGCAGATAAATTTCCTATAAATTTAAAAATATATATATAACGAATTATTTTTGAATAATTTCAAAACATTCATATAAATTTATTATTAATGAAATTGTAAATTATTATTATTATTACCTCTGGTCCTATATATAAGAAATAAATACCTAATTCATCGAGACTAATAAAAGTGGTTAAATTAAGTGAATTTTAATTAATAATGTCATAAATTTTAATTTTATTTCAAAACTACTCATAATATTAAATGGTTGAAGTGGTTGTTATTAAAGGGTTTTAAAAGGAGGGCACCTCATACGAGGCATTGCTGGTTGCCAAAGGCATGTACATCCCCATTTGAATTAATAAAAGCTGCCAGAGATGCTTCAGAGTTAGACAATTACATTACCAAGTTTCCCCAATATAAGTAACTTCTTTGAAAACATTTGACTCACGTAGTTTTTTTTGGACTTGTGTTTTCCTATAAACAGAAATTTAATTCATGTGTATGAAGAAAAAATTGAGGAACCAGGGAGTTGGAGAAAGAAATGGGCATGAGGGTTGCTGATCCAGGCAGAGCAAACACAAGTAACACTGAATCAGGAAAAAAGCACAATTGAAACTTTTAAATAATATAACACTATCGTGTCTACACAAGTAGCAACCATAGATGGCTTGAATTCCAAGCAAGACCTTTATCTCCAAAAAAAAAAAAAAAGTCACAAATATTATTTCACTGTGATTCTAGATTAGAAATCAAATTAACTCATTTCATTTACAATGTTCAAGTCAATTAAGAATCAATTATATATTTATACCTCTTTGTGACTTAAGTATAATTTCAATGCTCGATTGATCCTTCAGAACCTGCCTCAATGCTGGGTCTCTAAGCCTGAACAAATTGATGAAGAAGGGTGACATTATTACTCATGTCTCTTACTAATTCTAAGGGTGACATTATTTGCTTTGATATGGCCATTAAAGAAAAAAATAGCACTCCCTGTGTCTGAGTCTGACTTGTGTGGAATAAATACATCCCACACCATATACCCTGCAGATCAAAACATGGCAGTAATATTCTTAGAACTTGCATGTTTGGACCAAATTAAAATCTGTAACATACTGTACATTTCCATATTAATGATGTCTTGCTTATAATTTTAATGGCTTAAGATAGCTTCTTATTAATGCTGTGAAATTATGCTCTACATCAATGAGACTATCTCATGAATCAAAGAATCAGTGACTATTATGAAGGTCCGTTGAGAGTGTTATGTGATGCGATAAACACTAACGTATATAACAATATAATTTAATTTTGCATATACTCTCAATGTAAAGAATTTTACAGCAATTAGAAATCTTGCTAATATGATTTTTAAAGTAAATATTCTAAAAGTCAAATATCTTAACATACATGATGATCTACGATTAGATAATAGTATAAAAATTTTCTACCTTATAAGTACATTATACATAAATTTATAAAAATAAATGAAAAAAAAAATTGGTACCAGCAAAACATAGGCTCCCGAACTAGTTGTTGATGACTCTGTTTTCACAGCAATGGTTGTCTGGCTTTTCCCATATCTTTGATTTCAGAAACCGATCACAAAGCCACATACCCTTCTAACAATGAAGCTGAAGAAGAAGAGCTCCTACCAACCCATCAAAGAAAAGAAAGTGGTGAATACGTGCGTCAAGAACAAGAACAGAACAGACACACAATTCTTATTTCTTTGAGGAGCTGAAGAAGCGCGTCTTCTCCCTCTTCGTTGCTGGACGAGTATGTGGCATTGTGGTTGTGCCTGAAATGAACATCTTCACGAAAGAACTCAGAAGAATTCACGAGCTTGGTGATGATTCCTTACTGCTCCATGTAAGCCAGAAGTCCAATTAATATTGATGATGTTTCAAGTGTCTTGATCTCCAATTAATATGTTTAGAATACAGCCAATGACTTAAAATTTATGTCAGAAAAAAAAAGGTGGTTTTTTTTTTTTTCCCTAGGAATCGAACACAGTACCGAAGAGTTTACAATAACTCACGCACCCTACTCAACCAACTGAGCTAGACCCCCTTGGTAAAGGTAGTTTAAATTTGAGCTATTTTTTCAGATGAGTTAAATTTAAAATTTGAATTTGACTTAATTTGATAAAAATTTCAAAGCTAGGATTTAGCCTAATAGCTTAATTATGACTTGATTTGTTTTTTTAATTGAATTTCACCTTCAATAAATTTTCGTTTACTAATATTTTATTTAACAAGTACTTTCATGTTAAAAAGTAAAGTAAAATCACAATAAAATAAATAGTTTTATATTTATAAAAATGACTTAAATTACTTAGGCGGTAAAATCTTTGAAAATGGTGGATTCATTTTGAAGATAATTTTAGTCATTTACTAAAATGTGACTCGTGAAAATTTGAACTGTCAATTTGGACTTGCCAATGATAGGTTACCACGTTTTCAGGTATAGTCAAACTGAGTTAATTTAATTATGAGCTAGTAATTTTCTTGCCTAACCTAGTAGTCCTCTATGACTTGTGGGGCAAATGTGGTGACTCATGGCCTTTTTTTTTTTTTTTTTAATTTCACTTTTTATTTCTTAAACAAAAATGATAATATTAATTTTTACTTAGTTATAATATATATGTAAAATAATCACTTTTCTGACATACACCATTCTAAAGGCTAATAATAACATTGTTGCACTTTTAAATTAATATTTTAAATATAATTATTTAATAACTTATACATTCTCTTATTATTTAAATTAATATATTCAAACATAATGCATAATGATATGCTTTAATATATTTTTTTAAAATTATATTTTATAACATAATCTTAAATTTTTAATTATTTAATTATTTAATTTATTTTAATGTAAAATGGTCATGTAATTTATTTTTTATATTTCGATGTTCAAAAATTGAAATATAAACTTTTAATTTTAAATATCATATTTAAATTATATAAAAGACATTTATCCAAATTAGAAGAGTAGTTATAAATCAAGTAGTTATATATAAAAGAAATTGTTTTTGTTTATACTATTATTTAAATATAACTAGTATTTTAGTCTGTGTATTGTACACGATAAGTATTTATTTCATACAACTAAAATTTATAATTTATATATTATAAATTATATCATAATTAAATTTTGTAATAAAAAAAATATTTTTAACACACACAAAGAGATAAATGTATACACATCCTTTCCCGTGTGTGTGTGTGTGTGTATATATATATATATATATATATATATATATATATATATATATATATATATATTTATTGGGGTTGCTAATATCCATCCTACTCTTTTTTTTTTTTTTGGATTGCAACGGGGCCAAAGGCCCAAGAAGGAAAATTACTATAAAATCATACGAGGGGTAGAGACCCCAATCCTATCAGCTAATAGCAGCTGGCTTAATATAGCCAAAGGCTGCTCATACATCATAACATCCACTTCTAGATCACAAGCTAAATTTGGCAAGGCATCCGCACACATATTACTTTCCCTGTATATGTGAGTAACCCGTACTCTCCAATTACTCTTTTTTAGTTAGTGTGCATTAGCACTCAACACAAAAAAATTTGGACAAAAAAGTCAATCAATTCTTTTGATTCTCAAATTTTAATTTAGGAATATTATTATACTCTACCATTTAATTTATAAAATAAGCTATCTTTTTTCTCTCTCATATCATTTTTTCCACGTTTTTCTCTCTTATTTCTCATATATCAGTTACAATTGCTTTCCCATGTTCTCTCTCCTCATTTAATAAAAAATAAATAATAAAAGTCATTTTTCTGTCTCCTCTTCCCATGTCCTCATTTAATCGTGGGGAAGATAGAGGAAGAATTCGGCAAGAAAAAAAAGAGAGAAAGGAAATACGTATCTCGTGACAATGAGAGTAAGGAATATAAAAAAAAAAATAATTCTGCAAAAAAATGGAAGATATGTTATATAATAGGAAAATATATGATAATTATGAGAGAGGAGAGAGAAAAGATATGTTTTTTTTTAAATTAAGTATTAAATTACTATCTTATCCTTAAAATAAATTATTTAAAATAAAAAATATTGGTATTTTTGTCCTAAATATTTTGGTGGAGGTTGCTAATGCACTCAACTAAAAAAGAGGAGTGTGGATATTACGGCTAATTGCTTGGCACAATTAGCCTTTCATTGTTATGTCTTATGGGAGAATTTGGATAGAGGACTATCCTAGTCATCTTGATGTAGACTTAGTCTTAGAGGCTGGGTCTTTGATATGGAATAATATTCAATATTTTATCTTATAAAAAAACTTCATTCTCATTATATATATATATATATATATATATATATATGGGACAGGATCCGTTTACACTAGGTGTAAGTCATTATACTTACACCAAATCTCAGCCGCTCAATTTAAATAATCTAAAGGTTAAAATTAATTCACTTAAAAATTAAGAAAACGCTTATTAGTATGGCACGTAACATGATTTTGCTTTTATCTAATTAAAGTTCTTTTTGAAAAGCTTGTAGCATTAGGATTAGGGGTGTTCAAAACCGAACCAACCCAAAGACAAAATCGAAAACCGACCCAAAGAACCGTAAACCGCTAAAAAACCGAAATCTATTGGGTATGCTCGGTTTTTTTTCTAGTAAACCGCGCGGTTCGGTTCGGTTTGCGGTTTGGATCTCTGAAACCAAACCAACCCAAACCAAACCGCATATAAAATTAAGTATGCACATAATATAATACCAAAGGTCCAAAACGACACTAGACCTTAGAACTTTTATACAAAACGACATACTTAATTTTAAGGCACTCTTTCTATTCTGTAAAACACTAAAACGTTACACTAACTGAAGTGTGAGACTGAAACCCTAAAAAAGTAACCCATTTCTAAAATGCAAGGATTTTTCATTTAAACTATTAATTGATGATGTTTTAATTTTTTGCAGATCTAGCTGTTGGCAAGACCTACTGATGGGTGTTGACTATGATGTTTTTATCATATGCTTTTAGTTTCTTATGATTTAGAACATGTACTGTTACTTGATACAAAGTTTTATTTGATTTAGATATGGTGCTATTATTTGATATAGAATTTTATTTGATTTTAGTTTCTAATGATTTAGAACATGTACTTTATCATTTAAATTATCTTAATTAGGTGGAGTTTGCGTGTTAGACTTATGTGTAATGTTAGATGTTGAGTTAATTAGCAACTAGCAAGCACACATGGGTGTGGCTCTTATGGGGCTGCTTTATGGTTTGATTGTATTGTGCTTGCAGTGGAATTATATTTATCAAAACATGGTAGCAAGTTTGTATTACAATTTTTAACTATGAGATTATGTAATTTATTTATGAATATAGGAGCAAGTTGAAAATATGAATATGGCAGCAATTATACAAGATTTTTTTTATAGGTCTCTTTATTTGACAAATTTTCATTATAAAATGTTTAACAATTTTATAGTCACAAAAACCGCAAAAACCGATCCAAACCAAACCGTAAAACATTGGTTTGGTTTGGTTCGGATTTTATATTAAATTAAAACCGAACCAAACCGAACCGCGTTTGATTTTTATGTTTGGTTCGGGTGACTTTTTAATAAAAAACCGAACCAAACTGAGCCGCGAACACCCCTAATTAGGAAAATATTTCCCAATCTTATTTTGCGAATTGGAAATCAGCGCCGCTTCTACCAATTGTTCAGCTAATATTAGAATTCTTTTCAGTCAAAATTGGAATTCTTTTCAGCCATTTTCCTAATCTATTTTTAATCTGCCCGTGCCAATTCCAGCGCATCCTCTGCCATCACTGCTGTCTGGTAGACCTTCTCCGTAGACACCGTGTGACAAGAATACCATCTGCTTCTACCCAATCTCCTATGGCAAGAAGAACTAATTTCAGAATTAATTAGAGTAAATGGACTTATACAACACTGATAAAAATCATGCGAATGGAATCGATATAACACTGATAGAAAAGGCATATAAGAGGAGACTGATAAATACAACACTGCCAAATTTTATCAATCCGATCAAACTCATCATCACTGGAACAAAACTCATCATCACTACTAGTGAAGGAGAGTGATAATTCTGACATACACAATCATTCACAGGGTCTCGGAGGTGCATCTCAGCTTCGTAAGCCAAAGCATTCACCGTATCTTGGTGTTGGGGAGCATAGGGGAAAATCTTAAGTTTCACGTGACTTACTTTTTCCAATTTTTATTTTTTTTTCAGTGAAATAATCTATGCATTTGGATTCAATTATATCAACGGATGAAATTTGGTGTAAGTATAATGACTTATACCTGGTGTAAACAGATCCTGCCTCTCTCTCTCTCTCTCTCTCTCTCTCTCTCTCTCTCTCTCTCTCTCTATATATATATATATATATATATATATATATATATATATCCACCTTCCTACTACCAACACGTTTCCATCTGAGACTCCACCCTGCTTCGAGCTAGGCCATAAACGACCCATCCATCACCATACAATAATGTTGCCACACAGTAAAAACAACTACCAGCATACTGAAGTAGTTCACACACAATATATGTATATTCTCCGAATCAATGTTTTATAGATTTTAAGTTTCATTAATTATTTTTTTTCCACATGTACTCCTATTTAATAATTATGATTTATTTCACAATTACTCTAATCATATATATTAAATAAGGATATTTTAGACTAAATAAGTACTTCCTCCGTCCCTATTTATAAGACCCTTTTTGAAAAATTCTTTGTGCCTTTTTATAAGACCTTTTTCTAATTCTTAGATGCATAATTATTTTTTCCTATAATACCTTTAATTAATTATTCTCTCTCCAATAATTAATTAATTAGACAAGAAGCAATTAAGTGGAGAGATGATTAATTTCAAAAAAAGTTAAGGGCACTTTTGGAAGAACAATACACATTATTGACAAATTTAATGTGACTAACTAAATTAACTACTTTTCTCATAGGGTGTGAAGTAGTTAAAATGGTCTTATAAATAGGGACGGAGAGAGTAGTTGCTTGGTGAATAACCTTAAGTATTTCTTAAACTATGTACATTAATCTTAAACATCAAGAATTTTAATATGAATGATGTAATAACTAAAATACTTTTCACATAGAGCCAACCCCAATCTTTTGCTCACACTGACATTTCTAAAAACAAGCAATTCCTATTTTCGTGCTGCATAATTCTCCTGCCTCGAATTCACAAAACTAAGGCTTCCACCATACCAACCACTACATCATGCAAGTCCCATGATTGTTTGAGCCATATTATTATGCCCTCCTACTCCACACCATTTTTGCTTTTGACGCACATAAATTCCCCAACATTGATGCCAAAATCACTTGAAAATTGAGCCAAGCCTCTTGAAACTGCTATACTTTTCCACCCTACACCCAATGTCTCCACACATCCACACATCCCCTACATCTTACACGTAGTATCTGTTAGCTCATGAGGCCTAAACAGATCAGCAGATTTTAGTTTCTGTTATTTTCTAGAATTTAGTATCATAAATGCCAGAACTTAAAAAATAAAACACCAACCTGCGCTGCTGATCTTGTGCAGCTTGTTTTGCTTGTGCTCTCTAACACACTACTGGTATACTTGCTGGAAATGGTAAAAATGCTGGTAAGTGAATTCACTTTGATCCTTTATGTTATTTAGTAAATTCATTTTAGTTCCTGATTTTTTAAAAGGTTCAAAGAAACAAATTAGTCCCTCATCTTTTTTAATTGGTTCAAATTAAAAAGGTTCAAAGTGGTCCTTTAAGTTTTTACAAATGTTCAAAATGATCCATTAAGGTTAGCATTGTGACTGTAATGACATCATTTTCAGAACATAATAGACCAAAGTGGATCTTTTAAAAGATGAGAAACCAAACTAAACCAAAAAAGAAACATAAAAGACCAAAAGTGGATTTTAGCCTAAATTTTTTTATCAAACAGTAATTACTTCAATTCAAAATTAATTTTGGATCCAAAGTCAATTCTTCAATATAAAATCAAACATGTAATGTTTACCTAAAATTACATTAGTTAGTAAGTGTACCATCCATCAGGGTCTAGGATCTCGAGAAATTATTGTATGTTTCGGGACTATCATATGATCTAGGTCAATCTCTATGTGACATGTAACCAAAATTTATTTATTATTTTTTAAAAATTGATAAACTTGGATATATATCACGTAAAGATTAACTAAAATCATGGACACACCTTAGTGATAGACTATACAATAATTTATCCTAGAATCTGTTGTTGAACTATAGGTGACTAGATCAACACAATGGAGGACTCCTCCATGAAAGGACACATGAAGAATGTTGGAATGTCACAACAAGGGCATTATTCATTTCACAACAATAAAAAGACAAAAAACAACAAAGGTTCTATAATCCGAATTACTGAATTCTGATTAGCACTCACTTATATATCAATAACTACAAAACATATCAAACACATGCAAAACCTTTATATATTACTTCTTTTATTATATATGTAAAAAAAATTGTTATTTAATATTCAAATCTGATGTGGATATTTAAAACATAGTTGACTCCGAGTGAGTGACAAAAAAACCACCCTATACAAGTGCGGGTTCCTGCTCCAAACATGACTTAATTTATATCCCCAAAGTTAATACATATACAAATACAAGGGACCTAATGAAGAAGTTTATTCTAATTACTCAACTAAAAAAAAATGAAAAGAAAAGGAAACTAGTGCAAATTCATTCAAGCAACATAGTTGGAAACACTTTTGGCCATTACTCAAGACTTCATGATGTGCCACATCTTTTTTTTCTTATTTAGGATACTAAATCTAGTCCGCTACTAAGTTTAATAAAACCTCAACAATAAATCAGTTTGCCAACTGTAACATCCTAAAATTTTAACCATAGGAAACAGACATTCTCCAAGTATCTTATGCCTTGTTACGGGATAAATACTTGCTCGTTGTCGAGGTTTGTACCCTCACAAGTTCAAATAGGCGCATGTATATGCATAATTTAATTTCAACATTTCTATAAATATATTTATTTACATTTTCAAGAAATATCAACTAAGTTTCCTTAAGTGCCATATTGTGAAGGCTGTTTTTACCATGATCATTGTACTCTTTTAAATTAGAATACTTTATATGAATTATAAGTTTTCTAGTTTAAGAGAATGTATTATAATTAGAGTTTTATGGATTTGCTACAAGAAAAGCTTATTTGGTATTAACATCACGATCCTTATGATTTAAAAGAATAATATACAAGTTTGCAGCTATATTTATTATATTGACTTGTATTCGTTATAATTAACCTTCAAGTTAGAATGACTATTTTGCTAATGTTTAGTAAATTAAAACACTGTCATTGTGAGCTAATAATTACTATAACAACTATTTTATGACATATGAGCTATGATTATATTTTCATTTTATAGCTTACAATAAATAGTTGTGTTTTAAACTAATGTATGCTTTTTAAATTTAAGTATGTTATTTCAAGTTATATATGTAATTGCTCTAGCAACTTGTTTTATGAGATTAAGCATAAAATCTAATTAAATAGATTTCCTTAAGTTAAATAAAGTTGCTATAAGGTTTTGTTTTTTTTTTTTAGACAAGGTTTCTCAAAACAAGTATTTTAATTATGAAATTTATTACTCCAAACCACTAGCCAGCACCGTGCCACCTCCCAAATCAATTTTCCTCCCTTTATAACTAATCACAAAACCCACCTTACCTTCAGCATTGTGACTCACGAATTCCACCTCACAACAACTCCTAATCTTTTTTGTTTATTTACTTATTTATTTATTTTTCCTTATACCTTAATAAACATAATTATAATAACAAAGCCACCCCCACTATATTCTTCTGCAACTTGGCAACGTGATAGCTGTTCAAACACCATGTACCCATCCTTTCCGTCAGTAAGCTGTGGGGTGTAGCTAGCAGTGCACACACACATTCCTTTCCCCTAAATTTTTCTTCAAACCGAGAGCAAGCAAATTTCGGTACGAGCTCAACCTCTTTTTCTTCGAGATCTCTCACTCGCGGTTTGGTTTCTCTACCTATCAAGATCAAAATTTTCTTCCATGCATGTTTATTTTCCTTTCCTTTTCTTTTTAATTCGAGACCTTTTCAGTTCAAAGGAAATGTTTTGAGCTTGAGAACGAAGCTCCGAGTGCAACAGCGCATCCCCATCGCGGTTTCGTAACCACAAAGTAAGCAACTCACAATTTCTTCCTATTCTTGCTAGAGGCTGCATCTATCTTATGCCTGCATGTGACTTTTGGGCCGCCGAAAGCCACATGTTGATCCCATCCTGTGTTGTATTTGTGTTAAGCTTCGTTTTGATAGGTCACACGAGTTGATCGGACACCCGAGTGAGAAATTATGGTGATCGTAAGTTTGGAGAGCAAAACGCGCAAGGAACTTGAAGGGACTTCGAATAGTAGCCAGTGGACCCTTCACCATTCAAGGTAAGGGGTGTGTGAGATAATCGTAGGCGTTTAGAATAAGTTGGGAGCACCTTGCTCCTGACGACTTATGGCTCCGTTTAGTAGAACTGTAAAATTGCTTTGTTTGGCGCATTGAGTTTAGCTTTGTGATTGAGTTTTGTGATTACTGCTAGTTGTATATTTAGGAATGTCCTGGGGATTTAAAATGGGTTTAAAATGAGTCCCCGAATGGCTTCGGAGCTATAAGGTGGGTTAGCTCACAAAGCTACCATACAGGCCACAATCGAAGGTCAAGGAACGGTGTCTAGAACTTAAATAATTATTGCTTGATTAGTAAGATATATAGATGTGTGTGGCAAGAATTTTGATTTCCCTATTTATAAAATTTAATTTAAAGATTAATTAGAAAAATGAAATATGATGAGAATTTTATGGCTTATATCCTTGTGATGCTAAAAGTTGATGTGTATGGATATATGCCTGTGTACTGAAGCAAGTAACATCGTATCTATTTTAAAGTCTTCTTTCAGTTCTGACTCAAGAATGTATATTGCTTTTGATGCTTGTAATTATGTGCTCAGCTTTTAAGTTGTGGCTGAATATGATAATGATATGAGAACCCATTCGTATGCCAAATTTGGAACCGTGATGATATGTAATTATGAATGAGTTCTTGAAGATTTTAATTATGTGAATTTAATATAAATTACATTGCTTTAATCTGTCTTAAGTGAGAATTGGAACAATCCTTAAGATGCTGGAAGTTACACATTTGAGATTGACGTACATATAGGATAGAATACATCATGCATTGGTGATGTGAATATTGTGTGGGAAGATGAATGATTCTGTTTTCTCGAGTTAGCAAAGACAATTGCTATTTGTGATGCATAAATGGCCCATTAAATTCTAAAAGAAGTGGTCAACTGAATTACAAATGCTAGTAAAAAGAAAGTAAAAGTTTGAGTTTTAAAGCTTTGTAATGTGAGGAGGTTAGTGGATCTAATTGCAATTGACTTGTGTAAGGAATACAAAACTTGAAACTTCTTTTTAATCACTGTCTTTGGTGCTTGAGGAATTATGATAGGACATGCTTTTGAAATCAAATTAACAATGAGGTTGACTAGTAGTGGAAAGGTGACTTAATTCCCAAAACTGCTTGCTGGAAAATTTGGACAGCAGATACCCTGCAATGCATAAATTCGTGTAAACTGGTCTGGAAGAAACATGAGGTTCCCTTTTACAGTACTTTAGCCCTAGATGTCTTCTTTCCAACCCAATTGATCCCATAATTTTAAAATTTTATAGAATATTTGGCGAATATTTTAGTCAGACAGGTTTGATAGGTTCATGTGCAGGAAAATTTTAGTATAGTAATTGTTTGTGTTTAAATCTGAGTGGTGACACTAGAACCATTGAATAGGACTGTATTCCTTATTTCCCATGGATGATAGTATGTCTAAATTTCCACTTTACCATATCCTTAAACCTATCCAAATGTATAGAAAACTAGATAATTTAATACTACCTCCGTCCCTAAATATAAGACTCTTTTAACTAATTCACACCCTTTAATAAAGTTGGTTAATTTAGTTAATAGCATTAAATTTGTTAATAATTTATATTATTTTTCCAAAATTACCCTTACAATTATTGAGACTAGTCATCTCTCTCTTTTTACTTAATTACTTTCTGCCTAATGAATTAATGAGTGCTACTCATCTTGTCCAATCCTCATAAGAGAAAGTATACTTATCTTATTAATTTATAGCATTCATTGTAAAGTGATTAAGGGTATCTTAGTCAAAAAATAATTAATGCAAGAGACAACTTGAAAAAAGTCTTATAAAAAGGGACAATTTTTTTTAAAAAAAGAGTCTTATATTTAGGGACGGAGGTAGTATATGACTATGGAGTGTGCTGAAAATATCAAGCAATGTCACTGTTCTGTTTTCTTTTAATTCGTGACAAAAACTTGTAATGAGTTAGAACTTGATTTCTTGTAATTTTAAAGTTTAAAGTGTCCTTTAACTAACCCAAGTGGTTTCATAATTTTTTGAGATTTGTAGAACATTTGACGAATATAATGGCAGTGTATGACGATGTGGTTATACTGCAGAATTTTTCTGCATTATGTGGCTGTTTGTGTAATCTTAAGGATTGAGAAACTTAAGTCTCTGATTTAAAAAAATTCCCTTGTTCCTTTGTACCTTTAATGATGTGTAAAACTAATCTTGCTCAAGATCTTGACCATAACCAAGTGTAGGTAAAGTAAGAAGAATTAAACTAACTCTAGACAATAATAGGAGATAGTGCTAATTTAACTTGTGTATATATATACTGTCCTTAACATTGCTATATAACTTGCACAAAATGAATCTGATTTAGCCTTTTAGATACTTAAAGTTTCATGTCCTAGCTAATGAACTCAATTGATCCCATGGCATTTCAAGCTCTGAGCAATTTGATATGAATTTTTTTAATGTGACTCGTTCTGTATGCGATTCTGTACAGGCAGTAGTTATGTTTTGTAAATACTGTAATTATTGGGAAATGATTTTTTTCATAATTGATATTTTTAGATTGAATTAGACATGTTATATGAACTCTGAGAGTTGGATTCACACCGATTACATTTTTAGATAATTTGATATGAATTGTGGAACATGATGCGTTATGTATGCACTTCTATACTGGCAGCGGCTGTGTTTTGTGAATTCTGCCTTGATTTGGGCAATGCTTGTGCATAATTGGTATTTTTAGATTCAAATAGACATGTTATGTGAACTTTGAGAGTTGGAATAACATTGATTGCATGAATAGATAACTGTATATAAATTACCCATGATGATGGCAGAGATGGTAGAACTTGGTTTAAAAACTTTGCCATGGACTAGGTGTCCACTGCTTTTCATGAATTCTTGAGTAAAACATGGTTGGAGAAACCTTGCTAGGGACTGAGTGTCCACTAATTTTATGAATTCACGTGTAAGCCCTTTTTGAAAAATCTTACCAGGGACTAGGTGTCCATCAATTTTAAACTTTGTCTCATGAATTGTAAAAGATTTTAAGGATGAGGAAGACAATTGTGAAAAGATAGACATTTCATGTATGAGGGCTTATATCCTTAAAACCATCTCTCGTCCTCTCATCATGGCTGTTAATGAAGGGAAAGGTTAATAATTGATCATGCATCACGACATCGTAGGACTTAGTGTCCCCCTCCAAGCTTAGTGCCATATCTAGGCTCAGTGCCACATCCAAGCTTAGTGCCACTCCTAGGCTTAGTGCCAAAGGTGCCATACAAATACTATTTTCGGGTTCCCGCACGTATCATGCATTAGTCACAAGACAACTACTGACTAATTGTATGATCATGCATGACATTCATAATAGGTGACTAACGCTTAACAATTGGTTGGATACACTTGTGTGTGATAGTTGTATTTTGTGCTTGGACTTTATTCTGCCATACTTTTGCTAAATGTAATGACACTACTTGTGAGATGTTATTGGTGCTTAAAGTGTTATGACTGGTAGGGAAAGTGACCTCGATGAACTGTGATGATGAATGATAACAGTGATCCATATTTGGATTCTATAACTGTATAATGGCTTGACATGATGGTATTCACTGTGTATTACTAAGGGTGACTAATGTATTATGCACGATGTGGATTCGATTAAGGTCGAGTTATAAGTTATTTGTATGTGATCTAGTGATTAATGAAGAATGAGTATAAGCATGGTGATTACAAATAGTACAATGTTTATGTTCTACATCATGGTTGTATGTGGAGGATTGCATTTGGAGGCAAATGGCATTCTTTAGTTTTATCATGTTATGTATGCTAGATGCTCGTTGGCGTTATATCTCACCCCCTTTTTTGTTTGTTCCTTGGTTGTGGCCCTGCTTGACTTCAAGCAGTGGATGTATAAGTGACAGGGAGGAGGATTACTCTGGGAACTAGAAAATGGAAAGTTTGTGAACATCTGGAAAACAACGAGACTTACAAGAAGGTTATACCGCTAGGATAATCCCTTGGTCATGAACACCTAAGTAGAAATAACACTAAGTTAGACAACCCTAGTTATCATTGGATCTGAGTTGTATGCCATCTCATAGGTAAGTATGGCTGAGGTGGTGCTTTTGATGGATGAGTGAGATTGAGTAAAGTGTTTTTCCCAGTGATGGATTGTTGGGTTGAGTTAATTAGTTTATTTGGAGGAATGTATTTTAATTAATGATTATTCAAGTTTTTTTATACAAACTTGTCATGCTTACTATCTACTTTCAATCATGAATGAAACCCTTTGTTTTAATGCATGTGATAATTCATACATATTCCCCCCTCCCAATACCCTGTAATCAATTGTCTATTAGGTACCTGTGACATTACCGCTATACATGACCAATCTTTTATACTTTCCCCTATGCAGACACATGCATGTACACGATTTCTTTTCACAAGTTCCATAATTTATAATCTCAAGTGTAGGTTTTCAATTATCGCGAAAAATTTACTTGCAATTTTATCAACTTCAATCAAGCAATATTTTTTATCTTCCAATTTTGAAAGCAAACTAGTTAACTTCTAACTCCAACAAACTAGGTCCTCACACCAACAAAAAAACAAACCGAATGGAGAGACAAAACGCACCAAATGTATAAAAAAAAAATCCATTTCTTGTCTCTGTATCCTTCATCAATATGCAAAGATACCCCAATACAAAGAACATGTTCTAAATGCTTGAGCTTCTGCAGCTGGATTTTCTTATTCATGAGGATTTTTTCTAAGAAATTATTATGTGAAGCAATTCTTGGAGTTATAAATTAAGGTGCAAAGGGTCATACAAACAAAATCATTAAAATATTAATGCTAATTATTTGCTCATCATTAAATTTTAAGTATTGGCATGTGCTAGTGTATCATCTTACATATGACAATTTTGTTATTACTATTCTTTGTAATCACTTCAAGTCTTAGTATTCTCTCGTAATCTTGAACTAATTTTGCATAGTCCCCCAATATCTTTGGTTCACTTGTTCTACTACACTTACTATTCTTCATTTTGAGTGTTATTCTTATTCACTTTGCATCAAGCATTATGTTAATCACTTTCATTTATTTCCAGTTTTCCACTTCACTGAAAAGTCATTTCTTGTTTACCTCTTTTGTTAGTATTCAATTGATTTCTATAATCTGCCAATCATTTTTCCTTTGTAGTGTCATAACATAATAACTTTTAATAGGTATTGAATTACTCCTAAACGAGAATAGCTAAATATCTTGTGCTTTCAGGTTTTAACTATCAATTCTCGGAGAAAAATAAATGCTGAATCCGATCACTTGTCCATTATCAGATGTTCTTTTCAAAAACAGACATTGATACCAATTCATTTGGAAAGTACTAAAAATCATCTCAGTAGTTCCAAAGGACCAACGTGAAGATATCATATAGTTTACTATATCAGTTCAGATAAACAAGCAACAATGATTCAACAAACCACCAATTAAGTAACCAAGAGCAATTTAAAAATATATTCTATGTACAGAAGATTATAGGGTTCTTGCTTACTTTCACCATACATTGAGAAGGAGAAGACAACCTTTGGAAAGAGTGAAAAGACTGCAAGCAAATGACTAAAAATTTATTCAATTTGTACTATTTCTATGTCTTAAAATACAGATGGTGACAGAGCAAAAAGGTAGAGAAAATTTTCAAAGTGCTACAAAGGAGGGTGCCAAAAGTGAAACTTTGAAATAATATAACACTACCGTGTCTACACAACAAGTAGAGGAGAATAAGAGACACCATACTTTAATGACTTGGCTGGGAAATTAATTGAAAAATAGTAAGAAATATGCAATTGGTAAGTTGTTTCAATTTTCAAGATACTCACAGGTACTGGAAACTATTCAATTCCCTCAGAGAGGCAGGAACCACTCAAGAAAATCAGTTATTGGAAAGGTCTAAAGTCTGAAGCTTGAGAAGGGCTCCAAGATCTGAGATATTGTTATTCTACCGCAACCTGTATTCAACCATCAAACCCCTATGAGAACACTCCACATAAAACACAACAAAAAAATTCCAGAGAAAGACTGGCTATGCACTCCCCTGCACAAAAAAAGAAAGAAAGAAAGAAACAAGTGAGGAGGCTGTGAGAAAGGAAATGTAAGAAAAGAGAGAAAGGAACTAATAGGCCTATGACAAGGTGTTCTGACCAAGTTTTGGTAAGCTCTTTGGTGTGGTGGTTTCGCTGGGATCTCCTCTAGGACTGATGGGGGGTGTACCTGCAAGGACACTCCGATGCTCAAGTTAGAGGCGCAGAGGTAAGAGACAGGTATCACAATGGGATTAGAATTTCGTACCTTGGTGGGTTGGATTGTTGCTATATTTATAGGAGGTGAAAGGGAGATTAGATAGGGCTATTTTCCTATCAAATCTCCTCAAATCTCGTGATTTATGATAGAGATTGTTCTATCTTCTATCATTATCTTATCTTATTGTAAGATATGCTTTTCATTATTACTTCCCTGGTTCGAATAAGAGGTATCTATTCGGCCAGATTGGCTACTCGGTGAAGTCTGAGTCCGAGTAGTACACATGCCCCTAAGCTCTGAAGTCATGTAGGAGCGTAAGTGGTGGTTTTATCGAATGTGGATTTTATTTGACCGAGCCGATTTTTACTTGTCTCGCCTAGCTAGATCCGAGTTTGGTTCTCGAGGCATCGTGTCATTAGGTGATGGCGTCGCTTCAGACCTATTAAAGTTGTAACACTTCCCAAGGGCGACGACAATTATTGTTTTTGAATTTTGAAACGTTCTAGGGATACCCAAAGGTCTCAAGCCCCGCCAACCATTGATTTGGTATGGTGATGGGTCTTGATCCAACGGTTCGGACCGCTTTGCCTTTTCGTATTTGAAACCCTTGGGACCCTACATAAGACTCACTATTCTCGCCGATTTTTCACTTTCCTTTTGCGAGTTTCATTTCTCCGGCGACTTTTTCCTTCTTTCTGCCATTTATTCCTCCTCCATGCTTTTTCTTCTTTTTTCTTCATCCATGTACGCCTTTTTCCTCTCTGATATTGTTCTTTGTTAAATGTCTTCCTTTTTTGGGGAATCGGGGCGTTCCGGCGGAGGTCGCATGCTTGTGCCAGAGGTTCACCTCAACGGAGAGGGCTCTGGTGATGGTTCTCCCTTGCACCGCTCTAACTCTGGCGGAGTTAGTGATGGTGTGTCGGTGGTGAATGTCACTGTTGTGGATGTCGAGGTGGTTGGCCCATCTGTCGACCCCGCACAAGTGCCTCTGGCAATTCCTGTCGGTGGGTAGTAGTCTTAGACGATTCTAAGGCTAGTGAGGATCGTCCTCAAGACTTGGTGTGCTCGGCCTCTTCTCCCCCTCCTATTGTCTCTCAACCCATAGAGTCTAGGGATTCGAGAAAGGTTTATCCTCCTGTTGCCGTTCCTGGTTATTCTTGGGTAGCTACTGAAGTGGGTGCTTATTCCTCTCGATATCAGACCGAGGAGGCTTTGTCTTCCCTTCTTCAAGAAATTGATTTGTGCCACTTGGAAAGGCCGGGTATGGTCTATGCCGAACCCTATGGGCCTGATGAGAGTGTCTTCCTTTCTGTTATTCCCTGTCAGTCTCATTTTACTTACGCATATGAGGCTTTGTTTTCGGTTCTCGGCATCACGGTGCCGTTTGACCAATTTGAAGCCAACATTCTTCGGGAGTTGAACGTCGCTCCTACTCAGTTGCATCTGAATGCCTGGGCTTCACTTCAGGCTTTTCGGGTGCTTCACAATAAATTTTTTATCACTCCTACTACTCCTAAGTTCTTATACCACTATAAAGTTAAGAAGAGTTAGAAGGGTGGTTGGGTCTCCCTGACCGGGATCCCTGGCCGATCTATTCTTGGTCCTTATACCTCCTCTTGGAAAAATTTCAAGAGTGGTTTCTTCAGTGTTCGGCCGGGTCTGGAAGGGGAGATAGACTTTTTTGATAGTTGTGGGAGGTCCAGGTTTCCTCTTTATTGGACCCGTTCTCTGAACAAGCAGTCGTCTTTGCAGGTCGTGAACATGTCTCATGAGGATCAGGATGACATGGTTACCCTGTGCAAGTTGTCGCGTTCCCTACATTGCAAGACGATTGTGGCGATCCCTGCTTCTCGAACTCTGAGAGAGGATTGGGACTGTGAGTATCTTCTTTTTGTTCTGCCTTCTTTCTTTTTTACTTTGTTTTTACTAATGTTTGCTTCTTCTGCAGCTGTAATGGGGAAATTCAACTACAAGACTGTCAAGAAGCAGAGGCTAGAGAAATTGAAGAACAAGGATACTGCCACTGAGGGGGTCCGAGTTGCTTCTCCCATGCCTTCTCATCCTCCTCCTCCACCTCCTTTGCCAAAAAGGAAACAAGAGGTTGTTCAGGGAGGAGATAGTCCCTCCAAGAAGTCAAAACCGAGTCCACCCGGTGCTCAGGCTGTAGGTTCTTCCATTGAGAGGCACCCGACCTTTTTATCTATGAAAGATGGGCGAACTTCGCTTTGGGGGAAGGACTTTAATCCCTAGGCTCTCATCTGTGCCGACAATCTCGATCAAGCTAATTGGGATATGTTGAGGGATGTCGAGCCGCTGCTTTCGATGGAGGCTATCTGTCGCTTCCAAGCTCACTCATAGGCTATTGCCCAATACTGGGCCGAGGAGTTCGGGCACGGTCACCAGGAGTTGATTATGGTGAAGGAGGCTGCTGCTGAAGCCGAGCAGGCCCTGGTTGAGACTACTTGGGCTAACGAGACTCTTCTTCAATCTGCTGAGGAGTCTCGAAGGTCCCTAGAGGAAACGGAGGCCAAGTTAAAGAAGGCTGAGGGTCGGGAGGAAAATTTGAAGCTCTCCTTAGCTGCATCTAAGAACTCGGTGCAGAGACTGCAAGTCGAGGTGGAGCACCTCACTCTCGAAGTAGCATGGGTGAAGATGGAGGCCGCTAATTTTGAGGCAAACTTAAGGGCGATTTGGGTGAGGCCCTAGATGAGGTCATTTCAACCCACGAGGCCGGGTTCAAAAAGGCGATTCACAAAGTTCGTTATTTTCTCAAGGAAGTCGGCACCTCTCTTTTTGATGTTGATAAAGATATCAACAAGGAGGGGCAGTTGGTGGACGAGTCTACCCTTGAGGGTGAAGATGCTCCTGGCGACTCCACTCAGCTTGCCACTTAGTTTTTGGGAGTTTTTGCATCTTTTATTGTAAAGGCTCATGCCTGGCCTATCGAATATGGTGATTAATGAAATTCATTTTTCTCTTAACTATTGCCCCTTTTATTTTCTTCGTATTTTATTAGGGCTTATTTTTTTTATCCTTTATAGGTCTATTTGGTTTCTTATCTTCACTCGCTTTTTGTATCCTTATAAAGGTCTACGTGGTTTTTTATGTTAGCTCACTTTTTGTATCCTTTTTTAGGTCTACGCAGCTTTTTTAGCTTAAATCATTTTTCGTATCCTTTTTTAAAGGTCTACACAGCTAGCTTATTGAATAATAATCGGAGTTCAGTCATTCTCCTTTCAGGATGTCGAGTGTCGCTCACTAAGTGGCGTTTTATGTCGGTATCCGATTGGTCTACTTGGTCAAATAGATAATGAGTAAAAAGGGGTTTCATTAATAAAGGAAGTCAGGTGTGCCTCATTAAAACCTCTTTGACAAAAAACCTCTTGGGAAAAAATGTCAAAGTAGGAAAAATAGTACATCACTGTTTACAGTTTTCTAGCCGTAATAAAACTTCAAGTGCGTCGCGTTCCAAGTACGAGGGATGGCCTTGCCGGATGGATGCTTTAGTCGGTAGGCTCCATTTCCCAGTGACTCGGTTACTTTGAAGGGGCCTTCCCAGTTGGCTGCCAGCTTGCCCTCTCCTGTTGCTTTTCTTGCTTCTCCGCATTTTCTCCAAACCAGATCTCCAACTTCGAAGTTTCTTCATTTGACCTTGCTGTTATACCTCTTCTCGGCTCTTCTTTTACAGGCCTCTGTTATGATTTGGACCTCGTTAAGGGTCTCTCCAGTCATGTCGAGTGCATGCCTTAACGATTGATCATTGTTCTCTTGGATGAAATTTGCTATTCGTAAGGAGGGTTCTCCGACTTCTACTAGTATCATGGCATCTGATCCGTATGAGAGTCTAAAAGGTGTTTCCCCGATTGTGGACTACGGCGTGCAACAATATGCCCAAAGGATTGCAGGAAGCTCTTCGGCCCAACTTTCTTTGGCGTTGCCTACTCGCTTCTTTAGTTCTCCTAGTATCACCTTGTTGTCGTATTTCTGGCATTCTTCACACTTTTTCACGTATTCTGCACAGTCGTGGCGCATTGTCGGCTAGTAGTATCCAGCTCGTAGGATTCGGGCTGCCATGGCCTTTCCTCCTGAGTGCATTCCGCATATTCCTTTATGCATCTCATTTATTAAGTATTCAGCCTGTATCTTCATAACACACTTCAGTAGTGGTGCAGTGAAGCCTCTCCTGTAAAGATCTTCTCCTTCTATGATGTAGTAACTAGCCCTTCTTCTGACTTTTCTGGCTTTCTCTCGGTTTTCTGGGAGGGTGCCTTCTCTCAAAAAGTTCCATACCTCAGTCATCCACTCTCGGTCTGCCAGGTTGATACTAGAGACAACTCTGTTAATACTTGGAGCAGATACTGTATCTTGTATGATAGTTCGGTGTTGACCTTTCTTCTTTGTGCTTGCTAATTTTGATAGCAGGTCAGCTCTTTTGTTCTGCTCTCTTAGAATCTGGTTGAGTTCGAACTCCGTGAACTCATCCTTCAACTGGGAGGCCAGGTGGTAGTACCTTGTCATCTGGGGGTCCTTTGTTTGATAGGATCCATTCATTTGCCCTGTGACTAACTTTGAGTCGCTCTAGCATCTAAGGTGCTTTGCCCTTACTTCTTTAGCGAGTTTCAATCCTACTAGCAGGGCTTCGTACTCAGCTTGGTTGTTGGATGCATCGAAGTCGAATATGAGTGATTGTTCCAAGATAATCCCTTCAGGACTTTCGATTATGACTCCTGCTCTGCTATCTTTAACGTTCGAGGAACCGTCCACGTAGAGGGTCCACCATGGGGAAGGTGCCTCTTCTACTGGTGCTAGCTCTGCGATGAAGTCGGCTAGACATTGTGCTTTGAAAGGTCCTCTTGATTCATACTTGATGTCAAACTCGGATAACTCGACTGACCATGCTATCATTCTTTTGGCTAATTCTGGCTTCCTTAGTACTTGTCGTATTGGGTGGTCTGTTCGCACCACCACTTAATGGCTCTGAAAGTATGGTCGTAGCCGTCGTGCTGAAGTAACCAGGGCTAGTGCTAGCTTTTCTGCTAGTGCTAGCTTTTCTATCATCTGGTATCTGATTTCGGCATCTTTCAGCACCCGACTTTTGTAGTAGACTGGTTTTTGCATATGATTTTCCTCTTGAATAATGACCGAGCTGATCGCATCCCCCAAGACTGCTAGATACAACACTAAGTCCTTGTCGGGTTTAGGTCGCGTTTGGATTAGTGGTGATGAGAGTAGCGTTTTCAACTTTAGAAAGTTTGCTTCACACTCTTCATTCCATTCAAACATCTATTGCTTCTTGAGGAGTTGGAAAAAGGGTCTGGCTACCTCTATTGCTTTCGGCAAGAAACGAGACAGGGATGCCAGCCTTCCAGTTAACCTTTGTACTTCTTTCATGTTACTCGGGCTTCTTATGTTTATGATAGCTGCACATTTCTCCAGATTGGCTTTTATGCCTCTGTGTGTGAGCATGAAGCCTAAGAATTTTTCGCCGTGTACCCCGAATACACATTTCTCAGGGTTTAGCCTCATGTTATGTTTTCTAATCTCGCCAAAAATTTTGACTAAGTCTCTCGAATGTGAATTCGGGTCTCGGCTTTTGACCACTATATCGTCGATGTTGACTTCTAGATTCCGTCCGAGTTGGTCTGCAAAAATCTTGTCCATCAGACGCTGGTATGTTGCTCCCGCATTTTTTAATACGAATGGCATTACCATGTAACAGTAGTTAGCCGTGTCGGTTATAAATGCCATTTTTTCTTCATCTAGTGGGAACATGGGTATCTGGTTGTACCCAGAGTATGCATCCAAAAAGCTTAGGATCGGATAGCCGGCTGCTCCGTCTACTAGCTTGTCGATGCTCGGCAACGGGTATGAGTCTTTTGGGCACGCTTTGTTAAGGTCTGTGTAGTCGGTACACATCCTCCATTTGTCGTTTGCTTTCTTTACCATCACGACATTTGCCAGCCATGTGGTGTATTGCACTTCTCTTATGAAGCCGGCGCTGAGCAATTTTTAGTTTCTTCTTTGATCGCTTTTCCTCTTTCGGCTCCGAGCTTTCTTTTCTTTTGGAAGATTGGCTTGGCCTCTGAACAGATGGCAACCTTGTGACAGTGGAAGCTCGGGTCAATTCTGGGCATGTCAGCGGCTGACCATGCGAACAGGTCGACATTGTCTAATAGGACTCTGGCAATTGCATTCTCAATTTTGTTTGCTAGCTGAGTCCCTATTTTTGTGCATTGCCTTGCTTCTTTTCCTATTTGGAAGGATTTTACCTCCTCTATAGGCTCTGCTCTCGGCTCAGCCTCCCTGGGGTCGAGATCGACTTCCTCTATTGGTTGTGTCATGAGCGAGATGCATGCTACGTGCTTTACTATCTGTTCTGGGACCTTTTTGCCGCTAGCTATCCTTAGACTTTCTAAGTAACATTTGCAGGCTGTTTCCTTATCAACTTTTACTGTCATTATTTTCCCTTCTGAATCAGGGAATTTCATCACCAGGTGCGAGGTTGAGATTACTGCCCCTAGTTCATTGAGTGATGGCCTGCCTATGAGGATGTTGTATGAAGTAAGGGTGTTGACTAAGAGGTACCTGACTGTGATAGTCTTGGACCCCTTCTCCTCATCTCCAAAGGTAGTGAAGAGGTCAATGTAGCCTCTAGTATCGACTTTTTTGCCTGCAAAACCGACTAGCTGTTCGGTGTGCGGCTGTATCTTGCTTTCTGGGATGTCCAACTGTTGGAAGGTGGACCAATACAGGATGTCCATGAAGCTGCCTTGGTCGACTAGGACCTTACATACTAACCAATTTGCGACCTCAATCTTGACCACTACTGGGTCGTCATGGTTGGGTTCTACGCCCTCAAAATCTGCATTAGTGAAAGTTATAGGCAACATATTTCTTTGTATTATGGGGCTTATTGAAGCCGAGTTGATTGACCGAAGGTAGCGTAGGTGCCTTTTCCTTGCCGAGCTTGAACTTCCCCCTTCGGCAAATCCTCTTGCTATTGTGTTGATGACGCCTCGGAGTCGAGTCTCGGGGGGTTTATTTGGTTGCTCCTGGTAGGGTTCTTCCATTCGTCTAGATTTTCTGTCGTGATCCTCTTCCCGGTCCCGGGTTCATTCTCGTTCAGACTTTCGATTGTCATCTCGGACGAAACGTCGTAGTTTCCCCTGTTGGATAAGTTTTTCAAATCTTATCCTTTAGGGTGGTGCAATCTTCAGTGGCGTGTTCGTGCACTCGATGGTACCTGCAAAACTTGGACTTGTCTGCTTTTTCTAGGGAGCGATTCTGAGTAGAAAGGCTTATCAGCTCGGCACTGCAGGCTTCTTCTAGAACCCATGCTCTGCTTTCTGTTAGAGGGGTGTAATGGGTAAACCTTGCGTGAGGTGGTATGTCGGCTCTAGATCTGCTACTCTGCTCTAGGCTTGTTCCCGATTTCTCGCGTTCCTCATGCCTCTTAAGGGATTCGCCTCTGACTCGTTCTTTGAACTTAGTCATTTCTTCCATTTGAGTGTATCCTGCTGCTCTTGCTCTGAGCTTGTCCATGTCATGGGGTAGCTTCTTACAGAGACTATCCAAGAAGGGTCCGGATTTCAGCACCATCAGCATGGCAGTTAGGGCTACTTAAGGATTCAGGTCTCGGATCTTGACGGAGACTTCAGCAAATCTCTCCACGAAGTCTCTAAGGGACTCATTGTCCTCCTGTCGAATGTTGGCTAATGCCACTACTGTCAAGTGGTCGGGTCGACTCGTAGCGTATTGATCTTCGAAACAGGTGACCAATGTGGCGAAGGAGTCAATCGAGTGAGGGGGAAGGCGCGTGTACTAGTTAAGTACTGCTCCCTTCAGAGTTGTTGGGAAGACGCGGCACATGATGGCGTCATCGTTCATGTACAAGTTCACTTGTGTGACGAATGCGTCGATGTGTTCGTCCGGGTCGGTCAGGCTATCATAACGATCCATGGACAGGGGCTTCCACCCGGCCGGTAGTGAAGTTCCATAATACCATCTACGAACGGGTGTCTTCTTGTTGTTTTGGGCATTGCGTTTTGCCTTGGAGCTGCGCGTGAAAAAGAGGCGAGTCTGGACTCCAGGTGAGTCACTGTTCGGTCTGCCTCGCTCCAGGTAGTGTCATCTTACTCTATTCAGTTAGGACGTCTGTTAGCAGTTGCGTGGGCTGCCAAGACTCCGTTGGCGGTTGCGTGGGCCACCGAGTGCTCATTCAGGTCCTCTTACAGTTTCTGGTACTGCTCTTGGAGTGTGGCGTTCTCCTTGCAGAGATCCTCTATCTCTTTTGCGCTATTCTACTTCAGCATGTTGACTTTCCTTTGCAGGGCTTGGATCAGCAGGTGATTCTCAAGCGCCTGACGCGGGAAGGGCGCCACGTATTGGGGTTGCCTCCCTGGGTATCCCCTGGAGGCAGTGTGCCCTGGGTTTGGGTGTCTGCCCCCTGTGGTCGCTTTTCGTGATTTGCTGTTTTGCCCTGGGTTGTTGTCATTGCGATTGCGTCGTATTGATCAGTGTGGCTGCGAATAGTTTCACCGGGTCCCGCGGTGGGTGCCAAATGTTCTTACCAAGTTTTGGTAAGCTCTCTGGTGCGGTGTTTTCGCTGGGATCTCCTTTGGGACTGATGGAGGTGTACCTGCAAGGACACTCCAACGCTCAAGTTAGATGCACAGAGGTAAGAGACAGGTATCACAATGGGATTAGAATTTCGTACCTTGGTGAGTTGGATTATTGCTGTATTTATAGGAGGTGAAAGGGAGATTTGATAGGGCTATTTTCCTATCAAATCTCATGATTTATGATAGAGATTGTTCTATCTTCTATCATTATCTTATAACTTGATCTTTCTTTATCTTATCTTATTGTAAGATATGCTTTCCGTTATTACTTCCCTGGTCCGAATAAGAGGTATCTATTTGGCCAGATTAGCTACTCGGTGAAGTCCGAGTCCGAGTAGTACACAAGGAAATCAGAAAGAGCAAGTGATCATGGCCCAATTGGAAGTGTTGATAGACTATTCATGCCTGTTGTTCAAGACACCCCATGTGAATCATTTAGAGATGCCTTTATGCCTCCACTGCAATTCATAAGTCTAACCACATATGTATTGTACATGAAAATTAGTATTCTGAACTGAACCAGCTGCAAAATCTCCCCTTCTCTTTTGTTTTCTTTAGTTGTGCATAAATAATGACTCATTCAATAGAAGGGCTTACAATAAGATAAGATAAAGAAAGATTTTTAAATGTAATTTTAGATTAGAAATCAAATTAACTCATTTCATTTACAATGTTCAAGTCAATTAAGAATCAATTATACATTTATACCTCTCTGTGACTTAAGTATAATTTAAGATGCTCGGTCTCTAAGCATGAACAAATTGATGAAGAAGGGTGACTACTTATGTCTCTTTCTAATTCTAAGGAGAACTTTACAACAGCTGATGCTTTAATATTTGCTTTGATATGACCATTAAAGAAAAAATAGCACTCCCTATGTCTGACTTGTGTGGAATAAATACATCCCACACCACATACCCTGCAGATGAAAACATGACAGTAATATTCTTAGAAGTTGCATGTTTGGACCAAATTAAAATCTGTAACGTAGCTTTTGCTTTGCAGTCATAGCTTCATGCAAGCTATACTGTGCATTTCCATATTAATGATGTCTTGTATATAATTCTATAATGGCCCAAGATAGCCTTGTATGAATACATTGAAATTATGCTCTACATCAATGAGACTATCTCTCGAATCCCAGAATCGGTGACTATTATCAAGGTCCGTTGAGAGTGTTATGTGATGTGATATACACTAACGTATATAACAGTAGAATTTAATTTTCCATATACTCTCAATCTAAAGAATTTTACAGCAATTAGAAATCATGCTAATTTGATTTTTAAAGTAAATATTCTAAAAGTCAAATATCTTAATATGCATGATGATCTATGATTAGATAATAATATAAAAAATTTCTACCTTATAAGTATATTATACATAAATTCATAAAAATAAATGAAAGAAAAAAATTGGTACCAGCAAAACATAGGCTCCCGAACTAGTTGTTGATGACTCTGTTTTCAGAGCAATGGTTGACTAGCTTTTCCCATATCTTTTGATTTCAGTAACCGATCACAAAGCCACATACCCTTCTAACAATGAAGCTGAAGAAGAAGAGCTCCTTCCAAACCCTCAAAGAAAAGAAAGTGGTAAGCCACATACCCTTCTAACAACGAAGCTGAAGAAGAGGAGCTCCTTCCAAACCCTCAAAGAAAAGAAAGTGGTGAATGCGATAACAATTACGTACTATTCTCATTTCTTTAACCACTTTTTTGACTTTGAGGAGTGCGTCTTCTCCCTCTTCATGACTTTATTTCTTTTTATTGAATTTCACCTTCAATAATTTTTGTTTGTTAATTTATTATTTAACAAGTACTTTCATGTTAAAAAGTAAAGTAAAATCACAATAAAATAAATAATTTTATGAACTTAAATTATTTTGGAGGTAAAATCATTGAAATGGTGGATTTATTTTGAAGATAATTTATAGTCATTTATTTAAGGTTTAATTATGTTTTCAGTCCTTCAAATTAGGAAGTATATTTTTTTAGTCCCTCAAATAAAAATTTACATTTTTAATCCCTCAAATTCAAAAAATATTTTTTTAGTCCTTCCCCTTAAATTTTTATTCTTTGATTGTTTTACCCAAACCTTAATTAATTCATTAATTATTAATACTTGAACCTTGTAGGAAAAATACTTCTCCCCAGCCCACTTAAAATCCTAAGGTGGCATTTGTTTCACGGATTACTTCTTTAATCTAGGGAATATTGTTTCCCAGGAATATAAAAGAGAATGTTATTCCCGGGTATTGTAAAGAAATGTATGATATATCCGGTAATAATTATTTTATTACCTCATAACAAACGTGAGAACAAATTTTCCCAATTTCATATTCCCAGGAATAAACAAATAATCCATGAAACAAACGTTCCCTAAGGGTCAAATGCCCTTCTACCTAAAACCGTCATCCAATTATTTTTCCTTTTGAGTCTAATTTACGTACAATTTAAACAATTCAACTTTAGTTGTTAATGATTAGAGAAAATAGATGACACACTGACAGTGTAAAAAAGTTTTACGCTATCATTCAATCACAAACCATCATATATGGTAAGTTTATTGACTTTTATAATAATTACCTTAAAAGTCGTACCAACAGTGATTTGTAATTGGTTGACAGTGTCAGTGCATCACCATTAAACTCTAATAATTATACTTAGTTGTAGGAAAAAATTCCTCCTACTCATAAAAAAGGAAGGGATGGGCCGAGAGCCCTACACGTCTCATAATCAACAAAAAAGTTTTTTATTTTTTAAAGAATTAACAAAAAAAGTTTCTTTCTACATTTTGAAGTCCATTTCTTAACCAATCAAATTTATTTTAGTTGCTTAGTTATTATTTAATTAAGCTTTGTGATGGAAGAAATTTTTATGGCTATTGTTATTTATATCTCCCCCAATCATTAAACATACCTCCTTTTTTTTCTTCTTAAATTTTGGCTTCTATCGTTTGTTCTAGAAACTTAATTCTACAACATTGTTTTCTTGTTTTCTTAGATTGTTTTCTTAAATTTTTAGGAAGACTTGTTGCATTTTATATCATTCATGCATAGCATTTTACTTAGGAAATATTGTATATTCTTGCATTTAGGACTTAATAATCTTACATTTGCATTGATTTTTAATTCTTTTTGGACCGGTTATGCTTTTGGATGTTTTAACTCATTGTTTTGCAATGTTTTATGTAAAGATCAAGTTTTTTTAAGGGTTTGGTTTCATACTCATGCTCTCTTCCAAAGACAATAGTTCATGCAATTTATAGTAAAATTAGGACGTAAGAATACCTAATAAATTGAATGATAACTTGATTGTAATATTAAATATATCCCGCTTGCAGGGCACGGGTTACTACACTAGTTTTGCAAATAATAAAAGTGTACGTTAAATTTTTAATAATATTTTGTGGGTTGTGATTGGATAACAGTGTAAAACTATTTTATATTGTCAGTGCATAATCTTTTTTCTCTTTATTTATTTATTAATAAATTTTATTTATTAAAATATACATTAACGTAAATTCATTTTGTTTATTTTATAAATAATCCACTGACACTAGCAATTTTTAATATTAATATTTTTAATAATAATAATAATAATCTAATATTTTGTTTTACAATAAAACACAATGCTCAATTTTGTCATTCCAATCTTCATTTGAGGTATAAGAAATTTTCTCTTTGTTTGCCAGGCCAGCTGTAAATGACATTATACCTGGTGGAGTTACATGATTTTTATGAGAGGTCTATGAAGCATAGCACAACTACAAGTTTAAACGTCCATTAGAAATATATACATGTATCACTAACACTGATCAACCCTTCACCAGAAAAACAATTCAATGTCTGATCTGACTTCATGAAGGCACAGAAACACAATTCAATAACTATGAAACATATCAAACAAATCGGCAAAAACCATATATATTCACATCTGATTTGGATATTTAAAAAAATAGTTGAATCCAAGTGAGGGACAAAAAACCACCCTATGCAAGTGCATGTCCAAGTAAGACAATGCTGCTCCAAAGTTGATTGCATCCTAAAGTTAATAGATGTAAAAACCCAACGAACCTAGAAGTTTATTCTCATTTCTTAACTTAAAAAGAAAGAGGGAAATTGTGCACATAGTTGGAAACACTTTTGGCTGGCCAATACTCAAGAAGAATTCACGAGCTTGCTGGTGATGATTCTTCACTGCTCCATGTAAGCCAGAAGTCCAAGAAAGAAGAGCAATGATATTGATTATGTTTCAACTTTCAAGTGTCTTGATCTCCAATTAATATGTGTAGAATCCAGCCAATGACTTAAAATTTATGTCAGAAAAAAAAAGTTTGTTTAAATTTGACTTATTTTGTCAGATGTGTTAAATTTAAAATTTGAATTTCACTTTATTTGATAAAAATTTCAAAGCTAGGATTTTTCTCAATAGCTTATTTATGACTTCATTTTTTTTAAATTGAATTCCACCTTCAATCAATTTTCGTTTACTAATATAGTACTATTTAACAAGTACTTTCATGTTAAAAAGTAATGTAAAATCACAATAAAATAAATAGTTTTATATTTATAAAAATGACTTAAATTACTTAGGAGGTAAAATCTTTAAAAATGGTGGATTCATTTTCAAGATAATTTTAGTCATTTACTGAAATCTGACTCGTAAATATTTGAATTGTCAATTTGGACTTGCATAAGTTACCACATTTTCAGGTATAGTCAAACTAAGTTAATTTAATTGTGAGCTAGTAATTTTCTTGCCTAACCCAGTAGTCCTCTATGACTTGTGGGGCAAATGTGGTGACCCATGGCCTATCTTTTTTTTTTTTTAATTTCACTTTTTATTTCTTAAACAAAAATGATAATATTAATTTTTACTTAGATATAATCATTTTTCTAACATATACTGTTCTAATGGCTAATAATAACATTATTGCACTTTTAAATTAATATTTTAAATATAATTATTTCATAACTTACAAATTGTTTAATTATTTCAATTAATATTCAAACATAATGCATAATGATATGCTTTAATATTTTTTTAAAATTAGTTTTTCTAACTTAATCTTAAATTTTTAATTATTTAATTCTTTCATTTATTTTAATGCAAAACGGTCATGTGATTTATTTTTATATTTCGATGTTCAAAAATTGAAATATAAACTTTTAATTTTAAATATCATATTTAAATTATATAAAAGACATTTATCCAAATTAGAAGAGTAGTTATAAATCGAGTACTTATTTTTATCAGATATATAAAAGAAATTGTTTTTGTTTATACTATTATTTAAATATAACTAATATTTTAGTCTGTGTATTGCACATGATAAGTATTTATTTTATACAATTAAAATTTATAATTTATATATTATAAATTTTATCATAAATAAATTATATTATAATTTATATCATAAATAAATTTATTTATAAATAAATTATAAATTATATCATAAATGTTAAGTATTTTAACACACACAAAGAGATAAATGTATACACATCCTTCCCCTAGTGTGTGTGTGTCTATATATATATATATATATATATATATATATATATATATATATATATTCTCTCCTCTCCTTGCTTCACTCTCCTCACTCTCTCACATTCACTTTTATTTGAATACTCTCCTTTCATGATGGAGTGGTGTAGTTCACTCTCCTAACATGCATATGATTCTTTTACTTTTTCTAAAATTTCTCTTATCAATTTTCGTAACTACCCCACATTCACAATATTTCTATAACTACCTCTATTCACTTCTTTATTTGATACTATATTTTTTGTTAATATTTTTTTAATAATTTTTTAATTCTATTTTTTAATTCCGAATATTTCTCTCTTTCATCAATAATTTCAAATCCTTAATTCAATTTACTTTTCAATTTAAAAAAATAAAAGTTACATCATTACATCTTCCCTTATCTTTTTTTCTTTAAAAAAATTATAGTTTCTAATTTCTTTTATAATTATCTCTTTTTCAAAATTTCTTTTGATGTGCTATATAATTCCTTTTTTTTTCAAACTTTATACTCTCTAATCTTTTGGACTTTTTTTTTTTTAATATTTCTTTTATCTAATTTTCTAACAATATTTTTTAATTCCGAAAATTTATCTCTTTCATCAATAATTCCAAATCCTTAATTCAATTTATTTTCAATTTTCAAATTTAATATTAAAAAAATTAAAGTTGCATCATTACATCTTCCCTTATTTTTTTTCTTTTAAAAAAATTATAGTTTCTAATTTCTTTTATAATTATCTCTTTTTCAAAATTTCTTTAGATGTACTATATATATTTTTGTTTTCAAATTTTATATTTTCTAATCTATTGGTTTTTTTTTAATATTTCTTGTATAAGATTTTCTAACTCTATTGTTTTATTCTAAAGATTTCTCTCTTTAGTCAATAATTCTAAATCCTTAATTCAATTTTCAAAGTTAATATTAAAAAATTAAAGTTACATTATTACATCTTCCCTTATCTTTTTCTTTTTTAATTTTATAGTTTCTATTTTATTTTATATTTATATATTTTTTAATTTCTTTCAATGTGCTATAAATTATTATTTTTTTCAAATTTCTTTTTATTGACTATATAAATAAGGTAGTGAAAATTTTAATAATTCTGTGCAATGCAAGGGTTAAAACACTAGTATATATATATATATATATATATATATATATATATTAGTACGACTCCTGTGAGAACATTTTTTTTATGTGAGAACAAGAAAACAACTAATAACAACCATCAAATCAAGATTAAAAATAATAGACGATTGAGATTAAAATATTTAAAATTCAAATTAAAATCTAATATAACCATTAAATCCCTAAAAGATTTACCAAACAAAAATCAAATCTTATCACATCCTAAAATATCTTAATTATCACGATCACCGCCACCACCTCCATTGTCGCCATCATCGCATCAACGGCGGTGGTGGTGACAATCACCATCACCACCACCACCATGACCGCCACCACCTCCGCTGCCATGACCTTCATCGCCGTTGTCGCTGCCACCACCACCACCGACGGTGGTGGCGGTCATAGTGGTGGTGGTGCACAACAACGGTCATGGTAGTGATGGTGGTGGCTGCAGCGGTGGTCATGGCAGTGACAACGGCGGTCATGGTGATGATGATGATGGGTTAATTGAGATATTTTATAAAATGATAATTGAGATCTTTTATAGATTTGATTTAATTTTGGTTAATCTTTTAGAAATTTGATGGTTATATTAGATTTTAATTTGAATTTTAAATATTTTAATCTCAACCGTCTATTAGTTTTAATTTTGATTTGATGGTTATTATTAGTTGTTCTCGTGTTCTCATATAAGTGTTCTCACAGGATTTGTACTATATATTATGGGGACATCTTATGTGAGAATGAGAATGACTAATCTCATCCGTTAGATTAAAATGAAAGGCCTAGATTAAAATATTTTAAATTCAAATTAAAACCTCATGTAACAATAAAATCTTAAAAAGATTTACCAAACACAAAATCAAATCTCTAAAAAATCTAAATGATCACATCTTAAAATATTTCAAACCCATCATCACCATCATCATGCCCACCACCAACATCATGACCATCACTGTCACCACCACCTTCATTGCCACTACAACCACTACCATAACCACCGTCATAACCATCACCGCCACCACCACCATGACCGCCGCCGCCACCACCAACATGATCGTTGTCGATGTTCTTGCCGCCACCATCACCGCCGCTGACGGCGGTGGTGGCGGCGGCAGCAACGTCGATGACGGTCATGTTGGTGGCGGCAACGGTGGTTATGGTAGTGGTGTCGGTGATAGTTATTACGGTGGTGGTCATGATGTTGGTAATGATATGTTTGAGATATTTTAAGACGTGATAATTAAAATCTCTTAGAGATTTGATTTTTGTTTGGTAAATCCTTAGAGATTTGTTAGTTATTTGAGATTTTAATTTGAATTTAATATACTTTTAATCTAAACCTTTCATTTTAATCTAACAAATGAGATTAGCCATTCTCATTCTCACATAAGATGATCATTCTTATAATATACGTCCCCTCTCTCTCTCTCTCTCTTTATATATATATATATATATATATATATATATATATATATATATATATATATATATATATATATATATATATATATATATATTCACCTTCCTACTACCAACACGTTTCCATCTGAGACTCCACCCTGCTTCTAGCTAGGCCATAAACGACCCATCCATCACCATACAATAATGTTGGCACACAGTAAAAACAGCTACCAACATACTAAAGTAGTTCACTCACAATATATGTATTTTCTCCGAATCAATGTTTTATAGATTTTAAGTTTCATTAATTATATTGTCAAAAAAAATTTCATTAATTATTTTTTTCTGCATGTACTCCTATTTAATAATTATGATTTATTTCATAATTACTCTCATCATATATATTAAATAAGGATATTTTAGACTAAATAAGTAGTTGGTTGGTGAATATCATGAAATATTTCTTAAACTATGTACATTAATCTTAAACATCAAGAGTTTTGGTAATTATCTTTACAATTTTTACTATTAATTTTGACTAAGATTAAATATTTGCTAAAAATATAATTATTTGTTGGTAAAAATAAATTTATTATTCTACGTAAATTTCTATTAGGCCGAGAGCCCATTACTTACAAATGAACAAAATTTAAATTTTTATTCTTTGATTTTTTTTACCCAAACCTTAATTAATTCATTAATTATTAATAATTGAACCTTGTAGGGAGAAAAAAAATTATTCCAAGCCCGCTTAAAATCCTAAGGCTCGAATACCCTTCTACCTAAAGCCATCACACCCAATTATTTTTCCTTTTAAGCCTAATTTACATACAATTTAAACAGTTCGATTTTAGTTACTTAGTTAATAATAATTATACTTAGTTGTAGGAAAAAATGGCTTTTACTATATCCACTCTCATTTTTTGCTAAGTACACTCCCATTTGTTTTTTTTTTCTAATTGTTATTATCATATATACCTATAACATATATAATTATTATTCCGGAATGTACTTTCCAAAATATTATTTTGTGTTCTGGAAAGTACTTTCTGGAATATTAAAAAATAAAACTATGTTCCGGAGTATACTTTCCAGAATGTTGTTTTGTGTTCCGGAAAATACTTTCTAGAATGTTAAAAAATAACGTTGTATTCCAGAAAGTACTTTCTGGATTACTGTTTTGTGTTCCGAAAAGTACTTTCTAGAATGTTAAGAATAACATCTAGAAAAATTCCAGCACAACATTAAGACCATTAAAAACACTATCTAAAAGGAAAATTGTACAATAGTGAGCAATTGAAGTGGAGAAAGCATATAATTGATATTGGTCCTTCAATCTAGACGACTCTAAGAGTCATTCCATTGCAACAACTTGAATAAACATATTTAGATTGAGCAAGGGAGGAGTAAAGGAAAGTAGTTGGGAGCGTAAACTGCATTGGAGTTTGGAGGATGAAAAAATCCTAACACTAGAGCAAGAGATTGAGCAAGGGAGGAGTAAAGGAAGACCAGAGCAAGAGATTGGAGGAGGATGAAGGGAGTAAAAGAGAGGGGGTGTTGCTGCTATGAAATAAGGAGTGTGTTGTTGCGCTGAAAAGGGAGTGTGCGAGGAAGAGAATAAGTTTTGAAAGGCAGAGATTATTTAAGTAATTTAATTTTAAAAAAGGAAATGGGAGTGTACTTAGCAAAAAAAAGGGAGTGAAAATAACAAGAGCCGAAAAATTTCCTATAAAAAAGGAAGGGGTGGGCCGAGAGCCCTACATTTCTCACAATCAAAAAAAAAAAAAAAAACTTTGTCTTAACCAATCAAATCTATTTTAGTTGCTTAGTTAAAATTTAATTAAGCTTTGTGATAGAAGAAATTTTTTTTGGCTACTTTTATTTATACCTTCCCAGTCATTACACATACCTCCCTTTTTATTTTTTATTTCTTAATAATGTGACGTAACTACTCTCTCTTCCCTTCCCAAATCTACTGTAACGTTCATTTTTTCACTATGGTAGTCCTCTGTTCAATTTTGTTTCCACTTTTCCTCTATTTACTTTCTTTTCCCGTTCACTTGCATAATCACTCATATTCCCTTTTCTTGTTTTCACTTTCCATTCTCCCTGCGTTTTGTTTTTTTCGTCTCTATAGTTTGTTAAAGAAACTTAATTCCGCTGAGCCAGCGTCTCGAACAGGATTTCCTCCAATGAAGGATACATGTGGTTTAAACCAAAAAATAAACCTAATTCCGCAACATTGTTTTCTTGGTTCTGGAAAATGAGTTCCAGAGGACAGTTTTTGCTTTGAAATATTAATCTGGAATAAGCAATGTTCCAAAGAACTATGATTTTTTTATAGTGTCAGAAATCAAAACAATATAAAAGTTAAGACTTAAAAACATTTTGTTTGATGATAACCTCGATGCAAAAGTTAGTGGATACAACATTTCATGGCCATCCAGGGTTAAAACAACAGAATATGTGTAATTTGACTAGTTCTCAGTAATATTATTTGCATTTAGTGCCTCTCTCAAAGTCTATAACTTCAATGAAATCTGCCTTTGTCAATTTAGCCACAGAAGAAAGGAAATTAGGATAATATTTTTGGATATAGATAGATTCCCATTATTGTGAACAAGCTATTGCAAGGAAATTATATTAAAAATGCAACCGTAAACTTATTCAAATTTGTCTTGGCCAATTTCTGATCATTAAGTTTGGCTCATCTAGCAGACCAGTGATAAGCTACTGTTAAAAATTGGAAATTTACTTCGGGTAACAACTTAAGACGATACGTGATGGTATTTGGACAAATTCAATGAAATCTTCCATTGTCAATTTAGCCACAGAAGGCCAAACAAGAAGAGCAAGATTGATGATGATGTTTCAAATGTCTCCATATCTCCGATTAATATATAGCAGTTGTAAATGCTTAAAATTTACTTCAGGAAAATAAAGATGGTTTAAATTTGACTTCTTTCATATGAGTCAAATGTAAAATTTGATTTTGAATTTGATATAATTTGATAAAACTTTCAAAACTAGGATTTACCTCAATATCTTGTTTATGACCTTTTTTTTATTGAATTTTACCTTCAATAAATTTTTGTTTGCTATTTTATTATTTAACAAGTACGTACTTTCATGTTGAAAGTAAATTAAAATGACAATAAAATAATTTATAAAAAGAACTTAAATTAATTTGGAGGTAAAATCTTTGAAAATGGTGGATTTATTTTGAAGATAATTTATGTTTTTGGTTCCTCAAATTATGGAGTATGTTTTTGTAGTCCCTCAAATAAAAATATGTATTTTTTAGTCCCTCAAATTGAAAAAATGGATTTTTAGTCCTTCTTCTCAAATTTGTAATTAAAATTTTTATTCTATGATTATATTAAATCCACAACTACTTTAGAATCAGATTCAACTAAAATTTTTAGTGAAACCATGATCTTTGGGACATTTTAGAATCAGGTCCAAGCAATATGACTTACAGCTAGCATACCGGGAAGCCACATGACATTTTGGGATTTTAGAATCAGCAACTTCCATAGAGACATGCCTGATGTGGTCAACAATATCTGACTGTTGGACCCCTTCACTTCACAGGTTTTATATATATACTTAGAAATCCATATCTGACTGCAAAAAGGAGTGATCAACCTGAAAGAAATCCAAACTGGAAAAAATGTCCCACATTTGTTAACAATCCCTTAAAACACGCAATTCAATAAGGGGAAGGACAAGCAATAATTTCTTAGCCAGGTTCTCCAATGAGTTGAAATCTTAGCCTGATCTTAACATTCGAAATCTGAAATCTTGGTTGAGATCATAGCTTCTTATTAATGCAGTGAAATTATGATCTATATATCAATCAGACTATCTCACGAATAACAGAATCTGTGACTATTATCAAGGTCCGTTGAGAGTGTTATGTGATGTGTAAACACTATTGCATATTAAAATAGAATTTAATTTTCCATATACTCTCAATGTAAAGAATTTTACAGCAATTAGAAATCATGCCAATATGATTTTTAAAGTAAATATTCTAAATGTCAAATATCTTAACATAAATGATAATCTAATATTAGATAACAGTATGAAAAATTTCTAAGCTGACACGTGAAAAAAATTGGTACCTGCAAAACATAGGCTCCTGAACTAGTTGATGACTCTGTTTTTACAACAATGGTTGAATTTGAATAGCTTTTCCTATATCTTTGATTTCAGTAACCGATCACAAAACCACATACCCTTCTAACGAAGAAGAGCAAGAAGAAGACCTGCTTTCAGCCCCTTAAAGAGAAGAATGTGGTGAAAGTGATAAGAACAAAAACACAACAGAACAGACACACGATTCTTATTTCTTTCACCACTTTCTTTACTTTGAGGAGCACAAGAAGCACGTCTTCGTCTTCTCCCTCTTCATCGCTGGACAAGTACAAGTATGTGGCGTTGTGGTTGGTGCCTGAAATGAACATCTTCACGAAAGAACTCAGAAGAGCTTGCTGGTGATGATTCCTCACTGCTCCATGTAAGCCAGAAGTCCAAGAAAGAAGAGCAATAATATTGATGATTTTTCAAGTGTCTTGATCTCCAATTAATATGTGTAGAATCCAGCCAATGACTTAAAATTTACGACAGAAAAAAAGAAAGGTTGTTTAAATTTGACTTATATTTTCAGATGAGTTAAATTTAAAATTTGAATTTGACTTAATTTGATAAAAATTTCAAAGCTAGGATTTAACTCAATAGCTTATTTATGACTTGATTCTTTTTTTTAATTGAACTAGCTGATTGTCCCGTGCACTTGCACGGATCGCTTTTTATTTTTTATTGTATGTTTGTTTTTAAGTACATATCAAAATGGTTTGTAGTATAATAGGTTAAATTTTCTTTTGATATTAAATAAAACTTGTTATACTTATAAAGTACAATAAATAATAAATATATAATAATGTATGCAAGTTATCATTAGAGTAATTTGGATTGATTATTTAAGTCTAATGTAATATTTTATTTAGAGCCAAAAGCTAGGTTGAAAATATAGATGATTGACATTTTCTCTCAGTAAAAAAAGGAATGATATAAGAAATTTGAAATTATTATATAATTAGAGACAATATAATTAAGACAACATTTATCTATTCATTGATAATCAAGTATTAAAGTCTTAATCACACATTTTCTCTCATGTTGCAACTACAAACACTTGTTGCAAACATATAATCAAGTGTTTAGACCATGTATACACATGTATATTTACATCTCTTTGATTATTTCTAAAACATTTAAATTTATAAACATACATAATATATTTAAATTTATGATAACATATTTTAATAAAATAATAATAATTGATTGGTTGTACATAAAATTATAAAAAAATAATATTATACTTATACGTAAAGTCTATAAAAAAAATTAAAACAAATGATTTATATATTGTAAAATAAAATATTGTTTTGACAATTAACTTAGCAATATATTTTTATAATATATTACATTAAACTTATTTATTGTAATAATACTGTGAAAAGATATTTTGAACAATTATTTTGATACTAATTTTATTGTTAATATTATATTAATATAATAATTAGACTATACATGTATATTGACTTGATTTGAAAAAAATATTAATACATTTAAAATCAATTGAGTTTCAATGATAATTAAATTTGGGGTTTGAGAGAATATTATATTTTTTTAAAAATTATTAAAATGTTATTTTAGTTTCTAAAATATTATGCAATAAATGAAAAAATGAAAAATAATTTAGTGTTTTTAGTGTTTAACTATAAGAAATAAAAATACCATAAAAATTATAACAAGTAAAAGAGTAAAGAGGAAAAAAAAGGCTAAATGACCATTTTGGTCTTTTATCTTATTTATTTTATTCACTTTCGTCCTTTATCTTTTAAAAGGTTCATTTTGGTCCTTTATCTTATTTAAAAGATTCAAAATAGTCCTTTGTCTTTTAAAAAATTCATTTTTGTACCTCATTTTATTTAAAATGTTCAAAATGGTCCTTCAACTATTTAAATGTATTCAAAATGGTCATTTGTCGGAGTGTTATTCGAAGGACAAAGTTCGATATATTTTAATAGTTGAAGGACTATTTTGAACTTTTTAAAAGATAAATGATCATTTTGAACCTTTAAAATAAAATAAAAGACCATAATGAACTTTTTAAAAGATAAAGGATCATTTTGAACAAAATAAATAAAACAAATAATCAAAATGATCATTTAGCCAAAAAAAAAAAAAAAAGTGCAGTTTTTTTTTTGTGAATAAAAAAAAAAAGTGCAGTTGTGTTGGCACTTAGCAGCTTTGCTGCGTGGCTCTTCTTAATTTCTGTTTTTTTTTTTAATAGTAATTCCTGTACTGCACCAAATAAATGCCGGGAGTATAAATTTTCAATCCAAGCAGTGACAGGTATAGTTGGTAAAAATGAGGATTGGAGGCTCACGGCTCAGGAGAATCCGGAGGATTGGAGAGTCGCAGCGCGCGGAAAACAGGAAAATAGGCGGGAAGTTAAAGCTAATAAAAATGTGACACGTATCAGTTAAAGCAAATGTGGTGACTCATGGCCTACTTTTTCTTTTAATTTCACTTTTAATTTCTTAAACAAAAATGATATAATATTAATTTTTACTTATATATAATATATGTGTAAAATAATCACTATTCTAATGGCTAATGATAACATTGTTGCAATTTTAAATTAATATTTTAAATATAATTATTTAATAACTAACATATTCCTTTATTATTTAAATTAATATTTAAACATAATGAATAATGATATGATTTAATATATTTTTTAAATTATATTTTATAACTTAATCTTAAATTTTTAATTATTTAACAAAGGGTGAGATTGTAGATTGCACCTCTACACCTTATTATTTTGTCTGGTTAGCTAATCCTCATTATGATTTCACTGCCTCATGGAATTAAGAATTCTTAAGACTTAATATACATAAAAACGGTGTGTTTAAATAAATGAAAAGAGAATACAATCCACCAATCAAGAGTGTGTTTAATAAATTAACAATAATTAGGCTAAAATTGAATTTCCCATGAGCCATGTACATCCCCATTTGAATTCATGCCAACTGCTGTGTCTGGACTCTGGGGAGCTCCAGGAAGCTTGTGCTCACAGAAGGTGCTACGATATCTCATCATTTCCCACAAAAGCACAACTAAGACTGACTCCAAGTGCAAGTGCTATATATTGCTAGTTTTTTGGACTTGTGTTTTCCTATAAACAGACATTTAATACATGTTGTATGAAGAAAAGATGAGGAACCTGGGAGTTGGAGAAAGAAATGGGCATGAGGGTTGCTGATTCAGGCAGAGCAAACACAAGTAACACTGAATCAGGACAAAAAGCACAATTGGAACTTTTAAATAATATAACACTACCGTGTCTACACAAGTGGCAACCATAGATGGCTTGAATTCCAAGCAACACCTTTATCTCGAAAAAAAAAAAAAGAATCACAAATATTAGTTAACTGTAATTCTAGATTAGAAATCAAATTAACTCATTTCATTTACAATGTTCAAGTCAATTAAGAATCAATTATACAGTGTACCTCTTTGTGACTTAAGTATAGTTTCAGATGCTCAATCCTTCAGAACCTGCCTCAATGCTGGGTCTCTAAGCCTGAACAAATTGATGAAGAAGGGAATGAAAAAGAAGGGTGACATTATTACTCATCTCATGTCTCTTTCTAATTCGAAGGTTGACATTATTTGCTTTGATATGGCCATTAAAGAAAAAATAACGCCACATACTAATGCTGTCTTTTATGTATATAATTCTATAATGGTCCAAGATAGCTTCCTATTAATGCTGTGAAATTATGCTCTATATCAATGAGGACTATCTCACGAATCACAGAATCAGTGACTATTATCAAGGTCTGTTGAGAGTGTTATGTGATGTGATAAACACAAAAATATATAACAATAGAATTTAATTTTTCATATACTCTCAATGTAAAGAATTTTACAGCAATCAGAAATCATGTTAATATGATTTTTTAAAGAATTGTTCTAAAAGTCAAATATCTTAACAGACATGATAACCTGTGATTAGATAACAGTATGAAGATTTTCTAAGCTATGATATAATTAAATTCGCCAGAGTAAATGAAAAGAAAATGGGTACCGGCAAAGCATAGGCACTCAAACTAGTTGAGATGACTCTGTTTCCACACCAATGGTTGATCAGCTTTTCCCATATCTCTGATTTCAGTAACCGATCACAAAACCACATTCCCTTCTAAGGAAGAAGAGCAAGAAGAAGAGCTGCCTTCAACCCCTTAAAGAAAAGAATGTGGTGAAAAAATTCTTATTTCTTTGAGGAGCTGAAGAAGCGCGTCTTCTCGCTCTTCATCGCTGGACGAGTCTGTGGCGTTGTGGTTGGTGCCTGAAATGAACAACTTTACGAAAGAACTCAGAAGAATTCACGAGGTTGCTGGTGATGACTCTGCACTCTTGTTACATGCATGACATGGCAAAGAGAAGGCCAAAAACGAAGAGGAAGATTGATGATGTTTCAAATGTCTCCATCTCCAATTAATATATAGCAGTTCTAAATGCTTAAAATTTACGTCAGAAAAACAAAGATAGCAAAAAATTTGACTTATTTTTTAAGATGAGTCAAAGATAAAATTTGAATTTGACTTGATTTGATAAAAATTTTGAAGCTAGGATTTACCTCAATAACTTATTTGTGACTTTTTTTTTTTTTTTGAATTTCACCTTCAATAAATTTTTGTTTACTAATTTATTATTTAACAAGTACTTTCATGTAAAAAGTAAAGTAAAATCACATTAAAATAAATAATTTAATATTTATAAAAAGAACTTGAATTATTTGGAGGTAAAATCTTTGAAAATGGTGGTTTTATTTTGATGATAATTTATAGTCATTTATTTAAATATGTCTCGTGAAAATTAGAACTATTAATTTGAACTATTTATGTCAGGTTACCATATTTTCAACTCTAGTCAAACTGAGCTAATTTTAATGGTTTAATTTTACTTTTTGCTTCTAACTTATCACTTTTTTTTATGAATGTTGATCCCAAATTTTTTTTCACACATTTTGTCACCCATTTTTCAAAATGTCATGAATTTTATCCTTCTGTCATATCTTTGTTAAATTCCAATTAACACTATTACATGTTTTTTTTTTAAATTAAATGTTAAAATAATTGAAACATGCAATTAGCTTCTAAAAATATAAAATACTTAAATTATAAAATTAAGTGACAAAACTTAAGCATGAGAAAATAAATTCTCTAAAATTCAACCATAGAAGAATCTATAAATCTATGTTAGTACAAGTCTCGTTTTCCTATCATAACTATATTACTCCCCATTGTCCTTTATATAAGAAATAAATGAGTATTTTGTTTTGTCCTAATTATAAGAAATATATACCACTTTTAGATGTATTAATTGCTAATTTTCTTTTATATTCTTTATTTATTGTGAGATCTATTATTGACACCTACTCATTCACCATAAAAGTGGATACATCCATTGGCCAATTAACAATACAAGTCACACTCATTGGTGAAAAACACTATCCTAATTAGATGCTCTGTTAGAATTTTCTTTATTATATGTAAATTTTTATGTAGATTTAATATAAAAATATGTAAAAAAAAAAAAAAGTTTTCTATACATTTTAATTCTTTGGTGCCTTTCTGGATAATCAAATTTCTATGGATGGGTTTGAGCCTTGTGGATGGAAAAGACGTGATTAGGAGGGTGACGACCAGCTAGGTTCTCCAGTAGAGATTAGTCATTAGCAAAGCTTATGCGGGGTGTTCATGAATCCATATCCAATCCAAATCCAATTAATTGGTTTTGGATTTAAAATCCATATCCATTTAATTGGATAAATTTGGTTTGTGTTTTTTTGAAACTAGTTTAAAACTAGTTTTAAAACCGATTTATAGTTCAAAACCAATTTGGTTTTAAATCTAGTTTGAAACCATAAATCAGATTTTGGCCAACATCACTCTGTGCTGCTTTCGGCCAACCTCAGCTAGGGTTATCTTTGGCCAACGTCAATTATGGCTGTTTTTGACCGATTTCGTTTAGGCCTGTTTTCAGGTGACCTCAACTTGAGTATTTTAGTCCGACGTCAGCCGGGTATTTCCGGCCGATCTCGGTTGGAGAAGTTTTCAGCCGACCTCGGTCGGGGAAATTTTTGCTGACTTGGACCAGGGCTATTTTTCGTTGACCTCAGTCAAGGTTGTTTTCGGTCAATCTCGGCTAGGGATTTTCGGTTGACCTCAGTTGTGGCTGTTTTTAGCCAACCTCAGCTGGAGCATTTTTGACCGACCTCAAGCAGGGCTGTTTTGGTTGACCTCGACTAGGGTTATTTTTAGTCGACCTCGACTAGGGTTATTTTTAGTCGACCTTGACCAGGACATTTTTTGCCGACCTCGGTAAGGGCTATTTTCAGTCAACCTCGATCGTGGCTGTTTTCGATCGATTTCGGCTAGGGTTATTTTTTGCCGACCTTGACTAGGGTTATTTTTGGTTGACCTAGGCCGGGGCTATTTTTTGGCCGACCTCGACAAGGGTTAGGCCGACCTCAGCCAGGGCTATTTTCGGCCGACTTCGACTGGGGCCATTTTCAGCCGACCTCGACCGAGGTTGTTTTTTGCTGACCTTGACTAGGTTATTTTTGGCCTACCTCGGTTGGGGCATTTTCGGCTAACCTCGCGACCTCGGTTGTTTATGGCCGACTGGGACTATTTTTGGCCGACCTCGACTAGGGTTATTTTCGACTGACCTCGGTGACCTTTATTGTTTTTTACCGACATCGACGACCTCGTTTATTTTAGCCGACCTTGGCCGAAGCTATTTTCGGTAGACCTCGACTAGGGTTATTTTTCGCTGACCTAAGCCGGGGTTGTTTTAGGCCAACCTCAACAAGGATTTTTCATGATATAAATACAACAATTTCTACAATAATTTTTTTCATAAGAAAATAGCGTGTCTAGAAATTTTCTTATCGATTTTTATGCAAAAGAATCTCAAAGATATTTTTCTATGAAAAAAGCCGTTGGTAAATTTTGAAAATAATAAAATTAATTGCAGAATATTTTGTGGATTTATTTATTTATTAATAAAATTTATTTATTAAAAGTATACATTAACGTAATTTTTTTGTGCATTTCATAAATAATCCACGACAATAGCAATGTTTAATAATAATATTTTTAATAATAATAATAATAACAATTTAATATTTTGTCTTACAATAAGAAACGATGCTCAATTTTGTCACTCCAATCTTCATCAGAGGTATAAGAAATTTTCTCTTCCAGGCTAGTGTTAGACGGATTGGCAAGCGCACCAGTCGCACAAGTAGTAAATGGATAAGTCCAAGTATCGTTTTCCCAAGGGATTTGCTTGATATAGGCAATGTTCACATGAATACTAGCTAGACTGAACTGGTTTTCACAAGAAAGCGATAAAAACGTAAACTTTGTTTGATTTTGTGAAAGATAATAACAGAACTAATGCAGAACAGAAATTAAAAAGATGTTTTTGTGATTTTAAAGTAAAACACAGCAGTAGACAGAGGTTAAAACAGATAAATGAATATGTTGCAGGGGTTAGATCTCACCATTCTCTACTCTCTTCTTGCATGCACACAATATACATTCCATTTGCATTTAAATGTTAAAATCAGTCAATAAAACATTCTTAGCCTTAATTCCTTAGGTGCAGATAGTCTTAGATTACTCCCCCAAGCCTTGATTCCTCAACAACTTAACGAAGCAACTAGCTTTAAGTCTAGAGACCATAAGATAACCCATGAACTAAGCTCCATTCCTAGACATGAAGTTCATGAGGTATATTGCTTCAGTTCTAGACAACGAAAGTGTTTCCCAACAACAGTCATGTCCAAGGATCATGTTATGGGTGATCAAGCCACAACAAGCTTTAAGAAAAGAAGCAAAATACTAACTTTAAACACAAATATGCAGAATATATATAGATAATATCAAAATATACAAGAGAGTTTTGAGAATGGTTACATCTAACCCCTAACAACTACAGAACTCAGCCACTCATGGGTATGAGCAGCTGGAAAATACACATGGAGGGGAAGGAGAAGAAGAGAAATACTAAGAACTAAAGAGAGAGCTTTTCTCTCTTACTAAACAGTACAAAACGAGCTACAGAGACTATTGCTAAGAAAAATGTCCAAGCTTCCTGAACTTCTAAGGGTCAGCCCTTTAAATACATGTGCAGAATTTCTCCAAAGTGACATTTGGCTCAGCCAGGGATTTTGGCTTGGCTGATTTGAAATTTCTGCACTTCAACAGATTTCTCTTGCAAAGGACCTTCCACTGCTTCCAAAGCTCAGAATGCAGCTCCCAAACGTGTTCTTCAACTTCAATCTCCAATTCCTACAAAAAGTGGGGCAAAACACTTAGATATAACCATATAACTAGAAAAACTAAAGAAATTCTAACTAAATTGCAAAATTAACAGAAATTGAGTAAAACAACACTCCAAATGAGAGAAAAAGATAGATAATTGCCTTAAAAACTACTTGAAAAGTAAGTAATTATAGCAACTAACAACTCCCCCAAACTTGGAGTTTTGTCTGTCCTCAAGCAAAAGATAAAGACAACAACTAAATAACTACTTAAACAGAAAATAACTACCACTAAAACAGAAATCATGGATCAAGATCAATCCCATCCTAACAAATCCAAAACATGCTTCCTTCTAAGAATTGAAAAGGACCAAACCAATGATTCGAATTTCAAACATGGTGCCTTAAACCGAAACCATAACAAGGATGCAAGTACCTAATTTCTCAAGAAATGAACCAAGCATAACAATCAAAATTTGGCAAAATCCAAGAATGTTTGATTCTTTTCACTCAAGTGTCTCACTCAAGCACCAATTGATTTAGGTGCTGAATTCTCTCACAGTCAACACACAATGGAAACCACAAATCAGTTTTGCTTTCCTTCTCAATGCAATGAATTATGCACACAAATTAAGATCACAAGGACTTGATCAAGGGCTGAAATGTGGCTAGGCTTGAAAGGAAATTGGTTTTTCTGGATAAACAAACACCATGAGATAAAGAGAGCAACCAATGCATTTCACAAAGTTTTCCCAATCCTTATTTCTCACAATGACAAAGATGCCAAAACCTTACATTTCTCAATTTTAAGCTCACAAATATGCCACTATAATTACAACAAATATCAGAGCTTTTATTTCTTTTTGTTTTCCTTGATCTTCTTTTTCTTTTTCTCAGATTTTTTTTAAACAAAAGATAAGCACAGTTGTGACACTTCTTTAAGTTCAATGACAGTGACCCATAATTGTTCCCAAGTTCTTCATTTCATGCAAGATTTCCCCCAAACTTATTCTAAACCCAACACATGCAATTGCACTCCTATCCAATGGTAAGGAAAGTGAATTGTTTTTCTTTTAGGCTCTGGGGTTATCATGACAGAAATTAATTTCAATTAAGGCTCAAAGGGGCTGCACAAAAAGGGATGACAGAAATAGGGAAGGCTTTTGGCTTTTTGGCTCTAGGCTTTACAATCATCAAACAAAATTTGCCTTGATCATTTCTTTATTAACATGCAAGAATCAACACAAGAGAATTGTTCAAAATCAACAGTGGTGCCAAAGGTGGCACTCATAATCATTTGAGACAACACACAACTCACAAGAACCATTTCTCAAACATTCTCAAATCTGCCCTCACAATCAAATCATGCTTGAAACTTTTCTCAAAAACCATACATGCATCCAAGCTATGCTAACAAAACGCACAGCCACAAAATCGATCAAATCAAGGTTTCGCAAACGCATTTTTCTTTTAAAAAGCGCAGGAAGCAAGCTAGGAAAATGAACGATGGGAATTTTCTAAAACCATGAAACAGCCACAACATGAACATTAAACTTGCAGACACAACAAAAGTACCTTGGTCAATTTCCAAAATAACAACTAAACTAGCAGCAAACCCACAAAGTAGCTAACCATGCACTAACATAAAAATATTGAAATTATAAAAGCAGAAAATTAAATTGTCCTAGTAAAATGGGGATTAAACAAACAAATCCCTCATCAAACATCATCATCTTCCTCTGCCTCAGAACTGCCATACTCCTCTTCTTCCTCTTCAGTTCCTTCTTCCTCCACTTCACTTTCTTCCTCTGCCACGACCTCATCCTCAGTTGCAGCTTCTGCTCCTTGGTCACCAGCCTCTGCATCACCAGTAGCAGCACCTTCTGGGGCATCAGCAGCTCCAGCAACCCCCAAAAAAGGAGGTCTGTCCCCAGGCCATGCAATCATAGCTTCAAACTCAAAAGGGGTTGGCCAATGGAGATGACCATGAGGTCGCGGTGCTGCAGGGGTCAGGTAATAATAAATGGAAGCATTTAAATACTGTTGGCCACGATGAATCGCTGCCAACTGCTAGAAAAGGAAAATGAATGCAGTTGCTAATTGGGATCTGTTAAATGGCTCCACAGCAGGAGGAATGGGAGGCTGAGGTCCATCCATTTCCGCAGGGTTGCGGCAATGCTGGTCAATGAAGCGCATGTTGAGTGGTTCCCGGAGGTTAAGGAGGGGAGGTCGGCGGACATTGACTCTGTGGCTCTCACATAATGCAGTTATAAGGGCCGGAAAACCAAGAGGCCTTGGAGGGGAGGTAGGAGCCTTTGCAGTCACAAATTTATGGAGTTCTCTTGATATTATCCTCCCAATGTTGATGTCAATGTTATTCATGATGCAGTACATAATGAAGGCCCTGGTCATGCTCAACTCAGAGGTGTGAGTTGTAGGTGTGATGTTAGAGAAGAGGAAGGAAGCCCAAATTTGTGAAATGGTTTTCAGAGCAGCTCTCTTGAAGCGCAGGGCCTTGGCAACATCATTCTCTACAAAGGAACGCCCTGGAATGCAGAGGTTGTTGCTCACAATAGTGTTGGTAACAGTGGTTCTCCTAGTAGACATCAAAAAATAGCCACAGTCTTGGCTGTTGGGATCAGTGAAGTCATTGGCCAGAAATCGATTGATGGAAAGAGCATCATAGTAGACAAAGCAACCCCTCACCCAAGACCTACGGGTAGGATCGCTGGTACGCCTGGACATAGCATTCACATAGAACTCATGCACCACTTCCTCATTGATCTTGAGGGGGAAGTTAGTAAGTTTCTGCCACTTCCTTTGAACGATTTCATCTTGGAATTCCTGGAAATCTCCAGCCAGCAGTTGCACTTCTCGCTCCTTGATCAAGCTTCTATTGGCGTTGTTCTTGAACCGCTCCTGATTAGGGGGAGCAAGGAAGCGGTTCTTTTGCAGAGGTTCACGAGGAGTTTGAGGCTATGGTGGTGGAGGTGGAATCTCTTCCACTTCATCATCCTCTCGAGAGGCTTGAGGAGGAGCACGGGAAGAAGAACCTCTCCTTGTGACTCTTTGCTTCTTGGCAGAGGGGGTTGAATCATCAGCAGGTTGCTTGTGCTTAGGAGCCATGCTACAAAACAGAACAGAAACAAAACAGAATAGAACAGAAGGCACGAGAATGAAATGAGTCAGTGACACAAATAAGAAACAAGAAACAGAAGAGTAAGTTAAGAGATAAATCACAACATAATTGAAACACAACACGTATAAAAGAAAAGAAAAGCAGAAAAAGAAATTGATGAAAAGCTAAAAGGAGAACTGAGAATCCATAAAACAGCAAGGAAATTTCGGCATGCGCAAGTGCAGGAGCAGAAAATGTACACAGCAATGTGCAGGGAATTTGGCTTAGCATCCACAGGATGGCTTTGCCAAATTCCACTAATCTGATACTTTTAAAATTTTGCAGAAAAAAAAGTGGTTCCAGCACTTGTGGTTGACGAATTAAACAAGAAAGCAAGAGTGGTCCCAGATCTCAGGTAGTGAAAAACACACGTGCAAACAAGAAGAAAAACAAAAAGAAAAAGAAAAAGACAAAGGGGTGCTTTTTTGTGTAAAACAGAGAATTCACAAAGGGCCATGTGCTCCCCTTTTAGCACACAGAAGCAGCAGTAAACATAAGAATAATGAATAAGATACAACAGCATAGGGACCCAAAACGTGGTCCCAAAACACAGAGAAAATCAGAACCTTCGAAGAGAATTCAGAAAAACTAGAACTTGAACTATCAGTGGTCCCAAAAACAAAAGAAAAGGACAAGATCCACATAGATTCTAACATTCAAAACAAGAACAACAACTAACAATGTAAAAACATACGGAAAAAAAGGTAGGTTTCCCAAAAGAGGAACAACAAACACAAAAGGAAAAAGGTAAAACAAACACGTGACTACTTCCAATAGGGAAAGATATCCCAAAAAGTCACAAACAACAGAAAACACACAAAAAGGTTGCAGTTTTTCACAACCAAAGGTAGAAAAAGACATACCACTCAAGGGAAACTTCAGAATAAAAGATAGAAAAGAAGGTTCTAGCAAAAGCTTAGATCTTTGTCAGTGAAAAAGTGAAGAAAACAGAAAATCCAAACACAAAAGGTCTAAGCTTTAACATGAAAACACAAATATAACCAAACAATGCATATGCTTCCAAAAGTTACAACAGAGAAAAAATAAAATAGAAAAATTAACAGAAAAACACATTCATGAAAAACAAAGGACCCTAGGATCTTTTCCAGAAAAGAGATGAAAATGACAATAGACAAGGGAGCAAAAATAGCGGAAGAAACACTCACGCGTGGACAGAAACGGCGGTGCTCGAGGTGGAGATGGAGAGTAGACCGAGAGGGAGGAGTCACAGTCCTAGTGATGGATGATGAGTTTAGGGATGAAGCAAGTTGTAAGCTTAGAGGTATGATGGGATTGTAAGAGTAGGAATTAGTGGAGAGTTGAAGGGTTGGGAGCCTAGGGACAGACGTGAGGGTGTGGAGAAAAGGTAGGAAAGGTGAAAAGTTAAGTCTGATTTGTGGAAGGGTTGAAAGTAGGTAGCTGTAATAAAGTGTCAGAAAATTCTGATTGGAGGGGAAGATGGGTGAGGCGACGTGATTGGAGGAAAAGATAGGTGAATAGGAAAAGGTAACAGTAGTGCTATAGGGAAATGTGACTGGGAAGGGTGGAGATGTTATGGGGTAAATCAAAGGTCTTGGAATGCGGGAAAAATTTGAAAAAGATCAGAGGGTCTGAAAAAGTGGAAAACGGCATGGCCATGAGGCATGGCTTGGCAAAAAGCTCGAATTTGGACAGGGATCACAAAGTGGCTTTTGGCTTAACCATGGAACGTGGCTAGACTAAAAAATGCATGGGAATGAAATTGTTGGTTCCAGTGGTTTTGGCTTAGGGCCAGTATCAGTGGCTTGAGCCAAAAGTCACTTAAAGACGATTTTTGCACAGACATAACCAATACGCGAATTATGCAGAAGTGGGCCTAAGTACTGCAATGCAACAAACAAATGGGACATATGCAACTACAGAATGATGCTTCTAAATGATCACATTACAAAGAAACAAAACTAACACAAACAACACACAAAATTCACACAAGGATCAAACACATGAACTCTAAATGATCAAAACACATAACTAACTAAATTTAACAATTCAAAATGCAGAATGCAGAAGTAAAAGGGAAAGAAAACTGGGTTGCCTCCCAGGTAGCGCTCTTTTAATGTCATTAGCTTGACATTTGGTGACCTCAAGAGCCACTTAGATGCAGAATTGTGGTCAGCCTCTCAATTTCACCCTCCAAATAGGGCTTTAATCTCTGACCATTAACTGTCCAGTTTCTTCCTGTTGAAGGATCCTCCAAAATAACAGTACCATAAGGCTTCACCTCCTTAATGATGAAAGGGCCAGACCATTTGGACTTAAGCTTGCCTGGAAATAATTTCAGCCTTGAATTGAACAACAGAACTTTTTGATTAGGCCACAAGTCTCTCTTTACAAGCTTTTTGTCATGATAGGCCTTGACTTTCTATTTGTAGTGCCTTGAAGAATCATATGCATTGAGTCTCATCTCCTCTAACTCATGAAGTTGGATCTTCCTCTTCTCACCAGCCAAGGACTGATCAAAATTAAGGAATTTAAGAGCCCAATAAGCTTTGTGCTCCAATTCCACAGGGAGATGACAAGCTTTGCCATAGACCATTTGGAATGGAGATAAGCCAATTGGAGTCTTAAATGCAGTCCTATATGCCCATAGAGAATCATCAAGCTTTACAGCCCAATCCTTTCTTGAAGAAGCAATTGTCTTCTCAAGGATCCTCTTGATTTCTCTATTTGAAACCTCAGCTTGACCATTGGTTTGAGGATGGTAAGGAAAAGCTACTTTATGTTTGACTCCATAATGCTCCAAGACTTTCTTCAATTGTACATTACAAAAATGGGAGCCTCCATCACTGATTAAAACTCTGGGAACACCAAACCGAGAGAAGATATTCTTCTTGAGAAATTTAATGACTATTTTGGAGTCACTTTTGGGGCAAGCAACAGCTTCTACCCACTTTGAAACATAGTCAACAACCACTAAAATGTATTCATTGGAGAAAGATGAAGGTAAGGGGCCAACAAAATCTATATCCCAGCAATCAAAGACCTCCACTTCTAGAATGTTTTGAAGTGGCATCTCATTCCTTCTTGATATCCCTCCGGTTCTTTGGCATTTATCACAGCTTTGCACATGCTCATGAGCATCTTTAAAAATTGTAGGCCAATAGAATCCAGACTGGAGGACATTTGCAACAGTCTTCTCTCCACTGTAGTGCCCTCCATAAGGTGAATTATGGCAGTGCCACAAGATGTTCCTTGCTTCCTCCTTAGCAACACACCTTCTAAGTAAATTGTCAGCTCCAATTTTGAATAAATGAGGATCATCCCACACATAGAAGCGAGAATCCTTGAAAAATTTCTTCCTTTGGTGCCAATTCATGTTTGCTGGAATAATTCCACCAGCTTTATAGTTAGCCATATCCACAAACCATGGCCTTTCTTGCACCGCAAGCAATTTCTCATCAGGAAACTCATCCAGAATATCTTTCTCAAGAGTGGTCACCTCATCATTCACAAGCCGTGACAAGTGATCGGCAACTTGGTTTTCACTTCCTTTCTTGTCCCTAATTTCAAGATCAAATTCCTGCAGCAACAAAACCCAACGAATGAGTCTAGGCTTGGAATCGGGTTTGGACAGCAAGTATTCAATTGCAGCATGATCAATGTACACAACTACTTTGGAACCAATTAAGTAAGAACGAAACTTTTCCAACGCATACACTATTGCTAGCAACTCTTTTTCAGTTGTTGCATAATTCACTTGGTGTTCATTGAGCACCTTGCTAGCATAATGTATGGGATGAAAAATTTTATTCTTTCTTTGGCCTAGAATAGCCCCTACTGCATAATCACTAGCATCACACATGAGTTGAAAATCAATTTTCCAATTAGGTGCAGTGAGTATAGGAGCAGAGACTAAACTAGACTTCAAAAAATTAAAAGCATTTAAACATTCAGCATCAAAATTAAATGGTGTGTCCTTGTTCAGCAGATTGCTCAATGGTTTGGCAATTTTGGAGAAATCTTTAATGAAGCGCCTATAGAATCCAGCATGCCCAAGGAAGCTTCGAATTCCTTTCACATTTGCTGGTGGTGGAAGCTTTTCAATGACATCTACTTTGGCTTTGTCAACTTCAATTCCTCTTGCTGAAATTTTGTGGCCAAGAACAATTCCTTCGGTCACCATAAAATGGCATTTCTCCCAATTAAGGGTGAGATTTGTCTCAACACACCTCTTCAAAACAGTTTCCAAGTTGGACAAGCATAATTCAAATGAACCACCAAAAACAGAAAAGTCATCCATGAAGACTTCTATGCATTTCTCCACTAAATCCGAGAAGATAGCTAGCATACACCTTTGGAAAGTGGCAGGTGCATTGCATAGCCCAAATGGCATCTTCCTATATGCAAAGACTCCAAAAGGACAGGTGAAGGCTGTCTTCTCTTGGTCTTGAGGATCCACAGCAATTTGATTATAGCCAGAGTAACCATCCAAAAAGCAATAGAAAGCTTGACCAACTAGTCTCTCCAACATTTGATCCATGAAAGGAAGGGGAAAATGATCCTTCCTTATTGCTTTGTTGAGCTTTCTATAGTCTATGCACATTCTCCATCCCGTGACAGTTCTCGTAGGAATTAATTCATTCTTCTCATTGCTGATAACTATCATGCCCCCCTTTTTAGGAACAACTTGCACAGGGCTCACCCATGCACTATCGGATATAGGGTAGATCAATCTAGCTTCTAATAACTTTAAGACTTCCTTTCTCACTTCTTCCTTCATCACAGGATTGAGTCTTCTTTGAGGTTGAGCCACAGGTTTAAAATCATCTTCCATAAAGATTCTATGCATGCAATAAGAAGGACTTATCCCTTTAAGATTAGAGATAGACCATCCAATGGCTCCTTTGTTAGCTTTCAAAACCTCAATCAATTTTTCTTCCTCTGCAGCAGATAAGGAATTGCTAATGATGACTGGTTTGCCACCATTTTCTTCAAGGAACACATACTTCAAATGTGGAGGCAACATCTTCAATTCGGGCTTGGTTTCCTCCACCCTCTCATCTTTCTTCAAATCTTCAACAATTTCTTCATTTGGAGGAATTTCCTTCAAAGTATCAAGGCTTTTCAAGCATTCCTCAATTTCCTTCTATTCCTCCTCATTGAGTAACTCAAATGCATCAATTAAAGCTTTCTCAAGAGGAGAGGAACTAGGTACTTGCTTTCTAGAGGTGGTGTAGATTTCATCAAGAATATCCACTCTAAAGCATGAGTTATCTTCACTAGGGTGCTGCATAGCTTCAAACACATTGAAAGTGACTTCTTCATCTTGCACCCTCATCTTGAATTTGCCATCACTAACATCAATCAAGGCACGAGCTGTCATCATGAATGGCCTCCCCAAAATGAGAGGAACTTCAGCATCCTCTTCCATATCCATAATTACAAAGTCAGCTGGGAATATAAATTTGTCCACCTTCACTAGCAAATCTTCAACAACTCCATATGGAAGCTTAATGGTACGGTCTGCTAGTTGAAGTGTCATCCTTGTAGGCTTGATTTCTACATCTCCCACTTTGCTAAGCATGGATAGCGGCATTAGATTGATGCTTGCTCCTAAATCTAACAAAGCTTTTCCAATGGACAGATTTCCAATGGTGCAAGGAATGGTAAAGCTACCAGGATCTTTGTGCTTGAAACGTAATGGCTTTTGAATTATAGCACTACATCCAGCTTCTAATTCAATTGTATCTTTCTCAATGTACTTTTTCTTCTTGGTGAGGAGTTCCTTCATGAACTTGGCATAAGTAGGAATTTGCTCAAGGGCATCCGAGAAAGGTAGATTGATTTGCAATCTCTTGAAGATATCTAAGAAACGTGCAAACTGTCTTTCTCTATCCTTCCTTGTTGGCACGTGAGGATAGGGTAATCCTTGTGGAGGAACAGAATTTGACTCCTTCTTCTTCTTCTCTTCTCTCACCCTCTGGTGTTTAGTCATTTTTGGCTCAGCCGCCTCTCTGATTTCATTTTTTTCTGCATTTTTCTCACTGATTTTCTCACTCTCACTCAATTCTTTTTCACTCAGCTCATTTTTTTCTTCCTTATCATCTTTTACAGCCTCCACAACTACCTCTTGCTCACTTTTTTCTCTACTCAAATCTCCCACAATTGTACCTCTCCTTGTTGTTATAGCTTTGCATTGCTCCTTGGGATTTGCTTGAGTGTTGGCTGAAAATGCTCCACTTTTAAGTTCTGCCAAATCTTTAGCAAAATGTCCCATCTGCACTTCAATATTTTTGATGGAAGAATCCGTGTTCTTTTGGTTGGTTAGAGAGACTTGCATGAATTGATTAAGAGTGTCCTCCAACTTAGAAACACGGTCTTGATGAAGAGGTTGGTATTGTTGTTGATGACTTTGATAAGGAGGTCTATTCGAAGGGCCAACTTCTTGCTTCCAACCAGCATTGTTGTTTCTCCATCCTTGATTGAAAGGTTGAGCATAAGAATTGCCTTGCCGGTTTTGGTTCCCCATATAATTGATTTCTTCTTGAGAACCCGATGGCATGATGCATTGGCCACTTGAATGGCCACCTCCACAAAGTTCAATACAAAGAACTTGTTGAGTGTTGGACTGAATAGCTTGTAAGCCTTGGAGTTTTTAAGGCATCTTAGCAAGTTGCTTAGTGAGTGCATCAAGTTGTTGCATGAGAAGCTTATTTTGAGCTAGAAGGGCATCTTGAGAATTTAATTCAAGAACTCCTCTCTTCTGCACTTGCACGAGAGTTCTGTCATGCTGCACCTCATAGTCATTAGAGGCCATATTTTCAATAATTTCCTTAGCCTCATCCGGTGTCTTGTACATGATTTTGCTTCCAGCTGAAGCATCAAGCATAAGCTTAGTTTGAGGTCTAAGTCCAGCTAAGAAGGTGTTGATTTGAGCTGCCTCATTGAAACCATGAGCTGGACATTTCCTTATCAGGCCATTGAATCTCTCCCATGCTTCACACAAGGGTTCATCAGCTCCTTGAGAGAAAGTGGAGATAGCTGTCTTCCTCTGGTTGATCTTAGATTGAGGAAAGAAACAGTTCAAAAATTTGTCAACCAGCTCGTCCCAAGTCAAGGGAGTGTTAGGAGGAATGGCTTTGTACCAATCATTTGCCTTTCCCTCAAGAGAGAATGGAAAAAGACTGATCCGGATATAATCATCATTAACTTGATGTAGCTTCACAGTGTTGCAGATATCAACAAAAGTAGTCAAATGAGCATAAGGGTCTTCATGGTCAAGACCATGGAACTTGTTTTGCTGAATCAAGTGGATGAGAGATGCCTTCATTTCAATATTGTGAGCCTGCACCTCTGGTCTGGCAATGGTGTTAAAGAATCTCGGCCCTGTGTTGGCGCAATAATCATTCAAAGTACACCTTGGTTGATTCACTTCTCCTTCTTCTGCCATTGCGAATTCTTCTTCTTTAGGAATAGATGTCAAAGACAGATTTGGTGAAACAGGAGATAGTGGTTCTTGGCTAGCAAGTCCTTCTAGAGCTTTCCTCTTACTTGTCCAGCTATTGGTAAGTCTTGCTGTCCTCTCAATCTCCGAGTCGAAATACAAAGGATCAGCTAAACTTCTTGTGTGCATAAACAGAGAAAAAGAAAACAGAACACTAGAACAAAAAGTTAGCACAAGAAAACAACAACCACAACAGAAATAAAAATGCAAAGAATAAAAGAATAAAGAATAAAGCCTAGGATAATATGAATGTGAAGTTGCCTAATATTCAGATGCAAATCCCCGGCAACGGCGCCAAAAACTTGTTAGATGGATTGGCAAGCGCACCAGTCGCACAAGTAGTAAATGGATAAGTCCAAGTATCATTTTCCCAAGGGATTTGCTTGATATAGGCAATGTTCACATGAATACTAGCTAGACTGAACTGGTTTTCACAAGAAAGCAATAAAAACGTAAACTTTGGTTGGTTTTGTGAAAGATAATAACAGAACTAATGCAGAACAGAAATTAAAAAGATGTTTTTGTGATTTTAAAGTAAAACACAGCAGTAGACAGAGGTTAAAATAGATAAATGAATATGTTGCAGGGGTTAGATCTCACCATTCTCTACTCTCTTCTTGCATGCACACAATATACATTCCATTTGCATTTAAATGTTAAAATCAGTCAATAAAACATTCTCAGCCTTAATTCCTTAGGTGCAGAGAGTCTTAGATTACTCCCCCAAGCCTTGATTCCTCAACAACTTAACAAAGCAACTAGCTTTAAGTCTAGAGACCACAAGATAACCCATGAACTAAGCTCCATTCCTAGACACGAAGTTCATGAGGTATATTGCTTCAGTTCTAGACAACAAAAGTGTTTCCCAACAACAGTCATGTCCAAGGATCATGCTATGGGTGATCAAGCCACAACAAGCTTTAAGAAAAGAAGCAAAATACTAACTTTAAACACAAATATGCAGAATATATATAGATAATATCAAAAGATACAAGAGAGTTTTGAGAATGGTTACATCTAACCCCTAACAACTACAGAACTCAGCCACTCATGGGTATGAGCAGCTGGAAAATACACATGGAGGGGAAGGAGAAGAAGAGAAATACTAAGAACTAAATAGAGAGCTTTTCTCTCTTACCAAACAGTACAAAACGAGCTACAGAGACTACTGCTAAGAAAAATGTCCAAGCTCCCTGAACTTCTAAGGGTCAGCCCTTTAAATACATGTGCAGAATTTCTCCAAAGTGACATTTGGCTCAGCCAGGGATTTTGGCTTGGCTGATTTGAAATTTCTACACTTCAACAGATTTCTCTTGCAAAGGACCTTCCACTGATTCCAAAGCTTAGAATGCAGCTCCCAAACGTGTTCTTCAACTTCAATCTCCAATTGCTACAAAAAGTGGGGCAAAACACTTAGATATAACCATAAAACTAGAAAAACTAAAGAAATTCTAACTAAATTGCAAAATTAACAGAAATTGAGTAAAACAACACTCCAGATGAGAGAAAAAGATAGATAATTGCCTTAAAAACTACTTGAAAAGTAAGTAATTATAGCAACTAACAGCTAGCTAGCTGTAAATGACATTACCTGGTGGAGTTACTTGATTTTTATAAGAGAGGTCTATGAGGCATAGCACAACTACCAGTTTAAAATGTTTAAACGTCCATTGAGAATATATACGTGTATCACTGACACTGATCAACCCTTCACCAGAAACACAATTCGATGTCTGATCTAACTTCATCAAGGTACAGAAACACAATTCAATAACTATGAAACATATCAAACTAATGAAATATGAGGATTGATTCTTCTGATATTTTGTTGGAAAGCTTAATTGTCAAATAATGTTGTTATTATATTTTTTTTATTCATTGGAAATAATACAAAAAGGGCCTACTCTAAACGATCATTAGAGAAATTAAATAAGAAGAGAAGAATAATAATCTGATCCTTGGTCATTCCTGCATGAGATTAAATCATTATGAAAAAGCTTGATCTTCCTTATCACATGTTGAATACTCCATTTATCTTCCTCAAAAATGGCATTATTCCTCAACTACTTCCATATCCACCAACTAGCAGCGGTGAAAAGGAGGAAGCCTTCTTCTCCAATGAGTTGAAATATTAGCCAGATCTAAATATTTGAATTAATTAAACCTTGATAATGTAGTCTTGTATATAATTCTGTAATGGCCAAATTATGCTCTATATCAATCAGACTATCTCATGAATCACAGAATCAGTGACTACTATCAAGGTCCGTTGAGAGTGTTATGTGATATGATAATCACTAATGCATATAAAAATATAATTTAATTTTTCAAATACTCTCAATGTAATGAATTTTGCAGCAATTAGAAATCATGCTAATATGATTTTTAAATTAAATATTCTAAAAGTCAAATATCTTAACATAAATGATAATCTATGATTAGATAACAGTATGAAAATTTTCTAAGATGACACGTGAAAAAAAACATTGGTACCTACTACCTGCAAAACTTAGGCTCCTGAACTAGTTGATGACTCTGTTTTCACAACAATGGTTGAATTTGACTAAATTTTCCCATATCTTTTGATTTCAGTCACAAAGCCACATACCCTTCTAACAACGAAGCTGAAGAAGAAGAGCTCCTACTAACCCATCAAAGAAAAGAAAGTGGTGAATTCAATCAAGAACAAGAACAGAAGAGACACACAATTCTCATTTCTTTAACCACTGTCTTGACTTTGAGGAGCTGAAGAAGCGCGTCTTCTCCCTCTTCGTCGCAGGACAAGTATGTGGCGTTGTGGTTGGTTGGTGGCTGAAATGAACAACTTTACGAAAGAACTCAGAAGAATTCACGAGCTTACTGGTGATGATTCTCCACTGCTCCATTTAGGCCAGAAGTCCAAGAAAGAAGAGCAATATTATTGACGATGTTTCAAGTGTCTTGATCTCCAATTAATATATGTAGAATCCAATCATTGACTTAACATTTAAGTCAGAAAAAAAAGGTGGTTTAAATTTGAGTTATTTTTTCAGATGAGTTAAATTTAAAATTTAAATTTGACTTAATTTGATAAAAATTTGAAAGTTAGGATTTACCTCGACAACTTATTTATCTATATATAAAGAATTAATTGAAAGATAGTAGATAAAAATAAAATTTTAAAATTAATAGTATATTTTTTTAATTTTTATATTTAAAAAAAAAAGAGTTTAATTATTTCTATCATTTATTAGTGTAAAATTTTTTACATTGTCAAATATTAGAAATTAAGCTAAGTATATTTTTAAGGCAATTTATCATAAAAATTAACGAACATGGCATACATGACAAAATGAGATTAGATCAAATGTCAAAATCTTTTAACAGTACATCTTAAAACTTAAAAAAAAAAAACAAATTAGAAAAAAAAAATCCAGATGTCATTGTAATAATAGGAGGACCTGAAAAAAAAAATTTGGGACCTACCACTTCTTCAAACTAGCAGCACCATAATGAAAATTAATTTTGAAGTTGCAAGAATGAAAGGGACATAACAATTTAAGAAGTAAAAATCAATAACACACATCAATTCTCACGATCACCCTTCTATAAATTGGGCACCCATTTGTCCAAGCAAATCAAGCAACACCCAAAGGGAATCAAATCAAAAGGGAGTGAGTCTAAGCCTAAGTATAAGTGGTTCGTTTAATAGCGAGTCTATGCAATTTGGTCTAAATATATAACCTACAAATTAAATGTGTTGAGCTTGTGAGTTCACAACCAATTTGTTTACCCACAAAATAATCTAATGATGTTATTAATATTTTTAATTATTTTAAAGTAGAAACAAAAAGAAAATGTAAGTAATTTTTTTTTACTTCTTACTATAGTGTTAATTTGATCCAAATAACTGAAAATTGATAAGCTAATTATATGAATTAGAAAAATTAGTCAAATTAATTAATCAACTAACTAATTATATATATATATAAGATGACATGAAAGGATGTAATTATGTATGCATATGTATATATAGAATGATTAAAAATTAAATAAATTTATATATAACTTTATTGAATGACAGTGGCGACCACATTATCTCAGTACGTAGTGAAGTCAGTGAATCGAGATTGTGTTGTGAGGGTTGTGTGGTGGCAGTGATGCTGAAGAATTAAGAAGTGTTTCACATAAGTATATAAATAGAATAGAGCTGCCCCTCTTCCCTTCCGTATTGAGAAAAATCACACTTATCCCTCTTTTTAGATAAAACATCATCCAGTAAAAAGAATCATACTTTTTTTTAGAGTGAATTGCAGAACCTATGTAAATGAATGCCAAAAAAACAAAAGGAAGGATGAATAATTAATTATATGAACAAAACAAAATGCATAACAGTGGAAGGGTAAAAGGATAAAGCCATTTGATTTATAAAGTAGAATATCAATAACTAAAAGACAAATCCATAACAGGTTTTTATATATTATATTTAACTTGCAACCTTTAACTTTCATACTTCACCTCTACCATTGGGTTAGTACCAACCATGGTTTATGTCATTGACAACTTCAACAGGATCAACCTTCAAAGATAGCAAAACACAAAAATCTAATTAATCAATCTATGCTCTGCAAAGGATAAATAAAAACAAAAAGATAATAGTGGAGAATATACTGTGTAGATCAATGTACAAAATAGACCGTTAATACATGAGGAGAAATATCATATTTTCAAATAATAAGAAAGCTTGAATACCCGTTGTGTTGATGAGCATACAAAAATTGGAAGAAGTGAGTGGAATACATATAGAATACACCTACATATAGTTTTCAACCAAAATTTCAAACCATATAATTAGAAGAATAACCATTGCTTATCTCGTCGTGGTGGTTGGCGGAGGCAACTACAGGCCATTTAACACAGTGGATAGAAAAGGCGTGACCTTTTGTTTGTGTCGTAAAAAAAAATGGAAATACTGATGTAGTGGAAAGCAATACTCAAAAGATATTGGACGATAATTTTTTAATTTATAATGATTGATTGAAACAGTATTGAGAGAATTAAGACTGTTATTTTAAATGTAATTGTTACACTTAATAAAATATGAATAAAATTTTTAAATTTTTGAATGATTAAGATAACTATTATCTAAGCACATAATTTTTTAATTTATAATGATTGATTGAAATGATATTGAGAGAATTAAGACCGTTATTTTAAATGTAAAAGTTACCCTTAATAAAATATGAATAAATTTTTTTAATAATTGAGATAACTATTATCTAAGCACCAATTATTAATTAATTAAATATATTAAATGATTTTTTTAATATATTATTATTATTATTTTTAATTTATAATGATTGATTGAAACTATAATTGACAAAATTAAAATCATTATTTCAAAAGTAAAAGCTATCCTTAATAAAATATTTGTAAAATTTTTAATTTTTTTTTTAATAATTACGACTATTATATATGCACCAATTATGGATTAACTAAATTTTTAAATATATTATTATCAACTTAATTTAAATATTTTACTTATATTTAAATTATTTAAAAATTTAAATTAAATGAACTTTATATGCATCAATTAACAATATGGTAAGTTACTAAATTTAAAATTTATATGATCAGAGAACATGCATCAATTAAAATATATTGTTTTGAAATTTTTAATGATTGATTGAAACTATAATGGACAAAATTAAGACCAATATTTCATAAGTAAAAGTTATCCATAATCAAATATCAATAAATTTTTAAATTTTTTGAATAATTGAGACTATTATCTACGCACCAATATTTATGGATTAATTAAATTTTTAAGTATATTTTTATCAACTTTAAATATTTTACTTTACAACTGATAAATATTATTACTGTTATCCAAAATTAGAAGTTACCCTTAATAAAATTATTTACTTTGATTTACACGGTTATTATTCTAATTAATGACAAAATTACTACAAATAAATGACGCATCAGATTAGGACAAAATTAATTGCTTATTAAATTTGAGCGGGAAAGCTAAAATTACTTTTTTAGGATTAAAATTATGAGTGGGAAAAATGATTAATAGAATTACTCTTTTATCCTTAAAATGAGCAGAAAAAATAAAATTACATAAATATCCATGACTATTACTTTTATATAATTAAATTTTGAGCAGGAAAGTTAAAAAAAAATTTAGCCTTAAAATTATGAGCAGAAAAAATGATTAATAGAATTACTCTTTTATCCTTAAAATGAGCGGGAAAAATAAAATTACATAAATATCCATGACTATTACTTTTATTTATATAAAGATAAGAAAGCTTGATTACCCGTTGTATTGATGAGCATACAAATATTGGAAGAAGTGAGGAATACATATATAATACACCTACATATAGTTTTCAACCAAAATTTCAAACCATATAATTAGAAGAATAACCATTGCTTATCTCGTCGTGGTGGTCGGCAGAGGTAACTACAGGCCATTTAACATAGTGGACAAAAAGGGGTGAACTTCTGTTTGCGTCGTAAAAAATGGAAATACTGATGTAGTGGAAAGCAATACTTAAAAGATATTGGACAATAATTTTTTAATTTATAATGATTGATAGAAACGGTATTGAGAGAATTAAGACATTTATTTTAAATGTAATTGTTACCCTTAATAAAATATGAATAAAATTTTTAAATTTTTGAATAATTAAGATAACTATTATCTAAGCACATAATTTTTTAATTTATAATGATTGATTGAAATGATATTGAGAGAATTAAGACCGTTATTTTAAATGTAAAAGTTACCCTTAATAAAATATGAATAAATTTTTTTAATAATTGAGATAACTATTATCTAAGCACCAATTATTAATTAATTAAATATATTAAATGATTTTTTTAATATATTATTATTATTTTTAATTTATAATGATTGATTGAAACTGTAATTGACAAAATTAAAATCATTATTTCAAAAGTAAAAGTTATCCTTAATAAAATATTTGTAAAATTTTTAATTTTTTTTAGTAATTACGACTATTATCTATGCACCAATTATGGATTAACTAAATTTTTAAATATATTATTATCAACTTAATTTAAATATTTTACTTATATTTAAAATATTTAAAAATTTAAATTAAATGAGCTTTATATGCATCAAGTAACAATATGGTAAGTTACTAAATTTAAAATTTATATGATCAGAGAACATGGATCAATTAAAATATATTGTTTTGAAATTTTTAATGATTGATTGAAACTATAATGGACAAAATTAAGACCAATATTTCATAAGTAAAAGTTATCCATAATCAAATATCAATAAATTTTTTAAATTTTTTGAATAATTGAGACTATTATCTACGCACCAATATTTATGGATTAATTAAATTTTTAAGTATATTTTTATCAACTTTAAATATTTTACTTTACAACTGATAAATATTATTACTGTTATCCAAAATTAGAAGTTACCCTTAATAAAATTATTTACTTTGATTTACACGGTTATTATTTTAATTAATGACAAAATTACTACAAATAAATGACGCATCAGATTAGGACAAAATTAATTGCTTATTAAATTTGAGCGGGAAAGCTAAAATTACTTTTTTAGGATTAAAATTATGAGTGGGAAAAATGATTAATAGAATTACTCTTTTATCCTTAAAATGAGCAGAAAAAATAAAATTACATAAATATCCATGACTATTACTTTTATATAATTAAATTTTGAGCGGGAAAGTTAAAATTATTTTTTTAGCCTTAAAATTATGAGCGGAAAAAATGATCAACATAATTACTCTTTTATCCTTAAAATGAGCGGGAAAAATAAAATTACATAAATATCCATGACTATTACTTTTATATATATAAAGATATTAATAATTTCGATACAATCATCAATTACTAAATCATTTTCTAAAATGTAATTTGGATGCAGCTTTTTTCAAAGATCAAGGGATTACCGGTTTTGGTGCTTGTATTAGGGATGAAAGAGGTATTTTTGTCCTCGCTAAAACTGGTTGTATAAAGCATTTATGTCAGTAAGAGAGTGGGAAGCTTATGCAGTCCTCCAAACTTTGATTTGGTTATCAAATCAAAACTTAATCGATGTGGAAATTAAGGCTGATTGCAAGGTTGTTATTGATCAGATCCAAAGCTTTGAGGAAGATATCTGATACTGTGGAATGATTATTGCTCAAATCAGAGATCTTTTGAGATTCTATCCATCTTTTAATATTCAGTTTGTTAAAAGACAAGCTAACTTTGTCGCCCACACTTTAGCTAGGAATGCAATATCTTTTTATCCTGAACAGATTTTCAGGGATATTCTTTATTGTATTCAGAATATTTTAGATTAAATAATCAATATTCATAATTTCACAAAGGAATCTGATATATTAGTCATAGGAATTTGGTTGAACAATGGGTAGTACATAGTAATGATCTAAAAATTGAAAGAAGTAGGAAGCACGTGACACCAAAGTTTTCACACCGCACCATATAAGTGCATAGCATGTAATTTCCCCCTGTCCTCTTTCTTATGGTTGATCATTTACAATTTTCAAACTGAACCAAAACATTTTGTTCTGTTCAGTTAGATGTGTGATTGTTTGTCACAGTGACAGTGAAACTCTACGTTGAAAAATTCACACGCTCAGATTTCATTTTTCTGAATGTAGCACCTTCTCTTACTCATTGCTGTGGCTAAATCCATCGGTTTCTCCACCAAACGCTTCCTTACTCACCACATAAATGCCGTTGAGGGTGAAGACGCCAATCTCCACGATCCAAATGTTTTTGACATTTCCAGTTCCAAAAGCACTTCTCAGACGCATCAATTTGACGGAGTCTTCACGTTTTCCAGTTCCAAATCAGAATCTCTGACACAACAGGATGGACCTAAGAGTAGAAGATCCCGTGCCTCCAAGAACGAAGTTAGGGCTACGAAGGTATAGTAGAGAAAACAATCTAAATTCAAATTGCATGTCAATATTCCTTAAGATAATTTAATCAATTTATGTGTTGCCATCCGATGTGTGTGTGTGTGTGTTGATGCAGCAGAATTTGGGTGAGTCTTCTCTGATGATTGTGATCAAATTTATTTTTAATAGGAGAAACATGCTTTTAGACTGTCTAAATTTTTTTTAATTCTTGGCCACTTCCCACTACAACATGGGGGAGAGAACCACTAGCCCTTGTAGTCCATCTTTTTCCATATCCGATTTTACTTGGATGAGCAGCATTTTATTCTTCGTGATTTCAGTGTTTAATCAATAAAACTCTGTGTAGTTTGAAGCTCCAGATGAAGGCTATCATGAATCAGATGACTGGAATTTAAATTATTTTGAATCCCATGGAGTGTCAGCTTCTGAACTGCATCCAAAACTAAGCCACTTGCTGATAAAACAACAAGAAAATCATATCATGGAGCTAGAATCTGAACTACACCAAGCTCAATCAAATCTGCATGAGAAGGAAGCTGACCTGCAGGGACTAAAGAACTGTGTCAAATGCCTTATTGAGCTCTCGCTGCTATCCACAGTTTCAGGCATGATTAACTCTAGAATAATTACACATGCTTCATGCTTACATTCTCCTCTTATACTTGCATGTTTGTCATTGGATAACATTTTGATGGTCGCATTTAAACTACTTTTTGAATGGTCAAAATGAGTTCATCTTAGAACGTGAAGTGTTTGTGAGGAAAAGTCCGTGCATGTATTATTTTCCTTATCTCTATTATTGATCATTTTATTTCAAGACAATGCCTTGTCACTTTATCTCCTTGAAGCTGTATTTTTTTTTCTTTCAAATTCATTTTGCCTAACTTTTGCATAACTAGAGGCTTTACTAGTGAAACTTGTCTCGCTGACACTACTAAATTGTTTCTCAGATGATGAAACTCAGGCTCTCACTAATCCAAAGGGAACAAGCGATTATGGCAACAATAACATAGACTCTGAGTCTAAACATTCAATTATTGGGACGAAAAGACCTCTTGATTCTAAGACTTGGAAGTCCAATAAGGTTAGGATCAGAAACAAGCGCTGCGCTAATTTAATTTTAATATTTTAATGTTAATTTTAATTCTGGCATCAACATGACATGCTTTTAAGCCATCAAAGAAAATGAAATGTATAGTTGTGCACGCTTCAGGGTTCAAAGTAGATTAGCAGATAATGGTAAGATAAATGATGATGATGATGATGATGATGACGACGACGACGACGATGATGATGACGATGATGATGATGACGATGATGATGATGATGATGATGATGATGATGACGATGATGATGATGATGATGATGATGATAATGATGATGATGACGATGATGATGACGATGATGACAATGAGGATGACGATGATGACGATGATGACGATGACGATGACGATGACAACGATGATGATGATGATGATGATGATGATGATGATGACGATGATGACGATGATGATGATGATGATGATGATGATGATGACTTTTTGGTAGTAGCCAACTCTTGTGTTCCATCGTACTAACTCTATTTAGAGTATTATTTAGAGATTCTTTCATTTCAGGAGGCATAGCAGGTTTCATAGTGAGGACATTCACCTTCTCTTCTAGTTCAGCCATATATGTGATCATCAATGGAAATGACAGGTGCCTTCATCATCATAGAAAAGCATGATTCAAACTCTTGTTAACCAGCTCAAATCAACTTACAGCAACTACTGTACTTTGTAACATTGGAGGGAACATATGTGTACCGGGAAAACTGCTTATGACATGTCTTTGTATGAAAAAGAAATCTGTCATAAGTTAGATGTACATAATCAACCTTTCTAATTTGTTAAGCAGTAGGGGGTAATTTCTCTAATGGACCAATAGGAAGCTTCTGTCCAGTTTCTTATTTAATCCTCTTCTTGATTCTTTAGCTCTCCCAATATACAAATTTGTCCCAGCTTCTCAGGAGACAACTTCTCCCAATAAATTCATGCAGTAAAGATAAGATGTTGGTTAATGTTTTGAAAGTTATGAACAAACAAGTTATAAATACTATTGCTCTTCAAATTTATGTTCTTTCAATTAATCAAATAATTTTATAACTTCTATGTCTCTTATTATCTTTTTTTTTTTTTTGAATAATCTTCTTATTATCTATCTTGACACAACTATATCTTTGAAATTTATAAATTTTCAAACAAGTATATAGAAAAAAAATAGAACAATGGCATCTCTCTTTTCTCTATCCTCTAATTCAATCCTTGTCTCCCACTCTCATAATTCAATACCATTTCCACAAACACACAGAGGATAATACATCGTATCAAGTTTCATTACTTTTCTTTTCTAATTTTCTCAGTAAAAAACATCAAAACCATTGATCATGGCTATGCATTCATCAGTTTCTATGCAAAAAGGAAATGCAAACAAATGATACGAGATGAAATATCACAAAAAATAAACAGTAATCATATGAACATGTAATCTAGCAAAAGCATTGCCAACAAATATAAAAAAAAGGCAGAAACAGAGTTTTCAATTCTTCAAAGACATCATTCACACAATGCAAAGAATAAAACATCAGAGCCTGAAGAAAAGTAATTGAAGGCTTTCAAGTTGCAAATGGAACTGAAATGATAATCGCTTGATGGAAAAGCAAAGAATCTAAAAAATGGAGAAACACAAGCACCTGAGAGTAGAAAATCATAGCAATGATGAAGAAGACAAAAATCAAAACCCTAAAACTCTGTAATGCAAATTCTTGAGAAAAATCTAAAAAATGTAGAAACGCAAGTACCTGAGAGAGAAGAAAATCAGAGCAATAATGAAGAAGACGCGGATCTAAACCCTAAACACTGCAACGTAGATTCTTGTGAAGAATCTAAAAAATGGAGAAATGCAAGTAGCCAAGAGAGAAGAAAATTAGAGCAATGATGAAGAAGATGCATATCTAAACCCTAAAACACTATAACACATATCTCGATTGTAATACCGTGAATGTGATTTTATTTTACAGGCAATTACTTATTTGCCGTAGATGATTTTGATGAAACCAAGGGGGTTTAGCTCAGTTGGTTGAGCAGGGTGCATGGGTGTTATAAACCCCCTGGTACTGTCTTCAATTCATATGGATAAAAAAAAAAAGATGATTTTGATGAAACAATAAAAAGTGGAAATTACTTTATTGCCGTTAATTAATTGTCGGTAAAAATGAACTTTGGCATAGTGTAAGTGAGTTGGCAATTGTACAAATTAATGACAAGTATGTTAAATAGTATATGACAAATTCATGCATAATATTCTAAGAAGCAATCACACTCATATATAATTGCAATAGAGAAAACATATGAGGAGAACAGAATATATTATCAAGAAAATAATTCATATAGACAATTATATAATGAGTCAATAGGTTAAATGTTTAAATACTAACCTGAGAGTGTGTTATTCATCCTTGCGAAGAGCCCATAAAGGTTTGATAATTCAATGAGCACATCTCACGTGATTTATATATTTGTTATTTCAAATGATTTACAGATCATTGTTAAATCATAATTATACCATAAATATATATCTTTTCAAATAGGCTCTAGTTGTATATAATATAAATCAATATAAAACATACATTTCAAGAATGATACAGTTTTCAGTAATTTTTAACAGTAAAGGCTTGCAAAATTGTGAGTCTAAGCCTAAGTATAAGTGGTTCGTTTAATCGCGAGTCTATGCAATTTGGTCTACATATATAACCTACAAATTAAATGTGTTGAGCTTGTAAGTTCACGACCAATTTGTTTACCCACAAAATAATCTAATGATGTTATTAATATTTTTAATTATTTTAAAGTAGAAACAAAAAGAAAATGTAACTATTTTTTTTTACTTCTTACTATAGTGTTAATTTGATACAAATAACTGAAAATTGATAAGCTAATTATATGAATTAGAAAAAAAAATTAGTAAAATTAATTAATCAACTAACTAATTATATATATAAGATGACAAGAAAGGACGTAATTATGTATGCATATGTATCTATAGAATGATTAAAAATTAAATAAATTTATATATAACTTTATTGAATGACAGTGACGACCACATTATCTCAGTATGTAGTGAAGTCAGTGAATGGAGATTGTGTGGTGGCAGTGATGCTAAAGGATTAAGAAGTGTTTCAGATAAGTATATAAATAGAATAGAGCTCCCCCTCTTCCATTCCCTATTGAGGAAAATCACACTTATCCTTACGTATGTTAATAACATTGTATCAGTAGGCAAGCAAGAGATTATGACATTTTGTATAAGTAAAACACATTAAATAGAGCAAAAACACACGTTTTCAAATTCAATACGAAATATCAGTATCCCTCTTTTTAGATAAAACATCATCCAGTAAAAAGAATCATACTTTTTTGTTAGAGTGAATTGCAGAACCTATGTAAATGAATGCCAAAAAAACAAAAGGAAGGATGAATAATTAATTATACGAACAAAACTAAATGCATAACAGTGGAAGGGTAAAAGGATAGGGCCATTTGATTTATAAAGTAGAATGTCAATAAGTAAATGACAAATCCATAACAGGTTTTTATATATTTTATTTAACTTTCATACTTCACCTCTACCATTGGGTTAGTAACAACCATGGTTTATGCCATCGACAACTTCAACAGGATCAACCTTCAAAGATAGCAAAACACAAAAATCTAATTAATCAATCTATGCTCTGCAAAGGATAAATAAAGACAAAAAGAAAATAGTGGAGAATATACTGTGTAGATCAATGTACAAAATAGACCATTAATACATGAGGACAAATATGATATTTTCAAATAATAAGAAAGCTTGAATACCCATTGTGCTGATGAGCATACAAATATTGGAAGAAGTGAGCGGAATAGATATAGAATACACCTACATATAGTTTTCAACCAAAATTTTAAACCATATAATTAGAAGAATAACCATTGCTTATCTCGTCGTGGTGGTTGGCGGAGGCAACTACAGGCCATTTAACACAGTGGATAGAAAAGGGGTGATCTTCTGTTTGCGTCATAAAAAAAATGGAAATACTGATGTAGTGGAAAGCAATACTCAAAAGATATTGGACGATAATTTTTTAATTTATAATGATTGATCGAAACAGTATTGAGAGAATTAAGACCGTTATTTTAAATGTAATTGTTACCCTTAATAAAATATGAATAAAATTTTTAAATTTTTGAATGATTAAGATAACTATTATCTAAGCACATAATTTTTTAATTTATAATGATTGATTGAAATGATATTGAGAGAATTAAGACCGTTATTTTAAATGTAAAAGTTACCCTTAATAAAATATGAATAAAATTATTGAATAATTGAGATAACTATTATCTAAGCACCAAAAATGAATTAATTAAATATATTAAATGAAATTTTTTTAATATATTATTATTATTTTTAATTTATAATGATTGATTGAAACTATAATTGATAAAATTAAAATCATTATTTCAAAAGTAAAAGTTATCCTTAATAAAATATTTATAAATTTTTTAATTTTTTTAATAATTAAGACTATTATCTATGCACCAATTATGGATTAATTAAATTTTAAAATATATCATTATCAACTTAATTTAAATATTTTACTTATATTTAAATTATTTAAAAATTTAAATTAAATGAACTTTATATGCATCAATTAACAATATGGTAATTTACTAAATTTTAAATTTGTATGAGCAGAGGTCATGCATCAATTAAAATATATTGTTTTGAAATTTTTAATGATTGATTGAAACTATAATGGACAAAATTAAGACCAATATTTCATTATTAAAAGTTACCCATAATCAAATATCAATAATTTTTTAAAATTTTAGAATAATTGAGACTATTATCTACACACCAATATTTATGGATTAATTAATTTTTTAAATATATTTTTATCAACTTTAAATATTTTACTTTATAACCGATATATATTATTACTATTATCTAAAATTAGAAGTTACCCTTAATAAAATTGTTTACTTTGATTTACACAGTTATTATTCTAATTAATGACAAAATTATTACAAATAAATGACGCATCAGATTAGGACAAAATTAATTGCTTATTAAATTTTGAGTGGGAAAGTTAAAATTACTTTTTTAGCCTTAAAATTATAAGTGAGAAAAATGATTAATAGAATTACTCTTTTATCCTTAAAATGAGCGGAAAAAATAAAATTACATAAATATCCATGACTATTACTTTTATATAATTAAATTTTGAGTGGGAAAGTTAAAATTATTTTTTTAGCCTTAAAATTATGAGCGAAAAAAATGATTAATAGAATTACTCTTTTATCCTTAAAATGAGCGGGAAAAATAAAATTACATAAATATCCATGACTATTACTTTTATTTATATAAAGATATTAATAATTTCAATACAATCATCTATTACTAAATCATTTTCTAAAATGTAATTTGGATGCAGCTTTTTTCAAAGATCAAGGGATTACCCGTTTTGGTGCTTGTATTAGGGATGAAAGAGGTATTTTTGTCCTTGCTAAAACTGGTTGTATAAATGCATTTATATCAGTTAGAGAGGGGGAGGCTTATGCAGTCCTCCAAACTTTGATTTGGTTATCAAATCAGAACTTAATCAATGCGGAAATTGAGGCTGATTGCAAGGTTGTTATTGATCATATCCAAAGCTTTGAGGAAGATATCTCATACTGTGGAATGATTATTGCTCAAATCAGAGATCTTTTGGGATTGCATCCATCTTTTAATATTCAGTTTGTTAAAAGATAGGCTAACTTTGTGGCCCACACTTTAGCTAGGAATGAAATCTCTTTTGATGCTGAACAGATTTTTAGGGATATTCTTTATTGTATTCAGAATATTTTAGATTAAAATAATCAATATTCATAATTTCACAAAGGAATCTGATATATTAGTCATTGGAATTTGGTTGAACAATGGGTAGTAAATAGTAATGATCTAAAAATGGAAAGAAGCGGGAAGCACACACCAAAGTTTTCACACTGCACCATATAAGTGTATAGCGTGTAATTTCCCTCAGTCCTCTTTCTTATGGTTGATCATTTGCAATTTGCAAACTGAACCAAAACGTTCTGTTCTGTTTGGTGTGTGATTGTTCGTCACAGTGACAGTGAAACTCTGTTGAAAAATTCACACGCTCAGATTTCGTTTTTTTGAATGTGGCACCTTCTCTTACTCATTGCCGTGGCTGGATCCATCAGTTTTGCCACCAAACACTTCCTTACTCACCACAGAAACGCTGTTGAGGGTGCAAACGCCAATCTCTGCGATCCAAATGTTTTTGACATTTCCAGTTCCGAAAGCACTTCTCAGACGCATCAATTTGATAGAGTCCTCACATTTTCGAGTTCCAAATCTGAACCTCTGACACAACAGGATGGACATAAGAGTAGAAGATCCCGCGCCTCCAAGAACGAAGTTAGGGCTCCGAAGGTTTGGTAGATAAAACAGTCTAAATTCAAATTGCATGTCAATGTTCCTTAAGATAATTTAATCAATTTATGTGTTGCCATCCGATGTGTGTGTGTGTTGATGCAGCAGGATTTGGGTGAGTCTTCTTTGATGACTGTGATCAAATTTATTTTTAATAGGAGAAACATGCTTTTAGACTGTCTAAATTTTTTTAATTCTTGGCCACTTCCCACTACAACATGGGGGAGAGAACCACTAGCCCTTGTACTCCACCTTTTTCCATATCCGGTTTTACTTGGATGATCAGCATTTTTGTCTTCATGATTTCAGTGCTTAATCAATAAAACTCTGCAGTTTGAAGCTCCAAATGAAGGCTATCATGAATCAAATGACTGGAATTTAAATTATTCTGAATCCAATGGAGTGTTAGCTTCTGAACTGCATCAGCAACTAAGCCACTTGCTGATAAAACAGCAAGAAAATCAGATCATGGAGCTAGAATCTGAACTGCACCAAGCTCAATCAAATCTGCATGAGAAGGAAGCTGACCTGCAGGGACTAAAGAACTGTGTCAAATGCCTTATTGAGCTCTCGCTGCTATCCATAGTTTCAGGCATGATTAACTCTACAATAATTACACATGCTTCATGCTTACATTCTCTTCTTAGACTTGCATGTTTGTCATTGGATAACATTTTGATGGTCCCATTTAAACTACTTTTTGAATGGTCAAAATGAGTTCATCTTAGAACGTGAAGTGTTTGTGAGGAAAAGTCCGTGCATGTATTATTTTCCTTATCTCTATTATTGATCATTTTATTTCAAGACAATGCCTTGTCGCTTTATCTCCTTGAAACTGTATTTTTTTTTCTTTCAAACTCATTTTGCCTAACTTTTGCATAACTAGAGGCTTTACTAGTGAAACTTGTCTCTCTGACACTACTAAATTGTTTCTCAGATGATGAAACTCAGGCTCTCACTCATCCAAAGGGAGCAGGTGATTATGGTTACAATAACATAGACTCTGAGTCTCTGACACTACTAAATTGTTTCTCAGATGATGAAACTCAGGCTCTCACTGATCCAAAGGGAACAAGCGATTATGGCAACAATAACATAGACTCTGAGTCGAAACATTCAATTATTTGGACTAAAAGACCTCTTGATTCTGAGACTTGGAAGGCCAATAAGGTTAGGATCGGAAACAAGCGCTACGCTATCAGCGGAATATGTGGTTGACTCTATGCTCAGACTTTGCTAAAAGGCTTGTAAGGCCATCATGGTGGGGTTTCACTTTTGGGGAGGGTTGCTTCTTTTATTTTTTCTCCCTATTTTGCTAACCATTGTCCCATGAAATTCAAAGTGATAAAAAAATTATTGGAAAGTGTAAACTAATAGAATGAATAAAAGATTGTCAGAAAAAAAAAGAATGAAACATTTTCTTATCTGCTTGATATTTGTCCAAATCAATTTGACCTAAATTAGGTGTATAGAAAAAATAATATAAAATAAAGGAAAAATAAACTAGGTAGTCTGCAGAATGCAGATAGTTGTGTGTGTTGTCAATTCTATGGTGCAATTTTTTCCTCTTTTCTCTTTCTTTTAATCACCCTGGGCTTTGGTGGCGTTTATTCTCCTACTCTGGACTTTTATTTTTAAGTAATCTGTTTATTAACCATTCAAATTGTATATTTACTCTCATTTCTCTTGTTTCCAGCATGGGCAGTCAACTTCTTTGCACAATGGTTTAGTAGAGAAAATAGTCTAAATTCAAATTGCATGTCAATGTTCCTTAAGATAATTTAATCAATTTATGTGTTGCCATCCGATGTGTGTCTGTGTGTGTTGATGCAGCAGAATTTGGGTGAGTCTTCTCTGATGACTGTGATCAAATTTATTTTTAATAGGAGAAACATGCTTTTAGACTGTCTAAATATTTTTAATTCTTGGCCACTTCCCACTGCAGCATGGGGGAGAAAACCATTAGCCCTTGTAGTCCACCTTTTTCCATATCCGATTTTACTTGGATGAGCAGCATTTTTGTCTTCATGATTTCAGTGTTTAATCAATAAAACTCTGTGCAGTTTAAAGCTCCAGATGAAGGCTATCATGAATTAGATGACTGGAATTTAAATTATTCTAAATTCCATGGAGTGTCAACTTCTGAACTGCATCAGAAACTAAGCCACTTGCTGATAAAACAGCAAGAAAATCAGATCATGGAGCTAGAATCTGAACTGCACTAAGCTCAATCAAATCTGCAAGAGAAGGAAGCTGACCTGCAGGTGTAACCCCCTATCTAATTAATTAATTTCTATCTAAAATCCATAAACACTAAATTTACAATTAAAATAAATACACTCCATTAAGCTTAAAGTTTGTCATTATAATTTACATTATTAAAATTTACAGAAAATACTACTGCCAAATTATTTTATTTATTACAAGTACTAAAATACCCAAAAAGTCCCCGTCCTATAGCTCTGAAAGTTTTTGCATCTTTATCTTCTAACTATTCTTCAAAATACCTGCAATCACACTCCCCTAGAATCTGGGGACAGCATTACCGAATCAGGCATTTAATTTCTAATACATAGAAAAACAATCACAATCAATGACATTTCATTTCATAACTAAGAATTCACATAAATAATGCAAATGCAGTATGCTTTATGAAAATGCAAGTTTATAAAGCAGATGCAGTTTTGACTCAAAATCCTTTTGACTCAAAATCATTTTGACCCTGCTCCATGGAGACTTCCCCTTTGAGTGTTTAGTAAGTAACTGGCCTACCATTACGTACTGCAATTCAGCTATCAGCCCCTACTAAACGCGAATAAGCTAGCAGAATTAGGAGGTCAGGATACCCGGAAGGCCACCACGGCAGCATCTCTGTCCAGATTACAGCCACATGTGGAATTGCCAATATCCCTCACCCCACAGACTATATAATCACAGACTATACAGTCCTGTCTAACTTACTCTGCTCACCCATTTCTTAGGACTATCATATTCTCTGTTCATAATCTCAATCATCTTTTCAAATACATGACTACCGCATTCCGGTCAGTCAACACAGTTCTCTGTTCATAATCTCAATCATCTTTTCAAATACATGACTACCACAGTCCGGTCAGTCAACACAGTCCTGGAAATCAATTCCCCCAAACATACTCATTTTTCATGACTACCGCAGTCCCGGTTAGTCAACAAAATCATTTCTCATTTAAAAACTCATTTCTCATTTGAAATCTTGTATTTTCCAAGAACTCAGACTTATGCAATATGATAATGATGCTAATAAACAAATAATTAATATTAATTAATCACATTAAAATTATAAAATTCACTAATTAACATTATAACATCAATACCTTAATAAATTACTAACTAGTCCTTTACTAGGTAAAATTACTAAACTTTTACTAAAATAATAATTATGTATTTACTATGAAAATTACTAAACTTTTACTAAAATACCAATTAAGTCTTTAATATGAAAAATTATTAAAATACCCCTATCTTTTTATAAATTTCCAATTTTGCCCTCAAAGGTGAAATTACTAAATTACCCATACTATTTTCTAAAATTTCCCATTTTACCCTTGATCTTTTTATAAATTTCCGAATGTGTCCGTAATTCTTCTAGAATCTATGAAATTACCTAATTACCCTCAATCTTTTTATAAATTTCCAATTGTGTCCTCAAAATGTGAAATTACCTAATTACCCTTATACTTTTTAATTATTACCGAAAATGCCCTTAAACTTTTTCTAAAATTCCCAATGTGTCCCTAAATGTGAAATGACTATTTTACCCTTGGTCTTTGAATAAATTTCCACATGATACCCCCTTCAACATGATCATGGCCGTGAGTTGTTTTTCAAAATTTCCAAAATTTGCTAAAGATCAACCAAGCAATTTCAATCAATAACAAGCCAATCAAAGTTCAATTCAATCAAGAACAAGCCACTCAAACAAATTTCAATCCAAAAAACAAATCAATCAAGATTTCAATCCATTAAATACATCAAGAAATCAATTCAACATGGATTCAATCACAAATTTCAAACTTCAATCATCTTTTAATGTTTCTTGATCAAGTCTTGAAATTAAACCTAAGGACATGTTTCTCTTACTTTCAATTTGTTTAAATTGAAATTAAATGCCAAGATCCTTACCTAGAATCCTTAGTTTGATGAAGAAATCCCTTGAATCCTTTTCTCCCTTGCTCCCTTGGTTTCTTGAAATTTTTAGAGTTTTCTTCTAATTCTTTCCTTTTTGGCCGATTGAAATTGGATGAGGGGGAAAGGTGAGATGGGTTTCTTTCTTGAATTTAGAAACTAAGATGAAGAGAAAATGGAGTTTAAGATGAAGTGAAATGGGGGCTGTAGCTGCCTTAGAAGCTCACGGTTTGTGGGAAAGGAAAAACTAGCTTTTTGGTTTCTTTATCTTTGATTGTCTTATGCTTTTATAAACAAAATTTTCTGCACCAAATTTAATAAACACCACACGTCCACTGCAGTGCTTTGGGCAGCTAATTTTGGCCAGAATTCAGCCCACTTGGACGTTCAACTTGGTTCCTTGTGTGGTTTGCTTTTTGCTTTGTTTAATTAGTCAAAAAAAGTAGGAAAAAGTAGCATTTTCTAGAAAATTCTAGGGCTTTTTAATTATCTTACAAACTAATTAGAATTTGAAGAAACTAACACCACCATTAAATTCCTCACTATCAAAAACCTTGGGGTAGTGTCTTAACTATCTCTTAATCAAGGTCTAATTAGCTTAATTTAATTACATTAGAAATGTCAATTTGTCAAATTTTGATTGGTTAATACTTTTCTTTTTTCTTTTTCTTAGTTAAACAATTTTAATAATTATTCTAAGTATGTTGTAATTAATAGATAATTCTATAGATGTCATATAGATTTTATCTTAATTTTCTACCTTAAAATTTTACCGTAATAATTCCTCAGAGTCCTAATTCTCAGAAAATTCTAATAATTCGAAACTAGCATTTTGATTCTTCAACTGTATATATATTTTTAATCTATATTCACTTACCTTTTTATTAAGTTACAGATTAGTCCAAAATTTTACACTTGAAAATTTATCCTGGACAGCCGTCAGACACAACGGTCCAGTCAACAAGTAATTCATTTCTCAACTGTATATATTTTAAATCTACATTAAATTCTTGATTTATTAGAGTACAGTTTAATCCAAAATGTTATACTGGAAAATCTTATCCTGGACAGCTGTCTGACACAACTGTCCGGTCAACAAGAAATTTAGGTATAAACAAAAGTATTAAAAGACTTAGAAAATTTTACTGAATAGCACTGTATTAATTTTATTATGAAAATAGGTACAGAAAGTTTCTATAAAATACAGTACATCATTTCTCATAATATTTATATAAAAATATTTACAAATGGTAAAATAATAAAATTGAGGGTGTTACAGCAGGGACTAAAGAATTGTGTCAAACGCCTTATTGAGCTCTTGCTGCTATCCACAGTTTCAGGCATGATTAACTCTAGAATAATTACACATGCTTCATGCTTACATTCTCCTCTTAGACTTACATCCAATGACAAACATGCAAGTCCATGAGGATAATGTAAGCATGAAGCTTGTGTAATTATTCTAGAGTTAATCATTCCTGAAACTGTGGATAGCAGCAAGAGCTCAATAAGGAGTTTGACACAGTTCTTTAGTCCCTACAGGTCAGCTTCTTTCTCATGCAGATTTGATTGAGCTTGGTGCAGTTCAGATTCTAGCTCTATAATCTGATTTTCTTGCTGTTTTATCAGCAAGTGGCTTAGTTTCTGATGCAGTTCAGAAGCTGACACTACATGGGATTCAGAATAATTTAAATTTCAGTCATCTGATTCATGATAGCCTTCGCCTGGAGCTTCAAACTGCACAGAGTTTTATTGATTAAACACTGAAATCATGAAGACAAAAATGCTGCTCATCCAAGTAAAATCGGATATGGAAAAAGTGGACTACAAGGGCTAGTGGTTCTCTCCCCCATGCTGCAGTGGGAAGTGGCCAAGAATTAAAGAAAAATTAGACAGTCTAAAAGCATGTTTCTCCTATTAAAAATAAATTTGATCAGTCATCAGAGAAGACTCACCCAAATTCTGCTGCATCAACACACACACACACACATCGGATGGCAACACATAAATTGATTAAATTATCTTAAGGAACACTGACATGCAATTTGAATTTAGACTGTTTTCTTTACTAAACCTTCAGAGCCGTAACTCCGTCCTTGGAGGCGCGGGATCTTCTACTCTTAGGTCCATCCTGTTGTGTCAGAGATTCAGATTTGGCACTGAAAACGTGAAGACTCCGTCAAATTGATGCGTCTGAGAAGTGCTTTCGGAACTGGAAATGTCAAAAACATTTGGACCGTGGAGATTGGCGTTTTCACCCTCAACGGCATTTCTGTGGTGAGTAAGGAAGCGTTTGGTGGCGAAACCGATGGATCCGGCCACGACAACGAGTAAGGGTAGGTGCCACATTCAGAAAAACGAAATCTGAGTGTGTTCAACGGAGAGTTTCACTGTCACTGTGACGAACAATCACACACCTAACAGAACAGAACAGAAATTTTGGTTCAGTTTGCAAATTACAAATGATCAACCATAAGAAAGAGGACAGAGGGAAATTACATGCTATGCACTTATATGGTGCAATGTGAAAACTTTGGTGTCACATGCTTCCCGCTTCCTTCCATTTTTAGATCATTACTACTTACTACCCATTGTTCAACCAAATTCCAATGACTAATATATCAGATTCCTTTGTGAAATTACGAATATTGATTATTTTAATCTAAAATATTCTGAATACATTAAAGAATATCCCTAAAAATCTGTTCAGGATAAAAAGAGATTGCATTCCTAGCTAAAGTGAGAGCCACAAAGTTAGCCTGTCTTTTAACAAACTAAATATTAAAAGATGGATGCAATCTCAAAAGATCTCTGATTTGAGCAATAATCACTCCAGAGTATGAGATATCTTCCTCAAAGCTTTGGATCTAATCAATAACAACCTTGCAATCAGCCTCAATTTCCACATTGATTAAGTTCTGATTTGATAACCAAATCAAAGTTTGGAGGACTGCATAAGCTTCCCTCTCTCTGATTGACATAAATGCATTTATACAACCAGTTTTTGCAAGGACAAAAATACCTCTTTCATCCCGAATGCAAGCACCAAAACCGGTAATCCCTTGATCTTTGAAAAAAGCTGCATCCAAATTACATTTTAGAAAATGATTTAGTAATAGATGATTGTATTGAAATTATTAATATCTTTATATATATAAAAAAGTAAAAGTCATGGATATTTATGCAATTTTATTTTTCCCGCTCATTTTAAGGATAAAAGAGTAATTCTATTGACCATTTTTTCTGCTCATAATTTTGAGGCTAAAAAAATAATTTTAACTTTCCCGCTGAAAATTTAATTATATAAAAGTAATAGTCATGGATATTTATGTAATTTTATTTTTTCTGCTCATTTTAAGGATAAAAAAGTAATTCTATTAATCATTTTTCTCACTCATAGTTTTAAGGCTAAAAAAGTAATTTTAACTTTCCCGCTCAAAATTTAATAAGAAATTAATTTTGTCCTAATCTGATGCGTCATTTATTTGTAATAATTTTGTCATTAATTTGAATAATAACCGTGTAAATCAAAGTAAATAATTTTATTAAGGGTAACTTCAAATTTTGGATAACAGTAATAATATATATCGGTTATAAAGTAAAATATTTAAAGTTGATAATAATATATTTAAAAATTTAATTAATCCATAAATATTGGTGCATAGATAATAGTCTCAATTATTCAAAAATTTTAATAAATTTATTGATATTTGATTATGGGTAACTTTTACTTATGAAATATTGGTCTTAATTTTGTCCATTATAGTTTCAATCAATCATTAAAAATTTCAAAACAATATATTTTAATTGATGCATGATCTCTGCTCATACAAATTTAAAATTTAGTAAATTACAATATTGTTAATTGATGCATATAAAGTTCATTTAATTTAAATTTTTAAATAATTTAAATATAAGTAAAATATTTAAATTATGTTGATAATATTATATTTAAAAATTTAGTGAATCCATAATTGGTGCATAGATAATAGTCTTAATTATTAAAAAAAAATTAAAAAATTTATAAATATTTTATTAAGGATAACTTTTACTTTTGAAATATTGATTTTAATTTTATCAATTATAGTTTCAATCAATCATTATAAATTAAAAAAAATATATGTTAAAAGAATTTTATTTAATATATTTAATTAATTTATAATTGGTGCTTTGATAATAGTTATCTCAATTATTCAAAAAATTTATTCATATTTTATTAAGGGTATCTTTTACATTTAAAATAACGGTCTTAATTCTCTCAATATCATTTCAATCAATCATTATAAATTAAAAAATTATGTGCTTAGATAATAGTTATCTTAATTATTCAAAAATTTAAAAATTTTATTCATATTTTATTAAGGGTAGCAATTACATTTAAAATAACGGTCTTAATTCTCTCAATACCCTTTCAATCAATGATTATAAATTAAAAAATTATCATCCAATATCTTTTGTGTATTGCTTTCCACTACATCAGTATTTCCATTTTTTTACGAGGCAAACAGAAGGTCACCCGTTTTCTGTCCACTGTGTTAAATGGCCTTTAGTTGCCTCCGCCGACCACCACGATGAGATAAGCAATGGTTATTCTTCTAATTATATGGTTTGAAATTTTGGTTGAAAACTATATGTAGGTGTATTCTATATGTATTCCGCTCACTTCTTCCAATTTTTGTATGCTCATCAACACAATGGGTATTCAAGCTTTCTTATTATTTGAAAATATGATATTTCTCCGCATCTATTAACGGTCTATTTTGTACATTGATCTACACAGTATATTCTCCACTATTTTCTTTTTGTTTTTATTTATCCTTTGCAGAGCATAGATTGATTAATTAGATTTTTGTGTTTTGCTATCTTTGAAGGTTGATCCTGTTGAAGTTGTCGATGGCATAAACCATGGTTGTTACTAACCCAATGGTAGAGGTGAAGTATGAAAGTTAAAGGTTGCAAGTTAAATAAAATATATAAAAACCTGTTATGGATTTGTCATTTACTTATTGACATTCTACTTTATAAATCAAATGGCTCTATCCTTTTACCCTTCCGCTGTTATGCATTTTGTTTTGTTCTTATAATTAATTATTCATCCTTCCTTTGTTTTTTTGGCATTCATTTACATAGGTTCTGCAATTCACTCTAAAAAAAAGTATGATTCTTTTTACTGGATGATGTTTTATCTAAAAAGAGGGATAATGATATTTCGTATTGAATTTGAAAACGTGTGTTTTTGCTCTATTTAATGTGTTTTACTGATACAAAATGTCATCTCTTGCTTGCCTACTGATACAATGTTATTAACGTACGTAAGGATAAGTGTGATTTTCTCAATAGGGAAGGGAAGAGGGGCAGCTCTATTCTATTTATATACTTATGTGAAACACTTCTTAATCCTTCAGCATCACTGCAACCACACAACCCTCACAACACAATCTCCGTTCACTGACTTCACTACGTACTAAGATAATGTGGTCATCACTGTCATTCAATAAAGTTATATATAAATTTATTTAATTTTTAATCTTTCTATATATATACATATGCATACATAATTACGTCCTTTCTTGTCATCTTATATATATAATTAGTTAGTTGATTAATTAATTTTACTATTTTTTTTTTCTAATTCATATAATTAGCTTATCAATTTTCAGTTATTTGTATCAAATTAACACTATAGTAAGAAGTAAAAAAAAATTAGTTACATTTTCTTTTTGTTTCTACTTTAAAATAATTAAAAATATTAATAACATCATTAGATTATTTTGTGGGTAAACAAATTGGTCGTGAACTCACAAGCTCAACACATTTAATTTGTAGGTTATATATGTAGACCAAATTGCGTAGACTCGCGATTAAACGAACCACTTATACTTAGGCTTAGACTCACAATTTTGCAAGCCTTTACTGTTAAAAAATACTGAAAACTGTATCATTCTTGAAATGTATGTTTTATATTGATTTATATTATATACAACTAGAGCCTATTTGAAAAGATATATATTTATGGTATAATTATGATTTAACAATGATCTGTAAATCATTTGAAATAACAAATATATAAATCACATGAGATGTGCTCATTGAATTATCAAACCTTTATGGGCTCTTCGCAAGGATGAATAACACACTCTCAGGTTAGTATTTAAACATTTAACCTATTGACTTATTATATAATTGTCTATATGAATTATTTTGTTGATAATATATATTGTTCTCCTCTTATGTTTTCTCTGTTGCAATTATATGAGTGTGATTGCTTCTTAGAATATTATGCATGAATTTTTCATATACTATTTAACGTACTTGTCATTAATTTGTACAATTGTCAACTCACTTACACTATGCCAAAGTTCATTTTTACCGACAATTAATTAGCGGCAATTACGCAATAAAGTAATTGCCGCTTTTTATTGTTTCATCAAAATCATCTACGGCAAATAAGTGATTGCCGGTAAAATAAAATCACAATCGAGATATGTGTTACAGTGTTTTAGGGTTTAGATATGCATCTTCTTCATCATTGCTCTAATTTTCTTCTCTCTTGGCTACTTGCATTTCTCCATTTTTAGATTCTTCACAAGAATCTACGTTGTAGTGTTTAGGGTTTAGATCCGCGTCTTCTTCATTATTGCTCTGATTTTCTTCTCTCTCAGGTACTTGCGTTTCTACATTTTTTAGATTTTTCTCAAGAATTTGCATTACAGTGTTTTAGGGTTTCGATTTTTGTCTTCTTCATCATTGCTATGATTTTCTACTCTCAGGTGCTTGTGTTTCTCCATTTTTTAGATTCTTTGCTTTTCCATCAAGCGATTATCATTTCAGTTCCATTTGCAACTTGAAAGCCTTCAATTACTTTTTTTCCGGCTCTGATGTTTTATTCTTTGCATTTTGTGAATGATGTCTTTGAAGAATTGAAAACTCTGATTCTGCCTTTTTTTTTTTTTTTATATTTGTTGGCAACTTGAAAGCCTTCAATCATTTCTGTTATTATTGTAAAGCTATTATATATAGCCATACCAGTAGTCTAATAATATGAGGAATTATTCTGTCACTAGTCAGTAGACTAACAGATTGATGATGTTTCAAATGTCTCCATCTCCAATTGATATATAGCGATTGTAAAATCTTAAAATTTACGTCAAAAATGTTTAAATTTGACATATCTTTTTAACAAAAAAAAATAAAAATTGACTTATCTTTTCAGATGAGTCAACTGTAAAATTTTGAATTTGAATTTATGTCCCCAACTGTTATGAAGCCTTAGCACTCAGGTGGGCTATGCAAACTGCTAAGGAGGTTTTATTTGAGTTGGTACAGTTTTGAAACTGACTGCAAGCGAATTTCTGATTCTTGGAGGAATGGTAATTTTAACCAGAGAGACTATTTTAGTGGAATTCTGCAAGATTGTGTGCAGCTTTCTAATATGGGAAGATTTCATTCTCTGGTTTTGCTAATAGAGTGGCCAATAGGGCAGCACATTGTCTTGCATTTAGTGCCTCTCTCAAAGTCTATAATTTCAATGAAATCTTCCTTTGTCAATTTAGCCATAGAAGAAAGGAAATTGGGATAATAACTTTGGCTACCAACAATTGATTCAGGAAGACCTGCTGTCTGTGACTCAATCAAAATTTGTTCAGTCTGATGCTCAGACAGATGGAACATTACTTCCCCTTCCACATATTTTTGGATATAGATAGATTCCCATTATTGTGAACAAGCTATTGCAAGGAAATTATATTCAAAACGCATCCGTAAACTTATTCAAATTTGTCTTGGCCAATTTCTGATCTTTAAGTTTGGCTCATCTAGCAACTTAAAACGATACGTGATGGAAATTTACTTTGGGACAAATTCACTTTTGCATACTCATAATCTTCCTATATTCTTGTGGTAGCAATTTTTTACCTTAAGATGGTTGGTGTTCCCTTGTTCACGTGATATATCTTTGCTAAGTTATATACTTTATTCGGATTTATGTTTGACACAACCTAATGCATGTTTACAGACTGAAAGGCTTATTTTGTTTAAAGAAATTCATGTGGGACTTCAAAATTGAAAATTGCTATACCTAAGAAAATGTTAGAAAGAAAATTACCATCAATTTAGCTTATAGTACAAGTCAATCAGTAACATGACCACTCACTCGGCTGGTACAAAATAACCCTGTTTGGGAATATGATAAGAATATTGTAAGACAAGGTATAGCACAACCTTGAGAATGTAGTCTTGTATATAATTCTATAATGGCCCAAGATAGCTTCTTATCAACGCTGTGAAATTATGCTCTACATCAAAGAGACTATCTAAGTGATAAACACTATCAGATATAAAAAAAGAATTTACTTTTTCAAGTACTCTCAATGTAAAGAATTTTTCAGCAATTAGAAATCATGCTAATATGATTTACAAAGTAAATATTCTTAAAGTCAAATATCTTGGCACACATTCTAATCGATGAATAGATAACAATATGAAAATTTTCTACGCTAAAAGTACATTATGATTAAATTCATAAAAGCAAATGAAAGAAAATAATTGGTACCGGCAAAACATAGGCTCCCGAACTATATCTTTTGATTTCAGTAACCGATCACAAAGCCACATACCCTTCTAACAGATGAAGAAGCAGAAGAGCTCATTTCAGCCACTCAAAGAGAAGAAAGTGGTGAATGCAATCAGAATTATGTGCATCAAGAACACTAATAGAACAGAACAGACATTTCTTATTTCTTTAAGCACTTTCTTGACTTTGAGGAGCTGAAGAAGCACTTCTTCTCCCTCTTCATCACTGGACGAGTATGGGGCATTGTGGTTGGTGACTGAAATGAACAAATTCACGAAAGAACTGAGAAGAATCCACGAGGTTGCTGGTGATGATTCTGCAGTCTTGTTACATGCATGGCATGGCATGGCAGCGAGAAGGCCAAAAAAGAAGAAGATTGATGACGTTTCAAATGTCTGCATCTCCAATTATTATATGGGAGTTGCTTAAAATCTATATATATATATATATATGTGTGTGTGTGTGTGTGTGTGTGTGTGTGTGTGTAAAGTTCACTTGAACTAACACGAACCGTCCGATTGAAAAATGCAATTAATAGTAGTCGTTGATTGAACTTCTATGTGATGAACTAACATGAGCCATTGATCAAAAGTTGCAATTAACAATAGCCATTGATTGAATTAAATCAAATTTAATATTAATGAATAATTAAATTGCTGACGTTAATATTATTTAAAATGATTTATAATATTTTAATTTAATTATTAATTAAGAATAGAAATTAAGAAATTTAATATTATTGAATAATTAAACTGAATTTAATCAAAATTTGTCTAATGATGCGTAAAATGCGTTCGCAGAGGGCAAGCGTACCCTATGCAGTAGTGATAGTGGACTCTAGGAGTCCAGATATCGAACCCAAAGGACCAGTCGTGTTCCCAAACAATTAATTTTGCAATGATTAAACAATTCAATTAAGAATCAAATTTGGGAAAATAGAGTTCAATTGTTCAGTTCTTAAGAGCTAAGGATTAAGACAAGAAGATTAATGTGAGACAATAAGATTGGAACGCCAAGGATTATGATTTTGCATGCATCCCTTTTTTTCCTCATCTTGATTTCAATGAACACTCTAATTAAGTTAGTTGCCAGTCCTCTTTAAATTCATTAGTAAACAATTGGTCGTAGCTTACTACTGCTGTTTCCCCTAATTCAATTCCCAATTGGTCATAGGTGAATTAAATTAGGGTAAACGATAATACTCAGAGAGGTTGATTAATAGAATTAATCCACAGGAAATTCACACAATTAGCTTGATCATGCAATCATATGAATTCAATCACTTTATAATTCTGTCAATCCCAGGCAATTGATCATAGACAAGGGACTGACTAACATTTAGAGTGATCAGTTCTAATAGCAAATAAAATAGTAAAGAGATTCAATAACTGGGAACATCGAGACATTAATTGATAATCAAAGATGGGGTACAAAGGACACAACTACATCATAATCCTGGGCTAAGAGGACTAGCCACTCATGTTCATGAACAAACCAATAAACCCCGTAGAAAACTTAAAGATTACAAAGGGATAAGAGATTTTACAAGTAGTGTTCCCAATGACGATCTCTACGTCTTAAAGCAGTCAGACTCTCTCACACGGCCTTTATCTCACTTAGAACCCTCAGTATTTAGAAATAGAACAAAAGATGTCAAAAGAGGGTTTTCAGCATTTATTTATAGAGTTTCAAACTATTGACACGGCTCACCACGGTCGTGGTAAATAAACCATGGTTGTGCTCGAAAAATTGACGCTGATGCAAAACTTCTAGTGATTCCTGCTTGGTTGTGGTACTTGAATCATGGTTGTGGTGACTTAGCACGGCCGTGCTAAATCTACCACGGCCGTGGTATTCCAGGCAATGGCAACTTTCCTTCAATTTATTTGTTTTTAAGCTCTTTTCCTCAAGAAATCTCTGAATTGCCTGTCTTACACAAACTAGTGACAAACCGTGAGTTCTGCCAACAAACTAAGCTCAAATTATGTGCAAATGACAACCAAACTGAGATAAAAATATAGTGAAAATCCGATTTATCATCTAACATATTTTAAATATATTATTATTATTATTGTTATTATTATTATTATTATTTATGTATTTATTAAATAGAAATATAGAAAACTAAAAAAATAAGATATAATGTAGTATTAATTTAAAAATTATGTTTTAAAAATAATTATTTACTTTTAGAATAATTATTTTAAAATAATTATTTACTTTTAAAAATTTATAATTTAATAATGATTTTTTGGTGAATAATTTAATATATAAATAATTTAATAATTATTTGATATATTAAATTTAATATATGTATATTAATAATTTATTAACAGATTTAAAATATTTTATAAAATAAAATTCAAACTCTTTTAAAATATGCACATGATAACTTATATTTTATATAAGTATATTAAATATAATTAAAATTAAGGCTTAAATACTTTTTTAGACCTTGCAATTTAGGGCTCTTTTGCTTTTTGCCCTTGCAATATATTTATTTTTTGGTTTTGGTCCCTACAAATTATGTTTATTTTATTTTTCGTCCTTAAAATGGTTTAGATAGCTCTTTTTTGACTTTTCAAAGCACTATCTAAACTGCTTTAAGGATGAAAAACAAAATAAACATAATTTGTAAGGAGTAAAACCAAATTTTTTTTGAAGGGTGAAAAACAAAAAAACGCTAAATTGCAAGGACTAAAAACATATTTAAACCTAAAATTAATTATAAACTATTTATATTTAATAAAGAACACACTATTTATATTGAATAAGTTCTGTTTCATAACCTTTCATTTGTAATTTAATTACTTTAATAACAAAATCTTAATTTAATTCAAATAAATTTTATAGCAGTTATAAAAATGTTATTAATTTAATTCATATAATTATTGTTAATAAAAGTAAGAATCACTTTTGATTTCAACTATCACACCAAGGCTAACGTACAAATCTCTCTAATTTTAATTTCCTTTATTTATTACATTTTTACTTTTTAATTCAATGCTTGACAGAAATTTTTTTTGCGGGATATTGGGTTTGGAGACTGTCGTTGTCAAATGAGCAATGTTATCCCATCAATCTTTTGTTGTGAACATTTAACTGTGTCCATTACTTAGCGATTTTTTTCTGGGTTTTACATAAAACATTAAGAAATGAACAAGAGGAAAGCTATGGAAGCACGGGTGAAAGAATATCGAAGGACTCTTTGTAAAGCCGTAAGCCCATAAGTGTTTTATTATATCCTATAATTTTTTGCATCTTATTTGTTTGTCCTGGGATGGTTATGCTATTTTCCTTTAACAGGAAATTATGAGTATTTAAAAGGTGCTACAATTCTTGGCTTGGGTGTAAAGGTTTTTTCTTTTTCTATTCTCTTCTTCTGCAATCTTTATTTTCTTTTCTTCTTTCTCTTCATGCTTATGTTGGGTATAATGGAGTGAATTTTTTTTTTATTTAAAACAATTGTGTGATTCTTTTTTTTTTTTTTTTGTTTCATCTTTGTTTTTCATCATTGTGTTTATGTTGATCAATCAACCTTGACGTGCATCACACTAAAGCTACAATGGATGTGGAAAATTCACAATATGTGCGTTTGTGAATTGGAACTAGGTATGCATAAAAGTTTTTTTTTTCTTTTTCTATTATCTTCACTTGCAATTTTTTTTTCTTTTTTTTTTTTTTCTTTCTCCTCTTTCTTTTATTCTTTTGGTGAAAGTATGATGCGTGAACATGCATGATGCTTGAGTTGAAAATGATTGGTTTAATTAAAATGGTCGGTTACTCACTTGCACAATTACAGAACCATCATGATACGTGAACATGGGCAGCTTTAAAATCACTTTCAGTTGTAAAATTATCAAATATATATCTAAAATAAAAAATGAGTTTTAAAAAAGAAACGAAGAGTGAGGGGTTTATTTTCAGAGAAAAAGGGTTGAAAGTTGTACTTAAATTACATTGAGGCTCACTTTCTTCATAGCATATATACCTATATACAAAAAAAATCATTTTTTTAATTAGTACTTCAAAAAGATTAGAAAATTAAATTGTCTGTCTGCTTCAAATTTACTATCTTTCAAAATAATTGTTACGTTAGTATAAACCATAAAAATACACGGAATGTGTCAGCATATTATTACAGCTTAATTATTTTATTTTATGTTTTTTGATAATCACCCACCCTACATGTACGTGTGATATTTGTTGCGCAAAATATTTAATGCATGTAATATATTAGTCTAAAAATATTAGCATAATTTGATTAGACAAAAAAAACTTCTTTAATTATAAAATTATTTTATTTTAATTTTCATTTAACTTTTTTAAATGCTTCAAATATTGAAAATATCATTTTCATTTTAAAAATACAAATCAAATAAAATTAAGGTGATATTTTATGGTTAAAAATAGAAATAAAAATATATTTTCAGATCCCTATATTTGTTAGCAAATGCAGGGAATAAAACTAAAATCCCAATATATCCAGAATATTTTTAAATTATTTTTTTTTTCTCTCATTTATCAGTTATTATTAAAAAAAATAGTATTTTTTCTCATCCTTTTTCATTCAAAATTAGTCCATGATTTAAAATTTAAAAAAAGAATAAAACACAAATAAATATACACGTACCAGAACTACTTTGTTTATTTGCAGTAATGCGAATAATTAATTTATCAAGTGTAATTTCACTTTTCCTCTATTTTCCTTAATTTTATATGCTATGATGAATTAAACTAAAATCCAAATGATGATGATGATCATTGTATTAAAATAGAGTATTCAATTTAGTGACGTTGACTAATAATAGATAAATCTCATTGCATTAAAAATAGAGTATTCAATTTAGTGACGTTGACTAATTCAAAATTTCAACAATATCACATAATTAAAACTAATATTTTTGAAATAATTAAAAATATCATTTTAAAATAAATGTTAATTTTGAAAATAAATATATTTAAAATTTATTACTTATAAACTCACAAAATTCAAGCACATAACTATAAATTTATTAATTAAAATTTATATTTATTATATTTTTACTTTTTTTAAGTTTATACATTTTATACAAATATTACATGAATATTACTCAGAAAAAGAACAAATCATAATAAATTTGAATAGGCTTAATATTTTTTAAATCAACATCGCTCAATTAAAAATATAATTAGACATATTCCTCAATTTTAATGTAATTATATTTAATATATTATTAAAATCTTAAAAATTAATATTTATATATATATATAGTTTTTGAAAAACATACTAAATATAAATATAAAAAATATATAATCAAAATGAACCCGTGCATCGCATGGGTTTAAAACCTAGTTTACGTTTAATTTTGACTTATCTTTTTAACAACAAAAAAAATTGACTTATCTTTTGAGATGAGTCAAATGTAAAATTTGATTTTGAATTTGAATTAATTTGATAAAAATTTCAAAGCTATAGGCCTACCTCAATAATTTATTTATGACTTTATTTCTTTTATTGAATTTCACCTTTTTCAATAAATTTTTGTTTACTAATTTATCATTTAACAAGTACTTTCATGTTAAAAAGTAAAGTAAAATCACAATAAAATAAATAATTTAATATTTATGAAAATGACTTAAATTACTTTGGTGCTAAAATCTTTGAAAATGGTGGATTTATTTTGAAGATAATTTGTAGTCATTTATTTAAGGCATAATTATGTTTTAGTCCCTTTTAGTCCCTCAAATAAAATTTGTAGGTTTTACTCCATTAAATTCTAGCGGAGAAACTAAAAAGAATATTTTTCAAATTTGAGGAACTAAAAAATTTAATTTTTTATTTGGGAGATTAAAAAAAACATACTCACTTATTTAAGGGACTAATAACATAATTAAGCCTTTATTTAAATATGACTCATGAAAATTAGAACTATCAAATTGGAAAACTGTTGTAGTCGAGGTTGGCTAAAAACTGCCCTGGTTGAATCGGCTGAAAATTGCCTTGGTCAACATCGGCTAAAAACTCCCTCGACAGATGTCGTTCCAAAATTACCCTGGCCAACATCGGCTGAAAAATAGCTCCTATCGAAATTGGCTGAAAACTTGGCCGAGGTTAGTCGAAAAACGTCTTGACCAAAAGAAGCCCAGGCCGAGGTTTGCCAAAAATTGCCTTCGCATAGACTAGCCGAAATATGTCTTGGTTGAGGCTAGCCAAAAAAATACCCCGGGCTTGGCTTACTGAAAAAAGCCCTTGCCAAGTTTGGCCAAAAAATTTCCTTGTCGAGGTTGGCCAAAAAATGGCTTGGTCGAGGTTGGCTGAAAAATGCCTTGTTGAGGTTGGCCAAAAAATGCCTTGGTCTAGGCCGGCCGAACAGGCCGAGGCCAACCGAAATATGCCTTGGCTGAGGTTGGCTAAAAGTTGTCCTGGCCGAGGTTGCTCGAAAGAAGTTGTGGCCAAGGCCAGCCAAAAAAAGTCCTGGCTGAGTTTGGCGAAAAAATGTCTTGGCAGAGGTTGGTCAAAAGAAGCCCTGACTAAGGCTGGTCGAAAGAAATCCAAGTTAAGGTTGGCCGAAAAATACCTACTCGAGGCTGGGTGAAAGATGCCTTAATTGAGGCCAACCAAAAAAAATATTTTTGAATTTGTTATAATTTGTGGGCTGGTCCTTCAAAGCCCTTACCTTGGCTCTTTACAAAGTGGGGCTTTATGGGTTAGGCCTTTTTTTTTGGCCCTTTTATTAACTGGGCTAGAAAACTTAGAGACATTGTAGTGGGCCAAGAGGCCTGGCCCTAGAACATGGTGCCAAACTATCGGCTCTATGGCTGCCTATGCCCGATTACCATATTTTCAAGTCTAATCAAATTAAGCCAATTTTAGTGGCATTATTGCATTTTTCGTCCCTAACTTATCACTTTCTCACAATTTGCTCCCAACTTTTTTTTTTCCACAATTTTTCCCTCACTTTTCAAAATGTTGTGAATTTTGTTCTTTATCTCTGATAAATCCCAAACAATGTTAATAATTTATGGCAATTTTGAACTACAATCAAACACATGTACTTAAAAGGTTTAATTATCCTTTTGGTCCTTATAGTTGCAATAACTTTCCCTTTTAGTCCCTAGCTACAGTTTAAAACATCCCATTTTGGTTCCTATAGTTGCAATTTTTAACCCTTTTGGTCCTTGCTGTCTAAATAGCATACCATCATTACATCCAGATCCTTTGAAATTGTTACAAAATTGAAGCTGACAGTGAAAAACTACCAAATTAAAATAAGTCTTTCACTTTGTTAGTTTTGAGTTATCATGTAGGGGCGACGGGTCATTACAATTTTCTCTTTAGGCTCTTTTCTAAGCATAAATTATCTTTGTGCTTTTTTTTGATCGGGCAAATATTAGTTGTTAATATGTTAGTTTTTGTTAGTGGGGGATTCAAACCCATGACCTATCCTTCCTTGTCTTCTCCCTTCACCACCAAGTCAACCTTATAACTCCTAAATTATCTTCATGCGTTGTCCCACCAAAAGTGGTCTGCTAAGAGCTTGAGAGAAAGGATGAACAACAAGTTCTGGTGAGACTATTGAAGATGGCCTAAAAGATAAAGATATAGATTTGGAAATTTATTTTGTCAAAAAAAAAAAAACCACGTTTATATATGAAACAAATTATGAAATATGATGATGGATTCTTCTGATAATTGTTGGAAAGGTTAATTGTTAACTAATGTTGTTACTATATGATCATTTGTAACTAAAATCTTCAGAATGGAGTGAGCCATATATTTTTTGAATTAAACATTGAGCACTACTAGAAATTTATTTATTGCAGGGGGATTTTCTTATGGAATTTACAAAAAAAAAATTATCAGGGCACGTTCGTGGATAAAAGGTTTTTGCCGATTTTAAATTTACAGAAAATTTCCTGTGAATTTATAATCTGCAAATAATTTCAAAGGTAAGTTTCCTGCGAATTATAATCTGCATGTAATTTGGCAAATAAATTTCCTATAAACTTTTAAAAATATATATATAACGAATTATTTTTGCATAATTTCAAAACATTTATATAAATTATTATTATTATTATTATTATTATTATTATTATTATTATTATTATTATTATTACCTCTGGTCCTATATACAAGAAATAAATACCTAATTCATCAAAGACCAATAAAAATGGTTAAATTAAGTTAATTTTAATTAATAATGTCATAAATTTTAATTTTATTCCAAAACTGGCCATAGTATTAAATGGTTTAAGTGGTGGTTATTTTTAAAAAATAATTTTTCCAACCAATGCGTATACTTTATTTTGTTAATAGCTCAATAAATGCACCCACTTTAATAGAAAATGAGTATATATTATTAATAGACCTCACAATTAATTAAGAGTAAAAAAGAAATTTAGAAATTAATATATTAAAATAGGAAAAAAATTATAATTCTCTTTTGTTTCTTATATAAAGGATTTTAAAAGATTTAGTAATATAAGTTGATAATAGTTATTAAAGGATTTTAAAAGGACGGCACCTCATACGAGGCATTGCTGGTTGCCAAAGGAATGTACATCCCCATTTGAATTAATAAAAGCTGCTAAGAGTTAGACAATTACATTACTAAGTTTCCCCAATGTAAGTAACTTCATTGAAAACATTTGACTCACGTAGTTTTTTTGGACTTGTGTTTTCCTATAAACAGAAATTTAATACATGTGTATGAAGAAAAAAAATGAGAAACCAGGGAGTTGGGGATAGAAGGATGTACCTTCTGATGATGCTTGCGAGAAACAAATGGGCTTGTGGCAGAGCAAACACAAGTAACACTGAATCAGGACAAAAAGCACAATTGAAATTTTGAAACAATATAACACAACCGTGTCTACACAACAAGCAGAGGAGAATAAGAGACACCATGCTTTAATGACCTGGCTGTGAACTTGAGCAATGATCCACTCACATTGTTATAAGACGAGTACATAGATTTAGCATATAAGAGTTTCAACAAAACAAAAAATTGACAAATAGTAAAAAAAATATACAATTGGTAAGTTGTTTCAATTTTCAAGACACTCACTGGTACTGAAAACTATTCAATTGACTCAGAGAGGCAGGAATCACCCAAGAAAATCAGTTATTGGAAAGGTCTAAAGTCTGAAGCTTGAGAAGGGCTCCAAGATCTGAGATATTGATGTTCTGCCACAACCTGCATTCAACCACCAAACTGCTATGAGAACACTCCACGATCACCACCACAAAAAAAATTCCAGAGAGAGATTGGCTAGGCACTCCCCTGCACACACAAAAAATAAAACAGAAACAAGTGAGGAGGCTGTGAGAAAGGAAATGCAGAAAAAGCGAGAGAGGAACTAACAGGCCTATGACAAGGTAATCAGAAGAGGAAGTGATCATGGCCCAATTGCAAGTCTTGATAGAGTATTCATTCCAGTTGTTCAAGACACCCATGTGAATCATTCAGAGATAACTTTATGACTCCACTGCAATTCATCAGAGCCTAACCACAAATGTATTGCACATTAAAATTAGTATTCTGAACTGAACCAGCTGCAACATCTCCACTTCTCTTTTGTTTTCTTTAGCTGTTCATAAATAATGACTCATTCTATAGATAATAGAAGGGCTGACGTAGAAACCATAGATGTTTTGAATTCCAAGCAAGACCTTTATCTCCAAAAAAAAAAAAGTCACAAATATTATTTCACTGTAATTCTAGATTAGAAATCAAATTAACTCATTTCATTTACAATGTTAAAGTCAATTAAGAATCAATTATACATTTATACCTCATTGTGACTTAAGTATAATTTCAGATGCTCCATCCTTCAGAACCTGCCTCAATGCTGGGTCTCTTTCTAATTCTAAGGGTGACATTATTACTCATCTCATGTCTCTTTCTAATTCTAAGGGTGACATTATTTGCTTTGATATGGCCATTAAAGAAAAAATAACACTCCCTGTGTCTGACTTGTGTGGAATAAATACATCCCACACCACATACCCTGCAGATCAAAGCATGGCAGTCATAGATAGCTTCTTATTAATGCTGTGAAACTATGCTCTACATCAATGAGACTATCTCACGAATCAAAGAATCAGTGACTATTATGAAGGTCCGTTGAGAGTGTTATGTGATGCGATAAAAACTAACGTATATAACAATATAATTTAATTTTCCATATACTCTCAATGTAAAGAATTTTACAGCAATTAGAAATCTTGCTAATATGATTTTTAAAGAAAATATTCTAAAAGTCAAATATCTTAACATACATCATGATCTATGATTAGATAATAGTATATAAATTTTCTATCTTATAAGTACATTATACATAAATTTATAAAAATAAATGGAAGAAAAAAATTGGTACCGGCAAAAGATAGGCTCCCGAAGTAGTTGTTGATGACTGTGTTTTCACAGCAATGGTTGACTTGCTTTTCCCATATCTTTGGAGCTCCTTGCAACCCCCAAAGAGAACAAAGCGATAAGAACAAAAACAGAACAGACACACAATTCATTCTTATTTCTTTAAGCACTTTCTTGACTTTGAGGAGCTGAAGAAGCACTTCTTCTCCCTCTTCATCGCTGGACGAGTATGGGGCATTGTGGTTGGTGACTGAAATGAACAACTTCACCAAAGAACTAAGAAGAATCCACGAGGTTGCATGCAGAACATGGCAGCGAGAAGGCCAAAAAAGGAGACGAAGATTGATGATGTTTCAAATGTCTGCATCTCCAATTATTATATGGCAGTTGCTTAAAATTTAAGTTTAAATTTGACTTATCTTTTTAAAAAAAAAAAAAAAAAAAACTTGGCTTATCTTTTCACATGAGTAAAATGTAAAATTTGATTTTGAATTTGAGTAATTTGATAAAAATTTCAAAGCTAGGATTTACCTCCATAGTTTATTTATGACTTTATTTCTTTTATTGAATTTCACTTTTTTCATTAAATTTTTGTTTACTAATTTATCATTTAACAAATACTTTCATGTTAAAAAGTAAAGTGAAATCACAATAAAATAAATAAATTTATATTTATGAGAACGACTTAAATTACTTGGGAGGTAAAATCTTTGAAAATGGTGAATTTATTTTGAAGATAATTTATAGACATTTATTTAAATATGACTCATGAAAATTAGAACTATCAATTTGAACCTACTTACGTCAGGTCACCATATTTTAAAGTCTAGTCAAACTGAGCTTATTTTAATGGTTTAATTGCACTTTTTACTTCTAGTTTATCACTTTCTTGCAAATTTTGCTCTCAACTGTTTTTTACCTACATATTTTGCCCCCTACATTTTAAAATGGTGTAAATTTTGTCCTTCTATCATATCTTTGTTAACTTCCAAACCACTAATATTTTTTGTTTTTTTTTTTTTGTAAAATTAAATGTTAAATTGATTAACCTATATGGTTGGCGCAGTGGTATAAGATCATATTGTATTCACATGTGAGGAAACGATCTATTTAGAAGGAGAACCAGCGGCAACCACCCATGAGCGGAATTAGTCTCTGATCCAGTGGGTTGGAGGACACCCTTGGTCACTATCCAATGACAAAAAAAAAAAGGCTAAAATGATTGAAACTTGTAATTAGCTTCTAAAAAGATCAAATACTAAAATTATAAAATTAATTGACAAAACTTAAGCATGAGAAACTAAATTCGCTAATATTCAAGCTTAGAAGAAACCCATAGGGTTGGCGCAGTGGTGTAGGGGCCTGCTACGTTCACATATAGAGGAATGATCTATTTAGCGGGAAAACCCGTGTTCGATTTCCTCTGTGTGCAAAATTCTCTTGTGCCAACAACCATGCATCGTGATGGGAATTAGTCTCTAACCCAATGAGTTGGGGGACACCGTGGTCTTTGACTCAGGACCAAAAAACTAAAAATTCAAGCCTAGAAGAATCTATAGATATATGTTACTATAACTATATTATAAATTTTTTTAATTGGATGAATTGGATAGATTTACTTGTGGATAACTTGGATGGATAGTGAAAAAATGGATTGATTTGTCATCCTTAACTATAAATCTCATTTTCGTATCAAAACTATATTAGTCCCCCAGTCTTTTATGTAAGAAATAAATTAGTATTACCCTTGTTCTTATTTATAAGAGCCAAGTTAGAAGCAATGTTTTTAAAATCGGACCGGTCATTGAACCAGTCAAGGCACTGGTTCAAGGTTCAATGGTTCAACCGTGGTTCAACCGAGGTTGAACTGGTATTAATAAAATAATAATAATAAAATAATTTATAAAATAATATTAAATAAATATAATATCACATAACTTTATAACATTAAAAACTATAATAAAACTTAAAACATCACTAAAAGTTTAATTAAATATATCATAATACTTAAGTTCAAATTTTAATAAAATAAAATAATGTCCATTAACAATAACAAATTTACATTTAGAATAAAGAAAGAAAATGACAAATTAATATAATATAAAATTATAAAAAATCAAGATATAAAAAACTATAAATTAATATAAATGAGCAAATTATATGTTTTACAAGAAAATAGTAAAAATAATTGATAAAATAATTTATATCTATTTGAGATATTTATTAAATATGTGTTTTTATTTATTTTTAAAATATTTTATATTAAATTTAAAATTTTAAATGAAAAAAATTAAAAATTAAAAAAAAAATACCTGTTCAAACCGGTTTTGGCTACCGGTTCTTGACCGTTTTTGGCCGGTTTTGGTCCGATTTGACCGGTTCTTGACCGGTTCCCACCGGTTCTTGACCAGTTCCCACCGGTTCTAAGTTCCTCCGATTTTATAGAGTATCCAGACCGGTCACCAGACCGGTTCCCGGTCGAACCGGCCGGTCCGGTCCGGTTTTGAGAACTATGGTTAGAAGTAGTGCTTGTTCCTTTTTGTAAGACCCAATCCACAATGTCTCATGTATTAATTATTTTTAGACTAAAGTACCCCTAATTAAATAAGAGAGAGATTGTATTTATAGGCCTTTAGAAGAGAGAGGAACATTAATGACAATGGTTTTTGGAAAAGCATATAAATTTAGGACAAATTTATTGCAATCAGTTAAATTAACCACTTTCCTTAATCTTGGTGAATTAGGTAATTGAGTCTTATAAAGTACCCTTTACATTTAATTGCATAGGATCACAAGAAAAAGAGAAGGTGGTTAGAAATAAAACTCTAATTAAATGAAGGAAAATTTGTTAAAATTTGGTTATATTTTAGTCCAACACATATGATTTTTTTTTTTTGCTTATATTTCAGTATGGAGGGAGTATAGACTTATTTTTAGATATATTAATTGCTAATTTTCTTTTATACTTTCTATTTATTGTGAGATCTATGAATGACACTTACTTATTTCTCATAAAAGTGGATGCATACATTGGCCAATTAACAAATTGAAGTCACATTCATTGGTGAAAAAAAAAAATCCTTTGAATTATGTGATCATTAAATGTAACCACTACTTAAACATTTAACTCAATGAGTATATGTTTGGAATAAAATTTAAATTTATAACATTATTAATTAAGACTCGATATCTAAACTAATTTTATTAGTCTTGATGAATTAGTCACTATTTCTCTATATTGATTCCAAACCATCAGAGACGGCCCAAGAATAAAGCAACTAAAGTTTAAATTTTAGGCCCACCAATAAAAAAATATTTTCTATTAATTTTTTAAAGCAAAAAGACCACATATATGTAAACAAAAAGGTATATCTCTTACTTAAAGTAGAAAAAATCTCTTAAATTTTGCTTTTAAGTCTCACTTACTATTAAGTCAAACCTGCAAATCACTAATATTGTTAAAAATTCATAATACTCGGACAAGAGCTTTGTCACCTATAATAGTGCTATCCAACTTGAGCAAGATTGCCTCTAGTTTTTTATTTTTTATTTTTTATTTTATTTTTAAAGCCAAATAGAATATTATTAAAGAAACCATAACAAGCACAAGCTGTGCCTGAAACGGATAAAAGTAAGTACATAAGCAAAACAAGCTTATACATGTAAAAGCCATCAAACCTCATGATAGACAAAAGCACCCTATATTCGAGATACCACCTGAAGCACAACTATCTTCCAACATTATATATCCAAAAAGAAAAAGCTACACAGATGACCTCCCCTTCTGATCAAAGCTATGATTCTTACTATTGTTACACCAGCACCACTTCCCCACACGTCTCCAAGAACACATTACACGTATTCAAAAGCCTTTTAATATTGCTGTGTATATATATGGAGCCTTCCCGAATATAACCAATCCCACCATCACTACGCAGCAAGCAGCCTTCCACATGTTCGTAAAAATGTATAAACAAAAAAACCCCACATCCTCCATCGACACCAAGTCAAGACATAAAAAGCAATTTATTTCCATACATCACTTCTTTCCAGAGGAATCAATACATGATCCAGGGTCTATCATCCATTCTGCTAATTAAAGATTAGTTAAATCCTTTCCTCCTACCCCTAAGCCATTTCCATGCCATCACCTTCGCAGTTTCAAACAATTCCCTAGACTCCACAACCTTATTTCTGAAAATCATATTATTTCTCCCCAACCATATCGTTCTCACACAGCAAACCATACAACCTGCCAACCTTCCCTCCATCCCCTATAACCTCCACATAGATCCTGAAACTGCATCATATGAATGAACATATTATTATGCATTGCAGTTATAGATATATGTGGTTTGTACGTACCAAAAAAATTCCTATGAATTTCATTTCTCAAGTAATACTGTTGTGGATAATCAATTTTTTGCAAGAATTTTTTTATGGAATTTTCAAAATAAATAAAATTTCTGCAATAAAATTTTTCCTAAAAAAAATTAGCGTGTCTAGAAAATTTCTTATAGATTTTTATGTGAAAGAATCCATAAGCAATTTTTCTACGAATAAATCCGTCGGTAAATTTTGCAAATAATAAAAGTATACGTTAAATTTTTAATAATATTTTGTGGATTTATTTATTTATTAATAAAAATTATTTGTTAAAAATATACGTTAACATAAATTCGTTTTGTTTATTTTATAAATAATCCATTGACACTAGCAATTTTTAATAATAATAATAATAATAATAATAATAATAATACCAATCTAATATTTTGTTTTACAATAAAACACAATGCTCAATTTTGTCACTCCAATCTTCATTTGAGGTATAAGAAAATTTCTCTTTGTTTGTCAGGCCAGCTGCAAATGACATTACCTGGTGGAGTTACTTAATTTTTTTAAGAGAGGTGTATCAAACACAATTCAATGTCTGATCTGACTTCATGAAGGTACAGACAGAAACACAATTCAATAACTATGAAACATATCAAACAATATATATTCACATCTGATTTGGATATTTAAAAAATAGTTGAGTCCAAGAGGGACAAAAAATCACACTATGCAAGTAATTAAGACAATCCTGCTCCAAACATGATTATATCCCCAAAGGTAATACATATAAAAATTAGAGGAACCTAAAAAATAGTCCGGTCCGATTTTGAGAACTATGGTTAGAAGTAGTGCTTGTTCCTTTTTGTAAGACCCAATCCACAATGTCTCATGCATTAATTATTTTTAGACTAAAGTACCCCTAATTAAATAAGAGAGAGATTGTATTTATAGGCCTTTAGAAGAGAGAGGAACATTAATGACAATGGTTTTTGGAAAAGCATATAAATTTAGGACAAATTTATTGCAATCAGTTAAATTAACCACTTTCCTTAATCTTGGTGAATTAGGTAATTGAGTCTTACAAATAGGAACGGAGGTAGTATCTTTTTTGGTTCTAATTATAAGAAATACTCCATCCGGACTAAAATATAAGGGAAAAAAATTGATTCACGTCAATTAAGAAAACAAGTTAACATCATTTAATTTTGATAGTCTCAATGAAAAAATAATTAATTTCCTAAAGTACCCTTTTCATTTAATTGCATAGGATCACAAGAAAAAGAGAAGATTGTTAGAAATAAAACTCTAATTAAATGAAGGAAAATTTGTTAAAATTTGCTTATATTTTAGTCCAACACATATGATTTTTTTTTTTTTTTGCTTATATTTCAGTATGGAAGGAGTATAGACTTATTTTTAGATATATTAATTGCTAATTTTCTTTTATACTTTCTATTTATTGTGGGATCTATGAATGACACTTACTTATTTCTCATAAAATTTCTTATAGATTTTTATGTGAAAGAATCCATAAGCAATTTTTCTACCAATAAATCCGTTGGTAAATTTTGCAAATAATAAAAGTATACGTTAATTTTTTAATAATATTTTGTGGATTTATTTATTTATTAAAATTTATTTGTTAAAAATATACGTTAACATAAATTCGTTTTGTTTATTTTATAAATAATCCACTGACACTAGCAATTTTTAATATTAATATTTTTAATAATAATAATCTAATATTTTGTTTTACAATAAAACACAATGCTCAATTTTGTCACTCCAATCTTCATTTGAGGTATAAGAAAATTTCTCTTTGTTTGTCAGGCCAGCTGCAAATGACATTACCTGGTGGAGTTACTTAATTTTTTTAAGAGAGGTGTATCAAACACAATTCAATGTCTGATCTGACTTCATGAAGGTACAGACAGAAACACAATTCAATAACTATGAAACATATCAAACAATATATATTCACATCTGATTTGGATATTTAAAAAATAGTTGAGTCCAAGAGGGACAAAAAATCACACTATGCAAGTAATTAAGACAATCCTGCTCCAAACATGATTATATCCCCAAAGGTAATACATATAAAAATTAGAGGAACCTAGAAATTTATTCTGATTTCCCAACTTAAAAAGAAAGAGGGAGCTTGTGCACATAGTTGGAAAACACTTTTAGCCAGTACTCAAGAGTCAAGACTTCATGATGATGTGCCACATTTTTTTTATCGGATACTAAATGTACTCTGCCACTAAGTTTAAGAAAACCTCAACAATAAACCAGTTTGCCAAAAAGCAAACCAAATGGAGAGACAGAAACACCAAATATATTAAAAACAATTCATTTCTTGTCTCTGTACCCTTCCCAAAAGATCAATCTGAGGATTATATAAATTTATTATCTGAGTATCTATATGAACGCACCAAAAGGACTAAAAGATAGAGATTTGGAAATTTGTTTTGTAAAACAGATAGATTAATGAAATATGAGGATGGATTCTTCTGATATTTGTTGGAAAGGTTAATTGTTATCTAATGTTGTTACTGTATGATCATACATGCATATACTTGTATTATACAAAAAAATCTTCAGAATGGAGTAGGCCATATATATTTGAATTAAACCTTGAGAATGTAGTCTTGTATATAATTCTATAATGGCCTAAGATAGATTTTTATTAATGCTGTGAAATTGTATCAACGAGACTATCTATTTGATGGGATAAACACAAGCAAATATAAAAATAGAAATTAATTTTTCAAAAACTCTCCATGTTAAGAATTTTACAGCAATTAGAAATCATGCTAATATGATTTTTAAAGCAAATATTCTAAAACTAAAATACCTTAACATAAATGATAATCTATGATTAGATAACAGTATGAAAATTTTCTAAGCTGACACGTGAAAAAAAATTGGTACCTGCAAAGCATAGGCTCCTGAACTGGTTGATGACTCTGTTTTCACAACAATGGTTGAATTTGACTAACTTTTCCCATATCTTTTTATTTGAGTAACCGATCACAAAGCCACATACCCTTCTAACAACGAAGAACAAGAAGTTGAGCTACCTATCAAACCATCAAAGAAAAGAAAGTGGTGAATGCAATAAGAATTATGTGCATCAAGAACAAGAACAGAACAGACACACAATTCTTATTTCTTTAACCACTTTCTTGACTTTGCGGAGCTGAAGAAAGCGCGTCTTCTCCCTATTCATCGCTGGACGAGTCTGTGGCGTTGTGGTTGGTGGCTGAAATGAACAACTTCACGAAAGAACTCAGAAGAATTCACGAGCTTGGTGGTGATGATTCTAATTGGGCTAAAATTGAATTTCCCATAAGCCATGTACATCCCTATTTGAATTAATAAAAGCTGCTAGAGATGTTTCAGAGTTAGACAATTACTAAGGAAGTTTCCCCAATAGAATTTGCATGTTTGGTTTGGACCAAATTAAAATCTGTATATTAATGCTGTTTTGTATATAATTATATAATGGCCCAAGATAGCTTCGTATTAATGCTGTGAAATTATGCTCTATATCAATGAGGACTATCTCACGAATCACAGAATCAGTGACTATTATCAAGGTCCGTTGAGAGTATTATGTGATGAGATAAACACAAACGTTGACGCATGTTGTGCATTGGGGGGCCTTACCCCTCCTGACTTTTTTTAATTTTAAAAATTTGTGTATGTATAATTTTAAAAAGTTATATACTATATAATTTACATTTTATTCACTGACAAGCATATGCTTTGGCAAGTTATTATTCAATTCTTTTGGGCTTATACTTCTTTAACTGATTAAATTTGAATAATTTATTTTTAATTTTGATATAATAAGAAAACAGTAGTGTACCTGTTTATTTAATTCTAATAAAATATATCTTTATTTATTCAGGCTAGTAGTCTCAATTTTCAAATATCCTATAGCAAATAATGATTTAAATAACTTTTAAGATTTGGTTGAATTATTTTCTTTGTTTAAATACTCTAATTCTTTTTACATTTTAAGAGGACATAAACAACTAATTATATTTATGTCAATGTAAAAATTTAATTTTATAAATAAATGTATTTCCAACATATATGAAAATGGGAATGACCAGGTATCTTATTAGTGGATTTAGAAAATTGGTGGTTTGCTTATATGCACTATTTAACTTCGCTTTACACCATATGCATAAGCTAGCACTTGCAATATTACTCAGGGATGTGATATGGGTTGCATTTTCTTTAGCTGCCTATACTCTGCCAAAAAACACGGGTCTGATTTCATTGATATCACAAGGTGCATGCGTTAGTGGCCTTTCTGTGTTGGAAATGGGACAATTTCTGCTATAGGATGTCTCACATTGCAATCATGCCCCTGCACCTCTATCACCGTTTCATTTAAGGATTTTACCATTTTTTAATGTTTGGCTTTTTGTTTGGCATTTATACGCTTTCTACTCCATTCAGTAAATTGTTGGCTATCACTTTTTCTTTATGCTATCACATAGTTAATGTATATAGTATATTGTTGGAATCCCAAGTTCTAATATATATATTACAGACCAAGTGGCAACTTATGATGTAATAAAGCTTCCAGAATGTGATATGGTACCCAAAATGAAAATACTACCATATAATTAGATTAATAGATACTGACCTATGCAAGGGTCTAGGTGGTCAACGTGTCATGAACATGATTTAAAGCTTAAAGCGCATGGACACTAGCTGATAGATTTTATAATTGGCATGTGGGATCTAAAGGCACAGGCTAAACGGTTCATCATTGCGGTGGACTATAATTAAGCCTTATTATGGATTAAAAAAATGTTTAAATATATTTTTAAGGGTACAACTATGTTCAGCAAAACTAGCTTAAAGTTGAAAAGCTAACTAGAAGCTGAAAAACTAGCTGGTAGCTAAAAGCTGTTAAGCTAGCTTATTAAATCATAAGTGTTTGGTAAAACTACCTATTGAAGTAGCTGAAGAATGTAAAATGACAAAAATGGACATATTTATATGATATTTTTATATAAATTTCAATCTTATTTTATGGATAAAAATATATTTTGAGGTGTTATAATTTTAGTTTTTCCATTAATTTAAACTCTTGCAATTTTTATAGATAAATTATTTTCATTACATTTTTAGTTTCAAATATTACATTTTTTCATATTAAGCATTCTACTATTAATCTTATACTATATATTAAAATATTTTTAATCAAGACTAAAATGAAGTAAAAAAAATACACTTAAGTATACTTTATACTTTTATTATGTTAATTAGCTTTATATTTAAAACAAATCATCTAATATAAAATTATTCAACAATAATAGAAAAATAAAATAAATCTAATATTTGTCATTGTCAATTTCGTGAAGTATAATATTGTTGAAATAATAAATTAAATATTATAAATAGTACTATGGTTAAAATAAATAGTATAGTATAAAAAAATGTATGAAAATTAATAGTACAATGGTTAAAATAACAAAACCATGTTTTATTTAAAAATGGTAATAAGGAAATTTAATAAATATTTTAAGGATAAAAAAGGAATAAATTATAAAAAGCTAGAAGCTAGAAGCTAGCATTTCAAAAAACGCTACTTCAAGTAGCGTTTCAAAAAATGCTAGAAGCTATTAAAAAAAGCTTGTTTAACGTACAATCAAACAAGTTTTTCAGCTAGTAAAAAAAGCTAGAAGCTAGCTGAAATGACTTACCGAACATAGCCTATGTTTGCCCAGCTTTTTTCCAACTTAAAAGCTACTTTTAAGTTAAAGTTAGAAATAAGAGCTTAAAAAAAAATAGAAGCTATTTGTTATTTTTTTTAACTTTAAAGCTCATTTTAAATTAAAAGTTGTTTGGTAAAAAAAATTAAAAACTTTAGTTTTATGTAAAACTAATTATCTCGTCCGGTAAAAATAATTTTTATACAATTAATTTAATTTACATATTTATTTAATGAATAAAAATATGAATATTTAAGAACATAATTTTTAAAATATTAAAAAATTGGTTAATAAAATTTTATTTTGATAATATTTTCAAATTATATATATATATATATATATATATATATATATATATTATACTTATAGAAGAAAAAATAAATATTTTAATACTCAAAAGGTTAAATTAATCTATAGGTTCCTATACTATTCGAGAATTTTTAATTAGGTTCCTGAACTATTTTTTTTTTCAATTGGATCCCTGAACTTTTATTTATTTTTTAATTAGGTCCCTGTCGTTAACTACCGTTAGCTCCATTAATGGCAAAAACCTAATTAAAAAATAAATAGAAGTTCGGGGACCTAATTGAAAAAATTGTTTAGGGACCTAATTAAAAAATTTTAAATAGTTCAGGGACCTATTGAGTAATTCTCAAATTCTACCCAGGCTATCACACTATACTTCTCAAACATATGTAGACTATATGTAGACTACTTCTAAATTTAGTATTATCGATTATAGAGATATGCACTTAGTATTCTTAACTCTCCAAGTCAGTATTCTGACCTCTCTAGTCCAGTATTCTCATCTTTGCGGATTCTAAACTCAACATTCTCAACCTTTGCAGGTTCTTCAACTAGTATTCTCAAACTTTGGAAGCATCAATCCCCTTACTACACTTCTAGTCTACTTTCCCTTATAGATTCTGTTCAGACAAACCTAATACACTCATTCTAAATACATTCTTCAATTAAGTGATATTTTTTGTATGATTTTTAATTTACTTTTAATTTATTCAGTAAGTCCCTGAACTATTTAAAAAAAATTAATTAGGTCCCTAAACAATTTTTTTAATTGGGTCCCTGAACTTCTATTTATTTTTTAATTAGGTCCCTACCGTTAATAGAGTTAATGGCAGGGACCTAATTAAAAATTAAATAAAAGTTCAGGAACCCAATTGGAAAAAAAATAGTTCAAGGACTTAATTAAAAATTGTTGAATAGTATAGAAACCTACAGATTAATTTAACCTACTCAAAACATAGTAACATTGAATATAATACTTTTAATACTGGATATATTCATTAGTGAATAATACTTATAATACTGAATTTTATGATAATATTCATACTGAAAGGAGAACAATACAAATGTTAAATATATTATAATATTATAAGTACTAAATTAGTATATTAGCATTCATTAGTATATAAATATGTTTATATTTAAATATATTAACTGTTAATTAGTATATTAAATAAATTAAAATATGTTTGTCAAATTTTATTTCCTTAACTTAAAATTTCCTTTTAAGCTAAAAACTATTTGGTATTTTAAAAAAAATAGTTTTATTTAAAATTAGTTATCTCATCAAGTAAAAGGTATATTTATAAAGAAAAGTGAAATGTGTAAAATTAATTTAATTTCCATTCAATTGTTTTAATAATAATGAAAATATTAAAATATTAATATTTAAAACTTTTTATTTTAAAATGTCAAAAATTGTCTCATTTATTAATATTTTATTTAAAAAATGATTTACAGATATTATATATATTTTGGTGAATTAATGTACAGAATAAGAATGTGCTTTTGAAAAATAAGAAACAAAGTGCAGTGCATTAACATTATATCAATACGGTGGAAGAAAAAACAAACACGAAACAGTGATGATGGGATTCCAAGGAGGATACCAGAAAAAAAGCTCCGCATAAGGGTAAAATAAGCTACTTGGGTTAGCTATTCACTAAAAAATAAAAAGCTACTTGGGTTAGCTTTTTAATAGGCTCCTTTTTTTAGTTTTTCTTCTTTAAAAATAAGTCACTTATTATTTTAAGAGCTTTTTCTAAAAAGTGTTTGGCCTAGCTTTTAATTTTAAGCAGATAAAAAGCTGAAAAAAAACTGGGTCAAACACTACCTTAATCTGTCAAATTTAAGTCATTTCATAATTATTCCTAAAATTTAAATTTATTTTTTTAGTCTCTTAATTTCGAAAAATATTGTTTTAATCTTTTTTAACTAATTCTTGACTATTTGGACGCACAATTTGTGATAATTTTTTTATTACAAGAAAGATTAAAAAAAGTATTTTTCAAAATTAAGGAACTAAAATTCAAATTTAAATTTGGAAGACAAAAACAAAAATGACCTAATTTAAGGGACAAAAACATATTTAAGTTAAAAAATAATTAAGCCTTATTATATGAGGAATATATATCCTTAACACATCAAACCAAACATTACTTTCTTCAAGTAAAATATAAAACTTAAAGCCACACATATATGTTCAATAATAATGATAGGAAAAGTTCTCCTTTTATTTGTTATTTCTTTTTCCTTTTTTACTTCTCTTTTTCATTAAATCTCCTTTTTATTTTGTTTTATTTTATTTTATTTTTATTATTTATTTATATTTTTTAATTATTCATTTTTTTATAATATTAGTTGAGGGGTGTCATGTGCTAGCAATATATCATGAAGATTCTGCGGTGCTTTTTAATTGCTACAGATCACCACTGTCCACTGAGTAGTGAGTATTTATCTAATGAATGAATGTATTCCATCATCATCACCTCTGTAAGATATTCACAACATAATGGCCCAGCCAAATAAATGTGTGTGCTGTCAAACAGATATATATATATATATATATATATATATATATATATATATATATATATATATATATATATATATATGGATGCATATAATTAGAGAGGTTGTGACTGAATAACAAATTGTTGGTGAGAGAGATGAGTGGATTAATATATATATATATTAATTAAGATGATAAATAAAAGCTATTACTAGTTAACCCAAAGGATTGGCGCAGTGGTGTAAGGCCCTACTGCGTTCACATGAGGGTAACGATCTATTTAGCGGGAGAATCCGTGTTCAATTCCCTGCGCATGCAATATTTCCTTGGGCCAGCGACAGCAATACACCGCGAGCGGGATTAGTCTCTGACCCAGTGGGTTGGGGAACACCTATGGTCTTTGACCCAGAAAAAAAAACTGTTATCGGTTGGAAAGTATGTAATGTATGTCAGAGGAAAAATCAGTGGAAGCTGGAATAGACATTTAGATGGAAAATTCCCATTCCTTTTATGTCCTGGAACCTGTTGTTGTATACTTATGAGTTGTGATAAGCATCTCATCATTAAGCCTAGGGAGTCCATTCCAAAAGGAAAATTTACTTGGTCATTATGTTCCTTTTTTTTTTTTAATAAACCAATGAATTTATTAAAAAACTACTTGGTCATTTTGTACCCACTTAGATGAAAGAGTACTTACATCAAGTATTTCATGTCCTGAGACATACACGTTGCAACCCACGAATATTATGTTCGATATGAGAAATTGCAATAGGGGGAAAAATTTACTTTGGGAGACATTTTTGTTTCATGAATTATTTTTTTAATTCTGAGAATATTTTTTCCTGAAAATATAATATGGGAATGTTATTTTCGGGTATTTTATAAAAATGTAGGATATACCCAGTAATAATTATTTTATTATCTCATAAGGCTGTCATCAGAGGAAGCCAACTTGGTGACAAGAGGTTAGTACTGAATTTCATTGTATAAAAGATGAAGGATATACTGATATGGTGAATATAGCATTATTAAGTATTAATTGGCTTAATATCTAAATATGTAGAGTTTCTAACTGATGTATGATCTCTAGCCTCTATGTGTACTCTAGAAGGAAAAAAAAAAAAAGAAAGAGGTAGACATTCTAGATTGGCTTGGGGTAATTTTTGGATTTTAGGTAAATTACAGTCTAGAACTGTTAACTTCTTCATGCTTTTAAGATTATACTTTTATTAATGTTCTTATTATCATCCTCAAGAGGACCAGCTTATTTTTTGGTCAGGATGAAGTGTGTTTAATTTGGTTGGTTGAATTTATTTATTTATATGCATTTACATTTTTATTTTGTGTCTAGACTTGCTCTCAAATCAAGTTGAAATCCCCAAACTAAAGCCTATAGTGATGGGTTGTTTTCTGAAACCTAAAATGCCATTTGTTTCCATCATGTACTGCAAGTTAATAGGCTCATGAAGAGGGTGGATCTTGCCTTCATGAAGAACTTTGCAAATGGGAATCACAGAAAAGGAATGGGGTGGATCAAGGTGCAGTGCTAACAGAGTAAAATGTATATGTAGTAATATCTATTTAGTTTATTCATGTAACAAGTTTAAATACAGTAGCTCTCATGCATGCAATCCTTGATTCGTTTATGCTCAATGATTATGTAATCTCTCTACACTATCTAATATACCAATTCCTCCCCCAACGGTTTTAAAAAAAAATTATGAATGCATTTTCTGGCGGTTATTAGCTGCCAGTAAATACTAGATTAAAACTATCCAGAATGCATTTTCTGGCTGTTTGCAGCCGCCAGTAAATGTTTAGGATTTTCTTACGGTTTTTTGAGGGTCAATACCAGCGACTATTTTAAATCAGTCAATAGCTGTTTGTGATGGGCGTACTCCTGACGGCTTTTTTAGCCGTCAGAAATGCCATTTGTGGTGGTTTTTAGCAGTCAGAAATTGTATTTTTAGCCATCACAGATCACCACTTTTTTTGTAGTGCAAAGACTAAAATGAAAAAAAGTTAATAAATATATATATATATATTAAAAGAAAATCAAAACAAAAGTAATCTTATATTATAAGGACTAAAAAGTTATTTAAAATATATTTACTTATACAAGTATAAGATTATACAACAATATATATTTAATTTAAACTAATATTTTAACTTGTACATTACATAGAAAAATATTTATTTTATACAATTAAAATTTCTAATAAATAAATACTTCTATATATATAAGTTATGTTATTTAAAATCTGTAATAAAAAATAATTTTGAACATATATTTTAGATTTATGATAAAGAATTTATATTATGATATATTGTAATTTTAAATTATTGATAATTTCTTTTAAAAAAATAAATTTAATTTAGAACGAAACATATTGAAATAATAGACCGGAAGAGATAAGAAGTTAAGTTAAACCATTCAGTTATAAGAGGATATATTATATGTATGTTTTGAGTATATTTGAATTTTAAAGATAAAATATATGTATTTGAAATCGGTTTTTGATATTTAATTACAACATGTTAAATTGTTCAATTGATAGTAATATTAAAAATATAAAAAGATACATTAGATGCATATTAGGAGCGTATTTGAATTTTGAAGACAAAATATATATTTCAAAGAGTTTAATAGTCATGTACTGACAGTGTAAAGTAGTATTACATTGTTAACCAATTGCAAAATCATCGCTGATATGACTTTTAAAGTAGTTATCATTAAAAGTTAATAAATTTACCATACATGGTGGATTGGAATTGGATGACAGTGTAAAATTTTTACACTATTAGTGCACAACCTATTTCTCTATTTTAATTTGGTTTATGATATTTAGTTACAACTTGTTAATTCGTTCAGGTGATATTAAAACCATAAGAGGATCATACTAGATATATGAAAAGGAAAAGTAATGAATATGAGGGAGAATGAAAAGAGTGGAGGTTTGAGGAAGTATATAATCTTATATAAAGAGATATTAGACTAAATTATATCAATTTTAAATCTTACACTCAAAATTCTATCTAGTTCAATTATTATTATTTTTTCAATTATTGACAGTTTGCACTTTACATTGAATTTGATCAGTTTATGAAACTTCATTTTTTATTTTTTGTTCTGTACTAAGCATTAAATGCACATTTATAATTTTCAAAGACTAAAAATAAATAAAAACAATTTTAAATATAATCTGAGCCATATTTAACAAAATGATAATAAAAACATTTAATACATTTTAAAGCAAATTACAATTTTTTTTTTTTGGTTACAAGCAACTTTCGAATTTAATACTAAAACACATTGAACTTTTTTAACTAATAATTTTAAAACAATCGTTATCAGGATGATGTATATATTTCTTTATAGTATATTTCTTTTGCACGTTCGAAACAGGGACTCTGGAAAATTGACACACACAGATACACAGATATATAGAATGTATAACTAAAATAATTGCATAAATACACCAAAACCCTTAACTTGAATTTAAATAAACTTTATAGCCATTGCAAGGAAGTACCCTCGAAGGGTCCCCCACACACAACACAAGTCAAGTTGACATTTGAAAAATCCAAAACGACAAAAAAAAAAAAAGACGTGACATTTCTTCTAACACCAATTATTGGTAGTAACAAAACGATGCTTCCTCTCACCATCTTGGAACCCCTCTAGAAATCCACCTCTAGTCATAACAAACATAGAAATAAATTTTTTTAACCTCATATTTTTAGGAATAAAAAATAATCCGTGAAACAAACGTACCTTTGTGGTTATCACCGCCGGTACCACACTTCTTTTTGTTCCTTTGATCACTTGACCACATGTTGAAGCCACCAATCACAGTACTGATGACACCTTTTGTTTTATATTCCACCACTGCCTCTTGTGCATGTTACTGGAAAATGAGTTGATTTTACTTTTCATCTACACTTAAACAATTACACATGTAACAATCACAAAAAAAAAAAAAATGGGTGCTGCTGGAATCATTGCTTCGTCCAATTGCAAATTTCAAATCTAAAGATCATGATGATATATGGGAATTGGAGACCGGTCCTTGTTACACTCAACACCGTTCACAAGGCTCGATTCCAAAAATTGTAATTGTCCCTAGTCAATAGCTGAGACTGAGAGACAAGAATAAGACCGGGATTATCAGATTGGCGAAGCAAAATATTCTTCCAATACCATATTGAAGCTCTAAATTTAATTTGAAGAACATGAGTGACTAAACGTCTCATCTAGCTAGCAATATGTATACATGTCATTCACGGGAAGAAATTAAACTCAGGCAAAGAACAAACTAACTCAAGTGACTTAGTAACTTACTGTAATACAATTCCTTTCTAGATATTTTAGTTGACCACTTGTTACATAGTACTACAATATTTAATTGTCTATGAGGTGCACATGCAACTATAAAAAGACCAGTGTTAGGAAATATTATAAAATTAACTGCGTCAATGAAAAATTGATAAAATACATAATCACCAAAGCAGAAAGTTTTCGTCAACAAGTACTACTAGTAGTAGTACTATAAATATGCATAGGAACTTGCAGGGTTTTAGGCGTTCAGTGTTCTCTACGTGTCATTTTCAATTAACTGATTTTGCATCAAATGAGAATTAAAGCAACTAGCTAGGAGGGGAATCACCATATTCGCCGCTTAAATTTACGAGGTAAACTTTCATGTCTTATCCAATAACTCTAAATTTAAAATTTAATGGTGATTAACCTTAATTGAAGGAACCGAGTCCAGCACCACTCGGACCAATTACTTGTTAGTATTTTATACTGTTATCTAATCACATATTACAATTGATATAATTTTTAAAGTAATTATGTACTCCCTCCATTTCTTTTTAAGTGTTCGATTTTTGGAATACTTTTGTTTCTATTTATCTGTCGTTTGCAAAGTTCAATATCATATTAATTATTCTTTTATCAATTATACCTTTACTTATCTCATAATCTTTAATGAATTTACACATGCATTTATTGTAGAGTGGAAATGAAAAAGGGTAAAATAGGAAATCTCATAATTACTTTATTAGAATAAAAAAAATTTAATGCGTTCCTTGGTTCTATAAATAAACCTTAAATGACAGATAAAAGGAAACGGAGGGAGTAAAAGTTAATAAATTTATCATCTATATTAATTTGTGATTAAATGATAGTATAAAATTATTTTTCTCTTAAATTTAACACTTTGTATTTATTTATTTATTACTACCTTCTACTATCTCCATTTTAAATTAATTGATACGACTGATTGAAAAAAAAAACAGAGACCTTGTTGTATGATAAAGGTTCTTAATGATTGGATCTAACATTTTTCTCTTTTAAATCGATTCAATTCAATTTACAAACAGTAATCCTAATCAAAATATTGTTACATGCAATATGACCCCTTTATTGGTGCACCAAAAATTGTAGTTAATTTTTAAGAATTAACAAGTATTTTAATTTTATTAATTTTAACTGATATATTTTTAACTGAGATAGTGAAAAAAGAGAGAAATAAATATTGACCATATAATTATATATAAATATTAACCATTCATTTGTATATAAATCAAAAGACCCAGAATAAAAAAGTTATTTAAGCAATGATTAAAAAATAAAAAGGAAAACTAATGTTTTACAACCATATGTTCAAGCTCTGCAAGCCTGGAAAGAAATAAAAAGCAACACCGAACAGGGAATTTTGAAAATGAACTCGGATGACCCCAAGTCCAACATTCAGATTATAATATCACCAAATCATATTCCTAGTCAAAGTCATGAGCAAACTCCAGTTCCTACTACTTCAGCTGCCGCCTCGGCCTCTCCGCAAGATGAAAGTAGAGGTGAGAATGAAATAACTCAAGTTGCTACTTCACCACAAGATGGTAATAGAGTGGCGAATCATTTGACTTCAGTTGCTACTTCATCAGCTGCTGCCTCACGGCATGATGACGAAGTTGAAACTCCAGAAGATCTGAGTAAGTTATATATACTTGAAACTATTATTGCATTGACAAAGGGTGCACTGATATTTTATTTTAGATTTTGAAATAACTTGACGTTAAAAAAAATTATTTATTTTAAAAACAGGTTTACAAAATTAAATTTTATTTGATTGATATAAAAGTAGAATCGCTTTTAAAGTATAGATATATTATTTTTTTACTCAAAATACTATTATTACTAAAATTTTAATTTCTATCTAAAAAGCATATTTCACCACAAAATATTTTAAATTATCTAAAAACAATAAATGAATTGCTCTATTAAAATTCCTATCGAAACGCAAAGTAAGGGTATCTGGAGATTTACAAATTATGAAATTAATAGGAATTCAAAATTGAGACAATTTCCAAGTTCATAAGTTTTTAGACTTTTAAAGAAATGATCAACTTAAAACACCTTATATAAAGAATTTCCACGCAAATTATATGGTAAACAAGAAAAAGGTTTTATTTTCAAATAATAGTTACGATAATATAAAGGACATGTTATAATGTGAAGTTTGAAAGGCTTGCAGGTTCTTTGGGACTGTACGCATATGCACTCAGCGGCATGTGGGACGAAGCAAAACCCATTCTTGATAAATTTCCTAATATAGTACGCATTCCATTGACTGCTAGAGGCGACACAGCTCTTCATGTAGCCATAACTACAAGGAACACTACTTTTGTGGAAAAGTTGGTTAAGCTTATGAGCCCAGAAGACATGCTAATACCAAACTCAGATGGGATGCTTCCAGTTCACTTGGCTGCTTTAACTGGCCAACACGAAATGATGCAAAAATTGTCGTATCGGGATCTGCTTCACATAATGGATTCCAAGGATACTGAACGACTCTTTTTTATGACCATTAGAAGCAACATGTTTAGTAAGTGTAAAACTAAACAACCTTATAGTTTATCCATTTTTTAATCTAGTTCTCTTTTACAAACTGAATTCATGAACCAACTGAACTGATCAGATATCAGCTATATATATATATATATATATATATATATATATATATATATATATATGTTTACAATTCCAACTTCATTCGGTTTAATTGATCATAATTCAATAGCAAATTAATCTAATGATCAGTTTTTGAAAGATTGTGATATGATCCTTTAAAACCATACAGGTCCTAAATTTCCCATTGCTTTCATATTTAAAATTAATTTTTTGTAGTAGCTTTCGATAAGTAATTAACGTGAATGATATAATTAAGCTTATTAATTTTTAACAATTATACTTAGCTAGCTTTTCTAATTAACAGTTAATGGGAAATTAATATAGCATAATGAAAAGAGACTAAAAAGTACTCAAATGATCTATATTCAATTTTGATTGAAAACCCTGATCACATGAAGATATAAATTTCAAGCTACTTTGTTCTTTGCCCCAAGTAATTTAGAACCCAGCAGACGCCCCATCTTTGGATTATTATAAGTAATTAATATGTTGTTTGACTTGTGTATATATGGACTCGAACGCAGTTTCTCAATTTAGTTGGAATCTTAACTTGCCTTGTACATATGCAATCCACCATCGCTATTTAATTTGTGCATATATATAACAGATGTGGCATTCGAATTATTTGAAAAATATCGAGATAATTTGGCCATTACAAGAGATGAAGAAGAGCACCTAACAGCATTGCATATGCTGGCGCGAAAGCCTTCAGAAATTCTAAGTAAGCTTTCACAAAGTTGAGAATGTCTTTTTTAATTTGTATGTGTCTGTTAAGCTAAAATTTTGATCTTTATATTTGACATAATTTCCATTTTGATTCTTATTTTACAAAGTTATACATTTTTATTTTTATATAAAAAATTAAGAATTGGTCTTTATCAATATCTAATGTTATAATATATAGTATTAGATGTTTATTAAGTTAGTATAATAAGACAAATGTTTGCCAACTCAGGAGCAAATATCTTACACTTTTTTTTTTTGTTTAATGTAAGGTTTAAAATATAGAACTTTTTAAAATAGAGATTAAAAAAAAATTGGTGCTTCATATAAGATTAAAATTTTAATTTTAATTTTTTCTTTGTTTTCATGTTAAATATTTCTTGGACCAATCAACTATATGCTTGTTGCTAGACATGAAACAGATGGGCGGAAAAACGGGTCTGCTATTGCTCGAAAAATTATGGTATACAGTTGAAACATTTGAATACAAAAGGATTTTGGAGTTGATAACTCAACCTTCGGCAGTGCTGTGTGATGCAGTAAAATCAGGAAACGTTACGGCTGTGAAATGGATTCTTTATATGAGTCCTGAAATACTGACCATAAAGGACCCAAATACTGGACAGAACCTACTGCACTACACTGTTCTATATCGACAAAGTAGCCTTTTTTACTTTCTACTTCAGTCGGAGACAGTGAACATTATACTAGGAGCAGTGGACAATGAAGGTAGCAACGTTCTACACATAGCTGCCCATCTGCCAGTTGAATTCGAAGCATTCTCCGGTTTTAGAGCAAGCATTCAGATGCGGAGAGAGGTCGCATGGTTCAAGGTGAATATGCTTATTCTTATTCAATCATTCTTTATTCACTACAACATTGATGGTGTATAAAGTAGTTTAAAATTTACCTAAATTTTAGGGTTTTTGTTAACAAGACTGATTTTAAGTGTTTAAAAGTAATAAGTTTTTAATTAGATATTACAAATAATCGTTTGTAATATCTCCTTATATATAAATGAATAAATAAGTCTATCTGTGCTTTCATTGCTCCACTCTTCCCACTCTCTCCCTCACATTCACTTGTGAAGTGGTGTAATTCACTCTCCTAACATAGCATCTGGTTATTCTTCTTTTCCTAAAATTTCTCTTATCAATTTCTGTAACTACCCAAATACACAATATTTTTATAACTACCTCCATTCACTTCTTTGTCTGAAGCTATATTGTTTTTAATATTTTTTTTATCAGTTTTTCTAACTTTTTTTTAATTCCAAAGATTTTTCTCTTTTATCAATAATTTCAAATCCTTAATTCAATTTACTTTTCAATTTTCAAAGTTAATATTTAAAAAAATAAAGATACATCGTTACATCTTTCCTTATTTTTTTTAGGAGGTATCAAATTATACCGATATAACTTTGATCAACTATTACACCATTCAATAACTTTTAATTAGATAATGTTTTCTTAAAACTTACTGTTGGATTGAAAGTTCTTTTCAAATAGATCATATACACAAAATTTCATATTAATCCAAAATTATTTACTACCTCATTCATATAGATTAAATCGACGTAAGATAAACTTTTCAAAATATACTAAAATATGGATAATTTGATTACCTTCTTATTGTTGTTCAATTTTGACAAAATTTGACACAAATAATCTTGGTAATATTTAGATATAATTCAATGGTTGGATCGATAAAAATACATTATATATGAAGTTATTGAATGGTGTAATAGTTGATCAAGTTACACTAGTGTAATTTGATCCCTCATCTTTTTTTATTTAAAAAATTATAGTTTCTAGTTTATTTTATAATTATCTCTTTTTTAAAATTTCTTTCGATGTGTTATAAAATCTTTTTTTATTAAATTTCTTTTTATTGACTATATAAATAAGGTAGTGAAATTTTGAATAAAGCTCATGCAATGCATGGGCTAAAGCATTATTTTGTTCATTATTTTAATATTTTTTAAAATTCGCTATCTATTGTCTTTAGAATTATAGTTAGAGAAAATATATTATGTACAGACAGTGTAAAAATTACAATCATTTATATATGGTAAGTTTGTTGACTTTTATGATAACTATCCTAAAAGTCACATCAATGGTGATTAATGTATAAATAAAAAAAATTTATTAAAAATTACGATTGAGTTAATGTATAACATTAACTTTATGTTTTTTTTTTGTTTTACTATGACATCGGTGTGGAGTATTTGCTAATGACTAATCTCTGTCGAAAACCTATATGACTACTTCTAGTAGAGTCTGCCCTCCCAACTATATATATATATTTTCATTCAAAAGGCTTAAATATCTAAAACTTTGCTTAAGGAGATTGAGTCTATTTCCATTTAAATCAATGACATGTTGATTAACTCTCTTTGTTTTGGAATGAATGAAAAGTAAATGAAAGAGAAAAGAAAACACGATATAGGTCCCATAGTAAAATTCTATCTCTCCAATTTGGAAAGAAAACAACAATAGTGAAAGTAAAGATAATAAAAATACTATTGTACCCTTATATGATTATTAAAAATAAAAAAATTATTATTTTATAAAAAATTACTGTTATTTTAACGAATAAAATAATAATTTAAAATTTGTTAGTGTCTTAAAATTTATCTTGAGTCTTTATAGATTTTTTTTCTTTTTCTAATTAGCCACATTTTTTTTTATCTTTTTATTATATAGTACAGACATTCACCATAGATAAATAAAAATAATTTTATTTTTTCACATGTTTTAGTTTGTTTTATTTAATAGATAAAATAAATATTTTAAATTTATCTTAAATTTTGATGTATTATTTATTTTTTATATTTTTATTCTCTTTATTATGTCTTTTTTTTTACTTAGGAATATTTATATCATTTTATAAATATAATTCTTCCTTTCTTCTCTCTCTCTTATCATCAACTAAATAATTATTTCACTTTTTATTTTTTTCTTTTCTTCTCACTTTCTTTTTTCTATCGATCATTCTTTCATAAACCAAATAAAGTGTAAATATTACCCTCTAAGAAATTTTTTAAATGTCGTAACTTTGAAATTGTACAGTATTTCATAAAAATTTAACATGAAATAATTTTTAAGTGGTAAATCAAGATATAGGTGTAACTCAATTGATAACACATGTTTGAGTTTGTGGGAGAGAAAACTTGGGTTCAATTCCCGTAGAATATATCATTGGAAAGGCACAAGAAATTTAAGTGTGATTAAGTCACAACTGAGGATGAGCCTTATAGTCAACTCAAAGGACTGAAGTTTGTGGGATATCTCGAGGTCCCACTAGGAAGCTAAAGGTGTAGTTGGTACCAGTACCACCACTAACATATACTCTTGATTGATATGAAACTCGTATGTAGGAAATCAAGGAGTCTGTTCCTCCTGAGCTAAGAACAATGAGAAACAACAAGGGGAAGACACCAATGGATGTATTTTATGATGAACACAAGAAGTTATCTGAAGAAACTAAAGATGCAGCCAAAGGAATAGCGGAGTCCGGCATGCTTGTGGCAGCACTTGTTGCTACGGTAGCATTTGCAGCAGCTTTGACTGTTCCAGGTTTTTTTTTTTTTTTTAATCAGCCAAATGTTAGTTGTTAACGAGTTAATTTTTGTTAGCGGGGGATTCGAACCCACGACTTATTCCTCCCTCCCTTCTTCCTTCACTATCAAGTCAACCTTATAACTCTCTTCTGACTGTTCCAGGTGACAAGACCAATGCGTGGTTTACTGTCTTCATATTGACAAATGCAGTTGCATTATTCACTTCTTCTGCATCTTTACTCTCTCTCTTGTCAAATTTCACTTCATCAAGATTCGCAGGAAGCAAATTTGTCATATCACTACATCCCAGCTTGATTCTTGGGATCGGGTTACTTTTAATCTCCATTGTTGCTATGGTTGTGGCTTTTACTGCAGCCTCCTTTTTGATATTTGATCACACATCCAAGTGGGTTACTTATGTTGTGGCTTCAATGGGGGTTTTCCCAATACTTCTGTTTCTTCTCTTTCAATTTAGCTTTTTCGACGACCTCTTGTGGTCTAGATTTTATCGTCTGTCCAAACTTGAGTAACTTATTAAAGAGTTACAGACACTGGCATACCTTTAAGAGAGTTTCTCCTCATTTTCTGTATCTTGATTAATAGACTGTGTGGCAGTGTCCATGCTGTATTATTTGTTTGTGAAACAATCAAGCTTGTGTTTGAATTTGAGATTATTGTACATTTTCTATCTCATGTAATATTACCTTTCTTAATTTGAGACTATACTGCATAACCCACGTCAAAGCTTTACCCCTTCTTTCCATATTGGTGAAGGGAGCAAGTCTTGCATGCTATGTCACAACCACTGTTATCATGTTAAGAACCATTTAGATAGGCATTTTAATAAGAAATTATAACAGAGAAAAAGTTAATTTTTTTAAAGACTACATATGTCTTTCACTAGAGATAATTTTACTCTAGTCGAAAAGAATTACTATGGATGGAAAAATTATAGGAGATATGAAATTAAAATGATGAGAAATCAAATTATAATTAGTGAGTCCTACCCAAATCATTTCTCACTCCAAGAGATGTGAAATGGAAGCAGTGTTCTTTTACTTATGTTTAAAATTTTTAAAAACCAAATAATTATTTTATAACAAAATACTTCTTCGATGTTAAAAAATAATGGAATAAAAAGTTCAGATTTTTCAGAATAAATTTGATTTTTTATTTGTATAAATACTTTTGCAATTCATATATATGTTGGTTTCTACTCTTTCTTTTACTTATTCAAACAAATAAAAATTTACAATTTTTTTCCTTTTTATTTCTATTCATCTAAATAATACATCCTTTTCATCTTAATTATTTTCTGTTTATTTCTATCCCTCTTATTTCTTTTCCATTTATTTGACTTCTCAAGATAATAAAACAGGTTCAAAAGTGCAAATCATGTCGTCAGATCAGTCATGAGTGTGCTCCGCAGATGTGCTCGCAAAATTCGAGAGGAATCGTTAAGTGATACAATAACAGACTCACATCCACAACGTCGTAATCAAAGCTAACAACCAAAAAAAATCAAAATTCAGAAGTTTAAGGATCTAGCAAAAGCCTGGAGAAGTAGATGCACAACTGTGATTCATGAGAGAACAAAATCATAATAAATAAAATGCTTGAATAGGCATTGCCTAAGGGAGGCATCCAGGCAAAATTTTGAGTCATTTTTGTTGGCACAAGAAGTTCTTAAAATTTAATAAATGTGAAATCTATTCATTCATACAGCAGCAGAATGCTTGTTTCTGATACGTATATTTCTCATAAAAACAGAACAGTAGCCTTCTACTACCTAACAGATTAATGAGCCAGCCCATCTTAATTACAAGTCTTAAAACACACTCCAAAGGTACAAGTCAACACACTCCAAAGGTACAAGTCAACACACTAAGTCTGAAAAACACATTAACTATACTGCATAAAGCATAAAATTAAATAACACATCAGAAAATTCTGCAGTGCATCAAAAATTTCAGCTGCATTAATGCTCCTCCTTGAAATTTTTGATGGATACTCCGAGCAAATCTCTAAGTCTTTCAAATCTTTCTCTAGCTAGGTAGATCCTTAGTCAGAATATCAGCAACTTGAACATCTGAACAACAATGTATAAGCTTGATCTCACAATTCTTAACAGCCTTACGAACAACATGAAATTTCACTTGAATATGCTTGATCTTTCCATGTTGAACTCGATTTTCTGCAATGGCAATTGCTGATTTGTTGTCACAATAAATTTCAGTAGCTTCCAGCTGCTCTACTCCCAAATCAAATAGAATTTTCTTCAACCAAAATAGCTTGGTTTGCTGCTACAGCTGCTGCAACATATTCAGCTTTAGCAGTGGACTGAGCTACAATTTCTTGCTTCTTTGAGTTCCAAGAAAACATGCCAGAGCCTAAGGAAAAAACGTAACTAGTAATGCTCTTCATGTCATCAAGGTTTCCTGTCCAATCACTGTCAACATAGCCAAATAAATTTCCATTTTCACTGAGTTTATACCAGATTCCAAGTTGAGTAGTGCCTTTCAAGTACCTAAGCACTTTCTTTGTTGCTGCAAAATGAGTTAAATTTGAACTTTGCATAAATCTTGAAAGTAGGATGACTGCATACATAAGATCAGGTCTAGATGAAGTGAGATAAAGCAAACTTCCAATCAAGCTTCTATAAAGAGAAGCATCCATTTTTTCAGCTCCATCATCCTTGGACAGTTTCAAATTCTGCACCAGAGGAGTAGGGACAAATTTGTAACTTTCCATTATGAACTTCTTCAAAACTTCATGAGCATACTTCTCTTGATTTAGAAAAATTCCATCTTCAATTTTATACACTTCCAAGCCTAAAAAAAAAAAACCATTTCTCCTAAGCTGGACATCTGAAACTGATTTTGCATCTCCTCCATAAGCTACTGCACTTCTTGTTGATTATTGCTAGTCACTAGCAAATCATCAACATACAAAGAAACAATTAAAGAGCCACCATCAAGTAACCTTTTCACATAAAGAGTTGCATCATTTTCACTCCTCTTGAAACCTTGACTACAAAAATAGCCATCAATTCTGCTGTACCAAGTTCTAGGAGCTTGTTTCAGTCCATACAAAGCTTTATGAAGCTGATAAACCTTGTCTTCACTTCCTTTAACAACAAAACATTTAGGTTGAGCTACATAAATTTCTTCAGTCAAGTTACCATTTAAGAATGCATATTTGACATCTAAATGCCAAATTTTCCATTCCATTTAGGCTGCCCAAGCTACAAAAATGCGAATAGTGTCCATTCTTGCAACTAGAGCAAATGTTTCTGCATAATCAATTCCTGGATGTTGAGCATAGCCTTTAACAAAAAGTTTGGCCTTGTATTTGTTAATGGATCCATTAGGATTCAGCTTTACCTTATAGACCCATTTAACTCCAATAGCATTTTTGTCTTTTGGTTTGTCAACCAACTGCCATGTCTTGTTGTCTTCAATGGTGGTGATCTCCTCCTTCATAGCTTGGTTCCATTCTTCAACCTGACTAGCTTCTTCAAAGTTGGTAGGTTCAACTACAGCAACATTACATCTATGATAAATTTCTGAAAGAGGTCTAGTGCCTCTCATGGCAAAATCATCATCAACCTCTTCATCGATGCTCTCCAAAGAAGGCAAAACTGAATGCCTTTCCATTTGAGAAGTCTCCCAATTCCAATAAGAATCTTCATCCACCTTCACATCTCTACTGACAAAAACTTTGCCTAAATCAATTCCATAGACTTTATAGCCTATTAAAATCCCTTTTTCAGCTTTTTCATCCAATTTGCTTCTTTTCACATTTGGTACATGACTGTAACAAGGTGAACCAAACACTTTTAGATGTCTAATGGATGGTTTAATTCCTCCCTAAGCTCTGGGGTGTTGGGTCTCTAATCTCTGCTCCACTTCTCTCCTCTTCCTTTTCTTCTTTCTTCTCCTCCTTCTCTCTAACTCCTTTCTTTCTTTTCTCTTTCTCTCTCTAACTTTCCCTTCCCTCTTCTACTTAAACTCTGTGTGTGTGTGGGCTTAGTGGGTCTTGGCTCTCCATTGGGTCCTATTATCTTATTCCTGTCAACTCTTAATATAAGGTAACAATTAATAATGCCTAAGGGTATCCTTTAACCATTAAATATATAGACTATTTCATAAAAGACGTCTCTTTATTATTTATAACTAATGTCCATAAATTAGGGATGTTACATTACACATCAAATATATATTATTAAAAATAAATTTACACAATTTAATAATTATATTTATGTACCTTTACTCAAATAGTTACAAAACAATATCTTAAAGTAAATACATTTTTCATAAATAAGTATAAGTTATATATGTGATAATTTTATAAATTTATAAGAAATTAAGATGTAAACAGGAATGGTATCATAATTTTATAAATGAAAATATATATGTATATATAAGTTTGGTTTAAATTGGATTGAAACATTTTTCAAAATGAATTTGCATCATCAAGGGTATTTTTGTTATTTTTTTAAAAAAAATTGGGGATGAACTTAACAAAAACGGGAGTGAGAATAATAAAGCTCGGATAAAAGACAGAAAATCAACCCATAATAGTGTAATCAGAAATGTGAGCTCAGCCCCTATCAGAAGACAGACAGCCCAATATTAATAATGAAAGAAAGAAAAAAAAAGAAAAAGAAAAAGGAAACACACAAAAGAAAGTAGAGTGGACCAACTCAAACATGTAATATAATGTAATGGAACAGGGGACAGATTCACAGAGGAAGGATTAGGAAAGTAAACTAGCATCACATCATAGTTATGAAATTTATGCTTAATCACAACAATGCAAAAGGTTGAAGGAAATAAATTACCCAACTGTGGGATGTGTGAGAATTGTCTAGTTGTTGCTGTTGAACGCTGAAGAATGTTATATATGTGCAAAGAGAGTGAAGGTGTGTGTACTCTCAATTCCTCAAGAGAGTGAGACAATGTTGAGAGTCATTGTCTTCAAACTTGACAGTGTGTGTACGTGCTTCCAAATGAGGTTGAACGAGAATTTATTAAGTGGTCTGGAACTATATTACTATAGTCTTAAGTGCTATTATTATTTTTTTCTCATAAATTGTAAATTTACATGACATGCAAATAACGTGTATACTGATTCTTTGAGGGAAAAAAAGTTAACTGTAGTAGACAGAGGGAAAACATTCTTATTCTTTACCCAAAATGCTCACCAATAGCAATTGTCAAACTACTACCAAAAGCATTGGATTTCCCAATAATTTTGCAGAACAGGGGTCAACTCAGGTCATTCTTCTAAAGATATAATTCATCAAACACCTTGTGTTAATTCAGAAACAGGGTGATTTTTTAGAATTTCAGAAATTAAATGGAACACGAAATGCAATTAAAAACAGAATCAGATTAAAGTCAACCCAATGATCCAATGCTTCGATAAATTATCAAAGTTCCAGAAATTGAAAATGAATCTATGAGCATGCAACCCAATACAAAATCATAAGATAATAATCTCACATCCATTCATCAAAATCAGGAAAACAATCGCATTCCTCAATTTAAAGGAATTCAAGCACAAATCGTATTGAAGCAAGTAATCAATCGATCACTGTGAAAGAATTAATTAATCCTATCCCTAGTCCCAATTAAACTTCCCAAATATCAACATAACCATGCATGGACTCAGAAAATTGAAAAATAGAAAAAGGGGAAAAAAAACATAGCTCATAAATTCAAAATTGAAGCATAGAGGAACTCAAATTTACCATAAGCTAGGGAACCTTGGATTGAAAAGAGGATTTAGCCCTCCATCATCATCATCATTGAGAGCTTCAAACAGAAAATTTAGAGGAGAAGAGAAAGGGGAAGAAGGAAGAAGAAGAGAGAAAAAGAAGAAAACCATTGATTCTAAATCTGAAAATGGTAAAATGTAGTGTAAGTGTTGTGTTTACAAAGAGAGTAGGTATATTTATTACATGGACACTAATTAAAATGTCGACTCTCCTAAGGCATCTGCAGGGGCTTTGCTATTCTCACCCAAACTTTTGCTATTTTCACCACCCACGTGGGTGGTTTTTTATGGATTTACGAAAATACCCTTTTCAATGGAATCATGATTCCATTGTACAAGTGTACAACGGAATCGTGATTTCGTTGAAAGGTATTACGGAGTCGTGATTTCGTTGTAGAAGTGTACAACGGAATCGTGATTCCATTGTACACTTGTACAACATAATTGTAATCGGAACAATTTTTGATAGGGACCTAATATATCAACAAAATACCATTAATTAGTCACAATACAATACAGTTTTGTAAAAAATGTCCAACAACTGAAACATTACATAAAGAAAGTGCTCTAATAACAATTATTAATAAAAGATTAATTAACTAAAATGAATCCCTAGTAATGTCTACTACATATTGAGATCCTCTAGTTGTTGAATGAAATGGTATTGAGTTGAATTCTTGTATGCGTTGCATGTATGGTTTTTGCCATGAACGAGCTTCGACAGTTCAATATGTTCTCCATTGAGGCACAATAAGAGGCAGGGGACAATCATCTTATAAAAATAGCTAAGCAATGAAAATTAAACTAGTAAGGTTCAATTAATGAACAAATTTGCATAGTTAATTGTTTAGTATATTATGTGTACCTACACAAAGTGATTTCCGTTAATAAATCCAATAGCTATAAGACATTGTTGTGCAACAGATGGAGCCGACTCCTAAGCGGAAAGAAAGTCCAACTTTGAAGCATAGGTAAGTGGACTAACACCACATTATACCGATTAGCAATCACATAACCTATGTCGGGAATGGTCATCCACTTGTCAATGGTTGTTGTGCCACCTTGGAGATACAAAAAGCTTATTAATTCAACCAATCTTTCTTCTGTGCCAAATGAGCTCAACATAAAGAGAGTGCCATGTTTGAAGTTCCCGAATCAAGTCTTGGCGAATTAGAGAGCAAGATTCCTCACCCATACCTAACAAAGCTGAAATTGCTCTATAACCGTTGTTTTCACCTTCTCTGGAGGGGGACACATCGAAGTGGTATCTGGAAACACAAGTTCATGGACTTTAGTCTTCATTGTGATCTTCCTGAAGACATCAAGTTGGGAAACCTCTTTAACAATGCATCCACCTCATGTGTCAAAGTCAAGTCCCCCCAAGGATCACTGGTGTCATCTTGATTGATGGATAACATCTTCCAATGCATATGAATTGACCTCAAGGGTATTAAGCCAAACATATTGCTGAAGCTAGCAAGTTCACATGCACACAGTAGATCATGAGTAATTCTAAGTGTGCAGCCACAAGCATAACTATCAATACCAATGCTATCAACCCATTTGTACTCGTTGTAGATCATGTCCTGTGCTTGGTTTTATACAAAGCCCCGTATCTTCTTGTAAAGCACGTTATTAAACTTGTGGTCCACAACATTGATGCTTTTTTTGGAATGAAGCCATAATCTCAGTATGTTGCAACATAAGCATATTATTCATGGCATCTCAAAAATTGCACAAGTCTCCCATACTATCTCGAAGCAACCTTTTCAATCGTGCGTGTGCACCTTCAACCCTATCATGCAACCAAAAGTAATGTCAACCGAGGTATAAAATTAAAATCAATGAATGTAATTATATGGAAAAGTACTTATTAATTGTTGTGTTTCCAAGATGCATACCTAGATCCATCCATGCTTGTACAAACTTCTCCTTATGAGGTATCAACCATGTACATTGGACATACTAAAGGAAAAATGGATAATGTGAGCATAGGTTTGTGAAGTTTTTCAAGTTTACCTCATACAATTATTCATCAGTAGATTGCATTAACCCTTCCCAAGCATCCAACACTTTGTCCCATTCTTCCGTGTTGCCCACATGTATCTTGAAATTTGCCCTGACATTTTTAGAAATGTGGAATTGACATAACAAGTTGGTTGAAGAAGGAAAGACATTCTCCAATGCATTTATGAATGCAAGATCTTTATCAGTGACAATAACCTGAGGCAAGACATCATCTTTGACATACATTTCTTTCACCCTATTTAATGCCATTTGAAAATTGTCTATCCTCTTAGATTGTAAATAAGCAAAGGCAACTGAGAAAGTCATGTTTGTTGAAGTCACCCCAACAATCTCCAACAACGGAAGACGATATTTGTTCATTTTGTAAGTAGTATCATATATCAACACTATTCTTTAGGAGCTTCAGAGAATCTGGACGTGACCACAAGATATCTCTTACAACATCTTCAGTGTCGACCCTTCTATACCAATAAACATATTGATCGCGTTCTATCAACTTCATCAGATGTATTTCAGTTCTTAGACCCCTTTGTTGTCGCCGATATTTTTGTCGCTCATTGTATATGGTTTTGATGGTGCTGACATTTGCATGATCGTTATTTTATCTTTGATTGTCAAAAGAATTTGCCCAGGCTTCACCATATTTTTGGTCATTTGGTTTAACACAGTTTTTTCTTCACTGCTTAAACGACCATCATATGCATGACCCACCAATGTTTCACTGACTTCATGGTTATGAAAACCACAAACCACTTAAAGTTTCCAACCAATGCCTTTCACAAGCCTCCTTTTTAATTTAAATGGGCACTCACATTTTTTGCTTCCAGTACTCTTGCGGACTAACTTATCTTTATATTGTTTGTACTTTCCTCCTTTTTCACAAGCCAGTAGGACAAAAGTTTTCTTCCCACATTCTGACCTTTCTATGACAACAACAAATCCAAGCTCCTTTGCTACAGATCGAACCCACATCAACAACTCATCTCGCTCTTGAAAAGCCTAAAAACAAAATGCATTCCTTCACTAACAAAACACACATATACAAAAAATATCATATACATAAAAACACTAATTATTTAATAAACCTCATTAGTTATGAAATTATTGGAGAAGTCGGGATAATTGTCCTGAGGTTGAATGTCCATCACATAATCATCTGCTTGCATTTCATTTTGTTGAACGGGTTGGTCAAAAGCATTTTCACTAGCATCAATCATATTTCCCCACCTACTTGGCATCGTAACTTCATCAGAAATAAAAGTATTCCAATCCATTGTTACCACTGCAAAGTAAAAAAACAATTCAAAATTTAATAAATAAATAACAGGAAAAAAAACCAAATACTGTCTGCGTACACAACGAAATCGCAATTTCGTTGTGTATGAAAAATGTTATGCACAACGGAATTGTGATTCCGTTGTATACGATAAAAAACAAAAAAAATAAATAACAAAATCACGATTCCGCTATGCATTCAACATAGCGAAATCATGATTCCGTTGATCTACACAACTTACGAGTATGAGTGCGCGTCAAGGAGAAGGAGAGTGTAAGGAGATGAGATGGGAGTGGGGGTGGAGAGTGTGAGGAGAAGGGAGTGGGGTGGGGTGTAAGAAATGGAGGAGGGACAGTAGGGTAATTTTACAATGTTAGGGGGTGAGAATAGCAAATTGGGGGGGGGGGGGTGAGAATAGAAACTCCCCACCTGCAGTCCACTCACTAAACCACTAAAAACCTATCAAAAAGTCTAATCGGGCCATTAAACACAAATAAAGCCTAAAAATGCAAAATTGAAATTTCCAAGTGCAGGGGTGCCACTTAGCAGCTCATTTTTTACCCTTAAAAACTCTGAATTTGCCAGAGCCCGTGAGGGGCAACTTTGTAGAGCTCTTCGTTATCTTTGCAACAAGACCAAAATAGTCTCGATTGGAGCTCAGAGTCAAAAGTTATGACCTGAACAATAATGCAGTGTCACAATGAAAAAAATTATGAAAATTATCGAAAGTTGACATTTAGGTCCAATGAAGCCCATTCTCACAAAACTCACTTAAGATGGTCAAAATCAATCATAAAAACATGTAAAATATGTGAAAAATGGAACACTAATCAATGATTAATTATGCTATATCACTCACCATACTTTTTGTTTTTGTTGTTATCTTTTTGTATTTTAATGTTTCCTTTACATTTTGTATTTATTTTTTGACTTTTTTCCCCATATTTATCCATTTATTTATTAGGTTTAGGTTGGCCACTACCTGCCCTGTTGCTATATTATGGATAGTTGTAAGCTAAGCAAATTGCTTTGTAAGATTATGGATGTTATTCTTTGACCTTCCGAGAAGGGATTGTTTATTCCTTTGTTAAAACTACTACTTCCAAGTATTTCCATACTATAGTTCTAGAGGCTAGCACATCACACATGCTCAAAAACAATACATCATCATCAACAAAAAAATTCGTTTCCCACTAGGTGGGGTGGAATATATGCATCAAACAATGCCACAATGTCCTATTATAAATCATGTCCATAGACTAATTATTTAAATATATTGTTTTTCTTGGTGTCTCTCTATCTCTAACAATGGGACTACCCTCCATTTGTTGTACTTTCTATTCGGATTCTATATAGCTTTTCTCCACATATACCTAAACCTTGTTCATGTGGGAAATAGACACGAGAGTCTTCTGATGTGAGATTTACCGCAAGCGCACGGTTGTCATCAAGTAATAAAATTATCATCTCCATAGGGACTGCATTTTGGCTATGTTATTTTCACAATTTAATTAAAATTAAGAAAAAGGGAAGATTTGATTGGATAAAAAAAATTTAGAAAAGATTAAATTGAAGAGAAAAATAAAATAAAGATAAGATTAAAATAAGATAAGATAAAGATAAAACATAGATATGATAAAGATAAGATAAGACAGAGCAAATATTTGAAAAGATTGAAATAATGAGAAAACTTTCAGGATTGGGTTTCACACCAAGACTTCCTATTAACTTAATCTTTCTACCTCTATGTTCTTATTGGTTCTCTTTGAAGGTGAATTAACCTAAGGTAACCTTTGTTCCTTCTCAGGATACAAAGATGTATAATTGAATTAACCCTTCTCTCATGGTAATTAAGTTCAATTAAACCCATTAAGTTCTATGTTAATTCATTGATCCCTCGAAGGATTAAACCTACTTTCGTGATTTAATACCTAAGTTCCTCCCCTATGGATCCAACGATTAGGTTCACCTTTCAGTTCTTCCCTAAGCGTCTATGACTATGAAAAATGGTGGCCAAACACTTCGTATATATAAAAGCAATAGAAGAGAAATCAATAGGAGAAACCAAAAGAACATAAAAATAAATCAATGAAGAATAATAGTTGTCAAAGGCCAAGCCCCAATCCTAGAACAAGAAGACTACTCACTCATAGTCATGGAAACAACATTGAAATTAAAGGAAAACATAACAAACCAGAAAAAGAGTTGAAGAAGAAGAATCCTCCACTCTATCTCCAAAACGTATGTTAATCCTAAAATTCAGAGTGTGTCTAATCCTAAGTAAAACACTCTATTTAAAGAGAATGGGCTAAGGAAAAGATAAAGATTTAAGCCTAAATTACAATTAAAATTGCAAAAGATAAGATTGTCAATCTAATGCAAGTCATGGCCATGACTCTAAATGTCATGGCCATGACAATTTGTTGTCATGATGTGAAGCTGAAAGTCAGATTAAAGACTATGAATGCTTTTCATTTGTAAGTGAAATTCCTACTATTTTATTGGTTCAAATTTGTGTCTTTGGCAAGTCTATACAAGGTGGTTACAACTTTTACAAGGTGGTTTAAGCCTGTGGGTGGGTTTACTACTATATGTACTTATAAGAACATCAGATATGCAATTCTCATGATAATACGCTCAGTCTCATTATGTCTTTCTACAGATTTAATATTCCATGATGTGTGACATTAAATTCCCATCTTCTGCCTAACATGGTTAGACATATGAATGACATCTTCTGAAGAAAATGATGGGATGGTCATGATTTTGGAACACGTGTTGTTTGTTCTAGTATTTACATTCTCTTTCTAGTTTCTAAAAGGTCAAGTTACTTGCATCTTTGCCTATACAGAAAATAGTGTGTGCAGACTTTTGATGTCCTTGATTTTCTGAAAGATATTGTCAGCAAGGTTCCTGATTTAGGTGGTTCTGTTGCAACTGGTGATGACCATACTGTCACTAAGAGGAGGTTTGTGCTCTGGTTAATACTCTTGTTACTTGGAACAAGTTTTCTGTATGTTGAATTTTGTTTCTTTTATATATATATTAAGAAAGTTGCTGAAGATGATGATAATGACAGCCACGAGGAGTCTAAGAGAAATAACAAGGTAATATATCAACTGTATTCAATAACTTCTCAGTAGTTAGTTTAAATTTTTCTTGTGTGATTAAACCTTTTGATGGGTAATTGTCTCTTGTCCATGCACACTGTGAACCTTTTGCTGAATACAAAAAATTTACTTCAGTCATTAGGGAAATTCACTAGTGGCTTCACTGGCTTGTGAATGCAAGTACATTTAATAGTCTATAAATAGTAAACCTTACTATACAAAGAACCAAAACTACCTGGTTTTCTGAGAACTTTTGGTGAAAACTACTGTTGTAATTGAGCAAACTATTAACTATAGAATCAGCACTAGCACCTAATGTGGAAATTCTAGCTATGAGATGCAACATTCTAAAGAAATTGGCAGCTACTTGATGTTCAATATTATCTAAATGATTTTATTTTTTTCATGATTTGCACAGCCAGAGCCTGGACATAGTAGTGGCAGAGGAAGGGGTAGGGGCAGAGGTAGGGGTCGTGATTGTGGAGTTAGAACCGTAGATCAAAAGATGAGTTCACATGCCAAGTGTGAAGATGATTATGATGTATTGAAGTAGAATGACAACCACACTCAAAGCAATGAAAGCATGGAAAATGTGCTGGAACTGGAAGAAGTTAAGCAGAGTTTTCCAGAAAGCAAACCGGCTGAAGTGTTTATTCGAAATTTTGACTTAAATTTGGACCCAGATGAGAATATGGATTCATTAGACACACCAACATCTGTCCCAACTAGTTCATCTGCAAAGTCAATGTCAGAAGAGAAGCATGAGGAATACCTTAGATGGTCCTTGTTTGATATGGAAAAAATGACCATTGATCCCATTCAACTAGTTAACTTAAATGGAAGGATTGATGAAGACGAAGAGGATTATAATGAAGAAATGTAGATGAACCTGTTCTGGTTTAGAAATTTATTATGGAGAATTAGATTAGAATTTTTAGGAGTAGTATTAAACAGATGCTTAGTGGTTAGGAAGATTAGGAGGGATAGGACATTGAATACTCTCCTCACAACCTTTTTTTAGGCTAAATATGGAGATATAGATTGTTCCATTTAGAAATAGCCACGGTATTGTTATTTGAGAAATTTTAATCTCAAGTAGGTCGTTCCTATGGTAGGCACTACATTCAGATTTTGGGTGTGATACTGTTAATACAGCTAAAATTTATGATGCACTGCAGAATTTTCTGATGTGTTATTTAATTTTATGCTTTATGTAGAATAGTGTGTTTTTTAGACTTAGTGTGTTGACTTGTACCTTTGGAGTGTGTTTTAAGACTTGTAATTAAGATGGGCAGCTGGCTCATTAATCTGTTAGGTAGTATAAGGCTACTATTATGTTTTTATGAGAAATATATGTATCAGAAACAAGTATTCTGTTGTTGTATGAATGAATAGATTTCACATTTCTGAAATTTTAAGAACTTCTTGTGCCAACTATCTAGAGCTTATTTGATCTTGAGGGATTGTGAGAGAACCCGAGAGAAAAGAGAAAACCAGAAACAAAAACTAGAAAATAAAGAAGAGAGAAAACCAAAAACCCAATTTGTTTTCAGAATACCCAACCTTCTAAATGGCTTCCAACAATACCAGCACCTCCTGTATTCACAAGAAAGAAGTACGAAATTTGGGCTATGAAGATGAGGACTCAGTTGAAAGCTTATGATCTCTAGGAAGCAGTGAAAATAGCTAAACCACTAGCTTTGGAAGAAAATCCTACTATTGCTCGGATGAGAATTCACAATGAGCAAGTTGCCAAAAGAGAAAAGGCTTTTACCATCTTGCATTCAGCTATGGATGATGATGTTTTTATGAGAATCTCAAACTTAGATACAACAAAGGAAGTTTGGGGGAAGCTTGAAGAGGAGTTTTGGAAATGAGAGGACTAAGCAAATGCAAGTTCTTAACCTCAAAAGGGAGTTTGAAGCCTTGAAGATAAATGAGGCTAAAAACATAAAAGATTTCATGACCAGATTGATGAAGGTTGTGAACCAGATCAGATTGATGGGGGAGAAATTTCTAGACAGCAGAATAGTTGAGAAAGTCTTGGTTGTCTTACCCGAAAGGTTTGAATCCAAGATTTCCTCACTTGAAGAGTCAAAGGATCTCTCCAAGATAAGCTTGACAGAGCTTATAAATGCTTTTAAAGCTCAAGAACAGAGGAGGCTTCTTAGACAAGAGGAGGCAACAGAAAGTGCTCTACAAGTCAAACACAAAGGGAAGGTTGTAGTAGCAAAAGGAGAGAAGAAATATGTTGGAGAGCACTCTGGAAATGATTCAAAGAGAAGAGAAAAACTTCCAAAGTGTGGGATTTGCAAAAGAACCAGCCACAAGGAGAGTTATTGTTGGTACAAAGGGAAGACACCACCACCTTTCCAATGCAGATACTGCAAACAAAATGGCCACATAGAGAGGTTCTATAGGCTGAAACAACAACAGCAAAATCAGACCACTCAAAAGGAAAATGTCACTGAAGAAGATGATAAAGATCTATCGTTCATGGCCAAGACTACAAGGAGTTTGGAGGATGAAAATACATGGTCCATTGATAGTGGCTGCACTCAACACATGACTAGCAAACCAGTATTTTTTTTAGAGCTGAAACTAGCTAGAGGATCGGTAAAGATTGGAAATGGAGACAAACTTGCCATCACTGGTAAAGGAGTTGTAGGAATTCATACTGCCACAGGTATTAAACATATTTCTGATGTTCTTTTAGTGCCTGAACTTGATCAAAAACTGTTGAGTGTGGGTCAAATGATGCAAAGTGGTTATTGCTTGATATTTAAAGAAAGAAGTTGTGTAGTAGCTGATGTTGATGGTCATGAATTATTTGAAGTAGAGATGAGAAAAAGAAGTTTTCCTGTTAATTGGAATTTAATTTCTGAACATGAGTGCAATATTAGCAAGACTGAACTTGATTCTAAGCTATGGCACAAGAGGTTTGGCCATTTTAATATGAGATCCATTCAGTTTGCTCAAAAGCATGAGTTAGTCAAAGACTTGCCAAATATTCAAGTTTCTTCAGAAGTATGTGAAGGTTGTCAACTTGGTAAGCAACATAGATTGCCTTTTCCAACTTCAGCTACATGGAGAGCAAGTGAGAAGCTTAAGTTAGTGCACTCTGATATTTGTGGACCTATTAAAACTACTTCACTAAATGGCAACAAGTATTGTATTATGTTTATAGATGATTTTACAAGAATGACTTGGGTTTACTTTCTTAAACAAAAATATGAACTTTTTTCTATTTTTAAGAAGTTTAAAGCCCTTGTTGAAGGTGAAAGTGGTTGTCATTTGAAGAAACTCAGAACCGACAATGGGAAGGAGTATACCTCTACTGAATTTAATGCATTTTGTGATGATCTTGGAGTTGAGCGCCAACTTACATTGAGCTATTCACCCCAACAAAATGGAGTGGCAGAGAGAAAAAATAGATCAATCCTTGAGATGGCTAAATGCATGATTTTTTAGAAGAAAATTCCAAAGTCTTTTTGGGCAGAAGCTGTAAACATAGCTGTCTACCTCCAAAATAGACTTCCTACAAGAGTAGTAGAAGGGATGACACCCATTGAAGCCTCGAGGTGAGTGATTCCTCCCCTTGTCTTCCCTATCCCTCCACCGTTCTTATTTTCTTGTTATCCCCTTTTTCCCCTATTTGATCCCTAAGTAAGATTATGATGGTTTTTGAGTGATTGGGAGAGATTGAGAGGTTGTTTAAGGGCTGAGTTTTGTAATATAAGTGTTCTATGAGTGTATGGCAAGCTTGGATTGCTTTAGGAAGCCATGGATGGGCATGGGAGGCAGATTCGCAAGAAATCGCGTAGGTGCATATCTGCAGTGTCAGGCTGAGCCTCAGATGCACAGATTGGAGTTTAGCTTCAGAGGACTTGAGGCTGAGCCTCAGTTTTAGGCTGAGCCTCAGATGAACAGATTGGTGTTTTAGCTTCAGGGGATTTGAGAAGTGCAAAGTTGAAATTCTTAGTCTTAGAGGGTCAGACTAAGTGTGGAAACATGCTAGGCTAAGCTTGAAACCTGTAGAATGGGGTTGGAAGCTATGTGAGAAGTATGTGTTTAGCTTATGTATGTTTATATCTTTATCCTCTATGTATGATCATTGTGTAACTGTTATTGCTTCATTTCCTCTTTGTACCTTGATGTTTTGTGATGTTATGCTTGCACCTTTATTGCAATCATGTGGTTGTTGCATATGCTTGGGATTGTATGTTACGATAAACCCTATTTGATAAAAGATACATAAAACACTTAAGACTATACCTATGCCTCTTAGTAAATAGGTGGGGAGATTCCCCTAAGTTTCATAAAAGATTTTGAAGAAAGAAGATAGTTTCAAAGAATGGTTTTTAGAAAGGATATCTTCTCGGTAACATAGGGTAGAATCCTTCCCCTGTACCAGTCACGTTCGAGAGCCGCACACTCGGTGTACAACGATGTACAAAGGGCTGAGGATCCCTTGTATTACCAAGGTGAGATGGGTTGTGAAAGGTTTACGAAATAGTTTTTAAAAGAGTGAGGAATGAGTTGGGCAACTCGTGAGGGGTTGTCGCAGTAGTGGGCTAAGAGGCCCCCTAGAGGTGAGTGACGGGGACTGTCACCCTGACACCCATAGGGGAAAGCAACCTTCTTCTTAGGGAGAAGGGGTTCTTCACAGAGAAGAATATACAGGGCTCCTCTTCATAATAGAGGTAAGCCACCAACTTGGACCGATGGGTTAATTAAAGGTCGTAGCAAGATGGGCACCCCTTATTGGCTAGAGTTGAGCCAAAGTAATGAAATAGACGGTGGAAGTGAAACTTAAGTAAAGAGATAATGTAAACCACACAGTTGTAGAAACAAACTAGGATATGTTGATGTGCATGATGTATGTATGTTCTATGTTAAAGTATATGAGGAGTCATGAGCCTAGTTGATTAGGTGAGTGATGTAAGGTATATCTATACATTAGATGAAGAAGTGTGTAGCAGGATACTACCCTTAGAGGTAGGAGAGGGGTTATACCCAAAGAAAGTTAATGTAAGCTATCGAGAGAGGTATGCAAGATGTTATGCCTCACAGAGAGAGGTGATGTGAGCCCAAGTTGGGTAGGTCTGAGGAAGGAAAGGTTATACACGTTCCCATCCAATGGTATAGTAAAATGAGACCCTAGTGAGTGGTTAAGAAGAAAAGAATGATATTTAGGTGCCTTAGTGCACTAGTGGCCTTAGATTTGGCATAGGAGACCAACTCAAAGTGCCTAAGTAGAGGTTAAGGATGGTCTAAGGAAATAGTACTGATGACATGATGTGGTAATAGTTGTGAGCGTGAGCATCCATAAAAGAAAAGAGAAGCCATGAGAGTTAAGAAAATGATCTCTAGAATAGAGAGTCAGCCAAGAGTCCTTAGAACACTCACTGAGACATTATGTCTTATCCCTTTTAGTTTCATGTTTTCACAGGTTAAGCAGGTGGGCGCTTCATGAGAGAACCTTGGAGCATGGAGTTGCTTGCTTGGAGGAAGATGATTTTAGTTTTGTATCTCCCATGTTTGGGAATTGGTTTTATGTTATAAGTACCTTGCTTATGTTTTTTAAGGCACATAAGTGCCAAGAGCTTTGTTTTAGTTTTGTTTATGTAATATATGTTTATCTTTTAGTTTCCGCATATTTAACTCCGATATTCTTATATTCTAAGTTTTCAAAATTTAGTAATATAAGTAGACAAAAGGTAATATCCTCTAGGGTGTTACATGTTGTATTACACAATTAGTTATATAATGATTTATAAATGTGATATTTAATATTTTAAATTAGTTTTTATTATGTTTATTATATATTTTATCATTTATTTAATATTTTCTCTAAAAAGAAATAAAAGTAATACTAAAACTAAAAATTAATCAAATTTAAACCATTTTAAAATGGACTGGATCATATTAGATTTAAATTTTAAACCAAACTAATTAATGGATGAATCAAGAAAAATGAAATGATTTGGATCAAATGATTTTTCTTTTCAAAATCGATTCAATCAAATATGCAAACACCCCTAATCAAAGCGTTGTTACTTTCAATATGACCCCTTTATTTGTGCATCAAACTTGTAGTTAATTTTAAGGAATAACTAGTTTTTTAAATGAGAGATTGAAAGGTAAAAAGAGTTAATTTTAAGGCTTAAATACAATTTTGGTTTCTTTATTTTGTTTAATCCGTAACTTTGGTCTCTTCATTTTAAATAGAGATATTTGGTCTCATATTTTAGAAAATTCGCATTTTCGGTCCAATCCTCAGTTTTGCTTACATTTTATTTCTTTTATTTTGATCCAATTGAGCTATAGACCTAACGCATTCATTGAAGGTACCATCAAAAAATGATTTAATTAATTAAAATGAAAGAAATAAAAGAAATAAAATATAGACAAAATTGAGGATTTGACCAAAATTGCAGATTTTTTAAAATAGGGAGAATAAATATCTCTATTTTGAAATAGGGGAACGAAATTACAAATTTGGAAAAATAGTACGACCAAAATTATATTTAAGCCTAATTTTAACTATATAATCATACATAGATAATCAAAATTGTTTTATTTAATTTTAATCTTAACCATTCATTTGAATTATGCGATTGAGATCACTCCTCTTAATGATCTCACTTGATATATATATAAGTTCTCTATTTTTTTATATAGAATCATTTAATTATATAAATTCTTTATTATATTCTTTCAATGAATCAAATTAATATAAAAATTCAATGTTATATTTAATTTGATTTAAATTTAAAGAAAATAAAATTATTTTACACTATTAATGCATGACCATTAAATTCATAATGTAATTATAACAATAATATTTTTACGACTATAAGATTTGTTAGAACTTAAAATAAAATTTGATTTAATTTACATTTAAAGATAATAGCATACACATAATAATGATAATTAATACAATTTAATTTCAATTTAAAAATAATAGTAATTTTTATAATTTGAAAGAAAATATATTTGGTTCAAATTTAAATTTAAAGATAATAACATATTCATGATAGAAATAATTTAAGTTTGAAAAAAAATATAAAATCTTAAAATCTAATTTCACTCTCATAAGTTTTATAAAGATATCATTGTATAACAAAGAAAGATAATATAAAGAGTGAGTTAATTAAGAGTTAACTTCACTCTATAATGCACACAATTTAATGAATATATTTTATTCACTTAAAAAAGAAACAAAAGTTAATATTATAAAGGCTTAAATAACTTTTAGGTCCCTGATAAATTTCTAAATTTTATTTTGGGTCCCTAATAAATTTTCGTTGTTTTGAATATCTGATATATTAAAAATTTTGTTTTGGATCCTTGCCGTCAGTTAAGTGATGACATGACACCATCTCAACAATTGATATATATAGGGAAGATCTGTTCGGATGGTGCCAGGTCATCACTTAACTGACGGTAGGAACTCAAAACAAATGTTTTGATATATCACGGACTTAAAACAATGAAAAAATTTATCAAGGACCCAAAGCAAATTTTGAAAATTTATCAGGACCTAAAAGTTATTTAAGCCTATTATAAATTTAGAAATCATTCAACCTAAAAAGCTTTTGAAAACTTTTTAAAACTGTAAGGTTGAGGTGTTGAATAGGTTGAACATTTATGTAATAAACATAATTTCATTATGGAATTAGTGTATGTGTGGAAAACTAATTAAGCCTCTTGTTTTACTTCCATAATATATATGTACAAGCTTCGCCGGCCTGGAAAGAAACACCGAACAGGAAATTTTGGAAAGGTGTCCAATTCGCTTCATTTTCCTTACAAAATGAACTCCAATGACCCCAACATTCAAATTACAATACCACCAGTTGATATTCCTGGTCAAAGCCATGAGCAAACTCCAGTTGCTGCCTCACCCAAAGAAGGGAAAATAGGGGTGAATGAAATGACTTCAGAAGAGGTGAGTAAGTGTTATACTTAAAACTGTTGCATTGATAAGGGGTTAGTTCTATGCACTCTAGAGACTATTTGAGAGTTTGTTTATTTTAGATTTTGAAAATTTTGATTTATATTATATTGTGTTATCACGTGAACTAGTTTAGGTTAGCCGAATTGGTTTCAACTAACTATGCTCCAACATGATTCCAAAATTTGAATGTAGTATCAGACGATTTGAAACTATCAAAAGGGGAAATCTGTCTTTTGATTTTTGAAAATGGGTCCTCGAGTAACTAAAGAAAGCACTCGATTAAAGGTGCAAATAACTGAAAATCAAAAATAAATTTAAAGAAAAAGAACAGAATGAAATTTAAACTCAGAAAGTAAGAAATTTAAACTAGGAGATAAATGCGATTTTTGATTGATTGGTTCAAGTCCTTTACACATATCTGGAGTATCTATTTATACTAAAAATCTCAACTGACTGCCCCAGATCGTGTCTTTAGGTCACATTCAATTACAACTGACTGATCCATAACTGATTCGGCTAAGCTAAACCTATTTCGGCTATCCACTAACGCTAAGACATGCCCCACTACCCCTTCTCTGTTCCTATTTTCCAGGAACTAGCTTCAACTCGTGGATCTCTTCCGGGATAATCTCTTAGCAACCGTGATCAAGCTTCCCTTATCCTCGAATTTACCAATAGCAATCGACTGTTGCCAAATCTTTCATCTTCTATAAAATCTTGCTTTTTTGAATTCCTAACAGCTAGCTGAAAAAATCTCACTCAACATATCTTATCATTAGATGACAAAAATTGACTATCCGTTTAAACTGTTTATCTAAACCCCCAACCTTATCTTTTCGGCTAACATAATTTCGGTTAGCATATTTTGAATGGTAACAAATGCCCCCTATATCTTGACGCCGATTGGCCAAATGAAAGGGTTAAGATATAACCGTTTTAATCTTTCCCTCTTCTTCTGATCTTGCAACTGACTTACAATTAAGCTCTAGCCGTTACACGTCCTATCACTTTAAATATCTTGCTTTTCACTGTTGCCCAGCTATCCGAATTAACCCTTGCCTTTCTTGCTTGAATCTTTACTTCTTGTGATCGTTATTTACTGCAAATCACCAAACACCAAATTTACCATGTCGACCACTAATAGTTCTTAATCTAAGCAACATGAGTACGAAGATGGGTCCGATGAAGAGGTTTCCTCTCAAAAGTCCTTATCTAGCTTCTCTAGTGGACATGGTGATTCTGACACTCCTGGCCAGTTCAAAAATCCCCTACGGGCTCACGAAGGTCATTACTACCTTCGTCCTTGCACTAACGATGTCATGGATGCAGTTACCTTTCTTGAGCACTATTTGCATCACGCCGATTATCCCATCCCAATCACTTCTTGGTTTCAACTAACCAACATTCCCCAAAACCTTGGAACTTGGTCACGGGGTACTCCTCCTTACTACAACTGGCTCAACCGTATGGCTAAGGCGAAAGGGGAGGACTGGAAGAAATGAGGGGTCTATGACGTCATTACCCTTTCCAAACACGACGTCGAGCCGAACTATACTCTGATCTTCAGCTTCCTGTCCTTTTAGTCCACGGCTATCAATGCCTTTGTTTTCCGTTTTGGCGTCATAACTATCACTCTTCAGGATGTGGTAACCATCCTAGGTTTACCCATTATGGGCAATGAATTCCCTGCTTTACATGCTTAAGCAAGTGACAACTTGGGCCTCTCCTTCAACAGGCTCACCAATGGATATCCCCATTTTATCAAGGTTCACACGAAAGCTTCAGGTAGTGTTTCAGTTGAAGAGCATAATGCATTCCCTTTGTACTGGATCTGTAAGTATTTTATTTGCTCTTCCTCCAAAGTTGTGGTTTCCGAGTATGCTCATGTTGTATCCCAAATAGACGGAGCCATGGCTATAGGTGTTCTGTTTCTTTCTTCCCTCTATAAGTCTATTTTTCTAATTTTAGAGAAGATGAGGGCAGGCCAAAACATCGGCAGTTCGTCTGGCCTTTTCTGGTTTTTGAAACTTTGGATAATTCGGTACTTCCCTATGTTTGCCGCTTCACAACCAAAGTCTATTATGGTAGCTGAACGATATGCCTGTAATGCCACTCTTGGAGAAGCTCTCCTGAACAAATCTACCACCACCAATTTGGCACGTTTTTTCATTGACTCATTCTTAAGCATTTTGGACGACGTAGGTGCTCTTTGGAATCCTCCAACAGTCGACCACAACATTCCCAGTTGGCTAAAATTGGAGCCTCAAGTTGATCAAACTATCAAATCGGCTAACTGGGGTAGTATTTGACTGCAAGAGATCTGCTGTGTGGCATCAAGCCCAGCTCTCGATACAACAAGATCTCAGTAGAACTCTACAACCCCCAATTCGTTGCCTGTCAATTAGGTCTTACTCAACATCTCCCCATGGCTTTCCTAACTCTGACTTCTCTTGATTCTCGCCCTTTTTTTACTGCCAAAGAGGTCCGAAGGGTCACCTGTCAGACGAAATAGATGCTCAACTTGTTTCAGCCTATTCCTACCTGACCCAAAGAAAACCCTTAGCTTTCTCAACTGCTCGTCAGCTATGAAGGATACCTTGCTCCCCAAAAACGTCATTGATTACCTCGTTCAGTCAGATGGGCCGGCACCTACTGCTCTAAAGCCACAACCACCTTCTCGTCTTACACCAGCTCCGACACCTGCTAAAAGGAAAGGAAAATTGGCTGGTGTTATCATTAAGACTTCAACAGCCCCTCCATCAGGTAATCATGTATCCTCCTGGATGTCATTCTCCATCTCTTTTAGGCGTTCGACTAACTTTTCCCTTTGACAGTTGTTAAAATAGGAGAAAACAGAGGTATAATGAACTGAAAACTATGTGTCAAAGTACACAACAGATGCGTGTTTATATAGATTAATTACACATAAATAAAGAATATTCTGTTTCCTCTAAATCAAAGATTATGTTTCTATAAATTGCTATTATTAATAAAATCAGAATATAATATTCTGATTTTCAACACTCCCCCTCAAGCTGAAGCTTTCAGCTTGTTACAAGAAAATTTATTCCCAACAAATAAATAAAAAACATAAAAATTAAGTTTCACCAAAAAACAATAGTTTGAAAAACAACTTAGGGATGTTGGAGAAGTCGAAAGTTGCTAGGAAAAAATATCTTTGCCAGATAGTTGGAATGATCACCAGCGAGAGAGAAAATTCATGGCAAGCATAGCAAGGTCCATTCTTCTCGAAACTACATTTAGAAGCTTCAAACCTAATAATGTTAGAGACTCAAATTATTTAAACTAAACGCGAGACCAATGCATTTGGGACAAAGTCGTCAGGACTAGTGCACCTGGGACATAAACGGGGCCAGTGCATCTGGGACAAAGACAAGGGCCAATGCATCTGGGACATAGACAAGGGCCAGCGCATCTAGGACATAGATGGGGCCAGTGCATCTAGGACAAAGCGAGGCCAGTGGAAGCCATTGTCAAGAGAGATAGGAACAAAAATTGCAAACCAAAAAGGTGTGGAAAATAAGGCCCGACAAACAAAATAGTCCTGGAATGGCCTGAAACTGACTGGGCTTTTTGTGACTCAGTTTGGGAATCTTGTCACCGAAAATGAAGGCCGAACACGCCACCACGCAGGTGCTATTTGGCGCGGCAAAAATCAACTCGTGAGAGCACGTAAAAAGGAGTATAATGTTGACGCTGGTATGACTGAGTTGATTGGCGAAGGGCGATCCAGATCCAGTTGGCAGTCACCGGAAACGTCTCCGGAGTTGTGCTGGTGACCAGAGAAGAAGGCAAAAGTTTCATTGAAATGTAGAAACATGTCGCTGAAAGAGGGGCGGCGAGCAGAAAAGTCCATTGGGGACAGTAGGTCCCCAATGGGGCATAATTTTCATTATTCCTTTGCTAGGCTCTAGATATCATGTTAAAACAAGAGAAAACAGAGCGATAGTGGACTGAAAATCATGTGTCAAAGTACACAGCGGATGCGTGTTTATATAGATTAATTACATTAATTATGCATAAATAAAGAATATTATGTTTCCTCTAAATCAAAGATTATGTTCCTATAAAATGCTATTATTAATAGAATTAGAATATAATATTTTGATTTTCAACAACAACAAAACGCAACATTAAGACCATCAACCTGGATCATGTAGATGAGGGTACCTCCCCGGATTCAGCTCCCTTGATTTTCAAAAGAACTACCAGGTTTGTGGCTGCTGCAAGGAACGTTCCTACTCTTGCCGCAACTTTGGCTAAGGTATTCCCCCCAGTTAGAAACTATTTCCCTTTTACTTCTACAAAATCACTAAGTCATTTTGGTCTTTCTATAGGGAACAACTGCTGCTCCTAGCCGAAGGGCAAAATGATTGAAGCTTGGAACTGCTACCAAGCCTTTGCCAGTAAGTATTCATGCTTCATGACATTTTAACTAATCTCTTCATTTTGCTTATCAGTTCTTTTCACTTTTAGGACTTAACCCCTATTATCGAACCGACTGTGACGTCGTTTGAGTCCTTCGCCATGCCTGAAGCACCCGTACCACCTGCTGGTCCCTCCTTGGCTTTCACTTGTCCCATCCAGCCAAATGTCACTGATGAAACGCTAGTAGAATACTTCCAATCTCCAACCTCGTCGGCCCCTACAATTCCTAATGGATTGCCCATCGATGACCACTTCCAGCATGTTGAAATTTTCATGTCCAGTGACGTCCCTACCGATCCTACCATGCTTAAATCAGTTCATCTCTCTTTTGCTAAGTTGGCTAAGACGCCTACCATCTCTGAGTCCAGCTGTCAAACTAGGTGACGTTATTTTCAACCACAACATGCATCAGCGAAGGTTCAAATATGCCAAAGTTGACCTGAAGCAACTGAGGTATTTGCAGGCTCAAAAATCCACTTATAACAACAACTATTAGATTGTCGAAGCTGAGTGACAAACTGACCTAGATGAATAGGAGTGGCTTAACAAGAAAGTAGAAGAGCTGACTACAAAGCTCGGTAGGATTAAGAAGGAACTAGCCGAACTGAATCCCAAGATAGCTATTCTCAACACCAAGCTTGACAACAGCTCGGATCAGCGGATTCAGCTATACACACTAGCCATTTCTCTTGATCCTAGAATCAATCATCTACTGCACCAGAAGGATGGACTAGAAAAAGATCTTAGTGCAAGTGAGGCCGGGATTGCTGAAGACAGGAAGGAATTGGACCATTTGAGGCAATTATTTGATCAAGCTAAACAAAACTTGTTAATGCCTCCACCGGCTCCTAGCACTTCCACTGCTCCTTCACATTCGGTTCCCCCAACAGGTATTGTTGAACGTATTATGGGAGCAGCTGCCGAAGTAAACAGTGTCACAACTGTTGTTGTAGCTCCCAATGAAGCCCTTTGCGATTGTTGATGCTGGTGCAATGACCATAGAAGACAATGCTGATACTGGTGAAGACCATACTGTAACCTCTTCGATTGACCCTGTTGACAAGGTTGTCGATTTGGCTACTTAACCGTAAAGATCCCCTTGAACTCTTTATCATAAATCTAGGCTTTGGACATTTTTGCTTTCTTTATTGGCTATGTGATAAGCTTGTGATCACTTTGAACACTCTTCCATTTGCTTTGGTTCTTCCTCCTATATGGATGGGTGGAAAATTTTTAAATATCTTGCATTTATGCTTCGATCTATTTCTTGTCCATCTTGATTCATTAGTCGATACACCCCATTTGGTAGTATTTGACTAATTATGAATGGTCCTTCCCAATTAGGGGACCACTTGCCAAGACCCAAATCCTTAGATCCAAGAGGCAAAATCGATTTCCAAACCAAATCTCTTTCGCAAAAATGCCTCAGCTTAACATGTTTGTTGTATGCTCTCTCAACTTTTCGCTTGTTAAGCCGAATACTATCAAGTGCCATTAGCCGATCTTCGTTTAACTCATCTAACTCGTCTAGCATGGATTGCTGGTATTGATCTAGGGCTAACATGTTTTGTTTGGCTATCCTTAAAGACTTTACATTAATCTCGAGTGGCAAGACTGCTTCATGCCCATATGTCAGCCAAAAGGAAGTACTGCCAGTTGCTTTAGATTGTGTATTTCGACAAGCCCACAAAGCTTCATGCAAGGTCTCGTTCCATTTCCTAGGGTTATCCTCCAAATTCTTCTTGATTATATCAATCAAGATTTTGTTAGTTGCCTCGTTTTGTCCATTAGCTTGCACATAATAGGGCGTTGAATGGACCAATTTAATGCCAAATTGACATGCAAATGAGGCTACCTTGTCTCCAGTAAACATCATTCCTTGGTAGGTACTAATTGACTTAGGTATGTCGAAATGATAAATAATATTATGTTTGGTGAAACGAATCATGGCTTCCTGAGTGACATTGACCAAAGGCTCAGCTTCTACCCATTTTGTATAGTAGTCAGTGGCTACTAGGAAAAAACTATGCCTCTTGGATGTCGTTAGATGGATTTTACCTATAACATCCATGGGCCATCCCTGAAAAGGCTAAGGTTTGATCATTGCATCCATCTCTATAGCTGGAACCCTCTACAATGGCTCATGTTTTTGACATTCTTCGTAACCTTTAGCATAACAATAACAATCAGCTGTTATCGTTGACCAATAGTAACCATGCCGAATTAGTAACTACTTCATTATAGGTCCGATCTTATGTGCTCCACATAAGCCCTCATGTACTTCACCCTTGAGTCGTAAGGATTTAGAATGATTAATACATTTCAATAAAACTCCATTGAAGCTCCTCCTATATAGGTCATCACCAATCTTGGTATATTTCAAGGCTTTTTTCTTTAGCTTGAATTCGGCTCGGCTAGATGGATTTGGCAAATAATCTATTAATTCCTGTTGCCAAGAATCCAACGATTCGGCATTCATCACACAAAATTCTCCTATAGGCACATCCATCATTTCGCCCTTCCATTTCTTATATCCAGACGCATATTGAGCCATTTGGTTGGCTTCATCATTCTCACCTCTGCATATGTATTCTATGGTAATATCATCAAAACATCTCAGCAGATTCTTAGCCGATTCGTAGAATTCCATTAAGGTAATGGTGTTACTTTGATATTCTCCCTTCATGTGCCAAACTACTAATTGGGAATCTTCGTGGACAAGTACACATTTCACTCCCTTTTTTAGCAATATTTGCAATCCCCATATTAGCGCCCCATATTCGGCTTGGTTATTAGAATAATCTGGGTCAATTCTTTTAGAATATCTCCATACTTTTCCTATTGGGCATGTGAACCATCAAAGTTCAGAACCCACAGCTGTAGGCCAACATAGTTGTTAGCCACATCTATAGTGTTATCTACGGAGACACATGGATGCTTAGTAACAAAATCGGCCAAAACTTGTCCTTTCATAGCTCGTAGTGGCACATAAATCAAAGCATAAGCGTTTATTTTATTACCCACTTCATTAAACGACCTTGCAACCCCGGTCGATTTAGCAAAAGTCTAACAATATCAAATTTGCAAAAAACCCAAACTCCAATAGGTAACAAGTAATATTCTAGTTTTGTACAACCATGAAAAAGTGACAAACATAACTTCTCAATGGGAGAGTATCTACATTCGGCATCATGTAGCAATCAGCTAAGATAATAGATCGCCCTCTCAGTTCCTTCTTCAGCATCCTTTGTGAGGAGGCATCCGACTTATTCCTTAGCAGCTGAAATGTATAATTTTAGTGGTTTTCCTGGGGGTAAGAGGTACTAAAATTGGTGGTTCGACTAATACCTGTTTGATTTGCTCAAACGCTTATCATTGTTCTTCCCCCCAAGTGAACTCCTCATCATTCTTTACCCTCAGTAATGATGAGAAAGCCTTCATCTTTCTAGCCGAATTGGCTATAAATCTTTGTAGGATGTTTATCTTGCCAATGAGATTTTGCAACTCCTTCTTATTCCAAGGAGGCCTGGCCTCCAGTACTGCTTTGGCTTTATTTTTATCCACTTCTATCCCTTGTTGGTAAACCAAGAAACCCAGGAAGTTCCCAGCCGATACCCCAAAAGTGCATTTTGTCATATTCATCTTGAGCCCATGAAATCTCATCTTTTGTAAGGCTTGGTCCAAATCGGCTAAATGCTTATCTATGTCGGCTGACTTTACCACTACATCATTGATGTAAACTTCCATATTCTTTCCTATGGCATCATGAAAATAAGGTTCATAGCCCTCTGATATGTAGCACTAGCATTTTTTAATCCAAACGGCATTACTAGCCATTCGTATATCCTTAAAGCACCAGGGCAACAGAATGTCATTTTGTGTATGTCTTCGGTAGCCATGAAGATTTGGTTGTAGCCAGAATGTCCATCCATGAATGTTAGTACACCATGCTTAGCCGTTGCATCCACAAGCATGTCGGCAATAGGCATGACGTACTCATCTTTTGGTGTGGCTAAATTGAGATCCCTGAAATCGATACATACTCATACCTTTCTATTCTTCTTTATGGCAGGAATGATATTTGACAACCACTCAGCATACCTCATTGTACGAATGAATCCTACCTTTAGTAGTCTCTCGATCTCTTTCCTTAATCTGAGGCAAAAGCTAAGGATTACACCACCTTAGCGGTTGTCGATGTGGCTTAAATCCCTCCTTGATGGGTAACCTATGTTCTACTAAAGCCTTAGACAAACCTAGCATTTCATGGTAATCCCATGCAAAGCAATCCTTGTACTGTGTAATTAGTCTTATTAGTTATTTCTTGTCTATTTCGGCTAACAAACCACTTACCTTAATCATTATGGGATCTTCTTCGGTCCCTAGATTCATTTCTTCCAACGGGTCTTGAGCCTCAAAGCTAGGAATATCTCTCTTTACCAAAAAGGCAAAATGCATAGTCTTTGGTCCTACTGTAATTTTGGCAACCAGGACTCCCAACATGGCAGTTAAGCCTCTAGTAAAATTGGTCATTCTCATATTAATAGGCACCAAGTCTTTTCGTTCTTTGCCAAGCTTCTTCAAGGTGATTAATGGCATTATGTTTAGGATTACTCCTCCGTCTACGAATACTCTAGATAGAGTTTTGCCATTTATATGAGCTTTTACATACAAGGGCCTCAAATGTTTTACCATATCCGATGTAGGTTTGCCGAATGCAGTTTCGACTAGCCTACCAGTGTCTTTTCCAGCAATGGTAGCCCATTCAGTCTCTTCGATGCGCACATCTGTTAACTAGTTTGGCAAGCGTACCAAATCGAACAAGTAGTAAATGGATAAGTCCAAGTATCATTTTCCCAAGAGACTCACATAATATAGGCAGTGTTCACGTAGATATTAACTAAGCCAACAAAATTTTACAAGAAAATAGTAAAAACACAAACTTTAGTTGGTTTTGTAAAACGTTATAAAAGACCTAGTGCAGGACAAAAATAAAGATATTTTTGTGATTTTAAAGTAAAACACAGCAGTAGACAGAGGTTAAAAATAGATAATAAAGGTGTTGCAGGGGATTAGATCTCACCAAACTCTACTCTCTTCTTGCATTAAAGCATAATATATTCCATTTGCATTTAGATGTTAAAATCAGCCAATAAGAACGTTCTCAGCCCTAATTCCTTAGGTGCATAGGGTCTTAGTTTCCTTCCCTAAGCCTTGATCCCTCAACAACTTAATGAATGAACTAGCTTTAAGCCTAGTGACCCAAGATAACTCATGAACTAAGCTCCATTCCTAGACACAAAGTTCATGAGGTATATTGCTTTAGATCTAGACAACAAAAGTATTTCCCAACAACAATCATGTCCACAGATCATGCTATGGGTGATCAAGCCACAACAAGCTTTAAGTAAAGAAGCAAAATACTAACATTAAACACAAATATGAAATATATATATATATATATATATATATATATATATATATATATATATATATATCAAAACATACAAGAGAGTCTGAGTATGGTTACATCTAACCCCTTACAACTGAGGAACTTAGCCACTCATGGACATGAGCAGCTGGAAAATACACATGGAAGAAAGGAAGATGAAGAAGAACACTAAGAACAAGAGAGAGCTTTTCTCTCTAATAAAATAGTACACAAAATGAGCTACAGAACAGAATGAGTCTTTCAGAATGTCCAAGACTACTATCATAAATGAGGGTCAGCCCTTTATATACATGTGCAAAATTTCTTCAAAGTGACAATTCGCTCAACCTGGAAATCTAGCTTGGCTGATTGGCAAATTCTACTACTTCATTAGATTGCTACTGCAATGACCCTTCTATGCTTCCAAAACGTCAGAATGCAGCACCAGAATGTGTTCTTCAACTTTAACCTCCTCTTCCTACAAAAAGTGGGGCAAATCACTAAGATATAACCATAAAACTAGATAGTTAAAGAAATTCTAACTAAATTACAAAATTAAAGCAAATTGAGTAAAAAAACACTCCAAATGAGAGAAAAAGATAGATAATTGCCTTAAAAATTACTTAAAAAGTAAGTAATTACAACAACTAACAACTCCCCCAAACTTGGAGTTTTGCTTGTCCTCAAGCAAAAGATAAAAACAACACAACGCAAACTAAACTAAACTGAAAATAACAAACACTAGAACATAAATCATGGACCAAGATCAATCCCATCCTATCAAATCCAGAACATGCTCCTTTCTAATAATTGAAAAGGATCAAACCAATTATTCGAATTTCAACCATGGTGCCTTAAACCGAGACCATAACAAGGATGCAAGCAACTAAATTCTCAAGAATTGAAACAAGCACAACAATCAAAATTTGACAAAATCCAAGAATGTTTGATTCTTTTCACTCAAGTGTCTCACTCAAGCACCAATTGTTTTAGGTGATGAATTTTCTCACAGTCAACACACAATGGAAACCACAAATCAGTTTTGCTTTCCTTCTCAATGCAACAAAATTATGCACACAAATTAAGATCACAAGGACTTGATCAAGGTCCGAAACGTGGCTAGGCTTGAAAGGAAATTGGTTTTTCTAGAATAGCAAACACCATGAGATAAAGAGAGCAATCAATGTATTTTTCATATTTTACCCAATCCCTCTTATTGCCTCACAATGAAAGAGACACCAAATCCTTACATTTCTCAATTAAGCTCAATTACATGCCACTATAGTCACAACAAGAACCACAACTTTATTCCTTTTTATTTTCCTTGATCTTCTTTTTCTTTTCTTTTCTCGGTTTTATCTCTCTCTCTTTTTTTACAGAAATAAATTATAGAACATAAACATACACAGCCATGACATTCTTTTTAATTTAATGAAAGTGATCCAACAATTGTTCCCAAGTTGTTCCTTATATGCAAGAATTCCCCCAAACTTATTCTAAACCCAACACATGCAATTGCTCTCCTATCTAATGGTAAGGAAAGTGTATTGTTTTTTCTTTTAGGCTCTTTGGGTTATAATGAAGAAATTTAATTCAATTAAGGCTCAAAGGGGCTGCACACAGGGGATAACAGTAACAAGGGAAGGCTTTTTGGCTCTAGGATTCACAAACAACAACAAAATTTGCCTTGATCATTTCTTCATTCACATGGAAAAATTCATCACAAAAGAATTGTTCAAAATCAACTGTGGTGCCAAAGGTGGCACTCATAATCATTTGAGCCATCACACAACTCACAAGAATTATTTCCCAAACATTCTCAAACCAATCTTCCAAATCATATCATGCTTGAAACATTTTCTCAAAATCACACATGCATCTAAGCTATGCTAACGAATTGCGCAACCATAAAATCTCATTCAAACCACGGTTTCGCAAATGCATTTTCTTTAAAAAGTGCGAGAAGAAAGCTAGGAAAACGCACAATGGGATTTTTCTAAAGCCATGAACAACCACAACATAATTTAACTTGCAAACCACAAACAAAATACTAAGTTCAGAAACGTGATTGAGCCATGGGTCAACATCACCAACTACCAAACTAAACTAATAGCAACTAAGTTCAAAAGCAACCAAAAACTGAAGTACCATGTAAGCTGAAATTAAAACTAAAAACTGTAAATTGCAGAAAAATAAATTGTCTTGGTAAAATGGGAATTAAACAAACAAATCCCCTTCAAACATAATCATCCTCTTCAGCCTCAGAACTGCCAAACTCCTCCTCCTCTTCTTCAGTTCCTTCCTCCACTGCTTCGCTCTCCTCTGCCTCTACCACATCTTCATCCTCCACTGTAGCTTCTTGATCACCAACCTCGGCAGCACCTCCCGAAGCAGCACCTGAACCAGCAACACCAGCACCCCCCAAAAAGAAGGGCCGGTCCCCATGCCAAGTAGCGATAGCCTCAAACTCCAAAGGGGTTGGCCAATGGAATGGTCCTTGAGCTCTTGGTACTACAGGAGTAAGGAAGTAGTAGATTGAATCATTTAAGTTCTGCTAGCAGCGGTGAAGGGTAGCCATCTGTTGAAAAAGAAAAATAAAGTAGAAGTAAGTTGTGAGCGGTTAAATGGCTCCACCACTGGAGGAATAGGAGGCTCTACATCACCAACTTCCATGGGGTTATGACAATGCTAATCAATAAAACGCAGGTTGATTGGCTCCCTAAGGTTGATGAGGGGAGGATGGCGGACATTGACTCCATGGTGCTCAGACAAAGCTCTGATGAGGGCTAGAAAATCGAGAGGCCTAAGTGGGGTGGTAGGAGCTTTGGCAGTCACAAACCTGTGCATTTCCTTGGAAATGATCCTCCCTATGTTGATCTCAAAGTTGTTCATTATGCAGTAAACTATGAAGGCTCGTGACATGCTGAGCTCGGAGGTGTGGGTAGTATGTGTCATGTTGGAGAAGAGGAATGAAGCCCAAATCTGAGAGATGGCTTTCAAAGCTTCCCTCTTGAAATGAAGGGCCTTCCCAGCATCATTCTCCACGTAAGAACATCCCGGGATGCACAAGTTGTTGCTCACAGCGGTGTTACTCACAGCAATCCTCCTTGTAGACATCAAAAAGAAGCCACAGTCTTGGTTGTTTGGGTCAGTGAAGTCGTTGGCCAGAAACTGGTTGATGGACAAGGCATCATAGTTGATAAAGCATCCCCTCACCCAAGACCTACGAGCAGGATCACTGGCATGCCTTGGAATGGCATTTGCGTAGAATTCACGCACCACCTCCTCATTGATCTTGAGAGGGAAATTAGTAAGTTTCTGCCACTTCTTTCAAATGATCTCACTTGAAAATCCTGAAATCTCCAGCCAGCAATTGCACTTCTCGCTCCTTGATCAAGTTTCGATTGGCATTGTTTTAGAAACGCTCTTGGTTAGGAGGAACAAGGAAGCGATTCTTTTGAAGTGGTTCACGAGGGGTTTGAGGCTCTGGTGGTGGTGGTGGAATCTCCTCCACTTCATCATCCTCTCGTGGTTGAGGGGAAGCTCGAGAGGATGAACCTCTCCTTATGATTCTATGTTTCTTGGCAAAGGGGGTTGAGGCTTCAACAGGGAGATTTTGCTTAAGGGCCATGCTATAAAATAATAAAGAAACAAAACAACAAATGCAACAGTAGACACAAGAAATGAAATAAGTCAGTGACAAAAACAAGAAACAAGAAACAGAAAATAATTTGAAACAAAAATCACAAAATATAATTGAAACACAACACGTAAGTAAAGAAAAGAAAAATAGAAAAAGAAATTAACAATAAACTAAAAGAACAACTGAGAATCATAACAACAAAGGGAGTTTTGTCACACACATGTGCAAAAACCAGAACATTTACGCAGATATGTGTAGGGGATTTGGCTTAGCTTCCACCAGGTGGCTTTGCCAAAATCCACTGAACATGCACTACTCAGATTTTTCCAAAAACGTGGTTCCAACAGGTGCAGGTGACAAAGTGAATAAGAAAAATAGAGTGGTCCCATTCTTAGTTAGAGAAGCACACATGAAAACAAAAAGAAAAAGAAAAAGATAAAGGGTTGCTTTTTGGGCAAAACAAAACACTCACAACAGGACCCATGTGCTTCCCAAATACTAACCCAGCAAATAGGCAATAATAAACAAAATACAATAGCACAGGGACCCAAAACGTGGTCCTAGAACATAGAGAAAATAAGAACCTTCAAAGAATATTCAGAAAAAATAGAACATGAACCATCAATGGTCTTAAAAACATCGAAAAGGATAAGATCCACATAGATCCATAAATTAAAAATAAGAACAGAACCTAAAAAGTCAAAAACAAAAGGAATAAATGAATATTTCCTAAAGGATCAACATCAACCATAAAGGAGAAAGGGGAAATCAACATGTGGTTACACCCAACAGGGAAAGATATCCCAAAATGACACAATCAAAAGGAAAACTAACAAAACTTGCACTTTTCCAACAAAAAGAGGTAGAAAAAGACATACCCACTCAAGGGAAGCTTCAAAACAGCAAAAAGAAAAGAAGATTCTAACAAAATCTTTGACCTTTGTCAACGAAAAGGGAAGAAAACAGAAACCCAAAGAACAAAAGGTCAAAACTTTAACAATAAAAATAATAAAATAACAAGAACACAAAATTTTTAAACATGCACATGCTTCAAAAACTGAAACGAAAATGAAAAATGAAAAAGAAAAAGGGAAATGACAGTGTAAGGATGCATATGGACAAAGCCCTAAAACTTTTTACAGACCTAAAAATAGAAAAGCAAAATAGAAGAACACAAAAATGGAAAATAAAGAACCCTAGAATCTTTTCTATGATGAACGAAAATGACAAGCAGAGATGGAGATGGAATCGTAGAAAGGGACACTCACGTATGGACAGAAATGGGTTAAGCTCAAGGTGGAGAGGACGAGTAGATGGAGAGGGTTGGGTCATAGTCCAAGTGATGCTGGATGAGTTGAGAGATGAAGAAGGTTGTGCTCAGAATAATGATGGGAATGGAAAAGTAAAAAAGGAGTGGGGAGTAAAAGTGGTGGCAGCATGGGGAAGACGTAAAGTTTTGGGGAAAAGGTAGAAAAGGTGGAAAAGATTCTGATTGGTGGAAAGGTGGAATAGGGAAACAAAACAGTGACTGTTATAGGGAAATGGGACAGAGAAAGGTGATTGGGACTGAGTGGAGACATTATGGGTAAAAAACAAAAGTCTTGGGAAGTGGGAAAAAATTGAAAAAGATCTGAGGGTTTGAAAAAGTGGACAACAGCTTAGCTACGAGGCATGGCTCGGCAAAAATAACGAATTTGGAAAAAGGATCACAAAGTGGCTTTTGGCTTAACCATGGAACATGGCTTGACTAAAAAATGCAGGGTAATTAAATTATTGCTTCCAGTGATTTTGGCTTTAGAGCCAGTATCAATGGCTTAAGCCAAAAGTCACTCGAGAGCAATTTTTGCATAGATATGACCAAAATGCAAATTATGCATAATTGAGCCTAATTGCTGCAATGCATCAACCAAATGGAACATGTGCAACTACAAATGATCACACCATAAAGAAACAAAATTAACAAACAACACACATAATTCTAACAAAGATTAAACACATGAATTCTAAATGATCAAAACACGTAACTAACTAAATCTAACCATTCAAAATGCAAAATGCAGAAGTAAAGGGCCAGAAAACTACGTTGCCCCCCAGGTAGCGCTCTTTTAATGTCATTAGCTTGACATTTGGTGACCTCAAGGGTCACTTAGATGCAGAATTGTGGCCAGCCTCTCAATTTCACCCCCCAAATAGGGCTTTAATCTCTGACCATTGACTGTCCAGTTTCTTCCTGATGAAGGATCTTACAAAATAACAAAACCATGAGGATGAACCTCCTTATTGATGAAAGGGCCAAACCATTTGGACTTAAGCTTGCCTGGAAATAACTTCAGCCTTGAATTAAACAATTGAATCTTTTGATTAGGCCGAAAGTTTCTCTTCATAAGCTTCTTGTCATGATAGGCCTTCACTTTTTGTTTGTAGTGCTTTGAAGACTCATAAGCATTGAGTCTCATCTCCTCTAGCTTATGAAGTTGGATCCTCCTCTTCTCACCAGCCAAGGACTGATCAAAATTAAGGAACTTGAGAGCCCAATAAGCTTTATGCTCCAATTCCATAAGGAGATGACAAGCTTTGCCATAAACCATTTGGAATGGGGACAAACCAATTGGAGTCTTGAATGCAGTCCTATATGCCCATAGAGCATCATCAAGCTTTACAGCCCAATCCTTTCTTGAAGAAGCAACTGTCTTCTCAAGGATCCTCTTAATTTCTTTATTTGAAACTTCAGCTTGACCATTGGTTTGAGGATGGTAGGGAAAAGCTACTTTGTGTTTGACTCCATAATGCACCAAGACTTTCTTCAATTGTGCATTGCAAAAATGGGAGCCTCCATCACTAATTAGAACTCTAGAAACACCAAACCGAGAGAAGATATTCTTCTTGAGAAATTTAATGATTGTTTTGGAGTCACTTTTGGGGCAAGCAACAGCTTCTACCCATTTTGAAACATAGCCCACAACCACTAAGATGTATTCATTGGAAAAGGATGAAGGTAAGGGACCAACAAAGTGTAACATCCTTCGTTACATTATTCTACTCTGAACACACATAAAGCGCTTTCTATTTAAATTTAATAAAACTCTTATTTAATTTCTTAATGAAAATCCAGGTGATTTTTTTTTAAACATCTTTAACACCACAGAAATTAAAGCATAGGTGCCGATATGAAAATAAATATAGCTTAATCATTATTCAAGATGTTATTAATAAGTTGGTAACATAACCAAGAGTTTATTACAACTAGATTATTCAAAGGATATCTACGAAACATCATAAAATAACTACCAACAAAGAATACAAATCCATCTATCCCATCAGAACAACACCTATTACCAGTTAATCCCCACCCTCATCATCCCCAAAATGATCACGGAATAGGTAGCCACTCCAATAGTCCACAAACAGAGAAGATGGTGTGTACTCAGGAGAACCAATAAACCAATCTGAAGAGTAAGGAGAGTCCGTAACTGAGTCCTCAGAAATGTCCTGCTGAGGGGGGGTACTCCATGGACAAAGAGATAGCTCCCTTTGAAACCTCCATTTCTTCAACCTCAGCCTCCTCTGGTATGTCAAAATCTCCCTCATGAACATCCTCCTCTAGTCCCTCCATTGGGTCCTCTTCCTCTGGGTCCTCCCCGTCCTCATAAAAGCGCTCCAGATTAGCTGCGAATGTCAAGCGGGTATGGAATCGTAACAAAATTGGTGCAAATGGTAAGTCCTATTGTGGGAAGAAATGGATAGTGATCTCTCTATGGTAACAATACCTCTCAGGTTCAAAGAGTTGAGTCCACTGCCCCTCCGGGCTGAACTCCATTGCCATATCCCAAATAAGCGGATCCATCTAAAAAATAAAGGAAATGGGGTGAGATCGTATTCTTCCGGTGCCACCCCATGAAAAGAGTAGAGAACTTTTCTCATTCCAGAACATAACAAACAACAGAGTACATACAACTATATATATATATATATATATATATATATATATAGTAGAAAAGTCTAGACATCCTAAGTTTCATCCCATCATCATCTTCTTCTTTACATCATCATTACTGTATGGATCCATACTCTCGGTTGATCAACCACTGATCACGATTCAACCTTCGGGAAGTGATGGGGAGTAAGTATACCTCAACCCTGCCATAGTCCCAAACATGTGCAGTTAACATCCATCTTGGTACGCTGACATCAATACCAGCTGCCAGATGAATAATCTTATTACACGTAACTTTCAAGAATACTCAGCGAATTGTTTTCAAAAGAGGTATACCCTCCACGTCATCATAAGTTGTCTCTACGTTTATCGAGATGTTACGAGCTGGCACTATCAATCCCGGAATGTAGGGGGCCAACCTACCCATTGGGACGTCACACACTCGATGCCTTCCATCCCTTAGACCTCTTACCTGGGCCATGCATCTCAACTCGCGGTGTACCAAATTATAGCTTCCCGCACCACATCCAATCGTACCCTCCATCCTACTTGGCTAATCCAAGTCCTTGAGGCTCTAAGGTACTTACTCTCGAAATATTTCCGCAGAGTAAAACTACCCATAAGGGTCATTCTCACCCTTTAGCAATTTATATAAAGGATATGGTACGAGAAACATCAATAAATAATAATCTTGGTACACTATCAATCATTCCAAGTCATAACAATTTCATAATATAATGTGTTTTAATGGTGACAACATATTAAACGCGTTCACATATTTACAGTTAACAAATACTCATAATTATATATAATTCTCATTTAAACTTATTATTTTTCATGCTTTTCTTTTCAAAACATTATGGAAATAATTACATTTAATATTTGTTACTATAATAAAATTATTATAATAAAATCATACACAAGTATATAATCTCAAATATTTGATATCTCCTTTATACTTAATTTCATTATAAAATAAGATAGTCATTCGTAACTAGATAAAAATATAATTTATTTATTTAAATAAGTTTGAAATATAAATATAAAAGTTACTTATGTAACAACAATATATCTCAAAAATATAATTTTCCTCATACACCTTATATATATATATATATATATATATATATATATATATATATATATAGTTTAATGCCATCATTATACTTAAATAAAGAAAACACTAACAAGGAATCATGAAAATCACTCCCCCTTTTAGGATTAAAGGACCAAATTTTTGGTTTTCTTACTACACTCATCATGTTCATATTTGTTCTTACAATTTCATCATAGCATTCATCAAATTTCAATATTTAATTCATACACATTTAAAATAATAGCATACAAACCATTATAGAAATACATATCATGCATATATAAGATCAAACCATGAAATGAGAGGACTTGAGGTCCATCTCCACACTCACATAGAATAACATCTTAAAAATACAATCTCACCCATACCTATTTCTCCTAAGCTTGCATGAAGTTGAAAGCCTCTTCTTCCTTTCCCTAAACCACTTGCTCAACACCACCACCACTAAGGAGAGCTCCAAAATCTTCCTTCTCTCTAGCTTTTTCTCTAATCTTTCTATCTTCTCTCTAGGAAGGTGTGATGAACTAAGGAATGGGGGTTGATATTTATAGGCTAGATTGGGAGACAAGGTGGTAAATAGTACTAATGATGGATAAGAATTCATAAATCCTATGATTATTAAACCTTTAATTGTCCATTATTCTACCTCTTAATATTCTAATTTATTGTTTTTATTTTAATAATTCTGTTTAACTAATTAAATATTCCCATTAAATTAAAGAAAAACCTTCGGCATTCTTGTTTGAGAATCTGAACAGTTTTACTTCTAGCACCTCCCTTTTTTGCTATTCACACCCCCCTTCAGGTTTTATTTTTGTTTTATTGTTTTCTAGGCCCAAAATCTAACATATTTTTATTCTAGGTCCATATAACAACACATAGAAAATAATTAATAACTGAATTATTAATACATGAAATCAAATAAAATGTAATCATAAAAGAATTATCACACAATTCACACAATATTAAAAGAATTACTCGCAATTTCTTACGTTCATAATTCTCTTTAATTCAACAAGGCTTATTTCAAGAAATATTTAATTTCTTAAAATAATTTAATTACGAAAACTCCTATAGGTGAAAATTGGGTCGTTACACAAAGTCTATACCCCAACAATCAAAGACCTCCACTTCAAGAATGTTTTGAAGTGGCATCTCATACCTTCTTGATATCCCCCCGGTTCTTTGGCATTTATCACATCTTTGCACATGATCATGAGTATCTTTGAATATGGTAGGCCAAAAGAATCCAGATTGGAGGACCTTTGCAGCAGTCCTCTCTCCATTGTAGTGACCTCCACAAGGTGAATTATGGCAATGCCATAGGATGTTCCTTGCTTCCTCCTCGCCTTCTAAGTTAATCATCAGCTCCAATTTTGAATAAATGAGGATCATTCCACACATAGAAGTGAGAATCCTTGAAAAATTTCTTCTTTTGGTGCCAATTCATATCCATTAGAATGAATCCACCAGCCTTGTAGTTTGCCATATCCGCAAACCATGGCCTTTCTTGCACCACAAGCAATTCTCATCAGGGAACTCTTCAAGGATTTATTTCTTAAGAGTGGTCACCTCATCATTTATAAGTCGTGACAAGTGATCAGCAACTTGGTTCTCACTTCCTTTCTTGTCCTTAATTTCAAGATCAAATTCTTACAGCAACAAAACCTAACAAATGAGTATAGGCTTGGAATCGAGTTTTGACAACAAGTATTTAATGGCAGCATGATCAATGTACACAACTATTTTGGAACCAATTAAATAAGAACGAAACTTTTCCAAAGCATACATTATTGCTAGCAACTCTTTTTCAGTTGTTGCATAATCCACTTGGTGTTCATTGAGCACCTTGCTAGCATAATGTATGGGATGAAAAATTTTGTTCTTTCTTTGGCCTAGAACAGCCCCTATTGCATAATCACTAGCATCACACATAAGTTCAAAATCAATTTTCCAATTAGGTGTAGTGAGTATAGGGGCCGAGACTAAACTAGACTTCAAAAAGCTAAAAGCATTTAAACATTCAGCATCAAAATTAAAAGGTATGTCCTTGTTCAGTAAATTGCTCAATGGTTTGGCAATCTTTGAGAAATCTTTAATGAAGCGCCTATAGAATCCAGCATGTCCAAGGAAGCTTCGAATTCCTTTCACATTTGTTGGTGGTGGAAGCTTTTCAATGACATCTATTTTGGCTTTGTCAACTTCAATTCCTCTTGATGATATTTTGTGGCCAAGAACAATTTGTTCGGTCACCATAAAATGACATTTCTCCTAATTAAGGATGAGATTTGTCTCAACACACCTCTTCAAACTAGTTTCCAAGTTGGACAAGCACAGCTCAAATGAACCACCAAAAACAGAAAAGTCATCCATGAAGACTTCTATGCATTTCTCCACCAAATTCGAGAAGATAGCTAGCATACACCTTTGGAAAGTGGCAAGTGCATTGCATAAACCAAATGGCATCTTTCTATATGCAAAGACTCAAAAAGGACAAGAGAAGGTTTTCTTCTCTTGGTCTTTAGGATCCACAGCAATTTGGTTATAGCCAGAGTAACCATCCAAGAAGCAATAGAAAGCTTGACTAGCTAGTCTCTCCAACATTTGATCCTTGAAAGGAAGGGAAAAATGATCTATAGTCTATGCACATTCTCCATCCCATGATAGTTCTTATGGGAATCAACTCATTCTTCTCATTGCAGATAATTGTCATGCCACCCTTTTTAGGAACAACTTGCACACGGCTCACCCATGCACTATTGGATATAGGTTAGATCAGTCCAGCTTCCAACAACTTTAAGACTTGCTTTCTCACTTCTTCCTTCATCATAGGATTGAGTCTTCTTTGTGGTTGAGCCACAGGTTTGAAATCATCTTCCATGAAGATCCTATGCATGCAATAAGAAGGACTTATCCCTTTGAGATCAAAGATAGACCATCCAATGGCTCCTTTGTTTGCTTTCAAACCCTCAATTAATTTTTCCTCCTCTGAAGTAGATAAGGAATTACTAATGATGACTGGCTTACCATCATTTTCTTCAAGGAACACACACTTCAAATGTGGAGGCAGCACCTTCAACTCAGACTTGGTTTCCTCCACTTTCTCATCTTTCTTCAAATCTTCAACAATTTCTTCATGTGGGGGAATTTCCTTCAAAGTATCAAGGCTCTTCAAGTATTCCTCAATTTCATTCTCGTCCACCTTATTGAGTAACTCGAATGCATCAATTAGAGCTTTCTCAAGAGGAGTGGAACTAGGCACTTACTTTCTAGAGGTAGTGTAGATTTCCTCCAGGACATCCATTCTAAAGCATGATTTATCTTCACTAGGGTGCTACATTACTTCAAACACATTAAAAGTGACTTCTTCATCTTTCACCCTCATTTGAATTGTCCATCACTGACATCAATCAAGGCACGAGCTATCATCATAAATGGCCTTCCCAAAATGAAAGTAACTTTAGCGTCCTTTTCCATATCCATAATTACAAAGTCAGCTTGGAATATAAATTTATCTACTTTCACTAGCAAATCTTCAACAACTCCATAAGGAAGCTTAATGGTTCGGTTAGCTAGTTGAAGTGTCATCCTTGTAGGCTTGATTTCAACACCCCCCACCTTGCTAAGCATGGACTGCGACATAAGATTTATGCTTGCTCCCAAATCTAGCAAAGCTTTTCCGATGGAAATATTTCCAATGGTTCAAGGAATGGTAAGGCTACCGGGATCTCTGTGCTCGAAAGGCAATGGCTTTTGAATTATAGCACTACATCCAACTTCTAATTCAATTGTATCTTTCTCAATGTACTTTTTCTTCTTGGTGAGGAGTTCCTTCATGAACTTGGCATAAGTTGGGATTTGCTCAAGTGCATCTGAGAAGGGTAAATTGATTTGCAATCTCTTAAAAATGTCCAAGAAACGTGCAAATTGCCTTTCTCTATCCTTCCTTGTTGGCACATGAGGATAAGGTAACCCTTGTAGAGGAATAGGATTTGACTCTTTCTTCTTTTCTCTTGCAATCTGGTGTTTAGTCAATTTTGGCTCAGCCTCCTTACTTATTACACTTTTTTCTGCATTTTTCTCACTAATTTTCTCTTTCTCACTCAATTCTTTTTCACTCAGCTCATTTTTCTCTCCCTCGTCATCTTTTACATCCTCAACAACTACCTCTTGCTCACTTTCTCTCTACTCAAATCTCTATCAATTGTACCTCTCCTTGTAGTTATAGCCTTGCATTATTCCTTGGGATTTGCTTGAGTATTGGCTGAAAATGCTCCACTTTTAAGCTCTGCCAATTCCTTTGCAAATTGTCCCATTTGTACTTCAATATTCTTGATGGAAGAATCTGTGTTCTTTTGGTTGGTTATACATACTTGCATGAATTGATTGAGAGTGTCCTCTAACTTATAAACACAATCTTGATGAAAAGGTTGGTATTATTATTGATGACTTTGGTAAGGAGGTCTATTCGAAGGACCAGCTTCTTGCTTCCAACCAGCATTATTGTTTCTCCACCCTTGATTAAAAGGTTGGGCATAAGGATTGCCTTGCCGGTTTTGGTTCCCCATATAATTGATCTCTTCTTGGGAACCCGATGGCATGATGCATTGGCCACTTGAATGACCACCTCCACAAAGTTCACAGCAAAGAATTTGTTGAGTGTTGGACTGAGTAGCTTGTAAGCCTTGGAGTTGTTGAAGCATATTAGCAAGTTGCTTGGTCAGTGCATCAAGCTGTTGCGTGAGAAGCTTATTCTGAGCTAAGACGGCATCTTCATAACTTAATTCAAGAACTCCTCTCTTCTGCACTTGCACGGGGGTTCTGCCATGCTGCACCTCATAGTCATTAGAGACCATATTTTCAATAATTTCTTTAGCCTCATCTGGTGTTTTGTACATGATTTTGCTTCCAGCTGAAGCATCAAGCATAATCTTTGTTTGAGGTCTAAGTCTAGCTAAGAAAGTGTTGATTTGAGCTACCTCATTGAAACCATGAGCTGGGCATTTCCTTAACAGGCCATTGAATCTCTCCCATGCTTCACATAAGGGCTCATCTGCTCCTTGAGTGAAAGTAGAGTAGAGATAGATGTCTTCCTTTGGTTGATCTTGGATTGAGGAAAGAAATAGTTCAAAAATCTGTCAACCAATTCATCCCAAGCAAGGGAGTGTTAGGAGGAATGGCTCTGTACCAATCATTTGCCTTTCCATCAAGAGAGAATGGAAAAAGACTAATCTAGATATAATCATTATTAACTTGATGAAGCTTCACAATGTTGTAAATATCAACAAAAGTAGTCAAATGAGCATAAGGGTCTTCATGGTCAAGGCCATGGAACTTGTTTTGCTAAATCAAGTGGATGATAGATGCCTTCATTTCAACATTGTGACCCTGCACCTCTAGTCTAGAAATGATGTTGAAGAATCTCGGCCCTGTGTTGGCACAATAATCATTCAAAGTACGCGTGGGTTCGTGGACTTCTTCCTTTTCCGCCATAATGAGCTTTTCTTCTTCTAAGATAGGTGGCAGAGGAAGATTTAGTGAAACAGGAGAATGTGGTTCTTGGCTAGCAAGTCTCTCTAGAGCCTTCCTTTTCCTTGTTAAGCCATTGTTTTGTCTAGTTGTCCTCTCAATCTCCAAGTCGAAGTATAAAGGACCAGCTGAATTATTGGTGTGCATAAAAAGAAAAGAAATACAGGACACTAGAATAGCAAGTTAGCACAAGAGAATAACCACAACAGAAATAAAAACACAAAGAATAAAAGAATAAAGAATAAAGCCTAAGATAATATAAACGTGAAGTTGCCTAATATTGAGACACAAGTCCCCGACAATGGCCCCAGAAACTTGTTAACTCGTTTGGCAAGCATACCAAATCGAACAAGTAGTAAATGGATAAGTCTAAGTATCGTTTTCCCAAGGGACTCACGTAATATAGGCAATGTTCACGTAGATATTAACTAAGCCAATAGATTTTTAGAAGAAAATAGTAACAACACAAACTTTAGTTGGTTTTGTGAAACTTTATAAAAGATCTAGTGCAAGACAGAAATAAAGAAGATGTTTTTGTGATTTTAAAATAAAACACAGCAGTAGACAGAGGTTAAAAACAGATAATAAAGGTGTTGCAGGGGTTAGATCTCACCAAACTCTACTTTTTTCTTTCATTAATGCATAGTATGTATTCCATTTGCATTTAGATGTTAAAATCAGCCAATAAGAATGTTCTCAACCCTAATTCCTTAGGTGCAGAGAGTCTTAGTTTCCTTCCCTAAGCCTTGATCCCTAAACAACTTAACGAAGGAACTAGCTTTAAGCCTAGTGACCTAAGATAACTCATGAACTAAGCTCCATTCCTAGACACAAAGTTCATGAGGTATATTGCTTCAGATCTAGACAACAAAAGTGTTTCCCAACAATAATCATGTCCACAGATCATGCTATGGGTGATCAAGCCACAACAAGCTTTAAGTAAATAAGCAAAATACTAACATTAAACACGAATATGCAAAATATATATATAAAAATATTCAAAGATACAAGAGAGTCTAAGTATGGTTACATCTAACCCCTTACAACTGAGGAACTTAGCCACTCGTGGACATGAGCAGCTAGAAAATACACATGGAAGAAAGGAAGATGAAGAAGAACACTAAGAACAAAAGAGAGCTTTTCTCTCTAATAAAACAATACATACACAAAATGAGCTACATAACAGAATAAGTCTCTTAGAATGTCCAAGACTACTATCATAAATGAGGGTCGGCCCGTTATATACATGTGCAGAATTTCTTCAAAGTGACAATTCGCTCAACCTGAAAATCTGGCTTGGCTGATTGGCAAATTTTTCTACTTCATCAGATTGCTACTACAATGACCCTTCTATGCTTCCAAAATGTTAGAATGTAGCTCCAGAATGTGTTCTTCAACTTCGATCTCCTCTTCCTATAAAAAAAATGGGGCAAATCACTAAGATATAACCATAAAACTAGATAATTAAAGAAATTCTAACTAAATTATGAAATTAAAGCAAATTGAGTAAAACAACACTCCAAATGAGAGAAAAAGAGAGATAATATCCTTAAAAATTACTTAAAAAGTAAGTAATTACAGCAACTAACAACATCTCCATCTAAACTTTCATCATGGGCGGGATTAGCCCAGAACTCACTGGGTATCACACTGATCGCATCGATTTCGGCCACTAACATATCATCCCCACTTAACCATACTTCAAGCAAAAATTCTTTGACCTGTATTGGATCAGGATCCTACCCTTCTTGAGCTTGACATAGTTCGTCGCTTATTATGACATTTCTCTCAAGGTCCTTCTTCTCGTCTGGTTCTTCAGTGGATTCGGCAATGGGTGTCACCAGACCATTGACGCGGTTTATGGACTTAGGCTGTTCGGGCTCCTATTCTGGCTAGGCCTTCCCAAAAGCTTGCTCTAAAGTCGCAGTCACCTGATTTACTGAATATTTGCCCTGACCCTTAGCCTTTATATTGGCTATCATGGCTAACGTCTGTTTCATCTTTTTGAGAGCTCAGGTTCTTTGAAGTCTTCACTTTTGGGTTCTGCTTAAGAAGCCCTCCTATTGCTGAGACTTTGGGGCCTCCTAGTTTATGAACCATTCATCCACCTTAACTGAAGGCTTGATTATCCTTGACAAAGGAGCCTTCTTATTTTGAATCATGATACACAAAGTTCTTATCCCATTCTCTATATTAAATTCAGCCACTCTCTTCTGATTCCTTGGCATAGGAGTTTCGTCTAGCTTCGACACCTGGCTGACCTCTTTCCCCTTGTAAATTTTCTGACTAAGTTCCTCAAATTTATGTACATCATCCCTTTTTATCCTAGCTTGTCATAGATCAACTAGCTTTGGACCAGTGATTCAGTTTGATGTTCTTGCTGATGTGCCTTTACAAGGAGGCCCTAGTCGTTCGAATGCACTTCAATTGTTCTGATAGGGTACCCATATCCCCCTTGCCACTGGTGGTTGTTGCAGTCTTTGAAACACGGATACCCTAAGTGCCAAAGCTCCTTTTTTTGGTTTCTAGTCTGTCTTTAGTTCCAAACCCGTCGTCCTTTTCCTCTCCCATTATCAGGGACATCACATGGAACCATATTGATGTCTAATTTTGGGAAAGGATTAGTATCGACTGCTATTTCGGCTGCTCCTTTCTCAGCCAGTTGATGCATAAAATGCATTCGCAAAGGGCAAGCGTACCCTACGCAGTAGTAACAGTGGACTCTAGGAGTCTGGATATCGAACCCAAAGGACCAGTCGCGTTCCCAAATAATCAATTTCACAAATAACTAAGCAATCCAGAATATAAAATCAAATTGAGAAGAATGGTGGTCAATTATTCTTTTCAAAAGAAAGAGAATCAGAGCAGAAAGATTAATGTGAGACAATTATCATAAAGAAGCCTAGGATTGTGATTTCACATGTACCTCTTTTTCCCATGATTCTAATCTCAATAAAATCCATAAATGTGTTATTTGCCAGTGACCTCTTAAATTCGTTAATTAACAATTGATCATAGTTAATAATGCTATTTCCCCTAATTTAATTCCCAATTGATCATAGGTTAATTAATTTAGAGCAAATGATAAATATCAGAGAGGTTGATTAACAGGTTAATCTTGAAATGTAGAGAAATACACTAGAAGGGGGGTTGAATAGTGTATTTAAATTTTCTTTGGAAAACTTTAGCTAGAATGAAGATAGTGTATCTTTTCGTTTTACAGAAGTTTAGTAAAACAGAAAAAATAAGCTATCGTCCAGTCGATTAAAAAATAACCGTCCAAAGAAACTACTATTCTTCTTTTTCGTTTAAATACACGTAATGGATAAACTTGGATAAAAAGGTGTATAGAAACTTTTTCGTAATATGCTGAAGAGATAGTTTAAAAGAAATGCAAGTAAGCTAGAAGTTGAGTGAATAGAATACGTAGTTTTATACTGGTTCACTCAACTGAGCTACGTCCAGTTCTCCTTCAAAAACTTTTGAAGGGTTCTACTAATCAAAACTGATTACACTCAAGTATTCTTAACTTTGCCACTTCTGGCTACAAGTATTCTCTAGGCCACTTCTGGCACACCCTTAATCTCTCCTTGAGATTTAAACACAAAAACCAAGTATTCTTTAACACTAAGCCACTCCTGGCTTTCCAAACAGTATTGTTTGATATTGTAAATAAGATTTAACTCTCAATGAGAGGATATTACAATAAGAATGAGTGTATAGACTTGCTTAGCAAAGCTAAGATGAATGCTCTTTTTCGCTTATGGTCGTCCAGTCGTTTTTACAGGATTTCTGCTCTTTTTCAAAATTCTCGTCTTCTTGATACGTGAGCTCATCCTTCTATATATAGGAAGTTTGTTGAAAGATATCCGTTGAGGATTCTGTTCCTTTTCCAAGAGCGATTCTTTCTGTAGCTTATTGCCGTTGTCACATTTTGACTTAGAGTGAAGTGATGGATGTGACAGCCGTACTCGTAGTGCCTCTCTCCTACTTGTACTTTCTCTGCAGAGAGAAGCTTCTTCTTTTCCTGTTCAATACTTTTCGAAAAGATCATGGCATGTTAAAATATGATATAGTGAACGTTGCTTTATAGAAAGCGTATTTTAAATGATAGTAACCACTGAGTGTTACTCAAGCGTTGGACGCTTGTTCTCACAGGAGCATTGGACGCTGCCTGTATGTTTCTTATAAAACACAATTGGACGCTCACATTATTAAAACATAGAGTCCAGGTTTGAGAGATACAATACCATTGCGGGATTGGACGATGTAAATCCTATAACACTCAAACTAGATCATTAGATACTTCAAAATTTATCCTTTAGTTATTATCATCAAAACCGTAATAGGAGAGGTTGGACATCGTCCAAGGTCTTAGAACCTAACAATCTCCCCCTTTTTGATGATGACAAATAATGGTAAATTTTGATGTTAACAGACACATAATCATATAAGAATTCAATGAGTCAAGTTTAGAGATGATTATGTTATGCCAGAGTATAAAAGTGAAATGAAGTACTCCCCCTGAGTTCAACATTTCTTATGCATTAAATAACAGATATCAGATTCTAAAACATATCAATGATATGGATGCGGAATATATGAAAATAAACACCTCATGTTTTGATACAGGAATCAGTATGTATATATTCAAACAAATATTTGAATACAAATGATTAGCTATTTATTCTCATCAAAAATTCCAATTTTCTCCCCCTTTGTCATTAACAAAAAGGTTTGAAAGATGGAAAAAAAAAATGATGTGGCCATCATGGTCACCTTATGGCTGAGGAGGTGGCTCATGTGGTGGTGGTGGTTGTTCTGGTGGTGCTTGGTCTGGTGGTGCTGGTTGTGGAGGTGGAGGTTGGACTTGCGGTACCGGATGAGCAACGTGACCAAGTAAGGTGGCTGCTGTATGTTGAATCTGGTTCACGAGTGTCTGTGAGAGACCTATGAACTGCTCAGTAATTGTATTTTGCAGCACTAGACGATGTTGTTCAGCTTCAGCCTGTTGTCTTTGCTGAAAAGCTTGAAATGCGGCCTCAGTCTCCAGCTGTTGCTGCCTCAGAGCCTGTTGCACAATTTCATGAACACGTTCTTCTGAGACTCCTTGTGGTTCAGCAAATTGCAGAGGATTAATGCCCTTTGGACTTGAAGATCCAGTTGGAACCAGTTGATGTGTGCCTGAATGTGCTTCAGCAGAAGCCTCAACAATGGGGAGGCTTGTGACATCTTCAGCAATAGGCTGTGCTGCAGAGGCTTCCATTTGCTTGGACGCTTCAGCAACGAGCTCTCTATCATCCTCGGATCTATCAGACTGGACGGTAGCTTCTTCATGTGACGTTACAAAGTGTTCTACGTCCACTGGTACTGATGGGTCCAGGTCAAGATGAGCTAGCACCTTTGTCACCTTGGCAGAGGCTTCATCCAGTTCTACCTATGTCGCCTTTGATTTAGCAACCGTATCTTCTTTTTCCATGGTTGCTGTTTCAGCTTTCTCAAAAGCCAGCTGCTCAACACGAGCTTGTTCCACTGCTGCGGCGGCTTCTTCTGCAAGGTACTCCTCATGGAGAGTTTGGAGTTCCTCCACAAACTCCGTGCGATCCAGTGTTCTGAGGTCAAACACCTTGTTGCTTCTGATTGTTGGCAGAGTCTTCATCAACTCCAGATAATCATCTGAATCCTTCAGAAAGCAGGCAAATGTGTCTAAAAAATGATGAGTCTTTACTGGACGCAGCACTTCTATCCCATGAGGGGGATGAACAAAATCATCCTTGGAACAGCCTGAGGATGAGGCTTGCTGTGAATCGTTCCATAGAATCTGGCGCCAAAAGGTTATGGAATCAGATGTTCCAAGTTCACGCGTGAGCTTACCAGACTCATCAAATAAATGACCCCAGCTGTAAGAAGATTTTTGCAGGGTTTCAACTTTCTCCTCCCTGCTGGGCATCTCAATGCCATAGAATTTGAAACCTTTCTTGCGACCAGCATCATAGACAGGCAGTCTAGGACATACTCTGTCTGGTACAAACTTTATTTCCGTCGCTCGGCTTATGTGCATGTTTGGTGGGTAGGCGATTGCTTGATTTGGAATGTACATCTGTTGCAGAAGCTTTCCAAGATCATCAAAGTCGCTAGGCTGGAAGTTTAGTACTGGAGTTCCAGCTGGTAGTGGCAGAAACTTTGTGATTGGAGTCCAGATTTGAACATCCCTGACCCACTCTGCGTTTGGACGCTGCTGCGTTACTGACTGGTCCAGACTCTCTTTGATTGCTAATTGCAATTCTGCATCCAGCTCACTATCTTTGTTAGCAGAAGGCTTCTTGGACGGTGCCTTCTTTTTCTTTGGAGCCTTCCTTTTCTGCTCCGCAACCGTCTTGGTGAGACTAGAGGCAACTTCCACCTCTGGCTTCTGCAGATTTTCCGCTGCTGGACGCACTCTCTGCTGAGTTCCAGTTGGACAGATGTAAGGATAAGCCATGCGTACTAAGTGTGGATACACTTCTCTCGTCCAACTAGGCAGAGGATTGTTGATGATCATTCCTTTGGGCATGGCATGATAAGCAGCTGACAAGGATTCATTGCAAACATACCTCGTCCACTCAGGTGCTGAGGCAGTTGTATAATGCCGCTTTAGAGGCTCTTGCAGAGGCCTCTGGATCATATCACCCTCTTTACAGAGATTCTGATCATTGCCTGTGAGGAATGCAACTGGAAAGCGTTCTCTGTCTTTCTCTTCTTTCGTTTTCTGCTTGGGGGGGATAGTCCATGGGGACCATGTATCCCTCCATGCATCTCTTGGACGCACAAACTTGGACAGGTCCAAGCGAAGAGGTGGTTGCTGGCTTGCTGATGTGGAAGGAGCACCTGATGTTGCTGGTAGAAGGGTGCTGGTGGACACATTTTCGGTGTCTTGAGAGGATGATGGTAGCACTTCAGTCCTTTTTGCCCTTTTTGCCTGAGTTTTCACTCTTTTTCGTGGCACATTAGCAAGAAAATGAGGTGTTTGAGCAGGTTGTGCCTTTTGCTTCTTTTGCTGAGGACCCTCTGTCTCTTCTGCCTTCTTCATGATTCGACCAATTGGAATCTGGTCGTCATCTTCAGAGTCGTCCAGTAATTTAAGCTTTCGTACCCTTTGTTTTTCTGGAGCAACTTTCACTGGTGCTGCCTTTGGACGCTTCTCCTCTTGAGCAGGTTTGGACGTTTCAGTCCTTGGACGCTTTCCTGCTGGTGACTGAGCAACAGACTTCTCAGCATGCCTTTTCTTGGTCCTCCTCTCCTTCTCAGCATCTTCCTCATGCATCTGAGATGCTTGACGTGTGATCTTTCTGCCTTGCTGTTCTTCCATCAGCCTTTTGATTTTTCTACGAATGCCCAGTAGATCAATCTCTTCTTCGTCATCATTAGAGATGATCTTGCTCTGCTCATGCCTTTGCTTGTTGATGGTGTCCTCGTCTAGGTCCCTTAAGACCTTGGCTGTGAGCTTGATCTTCATCGGCCTTATGTTGGGCTCACCGAACAACTGTTGTGTTGCCACTATTGGCCCTTTCTTCACTATGGCTTCATGGGCTTCTTCATCCAATTCATCATAGAAGCATTGATAAAGCTTCTGATCCCAGAGGATCCTGTTCAACAGGGCGGCATAGAAGATGTCATCATTCCCACCCACGGACTTCATCATCCTCACAATATTGATGTAGATGATGTGAGGGAGATTGAAGGGAATGCCTTCCATCAGATGGAATATCACAAACTTGTGTAAGTCTGTGACTGAGTCCTTAGACCCAGCTTTGTGCAGGATGCTTTTGTTGCACACCTGCTGCCATATTTTAGCTTCCTCGCACAGATTCTTGTATTCAATCATCACCGACTCAGGGGTTTTGGACTTGCAAAGCACAGTCGCAACGAAGTCGCCGTACTGCTCTGCCCAGTTGGTTCTGTACTGGTTCCGCTCCCTGATGCAACCAGTTACCTTTGCTATGGCCTCGGTGGACAACGTCACTTCTCGTCCAAGAAGATTGGCCACGAGCTCCCTTGGGGTCTGAAACTTGACATTCCTCCAGAACATCCTGATCAACTCTGGATAGATTTTCTGGTTGTCATTGAAGTAGCCTCTGATTCCACACTTCAGTAGGCTCTCTTTCAGATTTAGTCCTAGCTTCTCGAGCGCTTCAATGTCAAAGAAGTGCTCAATATGCACCGTAGCAGCTCCTTGGTGCACAACGGTAGTCTCAGGGTAGGTTAGGACCTCGAGTTCTGAGTTGCTTGAGTTTGTAGAGATTGCCATTCTTGTAAAGCTTGGATTTTTAGGTTTTCTGAGAGGGTTTTTGGGGTTTCTGGGAGAGAGAGAGAGAGTGTTTAGGTTTGATGGGTGTTTAGGTTTTCTCCGGTGAGGATTTGATAAGGTGGTGTTTGGGCTTTGTTTGGAGAATATGAAGCGGTTTTGTTTTTATTTTTGAATATTTGAAAAAAGTAACTGACGCCATAAAACCCGCCATGATGAGACGTGCAGAGGATTTGGGTAACTGTGTACGGTTACCGCCATTTAGGTGACTCAGCATAGAGTATTAGCTCATACTTATCCTCAAAACGATCTGTTTTATTAATTTGAATCAAAAGAAAAGACTAAGATAGAACGACATCGTCCATATGTTGGACTTTAATTGAAACGTATGTAATATATATATATGCATGACTCTAGTGTTCCTTGGACGACATGTCCTTTGGACGCTATGAAGTTATTGGACGCATCATGTAGATGTTAATCATTCCTTTACAGAGGCCATGCCAAGTTTGTCCCTCAGAAGGATTAACTTGTCTTCAGTAAGGGGTTTGGTGAATATATCAGCAAGCTGATTATCTGTGGTTACAAAGTGTAATTCCACAGTTCCCTTTTGAACATGGTCTCTTATAAAGTGATGTTTAATTTCTATATGTTTAGCCCTTGAATGCAATATGGGATTTTTAGAGAGATTTATGGCAGCTTTACTATCACAGAAGATAGGAATGTTACTCTCATATTTGTTGTAGTCTTCAAGTTGATGCTTGATCCACAAGATTTGAGAGCAGCATTTTGCAGCTGAGATATACTCTGCTTCAGCAGTGGATAGAGCAATAGTTCCTTGCTTCTTGCATATCCAGGGGACTAGGTTACCACCGATGAAGTGACATCGTCCACTGGTGCTTTTTCTTTCAATGCGATCTCCAGCATAATCAGCATCACAATATCCTATTAGCCTAAAATCTTTCTCCCTTTTGAAATATAACCCAAGGTTAGTGGTTCCAGCAAGATATCGAAAGATTCTTTTAACAGCAGTTAAGTGAACTTCCCTTGGGTCAGATTGAAATCTGCCACATAAGCATACGCTGAACATGATGTCAGGTCTGGACGCAGTGAGGTACAGGAGTGATCCTATCATTCCTCTGTATAGAGTATTATCTACTTCCTTTGAGTTGTCGTCCAGTCCAAGAACTGTTGTTGGATGCATAGGAGTTTTCATTGGTTTTGCATCGTCCAACTTGTACTTCTTTAGCAGCTCTTTGACATACTTAGTCTGATGTATGTATATTCCCTTTTCAGTTTGTTTGATTTGGAGTCCAAGGAAGAATTTCAGCTCACCCATCATGCTCATTTCGAACTCTGTTTGCATTAATTTGGCAAAATCTTCACAGAGAGATTCATTAGTGGCACCAAATATGATATCATCAACATATACTTGTGCAATAATAAAATCAGAAGAATAGTCTTTGCGAAATAACGTAGTGTCTACTTTTCCTCTTGAGAAACCATTTTCTGACAGAAATGTGCTGAGTTTTTCATACCAAGCTCTAGGAGCTTGTTTCAACCCATATAGTGCTTTGTTGAGTTTAAAAACATGGTTTGGAAAAGCATCACTTTCAAATCCTGGGGGTTGTTCCACATAGACTTCTTCTTTTATGAGTCCATTGAGGAATGCACTTTTTACGTCCATTTGGTATAGCTTCATATTGCTATGAGCTGCAAATGACAGTAAAATGCGGATTGCCTCCAGACGTGCAACGGGAGCATAAGTTTCAGTATAATCAATACCTTCTTGTTGTGAGTAACCTTTTGCTACCAACCTTGCTTTGTTTCTCACAACATTACCTTCTTCGTCCTGCTTGTTTCTGAACACCCACTTTGCTCCTACTGCTTCTTTGTCGTTGGGGAGTTCTACTAGCTTCCAGACATTGTTCTTTTGAAATTGATCAAGTTCTTCTTGCATTGCTTTGACCCATCCTTCATCTTCTAAGGCATCATCCACAGTCTTAGGTTCTATTTGAGATATGAATGCTGCATGACTTTGCTGTCGTTGAAGTGAAGATCTGGTTTTGACTCTGTCTTCTGGATCCCCAATGATTTGCTCCTGTGGATGATATTTCTTCATTTGCCAGTTGCGTCCAGTTGGTTCTCTTTGTTCTTCGACTGGACGGTCCAGTAGTGCATTTGATTCTTCAACTGAGACATCATGTTTGGACGAATCTGATGACTTACTTGCATCGTCCAGTCTGATATCTGCAAATGATTTGTCTAGCTCTGATAATTCCTTATCAGGCTTGTTGTCATTAAACTTCACATGGATAGCTTCTTCAACAACTAAGGTTCTAGAGTTATAGACTCTGTACGCCTTTGAAGTTTCAGAATATCCAAGCAATGTTCCTTCATCACACTTAGAATCAAATTTTCCCAGGTTATCCTTAGTGTTCAGAATGAAACATTGACATCCAAATGGATGGAAGTAAGATATGTTGGGTCTTCTACCCTTCCACAATTCATATGGAGTCTTTTTCAATATCGGCCTTATATAAATTCTGTTTTGTAAATAACAGGCAGTATTCACTGCTTCAGCCCAGAAGTGTTTAGGGGTTGAATCATCATTTAACATGGTTCTGGCCATCTCCTGAAGTGACCTATTTTTCCTCTCAACTACACCGTTCTGTTGTGGTGTTCTAGGTGTTGAGAAGTTGTGAAAGATACCATTATCCTCACAGAACCTTTGAAAACCTTCGTTTTCAAATTCACCCCCGTGATCACTTCTGATTGAAGTAATGCATACTCCTTTTTCATTTTGAACTCTTTTGCAGAGATTATAAAAAGCCTTAAAGGACTCATCTTTGTGGGATAGGAATAAGACCCATGTCCATCTAGTATAGTCGTCCACTATGACTAATCCATATCTTTTATCATTTATCGAGGCTGTTCTTGTGGGTCCAAACAGATCAATATGTAACAGCTCTAGAGGTCTAGAAGTGGAAACAATGTTTTTACTTTGAAAAGAACTTTTCACTTGTTTCCCTTTCTGACACGCTTTGCAAAGAAGATCATCTTTATATGACATACTTGGTAGTCCTCTTACGAGGTTGTGCCTGTTCAGCTTTGAGATTAACCTCAAGCTTGCATGACCAAGTCTTTTATGCCATAACCAATGATTTTCTTGTACAGAAACTAGACATGATACATTTTGACTTGATAGTTCCCCAAGTTTAATCTTATAGAGATTGCCTTGCCTCTTTGCAGTAAAGAGAAGGGATCCATCAGAGTTTTTGACTGTACATTCGCCTTTGTTAAAGGCAACATCATATCCACTGTCACATAATTGGCTTATGCTAAGTAGATTATGTTTAAGACCTTTAACATAAAGAACGTTATCAATACAGGGATAGGGCGGTATACCAATCTTACCTACGCCAGCTATCATCCCTTTCTGATTCCCTCCAAAAGTGACTGTCCCACCAGTCTTGGGTAGGAGGCTTTGGAACATACACTTTTCTCCCGTCATGTGATGTGAGCACCCACTGTCCAGGTACCATGATTGGAGTTTCTTTCCTGCTGTTAAGCATGTCTGCAACAGAAACAATTTTATCCTTAGGTACCCAGATTGACTTGGGTCCTTTTTTGTTAGCTCGAAGGGTATTGAATGTTCCCCTCTTAGGCAGGTGTCTGCATTTGGACGTTATATGTCCAGATTTCCCACAGAAGTAGCAAACATCTGTTTCTTCATCATGAATATATTTCTTTCCCTTGTATCCATGTCCTGACCTGTCATTTGGTCTCTTACAACCTTCATATTTTAAAAGTTTTTTGAGGTTGTCAGAGCCCTTGACAAAGTTTGACAGATCCTTCTTTAGGCTGTCAATCTCTTCATGAAGTTTTACAACATCATGTGGTTGACCTCTTAAGGAAGTATCTGCTTCAACTTTCAGAAGCTTCTCAACTAGCCTTTTGTTTTCTGCGTTGAGATTTCGAATCTCTATGGAAAGATTTCTTTCTCTATCCCTTGAATCCTCATAGGATTTATAGGCTTGAGTAGCATCATTCCATAGAGCTCGCCTCTCCATATTTGTAGTTTCATTTTGCCTTGAGAGCTCTGCAAACTTTTCTTGTAAATCTTCCTTTTCACTTTTCAGTTGTCTAACATTTTCTTCTAAAGCTTCTTTTTCTTTTGAAAGTGATTTGGATGATTTCTTTAAAGTTCTATAGGCTTTTGACATGATAGAAGAATTTGAAAGTAATTCATGATAAGCTTCTTGAATTGAATCTAAGTCATTAAAATCTACCTCATCTTCTTCTTCTGGTTCTGAAGAGTCAGTTGAGGTGTCCGCCATCAGACATATGTGTGCTTCCTCCTCTTCTCCCTCGTCCGATGATGAGTCATCGTCCAGATCTTCCCATGTGGACATCAGAACTTTCTTGCCCTTTCCTTTGTTGAAGAATTTCTTCTTCTTGTCCTTGCTTTTCTCAAGATCTGGGCACTCTGATTTGAAGTGTCCTGGCTTTTTGCATTCGTAGCATATAATTGGACTCTTCTCCTTCTTTTCTTTGAAGTCTTTCCTCTTCAGGTTTCTCCATCTGGATCCACCTTTCTTTTTCCACATAGAATGTATTCTCTTGGATATAAAGGATAGTTCATCATTTTCGTTTGAGTCATCATCTTCATATTGTTCGTCTGATGATGTTTCAGCTTGCATGGCTTTGGACGATGATGCTTTCCTTGGCTTCTGGACGCTGAGCGCCAGAGACTTATTTTTCTTACCATCATTATCTTGATGCAGTTCTAGTTCATGCACCTTGAGGGTTCCCACAAGTTCTTCTAAGGACATATCGTCCAGTTCCTTCTTTGTTCTCAAAGCTGTAACCTGTGGTCTCCATTTCCTAGGCAAACTTCTTAGAATTTTGTCAATATGTTCATAGTTATTATAATCTTTACCATGTGCTCTAAGTTCATTTAATATGGTTTGAAACCGTCCAAACATACTTTGTATGTCCTCGTTTTCTTCCATACTAAACAACTCATATTGACGAGTAAGGAGACTGAGTTTGTTACGTTTTACCTGAGTGGAACCCTCATATGTTAATGCAAGAGTGTCCCACATTTGTTTTGCGCTTTTGAGACTGTGCACCTTGTTGTATTCTTGTTCACTTAGTGCACACATGATGATGTTTCTGGCTCTGGAGTTGAGATAAAATCTTTGTTTTTGCTCTTCCGTCCATCTAGCTTTTGGGATTTCGTTGAGGCTTTCATCAAGCGGAATATAATCGCCTATCTCCACGACTTCCCACATGTCAATATGGCTAGATTCAAAGAATGCTATCATTCTTTGTTTCCAGTAGTCATATTTGACACCTTTGAAGAGTGGTGGTTTGTTCACAGCTTGTCCTTCGTTTTCCATCTTTCTCAGGATCTTTCCTCTGTTCTGTTAAGAACTCAACCCAAGAGGTCGAGCTCTGATACCAACTGAAATGTAGAGAAATACACTAGAAGGGGGGTTGAATAGTGTATTTAAATTTTCTTTGGAAAACTTTAGCTAGAATGAAGATAGTGTATCTTTTCGTTTTACAGAAGTTTAGTAAAACAGAAAAAATAAGCTATCGTCCAGTCGATTAAAAAATAACCGTCCAAAGAAACTACTCTTCTTCTTTTTCGTTTAAATACACGTAATGGATAAACTTGGATAAAAAGGTGTATAGAAACTTTTTCGTAATATGCTGAAGAGATAGTTTAAAAGAAATGCAAGTAAGCTAGAAGTTGAGTGAATAGAATACGTAGTTTTATACTGGTTCACTCAACTGAGCTACGTCCAGTTCTCCTTCAAAAACTTTTGAAGGGTTCTACTAATCAAAACTGATTACACTCAAGTATTCTTAACTTTGCCACTTCTGGCTACAAGTATTCTCTAGGCCACTTCTGGCACACCCTTAATCTCTCCTTGAGATTTAAACACAAAAACCAAGTATTCTTTAACACTAAGCCACTCCTGGCTTTCCAAACAGTATTGTTTGATATTGTAAATAAGATTTAACTCTCAATGAGAGGATATTACAATAAGAATGAGTGTATAGACTTGCTTAGCAAAGCTAAGATGAATGCTCTTTTTCGCTTATGGTCGTCCAGTCGTTTTTACAGGATTTCTGCTCTTTTTCAAAATTCTCGTCTTCTTGATACGTGAGCTCATCCTTCTATATATAGGAAGTTTGTTGAAAGATATCTGTTGAGGATTCTGTTCCTTTTCCAAGAGCGATTCTTTCTGTAGCTTATTGCCGTTGTCACATTTTGACTTAGAGTGAAGTGATGGATGTGACAGCCGTACTCGTAGCGCCTCTCTCCTACTTGTACTTTCTCTGCAGAGAGAAGCTTCTTCTTTTCCTGTTCAATACTTTTCGAAAAGATCATGGCATGTTAAAATATGATATAGTGAACGTTGCTTTATAGAAAGCATTTTTTAAATGATAGTAACCACTGAGTGTTACTCAAGCGTTGGACGCTTGTTCTCACAGGAGCATTGGACGCTGCCTGTATGTTTCTTATAAAACACAATTGGACGCTCACATTATTAAAACATAGAGTCCAGGTTTGAGAGATACAATACCATTGCGGGATTGGACGATGTAAATCCTATAACACTCAAACTAGATCATTAGATACTTCAAAATTTATCCTTTAGTTATTATCATCAAAACCGTAATAGGAGAGGTTGGACATCGTCCAAGGTCTTAGAACCTAACAAATCTACTGGAAATTAATACAATAATTTTGATCATACAAATTGTACAAATCCAATCACTTCACAGTTTAGTTAATCGCAAGCAATTAATCATAGACAAGAGATTAACTTATGTTTAGACTGATCGATCCTAAAAGCAATAAAAATAGTGAAGAGATAAAATAACTGAATAACATCAAGGTTTTATTAAAATTAGAACCGGGGTACAAAGGTACAGTTACATCACAATTTGAGGCTAAGAGAAACTAGCCACTCATGTTTATGATTAAGCCAGAAAACTCAAAAGAAGACATAAAGATTACAAAAGGAAAGAAACTTTACAGTGATGATCCCCAATGGTGTTCTCTACGTCCTCCCGCAGCTCAGAGTCTCTCACAGGACCTCTTTCTCACCCAGAACCCTCAGTTTTCAAAATAGAACAAAAGATAAAAGATAAAAGGGTTTCTCCTCCTATTTATAATAATTCAAAATTTAAATGGGCTGACAGCATTACTTACCACGGCCGTGGTAAAATGACCATGGCCGTGGTCCTTGCATAAAGGTCCAATTCTGCTACACAACCAGCATGGCCACTCATGTTTACCATGGCCATGGTCCTTGCATTACTTCAATTCTGGCCTTTTTTCTTGGTCCTCCAGACAGTGGCATTTTTGCTTTAAAAAAAATGCAATTTTCAACTATTTTTCTCATGAAGCCTCTTGAGTACCTGTCTTGCATCAACTAACACCAAACAGTGAGTTTTGCCAATAAAATATATTCAAAATGTATGAAAATGACATCTAAACTCACATCAAAATACAATCAAAGTCCGGTTTATCACTAGTCTTCTTTCAAAGCCTTTTGAACTGCTTGCCAAAAAATTATGCAGTTTGCCATGAAATGGTTGTACAAATTATGCCACTTGCAGTATTTCTTTCCTTTTAAATCCTAAGCCGACAGTATCCTGTGTCCATCTTTCAGCCGAATCTGCTGATCCTTCAGAAAATAGTCAAAGATTTGGTTAGCTTTTGATATGTTAAAATCATATTCTATTTTTCCATCGACTATATTGCTTTTTCCTCTTCCTGGTTTCAAGGCTAGGCAAGAATATGGCTTTCCCCGTAGGATTTTGGCTGCCATGATTTCAGCCCCTTCTTCATAATTTTCATTGTCCTCTCCTCGTCAACATCAACCATCGATATCAGATGAGAACCACATCCTCATCTAGCCCTTCTTGCTACTCTTTCATGGATGAATTGTTCAATCCGATTTTCTTTGGATGTCAGCTGACCGAGGTTGTTATATTCTTGAGCAACTAGCTTTTCTCTCAACTAAGGATGCATGTTGCAAGCCGCCATTGCAGCACATTCGCTTTCTGGCGACTGTATCGAACACTTGCTTCCAATTTTTCTAAACCTTTCAATGAAATCCATGGTCGATTCATCCACCATCTGCTTAATATTCATCAAATTGGCTATAGTTGTTTCAGGGAGAGGTCTATAAGAGCGGTCATGGAAACACCTTTCCATATCTACCCAGTTTTGTACTGAATTTGGTGACAGATTTGAGTACCATGTGAATGTTGTTCCAGTCAATGACAACGGGAATAGCTGAAGCTTGTGACACTCATTTTGGCCAACTTCACCACATTGGGCCGTGAATCGGCCTGTGTTCCATAGTTGACTTGGCATCTTCGCCAAAAAAGGTTGTGAAGTCTGCCATTTAGAACCCTTTTGGCAAGAATACCATTCGATAAATCCACTCTGGATAGGGTTTCTTATACGTTGGTCTCTCCATCGGTTTGAGTTGGATACCAAAATATTTCTTCATTATTTCGGCTATCATCTAGGGATCCACTAACGGTACCAACGTAGTTCTTGAAGGTTGGTAACCGATTTGACTCAAAGCAGTTTGCCTTGCAGGCATTTCATTCTGGACATAAGATGCTTCTCCATTATTTATTATTCCAACGGAGTTCTGATGTCCAACAACAGGCTGAACATAAAGCAAACTGATGTGTCCAGTGGCATTAGTTGGTCGCCTAGCCATAGCCATCTGTGTGGGAAATAAATCGATTACAAGTTCAATCATCCCTGTTTGCCCCCCAAGTGTGGGTACAATGGAAATTGGAGTAGTTATTGGCATATATCCAGTATTGGCTGCCAATGTTTTAGGGATGGTCCCTATTTGGCTGCCTATCGGCTGAGTCGTGGCCCACGTCCCTGCCGATGCAGTTGTAGGTTGAACCGTTTGCCAAACGGGTGTGACGAATGGATTCGGTTGGACTATTGGTACTAGCCCTGCCTGAATTTTCCTGTTAATTGGAGGAGAATCTAAATTGATTACCTGGTTCGGCATATCCTAATTCTGTGGGAATGAAGTAGCCGAATTCTCAACAATTTTCTTAGCCTTCAATTCTCTAGTCTGTTGCAATTCGTTTTGCACCATAGGTTTGACAATGTCTGATAGTTGCACAGATAGTTGATACATGATATCATGTATACCAAGGTCTATCTATTGGTGAATGAAAGAGGTTGTCATCACTACAGGGCCATCGGTGGCAACAGATGTTACAGTTGGTGCGGTTGTCACCAAGGTGCTTGTCGATGGGGTAGTTGGAAACATCGTCAACACAGGATTCATCATCAGGGATTGTGGCATCCCCAATGTACTTTCGCCTGTTTTGGTTCCGTTCTTCTTCTTCGGTTGTTGCTGATCCATCTTGCCTAGGTCTCTAGACCTAAGCTGCATATGCCAAGAGTAATTGTGGCCTGGAGACTGAAAATGGGGACTATTAGCACCAATGGTCCCACTAGGCGTGCCAATTTTGTTGTCGCGTGAACTAGTTTAGCCGAATTGGTTTCGACTAACTATGCTCCAACACGATTCCAAAATTTGAATGTAGTATCAGACGATTTGAAACTATAAAAGGGTGAAATCTGCCTTTTGATTTTGGAAAATGGGTCCTCGAGTAACTAAGGAAAGCACTCGATTGAAGGTGCAAATAACCGAAATTCAAAAATAAATTTAAAGATAAAGAACATAACAAAATTTAAACTCAGAAAACAGTAAATTCAGCAAGAAATTTAAACTGGGAGATACATGCGATTTTTGATTGATTGGTTCAAGTCCTTTACACATATCTGGAGTATCTATTTATACTAAAAATCTCAACTGACTGCCCCAGATCGTGTCTTTAGGCAACGTTCAATTACAACTGATTGATCCATAACTGATTCGGCTAAGCTAAAGCTATTTCGGTTATCCACTGACGCTAAGACATGACCCATTACCCCTTCTCTATTCCTATTTTCCAGGACCTAGCTTCAACTCGTGGATCTCTTCCAGGATAATCTCTTAGCAACCGTGATCAAGCTTCCCTTATCTTCGGATTTACCAATTGCAACCGACCGTTGCCAAATCTTTTATCTTCTATAAAATCTTGAATTTTTTAATTCCTAACAGCTAGCCGAAAAAATCTCACTCGACATATCTTATCATTAGATGACAAAAGTTGACTATTCATTTAAACTATTTATCTAAACCCCCAGCCTTATCTTTTCAGCTAACATAATTTCGGTTAACATATTTTGAATGGCAACATATACGAATGATATTTTAAAATCGGTTTAGAAAATTAAATTTTATTTGAATGATAAAAGTAGAATCATTTTAAAGTATAAGTAAAGATATAATCTAGATATATACCCGCGCTTTGCGCAGATGTTATTCTTTATAATAATATAATTAGTAAGTCAAGTAAAAAATGATAAAGAGATATATGAAAATTTTGTACAAATAATAAAATAGAAAAAACATTTTTCATTATATACATATAATATTATCATTTGATAAAAATAATGGTACTATTTTGAATTAGAAAGTAATATAAATAATGAGTGTGTGTGTCTGTGTATAATTTAAAGAATTTAATTAGAATTTACTTGTAATTTTTTTTACTTTATCATGCAATAACAGGGTGACATGTATGATTAACTTTTATAATAATTACTTTAAAAGTCATATTTATTTGAGATGATATTTTTAGTAGTTGACAACAAATCTTTACATTGTACGTTAGTGTATGAAAACTAAATTCTTGTTTAGAAAGAGCAATTTTCTTTTCTTTTCAAAAATCTAATCATTTTCATACATTTTTTTATAATAAAAGATGAATTTATTTTAATCATATTACTTTAGAGTTTAATGATGATACACTGACGATGTAAAACTATTTTACACAGTCATCCAATCATAAATCACCATTGATATTACTTATAAGGTAATTTTGTAAAAGTCAACAAACTTACCATACATTGTTGGTTGTGATTAGATGACAGTGTACAAAAAGACCGAATATCCACGATTTATAAATGTCATGTTTTATTATAGATCTAAAAGCTAAACTAAAATTTTAACTATGGTGCAACATTACAATTATATCATATATTAAATCACTTCAATTTTAGAAATTGCCGTATTTTCGTTAGTCATTTTATTACATTATAACATGGTAAACATGGAAAAATTAATTAATGTCATCAAACAAAATTATCACTATTGCATAAATAAACATAATAGATATTATATTTATATAAAAAATATTATAAATTAATAAATAAATTATTTAGTGATGTGCATATAATTATATTTTTTTATTTTTTTCCCTTGTCTTTTTTTTTTATCAGATATATTAAAAGGAATTATAGTTAAATAATTTATATATTAGAGATGTTTTTAGAATTATTTAAAATATGAATTATAAAATAAATAAACTTAGAAGTTATCGTAAATATTTTAAATGTTGATCAAACAATTTATTTAGAACTTCAAAAAAATGTTACTAATTATTTGAGTTATAATTTTTTTTTTTCATAATAGAAATTGCAAGGGTGGTGTACATATTATGGTTCATGTATTTTGACGAAAGTTTTTAAATATGACTTATTTTGTTGTTTCTAAAGTTAAGTATAAAGGATTTCTAAATTCTCTCGTTAAAGATTTAGTTGGGAATGTATTTGTACATTTATGTTATTTTCTTAAGTGACATGATTGGAATTTTTTTGTCAAATACTCGATGTCATTTTAAAAAGATGTGTATAATGTAATACAAAAGTGACACTCTTGAATTTTTAGAAGAGAATGAAGAAAGTAAGGAGGTAATACAAAAGTGAGCAATTGTTGTGTCATTTGTTTGTTTGAATGCGCTCCCTATGTGAGTATTAAAGCTTCCATCAACCTCTCACACCAAATACTCGAGTTGAGAGGCTAGCCATACTCTTGGTGTTTAGTCCTCGCATTAGAAGCTCTCCTCTTGCAGTGTGAGTCACCCAAGGAGTGACATTTCTAACATCATATTATCTCTTAGCTTCACCCAAGGACAAAGCAAAATTGTTCTTGGTAGACACCTGAACCAATGTTTCCACTTCTTTGCCTTTGTTGTTGATATCCAAAGGAGTCCTCTCAACCATGCTTCTGGTGGTAGGCAAAATAAAAATGATTATTATTTTTTCCATTAATCAATGAGTAATTAAATGGTAATCAGTTTCTAATAGAATACATGAAAAGGCTTGAAAATATAATAAATGTGATATTGTTGTTACAATTTTTAAAGAGTAACTAATAATTTAAAATTGCATTTAATAATTAGTTTTATATAATGATTAATAATTTGTAATGTCAGTTATAGAAAAATTAATAAATATTTTTTTATAATTCTTTTTAAATAATAAAGTAGACACAAAAGGGGAGAAATAAAATAATAAGAATTCTTGTGACAACGACACATGACCAAATAGTTTGACGTGACATAGCACTATTTCGTAATTTAGGATTTATATATTATAATTTATAAATAGATTATAAATAGATGTGGCAAAATTGGAATGCAAAATCACCACAAAGCAATTCAATTTGTACTGGACTTCCTACAATGCAGAGCACACTTGTGCCAGGTTAAAGCATTCAACTGCCACATGATTTCATTATCCTGCAGGCATAAAACCAAGTATCTTAGTCCCAGAGGTTACGCTTGTACAAGAAAATGTCATCCATGTGTTCAAAAGTTTATAGGTCTTGAAGTAGGTATTTAGGCTGATGATCACATGAAAGTGATGTTTGTTGAAAAGATTGCTCTGGCAATCCTCCACACACACTTGAACTGCTAGACTGATTTTTAGGTGCACTTATGGGGTGAATTAAAACCTTCAGGTGCACTTATTCTCATTTCAATTAACGGTCTGGGGAAGGATGCCTTTCCGATAAATCATTATAGGTGCACCCATAGTACCAGTCCATGCCAAATATTCTGTAGAGTGTTCAGAATGTGTGAAGATTAGCAAGTAGCAAATGGCCTTTATAAAAGGAAATGTGCAAAATCTGCTGACCCAAGAGACAAAAAGCTATTTGATTAACACAAAAGGAGAACTTCATTCAACCAAGCACAAGAAAGGTATGCAGGTCAATAGTTTCTACTTTCTATATCAGTTTCCCTTCAAGTATAAACAAAAGCTTCAATCCTTCCCCTTTACTTTATCAAAGAAGGGCTGACATAGCAACCATAGATGGCTTGAATTCCAAGCAAGACCTTTATCTAAAAAAAAATGTCACAAATAATAGTCAACTGTAATTCTAGATTAGAAATCAAATTAACCCATTTCATTTACAATGTTCAAGTAAATTAAGAATCAATTATACATTTATACCTCTTTGTGACTTGAGTATAATTTCAGATGCTCAATCCTTCAGAACCTGCCTCAATGCCGGGTCTCTAAGCCTGAACAAATTGATGAAGAAGGGTGACATTGTTACTTATGTCTCTTTTCTACTTCTAAGGGGAACTTTACAACAGCTATGCTTTAATATTTACTTTGATATGGCCATTAAAGAAAAAATAGCACTCCCTGTGTCTGACTTGTGTGGAATAAATACATCCCACGCCACATACCTTGCAAATGAAAACATGGCAGTAATATTCTTAGAATTTGCATGTTTGGACCAAATTAAAATCAGTAAAGTACCTTTTGCTTTGCAGTCATAGCTTCCTTGCAAGCTATACTCTACATTTCCTTATTAATGCTGTCGTGTATGTATATAATTCTGTAATGGCCTACGATAGCTTCTTATTAATGCTGTCAAATTATGCTCTATATCAATCAGACTATCTCACGAATCACATAATCAGTGACTATTATCAAGGTCCGTTGAGAGTGTGATTTTATGTGAAAAACACTAACGTATATAAAAATAGAATTTAATTTTCCATATACTCTCAATGTAAAGTGTACCCTATAAGGACCGAGGACCCTAGGCAACTACATGACCGAACAGTATTCGGACATCCTAATACTATTCGGTCTATTATAAATGGTAACGTCAGTATTACAATAATAATCTCGGGATTAAAGTAATTATCACATAATCACGAATTAACATCGCATTAGTAACAAGGTAAGGCCCATGGATCCCAAAGGCCCATTAATGCATGTATATAAAGGGTGAGATTCTTGAGGTAAAGACTTACTGCTCATTCTCATATTCTACTCCTTTTTATATTGGGACGATATCTGACTTGAGCGTCGGAGTACCTTTGCAGGTACACATCTCCCCCTCGGTGGAAAACGACAAGGACAGACGGATAGAGCTCGGCACAGCAAGAAGAGATTACCACTGCACCCTCGGACAGGTACATTTTGGCGCCCACCGTGGGGCCGAGTTGAATTTGCTTTCGGCCCATAGGTCATGGTATGGTAACTACAAGGAGAACAACAAACATGGAAGGTGGTCAAAGACCCGCTCAGAACCACTCAATACAAGTGGAGGAGGTCCTAGACCAATCAGACGCAATTCGAGAATTGCGTGCAGAGATGGAAGCTATGCGCAAGCGTCATGCTGAGGAGATGCAACTCCTTCGACAACAACACGAAGTACTGCAGAAGCAATGACAGGACCCTACATGGAGACCATCTCATCAAACAGATGACTTTCATGGTGATACGGGAGCTAATCATACCTTTCAAGCACCTACAGGTAGCAGGATACCGCCAGAGGCAAGCTGGCAGGGCAAGACTCTACGGACCTCGGCCTTGACGAACTCAGCAGTTGGGTCAAGGAGACACCCTTTTGTGGACGGGATCATAGAGACTCCCCTCCCTCCATCGTGGAAAAGTTTAACCCTGGATAGGTATGATGGCACCACAGACCCTGACGAGCACCTGGACGTCTATGTTACGCAGGTGAATCTGTATACGAATGATGATGCTATCTTATGTCGTGTGTTTCCCACATTGCTGAAAGGTGCGACATTAAGTTGGTTTACCAGGCTTCCTCCTTATTCCATTGACTCATTTGAAACGTTAGCAGCACGGTTCGGCACTCAGTTTGCAACTAGTCACCCACATCACTTGACCTCGGTAGCTCTAGTCAGCATTAGACAAGAAAAGAAGGAGCCCCTCAGGACGTTTATGGAAAGATTCAGCAAGGTCACTCTCAACATCAGAAACTTAGACCCAGCGGTGGCTTTGCACCATTTGGTCACAGCCCTAAGACCCGGCCCCTTTGTGAACAGTTATGTAAGAAACCGGCCTCTGACTTGGACGAGTTACGCAGAAGAGCAGCCAAATATATGCAGATGGAAGAGTTGGCTGAGTTTCGAAATCAAGCGCGGATGGAACAGTCAGGTGAGAAGAAGGAAGCTGACAAGGAAGGAAAGAAAAGAAGTAGAGAAGCCTATAGTGATCGGGGACCCCCTCGTCCTAGATATACTCAGTACACTCCACTGAATGCCAACCGGACCCGCATCCTAGAGCAAGCCCTCAGTTCTGAGATCATCCAAGTTCCAAAGAGAGGACGTACCTTGCCAAATGCAGACAAGAGCAAGCGTTGCCGGTTTCATCAGAATTATGGTCACACCACTGAGGAATGCACCACCCTTAGAGACAAAATAGAAGATTTGATAAGGGATGGACAGTTAAAGGATTTTATTCATAAAACCCAAAACTCAAGGCATGCCACGCATGAGTATCGAAGAGATTATTATGATCGAGATCAAAGAAGGGAGGATCGAGACAGGAGAGGTCATGATGACAGAAGGGAAGGTCACCAAGAAAGAAGGCAAGATGATCATAATCAAAGCAATCAACCCGTCCGACGGGTCATCAACATGATTGCCGGGGGGTTTGCAGGAGGGGGAGCCACGTCATCCTCCCATAAAAGACACCTGAGGATGGTTAGATCTGTGAATGTAGTATCTAGCCGAAACCCCAAAACCATGCCGACCATTACCTTCACAAATGCAGACTTCAAAGGCCTAGGTCCCATCCAGGATGACCCCATGGTTATCACAGTGGAAGTGGCCAATTGCATTGTAATGAAGACGCTGGTAGATCAAGGCAGTTCAGCAGACATCCTTTATTGGGAAACTTTCAAGCAACTAGAAATTTCTGAGGCAGAGATAAGGCCGTACAATGATCAATTGATCGGATTCTCAGGTGAGAGAGTAGACACCAGGGGGTATATCGACCTCTACACCAAGTTTGGTACTGGGGATAGAGATTACCGAATCGTCTGTGTTCGGTACATAGTGGTCAATGCTAGCACTTCGTATAATATCCTCTTGGGGCGACCTTCTCTCAACGCTCTTGGGGCCATAGTGTCAACACCACACTTGGCAATGAAGTTCCCATCCATCGATGGGAGGATTGTCACTGTTCATGCTGATCAGAAGACAGCCCGAGAATGTTATGTAGCAAGTCTTAAGATGACACCGTTGGAGAACAAGGAAGCATCCTGGCAACAAAGGAACCCAGCCATGGTTGCTATGGTTGGGAGTATGGAGTTAGATCCTCAATTGGATGATGACCAGAGGGCAGAACCCAATGAAGATACATGTCGACTTCAGTTAGGAAGGAAGGCTGAACAATGTACAAGGATGGGTACACGGTTGTCGGATGAATGTCGACAACAAATTACGAAGGTTCTACAAGCAAATGCAGATCTTTTCGCATGGAAGGCTGCTGACATGCCAGGTATTGATCCAAATTTTCACAGTCACCGACTGTCCATATGTCCGGAAGCGAGACCTGTCGCCCAGAAAAAGAGGAAGCTTGGGGAGGAAAGGAGAAAGGCCGTAGCGGAAGAAACGGCAAAGTTGGTAGAAGCAGGATTTATACGGGAAGTTATGTACACTACCTGGCTAGCTAATGTCGTTATGGTGAAAAAAGGCAATGGTAAGTGGCGGATGTGCACAGATTATACCGACCTCAACAAAGCGTGCCCGAAGGATGCGTATCCATTACCGAACATTGATCGTTTGGTAGATGGAGCAGCGGGGCATCAGCTACTCAGCTTCTTAGATGCCTATTCTGGATACAACCAGATCCGGATGTGTCCTCATGATGAAGATAAGACAGCATTCATCACCGATTCGACGAATTTTTGTTACCGAGTGATGCCCTTCGGATTGAAGAATGCTGGTGCGACCTACCAAAGGTTGATGGATAAGGTGTTCAGAAAGCAGATTGGAAGAAACTTAGAGGTATATGTAGATGACATGGTGATCAAGTCTGAAGCAAACACTTCACATGCAGATGATTTGCAAGAAGTTTTTGATGAAATCCGTAAGCATAACATGTGTTTGAACCCCGAGAAGTGCGTGTTCGGAGTTGAAGGAGGCAAGTTCCTAGGCTTTATGCTCACACACAGGGGCATAGAAGCCAATCCAGATAAATGTCAGGCAGTGATTGACATGAGAAGCCCCACCAACCTAAAGGAGGCCCAACGACTATCCGGCAGACTTGCTTCCCTAGCAAGGTTTCTACCTCGGTTGGCCGAGAAGACTAAGCCTATACTTAGGCTACTTAAAAAGGCGAAGACATTTCAGTGGGATGAGGAATGTGAACGTTGCTTTCAAGACTTGAAAACTTTCTTAGGAGCTCCTCCTATCCTGACTAAACCACGCACAGATCTAGACCTGCTTCTGTACTTGTCAGTTTCTGATGAAGCAATTAGTGCAGTCATAACATAAGAACTGGAACATACTCAAGTCCCCATATACTATACAAGCCGAGTACTCCAAGACTCGGAACTTAGGTACCAGAAGATTGAAAAGCTCGCTCTGGCGCTAGTAAATGCATTAAGAAGGCTTCGGCAATACTTTCAAGGGCATCAGGTTGTGGTGCGAACGGATTATCCAATAGCTAAGGTATTGCGGAAACCCGAGTTGGCAGGAAGAATGGTAGCGTGGCCAATAGAATTGTCGGAGTTTGGCATTAAGTATGAACCAAGAGGACCCATAAAGACTCAATGTTTGGCTGATTTCATAAGTGAACTTCACCCCGCAGTTCAGAGTGAGGAGTCATGCTGGATAGTGCATGTAGACGGTTCATTCAACCGCCTAGGTAGTGGGGCAGGAGTTATACTAGAGGGACCGGGAGGATTAGTCCTTGAGCAATCCTTGAGGTTTGACTTTAAAACCTCGCACAACCAGGCTGGGTACGAGGCAATCATAGCAGGCCTACTCTTGGCACAAGAGATGGGAGCCAAGAAAGTCCTATGTCGAACTGATTCTAAGTTGGCAGCAGACCACATATCTGGGGCTTCCCAAGTAAAAGAGCCTCACCTCCTTGGGTATTATCACAAAGTCAAAAATCTGATGCAAGAGTTCGATCAGGCAGAAGTTAAGCATATCCTGAGAGATCAAAATTCTAGGGCTGACGAACTTGCTAAGTTAGCAAGCACCAAGAAGTCGGGGCAACATCACACTATTATTCAGTATACACTCATGGACCCAAGTGTTGGAGGAAAGGAATGCATGGAGGTGACAGCAGAACAAGTAGAATGGATGACACCTATCATGGCTTACCTAAAAGGGGGCTCCTTACTGGAAAACCCGAAAGAAGCACAGAAGTTGAAAGTCCAGTCGGCAAGGTATACTATCATCGTCGGAGAGCTGTATAAAAGAGGGTTCTCGACACCCCTCCTCAAGTGTCTTACAAAGGCACAATCACAATATATCTTGGAAGAAATTCACAAAGGTATATGTGGAATGCATTCGGGTGGGAGATCGATGGCTGCACGTGTCTTACGAGCCGGTTATTATTGGCCTACCATCCAAAATGATTGTTATGAATACGTAAAGAGATGCTCCGAATGTCAACGGCATGGTAACCTTGTACACCAGCCGGCAAGTGAGTTACACAACATTGTGTCCCCATGGCCCTTCGCGATGTGGGGATTGGATATCCTCGGACCTTTCCCACTAGCTAAAGGCCAATGTAAGTTCCTGTTGGTGGCAGTAGACTACTTCACCAAATGGATTGAGGCCGAGCCACTAGCCACTATCTCGGCCCATAATGTCCAGAAATTCATATGGAAGAATATTATTACCTGCTTTGGCATCCCCAACGTGGTCATTACCGATAACGGCCGGCAGTTCACTGATAGAAAGCTTCAAGAGTTTCTTGAAGGGATGAGTATTCGTCATAGGGTGACGTCAGTAGAGCACCCTCAGTCAAATGGTCAAGCTGAAGCAGCTAATAAAGTTATCTTAGGAGAACTTAAGAGGAGGTTGGGGGATGCAAAGGGAAGATGGGCCGAAGAATTACTTGAAGTGTTGTGGGGATATAGATGCACTCCTCAATCGGCAACTAAAGAAACTCCATTTCGTCTAACATACGGAGTGGATGCTATGATTCCAGTAGAGGTAGGAGAGCCTTCACTACGAAGGACCCTCTATAATGAGCAGGAGAATGACGCCTCATTAAGAAGAGAACTGGACTTCATTGAAGAAACCAGAGACATGGCGTATGTAAGGGTTGAAGCTAGCAAACAAATAGCCTCTAGAAGGTACAATTCAAGGTTGAAACCAAGAGACTTCAGGCCAGGAGACTTGGTATGGAGAGTTCAGAGTGAAGCACGCAAGGATTCTAAAGAGGGGAACTTATCAGCTAATTGGGCCGGACCATTCCGTATCACACAGTGTTTGAACAACGGAGCTTACAAGTTGGAGTATTTGTCAGGGGAAGCGGTTCCTAGGACTTGGAACAGCACCCACTTGAAGTTTTATTATAGTTAAGCTGTAATCAATCATGCAAGTGGGGTACTCTTTTTCCTACCTCGGTCTTTTCTCCCTATAAGAACGTGAAAGGGTTTTGGCCGAGGAGGTTTTAATGAGGCACACTTGAAAAGCTAATAAAATTCTTTCCTCTCTACGCAAGTAATCATGCCCTTATTCACTACTCATGTTTGATTATTGACAATTCCTTATTCACTACTCATGTTTGATTATTGACAATTACGAAGTACCCTGCCAAGGAACCACACCTCGGCAGTGTAAGCACGACCACTACGAAGTGCCCTGCCAAGGAACCACACCTTGGCAGTGTAAGCACGACCATTACGAAGTGCCCTGCCAAGGAACCACACCTCGGCAGTGTAAGCACGACCACTACGAAGTGCCCTACCAAGGAACAACACCTCGGCAGTGTAAGCACGACCATTACGAAGTGCCCTGCCAAGGAACCACACCTCGACAGTGTAAGCACGACCACTACAAAGTGCCCTGCCAAGGAACAACACCTCGGCAGTGTAAGCACGACCATTACGAAGTGCCCTGCCAAGGAACCACACCTCGGCAGTGTAAGCACGACCACTACGAAGTGCCCTGCCAAGGAACCACACCTCGGCAATGTAAGCACGGCCATTACGAAGTGCCCTGCCAAGGAACCACACCTCGGCAGTGTAAGCACGGCCATTACGAAGTGCCCTGCCAAGGAACCACACCTCGGCAGTGTAAGCACGGCCACTACGAAATGCCCTACCAAGGTACCACACCTCGGCAGCGTAAGCACAACTATATATACCAAGTGGGAAATAAAACTATTAAGTTGAACACGATAGTCAAACACAATAAAATTATATGATGAAAGAAGCATTCATTAATAAAAGGCCAGCAACATAAATAATAAAAGGCTAGCATTCATTAACCGACAAGTACATTAACGGAAATAACAAAGGGGGCACTATCGGTCCATGATTACATAAGTAAGCAAATTTTAAGCCCTATCCTCCATGGTGTGCTCCTCCTCATCTTCTTGATCAACCTCGTTGGTCTCCTCGGAAGCATCAACAGTCGCACCAGTAGCAGTAGGAGTATAGGGCAATCCACTATAGGTACTGGTAGAAGGAGCAGGTACAGGCACAACAGGAGCAGGTGCAGATGCAGGTGTAGATGCAGGTGTAGGTGCAGGTGCAGGTGCAGGTACTGATACAGGTGCAGGGCTACGTGCTGGGGTACGTGCAGGTGCAGGCGCGTCAAAAGCCCCACGGGGAATTTTAGTCAATGGCCGAAGAGCACCCTGCCACACATCTTTGTCAACATCGAACCCAGCAGTGTCAGTAAGTCCAAAAAACTTGGCTTGACGAACACCCTTATCAAAACCTGTTCTGTGCTCTCTAAAAATAGCAGCCTTGGCAAGATCAACAAGCTTGTTGGCCTTCTCCTTTGCGGCCTTCTCAGCATCAAGAGAAATCTTAGTATCAGTTAGTGCCTTAGTTAATTTCTCAACCTCAAGCTGCAAAACAGTAGCCGAAGACTCGGCCCTCTTCGCCTTTGTAATAAAAACAACCTCCTTACCCTCCAACTCCTTCACCCTATCCTTGAAGTTAACAACTTCGGTAGTCAGCTCACAATTTGCCTCAAGGGCCTTCTTAAGGGCATCGGCAGAATCAACAACCTCTTTCTTCATCTTCTCCAACTCCTCCACTTGGGAAGGAACCTTGGACTGTTCAACAAGCCAATGCTGAATGATTGCCTAAGACTTAGCCTGCATCTCAGCAACATCCTCCAAACCTTTGGCAGGACCAGCAGCAACGATTACTTCCTTTCTAGCAGAAGAGGTGACAGCATTGAACGCTGTGATAGGATTGAATCCTCGGTCGAAGATATCCCTCCCAAGACACTGAGAAGAACCAACTATGTTGGTAGGAGGGGGTACCAAGCTAGCATCAAGAGTAGACTGCCTTAGACGTTGAGGACGGGGTACGTCTTGATCGGCATGGGCTGGTCCAATGTGCTGCTTCCTAGACTTATCTTTACTCTTGTTCTTGTTATGCTTCTGCCTCTTTCTCTTAGGATCAGGAGGAGGAGGAACATGTTCAGGCATGGGACTAGTATCTGCATTTCCAGCAGCCACCTCAGCCTCATGTTCCATAAGTTGTGCGGACCGCATACTCTGGTAGTCAAAGGGGTCATCCAACATAGTCATGAATATTCCTGCACAACTTAAAAACAACAAGTTAGTACAAAAATATTAGTAAGCAGATGGTAGAAAAAAGACTGAATACTAACCAACCAAGTCCACATCAAGGTGAGGAGCTATATACAAGGGAACAAAATATTTACTAGGAAGAGATCTGGGGAGCTGATCCAAAATCCGTAAGTTTCTCTGCTCCCTTTCAGTCAGCAGGGAGAATGGGTACTCATCATACCTCGTCGGCTTCCTTGTCCAATAAAGAGGAAACCTCGGCCTAGTATCATCAAAAAACATATACTTCTTGCCATCCTCAGTGGCCGACACCTTGAAAAAGCCAGTTTTGAAGTTGTTCTTGTAAGAGGTACTGAAAGCAGTAAACAAAGGATAATCTGTCCTGCTCACAAGAGACAGCCATCCTACCCCGTCCCTAGGACGAGTCTTGTAATGATGTAGGAACATTCCAGGCGTCGGCCGAATACACAATGACTTGCACAAAAACTTGAATGACTGAATGAGTGCCCAACTATTCGGGTGAAGTTGGGAAGGAGCCACATTCAGAACCCGCAGTACACCCTCAGTAAACTCATTGAAGGGTATCCGCACATGAAGACGGCGGAACAAGGACTCGTACATGAAAAAAGATGGATCTTCGTCAGGTCGAGGACCCATGAATACTTGTTCATCCTGCCGTGGAGTCTGTACAGTGAATATGTTCTCCTCTGAACACTCCACCAATCTCTGCGATTGAATGTAGGATGTAAGGACCGAATCCCATTTATACCGAGAATAGTATCCCCATACTCCCTTTCTCAACCACATGTATTCGGTTGGTCGTCTGTCATCTCCATTGTTGGAACCGGCCTCTGATGAAGTAGCAACCCTTTCGGCCTCAGCACATGCCTTCAAAATGGCATCTTCGCTAGCCTCAATTTCGACATCCACTTCAACCCTAGCATCTCCGTCTACAGTGGCATTTGCATTCTCACTCTGGGTATCGTCTCCCTCATCAGAGGCCGAGGAGTCATCATCACTACAACTCGACTCCTCGTTAGCATCTGGCTCTGAATCATCAACGCCATGAACCTCGGCCGGCAACATTCTAAGTTCCGCAGACTCAAACTCCTCAGACTCCCCAGATCTCAACTCAGAAGCCATATATATAAAGAAAAAAGAAGGGGGGAAGGGGGAGAATAAATTACCACATACCTGGAACACAACTGCACTTGGAATGGCAAAGACAAGGGAAATCTCAGCACTCGGATTTGGTGGAAATGGTGAAGACAATGGAATGGAAGACTGACTAGGTATACTTTATAATCAAAACTGAAAGCTTTTGGGCCTGATGGGCCAAGCTATGATGACCGTTAGATATCTGGAGATCAACGGCTGTTAATATAAAATTGTTCGCGTCCCAATCACAACTTGAAATTCAAAATTCGAAAATCAAGTCTCCGTACACACTAAGCCGAGACCCTATCTCGACCCTTTCCAAAAGTCATAGACTGATGACCATCTCGGTACCTCCTAGGCCGAAGACCCATCTCGGAACCTCCTAGGCCGAAGGCCCATCTCAGAAGCCATTTGGATAGCAAAGGACGAGACCTACTATCGGCACTCGGCCTAAAAATCCCTTTCCGGCCTTTTTTCTCATAGAAGGAGGGCTTTTTTGGGAAAAATGTTGGACCAAATCCCCTTCGGGAATTTGCTTAAATCGGACATATGAGTCAAAAGTTATGCACATTCAAAGTTTTCACATGCAACAATGACCTATATGTCCTCCTCTTTCGACCGAACCCCCTCCTAGGAAAGCAAGTGCCGAGATCACACCTCGGCACCTGCTAGGAAGGTCACCCCGACACCCTCTAGGAAAGGCAAAGTGCCGAGACCACACCTCGGCACCCACTACTAGGAACCACACCTCGGCACCTACTACTAGGAACGACACCTCGGCACCTACTACTAGGAACCACACCTCGGCACCTACTACTAGGAACGACACCTCGGCACCCTCTAGGAAAGGCAAAGTGCCGAGACCACACCTCGGCACCTACTACTAGGAACCACACCTCGACACCTACTACTAGGAACGGCACCTCGGCACCTACTACTAGGAATGGCACCTCGGCACCTACTGCTAGGAAGTGCACCTCGGCACCCTCTAGGAAAGGCAAAGTGCCAAGACCACACCTCTGCACCTCAAAACCCTCAGGCATCTATCCCTTACGTAGGATTCGAGTGCCAAAGAACACCCCTCGGTAGCCCTATATTGTAAACCCTCTTCATCTCTTCTACGAAGGCTTCGAGGCTTGGGGGGCATGTGTACCCTATAAGGACCGAGGACCCTAGGCAACTACATGACCGAACAGTATTCGGACATCCTAATACTACTCGGTCTATTATAAATGGTAACGTCAGTATTACAATAATAATCTCGGGATTAAAGTAATTATCACATAATCACAAATTAACATCGCATTAGTAACAAGGTAAGGCCCATGGATCCCAAAGACCCATTAATGCATGTATATAAAGGGTGAGATTCTTGAGGTAAAGACTTACTGCTCATTCTCATATTCTACTCCTTTTTATATTGGGACGATATCTGACTTGAGCGTCGGAGTACCTTTGCAGGTACACATCTCCCCCTCGGTGGAAAACGACAAGGACAGACGGATAGAGCTCGGCACAGCAAGAAGAGATTACCACTGCACCCTCGGACAGGTACATAAAGAATTTCACAGCAATTAGAAATCATGCTAATATGATTTTTAAAGTAAATATTCTAAAAGTCAAATATCTTAACATAAATGAGATAATCTAAGATTAGATAATCAGTATGAAAATTTTCTAAGCTGACACGTGAAAAGAAATCTGTACCGGCAAAACGTAGGCTCTCGAACTAGTTGATGACACTCTGTTTTCACAGCAATGGTTGACTAGCTTTTCCCATATCTGTTGATTTCAGTAACCGATCACAAAGACACATACCCTTCTAACAGATGAAGATGAAGAAGAGGAGCTCCTTGCAACCCCCCAAAGAGAACAAACTGGTGAATGCGATAAGAACAAAAACAGAACAAACACACAATTCATTCTTATTTCTTTAAGCACTTTCTTGACTTTGAGGAGCTGAAGAAGCAATTCTTCTCCCTCTTCATCGCTGGACGAGTATAGGGCGTTGTGGTTGGTGACTGAAATGAACAACTTCACGAAAGAACTAAGAAGAATCCACGAGGTTGCTGGTGATGATTCTTCACTCTTGTTACATGCATTGAATGGCAGCGAGAAACCAAAAATGAAGAGGAAGATTGATGATGTTTCAAATGTCTCCATCTCTGATTATTATATAGCAGCTTAAAATTTACGTCAAAAAAGTTTAAATTTGACTTATCTTTTTTAAAAAAAAATTGACTAATCTTTTCATATGAGTCAAAATGTAAACTTTGATTTTGAATTTAATTTGATAAATATCCCAAAGCTAGGATTTACCTCAATAGTTTAATTATGACTTTATTTCTTTTATTGAATTTCACCTTTTTCAATAATTTTTTTTACTAATTTATTATTTAACAAGTACTTTCATGTTAAAAAGTAAAATAAAATCACAATAAAATAAATAATTCAATATTTATGAAAACGACTTAAATTACTTTGGAGAGGTAAAATCTTTGAAAATGGTGGATTTATTTCAAAGATAATTTGTAGTCATTTATTTAAGGCATAATTATGTTTTAGTCCCTTAAATTAAGAGATTTTCTTTTTAGTTCCTCAAATAAAAATTTGTAATTTTTAGTCCATTAAATTCTAGTGGGGGAGCTAAAAAGAATATTTTTCAAATTTGAGAAACTACAAAATGTAAATTTTTAATTGAAAGATTAAAAAAAACAGACTCACAAATTTAAGGGACTAATAATATAATTGAACTTTTATTTAAATAATACTCATGAAAATTAGAACTATCAAATTGGAAAATTGCCAGTCGAAATCGGCTGAAAACTGTCCGACGTTGACTAAAAATTACATTGATCAACTTTGGCCGAAAAGATTTAAAAGGATTTTAAAAATTTAGTCTACATGATTTTACATTTGATGCAGCTTTTACATTTCTCTCTGATCAGGAGGTTACATTTCTCTCACATCCAATACTTTTAATATTTTAATCTCCTTTTGTACTTGATTTTTAATTTTTTAATATATTTCTCTCACCTGCAACTTTTACGGGCTACGCAAGCCTACTTTTGTTGATAAAAGCACCAAAGCCTACTTTGATAAAACTCATGTGCAATACCTTACCACCACACTATCGAATTTGTTTAGCTAATATATACAAGAAATAATATATATATATACATATATATATATATATATATATACATGTTATATTATTTATTTAATTTACACTTATTCATGCATTTTAATCACTGATCTACGAGCTCTACCACTAATTCATTAACTTAATATCTCAATCAAATCGATGATCAATCCAATTTTAATAACATTTAATATGAGTGTCTATGTTTAGAAAGTCACAATTTGGTACACCACATGATCAAAGGTAAAGACCATTGGTCAGGATACCTCCTCTGAATAAAAATAAATCAGGACTTTTTTTTTATCTAACATGGACAATTTTTGAAAAAAAAAATACTAAAATAAATATTTTTTTAATTTATTATAGATTATGAGTAAGTCATGTTTTAAAATAGATTTCTAATAAAGAAGTCATGTTTAGGAAAACAAATTTAATAAAGAAGTCGTGTGACACGAGTTTAATGTTTTTCTTTTTAATACAGAAGTCGTCGTTCTTGGAATGACTTTGCATTTTTTTATGGCAATTGCCATATGCACCCCCTAATTACAAAGTGCACTTCCCTTTTCAAGTTTTTTTCTTCTCATAATACCCTATTCTAGCGGGGGCGATGACCACAAACTAACGTCGTGTTTTAAAACTATACTTGCCCATATCCTGTAATAATTTTAAAAATTACCCATTTTGATAATTTTTTTAAAAAAATTATGAAAAAATTACCCCTATTCGGTAAAAAAAGTCGACCTGTTTTAATTTGGTAGTTTTTCACTGTCAACTTCAATATTGTAGCAATTTTGAATGATCCGGAGTAATGACGTTAGGCTATTTTAGACAGCAAGGACCAATAGGGTTAAAAAATTGTAACTATAGAAGCCAAAATGGGATGTTTTAAAATATAGGGACAAAAAGGGAAAGTTATTGCAACTATAAGGACCAAAAGGATAATTAAACCTTTTAAGTACGTGTGTTTAATTGTGGTTCAAAATTGCCATAAAGTATTAACATCGTTTGGGATTTATCAGAGATAAAGGGCAAAATTCACAACATTTTGAAAAGTGAGGGAAAATTTGTGAAAAAAATAAAGTTGGGAGCAAAATTCGTGAGAAAGTGATAAGTTTGGGACAAAAAATGCAATAAAGCCATTAAAATTAGCTCAATTTGATTAGACTTGAAAATATGGTAATCAGGCATAGGAAGCCATAGAGCCAATAGTTTGGTACCATGTTCTAGGCTAGGCCACTTGGCCCACTACAATGTCTGTAAGTTTTCTAGCCCAGCTAATAAAAGGACCAAAAAAAGCCCTAACCCACAAAGTCCCACTTTGTAAAGAGCCAGGGTTAGGGCCTTGAAGGGCCAGCCCACAAATTATAACAAATTCAAAAAGATTTTTTTCGGTTGGCCTCAGTTAGGGCATCTTTCGGCTAGCCTTATGTAGGTATTTTTCAGTCAACCGCAACTTGGATTTCTTTTGACCAGCCTCAGTCCGGGCTGCTTTTGGCCAACCTCTGCCAAGACATTTTTCGGCCAAACTCAGCCAGGACTTTTTTGGCTGGCCTCGGCCACAATTTCTTTTGAGCAACCTCGGGTAGGACAATTTTTGACCAACCTCAGCCAGGGCATATTTCGGTTGGCCTCGACCTGGGCTTCTTTCGGCCAACCTCAACAAGGCATTTTTCAGCCAGCTTTGGCCAAGGCATTTTTCAACCAACCTCGACAAGGACATTTTTTGGCCAAACTAGGCTAGGGCTTTTTTCAGTAAGCCATGCCCAAAGTATTTTTTGGCCAACCTCAGCCAGGACATATTTTAGCCAGTCTTAGCTCAGGCAATTTTCGACAAACCTCGGCCTGGGCTTCTTTCGGTTAGCCTTGGTTAGGACTTTTTTCGACCAACCTCGGCCAATGCAATTTTCGACCAACTTTGACAGGAGCTATTTTTTGACCGATGTTGGCTAGGGTAATTTTGGGACGACATCGATAGAGGCAGTTTTTGGCCAACCTCAGCCAGGTTGTTTTTCGGCCAACGTCTATTGAGGGAGTTTTCAGCTGACGTCGACGGGGGCAGTTTTCAGCCAACCTCGATTGTAGCAGTATTCCAATTTGATAGTTCTAATTTTCATGAGTCATGTTTAAATAAAGGCTTAATTATGTTATTAGTCCCTTAAATAAATGAGTATGTTTTTTTAGTCTTCCAAATAAAAATTTAAATTTTTTAGTTTCTCAAATTTGAAAAAATTCTTTTTAGTTTCCCTGCCAGAATTTAATGGACTAGAAAAAATACCTCTTAATTTGAGGGACTAAAACATAATTATGCCTTAAATAAATGACTACAAATTATCTTCAAAATAAATCCATCATTTTCAAAGATTTTACCACCAAAGTAATTTAAGTCATTTTCATAAATATCAAATTAATTATTTTATTGTGATTTTACTTTTCTATTTAACATGAAAGTACTTGTTAAATGATAAATTAGTAAACAAAAATTAATTGGAAAAGGTGAAATTCAATAAAAGAAATAAAGTCATAAATAAATTATTGAAGTAAATCCTAGCTATGAAATTTTTATCAAATTAATTCAAATTCAAAATCAAATTTTACATTTGACTCATCTGAAAAGATAAGTTAATTTCTTTTTTTGTTAAAAAGATAAGTCAAATTTAAACGTTAATTTTAAGCAACTACCATATAATAATTGGAGATGGAGACATTTAAAACATCATCAATCTTGCTTTTCTTTTTTGGCCTTCTCGCTGCCATGCCATGCATGTAACAAGAGTGCAGAATCATCAACACCAAGCTCATGAATTCTTCTGAGTTCTTTCATGAAGTTGTTCATTTCAGGCACGAACTACAACGCCACGTACTCGTCCAGCGACGAAGAGGGAGAAGATGCGCTTCTTCAGCTCCTCAAAGTAAAGAAAGTGGCTAAAGAAATAAGAATTGTGTGTCTGTTCTGTTCTGTTTTTGTTCTTGATGCACATAATTCTTATTGCATTCACCACTTTTTTCTCTTTGAGTAGTTGAAAGGAGCTATTCTTCTTCTGCTTTGTTGTTAGAAGGGTATGCGGCTTTGTGATCGGTTACTTCAATAAAAAATATATGGGAAAAGCTAGTTCGAGAGCCTACGTCTTGCCGGTACAGATTTCTTTTCACGTGTCAGCTTAGAAAATTTTCATACTGTTTATCTAATCATAGATTATCTCATTTATGTTAAGATAAGATATTTGGCTTTTAGAATATTTACTTTAAAAATCATATTAGCATGATTTCTAATTGCTGTGAAATTCTTTACATTGAGAGTATATGGAAAATTAAATTCTATTTTTATATATGTTAGTGTTTATCAGATAAAATAACAGTCTCAACGGACCTTGATAATAGTCACTGATTCTTTGATTCGTGAGACAGTCTCATTGATATAGAGCATAATTTCACAGCATTAATTCGAAGCTATCTTGGGCAATTACAGAATTATATACACAGGGGCGGACCTACAGCTACTGTTGGCCTCCCCTGGCTTTTTTCAAATTAGTTTTTTTTATATTAGGTAATGTTAAAAAAAATTAATATTAGGTAATTATTTTGCTGACAGAATTTAAGTATGTAAATAATATTATTTAAGTATTATTTATCATTTTTATATTTTAATAAAATATTCTATTTTTTTAATATTTATTAGAGATAATTGCTTTTTTTTTCTTTTTCTAGATAAAATATTTGAATATTATTTATTTTTCTTTCAAATAGTTTTTCTTTTATAATATGTTATTACTATTATTTTAAAAGTTATAAATAATTGTAATTTGTAATTAAATGATTTTATTAACCTTTGTCAATCGGTCAAACTTTACAAACACTATATATAAGATTGACAACTTAAATTTTGAAACACATCAACAAACATTCTATCTTTCTATCACCATTTTCCTAATCTCTTTATTTTTCTTGTCTCGTCTTTGTTCTTAATTCTGACCATTGTAAGGTTCCACCGTACTTTCGATCTTAGGTTCCACCGTACTTTCGATCTTAGGTTCCACCAGGTGCTATGTAAATCTTGGGAAAATAAATTAGATATTAAGTTGCACTAAAGGTTTGCCATAATTTGCTTTAAAAGTTGTCACCTTTGTCACAACAAATATTTTTCTTCTTCAATTTTCTAACTTTCTAAAATTAAATTATTCTTCAATGGTTGTTGGCTATTATTGTCAAGATAATTTAGTGAGTAACATAATTTATTCAAATTTAGTAAATTTCTGAAATATGATTAATAAGAATTTTTGTACGAAAGATATATTTAACATAAATACCATTTTTTATTATAAATTCATTAAAGTTCTTGGTGACATATGAAATTGATTATTGTCATTTGTAATTTAGGGTCTTTAAAAATATGTTTAATATCTTCTATGTAAATGTATTATCTATTATATGTTTTTAAATCATTTTAGAAAATATATAATTATTTTGTATGAATTTTAATACTTACATATTTATTTGATTTTGGCCCCTCGAGTCATTAAATCCTAGGTCTGCCCATGTATATACATACAAGACTGCATTAATATGGAAATGTAGAGTATAGCTTGAAAGGTGAGGAAGCTATGACTGCAAAGAAGCAAAAGGTACGTTACAGATTTTAATTTGGCCCAAACATGCAATTTCTAAGAATATTACTGCCATGTTTTCATCTGCAGGGTATGTGGTGTGGGATGTATTTATTCTACACAAGTCAGACATAGGGAATCTTATTTTTTCTTTAATGGCCATATCAAAGCAAATAATGTCACCCTTAGAATTAGAAAGAGACATGAGTAATAATGCCACCCTTCTTCATCAATTTGTTTAGGCTTAGACACCCAGCATTGGGGCAGGTTCTGAAGGATCGAGCATCTTAGGTCACAAAGAGGTATAAATGTATAATTGATTCATTATTGACTTGAACATTGTAAATGAAATGAGATAATTTGATTTCTAATATAGAATTACAGTTAAATAATATTTGTGACTTTTTTTTTTGGAGATAAAGGTCTTGCTTGGAATTCAAGCCATCTATGGTTTCAATTGTGCTTTATGTCTTGATTCAGTGTTACTTGTGTTTGCTCTGCCAGGATCAGCAACCCTCATGCCCATTTATTTCTCCAACTCCCTGGTTTCTTATTTTTTTACTTCGTACACATGTATTAAATTTCTGTTTATAGGAAAACACAAGTCCAAAAAAACTACGTGAGTCAAATGTTTTCAATGAAGTTACTTATATTGGGGAAACTTAGTAATGTAATTGTCTAACTCTGAAACATCTCTAGCAGCTTTTATTAATTCAAATGGGGATGTCCATGCCTTTGGCAACCAGCAATGCATCGCGGTATTGTGTCGTATGAGGTGCACTCCTTTTAAAATCCTTTAATAACTATTATCAACTTATATTACTAAATCTTTTAAAATCCTTTATATAAGAAACAAAACAGAACATTTTTTTTTGCCCTAATTAATATATTAATTTCTAAATTTTTTTACCCTTAATTAATTGTGAGGTCCATTAATGATATCATTTTCTATTAAAGTGGTTGCATTTATTGAGCTATTAACAAAATAAAGTATATATACTCATTGGGTTGGAAAAATTATCTTTTGAAAAATAACCACCACTTAAATCATTTAATACTATGGGTAATTCTGGAATAAAATTAAAATTTATGATATTATTAATTAAAATTAACTTAATTTAACCATTTTTTATTGGTCTTGATGAATTAGTTATTTATTTCTTATATATAGGACTAGAGGTAATAATAATAATAATAATAATAATAATAATAATAATAATAATAATAATAATAATAATAATAATTTATAATTTCATTAATAATAAATTAATATGAATGTTTTGAAATTATTCAAAAATAATTCGTTATATATTTTTTTAAAATTTATAGGAAATTTATCTGCGAAATTACATGCAAATTATAATTCGCAGGAAACTTACCTGCGAAATTATTTGCAGATTATAAATTCACAGGAACTTTTCTGTAAATTTAAAATCGGCAAAAACCTTTTATCCACGAACGTGTCCTGCTAATTTTTTTTTGTAAAATCCATAAGAAAATCCCCATGCAAATAAATTTCTAGTAGTGCTCAAGGTTTAATTCAAAAAATATATGGCTCACTCCATTATGAAGATTTTAGTTACAAATGATTATATAGTAACAACATTAGTTAACAATTAACCTTTCCAACAATTATCAGAAGAATCCATCTTCATATTTCATAATTTGTTTCATATATAAACGTGGTTTTTTTTAACAAAATAAATTTCGAAATCTATATCTTCATCTTTTAGGCCATCTTCAATAGTCTCATAAGAACTTGTTCATCCTTTCTCTCAAGCTCTTATCGGACCACTTTTGGTGGGACAACACATGAAGATAATTTATGCTTAGAAAAGAGCCTAAAGAAAAAATTGTAATGACCAGCCGTCGCTACATGATAACTCAAAACTAACAAAGTGGAAGACTTATTTTAATTTGGCAGTTTTTCACTGTCAGTTTCAATTTTGTAGCAATTTTAAAGGATCTGGATATAATGACGTTAGACTATTTTAGATAGCAAGGACCAAAAGGGTTAAAATTTGCAACTAGCCAAAATGGGATGTTTTAAATTAAAGGGACTAAAAGGAAAGTTATTGCAACTATAAGGACCAAAAGGATAATTAAACCTTTTAAGTACATGTGTTTAATTGTGGTTCAAAATTGACATAAAGTATTAACGTTGTTTGGGATTTATCAGAGATAAAGGACAAAATTCACAACATTTTGAAAAGTGAGGGAAAATTTGTGAAAAAAAATAAAGTTGGGAGCAAAATTCGTGAGAAAGTGATAAGTTAGGGACAAAAAAATGCAATAAAGCCATTGAAATTAGCTCAATTTGATTAGACTTGAAAATATGGTAATCAGACATAGGCAGCCATAGAGTCGATAGTTTGGCACCAGGTCCTAGGGCCAGACCACTTGGCCCACTACAATGTCCCTAAGTTTTCTAGCCAATTTAATGAAAGGGCCAAAAAAAGCCCTAACCCACAAAGTTTCACTTTTTAAAGAGCTAGGGTTAGGGCCTTGAAGAGCCAGCCCACAAATTATACCAAATTCAAAATTATTTTTCAGTTGGCCAATCCTTTGGTAATTTTTGGTTAACCTCAGAGGGCATCTTTCGGCCAGCCTCGGGTAGGACATTTTTTGACCAACCTTAACTTGGATTTCTTTTGACCAGCCTCAATCAGGGCTTCATTTGGCCAAACTCCGCCAAGAAATTTTTCGGCCAAACTTAGCCATGACTTTTTTTGGCTGGCCTTGGCCACAACTTCTTTCGAGCAACCTCGGCTAGGACAATTTTCGGCCAACCTCAGTCAGGGCATTTTTCAGTTGGTCTCGACGTGGGCTTCTTTCGGCCAACCTCGACCAAGGCATTTTTTGGCCAACGTCGACCAAGGTAGCTAGGGTATTTTTCGACCAGCCTCGACAAGGACATTTTTTGGCCAAACTCAACCAGGGCTTTTTTCAGTAAGCCATACCCAGTGTATTTTTTGGCCAACCTCAGCCAAGGCATATTTCGGCCAATCTCGGCTAGGGCAAATTTCGGCAAACTTAAGCTTGAGCTTCTTTCGGTTAACCTCAGTCAGGAATTTTTTAAGCCAACCTCGGCAAAGGCAATTTTTTGCCAGGGTAATTTTGTGACGACGTCGATCGAGGCAGTTTTTAGCCGACCTCGGCCAGGGTTGTTTTTCAGCCGACGTCCACTGGGGGAGTTTTCGGCCAACGTTGACCAATGTAGTTTTTAGTCAACGTCGACCAGGACAGTTTTCAGCCGACCTCGACTGCGGCAATTTTCCAATTTGATAGTTCTAATTTTCATGAGTCTTATTTAAATAAAAGCTCAATTATGTTATTAGTCCCTTAAATTTGTGAGTCTGTTTTTTTTTAATCTTCCAATTAAAAATTTACATTTTGTAGTTCCTCAAATTTGAAAAATATTCTTTTTAGCTCCCCCACTAGAATTTAATGGACTAAAAACTACAAATTTTTATTTGAGGGACTAAAAAGAAAACCTCTTAATTTAAGGGACTAAAACACAATTATGCCTTAAATAAATGACTACAAATTATCTTTGAAATAAATCCACCATTTTCAAAGATTTTACCTCTCCAAAGTAATTTAAGTCGTTTTCATAAATATTGAATTATTTATTTTATTGTGATTTTATTTTACTTTGTAACATGAAAGTACTTGTTAAATAATAAATTAGTAAAAAAAATTATTGAAAAAGGTGAAATTCAATAAAAGAAATAAAGTCATAATTAAACTATTGAGGTAAATCCTAGCTTTGGGATATTTATCAAATTAACTTCAAAATCAAAGTTTACATTTTGACTCATATGAAAAGATTAGTCAATTTTTTTTTAAAAAAGATAAGTCAAATTTAAACTTTTTGACGTAAATTTTAAGCTGCTATATAATAATCAGAGATGGAGACATTTGAAACATCATCAATCTTCCTCTTCATTTTTGGTTTCTCGCTGCCATTCAATGCATGTAACAAGAGTGAAGAATCATCACCAGCAACCTCGTGGATTCTTCTTAGTTCTTTCGTGAAGTTGTTCATTTCAGTCACCAACCACAACGCCCTATACTCGTCCAGCGATGAAGAGGGAGAAGAATTGCTTCTTCAGCTCCTCAAAGTCAAGAAAGTGCTTAAAGAAATAAGAATGAATTGTGTGTTTGTTCTGTTTTTGTTCTTATCGCATTCACCAGTTTGTTCTCTTTGGGGGGTTGCAAGGAGCTCCTCTTCTTCATCTTCATCTGTTAGAAGGGTATGTGTCTTTGTGATCGGTTACTGAAATCAACAGATATGGGAAAAGCTAGTCAACCATTGCTGTGAAAACAGAGTGTCATCAACTAGTTCGAGAGCCTACGTTTTGCCGGTACAGATTTCTTTTCACGTGTCAGCTTAGAAAATTTTCAAACTGATTATCTAATCTTAGATTATCTCATTTATGTTAAGATATTTGACTTTTAGAATATTTACTTTAAAAATCATATTAGCATGATTTCTAATTGCTGTGAAATTCTTTACATTGAGAGTATATGGAAAATTAAATTCTATTTTTATATACGTTAGTGTTTTTCACATAAAATCACACTCTCAACGGACCTTGATAATAGTCACTGATTATGTGATTCGTGAGATAGTCTGATTGATATAGAGCATAATTTGACAGCATTAATAAGAAGCTATCGTAGGCCATTACAGAATTATATACATACACGACAGCATTAATAAGGAAATGCAGAGTATAGCTTGCAAGGAAGCTATGACTGCAAAGCAAAAGGTACTTTACTGATTTTAATTTGGTCCAAACATGCAAATTCTAAGAATATTACTGCCATGTTTTCATTTGCAAGGTATGTGGCGTGGGATGTATTTATTCCACACAAGTCAGACACAGGGAGTGCTATTTTTTCTTTAATGGCCATATCAAAGCAAATATTAAAGCATAGCTGTTGTAAAGTTCCCCTTAGAAGTAGAAAAGAGACATAAGTAACAATGTCACCCTTCTTCATCAATTTGTTCAGGCTTAGAGACCCGGCATTGAGGCAGGTTCTGAAGGATTGAGCATCTGAAATTATACTCAAGTCACAAAGAGGTATAAATGTATAATTGATTCTTAATTTACTTGAACATTGTAAATGAAATGGGTTAATTTGATTTCTAATCTAGAATTACAGTTGACTATTATTTGTGACATTTTTTTTTAGATAAAGGTCTTGCTTGGAATTCAAGCCATCTATGGTTGCTATGTCAGCCCTTCTTTGATAAAGTAAAGGGGAAGGATTGAAGCTTTTGTTTATACTTGAAGGGAAACTGATATAGAAAGTAGAAACTATTGACCTGCATACCTTTCTTGTGCTTGGTTGAATGAAGTTCTCCTTTTGTGTTAATCAAATAGCTTTTTGTCTCTTGGGTCAGCAGATTTTGCACATTTCCTTTTATAAAGGCCATTTGCTACTTGCTAATCTTCACACATTCTGAACACTCTACAGAATATTTGGCATGGACTGGTACTATGGGTGCACCTATAATGATTTATCGGAAAGGCATCCTTCCCCAGACCGTTAATTGAAATGAGAATAAGTGCACCTGAAGGTTTTAATTCACCCCATAAGTGCACCTAAAAATCAGTCTAGCAGTTCAAGTGTGTGTGGAGGATTGCCAGAGCAATCTTTTCAACAAACATCACTTTCATGTGATCATCAGCCTAAATACCTACTTCAAGACCTATAAACTTTTGAACACATGGATGACATTTTCTTGTACAAGCGTAACCTCTGGGACTAAGATACTTGGTTTTATGCCTGCAGGATAATGAAATCATGTGGCAGTTGAATGCTTTAACCTGGCACAAGTGTGCTCTGCATTGTAGGAAGTCCAGTACAAATTGAATTGCTTTGTGGTGATTTTGCATTCCAATTTTGCCACATCTATTTATAATCTATTTATAAATTATAATATATAAATCCTAAATTACGAAATAGTGCTATGTCACGTCAAACTATTTGGTCATGTGTCGTTGTCACAAGAATTCTTATTATTTTATTTCTCCCCTTTTGTGTCTACTTTATTATTTAAAAAGAATTATAAAAAAATATTTATTAATTTTTCTATAACTGACATTACAAATTATTAATCATTATATAAAACTAATTATTAAATGCAATTTTAAATTATTAGTTACTCTTTAAAAATTGTAACAACAATATCACATTTATTATATTTTCAAGCCTTTTCATGTATTCTATTAGAAACTGATTACCATTTAATTACTCATTGATTAATGGAAAAAATAATAATCATTTTTATTTTGCCTACCACCAGAAGCATGGTTGAGAGGACTCCTTTGGATATCAACAACAAAGGCAAAGAAGTGGAAACATTGGTTCAGGTGTCTACCAAGAACAATTTTGCTTTGTCCTTGGGTGAAGCTAAGAGATAATATGATGTTAGAAATGTCACTCCTTGGGTGACTCACACTGCAAGAGGAGAGCTTCTAATGCGAGGACTAAACACCAAGAGTATGGCTAGCCTCTCAACTCGAGTATTTGGTGTGAGAGGTTGATGGAAGCTTTAATACTCACATAGGGAGCGCATTCAAACAAACAAATGACACAACAATTGCTCACTTTTGTATTACCTCCTTACTTTCTTCATTCTCTTCTAAAAATTCAAGAGTGTCACTTTTGTATTACATTATACACATCTTTTTAAAATGACATCGAGTATTTGACAAAAAAATTCCAATCATGTCACTTAAGAAAATAACATAAATGTACAAATACATTCCCAACTAAATCTTTAACGAGAGAATTTAGAAATCCTTTATACTTAACTTTAGAAACAACAAAATAAGTCATATTTAAAAACTTTCGTCAAAATACATGAACCATAATATGTACACCACCCTTGCAATTTCTATTATGAAAAAAAAAATTATAACTCAAATAATTAGTAACATTTTTTTGAAGTTCTAAATAAATTGTTTGATCAACATTTAAAATATTTACGATAACTTCTAAGTTTATTTATTTTATAATTCATATTTTAAATAATTCTAAAAACATCTCTAATATATAAATTATTTAACTATAATTCCTTTTAATATATCTGATAAAAAAAAAAGACAAGGGAAAAAAATAAAAAAATATAATTATATGCACATCACTAAATAATTTATTTATTAATTTATAATATTTTTTATATAAATATAATATCTATTATGTTTATTTATGCAATAGTGATAATTTTGTTTGATGACATTAATTAATTTTTCCATGTTTACCATGTTATAATGTAATAAAATGACTAACGAAAATACGGCAATTTCTAAAATTGAAGTGATTTAATATATGATATAATTGTAATGTTGCACCATAGTTAAAATTTTAGTTTAGCTTTTAGATCTATAATAAAACATGACATTTATAAATCGTGGATATTCGGTCTTTTTGTACACTGTCATCTAATCACAACCAACAATGTATGGTAAGTTTGTTGACTTTTACAAAATTACCTTATAAGTAATATCAATGGTGATTTATGATTGGATGACTGTGTAAAATAGTTTTACATCGTCAGTGTATCATCATTAAACTCTAAAGTAATATGATTAAAATAAATTCATCTTTTATTATAAAAAAATGTATGAAAATGATTAGATTTTTGAAAAGAAAAGAAAATTGCTCTTTCTAAACAAGAATTTAGTTTTCATACACTAACGTACAATGTAAAGATTTGTTGTCAACTACTAAAAATATCATCTCAAATAAATATGACTTTTAAAGTAATTATTATAAAAGTTAATCATACATGTCACCCTGTTATTGCATGATAAAGTAAAAAAAATTACAAGTAAATTCTAATTAAATTCTTTAAATTATACACAGACACACACACTCATTATTTATATTACTTTCTAATTCAAAATAGTACCATTATTTTTATCAAATGATAATATTATATGTATATAATGAAAAATGTTTTTTCTATTTTATTATTTGTACAAAATTTTCATATATCTCTTTATCATTTTTTACTTGACTTACTAATTATATTATTATAAAGAATAACATCTGCGCAAAGCGCGGGTATATATCTAGATTATATCTTTACTTATACTTTAAAATGATTCTACTTTTATCATTCAAATAAAATTTAATTTTCTAAACCCATTTTAAAATATCATTCGTATATGTTGCCATTCAAAATATGTTAACCGAAATTATGTTAGCTGAAAAGATAAGGCTGGGGGTTTAGATAAATAGTTTAAATGAATAGTCAACTTTTGTCATCTAATGATAAGATATGTCGAGTGAGATTTTTTCGACTAGCTGTTAGGAATTAAAAAATTCAAGATTTTATAGAAGATAAAAGATTTGGCAACGGTCGGTTGCAATTGGTAAATCCAAAGATAAGGGAAGCTTGATCACGGTTGCTAAGAGATTATCCTGGAAGAGATCCACGAGTTGAAGCTAGGTCCTGGAAAAATAGGAATAGAGAAGGGGTAATGGGTCATGTCTTAGCGTCAGTGGATAACCGAAATAGCTTTAGCTTAGCCGAATCAGTTATGGATCAATCAGTTGTAATTGAACGTTGCCTAAAGACACGATCTGGGGCAGTCAGTTGAGATTTTTAGTATAAATAGATACTCCAGATATGTGTAAAGGACTTGAACCAATCAATCAAAAATCGCATGTATCTCCCAGTTTAAATTTCTTGCTGAATTTACTGTTTTCTGAGTTTAAATTTCGTTATGTTCTTTATCTTTAAATTTATTTTTGAATTTCGGTTATTTGCACCTTCAATCGAGTGCTTTCCTTAGTTACTCGAGGACCCATTTTCCAAAATCAAAAGGCAGATTTCACCTTTTTATAGTTTCAAATCGTCTGATACTACATTCAAATTTTGGAATCGTGTTGGAGCATAGTTAGTCGAAACCAATTCGGCTAAACTAGTTCACGCGACAACAAAATTGGCACGCCTAGTGGGACCATTGGTGCTAATAGTCCCCATTTTCAGTCTCCAGGCCACAATCACTCTTGGCATATGCAGCTTAGGTCTAGAGACCTAGGCAAGATGGATCAGCAACAACCGAAGAAGAAGATCGGAACCAAAACAGGCGAAAGTACATTAGGGATGCCACCATCCCTGATGATGAATCCTGTGTTGACGATGTTTCCAACTACCCCATCGACAAGCACCTTGGTGACAACCGCACCAACTGTAACATCTGTTGCCACCGATGGCCCTGTAGTGATGACAACCTCTTTCATTCACCAATAGATAGACCTTGGTATACATGATATCATGTATCAACTATCTGTGCAACTATCAGACATTGTCAAACCTATGGTGCAAAACGAATTGCAACAGACTAGAGAATTGAAGGCTAAGAAAATTGTTGAGAATTCGGCTACTTCATTCCCACAGAATTAGGATATAACGAACCAGGTAATCAAGTTAGATTCTCCTCCAATTAACAGGAAAATTCAGGCAAGGCTAGTACCAATAGTCCAACCGAATCCATTCGTCACACCCGTTTGGCAAACGGTTCAACCTACAACTGCATCGGCAGGGACGTGGGCCACGACCCAGCCGATAGGCAGCCAAATAGGGACCATCCCTAAAACATTGGCAGCCAATACTGGATATATGCCAATAACTACTCCTGTTCCCATTGTACCCACACTTGGGGGGCAAACAAGGATGATTGAACTTGTAATCGATTTATTTCCCACACAGATGGCTATGGCTAGGCGACCAACTAATGCCACTGGACACATCAGTTTGCTTTATGTTCAGCCTGTTGTTGGACATCAGAACTCCGTTGGAATAATAAATAATGGAGAAGCGTCTTATGTCCAGAATGAAATGCCTGCAAGGTAAACTGCTTTGAGTCAAATCGGTTACCAACCTTCAAGAACTACGTTGGTACCGTTAGTGGATCCCTAGATGATAGCCGAAATAATGAAGAAGTATTTTGGTATCCAACTCAAACCGATGGAGAGACCAACGTATATGAAACCCTATCCAGAGTGGATTTATCGAATGGTATTCTTGCCAAAAGGGTTCTAAATGCCAGACTTCACAACCTTTTTTGGCGAAGATGCCAAGTCAACTATGGAACACATAGGCCGATTCACGGCCCAATGTGGTGAAGTTGGCCAAAATGAGTGTCACAAGCTTCAGCTATTCCCATTGTCATTGACTGGAACAACATCACATGGTACTCAAATCTGTCACCAAATTCAGTACAAAACTGGGTAGATATGGAAAGGTGTTTCCATGACCGCTCTTATAGACCTCTCCCTGAAACAACTATAGCCAATTTGATGAATATTAAGAAGATGGTGGATGAATCGACCATGGATTTCGTTGAAAGGTTTAGAAAAATTGGAAGCAAGTGTTCGATACAGCTGCCAGAAAGCGAATGTGCTGCAATGGCGGCTTGCAACATGCATCCTTAGTTGAGAGAAAAGCTAGTTGCTCAAGAATATAACAACCTTGGTCAGCTGACATCCAAAGAAAATCGGATTGAACAATTTATCCATGAAAGAGTAGCGAGAAGGGATAGATGAGGATGTGGTTCTCATCTGATATTGATGGTTGATGTTGACGAGGAGAGGACAATGAAAATTATGAAGAAGGGGCTGAAATCATGGCAGCCAAAATCCTATGGGGAAAGCCATATTCTTGCCTAGCCTTGAAACCAGGAAGAGGAAAAAGCAATATAGTCGATGGAAAAATAGAATATGATTTCAACATATCAAAAGCTAACCAAATCTTTGACTATTTTCTGAAGGATCAGCAGATTCGGCTGAAAGATGGACACAGGATACTGTCGGCCGAGGATTTAAAAGGAAAGAAATACTGCAAGTGGCATAATTTGTACAACCATTTCATGGCAAACTGCATAATTTTTTGGCAAGCAGTTCAAAAGGCTTTGAAAGAAGACTGGTGATAAACTGGACTTTAATTGTATTTTGATGTGAGTTTAGATGTCATTTTCATACATTTTGAATATATTTTATTGGCAAAACTCACTGTTTGGTGTTAGTTGATGCAAGACAGGTACTCAAGAGGCTTCATGAGGAAAAGAGTTGAAAATTTCATTTTTTTTAAGCAAAAATGCCACTGTCTGGAGGACCAAGAAAAAAACGGCCAGAATTGAAGTAATGCAAAGACCATGGCCATGGTACCATGGCCATGCTGGTTGCGTAGCAGAATTGGACCTTTATGCAAGGACCACGACCGTGGTCATTTTACCACGGCCGTGGTAAGTTACGTTGTCAGCCCATTTAAATTTTGAATTATTATAAATAGGAGGAGAAACCCTTTTATCTTTTATCTTTGGTTCTATTTTGAAAACTGAGGGTTCTGGGTGAGAAAGAGGTCCTGTGAGAGACTCTGAGCTGCGGGAGGACGTAGAGAACACCATTGGGGATCATCACTGTAAAGTCAGAAACTTGATGCGTAAAATGCGTTCGCAAAGGGCAAGCGTACCCTACGCAGTAGTAACAGTGGACTCTAGGAGTCCGGATATCGAACCCAAAGGACCAGTCGCGTTCCCAAATAATCAATTTTACAAATAACTAAGCAATCCAGAATATAAAATCAAATTGAGAAGAATGGTGGTCAATTATTCTTTTCAAAAGAAAGAGAATCGGAGCAGAAAGATTAATGTGAGAACAATTATGATAAAGAAGCCTAGGATTGTGATTTCACATGTACCCCCTTTTCCCCCAATTCTAATCTCAATAAAATCCCTAAATGTGTTACTTGCCAGCGATCTCTTAAATTCGTTAATTAACAATTGATCATAGTTAATAACACTATTTCCCCTAATTTAATTCCCAATTGATCATAGGTGAATTAATTTAGAGCAAATCATAAATCTCAGAGAGGTTGATTAACAGGTTAATCTCCTGGAAATTCATACAATCAGTTTGATCATGCAAATTGTACAAATCCAATCACTTCATAGTTCAGTTAATCGCAAGCAATTGATCATAGACAAGAGATTAACTTATGTTTAGATTGATCGGTCCTAAAAGCAATAAAAGTAGTGAAGAGATACAAATAACTGAATAACATCGAGATTTTATTAAAATTCGAACCGGGATACAAGGGTACAGCTACATCACAATCTGGGGCTAAGAGAAACTAGCCACTCATGTTCATGATTAAGCCAGAAAACTCAAAAGAAGACATAAAGATTACAAAAGGGAAGAAACTTTACAGTGATGATCCCCAATGGTGTTCTCTACGTCCTCCCGCAGCTCAGAGTCTCTCACAGGACCTCTTTCTAACCCAGAACCCTCAGTTTTCGAAATAGAACCACAGATAAAAGATAAAAGGGTTTCTCCTCCTATTTATAATAATTCAAAATTTAAATGGGCTGACAGCGTAACTTACCACGGTCGTGGTAAAATGACCACGGCTGTGGTCCTTGCATAAAGGTCCAATTCTGCTACGCAACCAGCATGACCATGGTAAATTTACCATGGCCATGGTCCTTGCGTTACTTCAATTCTGGCCCTTTTTTCTTGGTCCTCCAGACAATGGCATTTTTGCTAAAAAAAAAAATGCAATTTTCAACTCTTTTCCTCTTGAAGCCTCTTGAGTACCTGTCTTGCATTAACTAACACCAAACAGTGAGTTTTGCCAATAAAATATATTGAAAATGTATGAAAATGACATCTAAACTCACATCAAAATACAATCAAAGTCCGGTATATCAACCTCCCCACACTTGAGCATTGCTTGCCCTCAAGCAATTATTCTGAGTCAAATATCAAAACCAATTCCCTCTAGTCAATAACTTGTAACAGAACCCCAATTTATTCTGAATGGAAAATGAAACATAAGCAAAAATAAAAGCAACAAAGTGCAACAGATTTTTTTCCAAAGAATCCATTAGAATTAAAACACCTGCATAAATGACCAATTTCCCATGAGCCTGGTTCACTCATATCTCATTCTCTCAGTGTTTCAAGGTCAACAGAAATTCTCTCAAATCACACTTAATTGAGCATGTTCATAAATCTATTCATCAATCAACTCAACTCAATCAATTTTTCACAAACAGAACAAATGAGGCATGACAGGGTGTAATAGGGCCCACTTTATAATGATAGGTAGATGCTGAAAGGAAAGGACAACAAAGGGCTCTAATGGCAGTTCACACACAGTGATCTAAAATCAAATGGAGCCAATGCCTTCCCTCATCCACTTTTTCACTACCCATATTTTAGCTCTCACTTCTTCTCCTGTTATTCTATTTTTCTTCTTTTTTTTTCTTCTTCTTTTTTTTGAAGGTTTTTGACCTTTTTTTATTCAATTCACAGGAGAGGAAGTTGAGAGACACTGAATTCCCTTTTTTTTTTTAAACTGGATGCTCTGCATTACATTGGCTTTTCCCCCATCCTTCAGATCACCAAGCATAAACAAATATACATAATTTCACAGAGCAAGGTGACAAATGAATATTTAATTAGGCTCAAAATAGGCAACTAGATGGGGATGTAACACAAAATCTGAATCCAGAAAAATGTCTAACCAATGCCTCAACAGTTTCAGAAAATAAAAAGCCAATCAAGGATATGTATTTCAGGATAGAAAATAGAACATGCCACCTAAGGTGGATCAGAATCACACACTAAAAGAAACAAAAGCTCAAAACTCACATTTCTATGGCTAAGCTCAAGGGAAAACAATTTATTCAATTATGTTCAGTGCTAATGTTCATTTCCTTGAAGAAAATCCCACTGCAATGCTGCAAATTTTTTTTTCAAAGGGGTTCTGAAAACAAAATTTCATAACTATCAAGAATTCAAAAATAATATAGAACAATGTACTGGCATAATCACAAATCACAGCAATTCAAAGCTGGGGAGAAAAACTGTGACCCCCTCCCCACACTTAAAGTATGCAATGTCCTCAATGCATCCAAAAGCATAAATCAACAAGACATGAAAATAAAATGTACTGAAGGGAAACATAAAATAAAGTATTGAAACAAGAAAACAAAAAAATAGAAAAAGAAACAGAAAAACCTCCTCAAAAGCGGGCCTCTAAGGTATCTGGTAATTCTTCTAGTGAGGAGGGACCATGAAACTGAAAAAGAAAAGAAGGAATTTTTTTTTCAGTTTTTTTTTACCATGGCCGTGGTCGGAAAATTTTGACGCTGATTTTCACAAAAATTGAAAATTTTCTACTTCCAGGGTCCATTTACCACACCCATGGTCATTAACCACGGCCATGGTCAATTTAGCACAGCCGTGGTCGTAAATGACGTTGATTTTCACAAAAATTGCAAAATTTCCACTTCCAAGGTCTATTGACCACGACCATGGTCAATTTAGCACGGTCGTGGTCGTAAATGAACCCTGGAAGTGGAAATTTTGCAATTTTTATGAGTTTTGAGCTTTTGATTCTTTCAGTGTGTGATTTTGATCCACCTTAGGTGGCATGTTCTATTTTCTATCCTGAAATACATATCCTTGATTGGTTTTTTATTTTCTGAAACTGTTGAGGCATTGGTTAGGCATTTTTCTGGATTCAGATTTTGTGTTACATGCCCATCTAGTTGCCTGTTTTGAGCCTAATTAAATATTCATTTGTCACCTTGCTCTGTGAAATTGTGTATATTTGTTTATGCTTGGTGATCTGAAGGCTGGGGGAAAAGCCAATGTAATGCAGAGCATCCAGTTAAAAAAAAAAAGAATTCAATGTCTCTCAACTTCCTCTCCTGTGAATTGAATAAAATAAGGTAAAAAACCTTCAAAAAAAAAAGAAAAAAAAAGAAAAAAAAAGATAGAATAACAGGAGAAGAAGTGAGAGCTGAAATATGGGTAGTGAAAAAGTGGATGAAGGAAGGCATTGGCTCCCTTTGATTTTAGATCACTAAGTGTGAACTGCCATTAGAGCCCTTTGTTGTCCTTTCCTTTCAGCATCTACCTATCATTATAAACTTGGCCCCATTACACCTTGTCATGCCTCATTTGTTCTGTTTGTGAAAAGTTGATTAAGTTGAGTTGATTGATGAATAGATTTGTGAACATGCTCAATTAAGTGTGATTTGAGAGAATTTCTATTGACCTTGAAATACTGAGAGAATGAGAGATGAGTGAACCAAGCTCATGGGAAATTGGTCATTTATGCAGGTGTTTTAAGTCTAATGGATTCTTTGGAAAAATTCTGCTGCACTTTGTTGCTTTTATTGTTGCTTATGTTTCATTTTCCATTCAGAATAAATTGGGGTTCTGTTACAAGTTATTGACTAGAGGGAATTGGTTTTGATATTTGACTCAGAATAATTGCTTGAGGGCAAGCAATGCTCAAGTGTGGGGAGGTTGATAAACTGGACTTTGATTGTATTTTGATGTGAGTTTAGATGTCATTTTCATACATTTTGAATATATTTTATTGGCAAAACTCACTGTTTGGTGTTAGTTGATGCAAGACAGGTACTGAAGAGGCTTCATGAGGAAAAGAGTTGAAAATTGCATTTTTTAAAAGCAAAAATGCCACTGTCTGGAGGACCAAGAAAAAAAGGCCAGAATTGAAGTAATGCAAGGACCATGGCCATGGTAAACATGAGTGGCCATGCTGGTTGCATAGCAGAATTGGACCTTTATGCAAGGACCACGGCCATGGTCATTTTACCACGGCCGTGGTAAGTTACGCTGTCAGCCCATTTAAATTTTGAATTATTATAAATAGGAGGAGAAACCCTTTTATCTTTTATCTTTTGTTCTATTTTGAAAACTGAGGGTTCTGGGTGAGAAAGAGGTCCTGTGAGAGACTCTGAGCTGCGGGAGGACGTAGAGAACACCATTGGGGATCATCACTGTAAAGTTTCTTTCCTTTTGTAATCTTTATGTCTTCTTTTGAGTTTTCTGGCTTAATCATAAACATGAGTGGCTAGTTTCTCTTAGCCTCAGATTGTGATGTAACTGTACCTTTGTAACCCGGTTCTAATTTTAATAAAACCTTGATGTTATTCAGTTATTTGTATCTCTTTACTATTTTTATTGCTTTTAGGATCGATCAGTTTAAACATAAGTTAATCTCTTGTCTATGATCAATTTCTTGCGATTAACTAAACTGTGAAGTGATTGGATTTGTACAATTTGTATGATCAAAATTATTGTATTAATTTCCAGTAGATTAACCTGTTAATCAACCTCTCTGATATTTATTCGCTCTAAATTAATTCACCTATGATCAATTGGGAATTAAATTAGGAGAAATAGCATTATTAACTATGATCAATTGTTAATTAACGAATTTAAGAGGTCGCTGACAAATAACACATTTAGGGATTTTATTGAGATTAGAATCGGGGGAAAAAGGGGTACATGTGAAATCACAATCCTAGGCTTCTTTATGATAATTGTCTCACATTAATCTTTCTACTCTGATTCTCTTTCTTTTGAAAAGAATAATTGACCACCATTCTTCTCAATTTGATTTTATATTCTGGATTGCTTAGTTATTTGTGAAATTGATTATTTGGGAACGCGACTGGTCCTTTGGGTTCGATATCCGGACTCCTAGAGTCCACTGTTACTACTGTGTAGGGTACGCTTGCCCTTTGCGAATGCATTTTATGCATCAACTGGCTGAGAAAGGAGCAGCCGAAATAGCAGTCGATACTAATCCTTTCCCAAAATTAGACATCAATATGGTTGCATGTGATGTCCCTGATAATAGGAGAGGAAAAGGATGACGGGTTTGGAACTAAAGACAGACTAGAAACCAAAAGAAGGAGCTTTGGCACTTAGGGTATCCGTGTTTCAAAGACTGCAACAACCACCAGTGGCAAGGGGGATATGGGTACCCTATCAGAACAATTGAAGTGCATTCGAACGACTAGGGCCTCCTTGTAAAGGCACATCAGCAAGAACATCAAACTGAATCACTGGTCCAAAGCTAGTCAATCTACAACAAGCTAGGATAAAAAGGGATGATGTACATAAATTTGAGGAACTTAGTCAGAAAATTTACAAGGGGAAAGAAGTCAGCCAGGTGTTGAAGCTAGACGAAACTCCTATGCTAAGGAATTAGAAGAGAGTGGCTGAATTTAATATAGAGAATGGGATAAGAACTTTGCGTATCATGATTCAAAATAAGAAGGCTCCTTTGTCAAGGATAATCAAGCCTTCAGTTAAGGTGGATGAATGGTTCATAAACTAGGTGGCCCCAAAGTCTTAGCAAGAGGAGGGCTTCTTAAGCAGAACCCAAAAGTTAAGACTTCAAAGAACCTGAGCTCTCAAAAAGATGAAACAGACGTTAGCCATGATAGCCAATATAAAGGCTAAGGGTCAGGGCGAATATTCAGTAAATCAGGTGACTGTGACTTTAGAGCAAGCTTTTGGGAAGGCCTAGCCAGAATAGGAGCCCGAACAGCCTAAGTCCATAAACCACGTCAATGGTCTGGTGACACCCATTGCCGAATCGACTGAAGAACCAGACGAGAAAAAGGACCTTGAGAGAAATGTTGTAATAAGCAACGAACTATGTCAAGCTCAAGAAGGGTAGGATCCTGATCCAATACAGGTCAAAGAATTTTTGCTTGAAGCATGGTTAAGTGGGGATGATCTATTAGTGGCCGAAATCGATGCGATCAGTGTGATACCCAGTGAGTTCTGGGCTAATCCTGCCCATGATGAAAGTTTAGATGGAGATGTTGTTAGTTGCTGTAATTACTTACTTTTTAAGTAATTTTTAAGGATATTATCTCTCTTTTTCTCTCATTTGGAGTGTTGTTTTACTCAATTTGCTTTAATTTCATAATTTAGTTAGAATTTCTCTAATTATCTAGTTTTATGGTTATATCTTAGTGATTTGCCCCATTTTTTTTATAGGAAGAGGAGATCGAAGTTGAAGAACACATTCTGGAGCTACATTCTAACATTTTGGAAGCATAGAAGGGTCATTGTAGTAGCAATCTGATGAAGTAGAAAAATTTGCCAATCAGCCAAGCCAGATTTTCAGGCTGAGCGAATTGTCACTTTGAAGAAATTCTGCACATGTATATAAAGGGTCGACCCTCTTTTATGATAGTAGTCTTGGACATTCTAAGAGACTTATTCTGTTATGTAGCTCATTTTGTGTATGTATTGTTTTATTAGAGAGAAAAGCTCTCTTTTGTTCTTAGTGTTCTTCTTCATCTTCCTTTCTTCCATGTGTATTTTCTAGCTGCTCATGTCCACAAGTGGCTAAGTTCCTCAGTTGTAAGGGGTTAGATGTAACCATACTTAGACTCTCTTGTATCTTTGAATATTTTTATATATATATTCTGCATATTTGTGTTTAATGTTAGTATTTTGCTTATTTACTTAAAGCTTGTTGTGGCTTGATCACCCATAGCATGATCTGTGGACATGATTATTGTTGGAAAACACTTTTGTTGTCTAGATCTGAAGCAATATACCTCATGAACTTTGTGTCTAGGAATGGAGCTTAGTTCATGAGTTATCTTAGGTCACTAGGCTTAAAGCTAGTTCCTTCGTTAAGTTGTTTAGGGATCAAGGCTTAGGGAAGGAAACTAAGACTCTCTGCACCTAAGGAATTAGGGTTGAGAACATTCTTATTGGCTGATTTTAACATCTAAATGCAAATGGAATACATACTATGCATTAATGCAAGAAAAAAGTAGAGTTTGGTGAGATCTAACCCCTGCAACACCTTTATTATATGTTTTTAACCTCTGTCTACTGTTGTGTTTTATTTTAAAATCACAAAAATGTCTTCTTTATTTCTGTCTTGCACTAGATCTTTTATAAAGTTTCACAAAACCAACTAAAGTTTGTGTTGTTACTATTTTCTTGCAAAAATCTGTTGGCTTAGTTAATATCTACGTGAACATTGCCTATATTATGTGAGTCCCATGGGAAAACGATACTTAGACTTATCCATTTACTACTTGTTCGATTTGGTACGCTTGCCAAACGAGTTAACAAGTTTCTGGGGCCATTGTCGGGGACTTGTGTATCAATATTAGGCAACTTCACGTTTATATTATCTTAGGCTTTATTCTTTATTCTTTTATTCTTTATGTTTTTATTTCTGTTGTGGTTATTCTCTTGTGCTAACTTGCTATTCTAGTGTCCTGTATTTCTTTTCTTTTTATGCACACCAAGAGTTCAGCTGGTCCTTTGTACTTCGACTTGGAGATTGAGAGGACAACTAGACAAAACAACAGCTTAACAAGGAAAAGGAAGGCTCTAGAGAGACTTGCTAGCCAAGAACCACATTCTCCTGTTTCACCAAATCTTCCTCTGCCACCTATCTTAGAAGAAGAAAAGCTCATTATGGCGGAAAAGGAAGAAGTCCACGAACCCACGCGTACTTTGAATGATTATTGTGCCAACACAGGGCCGAGATTCTTCAACACCATTTCTAGACTAGAGGTGCAGGCTCACAATGTTGAAATGAAGGCATCTATCATCCACTTGATTTAGCAAAACAAGTTCCATGGCCTTGACCATGAAGACCCTTATGCTCATTTGACTACTTTTGTTGATATTTACAACATTGTGAAGCTTCATCAAGTTAATAATGATTATATCTAGATTAGTCTTTTTCCATTCTCTCCTGATGGAAAGGCAAATGATTGGTACAGAGCCATTCCTCCTAACACTCCCTTGCTTGGGATGAATTGGTTAACAGATTTTTGAACTGTTTCTTTCCTCAATCCAAGATCAACCAAAGGAAGACATCTATCTATACTCTACTTTCACTCAAGGAGCATATGAGCCCTTATGTGAAGCATGGGAGAGATTCAATGGCCTGTTAAGGAAATGCCCAGCTCATGGTTTCAATGAGGTAGCTCAAATCAACACTTTCTTAGCTAGACTTAGACCTCAAACAAAGATTATGCTTGATGCTTCAACTGGAAGCAAAATCATGTACAAAACACCAGATGAGGCTAAAGAAATTATTGAAAATATGGTCTCTAATGACTATAAGGTGCAGCATGACAGAACCCCCGTGCAAGTCCAGAAGAGAGGAGTTCTTGAATTAAGTTATGAAGATGCTGTCTTAGCTCAGAATAAGCTTCTCACGCAACAGCTTGATGCACTAACCAAGCAACTTGCTAATATGCTTCAACAACTCCAAGGCTTACAAGCTACTCAGTCCAACACTCAACAAGTTCTTTGCTGTGAACTTTGTGGAGGTGGTCATTCAAGTGGCCAATGCATCATGCCATCGGGTTCCCAAGAAGAGATCAATTATATGGGGAACCAAAATCGGCAAGGCAATCCTTATGCCCAACCTTTCAATCAAGGGTGGAGAAACAATAATGCTGGTTGGAAGCAAGAAGCTGGTCCTTCGAATAGACCTCCTTACCAAAGTCATCAACAATAATACCAACCTTTTCATCAAGATTGTGTTTATAAGTTAGAGGACACTCTCAATCAATTCATGCAAGTATGTATCACCAACCAAAAGAACACAGATTCTTCCATCAAGAATATTGAAGTACAAATGGGACAATTTGCAAAGGAATTGGCAGAGCTTAAAAGAGGAGCATTTTCAGCCAATACTCAAGCAAATCTCAAGGAATAATGCAAGGCTATAACTACAAGGAGAGGTACAATTGATAGAGATTTGAGTAGAGAGAAAGTGAGCAAGAGGTAGTTGTTGAGGATGTAAAAGATGATGAGGGAGAGAAAAATGAGCTGAGTGAAAAAGAATTGAGTGAGAAAGAGAAAATCAGTGAGAAAAATGCAGAAAAAAGTGTAATAAGTAAGGAGGCTGAGCCAAAATTGACTAAACACCAGATTGCAAGAGAAAAGAAGAAAGAGTCAAATCCTATTCCTCTACAAGGGTTACCTTATCCTCATGTGCCAACAAGGAAGGATAGAGAAAGGCAATTTGCATGTTTCTTGGACATTTTTAAGAGATTGCAAATCAATTTACCCTTCTCAAATGCACTTGAGCAAATTCCAACTTATGCCAAGTTCATGAAGGAACTCCTCACCAAGAAGAAAAAGTACATTGAGAAAGATACAATTGAATTAGAAGTTGGATGTAGTGCTATAATTCAAAAGCCATTGCCTTTCAAGCACAAAGATCCCGGTAGCCTTACCATTCCTTGCACCATTGGAAATATTTCCATCGGAAAAGCTTTGCTAGACTTGGGAGCATGCATAAATCTTATGCCGCAGTCCATGCTTAGCAAGGTGGGGGATGTTGAAATCAAGCCTACAAGGATGACACTTCAACTAGCTGACCGAACCATTAAGCTTCCTTATGGAGTTGTTGAAGATTTGCTAGTGAAAGTAGATAAATTTATATTCCAAGCTGACTTTGTAATTATGGATATGGAAAAGGACGCTGAAGTTCCTTTCATTTTGGGAAGGCCATTTATGATGATAGCTCGTGCCTTGATTGATGTCAGTGATGGACAATTCAAATGAGGGTGCAAGATGAAGAAGTCACTTTTAATGTGTTTGAAGTAATGTAGCACCCTAGTGAAGATAAATCATGCTTTAGAGTGGATGTCCTGGAGGAAATCTACACTACCTCTAGAAAGTAAGTACGTAGTTCCACTCCTCTTGAGAAAGCTCTAATTATTGCATTCGAGTTACTTAATAAGGTGGAAGAGAATGAAATTGAGGAATACTTGAAGAGCCTTGATACTTTGAAGGAAATTCCCCCACATGAAGAAATTGTTGAAGATTTGAAGAAAGATGAGAAAGTGGAGGAAACCAAGTCCGAGTTGAAGGTGCTGCCTCCACATTTGAAGTGTGTGTTCCTTGAAGAAAATGATGGTAAGCCAGTCATTATTAGTAATTCCTTATCTACTTCAGAGGAGGAAAAATTAATTGAGGGTTTGAAAGCAAACAAAGGAGCCATTGGATGGTCTATCTTTGATCTCAAAGGGATAAGTCCTTCTTATTGCATGCATAGGATCTTCATGGAAGATGATTTCAAACCTGTGGCTCAACCTCAAAGAAGACTTAATCCTATGATGAAGGAAGAAGTGAGAAAGCAAGTCTTAAAGTTATTGGAAGCTGGACTAATCTAACCTATATCCAATAGTGCATGGGTGAGCCGTGTGCAAGTTGTTCCTAAAAAGGGTGGCATGACAGTTATCTGCAATGAGAAGAATGAGTTGATTCCTATAAGAACTATCACGGGATGGAGAATGTGCATAGACTATAGATCATTTTCCCCTTCCTTTCATGGATCAAATGTTGGAGAGACTAGCTAGTCAAGCTTTCTATTGCTTCTTGGATGGTTACTTGGGCTATAACCAAATTGCTGTGGATCCTAAAGACCAAGAGAAGAAAACCTTCTCTTGTCCTTTTTGAGTCTTTGCATATAGAAAGATGCCATTTGGATTATGCAATGCACCTGCCACTTTCCAAAGGTGTATGCTAGCTATCTTCTCGAATTTGGTGGAGAAATGCATAGAAGTCTTCATGGATGACTTTTCTGTTTTTGGTGGTTCATTTGAACTGTGCTTGTCCAACTTGGAAACTAGTTTGAAGAGGTGTGTTGAGACAAATCTCATCCTTAATTAGGAGAAATGCCATTTTATGGTGACCGAACAAATTGTTCTTGGCCACAAAATATCATCAAGAGGAATTGAAGTTGACAAAGCCAAAATAGATGTCATTGAAAAGCTTCCACCACCAACAAATGTGAAAGGAATTCGAAGCTTCCTTGGACATGCTGGATTCTATAGGCGCTTCATTAAAGATTTCTCAAAGATTGCCAAACCATTGAGCAATTTACTGAACAAGGACACACCTTTTAATTTTGATGCTGAATGTTTAAATGCAATTAGCTTTTTGAAGTCTAGTTTAGTCTCGGCTCCTATACTCACTACACCTAATTGGAAAATTGATTTTGAACTTATGTGTGATGCTAGTGATTATGCAATAGGGGCTGTTCTAGGCCAAAGAAAGAACAAAATTTTTCATCCCATACATTATGCTAGAAAGGTGCTCAATGAACACCAAGTGGATTATGCAACAACTGAAAAAAAGTTGCTAGCAATAATGTATGCTTTGGAAAAGTTTCGTTCTTATTTAATTGGTTCCAAAATAGTTGTGTACATTGATCACGCTGCCATTAAATACTTGTTGTCAAAACTCGATTCCAAGCCTATACTCATTTGTTAGGTTTTGTTGCTGCAAGAATTTGATCTTGAAATTAAGGACAAGAAAGGAAGTGAGAACAAAGTTGCTGATCACTTGTCACGACTTATAAATGATGAGGTGACCACTCTTGAGAAATAAATCCTTGAAGAGTTCCCTGATGAGAATTGCTTGTGGTGCAAGAAAGGTCATGGTTTGCGGATATGGCAAACTACAAGGCTGGTGGATTCATTCTAACGGATATGAATTGGCACCAAAAGAAGAAAATTTTCAAGGATTCTCGTTTCTATGTGTGGAATGATCCTCATTTATTCAAAATTGGAGCTGATAATTAACTTAGAAGATGTGTTGCCAAGGAGGAAGCAAGGAACATCCTATGGCATTGCCATAATTCACCTTGTAGAGGTCACTACAATAGAGAGAGGACTGCTGCAAAGGTCCTCCAATCTGGATTCTTTTGGCCTACCATATTCAAAGATACTCATGATCATGTGCAAAGATGTAATAAATGCCAAAGAACCGGGGGGATATCAAGAAGGTATGAGATGCCACTTCAAAACATTCTTGAAGTGGAGGTCTTTGATTGTTGGGGTATAGACTTTGTGTAACGACCCAATTTTCACCTATAGGAATTTCCGTAATTAAATTATTTTAAGAAATTAAATATTTCTTGAAATAAGCCTTGTTGAATTAAAGAGAATTATGAACGTAAGAAATTGCGAGTAATTCTTTTAATATTGTGTGAATTGTGTGATAATTCTTTTATTATTACATTTTATTTGATTTCATGTATTAATAATTCAGTTATTAATTATTTTCTATGTGTTGTTATATGGACCTAGAATAAAAATATGTTAGATTTTGGGCCTAGAAAACAATAAAACAAAAATAAAACCTGAAGGGGGTGTGAATAGCAGAAAAGGATGGTGCTAGAAGTAAAACTATTCAGATTCTCAAACAAGAATGCCGAAGGTTTTTCTTTAATTTAATGGGAATAATTAATTAGTTAAACAGAATTATTAAAATAAAAACAATAAATTAGAATATTAAGAGGTAGAATAATGGACAATTAAATGTTTAATAATCATAGGATTTATGAGTTCTTATCCATCATTAGTACTATTTATCACCTTGTCTCCCAATCTAGCCTATAAATATCAACCCCCATTCCTTAGTTCATCACACCTTCCTAGAGAGAAGATAGAAAGATTAGAGAAAAAGCTAGAGAGAAGGAAGATTTTGGAGCTCTCCTTAGTGGTGGTGGTGTTGAGCAAGTGGTTTAGGGAAAGGAAGAAGAGGCTTTCAACTTCATGCAAGCTTAGGAGAAATAGGTATGGGTGAGATTGTATTTTTAAGTATGTGAGTGTGGAGATGGACCTCAAGTCCTCTCATTTCATGGTTTGATCTTATATATGCATGATATGTATTTCTATAATGGTTTGTATGCTATTATTTTAAATGTGTGTGAATTAAATATTGAAATTTGATGAATGCTATGATGAAATTGTAAGAACAAATATGAACATGATGAGTGTAGTAAGAAAACCAAAAATTTGGTCCTTTAATCCTAAAAGGGGGAGTATTTTCATGATTCCTTGTTAGTGTTTTCTTTATTTAAGTATAATGATGGCATTAAACTATATATATATATATATATATATATATATATATATATAGGTGTATGAGGAAAATTATATTTTTGAGATATATTGTTGTTACATAAGTAACTTTTATATTTATATTTCAAACTTATTTAAATAAATAAATTGTATTTTTATCTAGTTACGAATGACTATCTTATTTTATAATGAAATTAAGTATAAAGGAGATATCAAATATTTGAGATTATATACTTGTGTATGATTTTATTATAATAATTTTCTTATAGTAACAAATATTAAATGTAATTATTTCCATGATGTTTTTGAAAAGAAAAGCATGAAAAATAATAAGTTTAAATGAGAATTATATATAATTATGAGTATTTGTTAACTATAAATATGTGAACGCGTTTAATATGTTGTCACCATTAAAACACATTATATTATGAGATTGTTATGACTTGGAATGATTGATAGTGTACCAAGATTATTATTTATTGATGTTTCTCGTACCATATCCTTTATATAAATTGCTAAAGGGTGAGAACGACCCTTATGAGTAGTTTTACTCTGCGGAAATATTCCGAGAGTAAGTACCTTAGAGCCTCGAGGACTTGGATTAGCCAAGTAGGACGGAGGGTACGATTGGATGTGGTGCGGGAAGCTACAATTTGGTACACTGCGAGTTGAGATGCATGGCCCAGGTAAGAGGTCTAAGGGATGGAAGGCATCGAGTGTGTGACGTCCCAATGGGTAGGTCGGCCCCCTACATTCCGGGATTGATAGTGCCAGCTCATAACATCTCGATAAACGTAGAGACAACTTATGATGACGTGGAGGGTATACCTCTTTTGAAAACAATTCGCTGAGTATTCTTGAAAGTTACGCGTAATAAGATTATTCATCTGGCAGCTGGTATTGGTGTCAGCGTACCAAGATGGATGTTAACTGCACATGTTTGGGACTATGGCAGGGTTGAGGTATACTTACTCCCCATCACTTCCCGAAGGTTGAATCGTGATCAGTGGTTGATCAACCGAGAGTATGGATCCATACAGTGATGATGATGTAAAGAAGAAGATGATGATGGGATGAAACTTAGGATGTCTAGACTTTTCTACTATATAATATATATATATATATATATATATATATATATATATATATATATATATATGTATGTATGTATTTATTTATATAGTTGTATGTACTCTGTTGTTTGTTGTGCTCTAGAATGAGAAAAGTTCTCTACTCTTTTCATGGGGTGGCACCGGAAGAATACGATCTCACCCCATTTCCTTTATTTTTTAGATGGATCCGCTTATTTGGGATCTGGCAATGGAGTTAAGCCCGAAGGGGCAGTGGACTCAACTCTTTGAACCTGAGAGGTATTGTTGCCATAGAGAGATCACTATCCATTTCTTCCCACAATAGGACTTACCATTTGCACCGGTTTTGTTACGATTCCATACCCGCTTGACATTCCCAGCTAATCTGGAGCACTTTTATGAGGACGGGGAGGACCCAGAGGAAGAGGACCCAGTGGAGGGACTAGAGGAGGATGTTCATGAGGGAGATTTTGACATACCAGAGGAGGCTGAGGTTGAAGAAATGGAGGTTTCAGAGGGAGCTATCTCTTTGTCCATGGAGTACCCCCCTCAGCAGGACATTTCTGAGGACTCAATTATGGACTCTCCTTACTCTTCAGATTGGTTTATTGGTTCTCCTGAGTACACACCATCTTCTCTGAGTGGCTACCCATTCCGTGATCATTTTGGGGATGATGAGGGTGGGGATTAACTGGTAATAGGTGTTGTTCTGATGGGATAGATGGATTTGTATTCTCTGTTGGTAGTTATTTTATGATGTTTAGTAGATATCCTTTGAATAATCTAGTTGTAATAAACTCTTGGTTATGTTACCAACTTATTAATAACATCTTGAATAATGATTAAGCTATATTTCTTTTCATATCGGCACCTATGCTTTAATTTTTGTGGTGTTAAAGATGTTTAAAAAAAAAATCACTTGGATTTTCATTAAGAAATTAAATAAGAGTTTTATTAAATTTAAATAGAAAGCGCTTTATGTGTGTTCAGAGTAGAGTAATGTAACAAAGGATGTTACACTTTGTTGGTCCCTTACCTTCATCCTTTTCCAATGAATACATCTTAGTGGTTGTGGGCTATGTTTCAAAATGGGTAGAAGCTATTGCTTGCCCCAAAAGTGACTCCAAAACAATCATTAAATTTCTCAAGAAGAATATCTTCTCTCGGTTTGGTGTTTCTAGAGTTCTAATTAGTGATGGAGGCTCCCATTTTTGCAATGCACAATTGAAGAAAGTCTTGGTGCATTATGGAGTCAAACACAAAGTAGCTTTTCCCTACCATCCTCAAACCAATGGTCAAGCTGAAGTTTCAAATAAAGAAATTAAGAGGATCCTTGAGAAGACAGTTGCTTCTTCAAGAAAGGATTGGGCTGTAAAGCTTGATGATGCTCTATGGGCATATAGGACTGCATTCAAGACTCCAATTGGTTTGTCCCCATTCCAAATGGTTTATGGCAAAGCTTGTCATCTCCATATGGAATTGGAGCATAAAGCTTATTGGGCTCTCAAGTTCCTTAATTTTGATCAGTCCTTGGCTGGTGAGAAGAGGAGGATCCAACTTCATGAGCTAGAGGAGATGAGACTCAATGCTTATGAGTCTTCAAAGCACTACAAACAAAAAGTGAAGGCCTATCATGACAAGAAGATTATGAAGAGAAACTTTCTGCCTAATCAAAAGATTCAATTGTTTAATTCAAGGCTGAAGTTATTTCCAGGCAAGCTTAAGTCCAAATGGTTTGGCCCTTTCATCAATAAGGAGGTTCATCCTCATGGTGTTGTTATTTTGGAAGATCCTTCATCAGGAAGAAACTGGACAGTCAATGGTCAGAGATTAAAGCCCTATTTGGGGGGTGAAATTGAGAGGCTGGCCACAATTCTGCATCTAAGTGACCCTTGAGGTCACCAAATGTCAAGCTAATGACATTAAAAGAGCGCTACCTGGGGGGCAACGTAGTTTTCTGGCCCTTTACTTCTGCATTCTTCATTTTGAATGGTTAGATTTAGTTAGTTACGTGTTTTGATCATTTAGAATTCATGTGTTTAATCTTTGTTAGAATTATGTGTGTTGTTTGTTAATTTTGTTTCTTTATGGTGTGATCATTTGTAGTTGCACATGTTCCATTTGGTTGATGCATTGCAGAAATTAGGCTCAATTATGCATAATTTGCATTTTGGTCATATCTGTGCAAAAATTGCTCTCGAGTGACTTTTGGCTTAAGCCACTGATACTGGCTCTAAAGCCAAAATCACTGGAAGCAATAATTTAATTACCCTGCATTTTTTAGTCAAGCCATGTTCCATGGTTAAGCCAAAAGCCACTTTGTGATCCTTTTTCCAAATTCGTTCTTTTTGCCGAGCCATGCCTCGTAGCTAAGCTGTTGTCCACTTTTTCAAACCCTCAGATCTTTTTCAAAATTTTCCCACTTCCCAAGACTTTTGTCTTTTACCCATAATGTCTCCACTCAGTCCCAATCACCTTTTTCTGTCCCATTTCCCTATAACAGTCACTATTTTGTTTCCCTATTCCACCTTTCCACCAATCAGAATCTTTTCCACCTTTTCTACCTTTTCCCCAAAACTTTACGTCTTCCCCATGCTGCCACCACTTTTACTCCCCACTCCTTTTTCACTTTTCCATTCCCATCATTATTCTGAGCACAACCTTCTTCATCTCTCAACTCATCCAGCATCACTTGGACTGTGACCCAACCCTCTCCATCTACTCGTCCTCTCCACCTTGAGCTTAACCCATTTCTGTCCATACGTGAGTGTCCCTTTCTACGATTCCATCTCCATCTCTGCTTGTCATTTTCGTTCATCATAGAAAAAGATTCTAGGGTTCTTTATTTTCCATTTTTGTGTTCTTCTATTTTGCTTTTCTATTTTTAGGTCTGTAAAAAGTTTTAGGGCTTTGTCCATATGCATCCTTACACTGTCATTTCCCTTTTTCTTTTTCATTTTTCATTTTCGTTTCAGTTTTTGAAGCATGTGCATGTTTAAAATTTTTGTGTTCTTGTTATTTTATTATTTTTATTGTAAAAATGTTTTGACCTTTTGTTCTTTGGGTTTCTATTTTCTTCCCTTTTCGTTGACAAAGGTCAAAGATTTTGTTAGAATCTTCTTTTCTTTTTGCTGTTTTGAAGCTTCCTTTGAGTGGGTATGTCTTTTTCTACCTCTTTTTGTTGGAAAAGTGCAAGTTTTGTTAGTTTTCCTTTTGATTGTGTCATTTTGGGATATCTTCCCTGTTGGGTGTAAGCACATGTTGATTTCCACTTTCTCCTTTATGGTTGATGTTGATCCTTTAGGAAATATTCTTTTATTCCTTTGGTTTTTGACTTTTTAGGTTCTGTTCTTATTTTTAATTTATGGATCTATGTGGATCTTGTCCTTTTCGATGTTTTTGAGACCATTGATGGTTCATGTTCTATTTTTTTTTAATATTCTTTGAAGGTTCTTATTTTCTCTATGTTCTAGGACCACGTTTTGGGTCCCTGTGCTATTGTATTTTGTTTATTATTGCCTATTTGCTGGGTTAGTATTTGGGAAGCACATGGGTCCTGTTGTGAGTGTTCTGTTTTGCCCAAAAAGCAACCCTTTATCTTTTTCTTTTTCTTTTTGTTTTCATGTGTGCTTCTCTAACTAAGAATGGGACCACTCTATTTTTCTTATTCACTTTGTCACCTGCACCTGTTGGAACCACGTTTTTGGAAAAATCTGAGTAGTGCATGTTCAGTAGATTTTGGCAAAGCCACCTGGTGGAAGCTAAGCCAAATCCCCTACACATATCTGCGTAAATGTTCTGGTTTCTGCACATGTGTGTGACAAAACTCCCTTTGTTGTTATGATTCTCAGTTGTTCTTTTAGTTTATTGTTAATTTCTTTTTCTATTTTTCTTTTCTTTACTTACGTGTCGTGTTTCAATTATATTTTGTGATTTTTGTTTCAAATTATTTTCTGTTTCTTGTTTCTTGTTTTTGTCACTGACTTATTTCATTTCTTGTGTCTACTATTGCATTTGTTGTTTTGTTTCTTTATTATTTTATAGCATTGCCCTTAAGCAAAATCTCCCTGTTGAAGCCTCAACCCCTTTGCCAAGAAACATAGAATCATAAGGAGAGGTTCATCCTCTCGAGCTTCCCCTCAACCACGAGAGGATGATGAAGTGGAGGAGATTCCACCACCACCACCAGAGCCTCAAACCCCTCGTGAACCACTTCAAAAGAACCACTTCCTTGTTCCTCCTAACCAGGAGCGTTTCTAAAACAATGCCAACCGAAACTTGATCAAGGAGCGAGAAGTGCAATTGCTGGCTGGAGATTTCAGGATTTTCAAGATGAGATCATTTGAAAGAAGTGGCAGAAACTTACTAATTTCCCTCTCAAGATCAATGAGGAGGTGGTGCGTGAATTCTACGCAAATGCCATTCCAAGGCGAGCCAGTGATCCTGCTCGTAGGTCTTGGGTGAGGGGATGCTTTGTCAACTATGATGCCTTGTCCATCAACCAGTTTCTGGCCAATGACTTCACTGACCCAAACAACCAAGATTGTGGCTTCTTGTTTATGTCTACAAGGAGGACTGCTGTGAGTAACACCGCTGTGAGCAACAACTTGTGCATCCCGATATGTTCTTACGTGGAGAATGATGTTGGGTTCATTTCAAGAGGGCAGCTTTGAAAACCATCTCTTAGATTTGGGCTTCATTCCTCTTCTCCAACATCACACGTACTACCCACACCTCCGAGCTCAGCATGTCACGAGCCTTCATAGTTTACTGCATAATGAACAACTTTGAGATCAACATAGAGAGGATCATTTCCAAGGAAATGCACAAGTTTGTGACTGCCAAAGCTCCTACCACCCCACTTAGGCCTCTCGATTTTCTAGCCCTCATCAGAGCTTTGTCTAAGCACCATGGAGTCAATGTCCGCCATCCTCCCCTCATCAACATGCGTTTTATTGATCAGCATTGTCATAACCTTAGGGAGCCAATCAACATGCGTTTTATTGATCAGCATTGTCATAACCCCATGGAAGTTGGTGATGTCGAGCCTCCTATTCCTCCAGTGGTGGAGCCATTTAACCGCTCACAACTTACTTCTGCTTTATTTTTCTTTTTCAATAGATGGCTACCCTTCACCGCAGCTAGCAGAACTTAAATGATTCAATCTACTACTTCCTTACTCCTGTAGTACCAAGAGCTCAAGGACCATTCCATTGGCCAACCCCTTTGGAGTTTGAGGCTATCGCTACTTGGCTTGGGGACCAGCCCTTCTTTTTGGGGGGTGTTGGTGTTGCTGGTTCAGGTGCTGCTCCGGGAGGTGCTGCCGAGGTTGGTGATCAAGAAGCTACAGTGGAGGATGAAGATGTGGTAGAGGCAGAGGAGAGCGAAGCAGTAGAGGAAGGAACTGAAGAAGAGGAGGACGAGTTTGGCAGTTCTGAGGCTGAAGAGGATGATGATGTTTGAAGGGGATTTGTCTGTTTAATTCCCATTTTACCAGGACAATTTATTTTTCTGCAATTTACAGTTTTTAGTTTGAATTTCAGCTTACATGGTACTTTAGTTTTTGGTTGCTTTTGAACTTAGTTGCTATTAGTTTAGTTTGGTAGTTGGTGATGTTGACCCATGGCTCAATCACGTTTCTGAACTTAGTATTTTGTTTGTGGTTTGCAAGTTAAATTATGTTGTGGTTGTTCATGGTTTTAGAAAAATCCCATCGTGCATTTTCCTAGCTTTCTTCTCGCGCTTTTTAAAGAAAATGCATTTGCAAAACCGTGGTTTGAATGAGATTTTATGGCTGCGCAATTCGTTAGCATAGCTTAGATGCATGTGTGATTTTGAGAAAATGTTTCAAGCATGATATGATTTGGAAGATTGGTTTGAGAATGTTTGGGAAATAATTCTTGTGAGTTGTGTGATGTCTCAAATGATTATGAGTGCCACCTTTGGCACCACAGTTGATTTTGAACAATTCTTTTGTGATGAATTTTTGCATGTGAATGAAGAAATGATCAAGGCAAATTTTGTTGTTGTTTGTGAATCCTAGAGCCAAAAAGCCTTGCCTTGTTACTGTTATCCCCTGTGTGCAGCCCCTTTGAGCCTTAATTGAATTAAATTTCTTCATTATAACCCAAAGAGCCTAAAAGAAAAAACAATACACTTTCCTTACCATTAGATAGGAGAGCAATTGCATGTGTTGGGTTTAGAATAAGTTTGGGGGAATTCTTGCATATAAGGAACAACTTGGGAACAATTGTTGGATCACTTTCATTAAATTAAAAAGAATGTCATGGCTGTGTATGTTTATGTTCTATAATTTATTTGTGTAAAAAGAGAGAGAGAGAGAGAGAGAGAAAACCGAGAAAAGAAAAGAAAAAGAAGATCAAGGAAAATAAAAAGAAATAAAGTTGTGGTTCTTGTTGTGACTATAGTGGCACGTAATTGAGCTTAATTTGAGAAATGTAAGGATTTGGTGTCTCTTTCATTGTGAGGCAATAAGAGGGATTGGGTAAAATATGAAAAATGCATTGATTGCTCTCTTTATCTCATGGTGTTTGCTATTCTAGAAAAACCAATTTCCTTTCAAGCCTATCCACGTTTCAGACCTTGATGAAGTCCTTGTGATCTTAATTTGTTTGCATAATTTTGTTGCATTGAGAAGGAAAGCAAAACTGATTTGTGGTTTCCATTGTGTGTTGACTGTGAGAAAATTCAGCACCTAAAACAATTGGTGCTTGAGTGAGACACTTGAGTGAAAAGAATCAAACATTCTTGGATTTTGTCAAATTTTGATTGTTGTGCTTGTTTCAATTCTTGAGAATTTAGTTGCTTGCATCCTTGTTATGGTCTCGGTTTAAGGCACCATGGTTGAAATTCGAATAATTGGTTTGATCCTTTTCAATTATTAGAAAGGAGCATGTTCTGGATTTGATAGGATGGGATTGATCTTGGTCCATGATTTATGTTCTAGTGTTTGTTGTTTTCAGTTTAGTTTAGTTTGCGTTGTGTTGTTTTTATCTTTTGCTTGAGGACAAGCAAAACTCCAAGTTTGGGGGAGTTGTTAGTTGTTGTAATTACTTACTTTTTAAGTAATTTTTAAGGCAATTATCTATCTTTTTCTCTCATTTGGAGTGTTGTTTTACTCAATTTGCTTTAATTTTGTAATTTAGTTAGAATTTCTTTAACTATCTAGTTTTATGGTTATATCTTAGTGATTTGCCCCACTTTTTGTAGGAAGAGGAGATTAAAGTTGAAGAACACATTCTGGTGCTGCATTTTGACGTTTTGGAAGCATAGAAGGGTCATTGCAGTAGCAATCTGATGAAGTAGTAGAATTTGCCAATCAGCCAAGCTAGATTTCCAGGTTGAGCGAATTGTCACTTTGAAGAAATTTGCACATGTATATAAAGGGCTGACCCTCATTTATGATAGTAGTCTTGGACATTCTGAGAGACTCATTTTGTTCTGTAGCTCATTTTGTGTACTATTTTATTAGAGAGAAAAGCTCTCTCTTGTTCTTAGTGTTCTTCTTCATCTTCCTTTCTTCCATGTGTATTTTCCAGCTGCTCATGTCCATGAGTGGCTAAGTTCCTCAGTTGTAAGGGGTTAGATGTAACCATACTCAGACTCTCTTGTATGTTTTGATATATTTATATATATATATATATGTATATATATATATATATATATATTGCATATTTGTGTTTAATGTTAGTATTTTGCTTCTTTACTTAAAGCTTGTTGTGGCTTGATCACCCATAGCATGATCTGTGGACATGGTTGTTGTTGGGAAATACTTTTGTTGTCTAGATCTAAAGCAATATACCTCATGAACTTTGTGTCTAGGAATGGAGCTTAGTTCATGAGTTATCTTTGGTCACTAGGCTTAAAGCTAGTTCAGTCATTAAGTTGTTGAGGGATCAAGGCTTAGGGAAGGAAACTAAGACCCTATGCACCTAAGGAATTAGGGCTAAGAACGTTCTTATTGGCTGATTTTAACATCTAAATGCAAATGGAATATATTATGCTTTAATGCAAGAAGAGAATAGAGTTTGGTGAGATCTAATCCCCTGCAACACCTTTATTATGTATTTTTAACCTCTGTCTACTACTGTGTTTTACTTTAAAATCACAAAAGCATCTTTATTTTTGTCCTGCACTAGATCTTTTATAAAGTTTTACAAAACCAACTAAAGTTTGTGTTTTTACTATTTTCTTGTAAAATTTTGTTGGCTTAGTTAATATCTACGTGAACATTGCCTATATTATGTGAGTCCCTTGGGAAAATGATACTTGGACTTATCCATTTACTACTTGTTTGATTTGGTACGCTTGCCAAACTAGTTAACAGATGTGCGCATCGAAGAGACTGAATGGGCTACCATTGCTAGAAAAGACACTGGTAGGCTAGTCGAAACTGCATTCGGCAAACCTACATCGGATATGGTAAAACATTTAAGGCCCCTATATGTAAATTCTCATATAAATGGCAAAACTCTATCTAGAGTATTCGTAGACGAAGGAGTAATCCTAAACATAATGCCATTAATCACCTTGAAGAAGCTTGGCAAAGAACGAAAAGACTTGGTGCCTATTAATATGAGAATGACCAATTTTACTGGAGGCTTAACTGCCATGTTGGGAGTCCTGGTTGCCAAAATTACAGTAGGACCAAAGACTATGCATTTTGCCTTTTTGGTAAAGAGAGATATTCCTAGCTTTGAGGCTCAGGACCCGTTGGAAGAAATCAATATAGGGACCGAAGAAGATCCCAGAATGACTAAGGTAAGTGGTTTGTTAGCCGAAATAGACAAGAAATAACTAATAAGACTAATTACACAGTACAAGGATTGCTTTGCATGGGACTACCATGAAATGCTAGGTTTGTCTAAGGCTTTAGTAGAACATAGGTTACCCATCAAGGAGGGATTTAAGCCACATCGACAACTGCCAAGGTGGTGTAATCCTTAGCTTTTGCCTCAGATTAAGGAAAGAGATCGAGAGACTACTAAAGGCAAGATTCATTCGTACGATGAGGTATGCTGAGTGGTTGTCAAATATCGTTCCTTCCATAAAGAAGAATAGAAAGGTATGAGTATGTATCGATTTCAAGGATCGAGAGACTACTAAAGGCAGGATTCATTTTGGTTTTTTTTTCCTGTTATTCATTTATTAAATTTTGAATTGTTTTTTTACTTTGCAGTGGTAACAATGGATTGGAATACTTTTATTTCTGATGAAGTTACGATGCCAAGTAGGTGGGGAAATATGATTGATGCAAGTGAAAATGCTTTTGACCAACCCGTTCAACAAAATGAAATGCAAGCAGATGATTATGTGATGGACATTCAACCTCAGCACAATTATCCCGACTTCTCCAATAATTTCATAACTAATGAGGTTTATTAAATAATTAGTGTTTTTATGTATATGATATTTTTTGTATATGTGTGTTTTGTTAGTGAAGGAATGCATTTTGTTTTTAGGCTTTTCAAGAGCGAGATGAGTTGTTGATGTGGGTTCGATCTGTAGCAAAGGAGCTTGGATTTGTTGTTGTTATAGAAAGGTCAGAATGTGGGAAGAAAACTTTTGTCCTACTGGCTTGTGAAAAGGGAGGAAAGTACAAACAATATAAAGATAAGTTAGTCCGCAAGAGTACTGGAAGCAAAAAATGTGAGTGCCCATTTAAATTAAAAGGGAGGCTTGTGAAAGGCATTGGTTGGAAACTTTATGTGGTTTGTGGTTTTCATAACCATGAAGTCAGTGAAACATTGGTGGGTCATGCATATGATGGTCGTTTAAGCAGTGAAGACAAAACTGTGTTAAACCAAATGACCAAAAATATGGTGAAGCCTGGGCAAATTCTTTTGACAATCAAAGATAAAATAAAGATCATGCAAATGTTAGCACCATCAAAACCATATACAATGAGCGACAAAAATATCGGCGACAACAAAGGGGTCTAAGAACTGAAATACATCTGATGAAGTTGATAAAATGCGATCAATATGTTTATTGGTATAGAAGGGTCGACACTGAAGATGTTGTAAGAGATATCTTGTGGTCACGTCCAGATTCTTTGAAGCTCCTAAAGAATAGTGTTGATATATGATACTACTTACAAAATGAACAAATATCGTCTTCCGTTGTTGGCGATTGTTGGGGTGACTTCAACAAACATGACTTTCTCAGTTGCCTTTGCTTATTTACAATCTAAGAGGATAGACAATTTTCAAATGGCATTAAATAGGGTGAAAGAAATGTATGTCAAAGATGATGTCTTGCCTCAGGTTATTGTCACTGATAAAGATCTTGCATTCATGAATGCATTGGAGAATGTCTTTCCTTCTTCAACCAACTTGTTATGTCAATTCCACATTTCTAAAAATGTCAGGGCAAAATGCAAGATGCATGTGGGCAACACGGAAGAATGGGACAAAGTGTTGGATGCTTGGGAAGGGTTAATGCAATCTACTGATGAATAATTGTATGAGGTAAACTTGAAAAACTTCACAAACCTATGCTCACATTATCCACTTTTCCTTTAGTATGGCCAATGTACATGGTTGATACCTCATAAGGAGAAGTTTGTACAAGCATGGATGGATCTAGGTATGCATCTTGGAAACACAACAACTAATAAGTACTTTTCCATATAATTACATTCGTTGATTTTAATTTTATACTTCGGTTGACATTACTTTTGGTTGCATGATAGGGTTGAAGGTGCACACGCACGATTGAAAAGGTTGCTTTGAGATAGTATGGGAGACTTGTGCAATTTTTGGGATGCCATGAATAATATGCTTATGTTGCAACATACTGAAATTATGGCTTCATTCCAAAAAAAGCATCAATGTTGTGGACCACAAGTTTAATAACGTGCTTTACAAGAAGATACGGGGCTTTGTATAAAACCAAGCACAGGACCTGATCTACAACGAGTACAAATGGGTTGATAGCATTGGTATTGATAGTTATGCTTGTGGCTGCACACTTAGAATTACTCACGGTCTACTGTGTGCGTGTGAACTTGCTAGCTTCAGCAATATGTTTGGCTTAATACCCTTGAGGTCAATTCATGTGCATTGGAAGATGTTATCCATCAATCAAGATGACACCAGTGATCCTTGGGGGTACTTGACTTTGACACATGAGGTGGATGCATTGTTAAAGAGGTTTTCCCAACTTGATGTCTTCAGGAAGATCACAATGAAGACTAAAGTCCGTGAACTTGTGTTTCCAGATACCACTTCGATGTGTCCCCCTCCAGAGAAGGTGAAAACAACGGTTATAGAGCAATTGCAGCTTTGTTAGGTATGGGTGAGGAATCCTGCTATCTAATTTGCCAAGACTTGATTCGGGAACTTCAAACATGGCACTCTCTTTATGTTGAGCTCATTGGCACAGAAGAAAGATTGGTTGAATTAATAAGCTTTTTTGTATCTCCAAGGTGGCACAACAACCATTGACAAGTGGATGACCATTCCTGACATAGGTTATGTGATTGCTAATCGGTATAATGTGGTGTTAGTCCACTTACCTATGCTTCAAAGTTGGACTTTCTTTCCGCTTAGGAGTCGGCTCCATCTGTTGCACAACAACGTCTTATAGCTATTGGATTTATTAACGGAAATCACTTTGTGTAGGTACACATAATATACTAAACAATTAACTATGCAAATTTGTTCATTAATTGAACCTTACTAGTTTAATTTTCATTGCTTAGCTATTTTTAAAAGACGATTGTCCCCTGCCTCTTATTGCGCCTTAATGGAGAACATATTGCACTGTCGAAGCTCGTTCATGGCAAAAACCATACATGCAACACATACAAGAATTCAACTCAATACCATTTCATTCAACAACTAGAGGATCTCAATATGTAGTAGACATTACTAGGGATTCATTTTAGTTAATTAATCCTTTATTAATAATTGTTATTAGAGCACTTTCTTTATGTAATGTTTCAGTTGTTGGACATTTTTTACAAAACTGTATTGTATTGTGACTAATTAATGGTATTTTGTTGATATATTAGGTCCCTATCAAAAATTGTTCCGATTACAATTATGTTGTACAAGTGTACAATGGAATCACGATTCCGTTGTACACTTCTACAACGGAATCACGACTCCGTAATACCTTTTTCAATGAAATCACGATTCTGTTGTACACTTGTACAATGGAATCATGATTCCGTTGAAAAGGGTATTTTCGTAAATCCATAAAAAACCACCCACGTGGGTGGTGAAAATAGCAAAAGTTTGGGTGAGAATAGCAAAGCCCCTGCAGATGCCTTAGGAGAGTCGACATTTTAATTAGTGCCCATGTAATAAATATACCTACTCTCTTTGTAAACACAACACTTACACTACATTTTACCATTTTCAGATTTAGAATCAATGGTTTTCTTCTTTTTCTCTCTTCTTCTTCCTTCTTCCCCTTTCTCTTCTCCTCTGAATTTTCTGTTTGAAGCTCTCAATGATGATGATGATGGAGGGCTAAATCCTCTTTTCAATCCAAGGTTCCCTAGCTTATGGTAAATTTGAGTTCCTCTATGCTTCAATTTTGAATTTATGAGCTATGTTTTTTTTTCCCCTTTTTCTGTTTTTCAATTTTCTGAGTCCATGCATGATTATGTTGATATTTGGGAAGTTGAATTGGGACTAGGGATAGGATTAATTAATTCTTTCACAGTGATCGATTGATTACTTGCTTCAATACGATTTGTGCTTGAATTCCTTTAAATTGAGGAATGCGATTGTTTTCCTGATTTTGATGAATGTATGTGAGATTATTATCTTATGATTTTGTATTAGGTTGCATGCTCATAGATTCATTTTCAATTTTTGGAACTTTGATAATTTATCGAAGCATTGGATCATTGGGTTGATTTTAATCTGATTCTGTTTTTAATTGCATTTCGTGTTCCATTTAATTTCTGATATTCTAAAAAATCCCCCTGTTTCTAAATTAACACAATGTGTTTGATGAATTATATCTTTAGAAGAATGACCTGAGTTGACCCCTGTTCTACAAAATTAATGGGAAATCCAATGCTTTTGGTAGTAGTTCGACAATTGCTATTGGTGAGCATTTTGGGTAAAGAATAAGAATGTTTTCCCTCTGTCTACTACAGTTAACTTTTTTTCCCTCAAAGAATCAGTATACACGTTATTTGCATGTCATGTAAATTTACAATTTATGAGAAAAAAAATAATAGCACTTAAGACTATAGTAATATAGTTCCAGACCACTTAATAAATTATCGTTCAACCTCATTTGGAAGCACGTACACACACTGTCAAGTTTGAAGAAAATGACTCTCAACATTGTCTCACTCTCTTGAGGAATTGAGAGTACACACACCTTCACTCTCTTTGCACATATATAACATTCTTCAGCGTTCAACAGCAACAACTAGACAATTCTCACACATCCCACAGTTGGGTAATTTATTTCCTTCAACCTTTTACATTGTTGTGATTAAGCATAAATGTCATAACTATGATGTGATGCTAGTTTACTTTCCTAATCCTTCCTCTGTGAATCTGTCCCCTGTTCCATTACATTATATTACATGTTTGAGTTGGTCCACTTTACTTTCTTTTGTGTGTTTCCTTTTTCTTTTTCTTTTCTTTTCTTTCTTTCTTTCATTATTAATATTGGGCTGTCTTTCTTCTGATAGGGGCTGAGCTCACATTTCTGATTACTCTATTATGGGTTGATTTTCTGTCTTTTATCCGAGCTTTATTATTCTCACTCCCATTTTTGTTAAGTTCACCCCCAATTTTTTAAAAAAAAATAACAAAAATACCCTTGATGATGCAAATTCATTTTGAAAAATGTTTCAATCCAATTTAAACCAAACTTATATATACATATATATTTTCATTTATAAAATTATGATATCATTCCTGTTTACATCTTAATTTCTTATAAATTTATAAAATTATCACATATATAACTTATACTTATTTATGAAAAATGTATTTACTTTAAGATATTGTTTTGTAACTATTTGAGTAAAGGTACATAAATATAATTATTAAATTGTGTAAATTTATTTTTAATAATATATATTTGATGTGTAATGTAACATCCCTAATTTATGGACATTAGTTATAAATAATAAAGAGACATCTTTTATGAAATAGTCTATATATTTAATGGTTAAAGGATACCCTTAGGCATTATTAATTGTTACCTTATATTAAGAGTTGACAGGAATAAGATAATAGGACCCAATGGAGAGCAAAGACCCACTAAGCCCACACACACACAGAGAGTTTAAGTAGAAGAGGGATGGGAAAGTTAGAGAGAGAAAGAGAGAAGAAAGAAAGGAGTTAGAGAGAAGGAGGAGAAGAAAGAAGAAAAGGAAGAGGAGAGAAGTGGAGCAGAGATTAGAGACCCAACACCCCAGAGCTTAGGGAGGAATTAAACCATCCATTAGACATCTAAAAGTGTTTGGTTCACCTTGTTACAGTCATGTACCAAATGTGAAAAGAAGCAAATTGGATGAAAAAATGAAAAAGGAATTTTAATAGGCTATAAAGTCTATGGAATTGATTTAGGCAAAGTTTTTGTCAGTAGAGATGTGAAGGTGGATGAAGATTCTTATTGGAATTGGGAGACTTCTCAAATGGAAAGGCATTCAGTTTTGCCTTCTTTGGAGAGCATCGATGAAGAGGTTGATGATGATTTTTCCATGAGAGGCACTAGACCTCTTTCAGAAATTTATCATAGATGTAACGTTGCTATAGTTGAACCTACCAACTTTGAAGAAGCTAGTCAGGTTGAAGAATGGAACCAAGCTATGAAGGAGGAGATCACCACCATTGAAGACAACAAGACATGGCAGTTGGTTGACAAACCAAAAGACAAAAATGCTATTGGAGTTAAATGGGTCTATAAGGTAAAGCTGAATCCTAATGGATCCATTAACAAATACAAGGCCAAACTTTTTGTTAAAGGCTATGCTCAACATCCAGGAATTGATTATGCAGAAACATTTGCTCTAGTTGCAAGAATGGACACTATTCGCATTTTTGTAGCTTGGGCAGCTCAAATGGAATGGAAAATTTGGCATTTAGATGTCAAATATGCATTCTTAAATGGTAACTTGACTGAAGAAATTTATGTAGCTCAACCTAAATGTTTTGTTGTTAAAGGAAGTGAAGATAAGGTTTATCAGCTTCATAAAGCTTTGTATGGGCTGAAACAAGCTCCTAGAACTTGGTACAGCAGAATTGATGGCTATTTTTGTAGTCAAGGTTTCAAGAGGAGTGAAAATGATGCAACTCTTTATGTGAAAAGGTTACTGGATGGTGGCTCTTTAATTGTTTCTTTGTATGTTGATGATTTGCTAGTGACTAGCAATAATCAACAAGAAGTGCAGTAGCTTATGGAGAAGATGCAAAATCAGTTTCAGATGTCCAGCTTAGGAGAAATGGTTTTTTTTTTTTAGGCTTGGAAGTGTATAAAATTGAAGATGGAATTTTTCTAAATCAAGAGAAGTATGCTCATGAAGTTTTGAAGAAGTTCATAATGGAAAGTTACAAATTTGTCCCTACTCCTCTGGTGCAGAATTTGAAACTGTCCAAGGATGATGGAGCTGAAAAAATGGATGCCTCTCTTTATAGAAGCTTGATTGGAAGTTTGCTTTATCTCACTTCATCTAGACCTGATCTTATGTATGCAGTCATCCTACTTTCAAGATTTATGCAAAGTTCAAATTTAACTCATTTTGCAGCAACAAAGAAAGTGCTTAGGTACTTGAAAGGCACTACTCAACTAGGAATCTGGTATAAACTCAGTGAAAATGGAAATTTATTTGGCTATGTTGACAGTGATTGGACAGGAAACCTTGATGACATGAAGAGCATTACTGGTTACGTTTTTTCCTTAGGCTCTGGCATGTTTTCTTGGAACTCAAAGAAGCAAGAAATTGTAGCTCAGTCCACTGCTAAAGCTGAATATGTTGCAGCAGCTGTAGCAGCAAACCAAGCTATTTTGGTTGAAGAAAATTCTATTTGATTTGGGAGTAGAGCAGCTGGAAGCTACTGAAATTTATTGTGACAACAAATCAGCAATTGCCATTGCAGAAAATCGAGTTCAACATGGAAAGATCAAGCATATTCAAGTGAAATTTCATGTTGTTCGTAAGGCTGTTAAGAATTGTGAGATCAAGCTTATACATTGTTGTTCAGATGTTCAAGTTGCTGATATTCTGACTAAGGATCTACCTAGCTAGAGGAAGATTTGAAAGACTTAGAGATTTGCTCGGAGTATCCATCAAAAATTTCAAGGAGGAGCATTAATGCAGCTGAAATTTTTGATGCACTGCAGAATTTTCTGATGTGTTATTTAATTTTATGCTTTATGCAGTATAGTTAATGTGTTTTTCAGACTTAGTGTGTTGACTTGTACCTTTGGAGTGTGTTGACTTGTACCTTTGGAGTGTGTTTTAAGACTTGTAATTAAGATGGGCTGGCTCATTAATCTGTTAGGTAGTAGAAGGCTACTGTTCTGTTTTTATGAGAAATATACGTATCAGAAACAAGCATTCTGCTGCTGTATGAATGAATAGATTTCACATTTATGAAATTTTAAGAACTTCTTGTGCCAACAAAAATGACTCAAAATTTTGCCTGGATGCCTCCCTTAGGCAATGCCTATTCAAGCATTTTATTTATTATGATTTTGTTCTCTCTTGAATCACAGTTGTGCATCTACTTATCCAGGCTTTTGCTAGATCCTTAAACTTCTGAATTTTGATTTTTTTTGGTTGTTAGCTTTGATTACGACGTTGTGGATGTGAGTCTGTTATTGTATCACTTAACGATTCCTCTCGAATTTTGCGAGCACATCTGCGGAGCAAACTCATGACTGATCTGACGACATGATTTGCACTTTTGAACCTGTTTTATTATCTTGAGAAGTCAAATAAATGGAAAAGAAATAAGAGGGATAGAAATAAACAGAAAATAATTAAGATGAAAAGGATGTATTATTTAGATGAATAGAAATAAAAAGGAAAAAAATTGTAAATTTTTATTTGTTTGAATAAGTAAAAGAAAGAGTAGAAACCAACATATATATGAATTGCAAAAGTATTTATACAAATAAAAAATCAAATTTATTCTGAAAAATCTGAACTTTTTATTCCATTATTTTTTAACATCGAAGAAGTATTTTGTTATAAAATAATTATTTGGTTTTTAAAAATGTTAAACATAAGTAAAAGAACACTGCTTCCATTTCACATCTCTTGGAGTGAGAAATGATTTGGGTAGGACTCACTAATTATAATTTGATTTCTCATCATTTTAATTTCATATCTCCTATAATTTTTCCATCCATAGTAATTCTTTTCGACTAGAGTAAAATTATCTCTAGTGAAAGACATATGTAGTCTTTAAAAAAATTAACTTTTTCTCTGTTATAATTTCTTATTAAAATGCCTATCTAAATGGTTCTTAACATGATAACAGTGGTTGTGACATAGCATGCAAGACTTGCTCCCTTCACCAATATGGAAAGAAGGGGTAAAGCTTTGACGTGGGTTATGCAGTATAGTCTCAAATTAAGAAAGGTAATATTACATGAGATAGAAAATGTACAATAATCTCAAATTCAAACACAAGCTTGATTGTTTCACAAACAAATAATACAGCATGGACACTGCCACACAGTCTATTAATCAAGATACAGAAAATGAGGAGAAACTCTCTTAAAGGTATGCCAGTGTCTGTAACTCTTTAATAAGTTACTCAAGTTTGGACAGACGATAAAATCTAGACCACAAGAGGTCGTCGAAAAAGCTAAATTGAAAGAGAAGAAACAGAAGTATTGGGAAAACCCCCATTGAAGCCACAACATAAGTAACCCACTTGGATGTGTGATCAAATATCAAAAAGGAGGCTGCAGTAAAAGCCACAACCATAGCAACAATGGAGATTAAAAGTAACCCGATCCCAAGAATCAAGCTGGGATGTAGTGATATGACAAATTTGCTTCCTGCGAATCTTGATGAAGTGAAATTTGACAAGAGAGAGAGTAAAGATGCAGAAGAAGTGAATAATGCAACTGCATTTGTCAATATGAAGACAGTAAACCACGCATTGGTCTTGTCACCTGGAACAGTCAGAAGAGAGTTATAAGGTTGACTTGATAGTGAAGGAAGAAGGGAGGGAGGAATAAGTCGTGGGTTCGAATCCCCCGCTAACAAAAATTAACTCGTTAACAACTAACATTTGGCTGATTAAAAAAAAAAAAAAAAACCTGGAACAGTCAAAGCTGCTGCAAATGCTACCGTAGCAACAAGTGCTGCCACAAGCATGCCGGACTCCGCTATTCCTTTGGCTGCATCTTTAGTTTCTTCAGATAACTTCTTGTGTTCATCATAAAATACATCCATTGGTGTCTTCCCCTTGTTGTTTCTCATTGTTCTTAGCTCAGGAGGAACAGACTCCTTGATTTCCTACATACGAGTTTCATATCAATCAAGAGTATATGTTAGTGGTGGTACTGGTACCAACTACACCTTTAGCTTCCTAGTGGGACCTCGAGATATCCCACAAACTTCAGTCCTTTGAGTTGACTATAAGGCTCATCCTCAGTTGGGACTTAATCACACTTAAATTTCTTGTGCCTTTCCAATGATATATTCTACGGGAATTGAACCCAAGTTTTCTCTCCCACAAACTCAAACATGTGTTATCAATTGAGTTACACCTATATCTTGATTTACCACTTAAAAATTATTTCATGTTAAATTTTTATGAAATACTGTACAATTTCAAAGTTACGACATTTAAAAAATTTCTTAGAGGGTAATATTTACACTTTATTTGGTTTATGAAAGAATGATCGATAGAAAAAAGAAAGTGAGAAGAAAAGAAAAAAATAAAAAGTGAAATAATTATTTAGTTGATGATAAGAGAGAGAGAAGAAAGGAAGAATTATATTTATAAAATGATATAAATATTCCTAAGTAAAAAAAAAAGACATAATAAAGAGAATAAAAATATAAAAAATAAATAATACATCAAAATTTAAGATAAATTTAAAATATTTATTTTATCTATTAAATAAAACAAACTAAAACATGTGAAAAAATAAAATTATTTTTATTTATCTATGGTGAATGTCTGTACTATATAATAAAAAGATAAAAAAAAATGTGGCTAATTAGAAAAAGATAAAAAATCTATAAAGACTCAAGATAAATTTTAAGACACTAACAAATTTTAAATTATTATTTTATTCGTTAAAATAACAGTAATTTTTTATAAAATAATAATTTTTTTATTTTTAATAATCATATAAGGGTACAATAGTATTTTTATTATCTTTACTTTCACTATTGTTGTTTTCTTTCCAAATTGGAGAGATAGAATTTTACTATGGGACCTATATCGTGTTTTCTTTTCTCTTTCATTTACTTTTCATTCATTCCAAAACAAAGAGAGTTAATCAACATGTCATTGATTTAAATGGAAATAGACTCAATCTCCTTAAGCAAAGTTTTAGATATTTAAGCCTTTTGAATGAAAATATATATATATAGTTGGGAGGGCAGACTCTACTAGAAGTAGTCATATAGGTTTTCGACAGAGATTAGTCATTAGCAAATACTCCACACCGATGTCATAGTAAAAAAAAAAAAAAACATAAAGTTAATGTTATACATTAACTCAATCGTAATTTTTAATAAATTTTTTTTATTTATACATTAATCACCATTGATGTGACTTTTAGGATAGTTATCATAAAAGTCAACAAACTTACCATATATAAATGATTGTAATTTTTACACTGTCTGTACATAATATATTTTCTCTAACTATAATTCTAAAGACAATAGATAGCGAATTTTAAAAAATATTAAAATAATGAACAAAATAATGCTTTAGCCCATGCATTGCATGAGCTTTATTCAAAATTTCACTACCTTATTTATATAGTCAATAAAAAGAAATTTAATAAAAAAAGATTTTATAACACATCGAAAGAAATTTTAAAAAAGAGATAATTATAAAATAAACTAGAAACTATAATTTTTTAAATAAAAAAAGATGAGGGATCAAATTACACTAGTGTAACTTGATCAACTATTACACCATTCAATAACTTCATATATAATGTATTTTTATCGATCCAACCATTGAATTATATCTAAATATTACCAAGATTATTTGTGTCAAATTTTGTCAAAATTGAACAACAATAAGAAGGTAATCAAATTATCCATATTTTAGTATATTTTGAAAAGTTTATCTTACGTCGATTTAATCTATATGAATGAGGTAGTAAATAATTTTGGATTAATATGAAATTTTGTGTATATGATCTATTTGAAAAGAACTTTCAATCCAACAGTAAGTTTTAAGAAAACATTATCTAATTAAAAGTTATTGAATGGTGTAATAGTTGATCAAAGTTACATCGGTATAATTTGATACCTCCTAAAAAAAATAAGGAAAGATGTAACGATGTATCTTTATTTTTTTAAATATTAACTTTGAAAATTGAAAAGTAAATTGAATTAAGGATTTGAAATTATTGATAAAAGAGAAAAATCTTTGGAATTAAAAAAAAGTTAGAAAAACTGATAAAAAAAATATTAAAAACAATATAGCTTCAGACAAAGAAGTGAATGGAGGTAGTTATAAAAATATTGTGTATTTGGGTAGTTACAGAAATTGATAAGAGAAATTTTAGGAAAAGAAGAATAACCAGATGCTATGTTAGGAGAGTGAATTACACCACTTCACAAGTGAATGTGAGGGAGAGAGTGGGAAGAGTGGAGCAATGAAAGCACAGATAGACTTATTTATTCATTTATATATAAGGAGATATTACAAACGATTATTTGTAATATCTAATTAAAAACTTATTACTTTTAAACACTTAAAATCAGTCTTGTTAACAAAAACCCTAAAATTTAGGTAAATTTTAAACTACTTTATACACCATCAATGTTGTAGTGAATAAAGAATGATTGAATAAGAATAAGCATATTCACCTTGAACCATGCGACCTCTCTCCGCATCTGAATGCTTGCTCTAAAACCGGAGAATGCTTCGAATTCAACTGGCAGATGGGCAGCTATGTGTAGAACGTTGCTACCTTCATTGCCCACTGCTCCTAGTATAATGTTCACTGTCTCCGACTGAAGTAGAAAGTAAAAAAGGCTACTTTGTCGATATAGAACAGTGTAGTGCAGTAGGTTCTGTCCAGTATTTGGGTCCTTTATGGTCAGTATTTCAGGACTCATATAAAGAATCCATTTCACAGCCGTAACGTTTCCTGATTTTACTGCATCACACAGCACTGCCGAAGGTTGAGTTATCAACTCCAAAATCCTTTTGTATTCAAATGTTTCAACTGTATACCATAATTTTTCGAGCAATAGCAGACCCGTTTTTCCGCCCATCTGTTTCATGTCTAGCAACAAGCATATAGTTGATTGGTCCAAGAAATATTTAACATGAAAACAAAGAAAAAATTAAAATTAAAATTTTAATCTTATATGAAGCACCAATTTTTTTTTAATCTCTATTTTAAAAAGTTCTATATTTTAAACCTTACATTAAACAAAAAAAAAAAGTGTAAGATATTTGCTCCTGAGTTGGCAAACATTTGTCTTATTATACTAACTTAATAAACATCTAATACTATATATTATAACATTAGATATTGATAAAGACCAATTCTTAATTTTTTATATAAAAATAAAAATGTATAACTTTGTAAAATAAGAATCAAAATGGAAATTATGTCAAATATAAAGATCAAAATTTTAGCTTAACAGACACATACAAATTAAAAAAGACATTCTCAACTTTGTGAAAGCTTACTTAGAATTTCTGAAGGCTTTCGCGCCAGCATATGCAATGCTGTTAGGTGCTCTTCTTCATCTCTTGTAATGGCCAAATTATCTCGATATTTTTCAAATAATTCGAATGCCACATCTGTTATATATATGCACAAATTAAATAGCGATGGTGGATTGCATATGTACAAGGCAAGTTAAGATTCCAACTAAATTGAGAAACTGCGTTCGAGTCCATATATACACAAGTCAAACAACATATTAATTACTTATAATAATCCAAAGATGGGGCGTCTGCTGGGTTCTAAATTACTTGGGGCAAAGAACAAAGTAGCTTGAAATTTATATCTTCATGTGATCAGGGTTTTCAATCAAAATTGAATATAGATCATTTGAGTACTTTTTAGTCTCTTTTCATTATGCTATATTAATTTCCCATTAACTGTTAATTAGAAAAGCTAGCTAAGTATAATTGTTAAAAATTAATAAGCTTAATTATATCATTCACGTTAATTACTTATCGAAAGCTACTACAAAAAATTAATTTTAAATATGAAAGCAATGGGAAATTTAGGACCTGTATGGTTTTAAAGGATCATATCACAATCTTTCAAAAACTGATCATTAGATTAATTTGCTATTGAATTATGATCAATTAAACCGAATGAAGTTGGAATTGTAAACATATATATATATATATATATATATATATATATATATATATATAGCTGATATCTGATCAGTTCAGTTGGTTCATGAATTCAGTTTGTAAAAGAGAACTAGATTAAAAAATGGATAAATTATAAGGTTGTTTAGTTTTACACTTACTAAACATGTTGCTTCTAATGGTCATAAAAAAGAGTCGTTCAGTATCCTTGGAATCCATTATGTGAAGCAGATCCCGATACGACAATTTTTGCATCATTTCGTGTTGGCCAGTTAAAGCAGCCAAGCATGGATTTAAATAGCGGACCGCAACGTGCAATGCGGCCGCAATATCGCTGTTGCGGTCGTCTCCGCAACCGCGTCAAGCCGCAATCGCGGAGTGATCTGAAATCACTCATAGCGGCCGCAACGTAGCGGTATTATGACCGCAACATGACGCATCAGCCACCGCAACATTGTCCGATCAACCGCAACCGCCGTCCGACCAGCCGCAACCGCCATTTGACCGACTGCAACTTCCTTTCATAGTCACGTTCCATTCAATTTCTCAGTCAAGATAAAAAATTTCAGATCCCAGAAGTTCCCAACAGAATCAATTTCAGATTGGAAGAATAAAAATATAACCTTTTCTCTGAGTCATTCTCTTTTCTTACTTCTCATCTCCCCTCTTTGCCTCTTTCAATTTTCGATCTTCACCTATGGTAAACACCAGTGCCCATTGATTTCTTGCTCGCAACTTGTTTCATCTTCGGTAGAAGGGTTGCGGGCTGCCATGGCCATGGATGGCTGAAGCTGAATGGTTGTGGGCGGGTGATGACTGATGAGGGAAGAAGATATATGGGGGCTTCTTGATGAATAAAATGCGGAAAGAAAAATACGGAGAGGGATGATGACGATGGTTTCGGTGAAAAAAAAAAGGGCAATTAGTTATTTTATTTTTAATTTTTTAACAGATTTGTTTAATATTACTAGTCCCATGTTCTCATTATATCTTTAATTTAAATTTGTACATTCTCAAATATTAATTTTAATTTATTTTATAATTTAGTAAAAAAAATAAATGGTGGATTAAAATGTTAGCTGAAAGGTAAATATATTATATAAATTAACAGTTTTATTACCTATAATTATATTATCAAGATAATAATTATAGTATAATAAATTTTAAGATGTTTATCTATAATATTATTATTTCAATTATAATTAAATTTAAATTATGCATAGTGATTAGAAAAGGTTTCAAAAATGCATAGAAGCTTTATACAACATTGTAAATAAAATGTATATAAAGAATTATAATTTTTTCAGTATTTGGTGCAAACATTTAATAATTTCACGCCGCAACGGCCGCAATCCGCATCGCAGTAGCCGCAATGCCCGCAACCGCAGAAGCCGCAACCGCGACCGCAATCGCGACCGCAACCGCAATTTAAAACCATGCAGCCAAGTGAACTGGAAGCATCCCATCTGAGTTTGGTATTAGCATGTCTTCTGGGCTCATAAGCTTAACCAACTTTTCCACAAAAGTAGTGTTCCTTGTAGTTATGGCTACATGAAGAGCTGTGTCGCCTCTAGCAGTCAATGGAATGCGTACTATATTAGGAAATTTATCAAGAATGGGTTTTGCTTCGTCCCACATGCCGCTGAGTGCATATGCGTACAGTCCCAAAGAACCTGCAAGCCTTTCAAACTTCACATTATAACATGTCCTTTATATTATCGTAACTATTATTTGAAAATAAAACCTTTTTCTTGTTTACCATATAATTTGCGTGGAAATTCTTTATATAAGGTGTTTTAAGTTGATCATTTCTTTAAAAGTCTAAAAACTTATGAACTTGGAAATTGTCTCAATTTTGAATTCCTATTAATTTCATAATTTGTAAATCTCCAGATACCCTTACTTTGCGTTTCGATAGGAATTTTAATAGAGCAATTCATTTATTGTTTTTAGATAATTTAAAATATTTTGTGGTGAAATATGCTTTTTAGATAGAAATTAAAATTTTAGTAATAATAGTATTTTGAGTAAAAAAATAATATATCTATACTTTAAAAGCGATTCTACTTTTATATCAATCAAATAAAATTTAATTTTGTAAACCTGTTTTTAAAATAAATAATTTTTTTTAACGTCAAGTTATTTCAAAATCTAAAATAAAATATCAGTGCACCCTTTGTCAATGCAATAATAGTTTCAAGTATATATAACTTACTCAGATCTTCTGGAGTTTCAACTTCGTCATCATGCCGTGAGGCAGCAGCTGATGAAGTAGCAACTGAAGTCAAATGATTCGCCACTCTATTACCATCTTGTGGTGAAGTAGCAACTTGAGTTATTTCATTCTCACCTCTACTTTCATCTTGCGGAGAGGCCGAGGCGGCAGCTGAAGTAGTAGGAACTGGAGTTTGCTCATGACTTTGACTAGGAATATGATTTGGTGATATTATAATCTGAATGTTGGACTTGGGGTCATCCGAGTTCATTTTCAAAATTCCCTGTTCGGTGTTGCTTTTTATTTCTTTCCAGGCTTGCAGAGCTTGAACATATGGTTGTAAAACATTAGTTTTCCTTTTTATTTTTTAATCATTGCTTAAATAACTTTTTTATTCTGGGTCTTTTGATTTATATACAAATGAATGGTTAATATTTATATATAATTATATGGTCAATATTTATTTCTCTCTTTTTTCACTATCTCAGTTAAAAATATATCAGTTAAAATTAATAAAATTAAAATACTTGTTAATTCTTAAAAATTAACTACAATTTTTGGTGCACCAATAAAGGGGTCATATTGCATGTAACAATATTTTGATTAGGATTACTGTTTGTAAATTGAATTGAATCGATTTAAAAGAGAAAAATGTTAGATCCAATCATTAAGAACCTTTATCATACAACAAGGTCTCTGTTTTTTTTTTTCAATCAGTCGTATCAATTAATTTAAAATGGAGATAGTAGAAGGTAGTAATAAATAAATAAATACAAAGTGTTAAATTTAAGAGAAAAATAATTTTATACTATCATTTAATCACAAATTAATATAGATGATAAATTTATTAACTTTTACTCCCTCCGTTTCCTTTTATCTGTCATTTAAGGTTTATTTATAGAACCAAGGAACGCATTAAATTTTTTTTATTCTAATAAAGTAATTATGAGATTTCCTATTTTACCCTTTTTCATTTCCACTCTACAATAAATGCATGTGTAAATTCATTAAAGATTATGAGATAAGTAAAGGTATAATTGATAAAAGAATAATTAATATGATATTGAACTTTGCAAACGACAGATAAATAGAAACAAAAGTATTCCAAAAATCGAACACTTAAAAAGAAATGGAGGGAGTACATAATTACTTTAAAAATTATATCAATTGTAATATGTGATTAGATAACAGTATAAAATACTAACAAGTAATTGGTCCGAGTGGTGCTGGACTCGGTTCCTTCAATTAAGGTTAATCACCATTAAATTTTAAATTTAGAGTTATTGGATAAGACATGAAAGTTTACCTCGTAAATTTAAGCGGCGAATATGGTGATTCCCCTCCTAGCTAGTTGCTTTAATTCTCATTTGATGCAAAATCAGTTAATTGAAAATGACACGTAGAGAACACTGAACGCCTAAAACCCTGCAAGTTCCTATGCATATTTATAGTACTACTACTAGTAGTACTTGTTGACGAAAACTTTCTGCTTTGGTGATTATGTATTTTATCAATTTTTCATTGACGCAGTTAATTTTATAATATTTCCTAACACTGGTCTTTTTATAGTTGCATGTGCACCTCATAGACAATTAAATATTGTAGTACTATGTAACAAGTGGTCAACTAAAATATCTAGAAAGGAATTGTATTACAGTAAGTTACTAAGTCACTTGAGTTAGTTTGTTCTTTGCCTGAGTTTAATTTCTTCCCGTGAATGACATGTATACATATTGCTAGCTAGATGAGACGTTTAGTCACTCATGTTCTTCAAATTAAATTTAGAGCTTCAATATGGTATTGGAAGAATATTTTGCTTCGCCAATCTGATAATCCCGGTCTTATTCTTGTCTCTCAGTCTCAGCTATTGACTAGGGACAATTACAATTTTTGGAATCGAGCCTTGTGAACGGTGTTGAGTGTAACAAGGACCGGTCTCCAATTCCCATATATCATCATGATCTTTAGATTTGAAATTTGCAATTGGACGAAGCAATGATTCCAGCAGCACCCATTTTTTTTTTTTTTGTGATTGTTACATGTGTAATTGTTTAAGTGTAGATGAAAAGTAAAATCAACTCATTTTCCAGTAACATGCACAAGAGGCAGTGGTGGAATATAAAACAAAAGGTGTCATCAGTACTGTGATTGGTGGCTTCAACATGTGGTCAAGTGATCAAAGGAACAAAAAGAAGTGTGGTACCGGCGGTGATAACCACAAAGGTACGTTTGTTTCACGGATTATTTTTTATTCCTAAAAATATGAGGTTAAAAAAATTTATTTCTATGTTTGTTATGACTAGAGGTGGATTTCTAGAGGGGTTCCAAGATGGTGAGAGGAAGCATCGTTTTGTTACTACCAATAATTGGTGTTAGAAGAAATGTCACGTCTTTTTTTTTTTTTGTCGTTTTGGATTTTTCAAATGTCAACTTGACTTGTGTTGTGTGTGGGGGACCCTTCGAGGGTACTTCCTTGCAATGGCTATAAAGTTTATTTAAATTCAAGTTAAGGGTTTTGGTGTATTTATGCAATTATTTTAGTTATACATTCTATATATCTGTGTATCTGTGTGTGTCAATTTTCCAGAGTCCCTGTTTCGAACGTGCAAAAGAAATATACTATAAAGAAATATATACATCATCCTGATAACGATTGTTTTAAAATTATTAGTTAAAAAAGTTCAATGTGTTTTAGTATTAAATTCGAAAGTTGCTTGTAACCAAAAAAAAAAAATTGTAATTTGCTTTAAAATGTATTAAATGTTTTTATTATCATTTTGTTAAATATGGCTCAGATTATATTTAAAATTGTTTTTATTTATTTTTAGTCTTTGAAAATTATAAATGTGCATTTAATGCTTAGTACAGAACAAAAAATAAAAAATGAAGTTTCATAAACTGATCAAATTCAATGTAAAGTGCAAACTGTCAATAATTGAAAAAATAATAATAATTGAACTAGATAGAATTTTGAGTGTAAGATTTAAAATTGATATAATTTAGTCTAATATCTCTTTATATAAGATTATATACTTCCTCAAACCTCCACTCTTTTCATTCTCCCTCATATTCATTACTTTTCCTTTTCATATATCTAGTATGATCCTCTTATGGTTTTAATATCACCTGAACGAATTAACAAGTTGTAACTAAATATCATAAACCAAATTAAAATAGAGAAATAGGTTGTGCACTAATAGTGTAAAAATTTTACACTGTCATCCAATTCCAATCCACCATGTATGGTAAATTTATTAACTTTTAATGATAACTACTTTAAAAGTCATATCAGCGATGATTTTGCAATTGGTTAACAATGTAATACTACTTTACACTGTCAGTACATGACTATTAAACTCTTTGAAATATATATTTTGTCTTCAAAATTCAAATACGCTCCTAATATGCATCTAATGTATCTTTTTATATTTTTAATATTACTATCAATTGAACAATTTAACATGTTGTAATTAAATATCAAAAACCGATTTCAAATACATATATTTTATCTTTAAAATTCAAATATACTCAAAACATACATATAATATATCCTCTTATAACTGAATGGTTTAACTTAACTTCTTATCTCTTCCGGTCTATTATTTCAATATGTTTCGTTCTAAATTAAATTTATTTTTTTAAAAGAAATTATCAATAATTTAAAATTACAATATATCATAATATAAATTCTTTATCATAAATCTAAAATATATGTTCAAAATTATTTTTTATTACAGATTTTAAATAACATAACTTATATATATAGAAGTATTTATTTATTAGAAATTTTAATTGTATAAAATAAATATTTTTCTATGTAATGTACAAGTTAAAATATTAGTTTAAATTAAATATATATTGTTGTATAATCTTATACTTGTATAAGTAAATATATTTTAAATAACTTTTTAGTCCTTATAATATAAGATTACTTTTGTTTTGATTTTCTTTTAATATATATATATATATTTATTAACTTTTTTTCATTTTAGTCTTTGCACTACAAAAAAAGTGGTGATCTGTGACGGCTAAAAATACAATTTCTGACTGCTAAAAACCACCACAAATGGCATTTCTGACGGCTAAAAAAGCCGTCAGGAGTACGCCCATCACAAACAGCTATTGACTGATTTAAAATAGCCGCTGGTATTGACCCTCAAAAAACCGTAAGAAAATCCTAAACATTTACTGGCGGCTGCAAACAGCCAGAAAATGCATTCTGGATAGTTTTAATCTAGTATTTACTGGCAGCTAATAACCGCCAGAAAATGCATTCATAATTTTTTTTTAAAACCGTTGGGGGAGGAATTGGTATATTAGATAGTGTAGAGAGATTACATAATCATTGAGCATAAACGAATCAAGGATTGCATGCATGAGAGCTACTGTATTTAAACTTGTTACATGAATAAACTAAATAGATATTACTACATATACATTTTACTCTGTTAGCACTGCACCTTGATCCACCCCATTCCTTTTCTGTGATTCCCATTTGCAAAGTTCTTCATGAAGGCAAGATCCACCCTCTTCATGAGCCTATTAACTTGCAGTACATGATGGAAACAAATGGCATTTTAGGTTTCAGAAAACAACCCATCACTATAGGCTTTAGTTTGGGGATTTCAACTTGATTTGAGAGCAAGTCTAGACACAAAATAAAAATGTAAATGCATATAAATAAATAAATTCAACCAACCAAATTAAACACACTTCATCCTGACCAAAAAATAAGCTGGTCCTCTTGAGGATGATAATAAGAACATTAATAAAAGTATAATCTTAAAAGCATGAAGAAGTTAACAGTTCTAGACTGTAATTTACCTAAAATCCAAAAATTACCCCAAGCCAATCTAGAATGTCTACCTCTTTTTTTTTTTTTTTTTTTCCTTCTAGAGTACACATAGAGGCTAGAGATCATACATCAGTTAGAAACTCTACATATTTAGATATTAAGCCAATTAATACTTAATAATGCTATATTCACCATATCAGTATATCCTTCATCTTTTATACAATGAAATTCAGTACTAACCTCTTGTCACCAAGTTGGCTTCCTCTGATGACAGCCTTATGAGATAATAAAATAATTATTACTGGGTATATCCTACATTTTTATAAAATACCCGAAAATAACATTCCCATATTATATTTTCAGGAAAAAATATTCTCAGAATTAAAAAAATAATTCATGAAACAAAAATGTCTCCCAAAGTAAATTTTTCCCCCTATTGCAATTTCTCATATCGAACATAATATTCGTGGGTTGCAACGTGTATGTCTCAGGACATGAAATACTTGATGTAAGTACTCTTTCATCTAAGTGGGTACAAAATGACCAAGTAGTTTTTTAATAAATTCATTGGTTTATTAAAAAAAAAAAGGAACATAATGACCAAGTAAATTTTCCTTTTGGAATGGACTCCCTAGGCTTAATGATGAGATGCTTATCACAACTCATAAGTATACAACAACAGGTTCCAGGACATAAAAGGAATGGGAATTTGCCATCTAAATGTCTATTCCAGCTTCCACTGATTTTTGCTCTGACATACATTACATACTTTCCAACCGATAACAGTTTTTTTTTTCTGGGTCAAAGACCATAGGTGTTCCCCAACCCACTGGGTCAGAGACTAATCCCGCTCGCGGTGTATTGCTGTCGCTGGCCCAAGGAAATATTGCATACGCAGGGAATTGAACACGGATTCTCCCGCTAAATAGATCGTTACCCTCATGTGAACGCAGTAGGGCCTTACACCACTGTGCCAATCATTTGGGTTAACTAGTAATAGCTTTTATTTATCATCTTAATTAATATATATATATATTAATCCACTCATCTCTCTCACCAACAATTTGTTATTCAGTCACAACCTCTCTAATTATATGCATCCATATATATATATATATATATATATATATATATATATATATATATATATATATCTGTTTGACAGCACACACATTTATTTGGCTGGGCCATTATGTTGTGAATATCTTACAGAGGTGATGATGATGGAATACATTCATTCATTAGATAAATACTCACTACTCAGTGGACAGTGGTGATCTGTAGCAATTAAAAAGCACCCCAGAATCTTCATGATATATTGCTAGCACAAGACACCCCTCAACTAATATTATAAAAAAATGAATAATTAAAAAAATAAATAAATAATAAAAATAAATAAAATAAAACAAAATAAAAAGGAGATTTAATGAAAAAGAGAAGTAAAAAAGGAAAAAGAAATAACAAATAAAAGGAGAACTTTTCCTATCATTACTATTGAACATATATGTGTGACTTTAAGTTTTATATTTTACTTGAAGAAAGTAATGTTTGGTTTGATGTGTTAAGGATATATATTCCTCGTATATATTTATCATCTTAATTAATATATATTAATTCACTCATCTCTCTCACCAACAATTTGTTACTCAGTCACAACCTCTCTAATTATATATATATATATATATATATATATATATATATATATATATATATATATATATATATATATATATATCTGTTTGACAGCGCACACATTTATTTGGCTGGGCCATTATGTTGTGAATATCTTACAGTGGTGATGATGATGGAATACATTCATTCATTAGATAAATACTCACTACTCAGTGGACAGTGGTGATCTCTAGCAATTAAAAAGCACCGCAGAATCTTCATGATATATTACTAGCACATGACACCCCTCAACTAATATTATAAAAAAATGAATAATTAAAAAATTAAATTAATAAAAAAAGGAGATCTAAATAATGTTAATAAATAATAAAAATAAAATAAAAAAACAAAATAAAAAGGAGATTTAATGAAAAAGAGAAGTAAAAAAGGAAAAAGAAATAACAAATAAAAGGAGAATTTTTCCTATCATTACTATTGAACATATATGTGTGACTTTAAGTTTTATATTTTACTTAAAGAAAGTAATGTTTGGTTTGATGTGTTAAGGATATATATTCCTCATATAATAAGGCTTAATTATTTTTTAACTTAAATATGTTTTTGTCCCTTAAATTACGTCATTTTTGTTTTTGTCTTCCAAATTTAAATTTGAATTTTAGTTCCTTAATTTTGAAAAATACTTTTTTTAATATTTCTTGTAATAAAAAAATTATCACAAATTGTGCGCCCAAATAGTCAAGAATTAGTTAAAAAAGACTAAAAAAATATTTTTCGAAATTAAGAGATTAAAAAAATAAATTTAAATTTTAGGAATAAATATGAAAATGACTTAAATTTGACAGATTAAGGTAGTGTTTGACCCAGTTTTTTTTCAGCTCTTTATCTGCTTAAAATTAAAAGCTAGGCCAAACACTTTTTAGAAAAAGTTCTTAAAATAATAAGTGACTTATTTTTAAAGAAGAAAAACTAAAAAAAGGAGCCTATTAAAAAGCTAACCCAAGTAGCTTTTTATTTTCTGGTGAATAGCTAACCCAAGTAGCTTATTTCACTATTATGCGGAGCTTTTTTTCTGGTATCCTCCTTGGAATCCCATCATCACTGTTTCGTGTTTGTTTTTTCTTCCACCGTATTGATATAATGTTAATGCACTGCACTTTGTTTCTTATTTTTCAAAAGCACATTCTTATTCTGTACATTAATTCACCAAAATATATATAATATCTGTAAATCATTTTTTAAATAAAATATTAATAAATGAGACAATTTTTGACATTTTAAATTAAAAAGTTTTAAATATTAATATTTTAATATTTTCATTATTATTAAAATAATTGAATGGAAATTAAATTAATTTTACACATTTCACTTTTCTTTATAAATATACCTTTTACTTGATGAGATAACTAATTTTAAATAAAACTATTTTTTTTAAAATACCAAATAGTTTTTAGCTTAAAAGGAAATTTTAAGTTAAGGAAATAAAATTTGACAAACATATTTTAATTTATTTAATATACTAATTAACAGTTAATATATTTAAATATAAACATATTTATATACTAATGAATGCTAATATACTAATTTAGTACTTATAATATTATAATATATTTAACATTTGTATTGTTCTCCTTTCAGTATGAATATTATCATAAAATTCAGTATTATAAGTATTATTCACTAATGAATATATTCAGTATTAAAAGTATTATATTCAATGTTACTATGTTTTGAGTAGGTTAAATTAATCTGTAGGTTTCTATACTATTCGACAATTTTTAATTAAGTCCTTGAACTATTTTTTTTCCAATTGGGTTCCTGAACTTTTATTTAATTTTTAATTAGGTCCCTGCCATTAACTCTATTCACGGTAGGGACCTAATTAAAAAATAAATAGAAGTTCAGGGACCCAATTAAAAAAATTATTTAGGGACCTAATTAAATTTTTTTAAATAGTTCAGGGACCTACTGAATAAATTAAAAGTAAATTAAAATCATACAAAAAATATCACTTAATTGAAGAATGTATTTAGAATGAGTGTATTAGGTTTGTCCTTCATCTTTTATACAATGAAATTCAGTACTAACCTCTTGTCACCAAGTTGGCTTCCTCTGATGACAGCCTTATGAGGTAATAAAATAATTATTACTGGGTATATCCTACATTTTTATAAAATATCCGAAAATAACATTCCCATATTATATTTTCAGGAAAAAATATTCTCAGAATTAAAAACATAATTTATGAAACAAAAATGTCTCCCAAAGTAAATTTTTCCCCCATTGCAATTTCTCATATCGAACATAATATTTGTGGGTTGCAACGTGTATGTCTCAGGACATGAAATACTTGATGTAAGTACTCTTTCATCTAAGTGGGTACATAATGACCAAGTAGTTTTTTAATAAATTCATTGGTTTATTAAAAAAAAGGAACATAATGACCAAGTAAATTTTCCTTTTGGAATGGACTCCCTAGGCTTAATGATGAGATGCTTATCACAACTCATAAGTATACAATAAAAGGTTCCAGGACATAAAAGGAATGGGAAGATGCCATCTAAATGTCTATTCCAGCTTCCACTGATTTTTGCTCTGACATACATTACATACTTTCCAGCCGATAACAGTTTTTTTTTCCTGGGTCAAAGACCACAGGTGTTCCCCAACCCACTGGGTCAGAGACTAATCCCGCTCGCGGTGTATTGCTGTCGCTGGCCCAAGGGAATCTTGCATACGCAGGGAATTGAACACGGATTCTCCCGCTAAATAGATCGTTAGTCTCGTGTGAACGCAGTAGGGCCTTACACCACTGCGCCAACCCTTTGGGTTAATTAGTAATAGTTTTTATTTATCATCTTAATTAATATATATATTAATCCACTCATCTCTCTCGCCAACAATTTGTTATTCAGTCACAACCTCTCTAATTATATGCATCCATATATATATATATATATATATATATATATATATATATATATATATATCTGTTTGACAGCGCACACATTTATTTGGCTGGGCCATTATGTTGTGAATATCTTACAGTGGTGATGATGATGGAATACATTCATTCATTAGATAAATACTCACTACTCAGTGGACAGTGGTGATCTGTAGCAATTAAAAAGCACCGCAGAATCTTCATGATATATTGCTAGCACATGACACCCCCCAACTAATATTATAAAAAAATGAATAATTAAAAAATATAAATAAATAATAAAAATAAAATAAAATAAAACAAAATTAAAAGGAGATTTAATGAAAAAGAGAAGTAAAAAAGGAAAAAGAAATAACAAATAAAAGGAGAACTTTTCCTATCATTACTATTGAACATATATGTGTGGCTTTAAGTTTTATATTTTACTTGAAGAAAGTAATGTTTGGTTTGATGTGTTAAGGATATATATTCCTCATATAATAAGGCTTAATTATTTTTTAACTTAAATATGTTTTTGTCCCTTAAATTAGGTCATTTTTGTTTTTGTCTTCCAAATTTAAATTTGAATTTTAGTTCCTTAATTTTGAAAAATACCTTTTTTAATCTTTCTTGTAATAAAAAAATTATCACAAATTGTGCGTCCAAATAGTCAAGAATTAGTTAAAAAAGATTAAAACAATATTTTTTGAAATTAAGAGACTAAAAAAATAAATTTAAATTTTAGGAATAATTATGAAAATGACTTAAATTTGACAGATTAAGGTAGTGTTTGACCCAGTTTTTTTTCAGCTTTTTATCTGCTTAAAATTAAAAGCTAGGCCAAACACTTTTTAGAAAAAGCTCTTAAAATAATAAGTGACTTATTTTTAAAGAAGAAAAACTAAAAAAAGGAGCCTATTAAAAAGCTAACCCAAGTAGCTTTTTATTTTTTAGTGAATAGCTAACCCAAGTAGCTTATTTTACCCTTATGCGGAGCTTTTTTTCTGGTATCCTCCTTGGAATCCCATCATCACTGTTTCGTGTTTGTTTTTTCTTCCACCGTATTGATATAATGTTAATGCACTGCACTTTGTTTCTTATTTTTCAAAAGCACATTCTTATTCTGTACATTAATTCACCAAAATATATATAATATCTGTAAATCATTTTTTAAATAAAATATTAATAAATGAGACAATTTTTGACATTTTAAATAATTTTTTTTTAATATTTATATTTTAATATTTTCATTATTATTAAAATAATTGAATGGAAATTAAATTAATTTTACACATTTCACTTTTCTTTATAAATATACCTTTTACTTGATGAGATAACTAATTTTAAATAAAACTATTTTTTTTTTAAAATACCAAATAGTTTTTAGCTTAAAAGGAAATTTTAAGTTAAGGAAATGAAATTTGACAAACATATTTTAATTTATTTAATATAATAATTAATATTTAATATTAAATATTTAATATATTTAAATATAAACATATTTATATACTAATGAATGCTAATATACTAATTTAGTACTTATAATATTATAATATATTTAATATTTGTATTGTTCTCCTTTCAGTATGAATATTATCATAAAATTCAGTATTATAAGTATTATTCACTAATGAATATATTCAGTATTAAAAGTATTATATTCAATGTTACTATGTTTTGAGTAGGTTAAATTAATCTGTAGATTTTTATACTATTCGACAATTTTTAATTAGGTCTTTGAACTAGTTTTTTTTTCAATTGGGTTCCTGAACTTTTATTTAATTTTTAATTAGGTCCCTGGCGTTAACTACCGTTAACTCTATTAACGGTAGGGACCTAATTAAAAAATAAATAGAAGTTCAGGGACCAAATTAAAAAAATTGTTTAGGGACCTAATTAAATTTTTTTAAATAGTTCAGGGACCTACTGAATAAATTAAAAGTAAATTAAAAATCATACAAAAAATATCACTTAATTGAAGAATGTATTTAGAAGGAGTGCATTAGGTTTGTCTAAACAGAATCTATAGGGGAAACTAGACTAGAAGTGTAGTAAGGGGATTGATGCTTCCAGAGTTTGAGAATACTAGTTGAAGAACCTGCAGAGGTTGAGAATACTGAGTTTTGAATCAGCAAAGGTGAAAATACTGACTTGGAGAGTTAAGAATACTCAGTGCAGATCTCTATAATCGACAATACTAAAATTAGAAGTAGTCTACATATGTTTGAGAAGTATAGTGTGATAGCCTGGGTAGAATTTGATAATTACTCAATAGGTCCCTGAACTATTTAAATTTTTTTAATTAGGTCCCTAAACAATTTTTTCAATTAGGTCCCCGAACTTTTATTTATTTTTTAATTAGGTTTTTGCCATTAATGGAGCTAACGGTAGTTAACGGTAGAGACCTAATTAAAAAATAAATAAAAGTTCAAGGATCCAATTGAAAAAAAAAATAGTTCAGGGACCTAATTAAAAATTCTCGAATAGTATAGGGACCTACAGATTAATTTAACCTTTTGAGTATTAAAATATTTATTTTTTCTTCTATAAGTATAATATATATATATATATATATATATATATATATATATATATATATATATATATATATAATTTGAAAATTTTATTAACCAATTTTTTAATATTTTAAAAATTATGTTCTTAATATTTTTATTCATTAAATAAATATGTAAATTAAATTAATCGTATAAAAATTATTTTTACCGGACGAGATAATTAGTTTTACATAAAACTAAAGTTTTTAATTTTTTTTTACCAAACAACTTTTAATTTAAAATGAGCTTTAAAGTTAAAAAAAAAATAACAAATAGCTTCTATTTTTTTTTTAAGTTCTTATTTCTAACTTTAACTTAAAAGTAGCTTTTAAGTTGGAAAAAAGCTGGGCAAACATAGGCTATGTTCGGTAAGCCATTTCAGCTAGCTTCTAGCTTTTTTTACTAGTTGAAAAACTTGTTTGATTGTTCGGTAAACAAGCTTTTTTTAGTAGCTTCTAGCGTTTTTTGAAACGCTTCTTGAAGTAGCGTTTTTTGAAACGCTAGCTTCTAGCTTCTAGCTTTTTATAATTTATTTCTTTTTTATCCTTAACATATTTATTAAATTTCCTTATTACCATTTTTAAATAAAATATGGTTTTATTATTTTAACCATTGCACTATTAATTTTCATACATTCTTTTATATTATACTATTTATTTTAACCATTGTACTATTTATAATATTTAATTTATTATTTCAACAATATTATACTTCACGAAATTGACAATGATAAATATTAGATTTATTTTATTTTTCTATTATTGTTGAATAATTTTATATTAGATTATTTATTTTAACTATAAAGCTAATTAACATAATAAAAGTATAAAGTATACTTAAGTGTATTTTTTTTACTTCATTTTAATCTTGATTAAAAATATTTTAATATATAGTATAAGATTAATAGTAGAATGCTTAATATGAAAAAATGTAATATTTGAAACTAAAAATGTAATGAAAATAATTTATCTATAAAAATTGCAAGAGTTTAAATTAATGGAAAAACTAAAATTATAACACCTCAAAATATATTTTTATCCATAAAATAAGATTGAAATTTATATAAAAATATCATACAAATATGTCCATTTTTGTCATTTTACATTCTTCAGCTACTTCAATAGGTAGTTTTACCAAACACTTATGATTTAATAAGCTAGCTTAACAGCTTTTAGCTACCAGCTAGCTTTTCAGCTTCTAGTTAGCTTTTCAACTTTAAGCTAGTTTTGCTGAACATAGTTGTACCCTTAAAAATATATTTAAACATTTTTTTAATCCATAATAAGGCTTAATTATAGTCCACCGCAATGATGAACCGTTTAGCCTGTGCCTTTAGATCCCACATGCCAATTATAAAATCTATCAGCTAGTGTCCATGCGCTTTAAGCTTTAAATCATGTTCATGACACGTTGACCACCTAGACCCTTGCATAGGTCAGTATCTATTAATCTAATTATATGGTAGTATTTTCATTTTGGGTACCATATCACATTCTGGAAGCTTTATTACATCATAAGTTGCCACTTGGTCTGTAATATATATATTAGAACTTGGGATTCCAACAATATACTATATACATTAACTATGTGATAGCATAAAGAAAAAGTGATAGCCAACAATTTACTGAATGGAGTAGAAAGCGTATAAATGCCAAACAAAAAGCCAAACATTAAAAAATGGTAAAATCCTTAAATGAAACGGTGATAGAGGTGCAGGGGCATGATTGCAATGTGAGACATCCTATAGCAGAAATTGTCCCACTTCCAACACAGAAAGGCCACTAACGCATGCACCTTGTGATATCAATGAAATCAGACCCGTGTTTTTTGGCAGAGTATAGGCAGCTAAAGAAAATGCAACCCATATCACATCCCTGAGTAATATTGCAAGTGCTAGCTTATGCATATGGTGTAAAGCGAAGTTAAATAGTGCATATAAGCAAACCACCAATTTTCTAAATCCACTAATAAGATACCTGGTCATTCCCATTTTCATATATGTTGGAAATACATTTATTTATAAAATTAAATTTTTACATTGACATAAATATAATTAGTTGTTTATGTCCTCTTAAAATGTAAAAAGAATTAGAGTATTTAAACAAAGAAAATAATTCAACCAAATCTTAAAAGTTATTTAAATCATTATTTGCTATAGGATATTTGAAAATTGAGACTACTAGCCTGAATAAATAAAGATATATTTTATTAGAATTAAATAAACAGGTACACTACTGTTTTCTTATTATATCAAAATTAAAAATAAATTATTCAAATTTAATCAGTTAAAGAAGTATAAGCCCAAAAGAATTGAATAATAACTTGCCAAAGCATATGCTTGTCAGTGAATAAAATGTAAATTATATAGTATATAACTTTTTAAAATTATACATACACAAATTTTTAAAATTAAAAAAAGTCAGGAGGGGTAAGGCCCCCCAATGCACAACATGCGTCAACGTTTGTGTTTATCTCATCACATAATACTCTCAACGGACCTTGATAATAGTCACTGATTCTGTGATTCGTGAGATAGTCCTCATTGATATAGAGCATAATTTCACAGCATTAATACGAAGCTATCTTGGGCCATTATATAATTATATACAAAACAGCATTAATATACAGATTTTAATTTGGTCCAAACCAAACATGCAAATTCTATTGGGGAAACTTCCTTAGTAATTGTCTAACTCTGAAACATCTCTAGCAGCTTTTATTAATTCAAATAGGGATGTACATGGCTTATGGGAAATTCAATTTTAGCCCAATTAGAATCATCACCACCAAGCTCGTGAATTCTTCTGAGTTCTTTCGTGAAGTTGTTCATTTCAGCCACCAACCACAACGCCACAGACTCGTCCAGCGATGAATAGGGAGAAGACGCGCTTTCTTCAGCTCCGCAAAGTCAAGAAAGTGGTTAAAGAAATAAGAATTGTGTGTCTGTTCTGTTCTTGTTCTTGATGCACATAATTCTTATTGCATTCACCACTTTCTTTTCTTTGATGGTTTGATAGGTAGCTCAACTTCTTGTTCTTCGTTGTTAGAAGGGTATGTGGCTTTGTGATCGGTTACTCAAATAAAAAGATATGGGAAAAGTTAGTCAAATTCAACCATTGTTGTGAAAACAGAGTCATCAACCAGTTCAGGAGCCTATGCTTTGCAGGTACCAATTTTTTTTCACGTGTCAGCTTAGAAAATTTTCATACTGTTATCTAATCATAGATTATCATTTATGTTAAGGTATTTTAGTTTTAGAATATTTGCTTTAAAAATCATATTAGCATGATTTCTAATTGCTGTAAAATTCTTAACATGGAGAGTTTTTGAAAAATTAATTTCTATTTTTATATTTGCTTGTGTTTATCCCATCAAATAGATAGTCTCGTTGATACAATTTCACAGCATTAATAAAAATCTATCTTAGGCCATTATAGAATTATATACAAGACTACATTCTCAAGGTTTAATTCAAATATATATGGCCTACTCCATTCTGAAGATTTTTTTGTATAATACAAGTATATGCATGTATGATCATACAGTAACAACATTAGATAACAATTAACCTTTCCAACAAATATCAGAAGAATCCATCCTCATATTTCATTAATCTATCTGTTTTACAAAACAAATTTCCAAATCTCTATCTTTTAGTCCTTTTGGTGCGTTCATATAGATACTCAGATAATAAATTTATATAATCCTCAGATTGATCTTTTGGGAAGGGTACAGAGACAAGAAATGAATTGTTTTTAATATATTTGGTGTTTCTGTCTCTCCATTTGGTTTGCTTTTTGGCAAACTGGTTTATTGTTGAGGTTTTCTTAAACTTAGTGGCAGAGTACATTTAGTATCCGATAAAAAAAATGTGGCACATCATCATGAAGTCTTGACTCTTGAGTACTGGCTAAAAGTGTTTTCCAACTATGTGCACAAGCTCCCTCTTTCTTTTTAAGTTGGGAAATCAGAATAAATTTCTAGGTTCCTCTAATTTTTATATGTATTACCTTTGGGGATATAATCATGTTTGGAGCAGGATTGTCTTAATTACTTGCATAGTGTGATTTTTTGTCCCTCTTGGACTCAACTATTTTTTAAATATCCAAATCAGATGTGAATATATATTGTTTGATATGTTTCATAGTTATTGAATTGTGTTTCTGTCTGTACCTTCATGAAGTCAGATCAGACATTGAATTGTGTTTGATACACCTCTCTTAAAAAAATTAAGTAACTCCACCAGGTAATGTCATTTGCAGCTGGCCTGACAAACAAAGAGAAATTTTCTTATACCTCAAATGAAGATTGGAGTGACAAAATTGAGCATTGTGTTTTATTGTAAAACAAAATATTAGATTATTATTATTAAAAATATTAATATTAAAAATTGCTAGTGTCAGTGGATTATTTATAAAATAAACAAAACGAATTTATGTTAACGTATATTTTTAACAAATAAATTTTAATAAATAAATAAATCCACAAAATATTATTAAAAAATTAACGTATACTTTTATTATTTGCAAAATTTACCAACGGATTTATTGGTAGAAAAATTGCTTATGGATTCTTTCACATAAAAATCTATAAGAAATTTTATGAGAAATAAGTAAGTGTCATTCATAGATCCCACAATAAATAGAAAGTATAAAAGAAAATTAGCAATTAATATATCTAAAAATAAGTCTATACTCCTTCCATACTGAAATATAAGCAAAAAAAAAAAAAAAATCATATGTGTTGGACTAAAATATAAGCAAATTTTAACAAATTTTCCTTCATTTAATTAGAGTTTTATTTCTAACAATCTTCTCTTTTTCTTGTGATCCTATGCAATTAAATGAAAAGGGTACTTTAGGAAATTAATTATTTTTTCATTGAGACTATCAAAATTAAATGATGTTAACTTGTTTTCTTAATTGACGTGAATCAATTTTTTTCCCTTATATTTTAGTCCGGATGGAGTATTTCTTATAATTAGAACCAAAAAAGATACTACCTCCGTTCCTATTTGTAAGACTCAATTACCTAATTCACCAAGATTAAGGAAAGTGGTTAATTTAACTGATTGCAATAAATTTGTCCTAAATTTATATGCTTTTCCAAAAACCATTGTCATTAATGTTCCTCTCTCTTCTAAAGGCCTATAAATACAATCTCTCTCTTATTTAATTAGGGGTACTTTAGTCTAAAAATAATTAATGCATGAGACATTGTGGATTGGGTCTTACAAAAAGGAACAAGCACTACTTCTAACCATAGTTCTCAAAATCGGACCGGACCGGCCAGTTCGACCGGGATCCGGTCTGGTGACCGGTCCGGATACTCTATAAAACCGGAGGAACTCAGAACCGGTGGGAACCGGTCAAGAACCGGTCAAACCGGACCAAAACCGGCCAAAAATGGTCAAGAACCGGTAGCCAAAACCGGTTTGAACCGGTTTTTTTTTTTTTTTAATTTTTAATTTTTTTCATTTAAAATTTTAAATTTAATATAAAATATTTTAAAAATAAATAAAAACACATATTTAATAAATATCTCAAATAGATATTAATTATTTTATCAATTATTTTTACTATTTTCTTGTAAAACATATAATTTGCTCATTTATATTAATTTATAATTTTTTTATATCTTGATTTTTCATAATTTTATATTATATTAATTTGTCATTTTCTTTCTTTATTCTAAATGTAAATTTGTTATTGTTAATGGACATTATTTTATTTTATTAAAATTTGAACTTAAGTATTATTATAGTTTTTAATGTTATAAAGTTATGTGATATTATATTTGTTTAATATTATTTTATAAATTATTTTATTATTATTATTTTATTAATACCGGTTGAACCTCGGTTGAACCACGGTTGAACCATTGAACCTTGAACCAGTGCCTTGATTGGTTCAATGACCGGTCCGGTTTTAAAAACATTGCTTCTAACTTGGCTCTTATAAATAGGAATAGGGGTAATACTAATTTATTTCTTACATAAAAGACTGGGGGACTAATATAGTTTTGATACGAAAAAGAGATTTATAGTTAAGGATGACAAATCAATCCATTTTTTCACTATCCATCCAAGTTATCCACAAGTAAATCTATCCAATTCATCCAATTAAAAAAATTTATAATATAGTTATAGTAACATATATCTATAGATTCTTCTAGGCTTGAATTTTTAGTTTTTTGGTCCTGAGTCAAAGACCACGGTGTCCCCCAACTCACTGGGTTAGAGACTAATTCCCATCACGGTGCATGGCTGTTGTTGGCACAAGGGAATTTTGCACACAGAGGAAATCGAACACGGGTTCTCCCGCTAAATAAATCATTCCTCTATATGTGAACGTAGCAGGGCCCTACACCACTGCGCCAACCCTATTGGTTTCTTCTAAGCTTGAATATTAGCGAATTTAGTTTCTCATGCTTAAGTTTTGTCAATTAATTTTATAATTTTAGTATTTGATCTTTTTAGAAGCTAATTGCAAGTTTCAATCATTTTAGCCTTTTTTTTTGTCATTGGATAGTGACCAAGGGTGTCCTCCAACCCACTGGATCAGAGACTAATTCCGCTCATGGGTGGTTGCCACTGGTTCTCCTTCTAAATAGATCGTTTCCTCACATGTGAATACAATAGGATCTTATACCACTGCGCCAACCATATAGGTTAATCAATTTAACATTTAATTTTACAAAAAAAAAAAAAAAAACAGAAAATATTAGTGGTTTGGAAGTTAACAAAGATATGATAGAAGGACAAAATTTACAACATTTTAAAATGTAGGGGGCAAAATATGTAGGTAAAAAACAGTTGAGAGCAAAATTTGCAAGAAAGTGATAAACTAGAAGTAAAAAGTGCAATTAAACCATTAAAATAAGCTCAGTTTGACTAGACTTTAAAATATGGTGACCTGACGTAAGTAGGTTCAAATTGATAGTTCTAATTTTCATGAGTCATATTTAAATAAATGTCTATAAATTATCTTCAAAATAAATTCACCATTTTCAAAGATTTTACCTCCCAAGTAATTTAAGTCGTTCTCATAAATATAAATTTATTTATTTTATTGTGATTTCACTTTACTTTTTAACATGAAAGTATTTGTTAAATGATAAATTAGTAAACAAAAATTTAATGAAAAAAGTGAAATTCAATAAAAGAAATAAAGTCATAAATAAACTATGGAGGTAAATCCTAGCTTTGAAATTTTTATCAAATTACTCAAATTCAAAATCAAATTTTACATTTTACTCATGTGAAAAGATAAGCCAAGTTTTTTTTTTTTTAAAAAAAAAGATAAGTCAAATTTAAACTTAAATTTTAAGCAACTGCCATATAATAATTGGAGATGCAGACATTTGAAACATCATCAATCTTCGTCTCCTTTTTTGGCCTTCTCGCTGCCATGTTCTGCATGCAACCTCGTGGATTCTTCTTAGTTCTTTCGTGAAGTTGTTCATTTCAGTCACCAACCACAATGCCCCATACTCGTCCAGCGATGAAGAGGGAGAAGAAGTGCTTCTTCAGCTCCTCAAAGTCAAGAAAGTGCTTAAAGAAATAAGAATGAATTGTGTGTCTGTTCTGTTTTTGTTCTTATCGCTTTGTTCTCTTTGGGGGTTGCAAGGAGCTCCAAAGATATGGGAAAAGCAAGTCAACCATTGCTGTGAAAACACAGTCATCAACAACTACTTCGGGAGCCTATCTTTTGCCGGTACCAATTTTTTTCTTCCATTTATTTTTATAAATTTATGTATAATGTACTTATAAGATAGAAAATTTATATACTATTATCTAATCATAGATCATGATGTATGTTAAGATATTTGACTTTTAGAATATTTTCTTTAAAAATCATATTAGCAAGATTTCTAATTGCTGTAAAATTCTTTACATTGAGAGTATATGGAAAATTAAATTATATTGTTATATACGTTAGTTTTTATCGCATCACATAACACTCTCAACGGACCTTCATAATAGTCACTGATTCTTTGATTCGTGAGATAGTCTCATTGATGTAGAGCATAGTTTCACAGCATTAATAAGAAGCTATCTATGACTGCCATGCTTTGATCTGCAGGGTATGTGGTGTGGGATGTATTTATTCCACACAAGTCAGACACAGGGAGTGTTATTTTTTCTTTAATGGCCATATCAAAGCAAATAATGTCACCCTTAGAATTAGAAAGAGACCCAGCATTGAGGCAGGTTCTGAAGGATGGAGCATCTGAAATTATACTTAAGTCACAATGAGGTATAAATGTATAATTGATTCTTAATTGACTTTAACATTGTAAATGAAATGAGTTAATTTGATTTCTAATCTAGAATTACAGTGAAATAATATTTGTGACTTTTTTTTTTTTGGAGATAAAGGTCTTGCTTGGAATTCAAAACATCTATGGTTTCTACGTCAGCCCTTCTATTATCTATAGAATGAGTCATTATTTATGAACAGCTAAAGAAAACAAAAGAGAAGTGGAGATGTTGCAGCTGGTTCAGTTCAGAATACTAATTTTAATGTGCAATACATTTGTGGTTAGGCTCTGATGAATTGCAGTGGAGTCATAAAGTTATCTCTGAATGATTCACATGGGTGTCTTGAACAACTGGAATGAATACTCTATCAAGACTTGCAATTGGGCCATGATCACTTCCTCTTCTGATTACCTTGTCATAGGCCTGTTAGTTCCTCTCTCGCTTTTTCTGCATTTCCTTTCTCACAGCCTCCTCACTTGTTTCTGTTTTATTTTTTGTGTGTGCAGGGGAGTGCCTAGCCAATCTCTCTCTGGAATTTTTTTTGTGGTGGTGATCGTGGAGTGTTCTCATAGCAGTTTGGTGGTTGAATGCAGGTTGTGGCAGAACATCAATATCTCAGATCTTGGAGCCCTTCTCAAGCTTCAGACTTTAGACCTTTCCAATAACTGATTTTCTTGGGTGATTCCTGCCTCTCTGAGTCAATTGAATAGTTTTCAGTACCAGTGAGTGTCTTGAAAATTGAAACAACTTACCAATTGTATATTTTTTTTACTATTTGTCAATTTTTTGTTTTGTTGAAACTCTTATATGCTAAATCTATGTACTCGTCTTATAACAATGTGAGTGGATCATTGCTCAAGTTCACAGCCAGGTCATTAAAGCATGGTGTCTCTTATTCTCCTCTGCTTGTTGTGTAGACACGGTTGTGTTATATTGTTTCAAAATTTCAATTGTGCTTTTTGTCCTGATTCAGTGTTACTTGTGTTTGCTCTGCCACAAGCCCATTTGTTTCTCGCAAGCATCATCAGAAGGTACATCCTTCTATCCCCAACTCCCTGGTTTCTCATTTTTTTTCTTCATACACATGTATTAAATTTCTGTTTATAGGAAAACACAAGTCCAAAAAAACTACGTGAGTCAAATGTTTTCAATGAAGTTACTTACATTGGGGAAACTTAGTAATGTAATTGTCTAACTCTTAGCAGCTTTTATTAATTCAAATGGGGATGTACATTCCTTTGGCAACCAGCAATGCCTCGTATGAGGTGCCGTCCTTTTAAAATCCTTTAATAACTATTATCAACTTATATTACTAAATCTTTTAAATCCTTTATATAAGAAACAAAAGAGAATTATAATTTTTTTCCTATTTTAATATATTAATTTCTAAATTTCTTTTTTACTCTTAATTAATTGTGAGGTCTATTAATAATATATACTCATTTTCTATTAAAGTGGGTGCATTTATTGAGCTATTAACAAAATAAAGTATACGCATTGGTTGGAAAAATTATTTTTTAAAAATAACCACCACTTAAACCATTTAATACTATGGCCAGTTTTGGAATAAAATTAAAATTTATGACATTATTAATTAAAATTAACTTAATTTAACCATTTTTATTGGTCTTTGATGAATTAGGTATTTATTTCTTGTATATAGGACCAGAGGTAATAATAATAATAATAATAATAATAATAATAATAATAATGATAATTTATACAAATGTTTTGAAATTATTCAAAAATAATTCGTTATATATATATTTTTAAAAGTTTATAGGAAATTTATTTGCCAAATTACATGCAGATTATAATTCGCAGGAAACTTACCTTTGAAATTATTTGCAGATTATAAATTCACAGGAAATTTTCTGTAAATTTAAAATCGGCAAAAACCTTTTATCCACGAACGTGTCCTGCTAATTTTTTTTTTGTAAATTCCATAAGAAAATCCCCATGCAATAAATAAATTTCTAGTAGTGCTCAAGGTTTAATTCAAAAAATATATGGCTCACTCCATTCTGAAGATTTTAGTTACAAAATGATCATATAGTAACAACATTAGTTAACAATTAACCTTTCGAACAATTATCAGAAGAATCCATCATCATATTTCATAATTTGTTTCATATATAAACGTGGTTTTTTTTTGGGTGGGACAACGCATGAAGATAATTTACGAGTTATAAGGTTGACTTGGTGGTGAAGGGAAAAGACAAGGAAGGATAGGTCATGGGTTTGAATCCCCCCACTAACAAAAACTAACATATTAACAACTAATATTTGCCCGATCAGAAAAAAGCATAAAGATAATTTATGCTTAGAAAAGAGCCTAAAGAGAAAATTGTAACGACCGGTCGCCCCTACATGATAACTCAAAACTAACAAAGCGAAAGACTTATTTTAATTTGGTAGTTTTTCACTGTCAGCTTCAATTTTGTAACAATTTTAAAGGATCTGGATGTAATGATGGTATGCTATCTTAGACAGCAAGGACCAAAAGGGTTAAAAATTGCAACTATAGGAACCAAAATGGGATGTTTTAAACTATAGCTAGGGACTAAAAGGGAAAGTTATTGCAACTATAAGGACCAAAAGGATAATTAAACCTTTTAAGTACATGTGTTTGATTGTAGTTCAAAATTGCCATAAATTATTAACATTGTTTGGGATTTATCAGAGATAAAGAACAAAATTCACAACATTTTGAAAAGTGAGGGAAAATTTGTGAAAAAAAAAGTTGGGAGCAAATTGTGAGAAAGTGATAAGTTAGGGACGAAAAATGCAATAATGCCACTAAAATTGGCTTAATTTGATTAGACTTGAAAATATGGTAATCGGGCATAGGCAGCCATAGAGCCGATAGTTTGGCACCATGTTCTAGGGCCAGGCCTCTTGGCCCACTACAATGTCTCTAAGTTTTCTAGCCCAGTTAATAAAAGGGCCAAAAAAAAGGCCTAACCCATAAAGCCCCACTTTGTAAAGAGCCAAGGTAAGGGCTTTGAAGGGCCAGCCCACAAATTATAACAAATTCAAAAATATTTTTTTTGGTTGGCCTCAATCAAGGCATCTTTCACCCAACCTCGAGTAGGTATTTTGCGGCCAACCTTAACTTGGATTTCTTTCGACCAGCCTTAGTCAGGGCTTCTTTTGGCCAACCTCTGCCAAGACATTTTTTGGCCAAACTCAGCCAGGACTTTTTTTGGCTGGCCTTGGCCACAACTTCTTTCGAGCAACCTCGGTCAGGACAACTTTTAGCCAACCTCAGCCAAGGCATATTTCGGTTGGCCTCGGCCTGTTCGGCCGGCCTAAACCAAGGCATTTTTTGGCCAACCTCAACAAGGCATTTTTCAGCCAACCTTGGCCAAGCCATTTTTTGGCCAACCTCGACAAGGACATTTTTTGGCCAAACTTGGCAAGGGCTTTTTTCAGTAAGCCAAGCCCGGGGTATTTTTTTGGCCAGCCTCAACCAAGACATATTTCGGCTAGTCTCTGCTAAGGTAGTTTTTGGCAAACCTCGACCTGGGCTTCTTTTGGTCAGGATGTTTTTCGGCTAACCTCGGCCAAGTTTTCAGCCAATTTCGATAGGAGCTATTTTTCAGTCGATGTTGGCCAGGGTAATTTTGGAACGACATCTGTCGAGGGAGTTTTTAGCCGATGTTGACCAAGGCAATTTTCAGCCGATTCGACCAGGGCAGTTTTTAGCCAACCTCGACTACAACAGTTTTCCAATTTGATAGTTCTAATTTTCATGAGTCATATTTAAATAAAGGCTTAATTATGTTATTAGTCCCTTAAATAAGTGAGTATGTTTTTTTTAATCTTCCAAATAAAAAATTAAATCTTTTAGTTCCTCAAATTTGAAAAATATTCTTTTTAGTTTCTCCGCTAGAATTTAATGGACTAAAACCTACAAATTTTATTTGAGGGACTAAAAGGGACTAAAACATAATTATGCCTTAAATAAACGACTACAAATTATCTTCAAAATAAATCCACCATTTTCAAAGATTTTAGCACCAAAGTAATTTAAGTCATTTTCATAAATATTAAATTATTTATTTTATTGTGATTTTACTTTACTTTTTAACATGAAAATACTTGTTAAATGATAAATTAGGAAACAAAAATTTATTGAAAAAGGTGAAATTCAATAAAAGAAATAAAGTCATAAATAAATTATTGAGGTATGCCTAGCTTTGAAATTTTTATCAAATTAATTCGAATTCAAAATCAAATTTTACATTTGACTCATCTCAAAAGATAAGTCAATTTTTGTTGTTGTTAAAAAGATAAGTCAAAATTAAACGTAAACTAGGTTTTAAACCCATGCGATGCACGGGTTCATTTAGATTATATATTTTTTATATTTATATTTACTATGTTTTTAAAAAACTATATATATATAATTATTAATTTTTAAGATTTTAATAATATATTAAATATAATTACATTAAAATTGAGGAATATGTCTAATTATATTTTTAATTGAGCGATGTTGATTTCAAAAATATTAAGCCTATTCAAATTTATTATGATTTGTTCTTTTTCTGAGTAATATTTATGTAATATTTGTATAAAATGTATAAACTTAAAAAAAGTAAAAATATAATAAATATAAATTTTAATTAATAAATTTATAGTTATGTGCTTGAATTTTGTGAGTTTATAATTAATAAATTTTAAATATATTTATTTTCAAAATTAACATTTATTTTAAAATGATATTTTTAATTATTTCAAAAATATTAGTTTTAATTATGTGATATTGTTGAAATTTTGAATTAGTCAACGTCACTAAATTGAATACTCTATTTTTAATGCAATGAGATTTATCTATTATTGGTCAACGTCACTAAATTGAATACTCTATTTTAATACAATGATCATCATCATCATTTGGATTTTAGTTTAATTTATCCTAGCATATAAAGTTAAGGAAAATAGAGGAAAAGTAAAATTACACTTGCTAAATTAATTATTCGCATTACTGCAAATAAACAAAGTAGTTCTGGTACGTGTATATTTATTTGTGTTTTATTCTTTTTTTAAATTTTAAATCATGGACTAATTTTGAATGAAAAAGGATGAGAAAAAATATTATTTTTTTAATAATAACTGTTAAATGAGAGAAAAACAAAATAATTTAAAAATATTCTGGATATATTGGGATTTTAGTTTTATTCCCTGCATTTGCTAACAAATATAGGGATCTGAAAATATATTTTTATTTCTATTTTTAACCATAAAATATCACCTTAATTTTATTTGATTTGTATTTTTAAAATGAAAATGATATTTTCAATATTTTAAGCATTTAAAAAAGTTAAATGAAAATTAAAATAAAATAATTTTATAATTAAAGAAGTTTTTTTTGTCTAATCAAATTATGCTAATATTTTTAGGACTAATATATTACATGCATTAAATATTTTGCGCAACAAATATCACACGTACATGTAGGGTGGGTGATTATCAAAAAACATAAAATAAAATAATTAAGCTGTAATAATATGCTGACACATTCCGTGTATTTTTATGGTTTATACTAACGTAACAATTATTTTGAAAGATAGTAAATTTGAAGCAGACAGACAATTTAATTTTCTAATCTTTTTGAAGTACTAATTAAAAAAATGATTTTTTTGTATATAGGTATATATGCTATGAAGAAAGTGAGCCTCAATGTAATTTAAATACAACTTTCAACCCTTTTTCTCTGAAAACAAACCCCTCACTCTTCGTTTCTTTTTTAAAACTCATTTTTTATTTTAGATATATATTTGATAATTTTACAACTGAAAGTGATTTTAAAGCTGCCCATGTTCATGTATCATGATGGTTCTGTAATTGTGCAAGTGAGTAACCGACCATTTTAATTAAACCAATCATTTTCAACTCAAGCATCATGCATGTTCACGCATCATACTTTCACCAAAAGAATAAAAGAAAGAGGAGAAAGAAAAAAAAAGAAAATAAAAATTGCAAGTGAAGATAATAGAAAAAGAAAAAAAAAACTTTTATGCATACCTAGTTCCAATTCACAAACGCACATATTATGAATTTTCCACATCCATTGTAGCTTTAGTGTGATGCACGTCAAGGTTGATTGATCAACATAAACACAATGATGAAAAACAAAGATGAAACAAAAAAAAAAAGAATCACACAATTGTTTTAAATAAATAAAAAATTCACTCCATTATACCCAACATAAACATGAAGAGAAAGAAGAAAAGAAAATAAAGATTGCAGAAGAAGAGAATAGAAAAGGAAAAAACCTTTACACCCAAGCCAAGAATTGTAGCACCTTTTAAATACTCATCATTTCCTGTTAAAGGAAAATAGCATAACCATCCCAGGACAAACAAATAAGATGCAAAAAATTATAGGATATAATAAAACACTTACGGGCTTACGGCTTTACAAAGAGTCCTTCGATATTCTTTCACCCGTGCTTCCATAGCTTTCCTCTTGTTCATTTCTTAATGTTTTATGTAAAACCCAGAAAAAAATCGCTAAGTAATGGACAAAGTTAAATGTTCACAACAAAAGATTGATGGGATAACATTGCTCATTTGACAACGACAGTCTCCAAACCCAATATCCCGCGAAATTTTTTTTCTGTCAAGCATTGAATTAAAAAGTAAAAATGTAATAAATAAAGCAAATTAAAATTAGAGAGATTTGTACGTTAGCCTTGGTGTGATAGTTGAAATCAAAAGTGATTCTTACTTTTATTAACAATAATTATATGAATTAAATTAATAACATTTTTATAACTGCTATAAAATTTATTTGAATTAAATTAAGATTTTGTTATTAAAGTAATTAAATTACAAATGAAAGGTTATGAAACAGAACTTATTCAATATAAATAGTGTGTTCTTTATTAAATATAAATAGTTTATAATTAATTTTAGGTTTAAATATATTTTTAGTCCTTGCAATTTAGCGTTTTTTTTGTTTTTCGCCCTTCAAAAAAAATTTGGTTTTACTCCTTACAAATTATGTTTATTTTGTTTTTCGTCCTTAAAGCAGTTTAGATAGTGCTTTGAAAAGTCAAAAAAGCGCTATCTAAACCATTTTAAGGACGAAAAACAAAACAAACATAATTTGTAGGGACCAAAACCAAAAAATAAATATTTTGCAAGGGCGAAAAGCAAAAGAGCCCTAAATTGCAAGGTCTAAAAAAATATTTAAGCCTTAATTTTAATTATATTTAATATACTTATATAAAATATAAATTATCATGTGCATATTTTAAAAGATTTTGAATTTTATTTTATAAAATATTTTAAATCTGTTAATAAATTATTAATATACATATATTAAATTTAATATATCAAATAATTATTAAATTATTTATATATTAAATTATTCACCAAAAAATCATTATTAAATTATAAATTTTTAAAAGTAAATAATTATTTTAAAATAATTATTCTAAAAGTAAATAATTATTTTTAAAACATAATTTTTAAATTAATACTACATTATATCTTATTTTTTTAGTTTTCTATATTTCTATTTAATAAATACATAAATAATAATAATAATAATAATAATAATAATAATAATAATAATAATAATAATAATATATTTAAAATATGTTAGATGATAAATCGGATTTTCACTATATTTTTATCTCAGTTTGGTTGTCATTTGCACATGATTTGAGCTTAGTTTGTTGGCAGAACTCACTGTTTGTCACTAGTTTGTGTAAGATAGGCAATTCAGGGATTTCTTGAGGAAAAGAGCTTAAAAACAAATAAATTGAAGGAAAGTTGCCATTGTCTGGAATACCACGGCAGTGGTAGATTTAGCACGGTCGTGCTAAGTCACCACAACCATGATTCAAGAACCACAACCAAGCAGGAATTACTAGAAGTTTTGCATCAGCATCAATTTTTTGAGCACAACCGTGGTTCATTTACCACGGCCGTGGTGAGCCGTGTCAATAGTTTGAAACTCTATAAATAAATGCTGAAAACCCTCTTTTGACATCTTTGGTTCTATTTCTAAATACTGAGGGTTCTAAGTGAGATAAAGGCTGTGTGAGAGAGTCTGACTGCTTTAAGACGTAGAGATCGTCATTGGGAACACTACTTGTAAAATCTCTTATCCCTTTGTAATCTTTAAGTTTTCTACGGGGTTTATTGGTTTGTTCATGAACATGAGTGGCTAGTCCTCTTAGCCCAGGATTATGATGTAGCTGTGTCCTTTGTACCCCATCTTTGATTATTAATGAATGTCTCGATGTTCCCAGTTATTGAATCTCTTTACTATTTTATTTGCTATTAGAACTGATCACTCTAAATGTTAGTCAGTCCCTTGTCTATGATCAATTGCCTAGGATTGACAGAACTATAAAGTGATTGAATTCATATGATTGCATGATCATGCTAATTGTGTGAATTTCCTGTGGATTAATTCTATTAATCAACCTCTCTGAGTATTATCATTTACCCTAATTTAATTCACCTATGACCAATTGGGAATTGAATTAGGGGAAACAACGGTAGGAAGCTACGACCAATTGTTTACTAATGAATTTAAAGAGGACTGGCAACTAACTTAATTAGAGTGTTCATTGAAATCAAGATGAGGAAAAAAAAGGGATGCATGCAAAATCATAATCCTTGGCGTTCCAATCTTATTGTCTCACATTAATCTTCTTGTCTTAATCCTTAGCTCTTAAGAACTGAACAATTGAACTCTATTTTCTCAAATTTGATTCTTAATTGAATTGTTTAACCATTGCAAAATTAATTGTTTGGGAACACGACTGGTTCTTTGGGTTCGATATCTGGACTCCTAGAGTCCACTATCACTACTGCATAGGGTACGCTTGCCCTTTGCGAACGCATTTTACGCATCATTAGACAAAATTTGATTAAATTCAGTTTAATTATTCAATAATATTAAATTTCTTAATTTCTATTCTTAATTAATAATTAAATTAAAATATTATAAATCATTTTAAATAATATTAACATCAGCAATTTAATTATTCATTAATATTAAATTTGATTTAATTCAATCAATGGCTATTGTTAATTGCAACTTTTGATCAATGGCTCATGTTAGTTCATCACATAGGTGAACTTTACACACACACACACACACACACATTTGAAACGTCATCAATCTTCTTCTTCTTTTTTGGCCTTCTCGCTGCCATGCCATGCCATGCATGTAACAAGACTGCAGAATCATCACCAGCAACCTCGTGGATTCTTCTCAGTTCTTTCGTGAATTTGTTCATTTCAGTCACCAACCACAATGCCCCATACTGGTCCAGCGATGAAGAGGGAGAAGAAGTGCTTCTTCAGCTCCTCAAAGTCAAGAAAGTGCTTAAAGAAATAAGAAATGTGCGTCTGTTCTGTTCTATTAGTGTTCTTGATGCACATAATTCTGATTGTATTCACCACTTTCTTCTCTTTGAGTGGCTGAAATTAGCTCTTCTGCTTCTTCATCTGTTAGAAGGGTATGTGGCTTTGTGATCGGTTACTGAAATCAAAAGATATAGTTCGGGAGCCTATGTTTTGCCGGTACCAATTATTTTCTTTCATTTACTTTTATGAATTTAATCATAATGTACTTTTAGCGTAGAAAATTTTCATATTGTTATCTATTCATCGATTAGAATATGTGCCAAGATATTTGACTTTAAGAATATTTACTTTGTAAATCATATTAGCATGATTTCTAATTGCTGAAAAATTCTTTACATTGAGAGTACTTGAAAAAGTAAATTCTTTTTTTATATCTGATAGTGTTTATCACTTAGATAGTCTCTTTGATGTAGAGCATAATTTCACAGCGTTGATAAGAAGCTATCTTGGGCCATTATAGAATTATATACAAGACTACATTCTCAAGGTTGTGCTATACCTTGTCTTACAATATTCTTATCATATTCCCAAACAGGGTTATTTTGTACCAGCCGAGTGAGTGGTCATGTTACTGATTGACTTGTACTATAAGCTAAATTGATGGTAATTTTCTTTCTAACATTTTCTTAGGTATAGCAATTTTCAATTTTGAAGTCCCACATGAATTTCTTTAAACAAAATAAGCCTTTCAGTCTGTAAACATGCATTAGGTTGTGTCAAACATAAATCCGAATAAAGTATATAACTTAGCAAAGATATATCACGTGAACAAGGGAACACCAACCATCTTAAGGTAAAAAATTGCTACCACAAGAATATAGGAAGATTATGAGTATGCAAAAGTGAATTTGTCCCAAAGTAAATTTCCATCACGTATCGTTTTAAGTTGCTAGATGAGCCAAACTTAAAGATCAGAAATTGGCCAAGACAAATTTGAATAAGTTTACGGATGCGTTTTGAATATAATTTCCTTGCAATAGCTTGTTCACAATAATGGGAATCTATCTATATCCAAAAATATGTGGAAGGGGAAGTAATGTTCCATCTGTCTGAGCATCAGACTGAACAAATTTTGATTGAGTCACAGACAGCAGGTCTTCCTGAATCAATTGTTGGTAGCCAAAGTTATTATCCCAATTTCCTTTCTTCTATGGCTAAATTGACAAAGGAAGATTTCATTGAAATTATAGACTTTGAGAGAGGCACTAAATGCAAGACAATGTGCTGCCCTATTGGCCACTCTATTAGCAAAACCAGAGAATGAAATCTTCCCATATTAGAAAGCTGCACACAATCTTGCAGAATTCCACTAAAATAGTCTCTCTGGTTAAAATTACCATTCCTCCAAGAATCACAAATTCGCTTGCAGTCAGTTTCAAAACTGTACCAACTCAAATAAAACTTCCTTAGCAGTTTGCATAGCCCACCTGAGTGCTAAGGCTTCATAACAGTTGGGGACATAAATTCAAATTCAAAATTTTACAGTTGACTCATCTGAAAAGATAAGTCAATTTTTATTTTTTTTTGTTAAAAAGATATGTCAAATTTAAACATTTTTGACGTAAATTTTAAGATTTTACAATCGCTATATATCAATTGGAGATGGAGACATTTGAAACATCATCAATCTGTTAGTCTACTGACTAGTGACAGAATAATTCCTCATATTATTAGACTACTGGTATGGCTATATATAATAGCTTTACAATAATAACAGAAATGATTGAAGGCTTTCAAGTTGCCAACAAATATAAAAAAAAAAAAAAAAAAAAAAGGCAGAATCAGAGTTTTCAATTCTTCAAAGACATCATTCACAAAATGCAAAGAATAAAACATCAGAGCCTGAAAAAAAGTAATTGAAGGCTTTCAAGTTGCAAATGGAACTGAAATGATAATCGCTTGATGGAAAAGCAAAGAATCTAAAAAATGGAGAAACACAAGCACCTGAGAGTAGAAAATCATAGCAATGATGAAGAAGACAAAAATCGAAACCCTAAAACACTGTAATGCAAATTCTTGAGAAAAATCTAAAAAATGTAGAAACGCAAGTACCTGAGAGAGAAGAAAATCAGAGCAATAATGAAGAAGACGCGGATCTAAACCCTAAACACTACAACGTAGATTCTTGTGAAGAATCTAAAAAATGGATAAATGCAAGTAGCCAAGAGAGAAGAAAATTAGAGCAATGATGAAGAAGGTGCATATCTAAACCCTAAAACACTGTAACACATATCTCGATTGCAATACCATGAATGTGATTTTATTTTACTGGCAATTACTTATTTGCCGTAGATGATTTTGATGAAATGATTTTGATGAAACAATAAAAAGCGGCAATTACTTTATTGCCGTTAATTAATTGTCGGTAAAAATGAACTTTGGCATAGTGTAAGTGAGTTGACAATTGTACAAATTAATGACAAGTACGTTAAATAGTATATGACAAATTCATGCATAATATTCTAAGAAGCAATCACACTCATATAATTGCAACAGAGAAAACATAAGAGGAGAACAATATATATTATCAACAAAATAATTCATATAGACAATTATATAATAAGTCAATAGGTTAAATGTTTAAATACTAACCTGAGAGTGTGTTATTCATCCTTGCGAAGAGCCCATAAAGGTTTGATAATTCAATGAGCACATCTCATGTGATTTATATATTTGTTATTTCAAATGATTTACAGATCATTGTTAAATCATAATTATACCATAAATATATATCTTTTCAAATAGGCTCTAGTTGTATATAATATAAATCAATATAAAACATACATTTCAAGAATGATACAGTTTTCAGTAATTTTTAACAGTAAAGGCTTGCAAAATTGTGAGTCTAAGCCTATAAGTGGTTCGTTTAATCGCAAGTCTATGCAATTTGGTCTACATATATAACCTACAAATTAAATGTGTTGAGCTTGTAAGTTCACGACCAATTTGTTTACCCACAAAATAATCTAATGATGTTATTAATATTTTTAATTATTTTAAAGTAGAAACAAAAAGAAAATGTAACTATTTTTTTTACTTCTTACTATAGTGTTAATTTGATACAAATAACTGAAAATTGATAAGCTAAATTATATGAATTAGAAAAAAAAATTAGTAAAATTAATTAATCAACTAACTAATTATATATATAAGATGACAAGAAAGGACGTAATTATGTATGCATATGTATATATATAGGAAGATTAAAAATTAAATAAATTTATATATAACTTTATTGAATGACAGTGATGACCACATTATCTCAGTACGTAGTGAAGTCGGTGAATGGAGATTGTGTTGTGAGGGTTGTGTGGTGGCAGTGATGCTGAAGGATTAAGAAGTGTTTCACATAAGTATATAAATAGAATAGAGCTGCCCCTCTTCCCTTCCCTATTGAGAAAATCACACTTATCCTTACGTATGTTAATAACATTGTATCAGTAGGCAAGCAAGAGATGACATTTTGTATCAGTAAAACACATTAAATAGAGCAAAAACACATGTTTTCAAATTCAATACCAAATATCATTATCCCTCTTTTTAGATAAAACATCATCCAATAAAAAGAATCATACTTTTTTTTAGAGTGAATTGCAGAACCTATGTAAATGAATGCCAAAAAAACAAAGGAAGGATGAATAATTAATTATATGAACAAAACAAAATGCATAACAGTGGAAGGGTAAAAGGATAGAGCCATTTGATTTATAAAGTAGAATGTCAATAAGTAAATGACAAATCCATAACAGGTTTTTATATATTTTATTTAACTTGCAACCTTTAACTTTCATACTTCACCTCTACCATTGGGTTAGTAACAACCATGGTTTATGCCATCGACAACTTCAACAGGATCAACCTTCAAAGATAGCAAAACACAAAAATCTAATTAATCAATCTATGCTCTGCAAAGGATAAATAAAAACAAAAACAAAATAGTGGAGAATATACTGTGTAGATCAATGTACAAAATAGACTGTTAATACATGCGGAGAAATATCATATTTTCAAATAATAAGAAAGCTCGAATACCCGTTGTGTTGATGAGCATACAAAAATTGGAAGAAGTGAGCGGAATACATATAGAATACACCTACATATAGTTTTCAACCAAAATTTCAAACCATATAATTAGAAGAATAACCATTGCTTATCTCATCGTGGTGGTCGGCGGAGGCAACTAAAGGCCATTTAACACAGTGGACAGAAAACGGGTGACCTTCTGTTTACCTCGTAAAAAAATGGAAATACTGATGTAGTGGAAAGCAATACACAAAAGATATTGGATGATAATTTTTTAATTTATAATCATTGATTGAAAGGGTATTGAGAGAATTAAGACCGTTATTTTAAATGTAATTGCTACCCTTAATAAAATATGAATAAAATTTTTAAATTTTTGAATAATTAAGATAACTATTATCTAAGCACATAATTTTTTAATTTATAATGATTGATTGAAATGATATTGAGAGAATTAAGACCGTTATTTTAAATGTAAAAGATACCCTTAATAAAATATGAATAAATTTTTTGAATAATTGAGATAACTATTATCAAAGCACCAATTATAAATTAATTAAATATATTAAATAAAATTCTTTTAACATATTATTTTTAATTTATAATGATTGATTGAAACTATAATTGATAAAATTAAAATCAATATTTCAAAAGTAAAAGTTATCCTTAATAAAATATTTATAAATTTTTTAATTTTTTTTAATAATTAAGACTATTATCTATGCACCAATTATGGATTGACTAAATTTTTAAATATATTATTATCAGCTTAATTTAAATATTTTAATTATATTTAAATTATTTAAAAATTTAAATTAAATGAACTTTATATGCATCAATTAACAATATTGTAATTTACTAAATTTTAAATTTGTATGAGCAGAGATCATGCATCAATTAAAATATATTGTTTTGAAATTTTTAATGATTGATTGAAACTATAATGGACAAAATTAAGACCAATATTTCATAAGTAAAAGTTACCCATAATCAAATATCAATAAATTTATTAAAATTTTTGAATAATTGAGACTATTATCTACGCACCAATATTTATGTATTAATTAAATTTTTAAATATATTATTATCAACTTTAAATATTTTACTTTATAACCGATATATATTATTACTATTATCCAAAATTTGACGTTACCCTTACTAAAATTATTTACTTTGATTTACACGGTTATTAATAAATGACGCACCAGATTAGGACAAAATTAATTGCTTATTAAATTTTGAGTGAGAAAGTTAAAATTACATTTTTAGCCTTAAAATTATGAGTGAGAAAAAATGATTAATAGAATTACTCTTTTATCCTTAAAATGGGCGGAAAAATAAAATTACATAAATATCCATGACTATTACTTTTATATAATTAAATTTTGAGCGAGAAAGTTAAAATTGTTTTTTTAGCCTTAAAAATATTAGCGGAAAAAATGATTAATAGAATTACTCTTTTATCCTTAAAATGAGCGGGAAAAATAAAATTACATAAATATCCATGACTATTACTTATATATATATATATATATATAGATAAGAAAGCTTGAATACCCGTTGTATTGATGAGCATACAAAAATTGGAAGAAGTGAGCGGAATACATGTAGAAAACACCTCCATATAGTTTTCAACCAACATTTCAAACCATATATAATTAGAAGAATAACCATTGCTTATCTCATCGTGGTGGTCGGCGAAGGCAACTACAGGCCATTTAACACAGTGGACAGAAAGGGGTGACCTTCTGTTTGCCTCGTAAAAAATGGAAATACTGATGCAGTGTTAAGCAATACTCAAAAGATATTGGACGATAATTTTTGAATTTATAATGATAGATTGAACCGGTATTGAGAGAATTAAGACCGTTATTTTAAATGTAATTGCTACCCTTAATAAAATATGAATAATTTTTTTAAATTTTTTATTAATTAAGATAACTATTATCTAAGCACATAATTTTTTAATTTATAATGATTGATTGAAATGATATTGAGAGAATTAAGACCGTTAATTTAAATGTAAAAGATACCCTTAATAAAATATTAATAAATTTTTTGAATAATTGAGATAACTATTATCAAAGCACCAATTATAAATTAATTAAATATATTAAATGAAATTCTTTTAACATATTATTATTATTTTTAATTTATAATGATTGATTGAAACTATAATTGATAAAATTAAAATCAATATTTCAAAAGTAAAAGTTATCCTTAATAAAATATTTATAAATTTTTAATTTGTTTTAATAATTAAGACTATTATCTATGCACCAATTATGGATTAACTAAATTTTTAAATATATTATTATCAACATAATTTAAATATTTTACTTATATTTAAGTTATTTAAAAATTTAAATTAAATGAACTTTATATGCATCAATTAACAATATTGTAATTTACTAAATTTTAAATTTGTATGAGCAGAGATCATGCCTCAATTAAAATATATTGTTCTGAAATTTTTAATGATTGATTGAAACTATAATGGACAAAATTAAGACCAATATTTCATAAGTAAAAGTTACCCATAATCAAATATCAATAAATTTATTAAAATTTTTGAATAATTGAGACTATTATCTATGCACCAATATTTATGGATTAATTAAATTTTTAAATATATTATTATCAACTTTAAATATTTTACTTTATAACCGATATATATTATTACTGTTATCCAAAATTTGAAGTTACCCTTAATAAAATTATTTACTTTGATTTACACGGTTATTATTCAAATTAATGACAAAATTATTACAAATAAATGACGCATCAGATTAGGACAAAATTAATTGCTTATTAAATTTTGAGCGGGAAAGTTAAAATTACTTTTTTAGCCTTAAAATTATGAGTGAGAAAAATGATTAATAGAATTACTCTTTTATCCTTAAAATGAGCAGAAAAAATAAAATTACATAAATATCCATTTATATAATTAAATTTTCAGCGGGAAAGTTAAAATTATTTTTTTAGCCTGAAAATTATGAGCAGAAAAAAGGGTCAATAGAATTACTCTTTTATCCTTAAAATGAGCGGGAAAAATAAAATTGCATAAATATCCATGACTTTTACTTTTATATATATAATGATATTAATAATTTCAATACAATCATCTATTACTAAATCATTTTCTAAAATGTAATTTGGATGCAGCTTTTTTCAAAGATCAAGGGATTACCGGTTTTGGTGCTTGTATTCGGGATGAAAGAGGTATTTTTGTCCTTGCAAAAACTGGTTGTATAAATGCATTTATGTCAATTAGAGAGAGGGAAGCTTATGCCGTCCTCCAAACTTTGATTTGGTTATCAAATCAGAACTTAATCAGTGTGGAAATTGAGGCTGATTGCAAGGTTGTTCTTGATCAGATCCAAAGCTTTGAGGAAGATATCTCATACTCTGGAGTGATTATTGCTCAAATCAGAGATCTTTTGAGATTGCATCCATATTTTAATATTTAGTTTGTTAAAAGACAGGCTAACTTTGTGGCTCACACTTTAGCTAGGAATGCAATCTCTTTTTATCCTGAACAGATTTTTAGGGATATTCTTTAATGTATTCAGAATATTTTAGATTAAAATAATCAATATTCATAATTTCACAAAGGAATATGATATATTAGTCATTGGAATTTGGTTGAACAATGGGTAGTAAATAGTAATGATCTAAAAATGGAAAGAAGCGGGAAGCATGTGACACCAAAGTTTTCACACTGCACCATATAAGTGCATAGCATGTAATTTCCCTCTGTCCTCTTTCTTATGGTTGATCATTTGTAATTTGCAAACTGAACCAAAATGTTCTGTTCTGTTCTGTTAGGTGTGTGATTGTTCGTCACAGTGACAGTGAAACTCTCCATTGAAAAATTCACACACTCAGATTTCGTTTTTCTGAATGTGGTACCTACCCTTACTCGTTGCCGTGGACGGATCCATCGGTTTCGCCACCAAACGCTTCCTTACTCACCACAGAAATGCCGTTGAGGGTGAAAACGCCAATCTCCATGGTCCAAATGTTTTTGACATTTCCAGTTCCGAAAGCACTTCTCAGACGCATCAATTTGATGGAGTCTTCACGTTTTCAGTGCCAAATCTGAATCTCTGACACAACAGGATGGACCTAAGAGTAGAAGATCCTGCGCCTCCAAGAACGGAGTTACGACTCTGAAGGTTTAGTAAAGAAAACAGTCTAAATTCAAATTGCATGTCAGTGTTCCTTAAGATAATTTAATCAATTTATGTGTTGCCATCCGATGTGTGTGTGTGTTGATGCAGCATAATTTGGGTGAGTCTTCTCTGATGACTGATCAAATTTATTTTTAAGAGGAGAAACATGCTTTTAGACTGTCTAATTTTTTTTTAATTCTTGGCCACTTCCCACTGCAGCATGGGGGAGAGAACCACTAGCCCTTGTAGTCCACTTTTTCCATATCCGATTTTACTTGGATGAGCAGCATTTTTGTCTTCATGATTTCAGTGTTTAATCAATAAAACTCTGTGCAGTTTGAAGCTCCAGGCGAAGGCTATCATGAATCAGATGACTGGAATTTAAATTATTCTGAATCCCATGTAGTGTCAGCTTCTGAACTGCATCAGAAACTAAGCCACTTGCTGATAAAACAGCAAGAAAATCAGATTATAGAGCTAGAATCTGAACTGCACCAAGCTCAATCAAATCCGCATGAGAAACAAGCTGACCTGTAGGGACTAAAGAACTGTGTCAAACTCCTTATTGAGCTCTTGCTGCTATCCACAGTTTCAGGAATGATTAACTCTAGAATAATTACACATGCTTCATGCTTACATTCTCCTCATGGACTTGCATGTTTGTCATTGGATGTAAGTCTAAGAGGAGAATGTAAGCATGAAGCATGTGTAATTATTCTAGAGTTAATCATGCCTGAAACTGTGGATAGCAGCGAGAGCTCAATAAGGCGTTTGACACAGTTCTTTAGTCCCTGCAGGTCAGCTTCCTTCTCTTGCAGATTTGATTGAGCTTGGTGCAGTTCAGATTCTAGCTCCATGATCTGATTTTCTTGCTGTTTTATCAGCAAGTGGCTTAGTTTCTGATGCAGTTCAGAAGCTGACACTCCATGGAATTTAGAATAATTTAAATTCCAGTCATCTAATTCATGATAGCCTTCATCTGGAGCTTCAAACTGCACAGGGTTTTATTGATTAAACACTGAAATCATGAAGACAAAAATGCTGCTCATCCAAGTAAAATCGGATATGGAAAAAGGTGGACTACAAGGGCTAATGGTTTTCTCCCCCATGCTGCAGTGGGAAGTGGCCAAGAATTAAAAATATTTAGACAGTCTAAAAGCATGTTTCTCCTATTAAAAATAAATTTGATCACAGTCATCAGAGAAGACTCACCCAAATTCTGCTACATCAACACACACACACACACATCGGATGGCAACACATAAATTGATTAAATTATCTTAAGGAACATTGACATGCAATTTGAATTTAGACCGTTTTCTTTACTAAACCTTCAGAGCCGTAACTCCGTTCTTGGAGGCGCGGGATCTTCTACTCTTAGGTCCATCCTGTTGTGTCAGAGGTTCAGATTTGGAACTCGACAATGTGAGGACTCCGTCAAATTGATGCGTCTGAGAAGTGCTTTTGGAATTGGAAATGTCAAAAACATTTGGATCGTGGAGATTGGCGTTTTCACCCTCAACAGCGTTTCTATGGTGAGTAAGGAAGCGTTTGGTGGCAAAACTGATGGATCCAGCCACGGCAATGAGTAAGAGAAGGTGCCACATTCAGAAAAATGAAATCTGAGCGTGTGAATTTTTCAACAGAGTTTCACTATCACTGTGACGAACAATCACACACCAAACAGAACAGAATGTTTTGGTTCAGTTTGCAAATTGCAAATGATCAACCATAAGAAAGAGGACAGAGGGAAATTACATGCTATGCACTTATATGGTGCAGTGTGAAAACTTTGGTGCGTGCTTCCCGCTTCTTTCCATTTTTAGATCATTACTATTTACTACCCATTGTTCAACCAAATTCCAATGACTAATATATCATATTCCTTTGTGAAATTATGAATATTGATTATTTTAATCTAAAATATTCTGAATACAATAAAGAATATCCCTAAAAATCTGTTCAGCATAAAAAGAGATTGCATTCCTAGCTAAAGTGTGGGCCACAAAGTTAGCCTATCTTTTAACAAATTGAATATTAAAAGATGGATGCAATCCCAAAAGATCTCTAATTTGAGCAATAATCATTCCACGGTATGAGATATCTTCCTCAAAGCTTTGGATCTGATCAATAACAACCTTGCAATCAGCCTCAATTTCCGCATTGATTAAGTTCTGATTTCATAACCAAATCAAAGTTTGGAGGACTGCATAAGCCTCCCCCTCTCTAACTGATATAAATGCATTTATACAACCAGTTATAGCAAGGACAAAAATACCTCTTTCATCCCTAATACAAGCACCAAAATTGGTAATCCGTTGATCTTTGAAAAAAGCAGCATCCAAATTACATTTTAGAAAATGATTTAGTAATAGATGATTGTATTGAAATTATTAATATCTTTATATAAATAAAAGTAATAGTCATGGATATTTATGTAATTTTATTTTTCCCGCTCATTTTAAGGATAAAAGAGTAATTCTATTAATCATTTTTTTCGCTCATAATTTTAAGGCTAAAAAAATAATTTTAACTTTCCCACTCAAAATTTAATTATATAACAGTAATAGTCATGGATATTTATGTAGTTTTATTTTTTCTGCTCATTTTAAGGATAAAAGAGTAATTCTATTAATAATTTTTCCCACTCATAATTTTAAGGCTAAAAAGGTAATTTTAACTTTCCCGCTCAAAATTTAATAAGCAATTAATTTTGTCCTAATCTGATGCGTCATTTATTTGTAATAATTTTGTCATTAATCTGAATCATAACTGTGTAAATCAAAGTAAATAATTTTATTAAGGGTAACTTCTAATTTTGCATAACAGTAATAATATATATCAGTTATAAAGTAAAAAATTTAAAGTTGATAAAAATATATTTAAACATTTAATTAATCCATAAATATTGGTGTGTATACAATAGTCTCAATTATTCAAAAATTTTAAAAAAATTATTGATATTTGATTATGGGTAACTTTTACTTATGAAATATTGGTCTTAATTTTGTCCATTATAGTTTCAATCAATCATTAAAAATTTCAAAACAATATATTTTAATTGATGCATGACCTCTGCTCATACAAATTTAAAATTTAGTAAATTACCATATTGTTAATTGATGCATATAAAGTTCATTTAATTTAAATTTTTAAATAATTTAAATATAAGTAAAATATTTAAATTAAGTTGATAATAATATATTTAAAAATTTAATTAATCCATAATTGGTGCATAGATAACAGTCTTAATTATTAAAAAAAAATTAAACATTTTACAAATATTTTATAAAGGATAACTTCTACTTTTGAAATAATGATTTTAATTTTATCAATTATAGTTTCAATCAATCATTAATAATTAAAAATAATAATAATATATTAAAAACATTTCATTCAATATATTTAGTTAATTCATAATTGGTGCTTAGATAATAGTTATCTAAATTATTCAATAATTTTATTCATATTTTATTAAGGGTAACTTTTACATTTAAAATAATGGTCTTAATTCTCTCAATACCATTTCAATCAATCATTATAGATTAAAAATTTATGTGCTTAGATAATAGTTATCTTGATTATTCAAAAATTTAAAAATTTTATTCATATTTTATTAAGGGTAACAATTACATTTAAAATAACGGTCTTAATTCTCTCAATACCGTTTCAATCAGTCATTATAAATTAAAAAATTATCGTCCAATATCTTTTGAGTATTGCTTTCCACCACATCAGTATTTCCATTTTTTACGAGGCAAACAGTAGGTCACCCCTTTTTGTCCACTGTGTTAAATGGCCTGTAGTTGCCTCTGCCGACCACCACGACGAGATAAGCAATGGTTATTCTTCTAATTATATATGGTTTGAAATTTTGGTTGAAAACTATATGTAGGTGTATTCTACATGCATTCCGCTCACTTCTTCCAATTTTTGTATGCTCATCATTACAATGGGCATTCAAGCTTTCTTATCTTTATATATATATATAAGTAATAGTCATGGTTATTTATGTAATTTTATTTTTCCCGCTCATTTTAAGGATAACAGAGCAATTCTATTAATCATTTTTTCCGCTCATAATTTTAAGGCTAAAAAAATAATTTTAACTTTCCCGCACAAAATTTAATTATATAAAAGTCATAGTCATGGATATTAATGTAATTTTATTTTTTCCGCTCATTTTAAGGATAAAAGATTAATTCTATTAATCATTTTTCTTACTCATAATTTTAAGGCTAAAAAAATAATTTTAACTTTCCCGCTCAAAATTTAATAAGCAATTAATTTTGTCCTAATCTGATGCGTCATTTATTTGTAATAATTTTGTCATTAATCTGAATCATAACTTTGTAAATCAAAGTAAATAATTTTATTAAGGGTAACTTCTAATTTTGCATAACAGTAATAATATATATCCGTTATAAAGTAAAATATTTAAGGTTGATAAAAATATATTTAAACATTTAATTAATCCATAAATATTGGTGTGTATACAATAGTCTCAATTATTCAAAAATTTTAAAAAAATTATTGATATTTGATTATGGGTAACTTTTACTTATGAAATATTGGTCTTAATTTTGTCCATTATAGTTTCAATCAATCATTAAAAATTTCAAAACAATATATTTTAATTGATGCATGACCTCTGCTCATACAAATTTAAAATTTATTAATTACCATATTGTTAATTGATGCATATAAAGTTCATTTAATTTAAATTTTTAAATAATTTAAATATAAGTAAAATATTTGAATTAAGTTGATAATAATATATTTAAAAATTTGATTAATCCATAATTGGTGCATAGATAACAGTCTTAATTATTAAAAAAAAATTAAACATTTTACAAATATTTTATAAAGGATAACTTCTACTTTTGAAATAATGATTTTAATTTTATCAATTATAGTTTCAATCAATCATTAATAATTAAAAATAATAATAATATATTAAAAACATTTCATTCAATATATTTAGTTAATTCATAATTGGTGCTTAGATAATAGTTATCTCAATTATTCAATAATTTTATTCATATTTTATTAAGGGTAACTTTTACATTTAAAATAACGGTCTTAATTCTCTCAATACCATTTCAATCAATCATTATAGATTAAAAATTTATGTGCCTAGATAATAGTTATCTTGATTATTCAAAAATTTAAAAATTTTATTCATATTTTATTAAGGGTAACAATTACATTTAAAATAACGGTCTTAATTCTCTCAATACCGTTTCAATCAATCATTATAAATTAAAAAATTATCGTCCAATATCTTTTGAGTATTGCTTTCCACCACATCAGTATTTCCATTTTTTACGAGGCAAACAGTAGGTCACCCCTTTTTGTCCACTGTGTTAAATGGCCTGTAGTTGCCTCCGCCGACCACCACGACGAGATAAGCAATGGTTATTCTTCTAATTATATATGGTTTGAAATTTTGGTTGAAAACTATATGTAGGTGTATTCTACATGCATTCCGCTCACTTCTTCCAATTTTTGTATGCTCATCATTACAATGGGCATTCAAGCTTTCTTATCTTTATATATATATATAAGTAATAGTCATGGTTATTTATGTAATTTTATTTTTCCCGCTCATTTTAAGGATAACAGAGCAATTCTATTAATCATTTTTTCCGCTCATAATTTTAAGGCTAAAAAAATAATTTTAACTTTCCCGCACAAAATTTAATTATATAAAAGTAATAGTCATGGATATTTATGTAATTTTATTTTTTCCGCTCATTTTAAGGATAAAAGAGTAATTCTATTAATCATTTTTCTTACTCATAATTTTAACTTTCCCGCTCAAAATTTAATAAACAATTAATTTTGTCCTAATCTGATGCATCATTTATTTGTAATAATTTTGTCATTAATCTGAATCATAACTGTGTAAATCAAAGTAAATAATTTTATTAAGGGTAACTTCTAATTTTGCATAACAGTAATAATATATATCCGTTATAAAGTAAAATATTTAAAGTTGATAAAAATATATTTAAACATTTAATTAATCCATAAATATTGGTGTGTATACAATAGTCTCAATTATTCAAAAAATTTAAAAAATTTATTGATATTTGATTACGGGTAACTTTTACTTATGAAATATTGGTCTTAATTTTGTCCATTATAGTTTCAATCAATCATTAAAAATTTCAAAACAATATATTTTAATTGATGCATGACCTCTGCTCATACAAATTTAAAATTTATTAATTACCATATTGTTAATTGATGCATATAAAGTTCATTTAATTTAAATTTTTAAATAATTTAAATATAAGTAAAATATTTAAATTAAGTTGATAATAATATATTTAAAAATTTAATTAATCCATAATTGGTGCATAGATAACAGTCTTAATTATTAAAAAAAATTAAACATTTTACAAATATTTTATAAAGGATAACTTCTACTTTTGAAATAATGATTTTAATTTTATCAATTATAGTTTCAATCAATCATTATAAATTAAAAATAATAATAATATATTGAAAAATTTCATTCAATATATTTAATTAATTCATATTTGGTGCTTAAATAATAGTTATCTCAACTGTTCAATAATTTTATTCATATTTTATTAAGGGCAACGTTTACATTTAAAATAACGGTCTTAATTCTCTCAATATCATTTCAATCAATCATTATAAATTAAAAAATTATGTGCTTAGATAATAGTTATCTTAGTTATTCAAAAATTTAAAAATTTTATTCATATTTTATTAAGGGTAACAATTACATTTAAAATAACGGTCTTAATTCTCTCAATACTGTTTCAATCAATCATTATAAATTAAAACATTATCGTCCAATATCTTTTGAGTATTGCTTTCCACTACATCAGTATTTCCATTTTTTTACGACGCAAACAGAAGATCACCCCTTTTCTATCCACTGTGTTAAATGGCCTGTAGTTGCCTCCACCAACCACCACGACGAGATAAGCAATGGTTATTCTTCTAATTATATGGTTTAAAATTTTGGTTGAAAACTATATGTAGGTGTATTCTATATCTATTCCGCTCACTTCTTCCAATATTTGTATGCTGATCAGCACAACGGGTATTCAAGCTTATTTATTATTTGAAAATATCATATTTGTCCTCATGTATTAACGGTCTATTTTGTACATTGATCTACACAGTATATTCTCCACTATTTTCTTTTTGTCTTTATTTATCCTTTGCAGAGCATAGATTGATTAATTAGATTTTTGTGTTTTGCTATCTTTGAAGGTTGATCCTGTTGAAGTTGTCGATGGCATAAACCATGGTTGTTACTAACCCAATGGTAGAGGTGAAGTATGAAAGTTAAATAAAATATATAAAAACCTATTATGGATTTGTCATTTACTTATTGACATTCTACTTTATAAATCAAATGGCCCTATCCTTTTACCCTTCCACTGTTATGCATTTTGTTTTGTTCGTATAATTAATTATTCATCCTTCCTTTTGTTTTTTTGGCATTCATTTACATAGGTTCTGCAATTCACTCTAAAAAAAAGTATGATTCTTTTTACTGGATGATGTTTTATCTAAAAAGAGGGATAATGATATTTGGTATTGAATTTGAAAACGTGTGTTTTTGCTCTATTTAATGTGTTTTGCTTATACAAAATGTCATCATCTCTTGCTTGCCTACTGATACAATGTTATTAATGTACGTAAGGATAAGTGTGATTTTTCTCAATAGGGAAGGGAAGAGGGGGAGCTCTATTCTATTTATATACTTATGAGAAACACTTCTTAATCCTTTAGCATCACTGCCACCACACAATCTCCATTCACTGACTTCACTACATACTGAGATAATGTGGTCGTCACTGTCATTCAATAAAGTTATATATAAATTTATTTAATTTTTAATCATTCTATATACACATATGCATACATAATTATGGCCTTTCATGTCATCTTATATATATAATTAGTTAGTTGATTAATTAATTTTACTAATTTTTTTCTAATTCATATAATTAGCTTATGAATTTTCAGTTATTTGTATCAAATTAACACTATAGTAAGAAGTAAAAAAAAATTACTTACATTTTCTTTTTGTTTCTACTTTAAAATAATTAAAAATATTAATAACATCATTAGATTATTTTGTGGGTAAACAAATTGGTCGTGAACTCACAAGCTCAACACATTTAATTTGTAGGTTATATATGTAGACCAAATTGCATAGACTCGCGATTAAACGAACCACTTATAGTTAGGCTTAGACTCACAATTTTGCAAGCCTTTACTGTTAAAAATTACTGAAAACTGTATCATTCTTGAAATGTATGTTATATATCAATTTATATTATATACAACTAGAGCCTATTTGAAAAGATATATATTTATGGTATAATTATGATTTAACAATGATCTATAAATCATTTGAAATAACAAATATATAAATCACGTGAGATGTGCTCATTGAATTATCAAACCTTTATGGGCTCTTCGCAAGGATGAATAACACACTCTCAGGTTATTTTTTAAACATTTAACCTATTGACTCATTATATAATTGTCTATATGAATTATTTTCTTGATAATATATTCTGTTCTCCTCATATGTTTTCTCTATTGCAATTATATATGAGTGTGATTGCTTCTTAGAATATTATGCATGAATTTGTCATATACTATTTAACATACTTGTCATTAATTTGTACAATTGCCAACTCACTTACACTATGCCAAAGTTCATTTTTACCGACAATTAATTAATGGCAATAAAGTAATTGTCACTTTTTATTGTTTCATCAAAATCATCTTTTTTTTTATCCATATGAATCGAAGACAGTACCAGGGGGTTTATAACATCCACAAACCCTGCTCAACCAACTGATCTAAACCCCCTTGGTTTCATCAAAATCATCTACGGCAAATAAGTAATTGCCTGTAAAATAAAATCACATTCACGGTATTACAATCAGGATATGTGTTACAGTGTTTTAGGGTTTAGATATGCATCTTCTTCATCATTTCTCTAATTTTCTTCTCTCTTGGCTACTTGCATTTCTCCATTTTTTAGATTCTTCACAAGAATCTACGTTGCAGTGTTTAGGGTTTAGATCCGCGTCTTCTTCATTATTGCTCTGATTTTCTTCTCTCTCAGGTACTTGCGTTTCTACATTTTTTAGATTTTTCTCAAGAATTTGCATTACAGTGTTTTAGGGTTTTGATTTTTGTCTTCTTCATCATTGCTATGATTTTCTATTCTCAGGTGCTTGTGTTTCTCCATTTTTTAGATTCTTTGCTTTTCCATCAAGCGATTATCATTTCAGTTCCATTTGCAACTTGAAAGCCTTCAATTACTTTTTTTCAGGCTCTGATGTTTTATTCTTTGCATTGTGTGAATGATGTCTTTGAAGAATTGAAAACTTTATTTCTGCCTTTTTTTTTTATATTTGTTGGCAATGCTTTTGCTAGATTACATGTTCATATGATTACTGTTTATTTTTTGTGATATTTCATCTCGTATCATTTGTTTGCATTTCCTTTTTGCATAGAAACTGCTGAATGCATAGCCATGATCAATGGTTTTGATGTTTTTTACTGAGAAAATTAGAAAAGAAAAGTAATGAAACTTGATACCATGTGTTATCCTCTGTGTGTTTGTGGAAATGGTATTGAATTATGAGAGTGGGAGACAAGGATTGAATTAGAGGATAGAGAAAAGAGAGATGCCATTGCTCTATTTTTTTTTTCTATATACTTGTTTGAAAATTTATAAATTTCAAAGATATAGTTGTGTCAAGATAGATAATAAGAGACATAGAAGTTATAAAATTATTTGATCAATTGAAAGAACATAAATTTGAAGAGCAATAGTATTTATAGCTTGTTTGTTCATAACTTTCAAAACATTAACCAACATCTTATCTTTACTGCATGAATTTATTGGGAGAAGTTGTCTCCTGAGAAGCTGGGACAAATTTGTATATTGGGAGAGCTCAAGAATCAAGAAGAGGATTAAATAAGAAGCTGGACAGAAGCTTCCTATTGGTCCATTAGAGAAATTACCCCCTACTGCTTAACAAATTAGAAAGGTTGATTATGTACATCTAACTTATGACAAATTTCTTTTTCATACAAAGACATGTCAGAAGCGGTTTTCCCAGTACACATATGTTCCCTCCAATGTTACAAAGTACAGTAGTTGCTGTAAGTTGATTTGAGCTGGTTAACAAGAGTTTGAATCATGCTTGTCTATGATGATGAAGGCACCTGTCATTTCCATTGATGATCACATATATGGCTGAACTAGAAGAGAAGGTGAATGTCCTCACTATGAAACCTGCTATGCCTCCTGAAATGAAAGAATCTGTAAATAATACTCTAAATAGAGTTAGTACGATGGAACACAAGAGTTGGCTACTACCAAAAAGTCATCATCATCATCATCATCATCATCATCGTCATCGTCGTCATCATCATCATCGTCATCGTCGTCGTCATCATCATCATCATCATCATCATCATCATCATCATCATCATCATCGTCATCATCATCATCATCATCATCATCATCATCGTCATCATCATCCTCATAGTCATCATCATCGTCATCATCATCATTATCATCATCATCATCATCATCGTCATCATCATCATCGTCGTCGTCATCATCATCATCATCATCATCATTTATCTTACCATTATCTGCTAATCTACTTTGAACCCTGAAGCGTGCACAACTATACATTTCATTTTCTTTGATGGCTTAAAAGCATGTCATGTTGATGCCAGAATTAAAATTAACATTAAAATATTAAAATTAAATTAGCGCAGCGCTTGTTTCTGATCCTAACCTTATTGGACTTCCAGGTCTTAGAATCAAGAGGTATTTTCGTCCCAATAATTGAATGTTTCGACTCAGAGTCTATGTTATTGTTGCCATAATCGCTTGTTCCCTTTGGATTAGTGAGAGCCTGAGTTTCATCATCTGAGAAACAATTTAGTAGTGTCAGCGAGACAAGTTTCACTAGTAAAGCCTCTAGTTATGCAAAAGTTAGGCAAAATGAATTTGAAAAAAAAAAAAAATACAGCTTCAAGGAGATAAAGCGACAAGGCATTGTCTTGAAATAAAATGATCAATAATAGAGATAAGGAAAATAATACATGCACGAACTTTTCCTCACAAACACTTCACATTCTAAGATGAACTCATTTTGACCATTCAAAAAGTAGTTTAAATGCGACCATCAAAATGTTATCTAATGACAAACATGCAAGTCTAAGAGGAGAATGTAAGCATGAAGCATGTGTAATTATTCTAGAGTTAATCATGCCTGAAACTGTGGATAGCAGCGAGAGCTCAATAAGCTGTTTGACACAGTTCTTTAGTCCCTGCAGGTCAGCTTTCTTCTCATGCAGATTTGATTGAGCTTGGTGTAGTTCAGATTCTAGCTCCATGATCTGATTTTCTTGCTGTTTTATCAGCAAATGGCTTAGTTTTGGATGCAGTTCAGAAGCTGACACTCCATGGGATTCAGAATAATTTAAATACCAGTCATCTGATTCATGATAGCCTTCATCTGGAGCTTCAAACTACACAGAGTTTTATTGATTAAACACTGAAATCACAAAGAATAAAATGCTGCTCATCCAAGTAAAATCGGTATGGAAAAAGATGGACTACAAGGGCTAGTGGTTCTCTCCCCCATGTTGTAGTGGGAAGTGGCCAAGAATTAAAAAAATTTAGACAATCTAAAAGCATGTTTCTCCTATTAAAAATAAATTTGATCACAGTCATCAGAGAAGACTCACCCAAATTCTGCTGCATCAACACACACACACACACATCGGATGGCAACACATAAATTGATTAAATTATCTTAAGGAATATTGCTATGCAATTTGAATTTAGATTGTTTTCTCTACTAAACCTTCGTAGCCCTAACTCCGTTCTTGGAGGCACGAGATCTTCTACTCTTAGGTCCATCCTGTTGTGTCAGAGATTCAGATTTGGAACTGGAAAACGTGAAGACTCCGTCAAATTGATGCGTCTGAGAAGTGCTTTCGGAACTGGAAATGTCAAAACATTTGGATCGTGGAGATTGGCATTTTCACCCTCAACGGCATTTCTGTGGTGAGTAAGGAAGCGTTTGGTGGCGAAACCGATGGATTCAGCCACAACAATGAGTAAGAGAAGGTGCTACATTCAGAAAAATGAAATCTGAGCGTCTGAATTTTTCAACGTAGAGTTTCACTGTCACTGTGACAAACAATCACACATCTAACTGAACAGAACAGAACATTTTGGTTCAGTTTGCAAATTGTAAATGATCAACCATAAGAAAGAGGACAGGGGGAAATTACATGCTATGCACTTATATGGTGCAGTGTGAAAACTTTGGTGTCACGTGCTTCCTGCTTCTTTCCATTTTTAGATCATTACTATTTACTACCCATTGTTCAACCAAATTCCTATGACTAATATATCAGATTCCTTTGTGAAATTATGAATATTGATTATTTAATCTAAAATATTCTGAATACAATAAAGAATATCCCTGAAAATCTGTTCAGGATAAAAAGAGATTGCATTCCTAGCTAAAGTGTGGGCGACAAAGTTAGCTTGTCTTTTAACAAACTGAATATTAAAAGATGGATACAATCTCAAAAGATCTCTGATTTGAGCAATAATCATTCCACAGTATCAGATATCTTCCTCAAAGCTTTGGATCTGATCAATAACAACCTTGCAATCAGCCTTAATTTCCACATTGATTAAGTTTTGATTTGATAACCAAATCAAAGTTTGGAGGACTGCATAAGCTTCCCACTCTCTGACTGACATAAATGCTTTATACAACCAGTTCTAGCGAGGACAAAAATACCTCTTTCATCCCTAATACAAGCACCAAAACCGGTAATCCCTTGATCTTTGAACAAAGCTGCATCCAAATTACATTTTAGAAAATGATTTAGTAATTGATGATTGTATCGAAATTATTAATATCTTTATATATATAAAAGTAATAGTCATGGATATTTATGTAATTTTATTTTTCCCGCTCATTTTAAGGATAAAAGAGTAATTATGTTGATCATTTTTTCCGCTCATAATTTTAAGGCTAAAAAAATAATTTTAACTTTCCCGCTCAAAATTAATTATATAAAAGTAATAGTCATGGATATTTATGTAATTTTATTTTTTCCACTCATTTTAAGGATAAAAGAGTAATTCTATTAATCATTTTTCTTACTCATAATTTTAAGGCTAAAAAGGTAATTTTAACTTTCCCACTCAAAATTTAATAAGCAATTAATTTTGTCCTAATCTGATGCGTCATTTATTTGTAATAATTTTGTCATTAATTTGAATCATAACTGTGTAAATCAAAGTAAATAATTTTATTAAGGGTAACTTCTAATTTTTTATAACAGTAATAATATATATCGGTTATAAAGTAAAATATTTAAAGTTGATAAAAATATATTTAAACATTTAATTAATCCATAAATATTGGTGTGTAGATAATAGTCTCAATTATTCAAAAATTTTAAAAAATTTATTGATATTTGATTATGGGTAACTTTTACTTATGAAATATTGGTCTTAATTTTGTTCATTATAGTTTCAATCAATCATTAAAAATTTCAAAACAATATATTTTAATTGATGCATGTTCTCTGATCATATAAATTTAAAATTTAGTAACTTACCATATTGTTAATTGATGCATATAAAGTTCATTTAATTTAAAGTTTTAAATAAATTAAATATAAGTAAAATATTTAAATTAATTTGATAATAATATATTTAAAAATTTAGTTAATCCATAATTGGTGCATAGATAATAGTCGTAATTATTAAAAAAAATAAAAATTTTACAAATATTTTATTAAGAATAGCTTTTACTTTTGAAATAATGATTTTAATTTTGTCAGTTATAGTTTCAATCAATCATTATAAATTAAAAATAATAATAATATATTAAAAAAAATTCATTTAATAAATTTAATTAATTAATAATTGGTGCTTAGATAATAGTTATCTCAATTATTAAAAAAATTTATTCATATTTTATTAAGGGTAACTTTTACATTTAAAATAACGGTCTTAATTCTCTCAATGTCATTTCAATCAATCATTATAAATTAAAAAATTATGTGCTTAGATAATAGTTATCTTAATTATTCAAAAATTTAAAAATTTTATTCATATTTTATTAAGGGTAACAATTACATTTAAAATAACTGTCTTAATTCTCTCAATACCGTTTCAATCAATCATTATAAATTATAAAATTATCGTCCAATATCTTTTACGTATTGCTTTCCACTACATCAGTATTTCCATTTTTTACGACGCAAACAAAAGTTCACCCCTTTTTGTCCACTGTGTTAAATGGCCTGTAGTTGCCTCCGCTGACCACCACGACGAGATAAGCAATGGTTATTCTTCTAATTATATGGTTTGAAATTTTGGTTGAAAACTATATGTAGGTGTATTATATATGTATTCCTCACTTCTTCCAATATTTGTATGCTCATCAATACAACGGGTAATCAAGCTTTCTTATCTTTATATAAATAAAAGTAATAGTCGTGGATATTTATGTAATTTTATTTTTCCCGCTCATTTTAAGGATAAAAGAGTAATTCTATTAATCATTTTTTCTGCTCATAATTTTAAGGCTAAATTTTTTTTTAACTTTCCTGCTCAAAATTTAATTATATAAAAGTAATAGTCATGGATATTTATGTAATTTTATTTTTTCTGCTCATTTTAAGGATAAAAGAGTAATTCTATTAATCATTTTTCGCACTCATAATTTTAATCCTAAAAAAGTAATTTTAGCTTTCCCGCTCAAAATTTAATAAGCAATTAATTTTGTCCTAATCTGATGTGTCATTTATTTGTAGTAATTTTGTCATTAATTAGAATAATAACCGTGTAAATCAAAGTAAATAATTTTATTAAGGGTAACTTCTAATTTTGGATAACAATAATAATATTTATCGATTGTAAAGTAAAATATTTAAAGTTGATAAAAATATACTGAAAAATTTAATTAATCCATAAATATTGGTGCGTAGATAATAGTCTCAATTATTCAAAAATTTTAAAAAATTTATTGATATTTGATTATGGATAACTTTTACTTATGAAATATTGGTCTTAATTTTGTCCATTATAGTTTCAATCAATCATTAAAAATTTCAAAACAATATATTTTAATTGATGCATGATCTCTGCTCATACAAATTTAAAATTCAGTAAATTACAATATTGTTAATTGATGCATATAAAGTTCATTTAATTTAAATTTTTAAATAATTTAAATATAAGTAAAATATTTAAATAAAGTTGATAATAATATATTTAAACATTTAGTTAATCCATAATTGGTGCATAGATAATAGTCTTAATTATTAAAAAAAATTAAATATTTTATAAATATTTTATTAAGGATAACTTTTACTTTTGAAATAATGATTTTAATTTTGTCAATTATAGTTTCAATCAATCATTAGAAATTAAAAATAATAATAATATATTAAAAAAATTCATTTAATATATTTAATTAATTCATAATTGGTGCTTAGATAATAGTTATCTCAATTATTCAAAAAATTTATTCATATTTTATTAAGGGTAACTTTTACATTAAAAATAACAGTCTTAATTCTCTCAATATCATTTCAATCAATCATTATAAATTAAAAAATTATGTGCTTAGATGATAGTTATCTTAATTATTCAAAAATTTAAAAATTTTATTCATATTTTATTAAGTGTAACAATTACATTTAAAATAAAGGTCTTAATTCTCTCAATACTGTTTCAATCAATCATTATAAATTAAAAAATTATCGTCCAATATCTTTTGAGTATTGCTTTCCACTACATCAGTATTTCCATTTTTTTTTACGACTCAAACAGAAGGTCATGCCTTTTCTATCCACTGTGTTAAATGGCCTGTAGTTGCCTCCGCTAACCACCACGACGAGATAAGCAATGGTTATTCTTCTAATTATATGGTTTGAAATTTTGGTTGAAAACTATATGTAGGTGTATTCTGTATGTATTCCGCTCACTTCTTCCAATTTTTGTATGCTCATCAACACAACGGGTATTCAAGCTTTCTTATTATTTGAAAATATGATATTTCTCCTCATGTATTAACAGTCTATTTTGTACATTGATCTACACAGTATATTCTCCACTATTTTCTTTTTGTTTTTATTTATCCTTTGCAGAGCATAGATTGATTAATTAGATTTTTGTGTTTTGCTATCTTTGAAGGTTGATCCTGTTGAAGTTGTCAATGGCATAAACCATGGTTGTTACTAACCCAATGGTAGAGGTGAAGTATGAAAGTTAAAGGTTGCAAGTTAAATAAAATATATAAAAACCTGTTATGGATTTGTCTTTTACTTATTGATATTTTACTTTATAAATCAAATGGCTTTATCCTTTTACCCTTCCACTGTTATGCATTTTGTTTTGTTCATATAATTAATTATTCATCCTTCCTTTTGTTTTTTTGGCATTCATTTACATAGGTTCTGCAATTCACTCTAAAAAAAAGTATGATTCTTTTTACTAGATGATGTTTTATCTAAAAAGAGGGATAATGATATTTGGTATTGAATTTGAAAACGTGTGTTTTTGCTCTATTTAATGTGTTTTACTTATACAAAATGTCATCTCTTGCTTGCCTACTGATACAATGTTATTAACGTACATAAGGATAAGTGTGATTTTTCTCAATACGGAAGGGAAGAGGGGCAGCTCTATTCTATTTATATACTTATGTGAAACACTTCTTAATTCTTCGGCATCACTGCCACCACACAATCCTCACAACACAATCTCCATTCACTGACTTCACTACGTACTGAGATAATGTGGTCGCCACTGTCATTCAATAAAGTTATATATAAATTTATTTAATTTTTAATCATTCTATATATACATATGCATACATAATTACGTCCTTTCATGTCATCTTATATATATTTTTAGTTAGTTGATTAATTAATTTTACTAATTTTTCTAATTCATATAATTAGCTTATCAATTTTCAGTTATTTGTATCAAATTAACACTATAGTAAGAAGTAAAAAAAAATTACTTACATTTTCTTTTTGTTTCTACTTTAAAATAATTAAAAATATTAATAACATCATTAGATTATTTTGTGGGTAAACAAATTGGTCGTGAACTCACAAGCTCAACACATTTAATTTGTAGGTTATATATGTAGACCAAATTGCGTAGACTCGCGATTAAACGAACCACTTATACTTAGGCTTAGACTCACAATTTTGCAAGCCTTTACTGTTAAAAAATACTGAAAACTGTATCATTCTTGAAATGTATGTTTTATATTGATTTATATTATATACAACTAGAGCCTATTTGAAAAGATATATATATTTATGGTATAATTATGATTTAACAATGATCTGTAAATCATTTGAAATAACAAATATATAAATCACATGAGATGTGCTCATTGAATTATCAAACCTTAATGGGCTCTTCACAAGGATGAATAACACACTCTCAGGTTAGTATTTAAACATTTAACGTATTGACTTATTATATAATTGTCTATATGAATTATTTTCTTGATAATATATATTGTTCTCCTCTTATGTTTTCTCTATTGCAATTATATGAGTGTGATTGCTTCTTAGAATATTAGGCATGAATTTGTCATATACTATTGAACATACTTGTCATTAATTTGTACAATTGTTAACTCACTTACACTATGCCAAAGTTCCTTTTTACCGACAATTAATTAACGGCAATAAAGTAATTTCTGCTTTTTATTGTTTCATCAAAATCATCTACGGCAAATAAGTAATTGTGTAAAATAAAATCGCATTCACGGTATTACAATCGCGATATGTGTTACAGTGTTTTAGGGTTTAGATATGCATCTTCTTCATCATTGCTCTAATTTTCTTCTCTCTTGGCTACTTGCATTTCTCCATTTTTTAGATTCTTCACAAGAATCTACATTGCAGTGTTTAGGGTTTAGATCCGTGTCTTCTTCATTATTGCTCTGATTTTCTTCTGTCTCAGGTACTTGCGTTTCTACATTTTTTAGATTTTTCGCAAGAATTTGCATTACAGTGTTTTAGGTTTTGATTTTTGTCTTCTTCATTATAGTATGATTTTCTACTCTCAGGTGGTTGTGTTTCTCCATTTTTTAGATTCTCAACATCCCCAAAGATTGGCAAGCCATGCTCAGTGTCAGCTTGGGTTTACCTTGGATAGTGAAGTGGCATCTGAAAGTGCCCACACCACTCCATGCCATGTTGGGAGTTTGCCCCTCCAACTTCCTTTGGGGAAGGCCTAGTAGCCACTGATTCCATGCCTCCTCCACTCCCTTTTGATTTGATTCCCTTTGGGTGTTGCTTGATTTGCTTGGACAAATGGGTGCCCAATTTATAGAAGGGTGATGGTGAGAATTGATGTGTGTTATTGATTTTTACTTCTTAAATTGTTATGTCCCTTTCATTCTTGCAACTTCAAAATTAATTTTCATTACGGTGCTGCTAGTTTGAAGAAGTGGTAGGTCCCAAATTTTTTTTTCAGGTCCTCCTATTATTACAATGACATCTGGATTTTTTTTTTCTAATTTGTTTTTTTTTAAGTTTTAAGATGTACTGTTAAAAGATTTTGACATTTGATCTAATCTCATTTTGTCATGTATGCCATGTTCGTTAATTTTTATGATAAATTGCCTTAAAAATATACTTAGCTTAATTTCTAATATTTGACAATGTAAAAAAATTTACACTAATAAATGACAGAAATAATTAAACTCTTTTTTTTTTAAAATATAAAAATTAAAAAATATACTATTAATTTTAAAATTTTATTTTTATCTACTATCTTTCAATTAATTCTTTATATATAGATAAATAAGTTATCGAGGTAAATCCTAACTTTCAAATTTTTATCAAATTAATTCAAATTTAAATTTTAAATTTAACTCATCTGAAAAAATAACTCAAATTTAAACCTCCTTTTTTTTTCTGACTTAAATGTTAAGTCAATGATTGGATTCTACATATATTAATTGGAGATCAAGACACTTGAAACATCGTCAATAATATTGCTCTTCTTTCTTGGACTCTGGCTTAAATGGAGCAGTGGAGAATCATCACCAGTAAGCTCGTGAATTCTTCTGAGTTCTTTCGTAAAGTTGTTCATTTCAGCCACCAACCAACCACAACGCCACATACTTGTCCTGCGACGAAGAGGGAGAAGACGCGCTTCTTCAGCTCCTCAAAGTCAAGACAGTGGTTAAAGAAATGAGAATTGTGTGTCTCTTCTGTTCTTGTTCTTGATTGAATTCACCACTTTCTTTTCTTTGATGGGTTAGTAGGAGCTCTTCTTCTTCAGCTTCGTTGTTAGAAGGGTATGTGGCTTTGTGACTGAAATCAAAAGATATGGGAAAATTTAGTCAAATTCAACCATTGTTGTGAAAACAGAGTCATCAACTAGTTCAGGAGCCTAAGTTTTGCAGGTAGTAGGTACCAATGTTTTTTTTCACGTGTCATCTTAGAAAATTTTCATACTGTTATCTAATCATAGATTATCATTTATGTTAAGATATTTGACTTTTAGAATATTTAATTTAAAAATCATATTAGCATGATTTCTAATTGCTGCAAAATTCATTACATTGAGAGTATTTGAGAAATTAAATTCTATTTTTATATGCATTAGTGATTATCATATCACATAACACTCTCAACGGACCTTGATAATAGTCACTGATTCTGTGATTCATGAGATAGTCTGATTGATATAGAGCATAATTTGGCCATTACAAAATTATATACAAGACTACATTATCAAGGTTTAATTAATTCAAATATTTAGATCTGGCTAATATTTCAACTCATTGGAGAAGAAGGCTTCCTCCTTTTCACCGCTGCTAGTTGGTGGATATGGAAGTAGTTGAGGAATAATGTCATTTTTGAGGAAGATAAATGGAGTATTCAACATGTGATAAGGAAGATCAAGCTTTTTCATAATGATTTAATCTCATGCAGGAATGACCAAGGATCAGATTATTATTCTTCTCTTCTTATTTAATTTCTCTAATGATCGTTTAGAGTAGGCCCTTTTTGTATTCATTCCAATGAATAAAAAAAATATAATAACAACATTATTTGACAATTAAGCTTTCCAACAAAATATCAGAAGAATCAATCCTCATATTTCATTAGTTTGATATGTTTCATAGTTATTGAATTGTGTTTCTGTACCTTGATGAAGTTAGATCAGACATCGAATTGTGTTTCTGGTGAAGGGTTGATCAGTGTCAGTGATACACGTATATATTCTCAATGGACGTTTAAACATTTTAAACTGGCAGTTGTGCTATGCCTCATAGACCTCTCTTATAAAAATCAAGTAACTCCACCAGGTACTTACTTTCCAAGTAGTTTTTAAGGCAATTATCTATCTTTTTCTCTCATTTGGAGTATTGTTTTACTCAATTTCTGTTAATTTTGCAATTTAGTTAGAATTTCTTTAGTTTTTCTAGTTTTATGGTTATATTTAAGTGTTTTGCCCCACTTTTTGTAGCAATTGGAGATTGAAGTTGAAGAACACGTTTGGAAGCTGCATTCTAAGCTTTGGAAGCAGTGGAAGGTCCTTTGCAAGAGAAATCTGTTGAAGTGCAGAAATTTCAAATCAGCCAAGCCAAAATCCCTGGCTGAGCCAAATGTCACTTTGGAGAAATTCTGCACATGTATTTAAAGGGCTGACCCTTAGAAGTTCAGGGAGCTTGGACATTTTTCTTAGCAGTAGTCTCTGTAGTTTGTTTTGTACTGTTTAGTAAGAGAGAAAAGCTCTTTCTTTAGTTCTTAGTATTTCTCTTCTTCTCCTTCCCCTCCATGTGTATTTTCCAGCTGCTCATACCCATGAGTGGCTGAGTTCTGTAGTTGTTAGGGGTTAGATGTAACCATTCTCAAAACTCTCTTGTATCTTTTGATATTATCTATATATATTCTGCATATTTGTGTTTAAAGTTAGTATTTTGCTTCTTTTCTTAAAGCTTGTTGTGGCTTGATCACCCATAGCATGATCCTTGGACATGACTATTGTTGGGAAACACTTTCGCTGTCTAGAACTGAAGCAATATACCTCATGAACTTCGTGTCTAGGAATGGAGCTTAGTTCATGGGTTATCTTGTGGTCTCTAGACTTAAAGCTAGTTGCTTCGTTAAGTTGTTGAGGAATCAAGGCTTGGGGGAGTAATCTAAGACTCTATGCACCTAAGGAATTAAGGCTGAGAATGTTTTATTGACTGATTTTAACATTTAAATGCAAATGGAATGTATATTGTGTGCATGCAAGAAGAGAGTAGAGAATGGTGAGATCTAACCCCTGCAACATATTCATTTATCTGTTTTAACCTCTGTCTACTGCTGTGTTTTACTTTAAAATCACAAAAACATCTTTTTAATTTCTGTTCTGCGTTAGTTCTGTTATTATCTTTCACAAAACTAACCAAAGTTTACGTTTTTATCGCTTTCTTGTGAAAACCAGTTCAGTCTAGCTAGTATTCATGTGAAAATTGCCTATATCAAGCAAATCCCTTGGGAAAACGATACTTGGACTTTGCCAATCCGTCTAACAAGTTTTTGGCACCGTTGCCGGGGATTTGAATCTGAATATTAACTCATCTGAAAAAATAACTCAAATTTAAACCACCTTTTTTTTTCTGACTTAAATGTTAAGTCAATGATTGGATTCTACATATATTAATTGGAGATCAAGACACTTGAAACATCGTCAATAATATTGCTCTTCTTTCTTGGACTCTGGCTTAAATGGAGCAGTGGAGAATCATCACCAGTAAGCTCGTGAATTCTTCTGAGTTCTTTCGTAAAGTTGTTCATTTCAGCCACCAACCAACCACAACGCCACATACTTGTCCTGCGACGAAGAGGGAGAAGACGCGCTTCTTCAGCTCCTCAAAGTCAAGACAGTGGTTAAAGAAATGAGAATTGTGTGTCTCTTCTGTTCTTGTTCTTGATTGAATTCACCACTTTCTTTTCTTTGATGGGTTAGTAGGAGCTCTTCTTCTTCAGCTTCGTTGTTAGAAGGGTATGTGGCTTTGTGACTGAAATCAAAAGATATGGGAAAATTTAGTCAAATTCAACCATTGTTGTGAAAACAGAGTCATCAACTAGTTTGGGAGCCTATGTTTTGCAGGTACCAATTTTCATTTCACGTGTCATCTTACAAAAGTTTCAGACTGTTATCTAATCATAGATTATCATTTATTTTATGATATTTGACTTTTAGAATATTTACTTTAAAAATCATATTAACATGATTTGTAATTGCTGCAAAATTCATTACATTGAGAGTATTTGAAAAATTAAATTCGTTCGTTAGTGTTTATCACATCGCATAACACTCTTAACGGACCTTGATAATAGTCACAGATTCTGTGATTCGTGAGATAGTCTGATTGATATAAAGCATAATTTCTCAGCATTAATATATAAGAAGCTATCTTAGGCCATTACAGAATTATATACAAGACGACATTGTGTCTCTGGTGAAGGGTTGATCAGGGTCGTCAGTGATAAAGGCATATATTCTCAATGGACATTTAAACAATCGATCTCCTTCTAACCTTGAGTCAACAATGGCCTCGATATCCCCTGTCTCAATCAGGGATCTAACCCATCGAATTATGTGAGTCTTATCTTGATTCACTGGTTGACTTGTGATTATTTCCAAGAGAACGATTCCAAAGCTATAAACATCACTTTTCTCTGTTAATATATTGGATATGTAGTAACAAGAGGAGAATATGTGGGGTACTTTATTGCTTAATCTGGAAGCTTTAATAATTTATGGACTAGTTGTAGTATCAGTGTTTTTATTTACTAATCCTCTTGTTTAATCCTAAAAAATAGAAAGAAAAAAAATACATAATAATGTAAATGAGTCAAGTTTGATAAACTTGAGACATTTACATTATGTATTTTTAAAGTAAATAAGTATTTTCAAACTTGATACATAATGTAAATAAGTATTTAAAATTAAGGCTTAATTTGTGTATTGAGTGCTAAAACTTGAGACATTTATTTACATGAATTAAATTTAAAGTTTGAATTTGACCTTTTCTTTAAATATAAAATTTGAACTTAACTCATCTCCTTATATATATATATAAGTCTATCCGTGCTCTCATTGTTGCACTCTCCCCACTCTCCCTCACATTCACTCTCATTTGACTACATAACTATCTCCATTCACTTTTTTATCTTATGCTATTTTTTTTTAATATTTCTTATATCAGTTTTTCTAACTCTATTTTTTAATTCCGAAGATTTCTCTCTTTTATCAATAATTTCAAATTCTTAATTCAATTTATTTTTCAATTTTCAAAGTTAATATTTCCTTATCTTTTTTTTTTAAAAAAAAAATTATAGTCTCTAATTTCTTAGAGAAGGATTATCTCTTTTTTCAAATTTCTTTTGATGTGCTATATAATTCTTTGTTTTTTTTTCTTTTCAATTTTTTTTATTAATTATATAAATAAGGTAGTGAAAATTTGAATAAGCCCATGCATTACACGGACTAAAACACTAGTTTAACTTATTTATGATTTGATTAACTTTTTGAGATGAGTAAGACAACTATAGGCGGTAAAGCTTTCTCTCCGAGTATTTATTGTAACTAGTGGCGGATGTAAGACCCTAAGCCAAGGGGCAAAATATATATTCAAAGTAGGGTAAGAGATATATGATAATGTTATCATATCCTATTGGCACAACATACAACGAATTACAATAGAAGTGGATAATTATCTTATCTTATCCTATCATATTAAGTTAGTTGAAACAAAAATTTAAATTTTTAAATTAAATACTTAAATAAAAAAATAAATACATGAAAAAAGTAGAAAATTAGGTTAGGGATAGGGGGTTCAAATATATAAAATTAGGGGGAGCAAAATATAGACATTAAAGATATTTATATGTAATTTTTAAAAGTGAGGGGGTGCAAGTGCACCCCTCAAATATACCTGCATCTGCCAGTTGATCGACTCAAGACTAAACTGTATACTCGGGACTCAAACTCAAGACTTTTGTTTAAACTGTAACAACCCGTGCCAGTTGATCAACTCGTAGGTAAGGTTTGATTATTTTTTTTCTTTGTCAAATTTCTCTTTGAGAAAAATTTTGTTTATTTATTTATTATTGAATAAATACGTTAATGCTAGAAAGTGAAGTAAAACAATATTAAAATATAATTTTGAAATTTTCAAAATATATATGAAATCTTAGAAATTGTAGATTTTTCAAAGAAAATTTATAGTCACTCATTTAACATTCGTCTTTTTAAAATCAATTAATAAATAAGCTATTGAGGTAAATCCTAGCTTTGAAATTTTTATCAAATCAAGTCAAATTCAAATTTTATCAATGACTCGTCTGAAAAAATAAGAAGTCAAATCTAAGCTATCTTTATTTTCTCTCACGTAAATTTTAAGCGTTTAGAACTGTTATATATTGATTGGAGATGGAGACATTTGAAACATCATCATCAATCTTGCTCTTCTTTTTTGGCCTTCTCGCTGCCATGCCATGCCATGCCATGTACTGAGTTCTTTCGTGGAGTTGTTCTTTTCAGCCACCAACCACAATGCCACATACTCGTCCAGCAACGAAGAGGGAGAAGATGTGCTTCTTGAGCTCCTCAAAGTCAAGAAAGTGGCTAAAGAAATAAGAATTGTGTGTCTGTTCTGTTCTGTTCTTGTTCTTGTTCTTGATGCACGTAATTGTTATCGCATTCACCACTTTCCTTTCTTTGATGGGTTGGTAGGAGCTCTTCTTCTTCAGCTTCGTTGTTAGAAGGGTATGGGGCTTTGTGATCGGTTACTGAAATCAAAAGATATGGGAAAAGTTAGTCAAATTCAACCATTATTGTGAAAACAGAGTCATCAACTAGTTCAGGAGCCTAAGTTTTGCAGGTAGTAGGTACCAATGTTTTTTTTCACGTGTCATCTTAGAAAATTTTCATACTATTATCTAATCATAGATTATCATTTATGTTAAGATATTTGACTTTTAGAATATTTAATTTAAAAATCATATTAGCATGATTTCTAATTGCTGCAAAATTCATTACATTGAGAGTATTTGAAAAATTAAATTCTATTTTTATATGCATTAGTGATTATCATATCACATAACACTCTCAGCGGACCTTGATAATAGTCACTGATTCTGTGATTCATGAGATAGTCTGATTGATATAGAGCATAATTTGGCCATTACAGAATTATATACAAGACTACATTATCAAGGTTTAATTAATTCAAATATTTAGATCTGGCTAATATTTCAACTCATTGGAGAAGAAGGCTTCCTCCTTTTCACCGCTGCTAGTTGGTGGATATGGAAGTAGTTGAGGAATAATGTCATTTTTTAGGAAGATAAATGGAGTATTCAACATGTGATAAGGAAGATCAAGCTTTTTCATAATGATTTAATCTCATGCAGGAATGACCAAGGATCAGATTACTGTTCTTCTCTTCTTATTTAATTTCTCTAATGATCGTTTAGAGTAGGCCCTTTTTGTATTCTTTCCAATGAATAAAATAAATATAATAACAACATTAGTTGACAATTAAGCTTTCCAACAAAATATCAGAAGAATCAATCCTCATATTTCATTAGTTTGATATGTTTCATAGTTATTGAATTGTGTTTTTGTACCTTGATGAAGTCAGATCAGACATCGAATTGTGTTTCTGGTGAAGGGTTGATCAGTGTCAGTGATACACGTATATATTCTGAATGGACGTTTAAGCATTTTAAACTGGTAGTTGTGCTATGCCTCATAGACCTCTCTTATAAAAATCAAGTAACTCCACCAGGTAATGTCATTTACAGCTAGCTAGCTATTAGTTGCTATAATTACTTACTTTTCAAGTAGTTTTTAAGGCAATTATCTATCTTTTTCTCTCATTTGGAGTGTTGTTTTACTCAATTTCTGTTAATTTTGCAATTTAGTTAGAATTTCTTTAGTTTTTCTAGTTTTATGGTTATATCTAAGTGTTTTGCCCCACTTTTTGTAGCAATTGGAGATTGAAGTTGAAAAACACGTTTGGGAGCTGCATTCTAAGCTTTGGAAGCAGTGGAAGGTCCTTTGCAAGAGAAATCTGTTGAAGTGCAGAAATTTCAAATCAGCCAAGCCAAAATTCCTGGCTGAGCCAAATGTCACTTTGGAGAAATTCTGCACATGTATTTAAAGGGCTGACCCTTAGAAGTTCAGGGAGCTTGGACATTTTTCTTAGCAGTAGTCTCTATAGCTCGTTTTGTACTGTTTAGTAAGAGAGAAAAGCTCTCTCTTTAGTTCTTAGTATTTCTCTTCTTCTCCTTCCCCTCCATGTGTATTTTCCAGCTGTCAGGGGTTAGATGTAACCATTCTCAAAACTCTCTTGTATCTTTTGATATTATCTATATATATTCTGCATATTTGTGTTTAAAGTTAGTATTTTGCTTCTTTTCTTAAAGCTTGTTGTGGCTTGATCACCCATAGCATGATCCTTGGACATGACTGTTGTTGGGAAACACTTTCGTTGTCTAGAACAGAAGCAATATACCTCATGAACTTCATGTCTAGGAATGGAGCTTAGTTCATGGGTTATCTTGTGGTCTCTAGACTTAAAGCTAGTTGCTTCGTTAAGTTGTTGAGGAATCAAGGCTTGGGGGAGTAATCTAAGACTCTCTGCACCTAAGGAATTAGGGCTGAGAATGTTTTATTGACTGATTTTAACATTTAAACGCAAATGAAATGTATATTGTGTGCATGCAAGAAGAGAGTAGAGAATGGTGAGATCTAACCCTTGCAACATATTCATTTATCTGTTTTAACCTCTGTCTACTGCTGTATTTTACTTTAAAATCACAAAAACATCTTTTTAATTTCTCTTATGCATTAGTTCTGTGATTATCTTTCACAAAACCAACCAAAGTTTACGTTTTTATCGCTTTCTTGTGAAAACCAGTTCTGTCTAGCTAGTATTCATGTGAACATTGCTTATATCAAGCAAATCTCTTGGGAAAATGATACTTGGACTTATCCATTTACTACTTGTGCGACTGGTGCGCTTGCCAATCCGTCTAACAAGTTTTTGGCGCCGTTGCTAGGGATTTGCATCTGAATATTAGGCAACTTCACATTCATATTATCCTAGGCTTTATTCTTTATTCTTTTATTCTTTGCATTTTTATTTCTGTTGTGGTTGTTGTTTTCTTGTGCTAACTTTCTGTACTAGTGTTCTATTTTCTTTTTCTCTATTTATGCACATAAGAAGTTTAGTTGATCCTTTGTATTTCGACCCGGAGATTGAGAGGACAGCAAGACTTACCAACAGCTGGACAAGTAAGAGGAAGGCTCTAGAAAGACTTGCTAGCCAAGAACCACTATCTCCTGTTTCACCAAATCTTTCTTTGACATCTATTCCTAAAGAAGAAGAATTCGGAATGGCAGAAGAAGGAGAAGTGAATCAACCAAGGCGTACTTTGAACGATTATTGCGCCAACACAGGGCCGAGATTCTTCAACACCATTGCTAGACCAGAGGTGCAGGCTCACAATATTGAAATGAAGGCATCTCTCATCCACTTGATTCAGCAAAACAAGTTCGATGGTCTTGACCATGAAGACCCTTATGCTCATTTGACTACTTTTGTTGATATCTGCAACACTGTGAAGCTACATCAAGGATCGGTCTTTTTCCATTCTCTCTTGATGGAAAGGAAAATGATTGGTACAGAGCCATTCCTCCTAACACTCCCTTGACTTGGGACGAGCTGGTTGACAGATTTTTGAACCATTTCTTTCCTCAATCTAAGATCAACCAAAGGAAGACAGCTATCTCCACTTTCTCTCAAGGAGCTGATGAACCCTTGTGTGAAGCATGGGAGAGATTCAATGGCCTGATAAGGAAATGTCCAGCTCATGGTTTCAATGAGGCAGCTCAAATCAACACCTTCTTAGCTGGACTTAGACCTCAAACTAAGCTTATGCTTGATGCTTCAGTTGGAAGCAAAATCATGTACAAGACACCAGATGAGGCTAAGGAAATTATTGAAAATATGGCCTCTAATGACTATGAGGTGCAGCATGACAAAACTCTCGTGCAAGTGCAGAAGAGAGGAGTTCTTAAATTAAATTCTCAAGATGCCCTTCTAGCTCAAAATAAGCTTCTCATGCAACAACTTGATGCACTCACTAAGCAACTTGCTAAGATGCCTTAACAACTTCAAGGCTTACAAGCTATTTAGTCCAACACTCAACAAGTTCTTTGCTGTGAACTTTGTGGAGGTGGCCATTCAAGTGGCCAATGCATCATGCCACCGGGTTCTCAAGAAGAAATCAATTATATGGGGAACCAAAACCGGCAAGGCAATTCTTATGCTCAACCTTTCAATCAAGGATGGAGAAACAACAATGCTGGTTGGAAGCAAGAAGTTGGCCCTTCGAACAGACCTCCTTATCAAAGTCATCAACAACAATACCAACCTCTTCATCAAGACCGTGTTTCTAAGTTGGAGGACACTCTTAATCAATTCATGCAAGTCTCTCTAACCAACCAAAAGAACACGGATTCTTCCGTCAAAAATATTGAAGTGCAGATGGGATAATTTGCTAAAGATTTGGCAGAACTTAAAAGTGGAGCATTTTCAGCCAACACTCAAGCAAATCCCAAGGAGCAATGCAAAGCTATAACAACAAGGAGAGGTACAATTGTGGGAGATTTGAGTAGAGAAAAAAATGACCAAGAGGTAGTTGTGGAGGCTGTAAAAGATAATAAGGAAGAAAAAAATGAGCTGAGTGAAAAAGAATTGAGTGAGAGTGAGAAAATCAGTGAGAAAAATGCAGAAAAAAATGAAATCAGGGAGGCGGCTAAGCCAAAAATGACTAAACACCAGAGGGTGAAAGAAGAGAAGAAGAAGAAGGAGTCAAATTCTATTCCTCCACAAGGATTACCCTATCCTCACGTGCCAACAAGGAAGGACAGAGAAAGGCAGTTTGCACATTTCTTAGACATCTTCAAGAGATTGCAAATCAATCTACCTTTCTCGGATGCCCTTGAGCAAATTCCTACTTATGCCAAGTTCATGAAGGAACTCCTCACCAAGAAGAAAAAGTACATTGAGAAAGATACAATTGAATTAGAAGCTGGATGTAGTGCTATAATTCAAAAGCCATTACGTTTCAAGCACAAAGATCCTGGTAGCTTTACCATTCCTTGCACCATTGGAAATCTGTCCATTGGAAAAGCTTTGTTAGATTTGGGAGCAAGCATCAATCTAATGCCGCTGTCCATGCTTAGCAAAGTGGGAGATGTAGAAATCAAGCCTACAAGGATGACACTTCAACTAGCATACCGTACCATTAAGCTTCCATATGGAGTTGTTGAAGATTTGCTAGTGAAGGTGGACAAATTTATATTCCCAGCTAACTTTGTAATTATGGATATGGAAGAGGATGCTGAAGTTCCTCTCATTTTGGGGAGGCCATTCATGATGATAGCTCGTGCCTTGATTGATGTTAGTGATGGCAAATTCAAGATGAGGGTGCAAGATGAAGAAGTCACTTTCAATGTGTTTGAAGCTATACAGCACCCTAGTGAAGATAAATCATGCTTTAGAGTGGATATTCTTGATGAAATCTACACCACCTCTAGAAAGCAAGTACCTAGTTCCTCTCCTCTTGAGAAAGCTTTAATTGATGCATTTGAGTTACTCAATGAGGAGGAAGAGAAGGAAATTGAGGAATGCTTGAAAAGCCTTGATACTTTGGAGGAAATTGCTCGAAATGAAGAAATTGTTGAAGATTTGAAGAAAGATGAGAAGGTGGAGGAAACCAAGCCCGAATTGAAGATGCTGCCTCCACATTTGAAGTATGTGTTCCTTGAAGAAAATGGTGGCAAACCAGTCATCATTAGCAATTCCTTATCTGCTACAGAGGAAGAAAAATTGATTGAGGTTTTGAAAGTTAACAAAGAAGCCATTGGATGGTCTATCTCTGATCTTAAAGGGATAAGTCCTTCTTATTGCATGCATAGAATCTTCATGGAAGATGATTTTAAACCTGTGGCTCAACCTCAAAGAAGACTCAATCCTGTGATGAAGGAAGAAGTGAGAAAGGAAGTCTTAAAGTTGTTAGAAGCTGGATTGATCTACCCTATATCCGATAGTGCATGGGTGAGCCCTGTGCAAGTTGTTCCTAAAAAGGGGGGCATGACAGTTATCAGCAATGAGAAGAATGAATTAATTCCTACAAGAACTGTCACAGGATGGAGAATGTGCATAAACTATAGAAAGCTCAACAAAGCAACAAGGAAGGATCATTTTCCCCTTCCTTTCATGGATCAAATGTTGGAGAGACTAGCTGGTCAAGCTTTCTATTGCTTTTTGGATGGTTACTCTGGCTATAATCAAATTGCTGTGGATCCTCAAGACCAAGAGAAGACAGCCTTCACCTGTCCTTTTGGAGTCTTTGCATATAGGAAGATGCCATTTGGGCTATGCAATGCACCTGCCACTTTCCAAAGGTGTATGCTAGCTATCTTCTCAAATTTAGTGGAGAAATGAATAGAAGTCTTCATGGATGACTTTTCTGTTTTTGGTGGTTCATTTGAATTATGCTTGTCCAACTTGGAAACTGTTTTGAAGAGGTGTGCTGAGACAAATCTCACCCTTAATTGGGAGAAATGTCATTTTATGGTGACCGAAGGAATTGTTCTTGGCCACAAAATTTTAGCAAGAGGAATTGAAGTTGACAAAGCCAAAGTAGATGTCATTGAAAAGCTTCCACCACCAGCAAATGTGAAAGGAATTCGAAGCTTCCTTGGGCATGCTGGATTCTATAGGCGCTTCATCAAAGATTTCTCCAAAATTGCCAAACCATTGAGCAATCTGCTGAACAAGGACACACCATTTAATTTTGATGCTGAATGTTTAAATGCTTTTAATTTTTTGAAGTCTAGTTTAGTCTCTGCTCCTATACTCACTGCACCTAATTGGAAAATTGATTTTGAAGTCATATGTGATGCTAGTGATTATGCAGTAGGGGCTGTTCTAGGCCAAAGAAAGAATAAAATTTTTCATCCCATACATTATGCTAGCAAGGTGCTCAATGAACACCAAGTGAATTATGCAACAACTGAAAAAGAGTTGCTAGCAATAGTGTATGCATTGGAAAAGTTTCGTTCTTACTTAATTGGTTCCAAAGTAGTTGTGTACACTGATCATGCTGCAATTGAATACTTGCTGTCCAAACCCGATTCCAAGCCTAGACTCATTCGTTGGGTTTTGTTGCTGCAGAAATTTGATCTTGAAAATAGGGACAAGAAAGGAAGTGAAAACCAAGTTGCCGATCACTTGTCACGGCTTGTGAATGATGAGGTGACCACTCTTGAGAAAGATATTTTGTATGAGTTTCCTGATGAGAAATTGCTTGTGGTGCAAGAAAGGCCATGGTTTGTGGATATGGCTAACTATAAAGCTGGTGGAATTATTCTAGCAGACATGAATTGGCACAAAAGGAAGAAATTTTTCAAGGATTCTCGCTTCTATGTGTGGGATGATCCTCATTTATTCAAAATTGGAGCTGACAATTTACTTAGAAGGTGTGTTGCTAAGGAGGAAGCAAGGAACATCTTGTGGCACTACCACAATTCACCTTATGGAGGGCACTACAGTGGAGAGAAGACCGTTGCAAAGGTCCTCCAGTCTGGATTCTATTGGCCTACAATTTTTAAAGATGCTCATGAGCATGTGCAAAGCTGTGATAAATGCCAAAGAACCGGAGGGATATCAAGAAGGAATGAGATGCCACTTCAAAACATTCTAGAAGTGGAGGTCTTTGATTGCTGGGGTATAGATTTTGTTGGCCCCTTACCTTCATCTTTCTCCAATGAATACATTTTGGTGGCTGTTGACTATGTTTCAAAGTGGGTAGAAGCTGTTGCTTGCCCCAAAAGCGACTCCAAAACAGTCATTAAATTTCTCAAGAAGAATATCTTCTCTCGGTTTGGTGTTCCCAGAGTTTTAATCAGTGATGGAGGCTCCCATTTTTGTAATGCACAATTGAAGAAAGTCTTGGAGCATTATGGAGTCAAACATAAAGTAGCTTCTCCTTACCATCCTCAAACCAATGGTCAAGCTGAGGTTTCAAATAGAGAAATCAAGAGGATCCTTGAGAAGACAGTTGCTTCTTCAAGAAAGGATTGGGCTGTAAAGCTTGATGATGCTCTATGGGTATATAGGACTGCATTCAGGACTCCAATTGGCTTATCTCCATTCCAAATGGTCTATGGCAAAGCTTGTCATCTCCCTGTGGAATTGGAGCACAAAGCTTATTGGGCTCTTAAATTCCTTAATTTTGATCAGTCCTTGGCTGGTGAGAAGAGGAAGATCCAACTTCATGAGTTAGAGGAGGCGAGACTCAATGCATATGATTCTTCAAGGCACTACAAACAAAAAGTCAAGGCCTATCATGACAAAAAGCTTGTAAAAAGAGACTTGCAGCCTAATCAAAAAGTTATGTTGTTCAATTCAAGCCTGAAATTATTTCCAGGCAAGCTTAAGTCCAAATGGTCTGGCCCTTTCATCATTAAGGAGGTGAAGCCTCATGGTGCTGTTATTTTGGAGGATCCTTCAACAGGAAGAAACTGGACAGTTAATGGTCAGAGATTAAAGCCCTATTTGGGGGGTGAAATTGAGAGGCTGACCACAATTCTGCATCTAAGTGGCTCTTGAGGTCACCAAATGTCAAGCTAATGACATTAAAAGAGCGCTACCTGGGAGGCAACCCAGTTTTCTTGCCCTTTTACTTCTGCATTCTGCATTTTGAATTGTTAAATTTAGTTAGTTATGTGTTTTGATCATTTAGAGTTCATGTGTTTGATCCTTGTGTGAATTTTGTGTGTTGTTTGTGTTAATTTTGTTTCTTTGTAATGTGATCATTTAGAAGCATCATTCTGTAGTTGCATATGTCCCATTTGTTTGTTGCATTGCAGTACTTAGGCCCACTTCTGCATAATTCGCGTATTGGTTATGTTTGTGCAAAAATCGTCTTTAAGTGACTTTTTGCTCAAGCCACTGATACTGGCCCCAAGCCAAAACCACTGGAAGCAACAATTTCATTCCCATGCATTTTTTAGTCTAGCCACGTTCCATGGTTAAGCCAAAAGCACTTTGTGATCCCTGTCCAAATTCGAGCTTTCTGCCAAGCCATGCCTCATGGCCAAGCCGTTTTCCACTTTTTTAGACCCTCTGATCTTTTTCAAATTTTTCCCGCGTTCCAAGACCTTTGATTTACCCCATAACGTCTCCACCCTTCCCAGTCACATTTCCCTATAGCACTACTGTTACCTTTTCCTATTCACCTCTCTTTTCCTCCAATCACGTCGCCTCACCCATCTTCCCCTCCAATCAGAATTTTCTGACACTTTATTACAGCTACCTACTTTCAACCCTTCCACAAATCAGACTTAACTTTTCACCTTTCCTACCTTTTCTCCACACCCTCAGTCTGTCCCTAGGCTCCCAACCCTTCAACTCTCCACTCATTCCTACTCTTACAATCCCATCATACCTCTAAGCTTACAACTTGCTTCATCCCTAAACTCATCATCCATCACTAGGACTGTGACTCCTCCCTCTCAGTCTACTCTCCATCTCCACCTCGAGCACCGCCGTTTCTGTCAACGCGTGAGTGTTTCTTCCGCGATTTCTGCTCCCTTGTCTATTGTCATTTTCATCTCTTTTCTGGAAAAGATCCTAGGGTCCTTTGTTTTTCATGAATGTGTTTTTCTGTTAATTTTTCTATTTTATTTTTTCTCTGTTGTAACTTTTGGAAGCATATGCATTTTTTGGTTATGTTTGTGTTTTCATGTTAAAGCTTAGACCTTTTGTGTTTGGATTTTCTGTTTTCTTCACTTTTTCACTGACAAAGATCTAAGCTTTTGCTAGAACCTTCTTTTCTATCTTTTATTCTGAAGTTTCCCTTGAGTGGTATGTCTTTTTCTACCTTTGGTTGTGAAAAAGTGAAACCTTTTTGTGTGTTTTCTGTTGTTTGTGCCTTTTTGGGATATCTTTCCCTATTGGAAGTAGTCACGTGTTTGTTTTACCTTTTTCCTTTTGTGTTTGCTGTTCCTCTTTTGGGAAACCTACCTTTTTTTTTTCTGTATGTTTTTACATTGTTAGTTGCTATTCTTGTTTTGAATGTTAGAATCTGTGTGGATCTTGTCTTTTTCTTTTGTTTTTGGGACCACTGATAGTTCAAGTTCTAGTTTTTCTGAATTCTCTTCAAAGGTTCTGATTTTCTCTGTGTTTTGGGACCACGTTTTGGGTCCCTATGCTGTTGTATCTTGTTCATTATTCTTCTGTTTACTGCTGCTTCTGTGTGCTAAAAGGGGAGCACATGGCCCTTTGTGAATTCTCTGTTTTACACAAAAAGCACCCATATGTCTTTTTCTTTTTCTTTTTCTTTTTCTTCTTGTTTGCACGTGTGTTTTTCACTACCTGAGATCTGGGACCACTCTTGCTTTCTTGTTTAATTCGTCAACCACAAGTGCTGGAACCACTTTTTTTTTCTGCAAAATTTTAAAAGTATCAGATTAGTGGAATTTGGCAAAGCCATCCTGTGGATGCTAAGCTAAATTCCCTGCACATTGCTGTGTACATTTTCTGCTCCTGCACTTGTGCATGCCGAAATTTCCTTGCTGTTTTTTGGATTCTCAGTTCTCCTTTTAGCTTTTCATCAATTTCTTTTTCTGCTTTTCTTTTCTTTTATACGTGTTGTGTTTCAATTATGTTGTGATTTATCTCTTAACTTACTCTTCTATTTCTTGTTTCTTATTTGTGTCGCTGACTCATTTCATTCTCGTGCCTTCTGTTCTATTCTGTTTTGTTTTTGTTCTGTTTTGTAGCATGGCTCCTAAGCACAAGCAACCTGCTGATGATTCAACCCCCTCTGCCAAGAAGTAAAGAGTCACAAGGAGAGGTTCTTCTTTTCATGCTCCTCCTCAAGCCTCTCGAGAGGATGATGAAGTGGAAGAGATCCCACCTCCACCACCACAGCCTCAAACTCCTCGTGAACCTCTGCAAAAGAACCGCTTCCTTGCTCCCCCTAATCAAGAGCGGTTCAAGAACAATACCAATAGAAGCTTGATCAAGGAGCGAGAAGTGCAACTGCTGGCTGGAGATTTCCAGGAATTCCAAGATGAAATCGTTCGAAGGAAGTGACAGAAACTTACTAACTTCCCCCTCAAGATCAATGAGGAAGTGGTGCGCGAGTTCTACGCGAATGCTATTCCCAAGCGTACCAGCGATCCTACCCGTAGGTCTTGGGTGAGGGGTTGCTTTGTCTACTATGATGCTCTTTCCATCAATCGATTTCTGGCCAATGACTTCACCGATCCCAACAGCCAAGACTGTGGCTATTTTTTGATGTCTACTAAGAGAACCACTGTTACCAACACTGTTGTGAGCAACAATCTCTGCATTCCAGGGCGTTCCTTTGTAGAGAATGATGTTGGCAAGGCCCTGCACTTCAAGAGAGCTGCTCTGAAAACCATTTCACAAATTTGAGCTTCCTTCCTCTTCTCTAACATCACACCTACAACTCACACCTCTGAGTTGAGCATGACCAGGGCCTTCATTATGTACTGCATCATGAAAAACATTGACATCAACATTGGGAGGATAATATCAAGAGAACTCCATAAATTTGTGACTGCAAAGGCTCCTACCTCCCCTCCAAGGCCTCTTGGTTTTCCGGCCCTTATCACTGCATTATGTGAGAGCCACGGAGTCAATGTCTGCCGACCTCCCCTCCTTAACCTCCGGGAACCACTCAACATGCGCTTCATTGACCAGCATTGCCGCAACCCTGCGGAAGTGGATGGACCTCAGCCTCCCATTCCTCCTACTGTGGAGCCATTTAACAGATCCCAATTAGCAACTGCTTTCATTTTCCTTTTCCAGCAATTGGCAGCGATTCATCGTGGCCAACAGAATTTAAATGCTTCCATTTATTATTATCTGACCCCTGCAGCACCGCGACCTCATGGTCATCTCCATTGGCCAACCCCTTTTGAGTTTGAAGCTATGATTGCATGGCCTGGGGACAGACCTCCTTTTTTGGGGGTTGCTGGAGCTGCTGATGCCCTAGAAGGTGCTGCTACTGGTGATGCAGAGGCTGGTGACCAAGGAGCAGAAGCTGCAGCTGAGGATGAGGTCATGGAAGAGGAGGAAAGTGAAGTGGAGGAAGAAGGAACTGAAGAGTATGGAAGTTCTGAGGCAGAGGAAGATGATGATGCTTGATGGGGGATTTGTTTGTTTAATCCCCGTTTTACCAGGACAATTTAATTTTTTGCTTTTATAATTTCAGTATTTTTATGTTAGTGCATGGTTAGCTACTTTGTGGGTTTGCTGCTAGTTTAGTTGTTATTTTGGAAATTGACCAAGGTACTTTTGTTGTGTCTGCAAGTTTAATGTTCATGTTGTGGCTGTTTCATGGTTTTAGAAAATTCCCATCGTTCGTTTTCCTAGCTTGCTTCCTGCGCTTTTTAAAAGAAAAATGCGTTTGCGAAACCTTGATTTGATCGATTTTGTGGCTGCGCGTTTCGTTAGCATAGCTTGGATGCATGTATGATTTTTGAGAAAAGTTTCAAGCATGATTTGATTATGAGGGCAGATTTGAGAATGTTTGAGAAATGGTTCTTGTGAGTTATGTGTTGTCTCAAATGATTATGAGTGCCACCTTTGGCACCACTGTTGATTTTGAACAATTCTCTTGTGATGATTCTTGCATGTTAATAAAGAAATGATCAAGGCAAATTTTGTTTGATGATTGTAAAGCCTAGAGCCAAAAAGCCTTCCCTGTTTCTGTCATCCCTTTTTGTGCAGCCCCTTTGAGCCTTAATTGAAATTAATTTCTGTCATGATAACCCAAGAGCCTAAAAGAAAAACAATTCACTTTCCTTACCATTGGATAGGAGAGCAATTGCATGTGTTGGGTTTAGAATAAGTTTGGGCAAATCTTGCATGAAATGAAGAACTTGGGAACAATTATGGGTCACTGTCATTGAACTTAAAGAAGTGTCACAGCTGTGCTTATCTTTTGTTTAAAAAAAAATCTGAGAAAAAGAAAAAGAAGATCAAGGAAAACAAAAAGAAATAAAAGCTGTGATATTTGTTGTAATTATAGTGGCATATTTGTGAGCTTAAAATTGAGAAATGTAAGGTTTTGGTATCTTTGTCATTGTGAGAAATAAGGATTGGGAAAACTTTATGAAATGCATTGGTTGCTCTCTTTATCTCATGGTGTTTGTTTATCCAGAAAAACCAATTTCCTTTCAAGCCTAGCCACATTTCAGCCCTTGATCAAGTCCTTGTGATCTTAATTTGTGTGCATAATTCATTGCATTGAGAAGGAAAGCAAAACTGATTTGTGGTTTCCATTGTGTGTTGACTATGAGAGAATTCAGCACCTAAATCAATTGGTGCTTGAGTGAGACACTTGAGTGAAAAGAATCAAACATTCTTGGATTTTGCCAAATTTTGATTGTTATGCTTGGTTCATTTCTTGAGAAATTAGGTACTTGCATCCTTGTTATGGTTTCGGTTTAAGGCACCATGTTTGAAATTCAAATAATTGGTTTGGTCCTTTTCAATTCTTAGAAGGAAGCATGTTTTGGATTTGTTAGGATGGGATTGATCTTGATCCATGATTTCTGTTTTAGTGGTAGTTATTTTCTGTTTAGGTAGTTATTTAGTTGTTGTCTTTCTCTTTTGCTTAAGGACAAGCAAAACTCCAAGTTTGGGGGAGTTGTTAGTTGTTATAATTACTTACTTTTCAAGTAGTTTTTAAGGCAATTATCTATCTTTTTCTCTCATTTGAAGTGTTGTTTTACTCAATTTCTGTTAATTTTGCAATTTAGTTAGAATTTCTTTAGTTTTTCTAGTTTTATGGTTATATCTAAGTGTTTTGCCCTACTTTTTGTAGCAATTGGATATTGAAGTTGAAGAACACGTTTGGGAGCTGCATTATGAGCTTTGGAAGCAGTGGAAGGTCCTTTGCAAGAGAAATCTGTTGAAGTACAGAAATTTCAAATCAGCCAAGCCAAAATCCCTGGCTGAGCCAAATTTCACTTTGGAGAAATTCTGCACATGTATTTAAAGGGCTGACCTTTAGAAGTTCAGGGAGCTTGGACATTTTTCTTAGCAGTAGTCTCTGTAGCTCGTTTTGTACTGTTTAGTAAGAGAGAAAAGCTTTCTCTTTAGTTCTTAGTATTTCTCTTCTTCTCCTTCCCCTCCATGTGTATTTTCCAGCTGCTCATACCCATGAGTGACTGAGTTCTGTAGTTGTTAGGGGTTAGATGTAACCATTCTCAAAATTCTCTTGTATCTTTTGATATTATCTATATATATTCTGCCTATTTGTGTTTAAAGTTAGTATTTTGCTTCTTTTCTTAAAGCTTGTTGTGGCTTGATCACCCATAGCATGATCCTTGGACATGACTGTTGTTGGGAAACACTTTCGTTGTCTAGAACTGAAGCAATAATGGAGCTTAGTTCATGGGTTATCTTGTGGTCTCTAGACTTAAAGCTAGTTGCTTCGTTAAGTTGTTGAGGAATCAAGGCTTGGGGGAGTAATCTAAGACTCTCTGCACCTAAGGAATTAGGGCTGATAATGTTTTATTGACTGATTTTAACATTTAAATGAAAATGGAATGTATATTGTGTGCATGCAAGAAGAGAGTAGAGAATGGTGAGATCTAACCCCTGCAACATATTCATTTATCTGTTTTAACCTCTGTCTATTGCTGTGTTTTACTTTAAAATCACAAAAACATCTTTTTAATTTCTCTTCTGCATTAGTTCTGTTATTATCTTTCACAAAACCAACCAAAGTTTACGTTTTTATCGCTTTCTTGTGAAAACCAGTTCAGTCTAGCTAGTATTCATGTGAACATTGCCTATATCAAGCAAATCCCTTGGGAAAACGATACTTGGACTTATCCATTTACTACTCGTGCGACTGGTGCGCTTGCCTATCCGTCTAACACTAGCCTGGAAGAGAAAATTTCTTATACCTCTGATGAAGATTGGAGTGACAAAATTGAGCATCGTTTCTTATTGTAAGACAAAATATTAAATTGTTATTATTATTATTAAAAATATTATTATTAAAAATTGCTATTGTCGTGGATTATTTATGAAATGCACAAAAAAATTACGTTAATGTATACTTTTAATAAATAAATTTTATTAATAAATAAATAAATCCACAAAATATTCTGCAATTAATTTTATTATTTTCAAAATTTACCAGCGGCTTTTTTCATAGAAAAATATCTTTGGGATTCTTTTGCATAAAAATCCATAAGAAATTTTCTAGACACGCTATTTTCTTATGAAAAAAATTATTGTAGAAATTGTTGTATTTATATCATGAAAAATCCTTGTCGAGGTTGACCTAAAATAGCCCCGGCTTAGGTCAGCAAAAAATAACCCTAGTCGAGGTCTACCGAAAATAGCTTCGGCCAAGGTCGGCTAAAATAAACGAGGTCGTCGATGTCGGTAAAAAACAATAAAGGTCACCGAGGTCGGTCGAAAATAACCCTAGTCGAGGTCGGACAAAAATAGTCCCAGTCAGCCATAAACAACCGAGGTCGCGAGGTTAGCCGAAAATGCCCCAACCGAGGTAGGCCAAAAATAACCTAGTCAAGGTCAGCAAAAAACAACCTCGGTCGAGGTTGGCTGAAAATAGTCCTGGTCGAAGTTGGTCGAAAATAGCCCTGGCTGAGGTCGGCCTAACCCTTGTCGAGGTCAACCAAAAAATAGCCCCGGCCTAGGTCAGCCAAAAATAACCCTAGTCAAGGTCGGCAAAAAATAACCCTAGCCGAAATCGATCGAAAACAGCCACAGTCGAGGTTGACCGAAAACAGCCCTTACCGAGGTCGGCCAAAAAGTCCTGGGCAAGGTCGACTAAAAATAACCCTAGTCGAGGTCGACTAAAAATAACCCTAGTCGAGGTCAACCAAAAACAACCCTGCTTGAGGTCGGCCAAAAATGCTCCAGCTGAGGTTGGCTAAAAACAGCCACAACTGAGGTCAACCGAAAATCCCTAGCCGAGATTGACCGAAAACAACCTTGACTGAGGTCAACGAAAAATAGCCCTGGTCCAAGTCAGCCAAAAATTGCCCTGACCGAGGTCGGCTGAAAACTTCTCCAACCGAGATCGGCCGAAAATACCCGACTGACGTCGGACTAAAATACTCAAGTTGAGGTCACCTGAAAACAGGCCTAAACGAAATCGGTCAAAAACAGCCATAATTGACGTTGGCCAAAGATAACCCTAGTTGAGGTTGGCCGAAAGCAGCACAGACTGATGTTGGCCAAAATCTGATTTATGGTTTCAAACTAGATTTAAAACCAAATTGGTTTTGAACTATAAATCGATTTTAAAACTAGTTTTAAACTAGTTTCAAAAAAACACAAACCAAATTTATCCAATTAAATGGATATGGATTTTAAATCCAAAACCAATTAATTGGATTTGGATTGGATATGGATTCATGAACACCCCGCATAAGCTTTGCTAATGACTAATCTCTGCTGGAGAACCTAGCTGGTCGTCACTCTCCTAATCACGTCTTTTCCATCCACAAGGCTCAAACCCATCCATAGAAATTTGATTATCCAGAAAGGCACCAAAGAATTAAAATATATAGAAAACTTTTTTTTTTTTTACATATTTTTATATTAAATCTACATAAAAATTTACATATAATAAAGAAAATTCTAACAGAGCATCTAATTAGGATAGTGTTTTTCACCAATGAGTGTGACTTGTATTGTTAATTGGCCAATGGATGTATCCACTTTTATGGTGAATGAGTAGGTGTCAATAATAGATCTCACAATAAATAAAGAATATAAAAGAAAATTAGCAATTAATACATCTAAAAGTGGTATATGTTTCTTATAATTAGGACAAAATAAAATACTCATTTATTTCTTATATAAAGGACAATGGGGAGTAATATGGTTATGATAGGAAAACGAGACTTGTACTAACATAGATTTATAGATTCTTCTATGGTTGAATTTTAGAGAATTTAGTTTCTCATGCTTAAGTTTTGTCACTTAATTTTATAATTTAAGTATTTTATATTTTTAGAAGCTAATTGCATGTTTCAATTATTTTAACATTTAATTTAAAAAAAAACATGTAATAGTGTTAATTGGAATTTAACAAAGATATGACAGAAGGATAAAATTCATGACATTTTGAAAAATGGGTGACAAAATGTGTGAAAAAAAAATTGGGATCAACATTCATAAAAAAAGTGATAAGTTAGAAGCAAAAAGTAAAATTAAACCATTAAAATTAGCTCAGTTTGACTAGAGTTGAAAATATGGTAACCTGACATAAATAGTTCAAATTAATAGTTCTAATTTTCACGAGGCATATTTAAATAAATGACTATAAATTATAATCAAAATAAAACCACCATTTTCAAAGATTTTACCTCCAAATAATTCAAGTTCTTTTTATAAATATTAAATTATTTATTTTAATGTGATTTTACTTTACTTTTTACACGAAAGTACTTGTTAAATAATAAATTAGTAAACAAAAATTTATTGAAGGTGAAATTCAAAAAAAAAAAAAAAAAGTCACAAATAAGTTATTGAGGTAAATCCTAGCTTCAAAATTTTTATCAAATCAAGTCAAATTCAAATTTTATCTTTGACTCATCTTAAAAAATAAGTCAATTTTTTTGCTATCTTTGTTTTTCTGACGTAAATTTTAAGCATTTAGAACTGCTATATATTAATTGGAGATGGAGACATTTGAAACATCATCAATCTTCCTCTTCGTTTTTGGCCTTGTCTTTGCCATGTCATGCATGTAACAAGAGTGCAGAGTCATCACCAGCAACCTCGTGAATTCTTCTGAGTTCTTTCGTAAAGTTGTTCATTTCAGGCACCAACCACAACGCCACAGACTCGTCCAGCGATGAAGAGCGAGAAGACGCGCTTCTTCAGCTCCTCAAAGAAATAAGAATTTTTTCACCACATTCTTTTCTTTAAGGGGTTGAAGGCAGCTCTTCTTCTTGCTCTTCTTCCTTAGAAGGGAATGTGGTTTTGTGATCGGTTACTGAAATCAGAGATATGGGAAAAGCTGATCAACCATTGGTGTGAAAACAGAGTCATCTCAACTAGTTTGAGTGCCTATGCTTTGCCGGTACCCATTTTCTTTTCATTTACTCTGGCGAATTTAATTATATCATAGCTTAGAAAATCTTCATACTGTTATCTAATCACAGGTTATCATGTCTGTTAAGATATTTGACTTTTAGAACAATTCTTTAAAAAATCATATTAACATGATTTCTGATTGCTGTAAAATTCTTTACATTGAGAGTATATGAAAAATTAAATTCTATTGTTATATACTTTTGTGTTTATCACATCACATAACACTCTCAACAGACCTTGATAATAGTCACTGATTCTGTGATTCGTGAGATAGTCCTCATTGATATAGAGCATAATTTCACAGCATTAATAGGAAGCTATCTTGGACCATTATAGAATTATATACATAAAAGACAGCATTAGTATGTGGTGTGGGATGTATTTATTCCACACAAGTCAGACACGGGGAGTGTTATTTTTTCTTTAATGGCCATATCAAAGCAAATAATGTCAACCTTCGAATTAGAAAGAGACATGAGATGAGTAATAATGTCACCCTTCTTTTTCATTGTCAATTTGTTCAGGCTTAGAGACCCAGCATTGAGGCAGGTTCTGAAGGATTGAGCATCTGAAACTATACTTAAGTCACAAAGAGGTACACTGTATAATTGATTCTTAATTGACTTGAACATTGTAAATGAAATGAGTTAATTTGATTTCTAATCTAGAATTACAGTTAACTAATATTTGTGACTCTTTTTTTTTTTTTTCGAGATAAAGGTGTTGCTTGGAATTCAAGCCATCTATGGTTGCCACTTGTGTAGACACGGTAGTGTTATATTATTTAAAAGTTCCAATTGTGCTTTTTGTCCTGATTCAGTGTTACTTGTGTTTGCTCTGCCTGAATCAGCAACCCTCATGCCCATTTCTTTCTCCAACTCCCAGGTTCCTCATCTTTTCTTCATACAACGTGTATTAAATGTCTGTTTATAGGAAAACACAAGTCCAAAAAACTAGCAATATATAGCACTTGCTTGCACTTGGAGTCAGTCTTAGTTGTGCTTTTGTGGGAAATGATAAGATATCGTAGCACCTTCTGTGAGCACAAGCTTCCTGGAGCTCCCCAGAGTCCAGACACAGCAGTTGGCATGAATTCAAATGGGGATGTACATGGCTCATGGGAAATTCAATTTTAGCCTAATTATTGTTAATTTATTAAACACACTCTTGATTGGTGGATTGTATTCTCTTTTCATTTATTTAAACACACCGTTTTTATGTATATTAAGTCTTAAGAATTCTTAATTCCATGAGGCAGTGAAATCATAATGAGGATTAGCTAACCAGACAAAATAATAAGGTGTAGAGGTGCAATCTACAATCTCACCCTTTGTTAAATAATTAAAAATTTAAGATTAAGTTATAAAATATAATTTAAAAAATATATTAAATCATATCATTATTCATTATGTTTAAATATTAATTTAAATAATAAAGGAATATGTTAGTTATTAAATAATTATATTTAAAATATTAATTTAAAATTGCAACAATGTTATCATTAGCCATTAGAATAGTGATTATTTTACACATATATTATATATAAGTAAAAATTAATATTATATCATTTTTGTTTAAGAAATAAAAAGTGAAATTAAAAGAAAAAGTAGGCCATGAGTCACCACATTTGCTTTAACTGATACGTGTCACATTTTTATTAGCTTTAACTTCCCGCCTATTTTCCTGTTTTCCGCGCGCTGCGACTCTCCAATCCTCCGGATTCTCCTGAGCCGTGAGCCTCCAATCCTCATTTTTACCAACTATACCTGTCACTGCTTGGATTGAAAATTTATACTCCCGGCATTTATTTGGTGCAGTACAGGAATTACTATTAAAAAAAAAAACAGAAATTAAGAAGAGCCACGCAGCAAAGCTGCTAAGTGCCAACACAACTGCACTTTTTTTTTTATTCACAAAAAAAAAACTGCACTTTTTTTTTTTTTTTTGGCTAAATGATCATTTTGATTATTTGTTTTATTTATTTTGTTCAAAATGATCCTTTATCTTTTAAAAAGTTCATTATGGTCTTTTATTTTATTTTAAAGGTTCAAAATGATCATTTATCTTTTAAAAAATTCATTTTGGTCCTTTATCTTATTTAAAAAAATTCAAAATAGTCCTTCAACTATTAAAATATATCGAACTTTGTCTTTCGAATAATACTCCGACAAATGACCATTTTGAATACATTTAAATAGTTGAAGGACCATTTTGAATATTTTAAATAAAATGAGGTACAAAAATGAATTTTTTAAAAGACAAAGGACTATTTTGAATCTTTTAAATAAGATAAAAGACCAAAATGAACTTTTTAAAAGATAAATGACCAAAGTGAATAAAATAAATAAGATAAAAGACCAAAATGGTCATTTAGCCTTTTTTTTCCTCTTTACTCTTTTACTTCTTATAATTTTTATGGTATTTTTATTTCTTATAGTTAAACACTAAAAACACTAAATTATTTTTCATTTTTTCATTTATTGCATAATATTTTAAAAACTAAAATAACATTTTAATAATTTTAAAAAATATGTAATATTCTCTCAGACCCCAAATTTAATTATCATTGAAACTCAATTGATTTTAAATGTATTAATATTTTTTTCAAATCAAGTCAATATACATGTATAGTCTAATTATTATATTAATATAATATTAACAATAAAATTAGTATCAAAATAATTGTTCAAAATATCTTTTCACAGTATTATTACAATAAATAAGTTTAACGTAATATATTATAAAAATATATTACTAAGTTAATTGTCAAAACAATATTTTATTTTACAATATATAAATCATTTGTTTTCATTTTTTTTATAGACTTTACGTATAAGTATAATATTATTTTTTTATAATTTTATGTACAACCAATCAATTATTATTATTTTATTAAAATATATTATCATAAATTTAAATATATTATGTATGTTTATAAATTTAAATGTTTTAGAAATAATCAAAGAGAAGTAAATATACATGTGTATACATGGTCTAAACACTTGATTATATGTTTGCAACAAGCGTTTGTAGTTGCAACATGAGAGAAAATGTGTGATTAAGACTTTAATACTTGATTATCAATGATAGATAAATGTTGTCTTAATTATATTGTCTCTAATTATATAATAATTTCAAATTTCTTATATCATTCCTTTTTTTACTGAGAGAAAATGTCAATCATTATCTATATTTTCAACCTAGCTTTTGGCTCTAAATAAAATATTACATAAGACTTAAATAATCAATTCAAATTACTCTAATGATAACTTGCATACATTATTATATATTTATTATTTATTGTACTTTATAAGTATAACAAGTTTTATTTAGTATCAAAAGAAAATTTAACCTATTATACTACAAACCATTTTGATATGTACTTAAAAACAGACATACAATAAAAAATAAAAAGCGATCCGTGCACTGCACGGGACAATCAGCTAGTTCAATTAAAAAAAAGAATCAAGTCATAAATAAGCTATTGAGTTAAATCCTAGCTTTGAAATTTTTATCAAATTAAGTCAAATTCAAATTTTAAATTTAACTCATCTGAAAAAATAAGTCAAATTTAAACAACCTTTTTTTTTTTTTTTTCTGTCGTAAATTTTAAGTCATTAGCTGGATTCTACACATATTAATTGGAGATCAAGACACTTGAAAAATCATCAATATTATTGCTCTTCTTTCTTGGACTTCTGGCTTACATGGAGCAGTGAGGAATCATCACCAGCAAGCTCTTCTGAGTTCTTTCGTGAAGATGTTCATTTCAGGCACCAACCACAACGCCACATACTTGTACTTGTCCAGCGATGAAGAGGGAGAAGGCGTGCTTCTTGTGCTCCTCAAAGTAAAGAAAGTGGTGAAAGAAATAAGAATCGTGTGTCTGTTCTGTTGTGTTTTTGTTCTTATCACTTTCACCACATTCTTCTCTTTAAGGGGCTGAAAGCAGCTCTTCTTGTTGCTCTTCTTCGTTAGAAGGGTATGTGGTTTTGTGATCGGTTACTGAAATCAAAGATATAGGAAAAGCTATTCAAATTCAACCATTGTTGTAAAAACAGAGTCATCAACTAGTTCAGGAGCCTATGTTTTGCAGGTACCAATTTTTTTCACGTGTCAGCTTAGAAAATTTTCAAACTGTTATCTAATATTAGATTATCATTTATGTTAAGATATTTGACTTTTAGAATATTTACTTTAAAAATCATATTGGCATGATTTCTAATTGCTGTAAAATTCTTTACATTGAGAGTATATGGAAAATTAAATTCTATTTTAATATGCATTAGTGTTTACACATCACATAACACTCTCAACGGACCTTGATAATAGTCACAGATTCTGTTATTCGTGAGATAGTCTGATTGATATATAGATCAAAATTTCACTGCATTGGAGAACCTGGCTAAGAAATTATTGCTTGTCCTTCCCCTCATTGAATTGCGTGTTTTAAGGGATCATTCTTTTCCAGTTTGGATTTCTTTCAGGTTGATCACTCCTTTTTGCAGTCAGATATGGATTTCTAAGTATATATATAAAACCTGTGAAGTGAAGGGGTCCAACAGTCATATATTGTTGACCACATCAGGCATGTCTCTATGGAAGTTGCTGATTCTAAAATCCCAAAATGTCATGTGGCTTCCCGGTATGCTAGCTGTAAGTCATATTGCTTGGACCTGATTCTAAAATGTCCCAAAGATCATGGTTTCACTAAAAATTTTAATTGAATCTGATTCTAAAGTAGTTGTGGATTTAATATAATCATAGAATAAAAATTTAAATTACAAATTTGAGGAGAAGGACTAAAAATACATTTTTTCAATTTGAGGGACTAAAAAATACATATTTTTATTTGAGGGACTACAAAAACATACTCCATAATTTGAGGAACCAAAAACATAAATTATCTTCAAAATAAATCCACCAGTTTCAAAGATTTTATCTCCAAAGTAATTTAAGTTCTTTTTATAAATTATTTTATTGTCATTTTAATTTACTTTTCAACATGAAAGTACGTACTTGTTAAATAATAAAATAGTAAACAAAAATTTATTGAAGGTAAAATTCAATAAAAAAAAAAAAGGTCATAAACAAGATATTGAGGTAAATCCTAGTTTTGAAAATTTTATCAAATTAAATCAAATTCAAAATCAAATTTTACATTTGACTCATATGAAAGAAGTCAAATTTAAACCATCTTTATTTTCCTGATGTAAATTTTAAGCATTTACAACTGGTATATATTAATCGTAGATATGGAGACATTTGAAACATCATCATCAATCTTGCTCTTCTTGTTTGGCCTTCTCGCTGCCATGCATGTAACTTACAAGAGTGCAGAATCATCACCAGCAACCTTGTGAATTCTGAGTTCATTTCAGTCACCAACCACAACGCCACAGACTCGTCCAGCAACGAAGAGGGAGAAGACGCGCTTCTTCAGCTCCTCAAAGTCAAGAATTGGGTGTTTGTTCTGTTCTTGTTCTTGATTCACCACTTTCTTCTCTTTGAGTGGTTGAAAGGAGCTTTTCTTCTTCTGCTTTGTTGTTAGAAGGGTATGTGGCTTTGTGATCGGTTTCTGAAATCAAAAGATATGGGAAAAGTCAGTCAACCATTGCTGTCAAAACAGGGTGTCATCAACAACTAGTTCGAGAGCCTACGTTTTGCCGGTACAGATTTCTTTTCACGTGGCAGCTTAGAAAATTTTCATATTATCTAATCATAGATTATCTCATTTATGTTAAGATAAGATATTTGACTTTTACAATATTTACTTTAAAAATCATATTAGCATATGTTTTGGTGGTACCAATTATTTTCTTTCATTTACATTTTTGAATTTAATCATAATATACCTGTAGGGTAGAAAATTTTCATACTGTTATCTATTCATCGATTAGAATGTATGCCAAGATATTTGACTTTTAGAATTATTACTTTAAAAATCTTATTAGCATGATTTCTAATTGCTGAAAAATTCTTTACATTGAGAGTATTTGAAAAATTAAATTCTATTTTTATATCTGCTAGTGTTTATCACATACATAGTCTCGTTGATATAGAGCAGAATTTCACAGCATTGAGAAGAACCAATCTTAGGCTATTATAGAATTATATACAAGACTACATTCTCAAGGTTGTGATATACCTTGTCTTACAATATTCTTATTATAGTCCCAAACAGGGTTATTTTGTACCAGTGGAGTGAGTGGTCATGTTACTGATGGTAATTTGCTTTCTAACATTTTGTAAAAGCTAAATTGATGGGAATTTGCTTTCTAACATTTTCTTAGGTATAACAATTTTCAATTTTGAATGGGTTCCACATCATTTTCTTAAAGAAAATAAGCCTTTTCAGTCTGTAAACATGCATTTGGTTGTGTTGTGTCAAACATAAATCCAAATAAAGTATATAACTTAGCAAAGATATATCACGTGAACAAGGGAACACTATCCATCTTAAGGTAAAAAATTGCTAGCACAAGAATATAGGAAGATTATGAGTATGCAAAAGTGAATTTGTCCAAAGACCATCACATATCGTCTTAAGTTGTTACCCGAAGCAAATTTCTAATTTTTAACAGTAGCTTATCACTAGTCCGCTAGATGAGCAAAACTTAATGATCAGAAATTGGCCAAGACAAATTTGAATAAGTTTACGGTTGCATTTTGAATATAATTTCCTTGCAATAGCTTGTTCACAATAATGGGAATCTATCTATATCCAAAAATATTATCCCAATTTCCTTTCTTCTGTGGCTAAATTGACAAAGGAAGATTTCATTGAAGTTATAGACTTTGAGAGAGGCACTAAATGCAAATAATATTACTGAGAACTAGACAAATTACATATATTCTGTTGTTTTAACCCTGGATGGCCATGAAATGTTGTATCCACTAACTTTTGCATCGAGGTTACCATCCAACAAAATGTTTTTAAGTCTTAACTTTTATATTGTTTTGATTTCTGACACTATAAAAAAATCATAGTTCTTTGGAACATTGCTTATTCCAGATTAATATCTCAAAGCAAAAACTGTCCTCTGGAACTCATTTTCCAGAACCAAGAAAACAATGTTGCGGAATTAAGTTTCTTTTTTGGTCTAAACCACATGTATCCTTCACTGGAGGACATCGTGTTCGACTCTGGCTTTGCGGAATTAAGTTTCTTGAACAAACTATACAGACGAAAAAACAAAACGCAGGGAGAATGGAAAGTGAAAACAAGGAAAAAGGAATATGAGTGATTATGCAAGTAAACAGGAAAGAAAGTAAAGAGAGGAAATATGGAAACAAAATTGAACAGAGGACTACCATTGTGAAAAAATGAACGTTACAGTAGATTTGGGAAGGGAAGAGAGAGTAGTTACGTCACATTATTAAGAAAAAAAATAAAAAGGGAGGTATGTTTAATGACTGGGGATGTATAAATAAAAGTAGCCAAAAAAAATTTCTTCTATCACAAAGCTGAATTAAATTTTAACTAAGCAACTAAAATAAATTTGATTGGTTAAGACATGGACTTCAAAATATAGAATTTTTTTTTATAGTGAGAAATATAGGGCTGTCGGCCCACCCCTTCCATTTTCATAGGAAAATTTCGGCTCTTGCTATTTTCACTCCCTCTTTTTGCTAAGTGCACTCCCATTTCCTTTTTTAATAATTAAAATACTTAAATAACCTCTCCCTTTCAAAACTTATTCTCTCCCTTGCACACCTCCTTTTCAGCGCAACAACTCAGTCCCTATTTCATAGCAACAACACCCCCTCTTTTTTACTCCTTTCATCCCCCTCCAATCTCTCTCTTACTCTGGTCTTCCTTTACTCATCCCTTACTCAATCTCTTGCTCTAGTGTTAGGATTTTTTCATCCTCCAAACTCCAATGCAGTTTACGCTCCCAACTACTTTCCTTTACTCCTCCCTTGCTCAATCTCAATATGTTTATTCAAGTTGTTGCAATGGAGTGCCTCTTAGAGTCATCCAGATTGAAAATACCAATATCAATTATATGTTTTCTCCACTTCAATTGCTCATTATTGTACAATTTTTCCTTTATATGGTGTTTTTAATGGTCTTAATGTTGTGCTTGAATTTTTCTAGATGTTATTCTTAACATTCTGGAAAGTACTTTCCGGAACACAAAACAGTAATCTAGAAAGTACTTTTTGGAATACAGCTTTATTTTTTAAATTCCAAAAAGTACTTTCCGGAACACAAAACAATATTCTGGAAAGTATATTCCAGAACATAGTTTTATTTTTTATTTTTTCAAAAAATACTTTCCAAAACACTAAATAGTATTTTGGAAAGTACATTCCGGAATAATAATTATATATGCTATGGGTATAAAGGGTATATATGATAATAACAATTAGGAAAAAAACAAATGGGAGTGTACTTAGCAAAAAAGGGGAGTGGATATAATAAAAGCCAATTTTTCCTACAACTAAGTATAATTATTAAAAACTAAGTAACTTAAATTATGTAAATTAATCTTAAAAGGAAAAATAATTGGGTGATGGCTTTAGGTAGAAGGGTATTCGAGCCTTAGGATTTTAAGCGGGCTTGGAATTTTTTTTTTCCTACAAGGTTCAATTCTTAATAATTAATGAATTAATTAAGGTTTGGGTAAAAAAAATCAAAGAATAAAAATTTAAATTTTGTTCCTTTGTAAGTAATGGGCTCTCGGCCTAATAGAAATTTACGTAGAATAATAAATTTATTTTTACCAACAAATAATTATATTTTTAGCAAATAATTAATCTTAGTCAAAATTAATAGTAAAAATTGTAAAGATAATTACCAAAACTCTTGATGTTTAAGATTAATGTACATAGTTTAAGAAATATTTAATGCTATTCACCAACCAACTACTTATTTAGTCTAAAATATCCTTATTTAATATATATATATATATATATATATATATATATATATATATATATATATATATATATATATATATATATATATATATGATGAGAGTAATTATGAAATAAATCATAATTATTAAATAGGAGTTCATTTAGAAAAAATAATTAATGAAACTTTTTTTTGACAATATAATTAATGAAACTTAAAATCTATAAAACATAGATTCGAAGAAAATACATATATTGTGTGTGAACTACTTTAGTATGCTGGTAGCTGTTTTTACTATGTGCCAACATTATTGTATGATGATGGATGAGTCGTTTATGGTCTCAGATGGAAACGTGTTGGTAGTAGGAAGGTGGATATATATATATATATATAGGGAAAGGATGTGTATACATTTATCTCTGTGTGTGTTAAAAATATTTATTTATTATAAAATTTAATTATGATATAATTTATAATATATAAATTATAAATTTTAGTTGTATAAAATAAATACTTATCCTATGCAATACACAGACTAAAATATTAGTTATATTTAAATAATAGTATAAACAAAAACAATTTCCTTTATATATCTGATAAAAATAACTACTTGATTTATAACTACTCTTCTAATTTGGATAAATGTCTTTTATATAATTTAAATATGATATTTAAAATTAAAAGTTTAGATTTCAATTTTTGAACATCGAAATATAAAAATAAATTATATGACCGTTTTACATTAAAATAAATAAAAGAATTAAATAATTAAAAATTTAAGATTAAGTTAGAAAAAATAATTTTAAAAAAAATATTAAAGCATATCATTATGCATTATGTTTGAAGATTAATTGAAATAATAAAACAATATATAAGTTATTAAATAATTATATTTAAAATATTAATTTAAAAGTGCAATAATGTTATTATTAGCCATTAGAATAGTATATGTTAGAAAAGTGATTATATCTAAGTAAAAATTAATATTATCATTTTTGTTTAAGAAATAAAAAGTGAAATTAAAAAAAAAAAAAATAGGCCATGAGTCACCACATTTGCCCCCACGAGTCATAGAGGACTACTAGGTTAGGCAAGAAAATTACTAGCTCATAATTAAATGTGGTAACCTATCATTGGCAAGTCCAATTGACAGTTCAAATTTTCACTAGTCACATTTTAGTAAATGACTAAAATTATCTTCAAAATGAATCCACCATTTTCAAAGATTTTACCGCCTAAGTAATTTAAGTTATTTTTATAAATATAAAACTATTTATTTTATTGTGATTTTACATTACTTTTTAACATGAAAGTACTTGTTAAATAGTACTATATTAGTAAACGAAAATTGATTGAAGGTGAAATTCAATTAAAAAAAAATAAAGTCATAAATAAGCTATTGAGCAAAATCCTAGCTTTGAAATTTTTATCAAATAAAGTGAAATTCAAATTTTAAATTTAACACATCTGAAAAAATAAGTCAAATTTAAACAAACTTTTTTTTTCTGACGTCATTTGCTTGGAGATCAAGACACTCAAAAGTTGAAACATCATCAATATTATTGCTCTTCTTTCTTGGACTTCTGGCTTACATGGAGCAGTGAAGAATCATCACCAGCAAGCTCGTGAATTCTTCTGAGTTCTTTCGTCAAGTTGTTCATTTCAGCCACCAACCACAACACCACATACTTGTCCAGCGACGAAGAGGGAGAAGACGCGCTTCTTCAGCTCCTCAAAGTCAAGAAAGTGGTTAAAGAAATGAGAATTGTGTGTCTGTTCTGTTCTTGTTCTTGATGCACATAACGTAATTGTTATCGCATTCACCACTTTATTTTCTTTGATGGGTTGGTAGGAGCTCTTCTTCTTCAGCTTCGTTGTTAGAAGGGTATGTGGCTTTGTGATCGGTTACTGAAATAAAAAAGATATGGGAAAAGTTAGTCAAATTCAACCATTATTGTGAAAACAGAGTCATCATCTAGTTCGGGAGCCTATGTTTTGCAGGTACCAATTTTTTTTCACGTGTCAGCTTAGAAAATTTTCATACTGTTATCTAATCATAGATTATCATTTATGTTAACATGTTTGTCTTTTAGAATATTTACATTAAAAATCATATTAGCATCATTTCTAATTGCTGTAAAATTCTTTACATGGAGAGTTTTTGAAAAGTTAATTTTTATTTTTATATCTGTTTGTGTTGATCCCATCAAATAGATAGTCTCGTTGATATAATTTCACAGCATTAATAAGAAGCTATCTTAGACCATCATAGAATTATATACAAGACTACATTCTCAAGGTTTAATTCAAATATATATGGCCTACTCCATTCTGAAGATTTGTGGTATAATACAAGTATATATGTATGTATGATCATACAATAACAACATTAGATACCAATTAAACTTTCCAACAAATATCAGAAGAATCCATCCTCATATTTCATTAATCATGATCTGTTTTGCAAAATAAATTTCCAAATTTATATCTCTATCTTTTAGTATAGATCCTCAGATAATAAATTTATATCATGATCTTTTGGGAAGGGTACAGAGATAAGAAATGGATGGTTTTTATTTATACATTTGGTGTGTTTTGTCTCTCCATTTGGTTTGTTTTTTCGGTAAACTGGTTTATTCTTTATTGTTGAGGTTTTATTAAACTTAGTGGCAGAGTACATTTAGTATCCTAAACAAAAAAGATGTGGCACATCATGAAGTCTTGAGTATTGGCCAGCCAAAAGTGTTTCCAACTATGTGCACAAGTTTGAAGTTCCCTCTTTCTTTTTAAGTTAAGAAATGAGAATAAACTTCTAGGTTCCTTGGATTTTTACATCTATTAACTTTAGGATGCAATCAACTTTGGAGCAGCATTGTCTTACTTGGACATGCACTTGCATATGGTGGTTTTTTGTCCCTCACTTGGATTCAACTGTTTTTTTAAATATCCAAATCAGATGTGAATATATATGGTTTTTGCGGATTTGTTTGATATGTTTCATAGTTATTGAATTGTGTTTATGTACCTTCATGAAGTCAGATCAGACATTGAATTGTTTTTCTGGTGAAGGGTTTGATCAGTGCCAGTGATACATGTATATATTCCTAATGGACGTTTAAACTTGTAGTTGTGCTATGCTTCATAGACCTCTCATAAATATCAAGTAACTCCACCTGGTATAATGTCATTTACAGCTGGCCTGGCAAACAAAGAGAGAATTTCTTATACCTCAAATGAAGATTGGAGTGACAAAATTGAGCATTGTGTTTTACTGTAAAACAAATATTAGATTATTATTATTATTATTATTATTATTATTATTATTATTATTATTATTATTATTATTATTATTATTGTCAAAAATATTAATATTAAAAATTGCTAGTGTCAGTGGATTATTTATAAAATAAACAAAATGAATTTATGTTAACGTATATTTTAATAAATAAATTTTATTAATAAATAAATAAAGAAAAAAGGGCTATGCACTAACAATGTAAAATGATTTTACACTGTTATTCAATCACAACCCACAAAATATTGTTAAAAAATTAACGTACACTCTTATTATTTGCAAAACTAGTGTAGTAACCCGTGCCGTGCACGAGATATATTTAATATTACAATCAAGTTATCATTCAATTTATTAGGTATTCTTACGTCCTAATTTTACTATAAATTCCAGGAACTATTGTCTTTAGAAGAGAAGATGAGTATGAAACCATACCCTTAAAAAAACTTGAGTTAAAACATTGCAAAACAATGAGTTAAAACATCCAAAAGTGTAACCGGTTCAAGAAGAATTGAAAATCAATGCAAATGTAAGATTATTAAGTCCTAAAGAATATACAATATTTCCTAAGTAAAATGTTATGCATGAATGATATAATATGCACAAGTCTTCCTAAATCAATTGTTGGTACCCAAAGTTAATATCCTAATTTCCTTTCTTCTGTGGCTAAATTGACAAAGGCCGATTTCATTGAAGGTATAGACTTTTGAGAGAGGCACTAAATGCAAATAATATTATTGAGAACTAGTCAAATTACATATATTTTGCTGTTCTAACCTTGGATAACCATGGATTAATGTTGTATCCACTAACTTTTGCGTTGAGGCTATCATCCAACAGAATGTTCTTAAATTTTATTTTGTTTGAATTTCTGCCACTATAAAAAAATCATAGTTCTTTGGAACATTGTTTATTCCAGATTAATATTTCAAAGCAAAAACTATCCTCCAACACTCAGTTTCTAGAACCAAGAAAACAATGTTGTAGAATTAAGTTTCTAGAACAAACGCTAGAAACCAAAATTTAAGAAAAAAAAAAGGAGGTATGTTTAATGATTGGGGAGATGTAAATAACAATAGCCATAAAAATTTCTTCCATCACAAAGCTTAATTAAATAATAACTAAGCAACTAAAATAAATTTGATTGGTTAAGAAATGAACTTCAAAATGTAGAAAGAAACTTTTTTGTTGATTCTTTAAAAAATAAAAAACTTTTTTTGTTGATTATGAGACGTGTAGGGCTCTCGGCCCATCCCTTCCTTTTTTATGAGTAGGAGGACTTGAGGAAAATTTTCCGACAACTAAGTATAATTATTAGAGTTTAATGGTGATGCACTGATATTGTAAAATATTTTACATTGTCAATCAATCACAAATCACTGTTGGTATGACTTTTAAGATAATTACTATAAAAGTCAACAAACTTACCATATATGATCGATTGTGATTGAATGACAGCGTAAAACTTTTTTACACTGTCAGTGTATCATAACATTCTCTTTTATATTCCTGGGAAACAATATTCCCTGGATCATAACATTCTTCAAAGACATCATTCACACAATGCAAAGAATAAAACATCAGAACCTGAAAAAAAGTAATTGAAGGCTTTCAAGTTGCAAATGGAACTGAAATGATAATCGCTTGATGGAAAAGCAAAGAATCTAAAAAATGGAGAAACACAAGTACCTGAGAGTAGAAAATCATAGCAATGATGAAGAAGACAAAAATCAAAACCCTAAAACATTGTAATGCAAATTCTTGAGAAAAATCTAAAAAATGTAGAAACGCAAGTACCTAAGAGAGAAGAAAATCAGAGCAATAATGAAGAAGACGCGGATCTAAACCCTAGACACTGCAACGTAGATTCTTGTAAAGAATCTAAAAAATGGAGAAATGCTAGTAGCCAAGAGAGAAGAAAATTAGAGCAATGATGAAGAAGATGCATATCTAAACCCTAAAACACTGTGACACATATCTCGATTGTAATACCGTGAATGTGATTTTATTTTACCGGCAATTACTTATTTGCCGTAGATGATTTTGATGAAACAATAAAAAGCGGCAATTACTTTATTGCCGTTAATTAATTGTCGGTAAAAATGAACTTTGGCATAGTGTAAGTGAGTTGACAATTGTACAAATTAATGACAGGTATGTTAAATAGTATATGACAAATTCATGCATAATATTCTAAGAAGCAATCACACTCATAATTGCAATAGAGAAAACATAAGAGGAGAACAATATATATTATCAACAAACTAATTCATATAGACAATTATATAATAAGTCAATAGGTTAAATGTTTAAATACTAACATGAGAACAATATATATTATCAACAAACTAAGTGTTTTTTACTTCTTACTATAGTGTTAATTTGATACAAATAACTGAAAATTGATAAGCTAATTATATGAATTAGAAAAAAAATTAGTAAAATTAATTAATCAACTAACTAATTATATATATAAGATGACATGAAAGGACATAATTATGTATGCATATGTATATATAGAATGATTAAAAATTAAATAAATTTATATATAACTTTATTGAATGACAGTGACGACCACATTATCTCAGTACGTAGTGAAGTCAGTGAATGGACATTGTGTTGTGAGGGTTGTGTGGTGGCAGTGATGCTGAAGGAATAAGAAGTGTTTCACATAAGTATATAAATAGAATAGAGCTGCCCCTCTTCCCTTCCCTATTGAGAAAATTCACACTTATCCTTACGTACGTTAATAACATTGTATCAGTAGGCAAGCAAGAGATGACATTTTGTATCAGTAAAACACATTAAATAGAGCAAAAACACACATTTTCAAATTCAATATCAAATATCATTATCCCTCTTTTTAGATAAAACATCACCCAGTAAAAAGAATCATACTTTTTTTAGAGTGAATTGCATAACCTATGTAAATGAATGCCAAAAAAACAAAAGGAAGGATGAATAATTAATTATATGAACAAAACAAAATGCATGACAGTGGAAGGGTAAAAGGATAGAGCCATTTGATTTATAAAGTAGAATGTCAATAAGTAAATGACAAATCCATAACAGGTTTTTATATATTTTATTTAACTTGCAACCTTTAACTTTCATACTTCACCTCTACCATTGGGTTAGTAACAACCATGGTTTATGCCATCGACAACTTCAACAGGATCAACCTTCAAAGATAGCAAAACACAAAAATCTAATTAATCAATCTATGCTCCGCAAAGGATAAATAAAAACAAAAAGAAAATAGTGGAGAATATACTGTGTAGATCAATGTACAAAATAGACCGTTAATACAAGAGGAGAAATATCATATTTTCAAATAATAAGAAAGCTTGAATACCCGTTGTGTTGATGAGCATACAAAAATTGGAAGAAGTGAGCGGAATACATATAGAATACACCTACATATATTTTTCAACCAAAATTTCAAACCATATAATTAGAAGAATAACCATTGCTTATCTCATCGTGGTGGTCGGCGGAGGCAACTAAAGGCCATTTAACACAGTGGACAGAAAAGGGGTGACCTTTTGTTTGCGTCGTAAAAAATGGAAATACTGATGTAGTGGAAAGCAATACTCATAAGATATTGGACGATAAATTTTTAATTTATAATGATTAATTGAAAGGGTATTGAGAGAATTAAGACCGTTATTTTAAATGTAAAAGTTACCCTTAATAAAATATGAATAAATTTTTTGAATAATTGAGATAACTATTATCTAAGCACCAATTATAAATTAATTAAGTATATTAAATGAAAATTTTTTTAACGTATTATTATTATTATTTTTAATTTATAATGATTGATTGAAACTATAATTGATAAAATTAAAATCAATATTTCAAAAGTAAAAGTTATCCTTAATAAAATATTTTTAAATTTTTAATTTTTTTAATAATTAAGACTATTATCTATGCACCAATTATGGATTAACTAAATTTTTAAATATATTATTAACAACTTCATTTAAATATTTTACTTATATTTAAATTATTTAAAAATTTTAAATGAACTTTATATGCATCGATTAACAATATTGTAATTTACTAAATTTGAAATTTTTATGAGTAGAGATCATGTATCAATTAAAATATATTGTTTTGAAATTTTTAATGATTGATTGAAACTATAATGGACAAAATTAAGACCAATATTTCATAAGTAAAAGTTACCCATAATCAAATATCAATAAATTTTTTAAAATTTTTGAATAATTGAGACTATTATCTACACACCAATATTTATGGATTAATTAAATTTTTAAATATATTATTGTCAACTTTAAATATTTTACTTTATAACCGATATATATTATTACTGTTACCCAAAATTTGAAGTTACCCTTAATAAAATTATTTACTTTGATTTATTATTATTCAAATTAATGACAAAATTATTACAAATAAATGACGCATCAGATTAGGACAAAATTAATTGCTTATTAAATTTTGAGCGGGAAAGTTAAAATAATTTTTTTAGCCTTAAAATTATGAGTGGAAAAAAATGATTAATAGAATTACTCTTTTATCCTTAAAATGAGCGGGAAAAATAAAATAACATAAATATCCATGACTATTACTTTTATATATAAAAAGATAAGAAAGCTTGAATACCCGTTGTATTGATGAGCATACAAAAATTGGAAGAAGTGAGCGGAATACATGTAGAATACACCTACATATAGTTTTCAACCAACATTTCAAACCATATATAATTAGAAGAATAACCATTGCTTATCTCGTCGTGGTGGTCGGCGTAGGCAACTACAGGCCATTTAATACAGTGGACAGAAAGGGGTGACCTTCTGTTTGCGTCGTAAAAAATGGAGATACCGATGTAGTGGAAAGCGATACTCAAAAGATATTGGACAATAATTTTTTAATTTATAATGATTGACTGAAACGGTATTGAGAGAATTAAGACCGTTATTTTAAATGTAATTGCTACCCTTAATAAAATATGAATAATATTTTAAATTTTTTGAATAATTAAGATAACTATTATCTAAGCACATAATTTTTTAATTTATAATGATATTGAGAGAATTAAGACCGTTATTTTAAATGTAAAAGATACCCTTAATAAAATATGAATAAATTTTTTGAATAATTGAGATAACTATTATCTAAGCACCAATTATGAATTAATTAAATATATTAAATGAATTTTTTAATAAATTATTATTATTTTTAATTTATAATGATTGATTGAAACTATAATTGATAAAATTAAAATCATTATTTCAAAAGTAAAAGTTATCCTTAATAAAATATTTATAAAATTTTTTAATTTTTTTTAATAACTAAGACTATTATCTATGCACCAATTATGGATTAATTAAATTTTTAAATATATTATTATGAACTTAATTTAAATATTTTACTTATATTTAAATTATTTAAAAATTTAAATTAAATGAACTTTAGATGCATCAATTAACAATATTGTAATTTACTAAATTTGAAATTTGTATGAGCAGAGGTCATGCATCAATTAAAATATATTGTTTTGAAATATTTAATGATTGATTGAAACTATAATGGACAAAATAAAGACCAATATTTCATAAGTAAAAGTTACCCATGATCAAATATCAATAATTTTTTTAATTTTTTTGAATAATTGACACTATTATCTACGCACCAATATTTATGGATTAATTAAATTTTTAAATATATTTTAACCAACTTTAAATATTTTACTTTATAACCGATATATATTATTACTATTATCCAAAATTAGAAGTTACCCTTAATAAAATTATTTACTTTGATTTACACGGTTATTATTCAAATTAATGACAAAATTATTACAAATAAATGTCGCATCAAATTAGGACAAAATTAATTGCTTATTAAATTTTGAGCAGAAAAGTTAAAATTACTTTTTTAGCCTTAAAATTATGAGTGGGAAAAATGATTAATAAAATTACTCTTTTATCCTTAAAATGAGCTGAAAAATAAAATTACATAAATATCCATGACTATTACTTTTATATAATTAAATTTTGAGCGGGAAGTTAAAATTATTTTTTTAGCCTTAAAATTATGAGCGGAAAAACTGATTAATAGAATTACTCTTTTATCCTTAAAATGAGCAGGAAAAATAAAATTACATAAATATCCATGACTGTTACTTTTATATATATAAAGATAAGAAAGCTTGAATACCAGTTGTGTTGATGAGCATACAAAAATTGGAAGTAGTGAGCGGAATACATGTAGAATACACCTACATATAGTTTTCAACCAACATTTCAAACCATATATAATTAGAAGAATAACCATTGCTTATCTCGTCGTAGTGGTCGGCGGAGGCAACTACAGGCCATTTAACATAGTGGATAGAAAAGAGGTGACCTTCTGTTTGCCTAGTAAAAAATGGAAATATTGATGTAGTGGAAAGCAATATACTCAAAAGATATTGGACGATAATTTTTGAATTTATAATGATTGATTGAAACTGTATTGAGAGAATTAAGACCGTTATTTTAAATGTAATTGTTACCCTTAATAAATTATGAATAAAATTTTAAAATTTTTGAATAATTAAGATAACTATTATCTAAGCACATAATTTTTTAATTTATAATGATTGATTGAAATGATATTGAGAGAATTAAGACCGTTATTTTAAATGTGAAAGTTACCCTTAATAAAATATGAATAAATTTTTTGAATAATTGAGATAACTATTATCTAAGCACCAATTATGGATTAATTAAATACATTAAATGAAATTTTTAATATATTATTATTATTTTTAATTTATAATGATTGATTGAAACTATAATTGATAAAATTAAAATCATTATTTGAAAAGTAAAAGTTATCCTTAATAAAATATTTATAAAATGTTTAATTTTTTTAATAATTAAGACTATTATCTATGCACCAATTATGGATTAATTAAATTTTTAAATATATTATTATCAACTTAATTTAAATATTTTACTTATATTTAAATTATTTAAAAATTTAAATTAAATGAACTTTATATGCATCAATTAACAATATTGTAATTTACTAAATTTGAAATTTGTATGAGCAGAGATCATGCATCAATTAAAATATATTTTGAAATTTTTAATGATTGATTGAAACTATAATGGACAAAATTAAGACCAATATTTCATAAGTAAAAGTTACCCATAATCAAATATCAATAAATTTTTTAAAATTTTTTAATAATTGAGACTATTATCAACGTACCAATATTTATGGATTAATTAAATTTTTAAATATATTATTATCAACTTTAAATATTTTACTTTATAACATATATATATTATTACTGTTATCCAAAATTAGAAGTTATCCTTAATAAAATTATTTACTTTGATTTACACGGTTTATTATTCAAATTATTGACAAAATTATTACAAATAAATGACGCATCAGATTAGACAAAATTAATTGCTTATTAAATTTTGAGTGGGAAATTTAAAATTACTTTTTTAGCCTTAAAATTATGAGTGAGAAAAATGATTAATAAAATTACTCTTTTATCCTTAAAATGAGCGGAAAAAATAAAATTACATAAATATCCATGACTATTACTTTTATGTAATTAAATTTTGAGTGGGAAAGTTAAAATTATTTTTTTAGCCTTAAAATTATGAGCGGAAAAAATAGTCAATAGAATTACTCTTTTATCATTAAAATGAGCGGGAAAAATAAAATTACATAAATATCCATGACTTTTACTTTTGTATATATAAAGATAATAATAATTTCAATACAATCATCTATTACTAAATCATTTTGTAAAATGGAATTTTGATGCAGCTTTTTTCAAAGATCAAGGGATTGCCGGTTTTAGTGCTTGTATTAGGGATGAAAGAGGCATTTTTGTCCTTGCTAAAACTGGTTGTATAAATGCATTTATGTCAGTCAGAGAGGGGGAAACTTATGCAGTCCTCCAAACTTTGATTTGGTTATCAAATCGGAACTTAATCAATGTGGAAATTGAGATTGATTACAAGGTTGTTATTGATCAGATCCAAAGCGTTGGGGACTATTACAAAAAATGTATTTTATAACAGCTTTTTAGATCAGTTATAAAAACAACGATTTAAAAAAAAACGCGGTGATATTTTTGTAATTAAAAGAAAAGTTTTTGGATCGGTTATAAGAGAACCGATCTTAAAAGGATTTTTTAAATAGATTAAAAGTTGAACCAATCTAAAAAGTTACCCTTTTAAATCAATTCACTTTATAACTGATTTAAAATGTTGGTTTTAAATCAGTTAAAAGTAGAACCGATCTAAAACCTAATTCCTGCTCTCGTAAACACCAAAATACGCTCCTCTCTCAACTCTCACTTTGTTAGAGTTTTTATTCCCAAACCCTAGAGCTAGCTGTCCAAAACCCCAAAACAGCGCTCCTCACGGCAGTATCGCACCACCGTCCCCCTCGCTGTGTCAACCACCGTTCACCTCACTACTGCGCCGCCACGAAACGAAACGCAGTGTCGCCACCAAACACAGCATTGCGCGCCTCAGCCCCACATTTGCCTCTGCCATAGTTGGCTGAGTTATCACCGCGCGCCACTGTATATGCGAGTCTGAGTTATCACTGCCACCTTATTCCTAGTTCATCACTGGATCGTCTCTGGTTCGTAATTTGGGAACTCATTGCATTAATTTCAACAAATTGCAGATCTGCATTTGGTCTTTGGTTGGCACATCTGAGAAAACTAATTTTCAGGTACTTTTGAAGTCAACTGTTACTTCTAATTGATGGTTGGACTCTAGAAAAGAAAATATCAGTAGATGATGCAAGTCTTTTGAGAGAAAAGGTGTGGAAGAGAGACAGGCGTATTAGTGATACATATATGGCTTGCAGAGAACAGAGTGAACAGGAGGCTATTTCTGCATTTCTTGGGCTTTTATCATCTGCAACAAGGTATTAACTTTTAATTCTAAATTGCAGTTTGTATATCTTCACTGTCTTATGTATCCCTTATTTTTTATCTTTAGTCCAGGATTACACGTGATTCATATTGTAGCAGAGATGGCACCAGTAGCTAAGGTGCACTCAGTGTATCCCTATGTTTTATTCTTGTGAACTCATTTTATTTTATCCCGTATGTTTTTAATTTTTTCTTCATGATCTCCCCCTCCCCCCTTACAATGTGGTATTCAACTGTTATAACATTTACTGGAATCTTAAAGAGGCACGGCTTAAGCATCTTAATTTACATAAAGAAGGGGAGTACTGGGTGTGAGTTCTGCATTGAAATAAATTTTCAGATATCCTTAAAATGCAGTCTCTTTTATCTTTTTCTTTTCTAACCTCTCTTGCCAATTGTTGAAATCTCTTTTGGAAAATAAGTAGTATATAGTTAACAATTTGCTGTAGTATGAAATCAACTAGAAATAATATGTCATTGTCTGTGCAGAAGTCCAGGTGAATTAAGCATACAGTTGGCTTGATTGTTATTGGGATAATTAGTCATCAAACAAATGATGGAGAAAATGCATATATAATATTAGAGATTCATGACTTTATATGAGAAAAATATTTCACCAGTATTTTTCTGTTGTGACATTTGTCACGTTCTCCATAGGTCAGGCTGTATAGGAGCAGTTGTATAGGTCAGGCTGGCCTATGTGCTTAAGCTTTTGGAATGTTGACCATCCAATTGAGTAAAGAACTATCTATCTTTTAAAGTACATAGTTGGATGTTTATGTTCTTAACATTTAAGTATCTTGATCTATTTGAAATGTGTATGCTGCTGCATTGAGTGCATAGGTAGCCACATGTGATTACATCACATTAATATTTCCTTGTTAGCATGCAGAGTTTGCCTTGTAGATACTTGATTTGTATCTGTGTAAGTGGTGCTATATTTTCAGTGCATGAAACATCTTTGATTATCCTGTCAGCCCAAGATATTAGTTCCTGAATTATTAATTCCTAAATGTCATAATATCATGTCATAACATCCTGATTATCCTGTCTGCCCAAGATATTAGTTCTATTGCTGCATTTACTCTTAGATGGGCTAGTTCTTTTGGCATCAGTAGAGCTTTTGTCCTGATGGAATCTGTATGAGTATTCCTTCAACTCAAATTTAACATGATTAAGAAGCTCTCTGTTTGATTATTTCATTTTATACCTTTCCATTTTGTTTCTCCTAGGATGATGCCAGATCTTCTGCTTTCGCTAATCTATTTTTCGCATTACATATTTAAATTGAGTTATTTCTGTGACAGGTTGGTGGTTTGGGGGATGTTGTCAGTGGTCTGGGTAAAGCACTGCAAAAGAGAGGACACCTTGTTGAAATTGTGCTTCCCAAATATGATTGTATGCAATATGACCGTGTCTCTGACTTACAGGTATGCTATTTTATTAAGAATCAAACATGTTGATACAGTCTTGGTACTTGGTATCTTGCACTAGTAATAATTTGATTATTCTTTCAGGCTTTGGATGTGCTGATAGATTCATACTTTGATCATCAATTATACAAAAATAAAATATGGGTTGGCACTATTGAAGGTCAACAATTAAATATTTCCATTTTAATTGATTGTCTTTATCTGGTTTAATAACTTCGCTTTGGCTATTCAGGCCTTCCTATTTATTTCATTGAGCCCCAACATCCTGATAAGTTCTTCTGGAGAGGAAAATTTTATGGCGAGCATGATGATTTCAACGATTTTCATTTTTTAGCTGTGCAGCTCTTGAGTTTCTTCTTCGAGCTGGCAAGAAGCCATATATCATTCATTGCAATGATTGGCAGACAGCATTCATTGTATGAGCTATCTAATTCTTTCTAGCAAATTTTTGCTCTTTGAGTAACTTATAGAATTGCACTTTGTGTTTCTTTGCTAGGCTCCTCTGTGCTGGGATATATATACCCCGGAAGTATTAAATTCAGCTAGGATATGCTTTACATGCCACAACTTTGAGTATCAAGGAACTGCAACAGCTTCAGAGTTAGAATCATGTGGTCTTGAAAGCCACCATCTAAACAGACCAGATAGAATGCAGGACAACTCAGCACATGATAGAGTTAATTCTGTCAAGGTATGGTAATAAAATTATTATCTATCATAAGCAAATATAAGTAATAGTTTTGCCTTCCAATGGTCAGGGTGGAATTGTTTACCCAAACATTGTGACAACAGTTTCACCTACTTATGCCCAAGAAGTGAGAACTGCAGAGGTATGATTTATTTCTTGTTCTTGTGCATATTATGTATTTTCTGGTTTATCAAAATATCCTTTTCTTTAATTAATTAATAATTAATTAACACTACTAATAAGGCAATAACTCATGTTGGCACAAGCATAAGACCAACTATGAATAACATCCCCTATAACTGTCTATTATAGGGACGAAAATAAACAAAAGTATTGTATATATATATTTTTTTAAAAGAATAACTTTTTAGATCGGTTATAATCATAACCGATCTAAAAAGTAACTTTTTAGATTGGTTCTTGTCCGATCTAAAAAGTCACACTTTCTATATAGCTTGCATAGACATCGGTCGTACAACCGATCTAAAAAGTCATTTTTAACCGATCTAAAAAGTCTTTTTTGTAGTAGCTAGTGAAGATATCTCATACTCTGGAGTAATTATTGCTCAAATTAGAGATATTTTGAGATTGCATCCATCTTTTAATATTTAGTTAGTTAAAAGTTAGGCTAACTTTGTGGCCCACACTTTAGCTAGGAATGCAATATCTTTTTACCCTGAACAGATTTTTAGGGATATTCTTTATTATATTCAGAATATTTTAGATTAAAATTCGTAATTTCAAAAGGAATATGATATATTAGTCATTGGAATTTGGTTGAACAATGGGTAGGAAATAGTAATGATCTAAAAATGGAAAGAAGCGGGAAGCACGTGACACCAAAGTTTTCACACTGCACCATATAAGTGCATAGCATGTAATTTCCCTCTGTCCTCTTTCTTATGGTTAATCATTTGTAATTTGCAAACTGAACCAAAATGTTCTGTTCTGTTAGGTGTGTGATTGTTTGTCACAGTGACAGTGAAACTCTCCGTTGAAAAATTCACACGCTCAGATTTCATTTTTCTGAATGTGGCACCTTCCCTTACTCGTTGCCGTGGCCGGATCCATCAGTTTCGCCACCAAACGCTTCCTTACTCACCACAGAAATGTCGTCGAGGGTGAAAACGCCAATCTCCACGATCCAAATGTTTTTGACATTTCCAGTTCCGAAAGCACTTCTCAGACGCATCAATTTGTCGGAGTCTTCACGTTTTCCAGTGCCAAATCTGAATCTCTGACACAACAGGATGGACCTAAGAGTAGAAGATCCCGCACCTCCAAGAACGGAGTTAGGGCTCTGAAGGTTTAGTAGAGAAAACAGTCTAAATTCAAATTGCATGTCAATACTCCTTAAGATAATTTAATCAATTTATGTGTTGCCATCCGATGTGTGTGTGTGTGTGTTTTGATGCAGTAGAATTTGGGTGAGTCTTCTCTGATGACTAATCAAATTTATTTTTAATAGGAGAAACATGCTTTTAGACTGTCTAAATTTTTTTAATTCTTGGCCACTTCCCACTATAGCATGGAGGAGAGAACCACTAGCCCTTGTAGTCCACTTTTTCTATATCCAATTTTACTTGGATGTGCAACATTTTTGTCTTCATGATTTCAGTGTTTAATCAATAAAACTCTCTGCAGTTTGAAGCTCCAGGTGAAGGCTATAATGAATTAGATGACTGGAATTTAAATTATTCTGAATCCCATGGAGTGTCAGCTTCTGAACTGCATGAGAAACTAAGATACTTGCTGATAAAATAGCAAGAAAATCAGATCATGAAGCTAGAATCTGAACTGCACCAAGCTTAATCAAATATGCATGAGAAGGAAGCTGACCAGCAGGGACTAAAGAACTGTGTCAAACACCTTATTGAGTTCTAGCTACTATCGACAGTTTCAGGCATGATTAACTCTAGAATAATTACACATGCTTCATGCTTACATTCTCCTCATAGACTTGCATGTTTGTCATTGGATAACATTTTGATGGTCCCATTTAAACAACTTTTTGAATGGTCAAAATGAGTTCATCTTAGAATGTGAAGTGTTTGTGAGGAAAAGTCCGTGCATGTAATATTTTAAATGGGACAATGCATGGACTTTTCCTCACAAACACTTCAAGTTCTAAGATGAACTCATTTTGACCATTCAAAAAGTAGTTTAAATGGGACCATCAAAATGTTATCCAATGACAAACATGCAAGTCTATGAAGAGAATGTAAGCATGAAGCATGTGTAATTATTTTAGAGTTAATCATGCCTGAAACTGTGGATAGCAGCGAGAGCTCAATAAGGCGTTTGACACATTTCTTTAGTCCCTGCAGGTCAGTTTCCTTCTCATGCAGATTTGATTGAGCTTGGTGTAGTTCAGATTCTAGCTCCATGATCTGATTTTCTTGCTGTTTTATCACCAAGTAGGTTAGTTTCTAATGCAGTTCAGAAGTTGACACTCCATGGGATTTAGAATAATTTAAATTCCAGTCATCTAATTCATGATAGCCTTCATCTGGAGTTTCAAACTGCACAGAGTTTTATTGATTAAACATTGAAATCATGAAGATAAAAATGTTGCTCATCCAAGTAAAATCGGATATGGAAAAAGGTGGACTACAAGGGCTAGTGGTTCTCTCCCCCATGTTGCAGTGGGAAGTGGCCAAGAATTAAAAAAATTTAGACAGTCTAAAAGCATGTTTCTCCTATTAAAAATAAATTTGATCACAGTCATCAGAGAAGACTCACCCAAATTCTGTTGCATCAACACACACACACACATCGGATGGCAACACATAAATTGATTAAATTATCTTAAGGAACATTGACATGCAATTTGAATTTAGACTGTTTTCTCTACTAAACCATTGTGCAAAGAAGTTGACTGCCCATGCTGGAAATGAGAGCAAATATACAGTTTGAATGGTTAATAAACATAATACTTAAAAAGAAAAGTCCAGAGCAGGAGAATAAAAGCCACCAAAGCCCAGGGTGATTAAAAGAAAGAGAAAAGAGGAAAACATTTGCACCATAGAATTGACAACACACACTACCTAGTTTATTTTTCCTTTATTTTATATTATTTTTTCTATACACCTAATTTAGGTCAAATTGATTTGAACAAATATCAAGCAGATAAGAAAATGTTTCATTCTTTTTTTCCGACAATTTTTTATTCATTCTATTAGTTTACACTTTCCAATAATTTCTTATCACTTTGAATTTCATGGGACAATGGTTAGCAAAATAGGGAGAAAAAAATAAAAGAAGCAACCCTCCCCAAAAGTGAAACCCCACCATGATGGCCTTACAAGCCTTTTAGCAAAGTTTGAACATAGAGTCAACCACATATTCCGCTGATAGCACAACGCTTGTTTCCGATCCTAACCTTTTTGGACTTCCAAGTCTCAGAATCAAGAGGTCTTTTTGTCCCAATAATTGAATGTTTCGACTCAGAGTCTATGTTATTGTTGCCATAATCGCTTGTTCCCTTTGGATCAGTGGTAGCCTGAGTTTCATCATTTGAGAAACAATTTAGTAGTGTCAGAGAGACAAGTTTCACTAGTAAAGCCTCTAGTTAGGCAAAAGTTAGGCAAAATGAATTTGAAAGAAAAAAAAATACAGCTTCAAGGAGATAAAGCGACAAGGCATTGTCTTGAAATAAAATGATCAATAATAGAGACAAGGAAAATAATACATGCATGATCTTTTCCTCACAAATACTTCACGTTCTAAGATGAACTCATTTTGACCATTCAAAAAGTAGTTTAAATGGGACCATCAAAATGTTATCCAATGACAAACATGCAAGTCTAAGAGGAGAATGTAAGCATGAAGCACGTGTAATTATTCTAGAGTTAATCATGCCTGAAACTGTGGATAGCAGCGAGAGCTCAATAAGGCGTTTGACACATTTCTTTAGTCCCTGTAGGTCAGCTTCCTTCTCGTGCAGATTTGATTGAGCTTGGTGCAATTCAGATTCTAGCTCCATGATCTTATTTTCTTGTTGTTTTATCAGCAAGTGGCTTAGTTTCTGATGCAGTTCAGAAGCTGACACTCCATGGGATTCAGAATAATTTAAATTCCAGTCATCTGATTCATTATAGCCTTCATCTGGAGCTTCAAACTGCACAGAGTTTTATTGATTAAGCACTGAAATCAGATCTGATTTTCTTGCTGTTTTATCAGCAAGTGGCTTAGTTTCTGATGCAGTTCAGAAGCTGACACTCCATGGGATTCAGAATAATTTAAATTCCAGTCATCTGATTCATGATAGCCTTCATCTAGAGCTTCAAACTGCACAGAGTTTTATTGATTAAGCACTGAAATCATGAAGACAAAAATGCTGCTCATCCAAGTAAAATCGGATATGGAAAAAGGTGGACTACACGGGCTAGTGGTTCTCTCCCCCATGCTGCAGTGGGAAGTGGCCAAGAATTAAAAAAATTTAGACAGTCTAAAAGCATGTTTCTCCTATTAAAAATAAATTTGATCACAATCATCAGAGAAGACTCGCCCAAATTCTGCTGCATCAACACACACACACATTCATCGGATGGCAACACATAAATTGATTAAATTATCTTAAGGAACATTGACATGCAATTTGAATTTAGACTGTTTTCTCTACTAAACCTTCAGAGCCCTAACTCCGTTCTTGGAAGCGCGAGATCTTCTACTCTTAAATCCATCCTGTTGTGTCAGAGATTCAGATTTGGAACTGGAAAACGTGAGGACTCCGTCAAATTGATGCATCTGAGAAGTGCTTTCAGAACTGGAAATGTCAAAAACATTTGGATCGTGGAGATTGGCATTTTCACCCTCAACGGCGTTTCTGTGGTGAGTAAGGAAGCGTTTGGTGGCAAAATCGATGGATCCAGCCACGGCAACGAGTAAGAGAAGGTGCCACATTCAGAAAAATGAAATCTGAGCGTGTGAATTTTTCAACAGAGTTTGACTGTCACTGTGACGAACAATCGCACACTGAACAGAAAAGAATAGAACGATTTGGTTCAGTTTGCAAATTGCAAATGATCAACCATAAGAAAGAGGATAGAGGGAATGCTATGCACTTATATGGTGCAGTGTGAAAACTTTGGTGTCACGTGCTTCCCGCTTTTTTCCATTTTTAGATCGTTACTATTTACTACCCATTGTTCAACCAAATTCCAATGACTAATATAACATATTCCTTTGTGAAATTACAAATATTGATTATTTTAATCTAAAATATTCTGAATACAATAAAGAATATCCTAAAAATCTGTTCAGGATAAAAAGAGATTGCATTCCTAGCTAAAGTGTGGGCCACAAAGTTAGGCTATCTTTTAACAAACTGAATATTAAAATATGGATGCAATCCCAAAAGATCTCTGATTTGAGCAATAATCATTCCACAGTATGAGATATCTTCCTCAAAGCTTTGGATCTGATCAATAACAACCTTGCAATCAGCCTCAATTTCAGCATTGATTAAGTTCTAATTTGATAACCAAATCAAAGTTTGGAGGACTGCATAAGCTTCCCCCTCTCTAACTGACATAAATGCATTTATACAACCAGTTTTAGCAAGGACAAAAATACCTCTTTCATCCCTAATACAAGCACCAAAATCGGAAATCCCTGGATCTTTGAAAAAAGCTGCATACAAATTACATTTTAGAAAAACATTTAGTAATAGATGATTGTATTGAAATTATTAATATCTTTATATAAATAAAAGTAATAGTCATGGATATTTATGTAATTTTATTTTTCTCGCTCATTTTAAGGATAAAAGAGTAATTCTATTAATCATTTTTTCCGCTCATAATTTTAAGGCTAAATAAATAATTTTAACTTTCCCACTCAAAATTTAATTGTATAAAAGTAATAGTCATGGATATTTATGAAATTTTATTTTTTCCGCTCATTTTAAGGATAAAAGAGTAATTCTATTAATCATTTTTTCTGCTCATAATTTTAAGGCTAAATAAATAATTTTAACTTTCCCGCTCAAAATTTAATTATATAAAAGTAATAGTCATGGATATTTATGTAATTTTATTTTTTCCGCTCATTTTAAGGATAAAAGAGTAATTCTATTAATCATTTTTCTCACTCATAATTTTAAGGCTAAAAAAGTAATTTTAACTTTCCCGCTCAAAATTTAATAAGCAATTAATTTTGTCCTAATCTGATGCGTCATTTATTTGTAATAATTTTGTCATTAATTAGAATAATAACCGTGTAAATCAAAGTAAACAATTTTATTAAGGGTAACTTCTAATTTTGGATAACAGTAATAATAAATATTGGTTATAAAGTAAAATATTTACAGTTGATAAAAATATATTTAAACATTTAATTAATTCATAAATATTGGTGCATAGATAATAGTCTCAATTATTCAAAAATTTTAAAAAAAATTACTGATATTTGATTATGGGTAACTTTTACTTATGAAATATTGGTCTTAATTTTGTCCATTATAATTTCAATCAATCATTAAAAATTTCAAAACAATATATTTTAATTGATGCATGATCTCTGCTCATACAAATTTAAAATTTAGTAAATTACAATATTGTTAATTGATGCATATAAAGTTCATTTAATTTAAATTTAAAATAATTTAAATATAAGTAAAATATTAAAATTAACTTGATAATAATACATTTAAAAATTTAATTAATCCATAATTGGTGCATAGATATTAGTCTTAATTATTAGAAAAAATTAAAAATTTTATAAATATTTTATTAAGGATAACTTTTACTTTTGAAATAGTGATTTTAATTTTATCAATTATAGTTTCAATCAATCATTATAAATTAAAAATAATAATAATATATTAAAGAAAATTCATTTAATATATTTAATTAATTCATAAATTGGTGCTTAGATAATAGTTATCTCAATTATTCAAAAATTTAAAAAGTTTATTCAAATTTTATTTAGGGTAACTTTTACATTTAAAATAACGGTCTTAATTCTCTCAATATCATTTCAATCAATCATTATAAATTAAAAAATGATGTTCTTTGATAATAGCTATCTTAATTATCCAAAAATTTAAAAATTGTATTCATATTTTATTAAGGGTAACAATTACATTTAAAATAACGGTCTTAATTCTCTCAATACCATTTCAAGCAATCATTATAAATTAAAAAATTATCATCCAATATCTTTTGAGTATTGTTTTCCACTACATCAGTATTTCCATTTTTTACGATGCAAACAGAAGGTCACCCCTTTTTGTCCACTGTGTTAAATGGCCTGTAGTTGCCTCCGCCGACCACCACGATGAGATAAGCAATGGTTATTCTTCTAATTATATGGTTTGAAATTTTGGTTGAAAACCATATGTAGGTGTATTCTATATGTATCCCGCTCCCTTCTTCCAATTTTTGTATGCTCATCAACACAACGGGTATTCAAGCTTTCTTATTATTTGAAAATATGATATTTCTCCTCATGTATTAATGGTCTATTTTGTACATTGATCTACACAGTATATTCTCCACTATTTTATTTTTGTTTTATTTTATCCTTTGTAGCGCATAGATTGATTAATTAGATTTTTGTGTTTTGCTATCTTTGAAGGTTGATCCTGTTGAAGTTGTCCATGGCATAAACCATGGTTCTTACTAACCCAATGGTAGAGGTAACGTATGAAAGTTAAAGGTTGCAAGTTAAATAAAATATATAAAAACTTGTTATGGATTTGTCTTTTACTTATTGACATTCTACTTTATAAATCAAATGGCTTTATCCTTTTACCCTTCCACTATTATGCATTTTGTTTTGTTCATATAATTAATTATTCATCCTACCATTTGTTTTTTTGGCATTCATTTACATAGGTTCTGCAATTCACTCTAAAAAAAAGTATGATTCTTTTTACTAGATGATGTTTTATCTAAAAAGAGGGATAATAATATTTGGTATTGAATTTGAAAACATGTGTTTTTGCTCTATTTAATGTGTTGTACTGATACAAAATGTCATCTTTTGCTTGGCTATTGATACAATGTTATTAATGTTATTATGGTTTGAAACTCTTTCAGATTTCTTTGTATTTCTTCAATCAATTTCTTTCTTTAAAAAAATAATAACTTATTATGATCTTATTACCAACAAGATATGTTGATATGAGAAAGCAATTCAAGTGGTGCTTCTCTTGATTAAAAATAGATAAAGGTGAGCAGGTTGAAATTTCTAAATTGGCTAAATATTATATCGTATCATTTTGGTTAAAAATTAAGCAGGTTTTTATTTTGTTTCAAGTAAAGGTTTCGCACCTATTCTGAACTTATTACATGCAGGATTTGCTGATATGGTGCTTTCTCTTGATTAAAAATAGATAAAGGTGAGCATGTTGAAGTTTCTAAATTAGTTAAAAATTAGACTGTATGTTAATTTATAGTTTGTTAGTTTTTAATGGCTTTCTTATTTTAATCCCACTAATCAAATATTGTAGAGTGAAAAAGGGCTAGATATTATATGGTCTATTTAGCTTTGAGGGAGAGGTTTCACGTTTATATCTTAATCCTTGCAGGGAATATCTTTTTGTACTCTCTTTTTGGATTGGTGTGTTGGCTGACATACCTTAGAGTTTGCAAGCAATAACACTAATATTGTATAGTCACATGGCTTTCTATTTTAGCTTGGGGAATTGGCCTTAGTTTGTTGATAGGTCTTATGCCATTGAAAAACTTTCCAAAACTACTTTGACTACAAACTACTTATTATTAACTTAATTACAAAATGTATCTTATTCACTTGATAACCTAGGTATTGTTGAAAGCTTATCTAATACTCATAAGATGTCAACATTTTATAATCATTTATGACATATGTTCAAGCTTTATCAAATTTTGCTAATAAAGTTTACCTCTAGATTCTCTAAATAACTTCTATTTGATATGTTCTATAGTTTGTCTCATATTTAAGTTGCACCTTACTAAAGGCATATATCATATAGCTAAAATAAAGTTTTGAAGGTTGTTAACATGGCCCAAATGATCGAATATGGTTATTTTTTATTACTTTAAAGATGCTATCCCTTTGTTGGTGTTAAGATCCCACCTAATAATAGTGGATAAATTTATATTTAAACAAAACATAAACTCTAGTTTACATTTAAATAGAAGATAATAATTTAGATGACACAATAGCAATTGCATCATGTACGTACATGTCAATATTGATAAGTATATACATTGAACCTTTCAATTACAATTACAGTTTCTTGCCCTTCAATATTTTAGGATACAAAATATATATGAAAATATAATAATAATATAGGAAAGAATTTTTTTATAGTAATACTTAACAAAATTCACTATATTTTTATACTATGCTAATCCATATTTTTATAACGGGTAAGTGTACTAGGACTAATCCATTTGGGTAATCATGTTTTTTTTTTTTTTATAATCACAGGTTTCTAGAAGTCAAGAGAGTGTTTCATTATATTCATGCATGAAAAAGAAGTATCCTAAAATATTCACTACAAGGAATAAGCCATTTAGTGACAGCAAAAAATCGTGGGTACAAGACAAAAAATTGTAAGTATATCCATAAATAGCTATTCCAACGGGCATTTACTTCCGTCATCTATAATTCGTTATACCTACAGTTTGTCTCTATCACTATAGATTTTAGTGATGGTATTCAAGACTGTTGGAAAAGTATTTTACCATGTACCTATAGTTTTTCTACCATTAGTATAGGTTTTAGTAACTAATAATAATTTTCTATACCTACCATTTTAATGTTGTTGCTATAGATTATAGTGATGAAATTTAAAATTGTTAGTAGAACACGATGACATATACCCACAACTTATCTTCCGTTAGTATATATAGGTTTTTGGTGACAAAACAGGCTAGCCAACCTGATGCAAGTTGAGCTATAGTGGACCGATCTAAAAAAGCCCAAATTCGATTCATGCCTCTAAAATGAAGTTCAACCCAAATAAAAGCCTTTTTTTTTGTAGGCTAAGCCCAAATTGATCTAAAACAGTTCATACTTGATTTAAAATCAAATTTTAAACCCAATCAATAGATTTCATCAGACAGGTTCGAACAACCCATTTGGTCACCTCTAGCTTTTGGTAAAAAATTATAATTTATCTAAATTTTTAGGTGATATTGTGTTAATTATAAATAATTTGATAATAAAATGAACATGTTTTAAGTTTTATCTATTATTTGGTATAAAACATTAATCCAATTTAAAGATAAATATACGATAAATAAATAAATTTAACAACAAAAATAAAATAAAACTTCAATCATATTAAAAACTAACATGTCCCAAACTTTAGACATGTTAATCTAAAAGTCGTATATTTGAGTAAATTATAACACAGTATCATAGCTATTTGAAAAATCACAAAGAAATGTCTACTTAAATAAAATTGCTAGTGTAGTCAGACTTGATCAACAAGTTTGCATCATCAACCATAGTTTAACCTCCTAATCTTCACCTGCACATAATAAAAAGAACATATATAAATGATAGTATGAAGATAAAAAATTAGCAATTTTAGTAAGCATTAATTAATGCTAAAGGAACCATAGTAGTTGTCTTCATCATCGCTTGAACTTGGAGAACTCAAATGATCATGGGCTCTAGAAGCATTTGGAGCCTATTTAAAACAATATATATATATAGACTTAGAGACTCAGTAATATAGTGGTACACATAATTACATTCACAAGAAAAATATATCCCTCAACAAATTAGGAAAGATCAAATGAAAAAACATATAATAAAAAATATAATATACATATGGAAAACAAACAATAACATAAAACATTCCATGTAAGTCAAAATCTAAACATTGAATCAAAAAATTATTAGGAAGAAAATGATATACCTGTCTTGCAGCCTTTATAATGTCATTAACATCTCCAGGAAATCGACTTTGAATCAATGTCAAAAGATTTGTTAACGAGCTTTCCATATGCTGAACTTTATCATGCAACTCTTCATTTTCAGACAACGAAACCTTTAATTTTTTAGATTTTGGAATCTTGCCCAAACACCGCACATGACCCCTCTTTTTAGGTCCTTGTACTTGAGAATATATGTCATCCTTCCAAGATGTACAACTTTGTGCGTTCTTGGTTGATTGAGATGTTCCAATCTCATTATTATGCTTCTTCAATTCTTCCTAAAAACATCATCGATACATCAATAAGCAATTTAAGTCGTCATTAAATAACACTATCAATTAAGAAAAAGTATAAATCTAACAATCACTATGGCAGCCTTTTCATTAACAATTGACCCATTTGAACGAGTTCGAGTATCAATGTATATGTCTTTCCGTTTAGGAGACACCCCTTTATTCTCTTTTTTCTATAATGAAATGAACAAACTATAAGTACTTTTTTTATAAAAATAATTCAATCAATGACAAGTAAAAATATAAACATACCTTCTCATCAATTAGTTTTGGGAGGCTTTTTGTACCCATACAGTAAACATCTTCAAACTTAGCACGATTTTTTCTATTGATCTCACTTATTTTCGGCATTTAATACCAAAAAAAATTAATTAGAAAAAATATTAAAGCATTAAGATCATATGTCCAAATTTATTTTGTTTTATAACTTACTTGTCCATGTTCAAAAAACCAATGATGAACAAGATCACGATATTGACTTGGTTCAACCCTATCATCAGGTAATGCAGATGCAACTTCTTCTTCTGTTTTACTAGGGTCATATGCCATTGACTTTAAGTCGCCCTTCCATTGTCTCCACTTCTCATTAAAGTTAGTTTTCAACATTTCTCTTGTTGCATCATTTATCGAAGAAAAAAACTCAAACGTACTCTATATAATTAGAAATGTCAAAACAAATACAATAATATAAAATAAGACATGTTAAAATTTTTGATAAAATAGTAACTAAATTATACGATCATAATACCTCAATTATTTTCAACATCTCATCCTTGTTCTCCTTCAGCATTTCTTTCCAGGATTTGTAGTTAATGGGAGCATATTGATGTCTTCTAACAACACTACCTATGAAATGAGTAAGAGTTGTCGCTTCCTCACCAATAGGTCGACCATATTTGTCTAAGTTAACAATTATAACATCGTCATCTTCCATGTCCCATACATCTAACATTCTTGTTGGGCCTCTAGTCCGTTTAGGTTCTACACACAAGAAAAGATGTAAAAAATATTAAGAATTATGTTAAAAAAAAATATAAAAAATAATAAAATAACATATAATTTATACCTATTTCAACCTGTACTTCTGCTTCTATTTCAGAAGGAATAGTGTGAGATTCTACAGGTTCACACATGTCACCTTCTGCATGAGTAGAAGTGGTTTGAATTCCTTCATTATTACTTACTTCAACAGGTTGGTTTGAGTCTACTATTCTACGCTATCCAATATTTAATTTTTTTCTCCTTCCCATTGTTGCTCAGCTACATAAAAAAAAATCCAAATGATCATAACATATTAGAATAAAAACATTACTATAACCATATTTTACCTGTCTCTAAAAGAAAAGGTAGAATATTATAATAAGTTTCTAACTTAATTCCAAGTTAATTCAAATAGGTAGCCAAAGTCAATATATAAATTCAAACATGAACAAGAAAGTATCTATGAAGTTTTGCTATTTTCTATGCTATTCAACCATCCAATAGTGTTGTGTATGTTATTACTACTAACCTTTATCATTTATTTATTTTTATTTACTAATGTTATTATTAAAAAAAATTACATGGATAGCAAGTAAAAGAGAGAAAAAAACAAACTATTATGATTTTCCCTTATCAAATGAATTTGCTAACAATGAAAACGTGATCAACTTTTTAAGGAACACCTCATGTTATTTATACCAACCAAAGAAACCCATCAGTTTATTATTATTATTATTATTCACAAACCCATCAATTTTATTTCCTAAAAAACTAACGTGCATAAAAACTTGAACTAAAAAACCATGTTCCCTTAATTAAAAAGCAAGATAAAAGAAACCAATCTTTTATAACAATCAAAAGCCACGTCCCTTAAGCAAGATAAGAAATTGTTTTGCTCTTTTTATATATATATATATAACAATCAAAGAAAAAGGAATCAACCCAAATCAATTAAACCAAAAAGTAGTAAATAAAGCTACTATATGAACCACACGTAGCAAAGAAACATGCCAAAGACTTCTCACTAAAAAACACACCCTAGTTAGTATTCGCAAAGAAAGCTTCAGTGAGAAAGAACATCCCCCCCCCCCCCCCCCCCCCCCCCCCACTCTTTATTTCAGCGTCTCATTTTTGGCAATTAACCTTGAGATCACCCCTATATTTTTTAACAGAGACCCAATCAAATAAATTTGAAACAAAGATAAAAGAGAATTGCATTGTGAACTTGAACTCACGAATCATGATCTGAATCACATGAAACCAATAGAAATCAAACATGCATAAAGGAATTGAATTCAGAAAACACACAATTGAACAAACCCATGAATCCAAAAATAGAAAGCATAAATAAATACTCACTGGATTAGGGTTCGTGAATTGAATAAAAGACACAAGAGGAAGCTGGTTCTTCTATAGCGGCAAACAATAATTGATCGCGATTGGATGCAGATTTATTTAAAGGTGAAGGCAACAAAGGAAATGTGAAGCGGGAAAAAGAAAAAAAAAATAGCGCTAATAAATTTAAAAAAAAACACATATAACTGAAATACTAAATCAATCTACAGGGAATAATTGTTAATGCAAAATAATCTTTTCTTTTTGTTTTAATCGTTGATAACTATTTATTTTGTCTAATTAAAAATTATAATAAATAAATATTTTTGAAAATATAAATTATATTATAACTAAAATTTTATATTAAAAAGTATTTGAATATATAAATTATATTTAGAATGTATAATAAATAATTTAAATTATAATATAAATTTATTTTTAACTATTGACAAAATCTTTCTATAAAAAAACCTATTGACAAAATCTTTTAAAAAATATAAAAATTAAATTTGGAGATAGTGATAAAAATATATATAAAAAATTAAGAAGATTAAAAGGAATAGGTGATTAAGAAGATTAAGTATATAGACAAAGATAAAAGAAAGATAATATAAGATGGTTGAAAGAGAAATCTTTTGGCTAGTTGGGTGTAGAGCGTCTAATGCACATCCAAAAAAAAGGAAAGAGTAAATATTATGAGTGTCTAATTTTTATTGTTAGAGTAAATAGTATTTTTCATATTTTTTAAATAATAGATAGACAACAATTGTTATCATTGGTCAAAAAATTAAAATTAAAACAAATTTGTTTATTGAGTTTCAAAAAAAAGTTTTCAATTGTTGCATATAAAAATTATAAAAATTTGTTTATTACAGTAATATAATTAAAAAAACTAATATCTATTATAATATAAGATAATGGAGTTTTATCTTGACTCGATGGGCTCACTCGAACAGTCTGTAATTACAGTTGAGTTGGGCTTCTCAAGTAAAGGAAAAAAAAAGGGTATGTTTGGCCCAAGCCAACTAGTTTGACAATCTAGGTTAAGCTCTTAAAATAACATTATGAAAAAATCTTGTCAGTTTGATTGAACCCTATTAACAATGTTTAACCTCATTTTTTTTTATAAATCTATATATATTTCTTAGAATTTTATTTAATAAAGATGTTTATTTCTTTTAATTAGAGTCAATTTGGGCCATTGGCCTGACATATGGCTCGACTAGCCCATCAAACTCACAATCTAAGGTAATTTCAGGTCAGATCGGGCCAAATTCGCACTTTGGCCCGGTAGGGATGAGCGATGTTTGGTTGAGTGACATGGTTTGCCAGTTCTAAATAACTCCAAGGTTGGGTTGGATTAGGTTGAGTGATCGAGTTATACAATAAAATAATATTGAATTATTAAAAATAAAAATATGGGAAAAAAATTGGATCTTGTTTGTTTTAGAAAATGAGAGACATACTTGTTTATTCAATGGGAGGTCCCAAATAAGGCACACTTTGCAAAAGGCATTGGGATTCAAAAGACAACTTATTGGTGCGAGGCAGGGCTTTTGACGTTGCTTGTTCAACAATAATCTTGGGAATCGATGAATTTGTGGTGGTCTAGTTAGGAAAGGCAACATCGATGATGCATGATGCCTATAGAGATAAGGGTCCTTTTATAGTTTGAGGCAACTATTGTGATGAGGGCAAGGATGACAATGGGTAATGTATCCAGTGGGTACCCACAAAAATTACCTATGATAGGTAAGGTAATTACCCATTTACTTTAGGAGGTACGGGTGCGGGTATGGGTACCTTAGTACCCAATCATACCCATACCCACCCATAATAATAATAATAATAATAATAATAATAATAATAATAATAATAATAATAATAATAATATCTAAGAGATAGATCACGTTTCCTTAATCCACCAAACATAGAAAGATCATTTCGTTATTTGCATAGAGATACATCACATTCTATAATTCAAAAAATAAAAGATTACATTCTTGATATGAACCTGTCAAGGCCAATTATGTCAAATATTCTTTGGAATGGATGGAAGACCCTTTGACTAAAACAAGGCCTATGACATTTATTATGTTTGAAGATATTCAAAGATACTTGAAGATATCAGAAGATGTTGAAGATATTTAGCATTTATAATTAAAATTTAGAGTTAATATGATTATGATATGTTTTTATCTTATTTTGGATATTAGGATGAGAATCTAATCTTATTAAGATTTGTTTCCTCTATTAGGATCAAAATCGTATCTTATCTTTTCTATAGTTCAGATAAGCTTAAGATTTTATCTTATCTTATCTTTAATTAAGATAAGATTAGGATCTTATCTTATCTATAGTTTAGATAAGCTTAAGATTTTATCTTATCTTTAGTTCAGATAAGATTAAGATTTTATCTTATCTTTAGTTCAGATAAGATTGAGATTTTATCTTATCTTATCTTTAGTTCAGATAAGATTAGGATTTGTTTAGGATTTATTTTCTATTACTTGTTTTTCTACTTCCATATAAATAGCAAGCCATGTAATGGAAAACCAGAACAAGTTGAATCTAAATAAGATTAGGATTTTATCTTATCTTATCTTTAGCTCATTTAAGATTAGGATTTGTTTAGGATTTATTTTCTGTTACTTGTTTTTTCTACTTCCCTATAAATAGTGGAGTGCTTTTTCCATTGTGAGAGCTTCCCCTTTGTTCTTAGATTAATAACTTTATAGTGTTGGTTTTACCGCCAGGTCGCGGTTAGGGTCATGCTTCTTGATTACTTTGGTTCTATCGATAGGTCGCGGTTAGAATCAAGTTCCTCTATGTTCAATTTGCTTGATTTCAAGACAATCCTTAAATTGATATCACGTCATTTGAACGGACTCAATGAAATAGAACAAAGGTAGATGACATAATATAAGAAATAAAAAAAGATATATCAATGATTACACAATATATGAAATTGAACGGACTCAAAGGTAGATACATCACATTCTATAATTAAAAAAAAAAAAAAACAAAGAAGATTACATTCCTTATAGAGATAGATCATTATCTTTATTTGCTTTAAGATATATCACGTTCCGTAATTAAAAAAATCACATTCCTTATTTTTTTTTCCCTAATTTTTTATTTTTATGATTGTCGTTGTTATGTTTTGTAAAAGATCTTTGAATAAGATTTTAATTTTTGTAATGCTTTATGATTATGTTTTATAAAAGATTTTAAATGAAATTTTAATTTAATTACTATCGTATTTTAATCAATATTTTATTTATCGTATTTTAATCAATATTTTATTTATCAATTTTCATAATTAATTAAATTGTGGGTAATGGGTACAGGTATGGGCATTTAGGTACCCAACGGGGAAGGGCACGGGTATTAAAGTTACTACCCCATGTGAGCATGGGTCTGGGTATGTGGATTTTTTTAAGAGCGAGTACGAGGATGGATACTATAATACTCTACCAAGACCCTACCCATTGTCATCTCTAGATGGGGTGTGATGCTTCTCTTAAGGTTATAGATACTTCTATGTTTCTCTTAAGGCTACAGACACCAAACCAAATAAGGTTAGGTTGGATAAAAAAAATCAAATAATGTGTCTAAACCAAACAATGTGAATTTATGGGTCAACTCGGACCTATTTACACTCGTAAATGGTATACTAATATAACGTTACGTTTATAGATACATGAAATCTATACCCATGATTCTCGGACCTATCACTAAAAGACATAGTGACAAATAAAAGAAATCTATATGTATATGCCATTTATACTATTGTTTCAAATCCATAAATTAAACAAATGGTTACAAAATCACATTTTGTAGCTATATGCTACCTATAGTTATGGTTTTAAATTCATCACTAAAAAAAATAGTGACACAATCAAATAGTTGTAGCTATATGTTACCTATACCTATGGTTTCAAATTTATCACTAAAACTAATAGTGACAGAATAAAACATCTGTAGCTATATGCTACCTATACCCATGGTTTCAAATCCATCACTAAAACAAATAGTGACAAAATTAAAAACTTGTAGCTATATGATACCTATATCCACGGTTTATCTTATGTTTGTAGGTATATACTACCTATACCCATGGTTTCAAATCCATCACTAAAACAAATAGTGACAAAAACAAACATTTGTAACTATATTTTATCTATACCCACGGTTTATCGTATGTTTCTAGGTATATGATGTTTATACCCACATTTTTAATGACTGTCTCTAAAACTGTCCGTAGGTATATGGCAAATTTCTTGTAGTGATTATTAGATAAAAAGATAGGCTATTTTTTGTTTAACTTTTATTACACTCATGTTGCTTTAGCAATTCAAATGCATAGTTAAATTTTGGATTTTAAATATATATATATTCTTAGATATTTATATTTAAATTTAATATATACAACTTTTATATGAATGATGTTCAAATTTTCTTTTTATATAAAAACATTCTTCATTTTTTAATTCAAAAATATAAAAAAAAAAGTATTTTTTAAATATTATACATTCTACTTGCGCTAATCCATATTTATATCCATGTGTTGCACTGGTTAAGTATATTAGGGCTAATCCATATGGGTAATCATTTTATTTTCTTATAATCATAGGTTTCTAGAAGTCAATAGAGTGTCCCATTATATCCATGTGTAAAAAAGAAGTTAATTATTTTAAAATATTGTTGTGACATTAATGTGTCTTTATCATTCATTTTTTGTTATCACATTATATCAAGTTCTCTTATTATAATTGTTTTTTTTTTTTTTGTAATTATGAGCAATAGTCACCTTTTGGTTTTTTTTGTTGACATTCTAAGACAAAACAAAAACTAAATAAATGATTTACAAATTTCTATAGACATGTTAAGATCTCTGCAAAGATCAGCAATGCTAGCATGTCCTAATTTTGTTGGTTCATGTTAAGTATGTTTGAGGTCTATAATTGGATGAAGACATTTTTGTTACAACAAATATTTAAGGTGTAACGACCCAATTTTTCCCATTTAGGAATTTAAATTGTTTGATATATTTTAAGGAATTTAATTATTTCTTAAAATATAATTGATTGATTTAAAGGAATTTGGCACATGATAAGTTTGCAGTTAATTCCTTGGGTATTTTAATCTTGGGGTTTGCAAGTTTATCATCATGAAATTTATTTCATGATGAGTAAGATATGTGATTTAATTTAATTATTGCAAGTTTTAATTGAATCTCTTTATGTGTGATTTAAATATATTTAATTTGGTTAATTTTGTGTGTTCTTTGAATTTATCAAATTAGCACATTAATGTTTGCTAATTAAAATATGTGAATTTACTCATTTATTTGATTGAGTATGTTATGAAATGACTTAATTAGTTGAACCTTGTGTGATAATTTTTAGTGATTGAATTACTTGAAATACACGCCATGTGTTAAATAAAATGCCTAAAAACTTAAAAGTGGAACATGCTGAAATTTCACTGCACAATAGCTGTCTCTGTTTTTCAAGAATTACTCCCTTTTTTATTTTGAATTTGTTTACAATTTTTGGAGGGATAACACCTTTATATGTCTATAATGTCCCTGTAAAATATCATAATTTATTTCCTAGTAGAGAATACTTGGCGAATTATTTATTGACTACTGTTCTGTCAAAATCCTGACATTAACCAGCCGCAAAAACACATTTAATTGAACCCTTATATAATTTTGTAAAAATCTGAGAAATTTACATTTTTAACTATACATGTTGAGAATCCCAGCTGTAAAGTTTCGTGCAAATAAAAATCATTTGATAGGGTAACTGACTTTTCAAAGATAGGACAACTTAAAAGGAATAAAGCAGAAAATTTGTTTCCCTCAAAATTAACTCAAAATAAATACAAATGAATAATGGGAGAGGGTGAGAGAGAAACTCACGTGACAAAGGAGGGAGAGGGAGAGGAACTCTGATTTTTTCATATCACATGGTGCCATCTTTTAACCTGCCATACACTATTCATTTCAACACTTCCACACTCCAAATCTTCATCATGTAGTCAATTTCTCCTCCAACAAGCTAAGTGACCCCTATTGGCCCTCATTGCCACCCCTACATGTTCACCTTCAGCCAACACTCTTCTAGAGTGCTCTCCCTCACCTATAAATAGAGCTCTCACCAAGCTCATTTCACACAAATACACAACAAAACTACTAGTGCAAAGTAGAGAGAGTTTTAGTGAGATAGTGAAGTTTTGGTGTTGGAGAAAGCTTGGAGAGGGAGCCTTGCCCCTTGGAGGTGTTCAGCCAGCCTTTAGAGAGGAGGAAGAAAGTTTTCCAGCCACCACCTTGCTCCCTAGGCTACACGAAATTAATTAAGGTATGGGGGGAGTGGGGTTGTTTCTTTTATTTTGATGTTGCTCCATGGTTTGAGTTGTGATGGTTCTTGAAGAACCTCTCATTTCATGTTCTTGCTAAAATGTTACTTTGATCTCTATATTTCATGTGTTCTTATTGCTGCAAGTTGCTACTATGTGTTGTTGCATGAAAACTGTTGGTTGATGCATGAAATGCATGAAAATGTGATGTTGAGGTGTTATTGGGCTGCTGCCATTTTATTGCAATGTGAAGAGATGATGTTTTGGAGTTGGGAATAAATTATGTACATGATGAAATTGGGCCTTGGTGTGACCATGTGAGAAAAAACTAAAATACACGTGCATGTGTGTACTGTACGTGAGAAAAAGGAAGGGAGGGGTGTGTGTTAGCAATTTGTTTTAAATAGTTAAGTGTGTGTGTGTATGACGTGAATGAGGTGTGGGGTGGGGGTGTGATTATTAATTTTCTTTTTGCAGATTAAACTGGTAAAAAATAATTAAGTATAGTTAAAATTATATTAATTATATGTCATGCTACTATTTTTTATTGCAAAATATTTTTAGAAATTAATATTTTAAGTTTTATTAAAAAAAATTCAGATTTTGGCCTCTAACAGTTCCAAAAATCACGTTTTTATACATGTAAGGGAGAATCTCTATTTTAGCTTCTTACATAAATTAGTTAGTTGTGAAATAATAAATTACGTACTTATGATTATTTTGCAAACAATGAGTATTTCTCTAAAGGTTATTATTTATGAAGGGTGAAAATTAATTTATGAGAAACAACATGTTATGTTGTATTGTTTTATGTGAAATATTATAATAAGTTTTTGGAAGGATTGTTATGAGTTAACTATTAGAGTTAAAATTTTATAGTAAGTCATGTGACATGGGTAAAATTTTATAAAGGAGTTATTATGGATAATATATCTTATTGGAAAAAGTTACCATTTTATGCGAAAAGCTATGTGAAAATAATTATTACTTTATATACATAGTTTTTACTTTGAAATTACACAAAAAGGAAGATTTTAAGTTTAACTTATCACATCTAGATAAGGAATGCGTATTAAGTTAGCACCTTATTTTATAGTAAGTCAAATTAATTATTGATCCTTTATAACGATAGGTATTATTTCATGTGCCACAAAGAAAATTTTTTGTAAAGGAATTATTATGAATAATATTTTATATATCATTTTATGTGAAAAAGTTATGAGTTATTATAATAAGTTTTTTTTAACTAATAGAGTTAAATGGTGGAGTATTATTTCATGTATATACGTAAAATTTTATGCAAAGGAATAATTATGGATAATATTCTAAGAAGGGAAAGCTATCATTTTATGTGAAAATAATAATTATCTTATATATATAGATTTATTTTAAAGGAATATATATATATGAAAAACACTCCGTGAGAAAAAGTCATTATTTTATGTGGAAGTATTTATTTTCCTATGGATAGTCTTATTTTGAAGAAATAATAAGAAAAGAAATTTAATTATGATGACATTGTCAATTTTATAAAGAGCAAGTATTATGTTTGCCTTATAGGAATTTATATTTCAAATGTTAAATATATTCTTTAATATGGTGGTATAAGGCTTAAATAAATATTTTATGATAAGGTTATGATATATTTTCCCAAGTATGCTTGACTAAGAATTAAGTTAAGTATAGTGGATAATTAAATTGGAAGGTGTACCACTAAGCGCATATGATTGCTTCTTGCACTATGTCTTTGTGATTGGCATTTACTATTGAATCATAAATCATTATCATGTGAAGGGTGAGAACGATCCTTGTGAATGTTTATTGATATGTACGATTGAGATGTAATGATAATTATGTGAAGGGTGAGAACGACCCTTGTAATGAGTAGACCTCTTGGAGTTATTCCAAGGAAAAGTACCGTAGAGCCTTAAGGGCTTGGATTAGCCAAGCTGGACGGAAGGTACGCTTGGACGTGGTGTGGGAAGCTACAGCGTGGTACACTGTAGATGGCTTAGGGCATGGCCTTTTGTGGGTCTAAGGGGTGAATGGCACGAGTGCATGGAATCCTAGGGGTGGGCTTGCAACCCACGAGCCAGGATGAACGATTTCCAGCTTGCACATCTCGATAAATGCCGGGGATATCTGTGATGGAGCGGAGGGTATATCTCTTGCGGGGTTTCACCCGGAGGATTTCACATAACGAGATAAATATGGATATTGATAACTGATGTGCCGGGATAGGTGTTAGTGTACCAAGGATTATGGATCAGAGAAATACTTACTCCCCATCGCTTCTCAAAGGATGAATTGTGATTTGATGGTTGATCAACCGAGAGTATGGATCCATTCGACGACGATGATGATGATGACGATGTTAGTAATGAGGATTAGATATAACTTAGCAGTATATGATAGGTCTCCCGTAAAATGTGTGTGCTTGATTGATTGTGTGTTGGAGTGAGAAAACATCTCGACTATTTCCATGGAAGCGACATCGAAAGAATACAACCTCACTCCATACTTTTTCTGTTTCTTTGTATGTCCTGTTCTGCGAAGATGGACCCAGCAGCATGGAACTTGGAAGTGACATTTGGACAGATAGAGCAGTGGCTTTTCGACAAGGACAAGTGCAGTGGAGGCCTCATCATTCGTAACCTACCATCGTTAGGTGAACCTATGGCATCAGCTGAGCTTGCTTTCCTATAGGATGATTCTCCGCACTTGATTAGGAGCAGTCTACTATTAACCCTGGGATTGACGATGAGTATATGTGTCCACCTCCGTCACCTCTCATACCTGGGAGCAATGAACGACATTCTATCGAGCTCGATGATGAGGGAGGGGACTAGTGTGTCGATACTGCTTTGTTAAGGGTTTTTGAGTCAGGGTATAATGGTGTCTTTCTTATGATGTATTTCCTTTTCCGATGTATTTCCATTTCAGTGTAATCATTTGATGTACTAAAACCTTATGGTGATTATGATTAATGTTAGGATCTTGTTGTTGGTGTTTAAATTAATCCCACTTTTTATTATCAATGTTTATAGCGCTGAAAATTTACACAGTTTTCATAAATAACTAATTAAAGAATTTTATTAAAATTCATCCAAGCTTTCAAATAGGATTATTAATTAAATGAATATAAGGGGTGTTACATAAGGTAATTAAAAGAAAAGTTGAAAGAACTATCCAAAATGAAATACATCTTTGAGGTCTATATATTTGAAAAAAAATTACAAATTTGAATAGCTTATTCTTTTAAATTAAAGATACAACAAATACAAATAATTTGAATATAATTAATAGCATTCATATATGTGCATGAGAGAATCAACGAATAAGTGTTAGCAGTTGCATCATGTTATTTATAATGGGTTGTTCAATAACAAACGATCACTGGAAATAAAAAAATATATATGGATTATACTATTGACTACCATGTAGCTGACTATAAAAAAAAATATTGCTTAATGATCATTTCCATTAAGAAAATTAGTAACATCCATAGATAAAATTGTGTCAAAATAGGTCTTTTGAAAATGGTAGTTTACTTGTAAATTCATTTTTATTAGTTTAACGATGAAAACATCTATCCTATCTTCACACTTAACAAATGACATTTCATAACAAGATTTCTTATATTAGAGAATGGTGATTTTAACAAGATATGTAAAATCATAAATTAAAATACTCACCCAATTAGTTCTCCTCATGCATCGCACGGATCAAAATCTAGTTTACTTTTTAAAATAAATATGAAAATTTAATAATATCTAAATATTTAATACTTACTTTTTAGCACTATACAATTATTTTAAATTAGGAAGCTCATTAACAACACATTATATTTTCTTAACTTTTTAGAAAAAATAGGTCATGTACGGACAATATAAAATAGTTTTATACTGTCATCCAATCCAATCACAAACAATCATGTATGATAAATTTGTTCACTTTTATAAAATTATCTTAAAACTCATACCAACGATAATTTGTGATTAGATGACAGTGTAAAATTATTTTACATCGTCAGTACATCATCATTAAACTCTTTAAATCAAAAGATAAAATGTCATGTTTTAAAGGAAAAATCTTCTTTTACATTTCTACTATTATACTTATAAAGAAATAAATAAAATGAAAATGATATAAAAGTGGAAAGTTCCATTTATTTTTTTAAAAAATATACTTATAAAGAAATAAATAAAATAAAAATGATACAAAAGTGGAAAGTACCATTTATTTCCTAAATAACATAACAATGAAAGAAATCGAGAGAGAAAAAATGAAAAGGATTCTTTTTCCTATTAAGGCTATGTTCGGCAAGTCATTTCAGCTAACTTTTAACTTTTTTTACTAGCTGAAAAACTTGTTTAATTGTTCGGTAAACAAGTTTTTTTTAGTAGCTTCTAACATTTTTTGAAACGCTGCTTTTAAGTAGCGTTTTTTAAAATGCTAGCTTCTAACTTCTAGCTTTTTATATTTTATTTCATTTTTATCCTTAAAATATTTATTAAATTTCCTAATTACTCTTTTTAAATAAAACAAAGTTTTATTATTTATTTATTTTATTTTATTTTTGTTATTACATTTTCCTTTTTTTATATTACATCATTTATTTTAGCCATTGTATTATTTATAATATTTAATTTATTATTTCAACATTATATTTCACGAAATTGACAATGATAAATGTTAGATTTTTATTTTTATTTTTTTGAATAATTTTATATTAGACAATTTATTTTAACTATCACACTAATTAACATAATAAAAGTATAATGTCTACTTAAGTGTATGTTTTTTTTTTATTTTATTTTAAACTTGATTAAAAATATCTTAAGATATAGTATAAGATTATTAGTATAATACTTAATATGAAAAAAAGGTAATAATTGAAACTAAAAGTTAATGAAAATAATTTACCTATAAATAAAAAATTATAAAAGTTTAAAATTAATTAAAAAATTAAAATTATAACTCCTCAATATATTTTTATCCATAAAATTAAATTAAATTTTATATGAAAATATTATATAAATATGTCTATTTGTGTCATTTTATATTTTTCAGCTTCTTCAACATGTAGTTTTACCGAACACTTATGATTTAATAAGCTAGTTTAACATCTTTCAGCTACCAGCTAGCTTTTCAGCTTTCAACTAGCTTTTTATCTAGTTTTACCGAACATAGCCTAAATAATGAAGGAACAAAATATTTGAAGTCGCACACATGGGTTGGGTTAATAAGAATCTCGTTCCATAAAAATGGTGCTAATTACATAATTTTTTTATGCTTAGAGCTAATTACTCTTTCATTTTATCCAAGCATTTTTGTTTTGATCCGTAGGAATCGAAGACAGTATAAGAAGATTTACAACACTCATGCACCCTGCTCAACCAACTGAGATATCCCCTTGGTTATCCTAGCATTTAAACGATTGAAAACAAACTCATCACGGAAAACAAAATAAATAAAGCAAATAAAACAAACAGTTATAGAAGGTTGAGAAACAATGAATTTCCAAGTTTATGAACCATTTATCACTCAGTACTTTATTTTTATTTTTTGAAAAAATGGTATTTTATTTAATACGTTTAATGGTGATGTACTGACAGTGTAAGTCAACCAATCACAAATCACTATTAGTATGACTTTTAAGATAATTATTATAAAAATCAACAAACTTATCATACATGGTGGATAGAGCTGGGCAAAGAAGTAAGCTGGCCTGTTTAGCCCGCAACCACCTGTTTAACCCATGGGTTAAACGGGCCGGCCCACAACCCCAAAAAAAAATTTTAAAAATTAAAATTAAGCATTTTTTAAACTTTTTTGTTGTTGAAAAAAGCCAAATAATTTATTATGATAACATTAGCAAGCAAGAAGTTTTCACCGAATGTCATACTACATATTATGTCAAATAATTTATGCATAAGCAGCACCTATCTAATATAAATATATAGATATGCAACACGTATCTAAATATATTATACATATGCAAAATATTTCACCAAACCACAAAAGCTAACAGAACAGAGTCACTTTCTATTCTAATTTCTAAATTCTACGTAATTTTTATTTTTTATTTTATTCTAATTCTAATTATTATATTTTATATTTTTAAAATTAAAATATAAAAATCCCGTGGACTGCCTGTTTAACCCGCAGGTAAAATGGGCTGGGCTAAAAAGTCCGCAATTTAAATGAACTCAAAAAAATCAAGCCCATATTCCGTCCAAACTGTGGGTTTAACAAGCGGCCCGCAGGCCCAGGCCCAAATGCCTGGCTCTAATGGTGGGTAATGATTGGATGACGATATAAACTTTTTTTTACACTGACGGTGCATCACCTATTTTCTCTTATTTAATATAGTTTAAAAACATATTCAAACTTATATAACATAAAATATTCGCATGTCTTCACTTAACAGCTTAAGATTTTTTTTTTTTTTTTTTTGAGATAATTGATTCACAACAAAACCTTCAGACCTCCTTTAATAGGAAAATAGGAAGGGAAAAAGATAGAATCCTCTCTTTAGAAAAGAAATAAAATGAAAAGACAATAATGGCTGGATCTTGCTAGCCATCATGTTGCTTCATCTCGTTACTTTGGTTTGGGTTCAGAGGTACATTTCTAGTAACTACACACGATGTTCTAGTTCCATATGTTGACATGAAGATTCCTTCTCCATAGCTCAAGTAAGGTACTATAGTACCTATACCCTCAAAATATGTATTACATGATTAAAAAAAAAAATCAAAGGAAAGATCATGACACCCAAAGCGTTTAAACCAAGCAAGCATAATCGGCTAAAAGGAGATGCAAATCGAACACCCAATTTTAAGCCAAAAAAAACATGTAAAACAATATAGAGCTTGCACGATATATTTTAATTTGAACAATCCCTTAGTTGTATTTGTGTCAGTGTATCTTCGTCTAAAACCCATGTAAGCAAACAAGATAAAACATTCATTTGTCTATCTATAGCATTAGGTAAACCATCTATTGTTACATCAGTTCTATTTCATAGGCATCATGGGCCAGTAGTATCATATCTGTGTTATCTGTTGCTCTCTTCATAGATACCATTTATACCTGAGCAGCTGAGCCATATAGTGGAAAGCTCCAGAGAAGAAAGCTATAATAATACTGCCATAAATACTTGTGAATACAAATCCTAGAAAAAAAAAATTCAGAGCAATGTGCCTGGAAAACAGAAAAAGAGCAAGGTCAGTTACAACAAAACATACCAAAGCATATGTGAACCTTATAATTATAATTTTGAATATTTCCGCCATTTGCATACTAGAAACTCAATATGGTGAATATTAAATAAAAAAGACACAAGCACATGACTCAATGCCTTCAAATGAATACATTAATGACAATAATAGTTGAGGAAACAACAAATCCCAAAGAACAATGTCCAGGCAAGTTAGCATTCAAATTTCAAAGGCAGATATAGTTTTCCAATCCTATAACTATTGTTGCTGTCAGCATGGATTATTACAAGATGCAACAGAGACAACAGAGATATATAGACCAACAAGTAAAATGGATGGCACTGGGTAGGGCTAGTATTGGCATATATATAAAATTGATGTATTATCTATGCTGTCTTGCTCCAAAGATGGAGGGTTGCAAGGAGCAAGTCTATTAACAGAATTCTTAGGTTGTTCCAAACAATTTGTTAAGATATAATTTTGCTATGTTGTTTCTTCCTGAAATTTACATCCTCTGTAATTAGTTACCCTTTAAATCCCGTTTGGAGTTCTCACCTATTCTGTTTCCTCCTTTTTAAACTAAGTTCTATGAGATCTGTTAGAAAATATGAGAAATATTTTAATTTATCATTTTTATATCTTAGAATATTTTAGAGTATCCTAGATGATCTCTTAGGATTTATTCTTTTTTTATATTATATGATTTGTTTCCTTATTTAATTATGATCTTTGTAATGATAGGCACATCTGATAAGAATAAGATTTGTTAGAATCTAATTTATCGACATATCATGCATATAGGAATAAAATCTCCTATAATTATATGTATTTACTACAATCAGCCTATATAAAATGGATTCTGTTGTGTAGTTAAAACTTCTCTTGCATATTTTTTTCTCTCCTTCAACATTGTATCAAAGCGGTACCATCTTCCGTGAACTATTCTGTTACTATTCTGCTGGCAAGTTTCCAAAAAAAAAACAAATCATAACTCCAATTAGTCACCATTGTTTGGTTGTGTTGTCAAACCATGTTTTCCATCTGGTTTGCCTTTTCGTCTGCCATCTGTCGCCTCAAACAACCACTATCATTATCAACTACCCACTTTGTCTTGGCAAATTTTCCCACAACCTCCGTTAGTCGCTGCCGACTTTTCCCAGTCTCCATTCGCTAACAATGACTTTTCCAGCAACAAGCATATGAGTGGTGATTTCTTCCCATCAACGATCATTCCAGTGGTGACTCTTTTCTCACAGATGAATCATATTAGTGGTGACTTCTTTCTCATCAACAATCATTCCAGTGGTAACCTTTTTCTCACCAACGATATGATTGGTTTTGAAGCTTCCAAATGTGGTTTTGAAAAGGTTAAACCTGCTTTCTATCTTTAGGTTGCCTCTCCTTTCTCTCTTTCAACTGGGTAAGAGGGAAATTTGTGGCAGAGCACGCTTGAGGCATTGAATGTGAGTCTCATGGCCAGTATTATCTCTCCACTACACCTCAAGCATGCACTGTCATGATTTCCCTTCTTACCATGCATACTCAGTTGGAACATCCTAGTCGTCCTAACCTTCAGAAGTTGGTGCACAGCCTCTCCATGTTGTCTGTTTTGCATTGTGAGTCGTGTCAATTAGGGAAGCACACATGTAGTTCATTTCCCAAACGTGCCAATAAATGGGCTTCTTCCCCTTTTACTTCAGTTCATTTCAATGATTGGGGTCCTTCCCGTACTATCACTCCTTGTTGATCTCAATACTTGGTTACATTTATCGATGATTTTATGCGTCGTACATGGCTATTTTTTTTATGAGAAACAGCTCTAAATTATTTTCTATCTTTCAGCGGCTCTATGCCTCTCCTTTCTCTCTTTCAACTAGATCAATAATCACTATACAAAATAGCAGGACCCAACAACAGAATGCTTCATTCACAACCATCCCAACTGAACCACCCATGTCTGCATTTGAAATTTTGAATAGGCATTGCATCACATATACCAAACAATCATGAAATAAATACTTCACCACATCCGGATTTGTTCGGAACCAAGAAGTGAAATGAGAAAGAAAAGAAAGACTTTATTGAATAGGATGAAAAGAACTATGAATAGGATAGAAATTTCTCCTCCAAGGGTTTTCCATTCACAAAGAGCTAATGCTCAATTTCCTATCCTTCTTTCTAATATATAGTTGTTTTTCATGCATATTTCCAAAAATATTAAGAGACACTACAACCAAATTCATATAGTTCTCTAGAAATGTCAAGGGAAAAAAGTCATATACAAATGGAATACCTAGTAAATATTTCATTATCCTGCAACTATTTATCCACGACAAAACTTGAGCTTTTCAAAGCCTACTAAAAATGAGAAAGTGGAAGAATTAATAAATGTAGAAATACTTTTTGCGAGTAGATTAACATTTTCTTTCGTAGGGGCAATACAGATAAAAATTGCCCCTGAATCCACCATCTTTGATTGTCTTAAAAAATTAGAATATAAATAAGCCTTTACTTACCCATATGACAATAGAACGGAAAGGAAATAGACTAAAAACCCATAATATTACAATAAAAAAGAAACTTGGGCTTTTTTATTAGCATAAGACTAAGCACACTAAAGATCAGGTTCCTTTTATTTGTATGAATTGAATATTAAGAGCAGCCTGGGTGATATCTTAACCATGTTTTAACATGGATACCATGAAAGTGGTTAAGAAGGAACAACATTGAATAAATAATAGTAACTATTATAATTAACCTAAATATACCGCTCCAGGCAGACACGTGCGAACTCCAACGTTGTCTTGTTCGAAAACCCGTTCAATTCAGGATAGAGTTTTTGCGCGGTTCTGGCGGGTTCAGATTTGCACCTCGTTAACACCAGAGGATAAACAGACTCGGATTCTCCACTTGCTTTTTCTGCCTCCATTATTCTCTTCCTCAGAGACTCTTCCAGCTCTTTGAAGAACCGCAACTTCGCCTCCAACCTCGGGTCTCTGTTATTCTTAGAGTGTTCTTCTCTGTTTACTCTATTTTTGACCTCTGTCTCTTTGTTCAAGAACCTTCTCCCCAGCGCAGCTGCACCACGTTAATAACAAAGTGTTTCTCGGTGGAGTAGTTGAAGTGTTGGGAACAAAAGCGCTAGGGGTAACTCTGTTTTCACATTCTGGCTCATCGTAATTAGGGTTAGACCTTACCCTGAAATTCAACTCTGTTTTCAGTGAAGAAGCTTCGCTGGTGACTTTGGAATCTCTTTTATTTCTCCATAGGAACCCCGAGTTGAACAAAAATCGGGTTTTATTAAACGATGGAAAACAGGGCACGTGGGACCCACCAGCAGCACCGGCACTTGGTCGGAGCTCCGACGCTGGCAGAGGGTACCCTTTTGGCTGCTGAGGGAACCCTTTTTGCGGCGGAGCGTTTAACGCAGACTTGCCCCATGCACGTGACTTTGGGGGAAGAGGGTTCTTGTGTTTCAATGTTGGTGTTGTTCTTCTTCCTGAAGAACATGGTGGTGGTGGATCTTGACCTTCCTCTGCTTCTGCTTGCTGCATTGTTTCTCAAGAATCTCATCAACGGTGGTGGAAACTTCTCGGTTTGATTGGGACTAGAAATGGGTTTCGTGGGTGGCTTCATGCTGCGCCTCTTTCCGATCCTAACCTTATTGGGCTTCCAAGTCTCAGAATCAAGAGGTCTTTTCATCCCAATAATTGAATATTTCGACTCAGAGTCTATGTTATTGTTGCCATAATCCCTTGTTCCCTTTGGACCAGTGAGAGCATGAGTTTCATCATCTGAGAAGCAATTTAGTAGTGTCAGAGAGACAAGTTTCACTAGTAAAGCCTCTAGTTAGGCAAAAGTTAGGCAAAATGAATTTGAAAGAAAAAAAAATACAGCTTCAAGGAGATAAAGCGACAAGGCATTGTCTTGAAATAAAATGATCAATAATAGAGACAAGGAAAATAATACATGCACGATCTTTTCCTCACAAATACTTCATGTTCTAAGATGAACTCATTTTGACCATTCAAAAAGTAGTTTAAATGGGACCATCAAAATGATATCCAATGATAAACATGCAAGTATATGAAGAGAATGTAAGCATGAAGCATGTGTAATTATTCTAGAGTTAATCATGCCTGAAACTGTGGATAGCAGCGAGAGCTCAATAAGGTGTTTGACACAGTTCTTTAGTCCCAGTAGGTTAGCTTCCTTCGCATGTAGATTTGATTGAGCTTGGTGCACTTCAGATTCTAGCTCCATGATCTTTCTTGCTGTTTTATCAGCAAGTGGCTTAGTTTCTGATGCAGTTCAGAAGCTGACACTCCATGGGATTCAGAATAATTTAAATTCCAGTCATCTGATTCATGATAGCCTTCATCTGGAGCTTCAAACTGCACAGATTTTTTATTGATTAAACACTGAAATCATGAAGACAAAAATGCTGCTCATCCAAGTGAAATCGGATATGGAAAAAGGTGGACTACAAGGGCTAGTGGTTCTCTCCCCCATGCTGCAGTGGGAAGTGGTCAAGAATTAAACAAATTTAGACAGTCTAAAAGCATGTTTCTCCCATTAAAAATAATTTGATCACAGTCATCAGAGAAGACTCACCCAAATTTTGATGCATCAACACACACACACACATATCGGATGGTAACACATAAATTGATTAAATTATCTTAAGGAACATTGACATGCAATTTGAATTTAGACTGTTTTCTCTACTAAACCTTCGGAGCCCTAACTCCGTTCTTGGAGGCGAGGGATCTTCTACTCTTAGGTCCATCGTGTTGTGTCAGAGATTCAGATTTGGAACTGGAAAACGTGAAGACTCCGTCAAATTGATGCTTCTGAGAAGTGCTTTCGGAACTGGAAATGTCAAAAACATTTGGATTGTGGAGATTGGTGTTTTCACCCTCAACGGCATTTCTGTCATGAGTAAGGAAGCGTTTGGTGGCGAAACCGATGGATCCGGCCGCGGCAACGAGTAAGAGAAGGTGCCATATTCAGAAAAATAAAATCTGAGCGTGAATTTTTCAACGGAGAGTTTCACTGTCACTGTGACGAACAATCACATACCTAGCAGAACATAACAGAATGTTTTGGTTCAGTTTGCAAATTGCAAAAATGGACAGAGGGAAATTACATGCTATGAACTTATATGGTGCAGCGTGAAAACTTTGGTGTCACGTGTTTCCCACTTCTTTCCATTTTTAGATTCCTTTGTGAAATTACGAATATTGATTATTTTAATCTAAAATATTCTGAATACAATAAAGAATATCCCTAAAAATATGTTCAGGATAAAAAGAGATTGCATTCCTAGCTAAAGTGTGGACCACAAAGTTAGCCTTTCTTTTAACAAACTAAATATTAAAAGATGGATGCAATCTCAAAAGATCTCTGATTTGAGCAATAATCATTTCACAGTATGAGATATCTTCCTCAAAGCTTTGGATCTTATCAATAACAACCTTGCAATCAGCCTCAATTTCCACATTGATTAAGTTCTGATTTGATAACCAAATCAAAGTTTGGAGGACTGCATAAGCTTCCCCCTCTCTAACTGACATAAATGCATTTATACATCCAGTTTTAGCAAGGACAAAATACCTCTTTCATCCCTAATACAAGCACCAAAATCGGTAATCCCTTGATCTTTGAAAAAAGCTACATCCAAATTACATTTTAGAAATGATTTAGTAATAGATGATTGTATTGAAATTATTAATATCTTTATATATATAAAAGTAATAGTCATGGATATTTATGTAATTTTATTTTTCCTGCTCATTTTAAGGATAAAAGAGTAATTCTATTGATCATTTTTTCCATTCATAATTTTAAGGCTAAAAAAATAATTTTAACTTTCCTGCTCAAAATTTAATTATATAAAAGTAATAGTCATGGATATTTATGTAATTTTATTTTTTCCACTCATTTTAAGGATAAAAGAGTAATTCTATTAATCATTTTTGTCACTCATACTTTTAAGGCTAAAAAAGTAATTTTAACTTTCCCACTCAAAATTTAATAAGCAATTAATTTTGTCCTAATCTGATGCGTCATTTATTTGTAAAAATTTTGTCATTAATTAGAATAATAACCGTGTAAATCAAAGTAAACAATTTTATTGAGGGTAACTTCTAATTTTGGATAACAGTAATAATAAATATTGGTTATAAAGTAAAATATTTACAGTTGATAAAAATATATTTAAACATTTAATTAATCCATAAATATTGGTGCATAGATAATAGTCTCAATTATTCAAAAATTTTAAAAAAATTATTGATATTTGATTATGGGTAACTTTTACTTATGAAATATTGGTCTTAATTTTGTCCATTATAGTTTCAATCAATCATTAAAAATTTCAAAACAATATATTTTAATTGATGCATGATCTCTGCTCATACAAATTTAAAATTTAGTAAATTACAATATTGTTAATTGATGCATATAAAGTTCATTTAATTTAAATTTTTAAATAATTTAAATATAATTAAAATATTTAAATTAAGTTGATAATAATATATTTAAAAATTTAATTAATCCATAATTGGTGCATAGATAATAGTCCTAATTATTAAAAAAAATTAAAAGTTTTATAAATATTTTATTAAGGATAACTTTTACTTTTGAAATAATGATTTTAATTTTATTAATTATAGTTTCAATCAATCATTATAAATTAATAATAATAATAATAATAATAATATATTAAAAAGAATTCATTTAATATATTTAATTAATTCATAATTGGTACTTAGATAATAGTTATCTCAATTATTCAAAAAAATTATTCATATTTTATTAAGGGTAACTTTTACATTTAAAATAACAGTCTTAATTCTCTCGATATCATTTCTATCAATCATTATAAATTAAAAAATTATGTGCTTAGATAATAGTTATCTTAATTATTCAAAAATTTAAAAATTTTATTCATATTTTATTAAGGGTAACAATTACATTTAAAATAACGGTCTTAATTCTCTCAATACCGTTTCAATCAATCATTATAAATTAAAAAATTATCGTCCAATATCTTTTGAGTATTTCTTTCCACTACATCAGTATTTCCATTTTTTACGACACAAATAGAAGGTCAACCCTTTCTGTCCAATGTGTTAAATGGCCTGTAGTTGCCTCCACCGACCACCACGACGAGATAAGCAATGGTTATTATTCTAATTATATGGTTTGAAATTTTGGTTGAAAACTATATGTAGGTGTATTCTATATGTATTCCGCTCACTTCTTCCAATTTTTGTATGCTCATCAACACAACGGGTATTCAAGCTTTCTTATTATTTGAAAATATGATATTTCTCCTCATGTATTAACGGTCTATTTTGTACATTGATCTACACAGTATATTCTCCACTATTTTCTTTTTGTTTTTATTTATTCTTTGCGGAGCATAGATTGATTAATTAGATTTTTGTGTTTTGCTATCTTTGAAGGTTGATCTTGTTGAAGTTGTCAATGACATAAACCATGGTTGTTAGTAACCCAATGGTAGAGGTGAAGTATGAAAGTTAAAGGTTGCAAGTTAAATAAAACATATAAAAACCTGTTATGGTTTTCTCTTTTACTTATTGACATTCTACTTTATAAATTAAATGGCTCTATCATTTTACCCTTCCACTGTTATGCATTTTGTTTTGTTCATATAATTAATTATTCATCCTTCCTTTTGTTTTTTTTGGCATTCATTTACATAGGTTCTGCAATTCACTCTAAAAAAGTATGATTCTTTTTACTGGATGATGTTTTATCTAAAAAGAGAGATAATGATATTTGGTATTGAATTTGAAAACATGTGTTTTTGCTCTATTTAATGTGTTTTACTGATACAAAATGTCATCTCTTGCTTGCCTACTGATACAATGTTATTAACGTACGTAAGGATTAGTGTGATTTTTCTAAATTTTCTCAATACGGAAGGGAAGAGGAGCAACTCTATTCTATTTATATACTTATGTGAAACACTTCCTAATCCTTCAGCATCACTGCCACCGCACAACCCTCACAATACAATCTCAATTCACTGACTTCACTACGTACTGAGATAATGTGGTCGTCACTGTCATTCAATAAAGTTAATATAAATTTATTTAATTTTTAATCATTCTATATGTACATATGCATACATAATTATGTCTTTTCATGTCATCTTATACATAAAATTAGTTAGTTGATTAATTAATTTTACTAATTTTTTTCTAATTAATATAATTAGCTTATCAATTTTCAGTTATTTGTATCAAATTAACACAATAGTAAGAAGTAAAAAAAATTACTTTCATTTTCTTTTTGTTTCTACTTTAAAATAATTAAAAATATTAATAACATCATTAGATTATTTTTTGGGTAAACAAATTGGTCGTTAACTCACAAGCTCAACACATTTAATTTGTAGGTTATATATGTAGACCAAGGTTGCGAGGTCAGCCGAAAATGTCCCAACCGAGGTAAGCCAAAAATAACCTAGTCAAGGTCAGTCAAAAACAACCTAGATTGAAGTCAGCTGAAAATAGCCCCAGTCGAAGTCGGCAGAAAATAGCCTTGGCCGAGGTCGGCCAAAAATAACCCTTGTCGAGGTTGGCCAAAAAATAGTCATGGCCTAGGTCGACCCAAAATAACCCTAGTCAAGGTCGGCCCAAAATAATCCTAGTCAAGGTCAGCCCAAAATAACCCTAGCTGAAATCAATCAAAAATAGCCACAGTCGAGGTTGACCAAAAACAGCCCTTACCGAGGTCGCCCAAAAATGTCCTGGTCGAGGTTGACTAAAAATAACCCTAGTCGAGGTCGACCAAAACAGCCCTGCCTGAGGTCGGCCAACAATGCTCCAGCTGAGGTTGGTTAAAAACAACCACAACTGAGGTCAACCGAAAATCCCTAGCCAAGATTGACCGGAAAAAACCTTGATTAGGGTCGACGAAAAATAGCCCTGGTCGAAGTCAACCAAAAATTGCCTCGGCCGAGTTTCGTTGAAAACTTCCCCAATCGAGGTCTGCCAAAAATACCCTAGCTGAGATCTGCAGAAAACTATCTCGGCTGACATCGGCCTAAAATACTTAAGTTGAGGTCGCCTGAAAATAGCCCTAAACGAAATCGATCAAAAACAACCATAATTGTCATTGGCCAAAGATAACCCTAGCTGAGTTTGGCCGAAAGCAACACTGATCGATGTCGGCTAAAATCTTATTTATGGTTTCAAACTAGATTTAAAACCAAATTATTTATGGTTTAAAACTAGTTTTAAATTGGTTTAAAAAAACACAAACCAAATTTATCCAATTAAATGTATATGGATTTTAAATCAAAAACCAATTAATTGGATTTGGATTGGATATGGATTCATGAACACCCCTACCATAAGCTTTGCTAATGACTAATCTCTGCCGAAGAACCTAGCTGGTCGTCACCCTCCTAACCACGTTTTTTCCATCCACGAGGCTCAAACCCATCCATAGAAATTTGATTATCCAGAAAGGCACCCAAGAATTAAAATATATAGAAAACTTTTTTTTTTTTACATATTTTTATATTAAATCTACATAAAAATTTACATATAATAAAGAAAATTCTAACCGAGCATCTAATTAGGATAGTGTTTTTCACTTGTATTGTTAATTGTATTGTTAATTGGCCAATGGATGTATCCACTTTTATGGTGAATGAGTAGGTGTTATATATTAATAGATCTCACAATAAATAAAGAATATAAAAGAAAATTAGCAATTAATACATCTAAAAGTGGTATATGTTTCTTATAATTAGGACAAAATAAAATACTCATTTATTTCTTATATAAAGGACAGCGGGGAGTAATATAGTTATGATAGGAAAACGAGACTTGTAGTAACATAGATTTATATATTCTTCTATGGTTGAATTTTAGAGAATTTAGTTTCTCATGCTTAAGTTTTGGCACTTAATTTTATAATTTAAGTATTTTATATTTTTAGAAGCTAATTGCATGTTTCAATGATTTTAACATTTAATTTTAAAAAAATAACATGTAATAGTGTTGATTAGAATTTAACAAAGATATGACAGAAGGATAAAATTCATGACATTTTGAAGAGTGGGTGACAAAATGTGTGGAAAAAAAAATTGGGATCGAAATTCATAAAAAAAGTGATAAGTTAGAAGCAAAAAGTAAAATTAAACCATTAAAATTAGTTCAGTTTGACTAGAGTTGAAAATATGGTAACCTGAGATAGATAGTTCAAATTAATAGTTCTAATTTTCACGAGGCATATTTAAGTAAATGACTATAAATTATCTTCAATAAACCACCATTTTTAAAGATTTTACCTCCAAATAATTTAAGTTCTTTTTATAAATATGAAATTATTTATTTTAATGTGATTTTACTTTACTTTTTACATGAAAGTATTTTTTTATCAAGTCAAATTCAAATTTTATCTTTGACTCATCTTAAAAAATAAGTCAAATTTAAGCTATCTTTGTTTTTCTGACATAAATTTTAAGCATTTAGAACTGCTATATATTAATTGGAGATGGAGACATTTGAAACATCATCAATCTTCCTCTTCTTTTTTGGTCTTCTCTTTGCCATGTCATGCATATAACAAGAGTACAGAATCATCACCAGCAACCTCGTGAATTCTTCTGAGTTCTTTCGTAAAGTTGTTCATTTCAGGCACCAACCACAACGCCACAGACTCGCCCAGCGATGAAGAGCGAGAAGACACGCTTCTTCAGCTCCTCAAAGAAATAAGAATTGTGTGTCTGTCCTGTTTTTGTTCTTATCGCTTTCACCACATTCTTTTCTTTAAGGGGCTGAAGGCAGCTCTTCTTCTTGCTCTTCTTCCTTAGAAGGGTATGTGGTTTTGTGATCGGTTACTGAAATCAAAGATATGGGAAAAGCTGATCAACCATTGCTGTGAAAACAGAGTCATCTCAACTAGTTGGAGAGCCTATGTTTTGCCGGTACCCATTTTCTTTTCATTTACTCTGGCGAATTTAATTATATCATAGCTTAGAAAATCTTCACACTGTTATCTAATCATAGGTTATCATGTCTGTAAAGATATTTGACTTTTAGAATAATTCTTTAAAAAATGATATCAGCATGATTTCTGATTGCTGTAAAATTCTTTACATTGAGAGTATATGAAAAATTAAATTCTATTGTTATATACTTTTGTGTTTATCACATCACATAACACCTTGATAATAGTCACTGATTCTGTGATTCGTGAGATAGTCCTCATTGATATAGAGCATAATTTCACAGCATTAATAGGAAGCTATCTTGGGCCATTATAGAATTATAAACATAAAAGACAGCATTAGTATGTGGTGTGGGATGTATTTATTCCACACAAATCAGAAACAGGGAGTGTTATTTTTTCTTTAATGTCCATATGAAAGCAAATAATGTCACCCTTTGAATTAGAAAGAGACATGAGATGAGTAATAATGTCACCCTTCTTTTTCATTCCCTTGTTCATCAATTTGTTGAGGCTTAGAAACCCAGCATTGAGGCAGGTTCAGAAGGATTGAGCATCTGAAACTATACTTAAGTCACAAAGAGGTATACTGTATAATTGATTCTTAATTGACTTGAACATTGTAAATGAAATGAGTTAATTTGATTTCTAATCTAGAATTACAGTTAACTAATATTTGTGACTTTTTTTTTTTCGAGATAAAGGTGTTGCTTGGAATTCAAGCCATCTATGGTGGCTACTTGTGTAGACACGGTAGTGTTATATTATTATTCAAAGTTCCAATTGTGCTTTTTGTCCTGATTCAGTGTTGCCTCTGTTTGCTCTGCCTGGATCAGCAACCCTGATGCCCATTTCTTTCTCGCAAGCATCATCAGAAGGTACATCCTTCTATCTCCAACTCCCAGGTTCCTCATCTTTTCTTCATACAACATGTATTAAATTTCTGTTTATAGGAAAACACAAGTCCAAAAAACTAGCAATATATAGCACTTGCACTTGGAGTCAGTCTTAGTTGTGCTTCTCTCATCCTTCTGTTTTTTGGGCTATTTTGGTATAGAAAGAAACAATGACTAAGACAAAAGGATATCAACTTGTTGACTCTTATATCTCGTTATACATAGATGTACAAGCATAACATTAATTGGTGGAAATTCTCAAACACGCGAGTCAAATGTTTTCAATCAAGTTACTTATATTGGATAAAGTTCCTTAGTAATTGTCTAAATCTGAAACATCTCTAGCAGCTTTTATTAATTCAAATGGGGATGTACATGGCTTATGGGAAATTCAATTTTAGCCTAATTAGTGTTAATTTACTAAACACACTCTTTTGATTGGTGCATTATATTCTCTTTTCATTTATCTAAACACACCCTTTTTATGTATATTAAGTCTTAAGAAGTCTTAATTCCATGAGGCAATGAAATCATAATGAGGATTTGCTAACCAGACAAAATAACAAGGTGTCAAGGTGCAATCTACAATCTCACCCTTTGTTAAATAATTAAAAATTTAAGATTAAGTTATAAAATATAATTTAAAAAATATATTAAATCGTATCATTATGCATTATGTGTTTTTTTTTTTTTGACAGCAGAGAATCAATTCATTTCCATTAATATAGAGTTTTGAATACACACTGGAATGTCATGGAAATAAAAATTATTCACCTGAGACTTGATCTACCAATCCCTTGAAATCAGTTTAAAAAATTACTGCATGGTAAGGCATCTGGTTCACCAATTTCATGGCCCTCAACAAAGCATAGGCCTCTCCTTCTTGCACCTCCATAACAGAATTCTGACAACCAGTATAGGCTTGAATAAAGTTGCCCGACTGATCTCTCAAGCAGCAACCAAATCCCGTTTTTCCACTGCCATTGAAAAAAGCAACATCAGTATTGCTATTGCATTTAACGTGCCCCATTGGTGGCCTCATCCATCGTGTAACAACTATAGGATTTGCAGCTTGAACCTGAAAAGTAGTCTCGATGCTTTGAGCTAGCTTCCAATCTTGTAACATAGACATGGCTCGAATAAAGACATCATCTGGTTTTTCTTCAACTGATTCCCATACTTTAATATTCCTTCTCCGGCCGCTGTAAACTCCAGAGCAACATTGCTAATTTATTAGTATTTTCAGAATTCAATAAGTTACATAGTCTGAAAACTAATTCTGAAAAGGACTCAACAGTATCTAATAAAGGAGAAATCCATCACCACAAACCTGCCTTTCCCCACATTACCATGCTCCCAGGACACGTAAAGAAGTAATGAAAAGATTTCTCCAATGCTTGTTGCCACGGTTGTTGCCAAATGTTAATGTTAGATCCACCACCAATACGCCACCTCACCCCATCTTTAATCAGCTCCCGGGAACTCCAAATACTACGCCAAATGGGGAGTTATAAGATTGGCTTGGTAGTTGAAGGGAGAAGGGGGGAGGAAAAGGTCGTGGGGTCGAATCCCTCCCACTAACAAAAACTAACAAATTAAAAACTAACATTTACCGATAAAAAAAAACTACGCCAAATGAAACTTGGACTGTGACCAAGATTGGAGTCCAAGAAATCCCCTCCTGGGAAGTATTTAGCTTTGAAAAACCTCGACACCATAGCATTGGGGTGAGAGATGAACTTCCACCCTTGTTTCCCGAGCATAGTCAAATTAAAACCATGGAGGTTGCGAAAGTTCAGACCTCCATCTTCCTTTCTCACTGTCAGCTTTTCCCACTTCATCCATTTCACTCCTTTTCCATTGGAACTCCACCAATAAGAGTTGAGCATCCGGTGGATTTCATCAATCGAAGATTGTGGTAAAAGGTATGCACTCATTACATAGGTAGGAATGGCTTGAAACACAGCTTTTACCATAATTTCACATCCAGCTTTAGAAAGAAATTTATCTGTTAAGGAATTGATTTTCTTCCAAATCCTCTCATTCACAAAATTAAATGTGGCCTTCCTATTGCGTCCAATCAATGACAACATTCCCAGATACTTTCCTCCTCCTATCCTGGCATGTACTCCCAATTTAGATGAGAGCATAAGTCTCCTAGACTCCTCCGTATTTGTACTGAAAAAGAATATGTTAGTTATTAAATAATAATTTTATTTAAAATATTGATTTAAAATTGCAACAATGTTATCATTAGCCATTAGAATAGTGATTATTTTAAATATATATTATATATAAGTAAAAATTAATATTATATTATTTTTGTTTAAGAAATTAAAAGTGAAATTAAAAGAAAAAATAGGCCATGAGTCACCACATTTGCCCCACAAGTCATAGAGGACTACTAGGTTAGGCTAGGAAATTACTAGCTCATAATCAAATTTTCACGAAAATGATTAAAATTATCTTCAAAATAAATCCACCATTTGCAAATATTTTATCTCCTAAGTAATTTAAGTCATTTTTTTATAAATATAAAACTATTTATTTTATTGTGATTTTACTTTACTTTTAAACATGAAAGTACTTGTTAAATAAAATATTAGTAAACGAAAATTTATTGAAGGTGAAATTCAATTAAAAAAACAAATCAAGTCATAAATAAGCTATTGAGCTAAATCCTAGCTTTGAAATTTATATCAAATTAAGTCAAATTCAAATTTTAAATTTAAGTCATCTGAAAAATAAGTCAAATTTAAACTAACTTTTTTTTTTCCGATGTAAATTTTAAGTCATTAGCTGGATTCTACACATATTAATTGGAGATCAAGACACTTGAAACATCATCAATATTATTGCTCTTCTTTTCTTGGACTTCTGGCTTACATGGAGCAGAGAAGAATCATCACCAGCAAGCTCGTGAATTCTTCTGAGTTCTTTCGTCAAGTTGTTCATTTCAGGCACCAACCACAACGCCACATACTTGTCCAGCGACGAAGAGGGAGAAGATGCGCTTCTTCAGCTCCTCAAAGACAAGAAAGTGGTTAAAGAAATGAGAATTGTGTGTCTGTTCTGTTCTTGTTCTTGATGCACGTAATTCTTTTCTTTTCTTTGATGGGTTGGTAGGAGCTCTTCTTCTTCAGCTTCGTTGTTAGAAGGGTATGTGGCTTTGTGATCGGTTACTGAAATCAAAAGATATTGGAAAAGTTAGTAAAATTCAACCATTGTTGTGAAAACAGAGTCATCAACTAGTTCGGGAGCCTATGTTTTGCAGGTACCAATTTTCTTTACATTTACTCCTGTGATCATGTCTGTCAAGATATTTGAGTTTTAGAATATTTACTTTAAAAATCATATTAGCATGATTTCTAATTGCTGTAAAATTCTTTACATTGAGAGTATATGAAAAATTAAATTGTATTTTTATATCAGTTAGTGTTTATCACATCATATAACACTCTCAAGGGACCTTGACAATAGTCACTAATTCTGTGATTCGTGAGATATATCACGTGAACAAGGGAACACCATCCAAAGGTAAAAAATTGCTAGCACAAGAATATAGGAAGATTATGAGTATGCAAAAGTGAATTTGTCCAAATACCATCATGTATCGTCTTAAATTGTTACCCGAAGTAAATTTCTAATTTTTAACAGTAGCTTATCACTAGCTGCTAGATGAGCCAAACTTAATGATCAGAAATTGGCCAAGACAAATTTGAATAAGTTTACGGTTGAATTAGTGGGGATCTATCTATATCTAGGTTGAGCATGTCCAAAAATTTTGATATGATACAACCTTCCATCTGTTGAATTAGTGGGGATCTATCTATATCTAGCTTTGAAATTTTTATCAAATTCAAAATCAAATTTTACATTTGATTCATTTGAAAAGATAAGTCAATTTTTTTTTAAAAAAAAAGATAAGTCAAATTTAAACTTTTTTGACGTAAATTTTAAGCATTTACATCTGCTATATATTGATTGGAGATCAAGACACTTGGAACATCATCAATCTTCTCCTTTTTTGGCCTTCTCTCTACCATGCATGTAACCAGAGTGCAGAATCATCACCACCAAGCTCGTGAATTCTTCTTAGTTCTTTCGTGAAGTTGTTCATTTCAGGCACCAACCACAACGCCCCATACTCGTCCAGCGATGAAGAGGGAGAAGAAGTGCTTCTTCAGCTCCTCAAAGTCAAGAAAGTGCTTAAAGAAATAAGAATTGTGTGTCTGTTCTGTTCTTGTTCTTATCGCATTCACCACTTTGTTCTCTTTGGGGGGTTGCAAGGAGCTCCTCTTCTTCATCTTCATCTGTTAGAAGGGTATGTGGTTTTGTGATCGGTTACTGAAATCAAAAGATATGGGAAAAGCCAGACAACCATTGCTATGAAAACTGAGTCATCAACAACTAGTTCGGGAGCCTATGTTTTGCCGGTACCAATTTTTTTCTTTCATTTACTTTTATGAATTTATGTATAATGTACTTACAAGGTAGAAAATTTCTGTACTGTTATCTAATCATAGATTATCATGTGTGCTAAAATATTTGAATTCTGGAATAATTAATTTAAAAATCATATTAGCATGATTTCTAATTCCTGTAAAATTCTTTACATTGAGTGTATATGAAAAATTAAATTTTATATTTTTATACGTTAATGTTGATCACATCACATAACACTCTCAACGCCCTGATAATAGTCACTGATTCTGTGATTCGTGAGATAGTCTCATTGATATAGAGCATAATTTCACAGCATTAATAAGAAGCTATCTTAGGCCATTACAGAATTATATCTACATTCTCAAGGTTGTGATATACCTTGTCTTACAATATTCTTATCATAGTCCCAAACAGGGTTATTTTGTACCAGTGGAGTGTGTGGTCATGTTACTGATGGACTTGTACTATAAGCTAAATTGATGGTAATTTTCTTTCTAACATTTTCTTAGGTATAACAATTTTCAATTTTGAATGGGTTCCACATGAATTTCTTAAACAAAATAAGCCTTTCAGTCTGTAAACATGCATTTGGTTGTGTCACATAAATCCAAATAAAGTATATAACTTAGCAAAGATATATCACGTGAACAAGGGAACTCCATCTTAAGGTAAAAAATTGCTAGCACAAGAATATAGGAAGATTATGTGTATGCAAAAGTGAATTTGTCCAAATACCATCACGTATCTTCTTAAGTTGTTACCCGAAGTAAATTTCAAATTTTTAACAGTAGCTTATCACTAGTCTGCTAAATGAGCCAAACTTAATGATCAGCAATTGGCCAAGAGACAAATTTGAATAAGTTTACGGTTGCATTTTGAATATAATTTCCATGCAATAGCTTGTTCACAATAATGGGAATCTATCTATATCCAAAAATATGTGGATGGGGAAGTAAGGTTCCATTTGTCTGAGCATCAGACTGAACAAATTTTGAGTCACAGACAACAGGTCATCCTGAATCAATTGTAGGTGGCCATAGTTATTATCCCAATTTCCTTTCTTCTGTGGCTAAATTGACAAAGGCATATTTCATTGAAATTATAGACTTTGAGAGAGGCACTAAATGCAAGACAATGAGCTGCCCTATTAGCAAAACACAGAGAATGAAATCTTCCCATTTTAGAAAGCTGCACACAATCTTGCAGAATTCCACTAAAATAGTCTCTCTGGTTAAAATTACCATTCCTCCAAGTATCAGAAATTCGCTTGCAGTCAGTTTCAAACTGTACCAACTCAAATAAAACTTCATAACAGTTAGGGACATAAAGGGCTGCAGCTGCCAGAACTGCTCCATCCTGGTCTCTATAGATCACTCCAAATCCTGATCCCTCATTCTTCTTCATTGATGCCTCAACATTGACTTTAACAACACCAGCCGCTGGCTTCGACCACCTAATTATGCATTATGTTTAAATATTAATTTAAATAATAAAAAAATATATTAGTTATTAAATAATTATATTTAAAATATTAATTTAAAAGTTCAACAATGTTATCATTAGCCATTAGAATAGTATATGTTAGAAAAGTGATTATTTTACATACATATTATATATAAGTAAAAATTAATATTATATATTTTTTATTTAAGAAATACAAAGTGAAATTAATAAAAGAAAAAAAAAATAGGCCAATGAGTTACCACATTTGCCCCCACAAGTCATAGAGGACTACTAGGTTAGGCTAGAAAATTACTAGCTCATAATTAAATTAACTCAGTCTGACTAGACCTAAAATGTAGTAACCTATCATAGGTAAGTCCAGATTGACAGTTCAAATTTTCTCAAGTCACATTTTAGTAAATGATTAAAATTATATTCAAAATAAATCCACCATTTTCAAAGATTTTACTTCCTAAGTAATTTAAGTCATTTTCATAAATATAAAACTATTTATTTTATTGTGATTTTACTTTACTTTTTAACATGAAAGTACTTGTTAAATACTACCTTCGTCCCTAAATATAAGACTTTTTTCTAAAATTCTTTTGTCCCTTTTTATAAGACTCTTTTCAAGTTATCTTTTGCATTAATTATATTTTTTTACCAAAATACTGTTATTAACTTTACAATGAATGCTAATACCTCCATCCCTAAATATAAGACTCTTTTCTAAAAAAAATTGTCCCTTTTTATATGACTCTTTTCAAGTTGTCTCTTGCATTAATTATTTTTTGACCAAAATACCCTTAATCACTTTACAATGAATGTTATAAATTAGGTTTAAATACCTTTTTAGTCCTTGCAATTTAGTACTTTTTTGACTGGTCACATTAATTGACCAAAGTAGATTGATTTTAAATTTCAGCTTAATAGCCTAATAACCTCACATTTGGCTTGTCATTTCTCATTTTCTTGCGACATTTAGCTAGCAAAGCAAGCATCTCAATATGTTTTTTTTTATGATCATCTCAATATCTTTTTGTTATCTCAACTTAAATAACTTCGATTCCTCCTCATCCTCTGTAGTCGTTGCACTTCAAGCTCGGAACCTTCCACCCACCATAGAACTTCTAGATCTTAATACTTCACAAACCTTCTAGAGCTATTGCAGTTCAACATTTTCTTCCTGACGATGATGAGTCATGGGTTGTAACTTGATGCCACCGACCGCCCCTTACGGTGACAACCAGATTAGCACGGCAACCGGTGCCATTAACATATCCGTTGCCAACACTCTATACCAACATCAGCGTTCACCAAAAGTGGTTGTTGACCACCACAGCACCTTCTTCCCATGGCCTCTTCTTCCCCAACCTGCACAAACCCACCCGGTAAACCTCCCACTAGATCAACCCGCCACTCGACAAAATCAATCTTTCAAATGGTCGAAATAGGTATAGATCAGTTACTATTCGGTTTCTTACGGTTCTACATTCTTGAGCCTGAACCCGCCCGTACCCGTTTGATGATCACCCCTACCAGTGAAATCTTCTAGCTTAAACACAGGCAGAACATATACACAGTCAACATGAGATTATTGAACCCCAAACATTGAGAAGGCTCTTGATAGAAAATAATGATGAAGGGCCTAAAATTTAATCAAATCCATTAGTTTAAGCATTTTGTCGAACAACTAGTTAGTGAGAACAAAATAAAATGCATACCAATAAGTGAGCAATATTATCAAATATTATCGAAGCCAATAATGATTCAAAGCTCAAAACAAGAAGAATCATTCAGGGAACATCAAAAGAATAGCAAATAGAAGACATTTATACAATGATTATAGAATGAAAAATTGACAGAGAAAATGGATTACCAAACTCTTCCTTAAGAAGAGAAAATTACAACCAAGTTTCTCTGCTCACAATTCCCTTTCCCTTTCCATTTTTCACATAAGGACTCTCAGAAAAAACCTTAACCCTCAATAGTATAAATAGAAAATCCTCTCTTTTTTTAAATCATCCCCCCCCCCCTTTCCTCTCTCGGTGGCTTCCCTTTTATTGTTGGTGCCTTCCTCTTGTCCTCGAACCAATTGCAGCAGTTGACCTCAAGACCCAAGAATCTTCGCGTGTTGTAGCCTCCATTCGGCCCGGAGTCTTTCATTTTTCAATTTTTGAGCTCTGTTTTGCTTAGCCTAGTCTTGGCTTCTTCCATTTAAGGTCTACCATCATATACATCTTGAAGAGAAACCCTCAGGCTTGACGTGCGTGGTAGAGGTTGCGTGAAGGAAGTGTGTGGGGTGATGGGAATGCTCGACGAGTGAAAGGTGGGTGCGCGCATGTCATCATAACGGATGGGGGGCTACAGTTGCTAGGGTTTTTCTTGGCTCAATGGGAATTGGATTCTGAATGAGTGATGGGCCGGGTCAATAATTTGATTAAGTTGGGCTTCATGCATTAACCCGAAAATTAGAAACCTGTAGAACTTCCTCTCTCTTTTCTTTCTTTTTCTCTCAATTTTCTTTATAAAATAACATACGTAATAGAAAGTAATCCGGACAAAATTAGGTGCTTACAGTAATCCTGCTCAAGTCAGGTAACACTACTATGGATAGCAAAGCTGTAACGCCCTAAAAATTTGCAACTAAGGATATAGTAGATATTGTGTTAGTGTATATTGTAATAACTAAATAGATATTGAGATTAATTACAATTGAAATTTTAATTTAGCTAATTAAAAAAAGATCTAAAAACTTGGTATGATTTTATGTGGCAAGTTTTGGTAAAAATCTAAGTAAACTAAAATTTAATTATACTGTGTGTCATTGCACTGTGTAAATTTATATTGTGTAGAGATAATTCAATTACACGTTTCCATAAGATAATTATTCACAAGTGAGATTTAATCTAATTGATAATGAAAAATTATATTGTATGTATATTATTTCATGTGACAGAATTTAGTGAAATTAGAAATTAATTAAAATCTAATTTTTACATTGTGTGAAATTATACTGTGTAAAATTAGACTGTATAAATTTACACTGTGTAAATTAATACTGTGTAGGATTAATTTGAATTATACAATGTTCTAGATAATTAGCACAATACTCTATGATAATTAGCTAGAAATTAACTTCTTTTGGTAAAAGTAAAATTTCCATTTTTGCTTAATCACACTTTACCCATTTTAAGCCAAATTTTAAAAAGGAAACCAACCCATTTTGGGGATGGAGTGGCCGGCCAGCTCTAAGGCCTAATCTCCCATCAAATTGCCTTCAAATCACTAGCATGGTGTCATGAAAAGTCTTATTACCCATTGAATTTTAAAATCCCTATAAACCTCCATTTAATACAAACAAAAGCAACTCTCTTCCTCACTCACTCTCTGCTGGTCCAGGGCACTCTCAAGGGGGAGTAGAAGAAATTTTCTCTCAACTCTTTCTTGCTCTCCATTGTTCCTCACCTCCAAAGCTTAGGTAATTTTTTTTTATCAAAATTCAATTTTAATTCCATACAAGTGTTTAGAATTTCAAGCTCTACAAGTGTATGGTTTAAAATTTTAATTTTGATACTTAGGGACTTAAGGACTCTCTTAAGGCTCATTTGTCTTCATCTAATCCTTTTTCTTGAGCTACATTGAGGTATGGAGGAGTTTCCCCCTTAAACTTTGATTAAATGCACCATTTTGTTCATGGTGGCTGCTGACTGTTTGGAATTTATTTTAATATTTTCGTGGACCATTGTGATGATTTGAGACCGTGAATAACTGTTTTTATGCCTCTGGAATGCATACAATTTATTGAGTTGATTTAGTATTTTTAATAGATTTATTTTTGTGAATGCTCTGAATCTGTTCAGCACACTGTTTCGAGTTTTGATCTGTTTTGGAGTGATATTTTCACAAAGTAAGACCAAAAAATCATGCTACTAGGTGTGAATGATGTTGCTGATTTTTTTCAGATTTTACTGGGTAGATTTAGTATTTAAAAATAAATTCTCTTTTTGTTTCCAGAAAATCTTCATGGTCACATTTAAATAGGAGAAAATTATTTTTATTGAGAAATTTCATGTGGGAAAAATATATGATGATAAATAACCTATTTTTAGTGTACTTTAACTTTCTCAGAATTTATAAAAGTGTTTTACTATATTTAGATGATTTATTATTGCTAAAACTAATTTCTGACAACAGAGGAAGATAAATGGAGAAAAGATATTTGGGGTAGGAATTAAATTCTGGAAAAAATATTTGTTGTAATTTATTTGTTGTAGATAGTCCCTGTAAATTTCCACTAATTAATAATGTGTTTTACTATTTTCGAAATTTCCTATACTCTGTTTTTCAGTGTGCAGCAAGATTTGGAAAATAAATTAAAAATTATATTTTTGGAGTGAAATTTGAGTAGCTAAAGTTTTTTGTGACTATTTGCATGATGAATAATGTCTCTGCAAATTCTATACTATTCTGAATTGAAATGATATTTCAAATAAGAATGTAGAAATTGGTCTATGTAGAATATTAGAGTTTGGTTAAATTAATTATTTTAAGCAATGTTTTTAAAACCGGACCGGTCATTGAACCGGTCAAGGCACTGGTTCAAGGTTCGATGGTTCAACCGTGGTTGAACCGCGGTTGAACCGGTATTAATAAATAATAATAATAAAATAATTTATAAAATAATATTAAATAAATATAATATCACATAACATTATAACATTAAAAACTATAATAAAACTTAAAACATCACTTTACAAGGTTTTAACTTTCAAAAAATACATAAAAGTTTAATTAAATATATCATAATACTTAAGTTCAAATTTTAATAAAATAAAATAATGTCCATTAACAATAACAAATTTACATTTAGAATAAAGAAAGAAAATGACAAATTAATATAATATAAAATTATCAAAAATCAAGATATAAAAAAATTATAAATTAATATAAATGAGCAAATTATATGTTTTACAAGAAAATAATAATAATAATTGATAAAATAATTTATAACTATTTGAGATATTTATTAAATATGTGTTTTTATTTATTTTTAAAATATTTTATATTAAATTTAAAATTTTAAAAAATAAAATAAAAAAATAAAATAAAAAAAAACCGGTTCAAACCGGTTTTTGGTACCGGTTCTTGACCGGTTTTGGCCGGTTTTGGCCCGGTTTGACCGGTTCTTGACCGGTTCTTGACCGGTTCCCACCGGTTCTGAACTCCTCCGATTTTATAGAGCATCCGGACCGGTACCCAGACCGGTTCCCGGTCGAACCGGCCGGTCCGGTCCGGTTTTCAAAACCATGGTTTTAAGTATGTCATTTAATTGTTTTGGACTATGAATGAGTGGTTTTACCCCCAAAGGGAAGACCTCTGCACTTTATCATTTTTATATTTGATTACTTGTGAATTTAATTTTTATTCTTGCTTTATTCATTGTATTCACTTGACTTGGATTGGAGACCAGGAGGAATGTGATCTGCAGGCAATCTGTGTGCTGGAAATTGATTGTACGTGATGTATTGTGTGTATTGAATGATACGTGATTGTGGGAAGGGGACAAATGGACTCTATGTGAGAGTGCATTTGTAGGCTAGAAAATGGATTCTAGCACTTAACTTTGATTTATTGTGAAAACAATAAATAAACTTTTAAAGAAAAAGAGTGTGAATAATTATAATTATTTTGACTTAGTTAATTTTAGGCACCTTGACATGTGGTCATCAATTCTTAAACTTGGACTTAGAAAATAAATTAGGACCTTTTCTCAAAGTCGTGGACTAAAGAATAAAATTTAGAATAATACTTGGGAGAGGGTAAGGATTTACATAAAATTTAGTAAAAATTGTTTAGAATCATGAATGGGTTCATGATGGAATTAGTAGTGCATAGTGCATCTACTCTTGTATGTTTGTTTGTTTGCGATGTGAATGGAAGGAGAAGGAGGAACCTTTTCCACTCCCAATGTGGTGAGGTCGTTTAGTACAACATAATGGCGATATAGGCGATCCGATGTTCATGGAACGTGATTCTCCGTGATGGTTAGTTGTGGAAGCAAACTTGGAGAGGTTGTGTGGGGAGCTCCGATTGTGACTTGTGTTGTTTGTGAAGGATGGGATCTTTGTGTGATACAGGATGAGCTCATGATATTAATTTGATCGTCGTCAGGTACCTTTAACAGAGGAGTCCACACAAACCTGTAAGGACAATCCCAATGGGGAAAGTCATTGAGGAGTCAGTCCTCTGAGATTGGATGACCACAGAGTGGTACCTGGGAAATGATCGCAGGCGTGACCGACCTTGGGGGTAAGGGCCGAGTTATGACTTTGGGTCACATAACCGACTTGGTAATGTTGACTAAATGCGAGCCATTATCATGTTGGTGAGAGTTCCATTATCGTACCGTGACGAGGGTGTACTCCTAATAGCCATCCAACTTAAATGTGTAAGACCACTGAGTTCAGGAAGTTCCAGTGGCAACGGGCCCGGGATTGATGAATTAAGAATTAATCAACAAGCGTGATTAGGGCCACAAGTGAGACCGTGAGAGAACCCTATTGTGTGGTTCGGTTATGTGTATGTGACTGTGAGGTGGTTTGTTTGTGGCTTGGAGGTGGGAGACTCACTCCATACACCTTATTTTTCATATGGAGACAAATGATTATGTGCAATCGTCGAAGATGAAATGGAATGACTACGACAAGTACTAAGGATGTGGATAGACTGGTTCAAGGAAATAGAAGATTTCCCTAAGGATGTCTCATAGGTTAAAGGGGGTATATAAGGGTCGGATTTCTTTTTAAGTCACTACTTTGAGTTTCTGTATTTTCTTGAATAAAAGAGGGTGGACTAGTCTTTAATTTTATGATGTATCATCCTCTTGTATGTGACTCAAATGTAAAGTGCAATTATTTTCAAGAATGTAAAAGTGCATTCATATTTGTGTAATAAAATTGGTTAGTGATGGAATTAAGGGTGTGTAAATAAAGTTTTATTGTGTTTTAAATTGTTTATTGTGGATCTAATGTTTTATGTAAATGGAGTTTGTTTTACTAAGAAGATATTTCATTCAAGGACGCTTTTAAATGAATGATAGGTTAATAAGGACGATCCTCTTTTAGAATTAAAAGTAATAAGGTTTTGAGTTTTTTTTTTTAAAAAATCCATGTATTTTGGGAAGGATAGTTATAAATTATAATTGCATCAATTTCACTAATAATAAAAATAAGTAGAAATTCCTTAATAGTAAATTGGGGTGTTAAAAAAGAAGCTCTTGTCCGAAATTTAATGCAACTACATACTCAGAACTTGAACTCGAGACCACTTATTAATCTAGAACAATCCCACGCTAATTCATCCACGCGCTTGATTGTAATACATAGGAATTTTTTTTTGGGTCACCATGACATTGGTGCAGAGTATCCATCAGCTTGGGTTGTTAAATAGTGGAGGTTGCCGAGGTCGGCCGAAAATGCCCCAATCGAAGTAAGCCAAAAATAACCTACTCAATGTCGGCCAAAAACAACCTGGTCGAGGTTGGCTAAAAATAGCCCTAGTCGAGGTCGGCCAAAAATAGTCCTAGTTGAGGTTGGCAAAAATTAACTCTTGTTGAAGTCGGCCAAAAAGCCCCGGCCTAGGCCGGCTGAAAATAACCCTAGTAGAGGTCGGCCAAAAATAGTCTTAGTCTAAGTCGGCCAAAAATAGCCGAGGTCAGCAAAAAATAACCATAGTCGATGTCGATTGAAAACAACCACGATTGAGGTCGGCTAAAAACAGCCACAAACGGAGGTCAACTGAAAACTTTGATTATCCATAAAGGCACCCAAGAATTAAAATATATAGAATTTTTTTTTACATATTTTTATATTAAATCTACATAAAAATTTACATATAATAAAGAAAATTCTAATCGTGCATCTAATAAGGATAGTTTTTTCACCAATGAGTGTGACTTGCATTGTTAATTGGCCAATGAATGTGTCCACTTTTATGGTGAATAAGTACGTGTCATTTATAGAACTCACATAATAAATGATACTACCTCCGTCCCTATATATAAGACCCTTTCAACTAATTCATACCCTTTAAGAAAATTGGTTAATTTAGTTAATCATATTAAATTTGTCAATTATTTATACAACTCTTCCAAAATTACCCTTCATTTCTCTCTCCACTTAATTGTTTCTTACCTAGGAGTAATTAATGTTTGGAGAGAGAATAATGAAATTAATGAAAGGTATTATAGGAAAAAATAATTAATGCACCAGACAATTAGAAGAGGGTCTTATAAAAAGGGACAAGCAAAAAAGTAAAAAGGGTCTTATATATAGGGACGAAGGTAATATGAAAGAAAATTAGCAATTAATACATCTAAAAGTTATATATGTTTCTTATAATTAGAACAGAAAAAATTATTTATTTATTTCTTATATAAAGGACCGCAGGGAGTAATATAGTTATGATAAGTTAGAAGTAGAAAGTAAAATTAAACCATTAAAACTAGCTCAATTTGACTAGAGTTGAAAATATGGTAACATATTTAAATAAAAGACTATAAATTATCTTCAAAATAAAACAATCATTTTTAAAGATTTTACCTCCAAAGTAATTTAAGTTCTTTTTATCACTACCAAAAAAAAAAGTTCTTTTTATAAATATGAAACTATTTATTTTAATGTGATTTTACTTTAGTTTTTACATGAAAGTACTTGCTAAATAATAAATTAGTAAACAAAAATTTGTTGAAGGTGAAATTCAATAAAAAAAAAATAATAAAGTCATAAGTAAGTTATTGAGGTAAATCCAAACTTTGAAATTTTTATCAAATCAAGTCAACTTCAAATTTTATCTTCAACTCATCTTCTTAAAAAATAAGTAAAATTTAAGCCATCTTTAATTTTTTGACGTAAATTTTAAGCATTGACAACTGCTATATATTAATTGGAGAGATGGAGACATTTGAAACATCATCATCAATCTTGCTCTTCTTTCTTGGCCTTCTCGCTGCCATGCCATGCATGTAACAAGAGTGCAGAATCATCACCACCAAGCTCCTGAATTCTGAGTTCTTTCAGGAAGTTGTTCATTTCAGTCACCAACCACAACGCCACATACTCATCCAGCAATGAAGAGGGAGAAGACGTGCTTCTTCAGCTCCTCAAAGAAATTATGAGAATCGTGTGTCTGTTCTGTTCTTGTTCTTGTTCTTGATGCATGTAATTGTTATCACATTCACCACTTTCTTTTCTTTGAGGGGTTGCAAGGAGCTCTTCTTCTTCAGCTTCGTTGTTAGAAAGGTATGTGGCTTTGTGATCGGTTACTGAAATCAAAAGATATGGGAAAAGTTAGTCAAATTCGACCATTCTTGTGAAAACAGTCATCAACTAGTTCAGAAGCCTATGTTTTGCAGGTGCCAATTTTTCTTTTCAGGTGTCAGCTTAGAAAATTTTCAATACTGTTATCTAATCATATATTATCATTTATGTTAACATATTTGACTTTTAGAATATTTTCTTTAAAAATCATATTAGCATGACTTCTAATTGCTGTAAAATTCTTTACATTGAGAGTATATGAAAATTAAATTCTATTGTTATATACGTTAGTGTTTATCACATCACATAACAGTCTCAACGGACCTTGATAATAGTCACTGATTCTTTGATTCGTGAGATGGCTCATTGATATAGAGCATAATTTCACAGCATTAATACGAAGCTATCTTGTGCCATTACAGAATATATACAAGACAACATTAATATGTAAGGGCGGAGCCAGAATTTTTTTATAAGGGGGGGCCAATATAAAAAAGGCTTAAATGTAATTTTAGTTTCGCTATTTTTTAAAATTCGTAATTTTGGTCACTTTATTTTAAAATAGAGACATTTAGTCTCCATATTTTTCAAAATCCGCAATTTTGATCCCTTTATTTAAAAGTAGAGACATTTAGTCCCCAAGTTTTGTAAAATCTATGTAATTTTGGTCCTTCTGTCAAACTGAAAACATTGATTATTAAGATATTAATATTGACTATGACGTGGATTAAACAAATAATCTTGTGCCTTGTCATTAAATTTGGATCACATCAGGTTAATCTCATACCAGTCAATCTTTCAAATTTGATGGAATGACCAAAATTGCAGATTTTATAAAAGTGAAGGACTAAGGGGGCATTTGGTAGAGGAGAAATTTTTAGATTCCCAGGAATGTTAGGTTGGGAATGTTAGTTTCCCATGTTTGGTTTCTATTTTAAAAAAATACGATTCCTAGGAAATAATGTTTCTTGGGAATGTTTTTTAATCAGTTTCCCACGAAAACTTTCCCACAGGGGGAGGTGGGAATCTAACTTTCCCGACTAGGGGAAAAGTTTTAATAATATGAAAAGACTACATTACCCCTTTTTTAAAGTACAAAACATCCTCACCTAGGGTTCATCTTTATCTATAAGCTTATCTCCATTGTTGAACGTTGCACTTATCCACGTGATTCTATCTTCTTTAATTTTGAAAAAAATATTAATTTTAAAATTTGTAATTTTTTATCTTTATTTTTTTTTTTAAACATAGATCCCAACTACTTTACTATCTAAGTTTATCTCATTATTTATTATTTCATCTTTTGTATTATTATATTATAATATTATAATTCAACCTCTAATATGATAGTAATTCATAATATTATTATATGAATGAAGTTATTTTAATAAAGGGTATATTTGTAAAAATTTCTTATATACCCAGGAAAGTTCTACTGTAACCAAACATAGGAAACTTTAATTCCTAAGAAACATATTATAACTAACCAAACATATTTTAATCATTCTCAGGAACCATGATTCCCAGGAATTGACTTTCCCAAGAATTATCATTCCCGGGTATGAAAAAACTTCTCCCCTACCAAACGCCCCCTAAATGTTTCTATTTCAAAATAAGGGGACTAAAATTAGGTATTTTGAAAAATATGAAAACTAAATGTCTCTATTTTAAAATAGAGAGACCAAAATTACAGATTTAAAAAAATAAGGGAACCAAAATTGCGTTTAAACATATAAAAAATCATGACTTTGTAACAATTAAATTTTCACATGCTTGACAAATATATGTAAGAAAATTTTTTGGTAAAGAAAAATTTAAGGGAGGGGATGGGCCCAATTTAAGGCATGGAAAGCCTTCAGGCTCAAAGAGAGCTTATAGAGGTACTTACATGTATCTCACCCTAAGAAAGCGAGTGGAGATTTGAACATGTAATATGTCAGATATGAGACCCTGTCTTGCTCTACTCGACCAACTCCTTCAGATTAATATATGTAAGAAATTTAACATATAACTATTATTTTCTTTTGAGTAAAAAATATATATATAATTGTCTTGGCCCTTTTGGATATAAGAGAGATACTAATAGATACACAAACTTCCACTTACCAATAAAAAATTAAAAATTATGGAAAATGACAATAAACTTCAATTAAGTTTAATGAAAAGAAATTTTCATTATATAGTCAAAGTATATTACCTCAAAATTTTAAAAAGAGATAAATGAGTCGGACACACAAAAAATACTTGAATAAATTAACTATACATAAACAAATTATTAATAAATATATAAACTATAAATCTAACAAATTTATCATTAACTAATTTTTCTACTAATAAAAATAGGAGAGAGAATGTTCTAATGATGAAGTATGGCAATGATAGAAGCTAAACATACAACACAACAGACAACCAATGCAAAACTTTTCTTTTTTTTTATTTTTTATTTTTGGTATTGTGTGGTCCAAAGGCCATAAACTTTTTCATTTCTCTCTAATGGGTGGGGAAAACATAACATAGAAACCTAAGCTGAAGAGTGAATACTAAAGATTGAGATGAGGGTGGCCATAAGATAATTTTATACATAGTATAATATGAATTCCTAAAATCTTGGGGGGGGGGGGGGGGGGGGGGGGGGGGGGGGGGGGGGCATGGCCACCGTGGGCCACCCCACTGCCTCCGCCACTGTTAATATGGAAATGTACATTATAGCTTGCAAGGTTAGGAAGCTATGACTGCAAAGCAAAAGGTACGTTACAGATTTTAATTTGGTCCAAATATGCAAGTTCTAAGAATATTACTGCCGGGTATGTGGTATGGGATGTATTTATTCCCCACAAGTCAGACACAGGGAGTGCTATTTTTTCTTCAATGGTCATATCAAATCAAATATTAAAGCATCAGCTGTTGTAAAGTTTCCCTTAGAATTAGAAAGAGACATAAGTAATAATGTCACCCTTCTTCATCAATTTGTTCAGGCTGGTTCTGAAGGATCCAGCATCTGAAATTATACTTAAGTCATAAAGAGGTATAAATGTATAATTGATTCTTAATTGACTTGAACATTGTAAATGAAATATGAGTTAATTTGATTTCTAATCTAGAATTACAGTTGTGCTATTTGTAATATCAGTTCCAATGTGCTATTTGTCCTGATTCAGTGTTACTTCTGTTTGCTCTGGATCAGCAACCCTCATGTCATGCCCATTTCTTTCTCCAACTTCATGGTTCCTCATCTTTTCTTCATACAACATGTATTAAATTTCTGTTTATAGGAAAACACAAGTCCAAAATTCTTCATGTGTCCTTTCTTGGAGGAGTCCTCCATTGTGTTGATCTAGTCACCAAAAGTTCAACAACAGATTCTAGGATAAATTATTGTATAGTCTATCACTAAGGTGTGTCCATGATTTTAGTTAATCTTTACATGATATATATCCAAGTTTATCCATTTTAAAAAAAATAATAAATAAAATTTGGTTACATGTCACATAGAGATTGACCTAGATCATAAACATATGATAGTCCCAAAACATACAATAATTTCTCGAGATCCTAGACCCTAATGGATGGTACACTTACTAACTAATGTAATTTTAGGTAAACATTACATGTTTGATTTTATATCGAAGAATTGACTTTGGGTCCAAAATTATTTTTGAATTGAAGTAACTACTGTTTGATCATAAATTTTAGGCTAAAATCTACTTTTGGTCTTTTTTTTTTTTTTTTGTTTAGTTTGGTTTCTCATCTTATTCACTTTGGTCTATTACGTTTTGAAAACGATGTCATTACAGTCACAATGCTAAGGACCATTTTGAACATTTGTAAAAACTTACAGGACCACTTTGAACCTTTTTAATTTGAACCAATTAAAAAAGATGAGGGACTAATTTGATTCTTTGAACCTTTTAAAAAGATCGGAAACTAAAATGAATTTACTAAATAACATAAAGGATCAAAATGAATTCACTTACCAGCATTTTTACCATTTCCAACAAGTATACCCATAGTATGTTAGAGAGCACGAGCAAAACAAGCTACACAAGATCAGCAGCGCAGGTTGGTGTTTTATTTTTTAAGTTCTGGCATTTATGATACTAAATTCTAGAAAATAACAGAAACTAAACTCTGATGATCTGTTTAGGCCTCATGAGCTAACAGATACTACATGTAAGATGTAGGGGATGTGTGGATGTGTGGAGACATTGGGTGTAGGGTGGAAAAGTATAGCAGTTTCAAGAGGGTTGGCTCAATTTTCAAGTGATTTTGGCATCAATGTTGGGGAATTTATGTGCGTCAAAAGCAAAAATGGTGTGGAGTAGGAGGGCATAATAATATGGCTCAAACAATCATGGGACTTGCATGATGTGGTGGTTGGTATGGTGGAAGCCTTAGTTTTGTGAATTCGAGGCAGGAGAATTATGCAGCACGAAAATAGGAATTGCTTGTTTTTAGAAATGCCAATGTGAGCAAAGGATTGGGTTGGCTCTATGTGAAAAGTATTTTAGTTATTACATCATTCATATTAAAATTCTTTATGTTTAAGATTAATGTACATAGTTTAAGAAATATTTAAGGTTATTCACTGAGCAACTACTCTATCCGTCCCTATTTATAAGACCCTTTTAACTACTTCACACCCTATGAGAAAAGTAGTTAATTTAGTTACTCACATTAAATTTGTCAATAATGTGTATTGTTCTTCCAAAAGTGCCCTTAACTTTTTTTGAAATTAATCACCTCTCCACTTAATTGCTTCTCATCTAATTAATTAATGATTGGAGAGAGAATAATTAATCAAAGGTATTATAGGGACGGAGGGAGTACTTATTTAGTATAAAATATCCTTATTTAATATATATGATGAGAGTAATAGTGAAATAAATCATAATTATTAAATAGGAGTACATGTGGAAAAAAAATAATTAATGATACTTAAAATCTATAAAATATTGATTCGGAGAATATACATATATTTACTGTGTGCCAAAATTATTGTATGGTGATGGATGGGTCGTTTATGGCCTAGCTCGAAGCAGGGTGGAGTCTCAGATGGAAACGTGTTGGTAGTAGGAAGGTGGATATATATATATATATATATATATATATATATATATATATATATATATAGCGGGAGAATCCATGTTCGATTCCTTCCGTGTGCAAAATTTTTTGAGCCAACGGTAACCACACACCGCGAGCGGGATTAGTATCTGAGACCCAATAGGTTGGGAGACATCCGTGGTCTCTAACTCAGGACAATATATATATATATATATATATATATATATATATATATATATATATATATATATATATAACGAGAATGAAGTTTTTTTATAAGATAAAATATTGGATATTATTCCATATCAAAGACCCAGCCTCTAAGACTAAGTCTACATCAAGATGACTAGGATAGTCCACTATCCAAATTCTCCCATAAGACATAACAATGAAAGGCTAATTGTGCCAAGCAATTAGCCGTAATATCCACACTCCTCTTTTTTAGTTGAGTGCATTAGCAACCTTCACCAAAATATTTAGGACAAAAAAACCAATATTTTTTATTTTAAATAATTTATTTTAAGGATAAGATAGTAATTTAATACTTAATTTAAAAAAAAATAAAAACATATATTTTCTCTCTCCTCTCTCATAATTATCATATCTTTTCCTATTATATAACATATCTTCCAGTTTTTTGCAGAATTCTTTTTTTATATTCCTTATTCTCTTTGTCACGAGATACGTATTTCCTTTCTCTTTTTTTTGTTGCTGAATTCTTCCTCTATCTTCCCCACGATTAAATGAGGACGTGGGAAGAGGAGAGAGAAAAATGACTTTTAATATTTATTTTTAATTAAATGAGGATAGAGAATATGGGAAAGAAGTTGTAAGTGATATATGAGAGATAAGAGAGAAAAATGTGGAAAAAAATATTTAAGAGAGAAAAAAGATAGTTTATTTTTAAATTAAATGGTAGAGTACAATAATATTCCTAAATTAAAATTTGAGAATCAAAAGAATTGATTAGCTTTTTTGTCCAAATTTTTTGGTGTTGAGTGCTAATGCACACTAACTAAAAAAAGGTAGGGTGGATATTAGCAACCCCCATATATATATATATATATATATATATACACACAAACACACACACACACGGGAAAGGATGTGTATACATTTATCTCTTTGTGTGTGTCAAAAATATTTTTTTATTACAAAATTTAATTATGATATAATTTATAATATATAAATTATAAATTTTGGTTGTATAAAATAAATACTTATCGTGTACAATACACAGACTAAAATACTAGTTATACTTAAATAATAGTATAAACAAAAAGAATTTCTTTTATATATAACTACTTGATTTATAACTACTCTTCTAATTTGGATAAATGTCTTTTATATAATTTAAATATGATATTTAAAATTAAAAGTTTATATTTCAATTTTTGAACATCGAAATATAAAAATAAATTACATGACCATTTTACATTAAAATAAATTAAATAATTAAAAATTTAAGATTAAGTTATAAAATATAATTTTTAAAAAAATATATTAAAGCATATCATTATGCATTATGTTTGAATATATTAATTTAAATAATAAAAGAATGTATAAGTTATTAAATAATTATATTTAAAATATTAATTTAAAAGTGCAACAATGTTATTATTAGCCTTTAGAATAGTATATGTCAGAAAAGTGATTATTTTACATATATATTATAACTACGTAAAAATTAATATTATCATTTTTGTTTAATAAATAAAAAATGAAATTAAAAAAAAAAAAAAAAGGCCATGAGTCACCACATTTGCCGCCACAAGTCATAGAGGACTACTAGGTTAGGCTAGAAAATTACTAGCTCATAATTAAATTAACTCAGTTTAACTAGACCTTAAAATGTGGTAACCTATTATAGACAAGTTCAAATCGATAGTTCAAATTTTCACGAGTCACATCTTAGTAAATGATTAAAATTATCTTCAAAATTAATCCACCATTTTCAAAGATTTAACCTCCTAGTAATTAAGTCATTTTTATAAATATAAAACTATTTATTTTATTGTGATTTTACTTTACTTTTTAACATGAAAATACTTGTTAAAAAAAATATTAGTAAACGAAAATTTATTGAAGGTGAAATTCAATAAAAAAAAAAAAATCAAGTCATAAAAAAGCTATTGAGCTAAATCCTATAGCTTTGAATTTTTTTTATCAAATTAAGTCAATTTCGAATTTTAAATTGAACTCATGAAAAAATAAGTCAAATTTAAACAAACTTTTTTTTCTGACGTAAATATTATGTCATTGGCTGGATTCTACACATATTAATTGGAGATCAAGACACTTGAAACATCATCAATATTATTGCTCTTCTTTTCTTGGACTTCTGGCTTACATGGAGCAGTGAAGAATCATCACCAGCAAGCTCGTGAATTCTTCTGAATTCTTTCGTCAAGTTGTTCATTTCAGCCACCAACCACAACGCCACATACTTGTCCAGCGACGAAGAGGGAGAAGATGCGCTTCTTCAGCTCCTCAAAGACAAGAAAGTGATTAAAGAAATGAGAATTGTGTGTCTGTTCTGTTCTAGTTCTTGATGCACGTAATTCTTTTCTTTTCTTTGATGGGTTGGTAGGAGCTCTTCTTCTTCAGCTTCGTTGTTAGAAGGGTATGTGGCTTTGTGATCGGTTACTGAAATAAAAAGATATTGGAAAAGTTAGTAAAATTCAACCATTGTTATGAAAACAGAGTCATCAACTAGTTCGGGAGCCTATGTTTTGCAGGTACCAATTTTCTTTTCATTTACTCCTGTGATCGGTCTTCATACTGTTATTTAATCATAGGTTATCATGTCTGTCAAGATATTTGAGTTTTAGAATATTTACTTTAAAAATCATATTAGCATGATTTCTAATTGCTGTAAAACTCTTTACATTGAGAGTATACGAAAAATTAAATTGTATTTTTATATCAGTTAGTGTTTATCACATCATATAACACTCTCAAGGGACCTTTACAATAGTCACTAATTCTGTGATTCGTGAGATAGTCTCATTGATGTAGAGCATAATTTCGCAGCATTAACAAGAAGCTATCTTGGGCATTATAGAATTATATACAAGACTACATTCTCAAGGTTGTGATATACCTTGTCTTACAATATTCTTATCATAGTCCCAGACAGGGTTATTTTGTACCAGTGGAGTGAGTGGTCATGTTACTGATGGACTTGTACTATAAGCTAAATTGATGGTAATTTGCTTTCTAACATTTTCTTAGGTATAACAATTTTCAATTTTGAATGAGTTCCACATGAATTTCTCTAAACAAAATAAGCCTTTCAGTCTGTAAACATGCATTTGGTTGTGTTGTGTCAAACGTAAATCCAAATAAAGTATATAGATATATCACGTGAACAAGGGAACACCATCCAAAGGTAAAAAATTGCTAGCACAAGAATATAGGAAGATTATGAGTATGCAAAAGTGAATTTGTCCAAATACCATCATGTATCGTCTTAAATTGTTACCCGAAGTAAATTTCTAATTTTTAACAGTAGCGTATCACTAGCTGCTAGATGAGCCAAACTTAACGATCAGAAATTGGCCAAGACAAATTTGAATAAGTTTACGGTTGAATTAGTGGGGATCTATCTATATCTAGATTGAGCATGTCCAAAAATTTTGATATGATACAACCTTCCATCTGTTGAATTAGTGGGGATCTATCTATATCTAGCTTTGAAATTTTTATCAAATTTACTCAAATTCAAAATCAAATTTTACATTTGACTCATTTGAAAAGATAAGTCTTTTTTTTTTTTAAAAGATAACTCAAATTTAAACTTTTTTGACATAAATGTTAAGCATTTACATCTGCTATATATTGATTGGAGATCAAGACGTTTGAAACATCATCAATCTTGCTCCTCTTTTGGCCTTCTCTCTGCCATGCATCTAACAAGAGTGCAGAATCATCACCACCAAACTCGTGAATTCTTCTTAGTTCTTTCCTGAAGTTGTTCATTTCAGGCACCAACCACAACGCCCCATACTCGTCCAGCGATGAAGAGGGAGAAGAAGTGCTTCTTCAGCTCCTCAAAGTCAAGAAAGTGCTTAAAGAAATAAGAATGAATTGTGTGTCTGTTCTGTTCTTGTTCTTATCGCATTCACCACTTTGTTCTCTTTGGGGGGTTGCAAGGAGCTCCTCTTCTTCATCTTCATCTGTTAGAAGGGTATGTGGCTTTGTGAACGGTTACTGAAATCAAAAGATATGGGAAAAGCCAGACAACCATTGCTATGAAAACAGAGTCATCAACAACTAGTTCGGGAGCCTATGTTTTGCCGGTACCAATTTTTTTCTTTCATTTACTTTTATGAATTTATGTATAATGTACTTACAAGGTAGAAAATTTCTGTACTGTTATCTAATCATAGATTATCATGTGTGCTAAGATATTTGAATTTTAGAATAATTAATTTAAAAATCATATTAGCATGATTTCTAATTCCTGTAAAATTCTTTACATTGAGTGTATATGAAAAATTAAATTCTATATTTTTATACGTTAATGTTGATCACATCACATAACACTCTCAACGCCCTGATAATAGTCACTGATTCTGTGATTCGTGAGATAATGTTATCCCTCTTTTATATGCTCATCAACACAACGGGTATTCAATTTTGGAAATTGAGGCTGATTACAAATTTTGAGAGACAATGTTAAGTTTATAGCAAAAATGAGAGAGTCCCCTTCTATTTTATTATTGTAGATTATTTATGTGCAACTTGTAACTTTGTTTTGTAGTGGTGGTAGCTAATCATGTTCACTGTAACTTTGTTTGCAGTTGATGGAGGCTACATGAGGGAAACAGGGTGGCACTGGGAAACAAATTGAACAGAACAGAGCAGGGCAGCAGCTCCTTATTTTGATTGTTTATTTTTTTCATTTATTTTAATATGTAATTTATAGACTCTCTTTTCTTTTTCTTTTATGATATGTTGTGTCATTCATCTTAATATTTTTGTTGGTCTCTTTAACAAATCTCATATTCCCTTTTTTAATAATTCATTCCTATTGATATATCTTGAAATAAATTACTGGCAGTTGGATTCAAACCTAAGCTGAATCAATCCTGTTGGTGACTCTATTTTGTTGAACTCTAATCTGTGTAATGCTTATGATGCCTTGTTTATGTCCTCTGTGGAGCTACCCATATATTTTGTTGTGTCTTTAGGATGTTATGGTGTATTAATGGTTGGAGTTGATCTGATGAATTTTCCAACCTGTCCTCAAGAAGCTCTATTGTTGCAAAAGGTATTCTTCTACACCTTCTATTGTTGGGGCTTCTTTACATATGTTGGTGGAAAGTAAAGTAAATGCCATCAGCTAAATAGAAACATAATTTTGGAAAAAATAAGGGATCATAGTCTGCAAAAGTAGCAATGCAATCTACTATAAAAAAGTAGCACTGCATCTACTATAAGAAAATGATTTTATTTCCCCATTTCTCAACTCTGTTCAAATAATGATTCATTCAGTTGTTATGGTTATTATGCCCTTACCTGTTTTATCCTCTTTAAATGCCCTATAAACAATTAAATAGACCTGACATGCTTTATCATATTTGCCTCACATGCAACTTGTTATCCGTCATATTGGTTCACTTACCTATTCATGTTCTTAATTCATCTGTCTTGAATAATTTGATCATGCAGCTTGGATTGATTCTTGGGTTGGTGCTCTCATTTGTTCTTTTAAGTCTATTTACAAATGACATCAATGTTCTGCAACATATCAATATTGACATTCCAGTAAGTAATATCCTTATAAATAAAATTATAGTGCTCTCTCTTCCTAACAAAATATAGGTTTCCCAAATTAGAAAAGCTTACTTGATGAATACTTGGCTAGTATGTTTTTGCCACTCAAACCATAAATGCTCTGGCATTTGTTTTTGAAGGAGTCAATTATGGAGCTTCAGATTTCACATACTCTGCTTACTCGATGGTAAGTTAGGAAAATTGTTTCTTCTGTAAACTCAAAGCAAGTATCTGAGATTGTGTTCATGAGTCACGAATGTAGATCAACCTTACTTTAGCATTGACTTTGAAAACAAGGAAAAAAAAAAGATATTGTGAATGTTGATCAACTGGTTAATTCCTTTTATCTTTTCCTTTTTTTATTATTTATACTTTAAAAAAATTATAGCAAGGTTTATACAGCCACCAACTACTCCTTTTCCTGCTGTGAATCAGTTTATTTCTCCCCTATGGCTTATGTACTTGTTGTCCTCAAGCCTTGGCTTTACTGGTATCTGGATTGCGCTGTCTATTTACATGACTCTAAGGATATTTGCAGGCTTTTGGAGGTAACTTCTTTTACTACACATAAAAGATTACCTGCTAAGAATAGCTTTAGGAGATATTTTTCCTGCACATCTTATGAGAACACATTATGGAACCATGCATGTAACAAATGATGAAAAGATGTAGCATTTTTTGACATTGGTTTGCAGGATTGGTACTGGATCAGGATCTTGGAGCATCCTTAAGGAAAATTATTCTCGACTCCAGTAGTTCCATGCTGTTACTTAACCATTATTAGCTTATCAATTTTCAGTTATTTGTATCAAATTAACACTATAGTAAGAAGTAAAAAAAATTACTTGCATTTTCTTTTTGTTTCTACTTTAAAATAATTAAAAATTTTAATAACATCATTAGATTATTTTGTGGGTAAACAAATTGGTCGTGAACTCACAAGCTCAACATATTTAATTTGTAGGTTATATATGTAGACCAAATTGCATAGACTCGCGATTAAACGAACCACTTATACTTAGGCTTAGACTCACAATTTTGCAAGCCTTTACTGTTAAAAATTACTAAAAACTATATCATTCTTGAAATGTATGTTTTATATTGATTTATATTATATACAACTAGAGCCTATTTGAAAAGATATATATTTATGGTATAATTATGATTTAACAGTGATCTGTAAATCATTTGAAATAACAAATATATAAATCACGTGAGATGTGCTCATTGAATTATAAAACCTTTATGGGCTCTTCACAAGGATGAATAACACACTCTCAGGTTAGTATTTAAACATTTAACCTATTGACTTATTATATAATTGTCTATATGAATTATTTTGTTGATAATATATATTGTTCTCCTCTTATGTTTTCTCTATTGCAATTATATATGAGTGTGATTGCTTCTTAGAATATTATGCATGAATTTGTCATATACTATTTAACATACTTGTCATTAATTTGTACAATTGTCAACTCACTTATCATTGAATTAATAGTAATTATATTCTATCAATGTGTTATTATTAATATAATTTATTAATATACAATTCATTATTAGTGTGCTTATATAATTTTTTTCAATTTCTCCTATCCAAATTAGAATTATCGTGATATAAGATTTATGTATTGTATTACTGTACTTTTTTATTTATTGTGATTTGGAACTCTTAAGCGAGATCATAGTAAGGTCAAACAATTTTATGAGCTAGTAAAAAAATCTAGAAGTTAACTAAAATTACATACCAAACGTACTCTATCTTTTCATATTGTTACTAGATCATTATAATCTTGTATCTAGTTGATCTTATTAGTTTGGGACTTATAAAGTTTCATCATTTACAAGCCAACCAATTGACCAAAAGGTCATATATCCAACTTTATTTTTGATGTAAAAAAAACTTTATTTATTTGTAATTATCTTAAAAGATAGATGAAAATATAGGTAGAAAATGTTAATTAATACCCTATTGGACATTAGTTTAAAAAATACAAATATTTTTATATAAAAAGAAAAGATTGTTTTTAACACCAGTCCTTAGGGCTAATTATATGCAAATAAAAATAAAAAACTTTTATTAAAAAGAAAATAAATAAATCAAATTTGTATTTTTTCAGTACAATAAATTTTTTCTAGTAAAAAAATACTTTTATTTCTTTAATATCATTGTAATGGTTGTTGTTTAAAAAAAAAAAAGAATAATTTTGTTAAGGAAAAAAATATATTGAAAAGATGTCTTTTGCATTCTTGACATGATGAACACTGTCTTCTTTAATTAATAAAAATTTCAAAACGGAACAATTTTTTGAAGTTATTTATTTACTCAAACATTTAACGTTTGTTTAAACATTATGGATGACTGTTAAAAAAAAAACATTATGAACGAGATTTGTGTGTATAAAAAAGTTATATTGAAAAATCTAAAGTCCTCTTGATCATCTCTACTCCTTGAAAAAATATAAGTTTGTTATTATTAGTTGAGGGAAAGAACACTCTTTAACTAGTGTCCATAAAACCCTCATTAGCAAAACTCAATAATATAAAAAAAAAACACACTAATGAACTAATATAAAACTCTGTTTCAAATATATATATATATATATATATATATATATATATATATATATATAACTTATTATACTAATTTACTAAAGCATATATGCTGCCATAAATAAATAAATAAAACATATATGCAATTAGGGGTGTTCGCAATGCGGGTTGGTTTGATTTTTAGAAAAAAAGTCACCTGAACCAAACATAAAATTAAGACGTGATTCGGTTTGGTTCAGTTTAAATATAACATCAAATCCAAACCAAACCAAACCAATCTTTTGCGGTTTGGTTTGGTTGGGTTTGGCTGTTATTTATTTATTTTTTAATATATTATCATAACATAAAATCTATTAACTAAATTTTTATAATTATTATGCTATATTATTTTAAAAGTATGTTTTTATTAAATTTTGTTTAACATATTTTAGTTGAAAATTAATTTTTTACTTTCATTTAGCATTATTATAAAATAATATTACTAACTCTTTTTGTAACATAATAGTAAATTGTGCATCACTTGATATTTAACACTTTTTTTTAACAATATTGATACATCCTTTTTCAACATATGAAACTAAAATATGCACATGATTACAAAAGTAAAGGAAATGTCATAAATTGTTTAATACTTGTTATTAATTACTGTAACAAAAATCACATATTACAAACTTATTATAAAAAAAAGTACACTATAAATCACATACTATAATCATAAAAAAATTTAAAATGATACTAGTTACATAATGTTAAACATCCATTAAATAAAATCAATATAATTATAATATGCGGTTTAGTTCGGTTTGGTTCGGTTTTTATAACAAGAACCGAAAACCAAACCAAACCGCAAAGAAGTATGCAATTTTGAGTTCTTTAGTTTTGCAATTTTCGATTTAAGCGATTTTCTTTTTTTTTTTTGGATCAGTTTGGTGGTTTATAAATGGTTTTGTTCGATTTTGAACACCTTATATGCACTTAAGGCTACTGTGAACTTAGTTGAGCAAGGTGTTAACCCCACAAAAAAGTAATTGGGCACGGAAAAGTGGTTTGGTACCTAATCCTTATTGGATGGTGGTCATAGTGTTTCTTAACCTCTTTGCATTGACAGGGCCACATACCTTGTCAGAAAATAAGAAAATTAAGGAAATAAATAAGAAAAATCAATCAATCATCATCATCACCATCATCACCATCACCATCATCACCATCATCATCATCACCATCATCATCATCATCATCATCATCATCATCATCACCACCACCACACCATCACCATCATCACCATCATCATCATCATCATCACCATCATCATCATCATCATCAACATCATCACCATCACCATCATCATCATCACCACCACCACCACCATCATCATCATCATCATTATCATCATCTGAGAAACAATTTATTAGTGTTAGAGACTCAGAGTCTATGTTATTGTTGCCATAATCGCTTGTTCCCTTTGGATCAGTGAGACCCCGAGTTTCATCATCTGAGAAACAATTTAGTAGTGTCAGAGAGACAAGTTTCACTAGTAAAGCAAGGCATTGTCTTGAAATAAAATGGTCAATAATAGAGATTAGGCTCATCATCATCATCATCATCATCATCATCATCATCAGCATCAGCATCAGCATCATCATCATCTCATCATCATCATCACCACCACCATCACCATCACCATCATCATCACCATCATCATCATCACCATCACCATCATTATCATCATCATCATCATCATCATCATCACCACCACCATCACTATCATCATCATCACCACCATCATCACCATCACCATCACCATCATCATCACCATCATCATCATCATTTTCACCATCACCATCAGTATCATCATCATCACCACCACCATCACCATCACCATCACCATCATCATCATCATCATCATCATCATCATCACCATCACCATCATCATCACCATCGTCATCATCATCACCATCACCATCATCATCATCATCATCATCATCATCATCATCGTCATCATCATCATCTGAGAAACAATTTATTAGTGTCAGAGACTCAGAGTCTATTTTATTGTTGCCATAATCGCTTGTTCCCTTTGGATCAGTGAGAGCCTGAGTTTCATCATCTGAGAAACAATTTAGTAGTGTCAGATAGACAAGTTTCACTAGTAAAGCCTCTAGTTAGGCAAATGTTAGGCAAAATGAATTTGAAAGGAAAAAAAAATACAGCTTCAAGGAGATAAAGCGACAAGGCATTGTCTTGAAAAAAATGATCAATAATAGGGATAAGGAAAACAATACATGCACGGACTCTTCCTCACAAACACTTCACGTTCTAAGATGAACTCATTTTGACCATTCAAAAAGTTGTTTAAATGGGACCATCAAAATGTTATCAATGACAAACATTCAAGTCTATGAGGAGAATGCAAGCATGAAGCATGCGTAATTATTCTAGAGTTAATCATGCCTGAAACTGTGGATAGCAGCGAGAGCTCAATAAGGTGTTTGACACAGTTCTTTAGTCCCCGCAGGTCAGCTTCCTTCTCATGCAGATTTGATTGAGCTTGGTGCAGTTCATATTCTAGCTCCATGATCTGATTTTCTTGTTGTTTTATCAGCAAGTGGCTTAGTTTCTGATGCAGTTCAAAAGCTGACACTCCATGGGATTCAGAATAATTTAAATTCCAGTCATCTGATTCATGATAGCCTTCATCTAGAGCTTCAAACTGCACAGAGTTTTATTGATTAAACACTGAAATCATGAAGATGAAAATGCTGCTCATCCAAGTAAAATCGGATATGGAAAAAGGTGGACTACAAGGGCTAGTGGTTCTCTCCCCCATGCTACAGTGGGAAGTGGCCAAGAATTAAAAAAATTTAGACAGTCTAAAAGCATGTTTCTCCTATTAAAAATAAATTTGATCACAGTCATAAGAGAAGACTCACCCAAATTCTATTGCATTAACACACACACACACTAACATCGGATGGCAACATATAAATTGATTAAATTATCTTAAGGAACATTGACATGCAATTTGAATTTAGACTGTTTTCTCTACTAAACCTTCGGAACCCTAACTCCATTCTTGGAGGCGCGAGATCTTCTACTCTTACATCCATCCTGTTGTGTCAGAGATTCAGATTTGGAACTAGAAAACGTGAAGACTCCATCAAATTGATGCGTCTGAGAAGTGCTTTCGGAATTGGAAATGTCAAAATCATTTGGATCGTGGAGATTGGCGTTTTCACCCTCAATGGCATTTCTTTGGTGAGTAAGGAAGTGTTTGGTGGCGAAACCGATGGGTCCAGCCACGGCAACGAGTAAGAGAAGGTGACATATTTAGAAAAATGAAATCTGAGCATGTAAATTTTTCAACGGAGAGCTTCACTGTCACTATGACGAACAATCACAGACCTAACTGAACAGATCAGAACAAAACGTTTTGGTTCAGTTTGCAAATTCCAAATGATCAACCATAAGAAAGAGGACAGAGGGAAATTACATGCTATTCACTTATATGGTGCAGTGTGAAAACTTTGGTGTCACGTGCTTCCCGCTTCTTTCCATTTTTAGATCATTACTATTTACTACCCATTGTTCAACCAAATTCCAATGACTAATATATCAGATTCCTTTGTGAAATTACAAATATTGATTATTTTAATCTAAAATATTCTTAATACAATAAAGAATATCCCTAAATATTTGTTCAGGATAAAAAGAGATTGCATTCCTAGCTAAAGTGTGGGCCACAAAGTTAGCCTGTCTTTTAACAAACTGAATATTAAAAGATGGATGCAATCTCAAAAGATATCTGATTTGAGCAATAATTATTCCACAGTATGAGATATCTTCCTCAAAGCTTTGGATCTGATCAATAACAACCTTGCAATAGCCTTAATTTCCACATTGATTAAGTTCTAATTTGATGACCAAATCAAAGTTTGGAGGAATGCATAAGCTTCTCCCTCTCTAACTGACATAAATGCATTTATACAACCAGTTTTAGCAACGACAAAAATACCTCTTTCATCCCTAATACAGGCACCAAAACCGGTAATCCCTTGATCTTTAAAAAAAGCTGCATCCAAATTACATTTTAGAAAATGATTTAGCAATAGATGATTGTATTGAAATTATTAATATCTTTATATATATAAAAGTAATAGTCATGGATATTTATGTATTTTTATTTTTCCCGCTCATTTTAAGGATAAAAGAGTAATTCTATTGATCATTTTTTTCGCTCATAATTTTAAGGCTAAAAAAATAATTTTAACTTTCCCGCTCAAAATTTAATTATATAAAAGTAATAGTCATGGATATTTATGTAATTTTATTTTTTTTCCACTCATTTTAAGGATAAAAGAGTAATTCTATTAAACATTTTTCTCACTCATAGTTTTAAGGCTAAAAAAGTAATTTTAACTTTCCCGCTCAAAATTTAATAAGCAATTATTTTTGTCCTAATCTGATGCGTCATTTATTTGTAATAATTTTGTCATTAATTAGAATAATAACCATGTAAATCAAAGTAAACAATTTTCCAAAGGGTAACTTCTAATTTTTGATAATAGTAATAATATATATCGGTTATAAAGTAAAATATTTAAAGTTGATAATAATATATTTAAAAATTCAACTAATCAAAAAATATTGGTGCTTAGATAATAGTCTCAATTATTCAAAAAATTTAAAAAATTTATTGATATTTGATTATGGGTAACTTTTACTTATGAAATATTGGTCTTAATTTCGTCCATTATAGTTTCAATCAATCATTAAAAATTTCAAAACAATATATTTTACCTGATGCATGATCTCTGCTCATACAAATTTAAAATTTAGTAAATTACAATATGGTTAATTGATGCATATAAAGTTCATTTAATTTAATTTTTTAAATAATTTAAATATAAGTAAAATATTTACATTAAGTTGATAATAATATATTTAAAAATTTAATTAATCCATAATTGGGGCATAGGTAATAGTCTTAATTATTAAAAGAAACTAAAAAATTTATAAATATTTTATTAAGGATAACTTTTACTTTTGAAATAATGATTTTCATTTTGTCAATTATAGTTTCAATCAATCATTATAAATTAAAAATAATAATAATAATAATAATAATAATATATTCAAAAAATTTCATTTAATATATTTAATCAATTCATAATTGGTGCTTAGATAATAGTTATCTCAATTATTCAAAAATTCAAAAATTTTATTCATATTTTATTAAGGGTAACTTTTACATTTAAAATAACGATCTTAATTCTCTCAATATCATTTCAATCAATCATTATAAATAAATAAAAAATGATGTGCTTGGATAATAGTTGTCTTAATTATTCAAAAATTTAAAAATTGTATTCATATTATATTAAGGGTAACAATTACATTTAAAATAACGGTCTTAATTCTCTCAATACCGTTTCAATCAATCATTATAAATTCAAAAATTATCGTCCAATATCTTTTGAGTATTGCTTTCTACTACATCATTATTTTCAGTTTTTATGACACAAACAGAAGATCACCCCTTTCTATCCACTGTGTTAAATGGCCTGTAGTTGCCTCTGCCGACCACCATGACGAGATAAGCAATGATTATTCTTCAAATTACATGGTTTGAAATTTTGGTTGAAAACTATATGTAGGCGTATTCTATATGTATTCTGCTCACTTCTCCCAACTTTTGTATGCTCATCAACACAACGGGTATTCAAGCTTTCTTATCTTTATATATATAAAAGTAATAGTCATGGATATTTATGTAATTTTATTTTTCTCGCTCATTTTTAGGGTAAAAGAGTAATTCTATTAATCATTTTTTCCGCTCATAATTTTAAGGCTAAAAAAATTATTTTAACTTTCCCGCTCAAAATTTAATTATATAAAAGTAATAGTCATGGATATTTATGTAATTTTATTTTTTCTGCTCATTTTTAGGATAAAAGAGTAATTCTATTAATCATTTTTCTCACTCATAACTTTAAGGCTAAAAAAGTAATTTTAACTTTCCCGCTCAAAATTTAATAAGCAATCAATTTTGTCCTAATCTTATGCGTCATTTATTTCTAATAATTTTGTCATTAATTTGAATAATAACCGTGTAAATCAAAGTAAATAATTTTATTAAGGGTAACTTCTAATTTTGGATAATAGTAATAATATATATCGGTTATAAAGTAAAATATTTAAAGTTGATAATAATATATTTAAAAATTTAATTAATCTATAAATATTGGTGCGTAGATAATAGTCTCAATTATTCAAAAATTTAAAAACATTTATTGATATTTGATTATGGGTAACTTTTACTTATGAAATATTGGTCTTAATTATGTCCATTATAGTTTCAATCAATAATTAAAAATTTCAAAACAATATATTTTAATTGATGCATGATCTCTATTCACACAAATTTAAAATTTAGTAAATTACAATATTGTTAATTGATGCATATAAAGTTCATTTAATTTAAATTTTTAAATAATTTAAATATAAGTAAAATATTTAAATTAAGTTGATAATAATATATTTAAAAATTTAATTAATCCATAATTGGTGCATAGATAATTGTCTTAATTATTAAAAAAAATTAAACATTTTATAAATATTTTATTAAGGATAACTTTTACTTCTGAAATAATGATTTTAATTTTATCAATTATAGTTTCAATGAATCATTATAAATTAAAAATAATAATAATATATTAAAAAATTTCATTTAATATATTTAATTAATTCATAATTGGTGCTTAGATAATAGTTATCTCAATTATTCAAAAAATTTATTCACATTTTATTAAGGGTAACTTTTACATTTAAAATAACGGTCTTAATTCTCTCAATATCATTTCAATCAATCATTATAAATTAAAAAATTATGTGCTTAGATAATAGTTATCTTAATTATTCAGAAATTTAAAAATTTTATTCATATTTTATTAAGGGTAACAATTACATTTAAAATAATGGTCTTAATTCTCTCAATACCGTTTCAATCAATCATTATAAATTCAAAAACTATCGTCCAATATCTTTTGAGTATTGCTTTCCACTACATCAGTATTTCCATTTTTTACGAGGCAAACAGAAGGTCACCCCTGTTTGTCCACTATGTTAAATGGCCTGTAGTTGCCTCCGCCGACCACCACGACGAGATAAGCAATGGTTATTCTTCTAATTATATATGGTTTGAAATTTTGGTTGAAAACTATATGTAGGTGTATTCTACATGTATTCCGCTCACTTCTTCCAATTTTTGTATGCTCATCAATACAACGGGTATTCAAGCTTTCTTATCTTTATATATATAAAAGTAATAGTCATGGATATTTATGTAATTTTATTTTTCCAGCTCATTTTAAGGATAAAAGAGTAATTCTATTGATCATTTTTTCCGCTCATAATTTTAAGGCTAAAAAAATAATTTTAACTTTCCCGCTCAAAATTTAATTATATAAAAGTAAAAGTCATGGATATTTATGTAATTGTGTTTTTTCCGCTCATTTTAAGGATAAAAGAGTATTTACTTAAACATTTAATATTTGTTTAAACATTATGGATGACTGTTAAAAAAAACATTATGAATGAGATTTGTGTGTATAAAAAAGTTATATTGAAAAATCTAAAGTCCTCTTGATCATCTCTAGTCCTTGAAAAAAATATAAGTTTGCTATTATTAGTTGAGGGAAAGAACATTCTTTAACTAGTGTCCATAAAACCCTCATTAGCAAAACTCAATAATATAAAAAAAAAACACACTAATGAACTAATATAAAACTTATCATACTAATTTACTAAAACATATATGCTGCCATAAATAAATAAATAAAACATATATGCAATTAGGGGTGTTCACAATGCGGGTTGGTTCGATTTTTAGAAAAAAAGTCACCTGAACCAAACATAAAATTAAGATACGGTTCAGTTTGGTTCAGTTTAAATATAACATCAAATCCGAACCAAACCAAACTAATCTTTTGCGGTTTGGTTTGGTTAGGTTTGGAGATTTTTTATTTATTTTTTAATATATTATCATTATGTCAAATCTATTAACTAAATTTTTATAATTATTATGCTATATTATTTTAAAAATATTTTTTTATTAAATTTTGTTTAACATATTTTAGTTGAAAATTAATTTTTTACTTCCATTTAGCATTATTACAAAATAATATTACTAACTCTTTTTGTAACATAATAGTAAATTGTGCATCACTTGATATTTAACACTTTTTTTTAACAATATTGATACATCCTTTTTCAACACATGAAACTAAAATATGCACATGATTACAAAAGTTAAGGATATGTCATAAATTTTTTAGTACTTATTATTAATTACTGTAACAAAAATCACATATTACAAACTTATTATTAAAAAAAAGTACACTATAAATCACATACTATAATCATTAAAAAATTTAAAATGATACTAGTTACATAATGTTAAACATCCATTAAATAAAATCAATATAATTACAATATGTGGTTTAGTTCAATTTTTATAACAAGAACCGAAAACCAAACCAAACCGCAAAGAAGTATGCGATTTTTGAGTGTTTTAGTTTTGCAATTTTTTATTTAAGGAATTTTTGGTTTTTTTGGATCAATTTGGTGGTTTATAAACGGTTTTGTTCGATTTTGAACACCTTATATGCAGTTAAGGCTACTGTGAACTTAGTTGAACAAGCTGTTAACCCCACAAAAAAATAATTGGGCAAGGCAAAGTGGTTTGGTACCTAATCCTTACTGGATGTTGGTCATTGTGTTTCTTAACGTCTTTGCAGTGACAGGGCCACATACCTTGTCAGAAAACAAGAAAATTAAGGAAATAAATAAGAAAAATAAATAAGAAAAGTTATTATTATTATTATTATTATTATTATTATTATTATTATTATTATTATTATTATTATTATTATTATTATTATTATTATTATTATCTGTTGATATGCTTTGAAGCCTGAAGGGTGCACAACTATACATTTCATTTTCTTTAATGGCTTAAAAGCGTGTCATGTTGACGCCAGAATTAAAATTAACATTAAAATATTAAATTAACGCATCCAGGCATAGTTTTAAAAACCTGACCGACCCAGCCGATTGGACGGATCGGATCGTGACCTGGAGGTTACACTGGGTCGAGCAGGCTATCGGATCGGCCATGCTTTCGACCCGGTCAAACCCAGTGCAACCCTGGTTAAACCGGTGACCCGACCCAGGTAACGCACTTTTTTTTTTAATTGCTCGAAATGACGTCATTTGGATAAAAAACCAAAAGAAAGAAAGGTTTTGTGGCTGTGAGCGTTTGGCAAAGCGTTAAAATTGCTCGAAATTACTCACATTGCTTGTTGTGTCATGTTTGAGAGTCTATGACTTTTCTCCTTCAAACTTCAAAGTGCACATAGATAAACCCTAAGGCCCTCAACTCAACTACATCGGTCCACACCAAATGATTCTATTTAATCCAACTTTAATGTTATTTTTAGTTGATTCTGTTTTATTATTTATGAGTAGTAATTCTTATGTAATTGATACTGTGATTCTGTCACTGTGAATTTTGTTTGAAGAAGTGATGTTACAGTTGATAGTGTGATTCTATTATTTTGAATTCTGTTTAAACTTTAAAGAAGTGTAATAAGTAATTTATAATGTGATTTTGTTACTGTGAATGTCAATGGATTTGAACTTGAAAAATGAGCTTGTGGAATTATATTTATTTGTTGTGTGATTTTTGTTTTACTTTTTTTAAGGCAGGTATAAAATTTTCAAAGTTTTTAATACAGACTGGGTCATGCGGGTCAATTAGTGACCCACTTATTCGACCATTAACCCAGTGCCTTGACCAGGTCGATCACCGGTTCGGTTTTTAAAACTATACATCCATGAGCTCACGAATCCTTTTTTTATTTATTTTTTTTGTGGAAGCCCATGAATCCATTCAAACTAGATGCCATTCACCTCAAAGTCATAAAAGATAATACTTAATTGAATCCTATTAGAAAATGTTTCAAGTCACTGATTATAAATTATTAAAATATATCATCAAAATAACAATAACACTTTTTTCTATAGAGTTTAATGGTGATGTACTGACAGTATAAAATAATTTTACAGGTCATCCAGTCACAAATCACTATTGATATGATTTTTAAAATAATTTTAAAAAAGTTAACAAACTTACCATACATGGTGGGTTGTGATTGGATGATGGTGTAAAACTGTTTTAATGCATAGCCCTTTTTCTCTTTTCTATAAAATATTTAAATTTTAATTCTTTAATTAGTGTCTTAAAAGACTCTTCTTAGTTTTCTCCTATTAAATTAACTCAGTCTCCACTTCCATGTTTCAGAATGGAAGTTGGCAAGACTACTCACAAATGCTTAAATAGTTTCATACACTATGAGAATTAAGTTTTAATTTACAAAATAATTAATAAAACTCATTTATTATGTAAAAATAAGGAAATTGACTAGAAACGTATTATTCTCAAACTGCACAATAATCTCTCATAAGTTGAACGAAGTTCTATGACCATAACAAACTGAAACCGACACATGAAGGAAAATGCACCCCCTAAGAAAAACAAAGCACAAAACCAAAACCAGAAATCAGGGATCAAACATGAAAAGCAACACTTCAAACTTGTTTACGAAGGAGTGAAACAGTGAGTACATTAACTCGGGACAAGTTTCCATGTTTCTTCAATTTAATTCCAAGGTATTTTTTTAATACATAGAGCATAGAGATTCTCCTAACAGCTCCAGATGTCAAAAAAAAATACATCACCACAAATTGACTATAAATTCTTTTTATATAATTATATCGAACTTAGTAGTTAGTAATAAGAATAAGATAATAAAGTAAACAAAAAAATGAAAAAAAAAACACTAAACATAATAAGTAACTGAGAACTGAGTTATAGAGATCAGAATAGAATAATCACAAACCATATGAAAGGCAGACACGTGCGAACTCCAACGTTGTCTTGGTCGAAAACCCGTTCAATTCAGGAACGAGTTTTTGAGCGGTTCTGGCATGTTCAGATTTGCACCTCATCAACACCAGAGGATGAACAGACTCGGATTCTCCACTTGCTTTTTCTGACTCCATTATTCTCTCTCTCGGAGACTCTTCCAGCTCTTTGAAGAATCGCAACTTCGCCTCCAACCTCAGGTCTCTGTTATTCTCAAAGTGTTCTTCTCTGTTTACTCTATTTTCGACCTCTGTCTCTACGTTCAAGAACCTTCACCACCGCGCAGATCTGCACCGCGTTAATAACAAAGCGTTTCTCGGTGGAGTAGTTGAAGTGTTGGGAACAAAAGCGCTAGGGGAAACTCTGTTTTCGCGTTCTGGCTCATCGTAATTAGGGTTAGACCTTACCCTGAAATTCAACTATGTTTTCGGTGAAGAAGCTTCGCTGGTGACTTTGGAATCTCTTTTATTTCTCCTTAGGAACCCTTAGTTGGGCCAAATCAGTTTGCACTGAAAGGGGAAACAAAAATTGGGTTTTATTAAACGGTGGAAAAATAGGGCACTTGGGACCCACCAGCAGCACCAGCACTTGGTCGGAGCTCCGGTGCTGGCAGAGGGTACCCTTTTGGCTGCTGAGGGAACCCTTTTGGCAGCGGAACATTTAACGCGAACTTTCCCCATGCACGTGACTTTGGGGGAAGAGGGTTCTTGTGTTTCAATGTTGGTGTTGTTCTTCTTCCTGAAGAACATGGTAGTGGTGGATCTTGACCTTCCTCTGCTTCTGCTTGCTGCATTTTTTCTCAAGAATCTCATCAACGGTAGTGGAAACTTCTTGGTTCGACCGGGACTAGAAATGGGTTTGGTGGGTGGCTTCATGCTGCACTTGTTTCCGATCCTAACCTTATTGGGCTTCCAAGTCTCAGAATCAAGAGGTCTTTTCATCCCAATAATTGAATGTTTTGACTCAGAGTCTAAGTTATTATTGCCATAATCGCTTGTTCCTTTTGGATTAGTGAGAGCCTGAGTTTCATCATCTGAGAAACAATTTAGTAGAGTCTATGTTATTATTGCCATAATCACTTGTTCCCTTTGGATCAGTGAGAGCCTGAGTTTCATCATTTGAGAAACAATTTAGTAGTGTCAGAGAGACAAGTAAAGCCTCTAGTTAGGCAAAAGTTAGGCAAAATGAATTTGAAAGAAAAAAAATATAGCTTCAAGGAGATAAAGCGACAAGGCATTGTCTTGAAATAAAATGATCAATAATAGAGATAAGGTAAATAATACATGCATGGACTTTTCCTCATAAACACTTCTCGCTCTAAGATGAACTCATTTTGACCATTCAAAAAGTAGTTTAAATGGGACCATCAAAATGTTATCCAACGACAAATATGCAAGTCTATGAGGAGAATGTAAGCATGAAGCATGTGTAATTATTCTAGAGTTAATCATGTCTGAAACTGTGGATAGCAGCGAGAGCTCAATAAGGCGTTTAACACAGTTCTTTAGTCCCTGCAGGTCGGGTTCCTTCTCATGCAGATTTGATTGAGCTTGTTGCAGTTCAGATTCTAACTCCATGATCTAATTTTCTTGCTGTTTTATCAGCAAGTGGCTTAGTTTCTGATGCAGTTCAGAAGCTGACACCCCATGGGATTCAGAATAATTAAAATTCCAGTCATCTGATTCATGATAGCCTTCACCTAGAGCTTCAAACTGCACAGAGTTTTATTGATTAAACACTGAAATCTTGAAGACAAAAATGCTGCTCATCCAAGTAAAATCGGATATGGAAAAAGGTGGACTACAAGGGCTAGTGGTTCTCTCCCCCATGCTGTAGTGGGAAGTGGCCAAGAATTAAAAAAAATTAGACAGTCTAAAAGCATGTTTAAAAATAAATTTGATCACAGTCATCAGAGAAGACTCACCCAAATTCTGTTGCATCAACACACACACACACACACATCGGATGGCAACACATAAATTGATTAAATTATCTTAAGGAACATTGACATGCAATTTGAATTTAGACTATTTTCTCTACTAAACCATTGTGCAAAGAAGTGTAATGCCCATGCTGGAAACAAGAGAAATGAGAGCAAATATACAATTTGAATGGTTAATAAACAGATTACCTAAAAAGAAAAGTCTAGAGCAGGAGAAAAAAAGCCACCAAAGCCCGGGGTGATTAAAAGAAAGAGGAAAGAGGAAAAAATTGCACCATAGAATTAACAACACACACAACTATCTGCATTCTGCAGACTACCTAGATGGCATATTTAATATATTATGAGTCTGAGACAACAAAAGAAAGAATGCTCCCAAGAAGTTCACCTCATCTAAATTTGGCTTTATTTTTTCATCGCAAGGGCCGTCAATAGTACACCCAGAAAGCTTTTGGAGTTCAAACTCAAGTTCTGGTTCCAGTTGATCCATTTCTAGAACCTGGGGTTCTAGTTCTTCAGTAAGAGCACTGCTTCCACATTCACCACAATCATTTACACCAGGACTCCAAGTTTTGACATCAATGTCTCTGAGCTCACTGTTTGTCTTCTTAAGAATCACTTCATTCCTGCCATTGATTTTGCAAGAGTTCGTAACACCATTGCCAACAGAATCCAAATTTTGAAGAGCAGGTGACGATTTTCTTCTTTTGATCTCAGATTTCAGTTCCTGAACATGTTTAGCTGTCTCATCCATGATCTTGTTCAGCTTATTAAGGAAGCGTTTGGTGCCGAAACCGATGGATCCAGCTACGGCAACGAGTAAGAGAAGGTGCCACATTCCAAAAAATGAAATCTGAGCGTGTGAATTTTTCAACGGAGAGTTTCACTGTCACTGTGACGAACAATCACACACCTAATAGAACAGAACAGAACAGAACGTTTTGGTTCAGTTTGCAAATTGCAAATGATCAACCATAAGAAAGAGGACAAAGGGAAATTACATGCTATGCACTTATATGGTGCAGTGTGAAAACTTTGATGTCACGTGCTTCCCACTTCTTTCCATTTTTAGATCATTACTATTTACTACCCATTGTTCAACCAAATTCCAATGACTAATATATCATATTCCTTTGTGAAATTACAAATATTGATTATTTTAATCTAAAATATTCTTAATACAATAAAGAATATCCCTAAAAATTTGTTCAGGATAAAAAGAGATTGCATTACTAGCTAGGTCACAAAGTTAGCCTGTCTTTTAACAAACTGAATATTAAAAGATGGATGCAATCTCAAAAGATATCTGATTTGAGCAATAATCATTCCACTGTATGAGATATCTTCCTCAAAGCTTTGGATCTGATCAATAACAACCTTGCAATAGCCTTAATTTCCACATTGATTAAGTTCTAATTTGATGACCAAATCAAAGTTTGGAGGAATGCATAAGCTTCTCCCTCTCTAACTGACATAAATGCATTTATACAACCAGTTTTAGCAACGACAAAAATACCTCTTTCATCCCTAATACAGGCACCAAAACCGATAATCCCTTGATCTTTGAAAAAAGCTGCATCCAAATTACATTTTAGAAAATGATTTAGTAACAGGTGATTGTATTGAAATTATTAATATCTTTATATATATAAAAGTATTAGTCATGGATATTTATGTAATTTTATTTTCCCCGCTCATTTTAAGGATAAAAGAGTAATTCTGTTGATATTTTTTCCGCTCATAATTTTAAGGCTAAAAAAATAATTTTAACTTTCCCGCTCAAAATTTAATTATATAAAAGTAATAGTCATGGATATTTATGTCATTTTATTTTTTCCGCTCATTTTAAGGATAAAAGAGTAATTCTATTAAACATTTTTCTCACTCATAATTTTAAGGCTAAAAAAGTAATTTTAACTTTCCAGCTCAAAATTTAATAAGCAATTAATTTTGTCCTAACCTAATGCGTCATTTATTTGTAATAATTTTGTCATTAATTAGAATAATAACCGTGTAAATCAAAGTAAACAATTTTATTAAGGGTAACGTCTAATTTTGGATAACAGTAATAATATATATCGGTTATAAAGTAAAATATTTAAAGTTGATAATAATATATTTAAAAATTTAATTAATCCATAAATATTGGTGCGTAGATAATAGTCTCAATTAGTCAAAAATTTTAAAACATTTATTGATATTTGATTATGGGTAACTTTTACTTATGAAATATTGGTCTTAATTTTGTCCATTATAGTTTCAATCAATCATTAAAAATTTCACAGCAATATATTTTAATTGATGCATGATCTCTACTCATACAAATTTAAAATTTAGTAAATTATAATATTGTTAATTGATGCATATTAAGTTCATTTAATTTAAATTTTTAAATAATTTAAATATAAGTAAAATATTTAAATTAAGTTGATAATAATATATTTAAAAATTTAATTAATCCATAATTGGTGCATAAGTAATAGTCTTAATTATTAAAAAAAATTAAAAATTTTATAAATATTTTATTAAGGATAACTTTTACTTTTGAAATAATGATTTTAATTTTATCAATTATAGTTTCAATCAATCATTATAAATTAAAAATAATAATAATAATATATTCAAAAAAATTCATTTAATATATTTAATCAATTCATAATTGGTGCTTAGATAATAGTTATCTCAATTATTCAAAAATTTTAAAATTTTATTGATATTTATTAAGGGTAACTTTTACATTTAAAATAACGGTCTTAATTCTCTCAATATCATTTCAATCAATCATTATAAATAAATAAAAAATGATGTGCTTAGATAATAGTTGTCTTAATTATTCAAAAATTTAAAAATTGTATTCATATTTTATTAAGGATAACAATTACATTTAAAATAACGGTCTTAATTCTCTCAATACTGTTTCAATCAATCATTATAAATTAAAAAATTATCGCCCAATATCTTTTGAGTATTGCTTTCCACTACATCAGTATTTCCTTTTTTACGACGCAAACAGAAGGTCACCCCTTTCTGTCCACTGTGTTAAATAGCCTGTAGTTGCCTCCACCGACCACCATGACAAGATAAGCAATGATTATTCTTCTAATTATATGGTTTGAAATTTTGGTTGAAAACTATCTGTAGGTGTATTCTATATGTATTCCACTTACTTCTTCCAACTTTTATATGCTCATCAACACAATGGATATTCAAGCTTTCTTATCTTTATATAAATAAAAGTATTAGTCATGGATATTTATGTAATTTTATTTTTCCCGCTCATTTTAAGGATAAAAGAGTAATTCTATTAATCATTTTTTCCGCTCATAATTTTAAGGCTAAAAAAATGTTTAACTTTCCCGCTCAAAATTTAATTATATAAAAGTAATAGTCATGGATATTTATGTAATTTTATTTTTGCCGCTCATTTTAGGGATAAAAGAGTAATTCTATTAATCATTTTTCTCACTCATAATTTTAAGGCTAAAAAAGTAATTTTAACTTTCACACTCAAAATTTAAGAAGCAATTAATTTTGTCCTAATCAGATGCGTCATTTATTTGTAATAATTTTGTCATTAATTAGAATAATAACCGTGTAAATCAAAGTAAATAATTTTATTAAGGGTAACTTCTAACTTTGGATAACAATATTAATATATATCGGTTATAAAGTAAAATATTTAAAGTTGATAATAATATATTTAAAATTTTAATTAGTCCATAAATATTGGTGCGTAGATAATAGTCTCAATTATTTAAAAATTTTAAAAATTTTATTGATATTTGATTATGGGTAACTTTTACTTATGAAATATTGGTCTTAATTTTGTCCATTGTAGTTTCAATCGGTCATTAAAAATTTCAAAACAATATATTTTAATTGATGCATGATCTCTGCTCATACAATTTAAAATTTAGTAAATTACAATATTGTTAATTGATGCATATAAAGTTCATTTAATTTAAATTTTTAAATAATTTAAATATAAGTAAAATATTTACATTAAGTTGATAATAATATATTTAAAAATTTAATTAATCCATAATTGGTGCATGGGTAATAGTCTTAATTATTAAAAAAAATTAAAAATTTTATAAATATTTTATTAAGGATAACTTTTACTTTTGAAATAATGATTTTAATTTTATCAATTATAGTTTCAATCAATCATTATAAATTAAAAATAATAATAATAATATATTCAAAAAAATTCATTTAATATATTTAATCAATTCATAATTGGTGCTTAGATAATAGTTATCTCAATTATTCAAAAAATTTAAAATTTTATTGATATTTATTAAGGGTAACTTTTACATTTAAAATAACGGTCTTAATTCTCTCAATAGCATTTCAATCAATCATTATAAATAAAAAAAATGATGTGCTTAGATAATAGTTGTCTTAATTATTCAAAAATTTAAATATTTTATTCATATTTTATTAAGGGTAACAATTACATTTAAAATAACGGTATTAATTCTCTCAATACCGTTTCAATCAATCATTATAAATTAAAAAATTGTCGTCCAATATCTTTTGAGTATTGCTTTCCACTACATCAGTATTTCCATTTTTTACGACACAAACAGATGGTCACCCCTTTTCTATCCACTGTGTTAAATGGCTTGTAGTTGCCTCTGCCGACCACCACGACGAGATAAGCAATGGTTATTCTTCTAATTATATGGTTTGAAATTTTGGTTGAAAACTATATGTAGGTGTATTCTATATGTATTCCGCTCACTTCTTCCAATTTTTGTATGGTCATCAACACAACGGGTATTCAAGCTTTCTTATTATTTGAATATATGATATTTCTCCTCATGTATTAACGATCTATTTTGTACATTGATCTGCACAGTATATTCTCCACTATTTTCTTTTTGTTTTTATATATCCTTTACAGAGCATAGATTGATTAATTAGATTTTTGTGTTTTGCTATCTTTGAAGGTTGATCCTGTTGAAGTTGTCAATGGCATAAACCATGGTTGTTTCTAACCCAATGGTAGAGGTGAAGTATGAAAGTTAAAGGTTGCAAGTTAAATAAAATATATAAAAACCTGTTATGGATTTGTCTTTTACTTATTGACATTCTACTTTATAAATCAAATGGCTCTATCCTTTTACCCTTCCACTGTTATGCATTTTGTTTTGTTCATATAATTAATTATCCATCCTTCCTTTTTGTTTTTTTGGCATTCATTTACATAGGTTCTGCAATTCACTCTAAAAAAAAATATGATTCTTTTTACTGGATGATGTTTTATCTAAAAAGAGGGATAATGATATTTGGTATTGAATTTGAAAACGTGTGTTTTTGCTCTATTTAATGTGTTTTACTTATACAAAATGTCATCTCTTGCTTGCCTGTTGATACAATGTTATTAACGTACGTAAGGATAAGTGTGATTTTTCTCAATACGGAAGGGAAGAGGGGCAGCTCTATTCTATTTATATACTTATGTGAAACACTTCTTAATCCTTCAGCATCACTGCCACCACACAACCCTCACAACACAATCTTCATTCACTGACTTCACTACGTACTAAGATAATGTGGTCGTCACTGTCATTCAATAAAGTTATATATAAATTTATTTAATTTTTAATCATTCTATATATACATATGCATACATAATTACATCCTTTCATGTCATCTTATACATATAATTAGTTAGTTGATTAATTAATTTTAATAATTTTTTTCTAATTCATATAATTAGCTTATCAATTTTCAGTTATTTGTATCAAATTAACACTATAGTAAGAAGTAAAAAAAAATTACTTACATTTTCTTTTTGTTTCTACTTTAAAATAATTAAAAATATTAATAACATCATTAGATTATTTTGTGGGTAAACAAATTGGTCGTGAACTCACAAGCTCAACATATTTAATTTGTAGGTTATATATGTAGACCAAATTGCATAGACTCGCGATTAAACGAACCACTTATACTTAGGCTTAGACTCACAATTTTGCAAGCCTTTACTGTTAAAAATTACTAAAAACTATATCATTCTTGAAATGTATGTTTTATATTGATTTATATTATATACAGCTAGAGCCTATTTGAAAAGATATATATTTATGGTATAATTATGATTTAACAGTGATCTGTAAATCATTTGAAATAACAAATATATAAATCATGTGAGATGTGCTCATTGAATTATCAAACCTTTATGGGCTCTTCGCAAGGATGAATAACACACTCTCAGGTTAGTATTTAAACATTTAACCTATTGACTTATTATATAATTGTCTATATGAATTATTTTGTTGGTAATATATATTGTTCTCCTCTTATGTTTTCTCTATTGCAATTATATATGAGTGTGATTGCTTCTTAGAATATTATGCATGAATTTGTCATATACTATTTAACATACTTGTCATTAATTTGTACAATTGTCAACTCACTTACACTATGCCAAAGTTCATTTTTACCAACAATTAATTAACGGCAATAAAGTAATTGCTGCTTTTTATTGTTTCATCAAAATCATCTACGGCAAATAAGTAATTTCCTTGGGTGTACCTTGGATAGTGCAGTGGCATCTGAAAGTGCCCACACCACTCCATGCCATGTTGGGAGTTTGCCCCTCCAACAACCTTTGGGGAAGGCCTAGTAGCCACTGATTCCATGCCTCCTGCACTCCCTTTTGATTAGATTCCCTTTGGGTGTTGCTTGATTTGCTTGGACAAATGGGTGCCCAATTTATAGAAGGGTGATGGTGAGAATTGATGTGTCTTATTGATTTTTACTTCTGAAATTGTTATGTCCCTTTCATTCTTGCAACTTCAAAATTATTTTTCATTTTGGTGCTAGTTTGAAGAAGTGGTGGGTCCCAATTTTTTTTTCAGGTCCTCCCATTATTACAATGACATCTGGAATTTTTTTCTAATTTGTTTTTTTAAGTTTTAAGATGTACTGTTAAAAGATTTTGACATTTGATCTAATCTCATTTTGTCATGTATGCTATGTTCGTTAATTTTTATGATAAATTGCCTTAAAAATATACTTAGCTTAATTTCTAATATTTGACAATGTAAAAAACTTTACACTAATAAGTGATAGAAATAATTAAACTCTTTTTTTAAAATATAAAAATAAAAAAAATATACTATTAATTTTAAAATTTTATTTTTATCTACTATCTTTCAATTAATTCTTTATATATAGATAAATAAGTTATCGAGGTAAATCCTAACTTTCAAATTTTTATCAAATTAAGTCAAATTTAAATTTTAAATTTAACTCATCTGAAAAAATAACTCAAATTTAAACCACCTTTTTTTTCTGACTTCAATTTTAAGTCAATGGCTGGATTCTACACATATTAATTGGAGATCAAGACACTTGAAACATCGTCAATAATATTGCTCTTCTTTCTTGGACTTCTGGCTTACATGGAGCAGTGGAGAATCATCACCAGTAAGCTCGTGAATTCTTCTGAGTTCTTTCGTAAAGTTGTTCATTTCAAGAAAGTGGCTAAAGAAATGAGAATTATGTGTCTCTTCTATTCTTGTTCTTGATTGAATGCACCACTTTCTTTTCTTTGATGGGTTGGTATGAGCTCTTCTTCTTCAGCTTCGTTGTTAGAAGGGTATGTGGCTTTGTGACTGAAATCAAAAGATATGGGAAAAGTTAGTCAAATTCAACCATTGTTGTGAAAACAGAGTCATCAACTAGTTCAGGAGCCTAAGTTTTGCAGGTACCAATTTTTTTTTTTACGTGTCATCTTAGAAAATTTTCATACTATTATCTAATCATAGATTATCATTTATGTTAAGATATTTGACTTTTAGAATATTTAATTTAAAAATCATATTAGCATGATTTCTAATTGCTGCAAAATTCATTACATTGAGAGTATTTGAAAAATTAAATTCTATTTTTATATGCATTAGTGATTATCACATCACATAACACTGTCGACGGACCTTGATAATAATCACTGATTCTGTGATTCGTGAGATAGTCTGATTGATATAGAGCATAATTTGGCCATTACAGAATTATATACAGGACTACATTATCAAGGTTTAATTAATTCAAATATTTAGATTGGCTAATATTTCAACTCATTGGAGAAGAAGGCTTCCTCCTTTTCACCGCTGCTACTTGGTGGATATGGAAGTAGTTGAGGAATAATGTCATTTTTGAGGAAGATAAATGGAGTGTTCAACATGTGATAAGGAAGATCAAGCTTTTTCATGATGATTTAATCTCATGCAGGAATGACCAAGGATCAGATCATTATTATTCTCTTCTTATTTAATTTCTCTAATGATCGTTTAGAGTAGGCCCTTTTTGTATTCTTTCCAATGAATAAAAAAAATATAATAACAACATTAGTTGACAATTAAGCTTTCCAACAAAATATCAGAAGAATCAATCCTCATATTTCATTAGTTTGATATGTTTCATAGTTATTGAATTGTGTTTCTGTACCTTGATGAAGTCAGATCAGACATCGAATTGTGTTTCTGGTGAAGGGTTGATCAGTGTCAGTGATACACGTATATATTCTCAATGGACGTTTAAACATTTAAAACTGGTAGTTGTGCTATGCCTCATAGACCTCTCTTATAAAAATCAAGCAACTCCACCAGGTAATGTCATTTACAGCTAGCTAGCCTGGAAGAGAAAATTTCTTATACCTCTGATGAAGATTGGAGTGACAAAATTGAGCATCGTGTCTTATTGTAAGACAAAATATTAAATTATTATTATTATTATTAAAAAAATATTATTATTAAAAATTGCTATTGTCGTGGATTATTTATAAAATACACAAAATATTACGTTAATGTATACTTTTAATAAATAAATTTTATTAATAAATAAATAAATCCACAAAATATTCTGCTATTAATTTTATTATTTTCAAAATTTACCAACGGCTTTTTTCATAGAAAAATATCTTTGGGATTCTTTCGCACAAAAATCCATAAGGAATTTTCTAGACACGCTATTTTCTTATGAAAAAAATTATTGCAGAAATTGTTGTATTTATATCATGAAAAATCCTTGTCGAGGTTGGCAAAAAACAACCCTTTGTCGAGGTTGGCCAAAAACAACCCCGGCTTAGGTCAACGAAAAATAACCCTAGTCGAGGTCTACCGAAAATAGTATCGACCAAGGTCGGCTAAAACAAACGAGGTTGGTCAAAAACAATAAAGGTCACCGAGGTCGATCGAAAATAACCTAGTTGAGGTCGGCCATAAACAACCAAGGTTGCGAGGTCAGCCGAAAATAACCGAGGTAAGCCAAAAATAACCTAATCAAGGTCAGCCAAAAATAACCTCGGTCGAGGTCGGCTGAAAATAGCCGCGGTCAAAGTCAGCCAAAAATAGCCCTGGCCGAGGTCAGCCAAAAATAACCCTTGTCGAGGTCGGCCAAAAAATAGTCCCGGCCTAGGTTGGCCAAAAATAACCTTAGTCGAAATCGATCGAAAACAATCACGTCGAGGTTGACCGAAAACAGCCCTTACCGAGGTCAGCCAAAAATTTCCTAGTCGAGGTCGACTAAAAATAACCCTAGTCGAGGCCGACCAAAAACAGCCTTGCCTGAGGTCGACCAAAAATACTCTAGCCGAGGTTGGCTAACAACAGTCACGACTGAGGTCAACCGAAAATCCCTAGCCGAGATTGACCAAAAACAACCTTGACTGAGGTCGATGGAAAATAGCCCTGGTCGAAGTCAACCAAAAATTGCCCCTGTCGAGGTCAATCGAAAACTTCCCCAGCCGAGGTCGGTTGAAAATACCCTAGCTGAGATCTGCAGAAAACTGTCCCGGCTGACATCAGTCTAAAATACTCAAGTTGAGGTCGCCTGAAAACAACCCTAAACAAAATCGGTCAAAAACAGGCATAATTGACGTTGGCCAAAGATAACCCTAGTTGAGGTTGGCCGAAAGCAGCACTGACCGACGTCGGCCAAAATCTGATTTATGGTTTCAAACTAGATTTAAAACCAAATTGGTTTTGAACTATAAATTGGTTTTAAAACTAGCTTTAAACTGGTTTAAAAAAAAACACAAACCAAATTTATCCAATTAAATGGATATGTATTTTAAATCCAAAACCAATTAATTGGATTTGGATTGGATATGGATTCATGAACACCCCTACCATAAGCTTTGCTAATGACTAATCTCTGCCGGAGAACCTAGCTGGTCGTCACCCTCCTAACCACGTTTTTTCCATCCACAAGGCTTAAACCCATCCCTAGAAATTTGATGGGTAAAATATATATTTGGTCCCTCATTTTATCTTGATTTCTGTTTTTAGTCCCTCGTAAATTTTTCTCTGTTTTTAGTCCTTCATAAATTGTTCTGTTTTGTTTTTAGTCCCTCATAAATTATTTTGTTCTGTTTTTAGTCTTTGACGTTAATTTCAACAGTTAAGTGATGACGTGGCAGACATAAACTGTGTGTGTGAAAATTTTCTGATTAAGTTTCTAGTGACTTTTAACCGTTACAAATTTTTTGGCTGTCAAAAATGTTTACTTTTGTAACATTTTCTTGTAATTTCAGAAAATTTGGTGTTCGAGGTTTTAATTTTTTTTTTTTTTAACATTTCTGAGGGTTTTAGTCTGCCAGAAAATTTCAGCAGTTAAAAACTGCTAGAAACTTAGATAGAAATTTTTGCGTAAATTCTGCTCACTACGACATTACTTAATAGTTGAAATTAATGTCAGGGACTAAAAACAAAATGAAACAATTTTTTAGGGACTAAAAACAGAGAAAAAATTTATGAGGGACTAAAAACAGAAATCAGGAAAAAATGAGGGACCAAAAACATATTTTACCCAAATTTGATTATCCAGAAAGGCACCCAAGAATTAAAATATATAGAAAACTTTTTTTTACATATTTTTATATTAAATCTAAATAAAAATTTACATATAATAAAGAAAATTCTAACCAAGCATCTAATTAGGATAGTGTTTTTCACCAATGAGTGTGACTTGTATTGTTGATTGGCCAATGGATGTATCCACTTTTATGGTGAATGAGTAGGTGTCATTAATAGATCTCACAATAAATAAAGAATATATTTGAAAATTAACAATTAATACATCTAAAAGTGGTATGTGTTTCTTATAATTAGGACAAAATAAAATACTCATTTATTTCTTATATAAAGGACAGCGGGGAGAAATATAGTTATGATAGGAAAACGAGACTTGTAGTAACATAGATTTATAGATTCTTCCACGGTTGAATTTTAGAGTATTTAGTTTCTCATGCTTAAGTTTTGCACTTAATTTTATAATTTAAGTATTTTATATTTTTAGAAGCTAATTGCATGTTTCAATTATTTTAACATTTAATTTAAAAAAAATAACATGTAATAGTGTTGATTGGAATTTAACAAAGACATGATAGAAGGATAAAATTCATGACATTTTGAAAAGTGGGTGACAAAATGTGAGGAAAAAAAATTGGGATCAACATTCATAACTATGTAATTGTGGTGAAGGGTTGATCAGTGTCAGTGATACACGCATATATTCTCAACGGACGTTTAAACATTTTAAACTTGTAGTTGTGCTATGTTTCATAGACCTCTCTTATAAAAAAATCAAGTAATTCCACCAGGTAATGTCATTTATAGCTGGCCTGGCAAGCAAAGACAAAATTTATTATTATTATTATTATTATTATTATTATTATTATTATTATTAATATTATAAAAAATTGCTATTGTCGTGGATTATTTATAAAATACACAAAAAAAATTATGTTAATGTATACTTTTAATAAATAAATTTTAATAATAAATAAATCCAAAAAATATTCTGCAATTAATTTTATTATTTTCAAAATTTACCAACGGCTTTTTTCATAGAAATATATCTTTGGGATTCTTTCGCATAAAAATCTATAAGAAATTTTCTAGACACGCTATTTTTTTTTTATGAAAACAATTATTGCAGAAATTGTCGTATTTATTATGAAAAATCTGTAAAAAAAATTTCCCGCAAGAAATTGATTATCCACAACAGTATTACTTGAAAAATTAAATTCATAGGAAGTTTTTTTTTTTTTTTGTATAAATCACAAATATCTATCATTAGAGGCAATTATGCGCTCAAGCCAAGTAACACTACTATGAGTAGCAAAGCTCTTGTCCGAGTATTTAACGCAGCTACATACTCAAAACTCGAACTCAAAATCACTTATTAATCTAAAACAATCCCACGCCAATTCATCAATGTGCTCGATTGTAATCCAAAGGATTTTTTTTTTTTTTTGTCACCATGACATCAGTGCGGAGTATCCACCAGCTTTGTCGATAACTAATCTTTGCTTGAGAATCTGACTGACAACCTAGTAGGGTCTCCTAACCACGTTTTTTCCATCCACAAGGCTCCAACCCCTCCATAGGAAATTTGATTATCCATAAAGGCACCCAAGAATTAAAAAATATAGATTTGTTTTACATATTTTTATATTAAATCTACATAAGAATTTACATATAATAAAGAAAATTCTAACTGTGCATCTAATTAGGATTTTTTTATTAAACAATATTAGTGGTTTATAGTGTCAGCCAAATAGTAAGTGAGGCTTAAAGTAAAATTTGAGAGACTTTTTCTACTTTAAGTAAGAGAGATATACATAGGACCTTTTTGTTTACATATATGTGGTAATTTTTTCTTTAAAAAATTAATAGAAAATATTTTTTTATTAGTATACCTAATTAGCTTAATTTGACTAGAGTTGAAATGGTAACATGTCATAGACAAGTCGACAGTTCTAATTTTCATGAGTCATATTTAAGTACTAGTAAATGACTATAAATTATCTTCAAAATAAATCTACCATTTTCAAAGAGTTTACTTCCAAAGTAATTTAAGTCGTCTTCATAAATATTAAATTATTTATTTTATTGTGATTTTACTTTATTTCTTAACATGAAAATACTTGTTAAATATTACCTCCGTCCTATTTATAAGAAACAAGTGATAATGTATTTTTATACTATCACTTGTTTTTTTATAAATAGGACCGGATACAGTAATAAATTAGAAAACAAAAATTTATTGAAGGTGAAATTAAAAAAAATATAAAAAAAAATCAAGTCATAAATAAGCTATTGATGTAAATCCTAGCTTTGAAAATTTTATCAAATCAAGTCAAATTCAAATTTTATCTTTGACTGATCTGAAAAAATAAGTCAAATTGAAACCATCCTTATTTTTCTGATGTAAATTTTAAGCGTTTAATACTGCTATATATTAATTAGAGATGGAGACATTTGAAACATCATCAATCTTTCTCTTCTCACTGCCATGCCATGCATGTAACAAGACTGCAGAATCATCACCACCAAGCTCAGGAATTCTTTTTAGTTCTTTTGTAAAGTTGTTCATTTCAGTCATCAACCACAACGCCAAAGACTCGTCCAGCGATGAAGAGGGAGAAGACGCGCTTCTTCAGCTCATCAAAGAAATAAGAATTGTGTGTCTGTTCTGTTTTTGTTCTTATCGCATTCACCACTTTGTTCTCTTTGGGGGGTTGCAAGGAGCTCCTCTTCTTCATCTTCATCTGTTAGAAGGGTATGTGGCTTTGTGATCGGTTACTGAAATCAAAAGATATGGGAAAACCTAGTCAACCATTGTTGTTAAAACAGAGTGATCAACTAGTTCGAGAGCCTATGTTTTGCGGGTACCAATTTTATTTTTCATTTACTCTTGTGAATTTAATTATAATGTAGCATAGAAATTTTTCATACTATTATCTAATCATAGATTATCATGTATGTTAAGATTAAGATATTTGACCTTTAGAATATTTACTTTAAAATTCATATTAGCGTGATTTCTAACTGCTGTAAAATTCTTTACATTGAGAGTATATGAAAAATTAAATTAAATTTTTATATGCATTAGAGTTTATCACATCACATAACACTCTCAACGGACCTTGACAATAGTCACTGATTCTGTGATTCGTGAGATAGTCTCATTGATATAGAGCATAATTTCACAGCATTAATAAGAATTAAGAAGCTATCTTAGGCCATGATAGAATTTTATACAAGACTGCATTCTCAAGGTTTAATTCAAAAATATATGTGGCTCACTCCATTCCGAAGATTTTAATTATAATACAAATATATGTATGTATGATCATATAGTAACAACATTAGTTAACAATTAATCTTTCCAACAAATATCAGAAGAATTCATCTTCATATCTTTAGTCCATCCTCAATAGTCTCACAAGAACTTGTTGTTCAACCTTTCCCCCAAGCTATTAGCTTACCACTGTTGATGGCTAGGTGCCTTAGGCTATGTTTGGATTGCAGTTTGGGAGCTTCAAACTTAGGTTTGAAGCTCCAAACTCAGTTTGGCATTATGTTTGGGAGTTCCGAAACTTAATTCTGAAACTTACGTTTGGGCCAAATCCGAATTTGGATCAAAAGTAACAATTTTGATGCTTTTAAAGTAAAAGTACTTTTGATTTGTATATTTACAATAGAAACATGAAGTAAAAGTACTTTTCATTGGTATTATCCAAACAAGTTTCATTTTATCAACATACTTTTGAACAAAAAATACCTAAACATAAATCATGTTATAGTAAACTCATTTTTATCAAACTTAAGTTTGCAACATACTTTTAATTCAAACTTACGTTTGCAAACTTTAATCCAAGCATGCACTTAATAGGACAATGTACTGAGATAATTTGTGCTTAGAAAAGAGCCTAACAACAAAATGGAGTAATGATCATGAAACACACCTCCCATAACTCTATTCCCTGTTGCCTGATGAAAACTACCATCTAAATTAAATTTCACAATACCTAAGTCAGAGGAGACCAACCAATATCACTCATTCTAGAATGAGTCCCACATTTCAGATGTGGTATGACATCCTAGATGTGAAAATAACAAGCTAATAGTTATAGCTTCCATATTTCAAACTTAATTTCTTACTTAGCAAAGGTTTCCAAACACACTAGTAAGTAGGGGTGGAAATGAGTTGGTCCATGTTGAGCTTGGCTTTACAAGGCTTGATCCTAACTTGATTTCCAAATCAGAAACCCAAACCTAGCCTGTTTGCATGACATAGGACTTGTTTTAAGGCCTGACCTAACCTTTTTAAAAACATGGATTGTTCTGAAAACTTATTTAGAATAAGATGCGGATAATAAATAATAAAAGTTTTCCTGTCAGTGAAAAATAATCAAATGTAGATATTCTTTTGACATTTTAGCAACTGTTCACATTTTAGCTTTGAAAAGATAATAAAACTTTCCCTCCTTTGCTTCCTGTTTGACATTTTAGCAACTGTTCACAAAATAGGCAGAAGGGCACTTTGAAATTTTTGTCTACATTTTTGCTCTGTCACTGTCTGTATTTTGAGACATAAAAAAGTACAAATTAAACAAATTTTTAGCCACTTGCCTGAAGACTTTCACTCTTCCCATAGGTTGTCTTCTCCTTTTCAATAGTACTTCTTGCAGCCTTTGTTGGTTGACTTTGGTCATTGCATTTGATTTGGCTTTGACACAAGTATACTCGGGTGAATTATCATGGTGAAAGTAAGCAAGAACTCTGTAATCTTCTATAAGTAAAATATATTTTTAAATTGCTGTTGGTTATTGACTTGGTGGTTTGCTGAATCAGTGTTGTTTGTTTCTCTGAACTGATAATAAATTATGTTGGTCATTTGGAACTATTGAGATGTTTTGTAGTGCTTTCCAAATGAATCGGTATCAATGCCTGTTTTGTAGTGCTTTCCAAATGAATTGGTATCTGATAAATGGACAAGTAAACATATTCAGGATTTGGGATTCTATGAGAATTGTTAGTTTAAAACCTGAAAGCACAAGATTTTTCCCTAGTCTCAGTTTGGAGTAATTGAATACTTATTAATACTTAATATGTTATGACACTAGAAAGGAAAAGTGAATGGCAGATTACAGAAATCAATTGAATACTTATAAAAGAGGTAAATAAGAAATAATTTTTTCAGTTAAGTGGAAATAATAAATGAAAATGATTAACATAATGCTTGATCCAATGTGAATAAGAGTAAAACATTCTAAATAAAGAATAGTAAGTGTACTAGAACAAGTGAACCAAAGATATTAGGGAGTCAGGCAAAATTAGTTCAAGGTTATGAGAGAAGAATAAGACTTGAAGTGATTCAAGCAGGGCCGGCCCAACATATTTTTATGCCTAAAGTGAATCTTAAAAGTGAGGCTGTTTTAGTCCAACATATTTTGGTGAGAATTGATATATTTAGAGAGTGACATTTGGACTGATTTTGGTAAGAATTAATATATTTAGATAAAGGAATTTTGGGTAATTGGATTAATTTTATTGATAATTGATATATTTAAAGAAAGAGGTCTCTAATATAGCCAGTTAAGACATAGCTTTATTAATTAAAATTAATGAGTAATTATTTTTTAAGTGGAAGAAAATAACATAAAATTATGGACCTTACAAAAATTATATACATTAGTAAAATTTGGGGGGGCTAAAGCAAGGGCTTTACTTGCTTTAGGCTTGGGCCGGCACTGATTACAAGAATCATCGAAATAACAAAATTGTGATATGAAAGATGGCACACTAACAAATATTAATATTTAAATTTTACTGATGACAACATAATTAGCATTCATACTTTAATGATTTTGTTTGTGTAACTCTTTGCACCTTCATTTATAACTCCGAGAATTGCTTTAAATAACAATTTCTTAGAAATATCCTCATGAACATTGAAATAAAAGATTAGGTAGCAAGAAGGTTTTTAACGGATATAAATTAGACAAGCAACACACATATATGAAAAGTAATGAAAGGATACAAATACAAGAAATTTATATTGGTTTACCCACAAACCTTAGGCTACATCCAGTCTTTACAACTTGTAGGATTTTTCCATTAAGAAAAACACCAACTACAAAAGGGTATTCTTTCTCCATAAGCTTCCTCAAGATTTCACAGGATTATTTTCTAACCTCTCTCCAGGCTGCTTCTGAACTTAGTATTATCACTTCTGCAGGTCTGCACTAAGTATATTCTCACATCTTTAAGTTAATATTCTCACCTCTGCAAGTATGCTCCAAGTATTCTCACCTCTTTAGGTTTGCACCAAGTATTATTTCCTCTCCAAGACAATATTTTTACCTCTATAGGTTACGCAACTAGTATTCTGAACCTTTGTAGGCTTTTCACTTAGTATTCTTAACATCTACAAGTTCTCCACTCAATATTCTAACCTTTACAGGTTACACTTGACCCAAGTATTCTTTCACAAGCTTCTCCCTCAACCCAATAACAACCTTGCTATAGACTCACACAATAAACTCTATTGTGCACAAGACATACTTCAAAAGCACAATACTAACCCTTGACTAGTTCCACCTTCTGATCATGCTTTTTATCATACACAATTTCTAATCTTGCTGTAGTTTAATTTGTTAAAAACATAATAAGTCTTGTATGCTTCTGGTCCGCATTTCTTCTGGTAGTCCTACTTTTGATGGGTAAATCCTATTTCTGGAGGGCTAACATACTCCAGATTGATGCTTCCTCACCAATCTTCATGCTTTTTGATCAAGTCATGTCTCATAATCATATTCTCAAAGCAAACCATTAGTAGCTTAAATCTAGAAGACTTAAAATTTTCTTCTTGATAGTTTGTTGTCATTAAAACACAACTTCATAAGGAGTTTTGTTTCAACATAAGCACACTGTTCAAAGAGATTTGAATCATTCAATCTTAAAAATTGCACACTCATTTTAACACATTAGTAATAAAAACATTTCTTATTCATTTATTGTTTGCTTGTTAACATTAAAACCAAAGATTGAATCGTCTTACACTTAAATCATGTTACCTAGTTCCTCAATAAAATAAAATTTTTCATGTAGATAACATTTCAAATACTTTTTTTAAATTATTTCGTAAAGAAAAAATAAATTAATCATACTTAAAAATAAATTTAAAGAATTAATTCAGGATTTAGTATAGTACCCATTATTTAATCACATACTTGTTAAGATATTGGAAATGAAGTCAATAACCAATATTGGTAGGATATATAATGCATCATCTGTGGCTCCTAGCCTTTCTTTAGGAGTCTTATCCAATCTTTCACTTTCTTAATTTTTCTTTATCTTTCTTGTTAGGTGATGGTTTCCAATGAGAAGCCACACACCTATTTTTTTCGTGTGTGTCACTTATTTTATTTTCAATATATGTGTGTGTAAAAATTTTATTTTATTTTCAATGTGTATGTGTCACCTATTTATTTTCTTTTCAAATTTTCTTTTCTTTTCAATATATGTGTGTGTAAAATTTGATTTTCTTTTCAATGTGTATGTGCATGTGCGTGTGCGTGTATTTTATAGAAATCACCACCTAACAAAAATAAGATAGATACGACAAGACATATGTGTGTTTCTCTCTAAACAATCACCTAACAAAAAAAAAGATATATTGGACAAGACATTTGACATCATGGTTGTGTATATGGCAAGGCTAATAAGGTCATTGCCTTAGCCCCACTCAAGCTCCTAATTGTTTTATATATATATTTTTTAAAAATTAATTTAAATTATTAGATGATATATTTTATTATATTATTTGTAGTTAATTTGCTAAAATATACTCCTTCCGCCTTCAAATATAAGCAAAAAAAATTGTTTCACATTAATTAAAAAAGTTGGTTAACAACATTTAATTACACCAATTTCAATTAAAAAATAAGTTATTTTTCTAAACTGTCATTCATTGAAATTTGGTATGAAGAGAATGAGTCATTGAAATTAAAATCCCTATTAAATGAAGGATATTTTAGATATGGTCTCATTAAATGAACTAAAGTTGGTTGATATTTACTTATATTTAAATCCTAAAACTCAAGTTATTTTTTTGCTTATATTCGAAGCTGGAGGGAGTACAATTTAAAAATATGTGTGTACATACATATTATTGTAAATTATTTGAGAAAAATTATTATTTATTTAAAAAGTTATAGAAAAAGATTAGTTTATATTTGCTTTGAAATGAAAAAAAAATAGCATTGGAATGAATATGGAGATTAAATTTCATAAAATTAACATGATCCATATAAAAATGCATTCTGATGAAAATGATAGTGATGAGATTGCATATTCAATTAAAAAATAAATGCTTTGGTTCTTATAAAAACTTAATTCTTTTAGTATTGCTTATTTTGTATATATATCAAATCAGTTTATTTTATTTTATTTACAACTTATTTGACCAATTTTTAAAATATAAAATCTATTTAGATTTTTTATTTGAATTGAAATAAATTTAAATTTTATTAAGTATTAACTCGATATTAATGGTCTTGACTTTTTTCCTGAGTTAATGGTACTAAAACAAATACAAACAACATAAATTAAATGTGTTTTTATATACGAAAACTGAATATTATTGATAAAAAAAAAATTAAAAACTACCAACCATAGCACAAGATGTGCCAACATTGAAAAATATTAAACAGTCGGTACAATGATTTTTTTCTTTATTCTTCAAAAAAATGATTTTTTTTTAAATGTATGTAATATTTATAGAATATTATTATTAACATTTGCAATTTTTGTCATTGTCAAAAGAAAGTTTTTATAATTAAAATTTATAGATTTAATTTGAGGTAAACTATGTTGCAAAACTGTGGTTAAATGAATTATCATTGAGTAAGAAATTGAAATTGCTTTATTAAGTTAATTTTACTATTCAAAAAGTTAGAAAAATAAAATAAAAATTAATAAATTATATTAGAATAGGACTCAAATAAAAAAATTGCCTTAGACCTCAAAATTTATACACACATAGTGACATTTTATAGAAACCAACACGTAACAAAAAATTAAAGATGGGACAAGACATTTAAGGAGAAGCTCAGAGTCGCAATTTATTCTTTGTACCATTTCTTCCCCCACCAAAGGCAATTGTGTGTGTGTGTCTCTAAATCACCACCTAACAAAAACTAAAGATAGGACTGACATTTGTTTGACTTTTTATATAGAAACCACCACCTAACAAAAAAAAAGGGTTGGGACAACACATTTAAAGAAAAGCTAAGAGTCACGATTTATCCTCAGTATAAAAAAAGATAGGACTGATATGTACCAATTTTCCCCACCAAAGGTAATTATTTTACTTAAATTTTCACATTATAACTTCCTCTAAGGGTGAAAGGAACTGCATACCATACCTAATAATAATTTCAATTTTGTCCAAAGTATGTGTTTTATAAGGTTCTTTCAAACCTTTCTCCATCTTAAGTGTCTTTAGATTTTACACCTTACTAATTTTGGCAATTGTTGAAAGATTTGAAAGTCCTAAGAATCTACCCTCTTCATGAACCCCTAGCTTCTTGCAAGTCCCAACTACCACAAACCAAAGCTTCTTCCAACTCCAAGCTTTGAAACTCACATATGATAGACACGTGTACTTTCATATACAAGTATTCTAAAATTATATATGATACATGGTAGATACATATTTAGATATGTATAAAAATTCATACAATAGAATAAATATATAATTGCAATTTTGTAATCCAAATTAAAAACACATTTCTTAGACATTACTAAAGATAAAATCAATTTTATTGTCAGCATATAGGAATAATACAAATCTCATTCCTTCCTTTAGATGCATGAAAAAGATAATTTTCATTTTTGATTCATCAAGGATGATGCTTTTATGTTTCCATATTATACATGTTTCCAGATGTCATATATATGAAGCTATATTAAAATAAATTTTTAATTTTTTTTAAGACTCGATCGGATACTATACGAATATGTATTCAAGGGTAACTATCAAATATGAATATGTGAAGTAAATGAAAGTACCAGTTCATAGCTAGAAACCACAAATAATTTAGAAAAAAATAATAGCAAAATTTATGGATCAGATAATTTTGCGATGAACCAAAAATTTAGTTCCTCTTTTAGTACACCATTTATTGTCTATTTAAAGGTCCAACCAACAAGCATAAGGTGCCATAATCATCTCTACGTTTTCTTTGTATAGTTGTTAAGAGATGGTTCTAAAGGGTAAAGTAGTTACAGAACTTGGGATCCGATCACCTGCCATCAAGTTCTTCAATGGTTATGCAAAGCAACTTCACAATCTGCCAAACGTTATTGACACAGTTCATGATAATGAGTTGCATGAAGGTGATAATTGGCATGACATTGGTGCCGTTAAGAGCTGGACTCTTACCACAGGTATAATTAATTATGCTTTTGCAGCTCAGTTATATACATTTAAAAAAGGGGGTTAGTGTTTCCTTCTTGTTAATTCTGATATGTACAACTTTTCGATCAGCTTCATCCTAAGTAAATTAGGCTTTTAATTAGTTCAGAAAATATTTTTAAAATTTGGATTTAGACCTAACTCAACCCTACAAAATCAGTTTGTAAGATAAGGGTTAGTGAGTTACCCCCCATTTATATACTTTAATTTGATCATATTACTGATAGATGTGAGATCTTCAACACACCTCCTTCACATCGAATACTGAACATCTCGAGCATGCAGTCTACATAATTGGACATTTGCAGGAAGTCCGATAACAACTTAATAGCGGGTGACCCGAAATGGCCAACAACAATCGCTAAGAATAAGCAAGCTCTGATACCATCTTAGAATTTGAGTTAGAGTCTAACCCAATCTTACAAGATGAGATTGCTCCCCACTTATATATTTTAATTTGACCATAGTCGAAGTGAGATCTCTGACGAATATTGAAGTAGGTCTTTTACTCTACTAACTTTTTCTTTAATCTTAAATACTTGTGTACAGGAGGGAAAGTAGAAACATTTAAAGAGAGCATTGAAGCTATTGATGATGAGAACAAGTCAATATCATTCAAACTCTTCGATGGAGAAGTTAGCAAGGATTACAAGATGTTTAAGGTTCACTTGCAAGTGATTGATAAGGACGAAGGTGGTGCTGTTGCTGCATGGACTGTTGAATATGAGAAGCTGAACGAAGATACTAAACCTCCATATCACTTCATGGACATTATAACTGCTGCTACTAAAGATATTGATGCTCATGTTCTGAAGGCGTAGTAACAATAAATGCAATATAGAAAATAAGTTAAATAAAAGAGAATGTGTTCAGCACGAAGATAAGTGCTTAATTATCTAAAATGTTAGTGTGAAATATGTTTTCTAAAGAATAAGGAGTTGATCACTCCCAAGTATGAAGTGAACAAAGAGAAAATAATGTATGCATTCCTCAGTGTGTTAAATTGAGTAATTAATGGCCCATTCGGGTGATTGTGAGTTTTTAGATTTTAGTTTTCAAATGTAATTTTTAAAAACTGAAATGGTTTTTAACTCAATTTCGAAACATTTTTATATTCATTTTCAAAAAAAAATTGTGAATTTGGTTTTTAATTTTAAAAACACACTCTCATTACCACCACCACCGCCATCGCTACCTCACCACTGCCACCACCACCACCACCACCGCCATTCCACCATTGTCACCTTATTTTTAAATAAAGACATTTAGTCCTTTTATTTTACACAATCCATAATTTTTGTTTCCATGTTTTAAAATAGAGATATTTAGTCCCTGATTCACAATTTTAGTCTCCATATTTTAAAATAGAGACATTTAGTCCCCCAGTTTTGTAAAATCCGTGATTTTTGTTCTTCCATCAAATTAGAAGCGTTGATCGATAAGAGATTAATGTTGACTATGACGTGAGATGTGCTTCAGTGACGTGGAACTAGTTTAAAATAAATGATCCAGACTCGTAATTTTCATAGTAGAGCTCATGACTACCCCCAACCATTAAAATAAATTATTTTATCTATTTTTTAAATAGATTTTCATCATTTATTCTACTCAATATTTAAAATAATTAAAAAATAAATAAATAAACTCGTGTCATGTCATTATATTTGGACCATGTCAAGATCAACGTTACGGGCAACGCTTTCAATTTGATGGAAAGACAAAAAAATTATGAATACAAAATTAGAGAACCAAATGTCTCTATTTTAAAATAGGAGACCAAAATTACAAATTGTGAAAAATAGGGAGATCAGAATTACATTTAAGTGTATTATAAAACAAAATTTTACCTCTCAAGTATACAAATGTTATGCAACATATATTGATTCTTTTTTTCTAAAATGTCACTAACTTTTCTAATTCATAATAATACATAACTATAGTAATTCTAGTAATTAAGGTGATTATAATGTCTATATATATTCTGATTCTGAGGAAATTAATCAATTAAATTATTAAATCTTAAATAAATTTTGATTTTATATAAACGGCAATCAATTTTTCAAATTTTACGGATATTTTTTTTGTAAATATGGTAATATTTTTTATAATTACGATAACCTTATATAGAATATTTTTGTAATTACATATTGTATTAATATATGAGGAGGGATCAAATTGCATTGATGTAACTTGAACAATTAATACACCATTCAATAACTTGATATAGAATGTGATTTTTATCGATCTAACAGTTGAATTATATCTACATCTTACCAAGATTGTCTATGTCAAATTTTGTCAAAATTGAACAACAATAAGAATGTAATCAAATGATCCATATTTTAGTATATTTTGAAATGTTTATATTTCGTCAATTTAATCTATATGAATGAGATAGTAAATAATTTCATATTGATATGAAATTTTGTATATATAATCGATGTTAAAGGAACTTTTAATTCAACGGTGGATTTTAAGAAAACATCATCCAATTGAAAGTTATTGAATGGTGTAATAGTTGATCAAAGTTACACCGGTGTAATAGTTTATCAAAGTTATACCTGTGCAATTTGATCCCTCTTATATATATATATATACTAGATAGTACCCGTGCGATGCACAAGTAAATTTGAGGAGGAAATTTTTTTATTATATAAAAAAATTATATTGACAATTTTAATAATTTTTATATTTTTGAAAAAAAAATCTAAATCAATTCAAATGTCCGCAATATAAAAATTATTTATTAATAAGAAATAATAGAAGATAAAAAATATAATATATTAATAATAAGTTAATTAATTATTATTACTTTTTTTATTTTTTAATTTAAATTATTTGAGTAATTTAATAATATTATAGTCATATGTTAATATTTTAATTTTCACTTAATTTTGCAAGTTAATTTAATAGTACATTTAAATTATCTTAATTTTTAGATTAAACTCTATATATTAGACTTATTATTAATTTAGTAAATATTTTAATTACACTTATTATATTAGTTACACTTATATTTATTTGATAAGAAATAATATATTACACATAAGTTAATTAGTTATTATTAATTTTTTTGTTAATTTAATTGCAAAATTAATTTAATAAATCTATTCACGGTTATTTTTTAGCAAGCAATATTTTCCTTGTAAATATAAACAAATAGTATTAGTTAAGTTAGAATTATATTTTGACTTAATTTTACAGGTTAACATTATATTGTGAACCATTATATAACAATTATTTTGATTTAATCTTGAACGTTAACATTACATTTGAATTATCTTAATAATATTTATATTAAAATATTTTTATTAGACTAACATCTTAACACAAAGATGAATCATGAAGAACTAGTTATTTTTACTTATTTTCATTTTCATTATTTTATTAATATATTCAGTGCATATATTTAACAATAGCAAATTAAAAAGCTTAATTGCCTGTAATTAATCTAATTTATTATTATTATTATTATTATTATTATTATTATTATTATTATTATTATTATTATTATAAAAAAGTTACTAATTTACCCCCAACGTAGCTACTAATTCATGCATATATTTAGTATTCATATTTAATGTAATACAATAATGTAATAATAAAAATTTGGATTTATTGTAAATTAAATATCAGCTAAAAAAATATCTTAATTATAAAATACAAATCCATAAAAATATCCTAATTATTAAGAAAATCCTAATTATTTATAATCTTGAAATCTTCGTTGATTATGAGACCAAACATTGCATTTCAGGATGATTTTAATTTCCTTACAATAAAGAAAAAGACATACAATTTGTTATTGTTTTTAGTTGAGCAGTAATAAAAATTCTAATAAATTTAAATTTGTTTACTTTTCTAGGATTCTTCTCAATTCTTTATAAAGTTCATCATCTATATTTTATTGGCGTTTGAAAAACTATAAAATAATCACAATATCATATATAAATATAACTACTTCAACCTCTCATCCAATGTAATATGAAATCTAATAACTAATTAAAACCTGAACAATGCTTAAGTTTTGTTTTCCATGTAATTTATTAATATGATGGTTGCCACTTGATATTGCATCTTCTATTTTGCTAACATTGAGAAAAAATAGTTAGAATTATATTAAATGAAAAAAAATATTAAATATATACTACGCAGGTTATGAAACATTGAAAATATAATTTTAAAGTTTCTATTTAAATCTGGAAAGAAAATTAATAATATATTAAATTAAACTCAAAAATTCTAACAATCCTTTAAAAATTACTTTATTTAATATATAGACACTCAAATATATTAAAAAAATACCATATATTGCAGCATATAATTCACAATTACCATATATTTTACATATAATTGAATATATAATATAAAATCAAATAATAATAATAATAATTTTAAAATTGAATAAAAATTATTTTAATTAAAATATTAAAATTAAAATATATATTATGCATCTTATAAAACATTCAAAATATAATTTTAAAATTTCTATTTAAATTTGGAAAGAAAGTTAATAATATATTAAATTAAATGTCTTACAAATATTAAGATTATGATTGTGTTAATCAATAGTTAATTAATTAATTATATATTAATACTAAAATTAGAAATGTCACCAGAATGTGACACGTAGATAATCAGTCATAGACAGCAACTGTGTTTTATATATATATATATATATATATATATATATATATGTGTGTGTGTGTGTGTGTGTGTGTGTGTGTGTGTGTGTGTGTGTGTGGAACAAGATGACACCTTTTTCTATTAAATTATAGTTTTAAAACAAAAATTTGTGATGAACTTCTCATATTAGTATTTGGGATTAGGATAAAAGATTATAAAGAATATTGTAACTACTGTTGACAAACCATGCATGGTCTCAGCACAAACTACGTTTTATATTTCTCCATCGCTACCTTTTCTTGTAAAAAACGACTGATGCTTTAAAAGCTACAATAAATATAATTTTGAGTACGACACTAATCATTATTTATAAAAGTAAAAATACAATATGGTTTTTCAACTATAGTAGCTAGATTTAGCTATTCAAACAATAACAAGAAATTTTAGGGTAGAACTTATAATCCTTGTTTTTCTTCCCACTTTTTTATTTCTGAAGAAGACTTGTGGCTTTTTCTTTTTTTATCCATAAGAATAAAAAATAAGTACCAAAAAATTTACACTCTCTTAATTTATATCTTGTCTATTATAATGTTGTTTGCTTCCTCCATATTACCTTCGTTTATTATTTGTCTCATGACAAATGCATAGGGTGCTCTTAGAAGAGGGTTTTAGAATTTGAGAAATTAGAAGTAAACACGTACTTTAAAAACTAATCAATTATCAATAAATTACAATCAATTAAAATATGAGTTTAATAGTAATACACTGATAGTGTAAAACTATTTTATACGGTCATTCAATCATAAATCATCGTTGATATTACTTTTAAGGTAATTTTTTAAAAGTCAACAAACTTACCATATATGGTAGGTTGTGATTGAATGATGGTGAAAAACTTTTTTACACTGTCAATCCATAGCCTGCTTTTTTCTTAAAACATTATAAAAGAAAATTTTACCACTTAGCTAGACAAATATTATGTGACAACATCGTATATCAATTCTTTTTTTGCCGAAATCTCACTGATTTTTCTAATTCATAAAAATACATAAATATAGTAATTCTAGTAATTAAGGTGATTACAATATTGTGTATATATTCTGATTCTGATTAAATCAATCAATTAAATCGTTAAATCTTAAATTTTGATTTTATATAAATGACAGTCAATTTATCAAAATTTACAGATTTTTTTTTATAAATATGGTCATATTTTTTATAATTACGGTAACCTTATATGAAATATTTTTATAATTACATATTACATATTGTATTAAAATAAAAATGAATAGTGAAAATACATAATTATATATATTTTTATTCATATAAATGCATAATTAATTATATTAATTAAGGAAATTATCGTCAATATAATTTTTTTTCATAGATAATGAAAAATATAATTTTCATGATTTGAATTTTTAAATTGATTCAATGACAACACTAAGTCACTAACCATACAAATACCCATAGAAAGAAACTTTAACCACGCCATATTTCATCAATCACCTATATACCTTCTTCTCCTACCAATCAATCATTTATCACACCATGTGCAGCAAGAACACCTCCTGTGGCTCTTGCATGTGCATCACCTTCTTATCAATATTCATGTTCTTCTTGTTCTTCAACTCGTTACTGACCGACCCCTCAAATATCAAGTTCCATGTAATAGATGCCTCCCTAACACAATTCAACCTCACAAGCAACAACACCTTGTATTACAACTTTAGGGTTGACATCACAGTGAGCCCTAACAAGCACATCACAGTGTACTATACGAGGATCGCAGCGATGGCTTCATACAAAGATAATGATTTTGGTTGGCTGAGCTTAGCACCCTTTGAACAAGGCCACAAGAATAGCACCTTCCTTCAAGCAGTGTTTGAAGGGCAGAGTGTGATTAGTCTCGAACCTCAACAACTTGATGAGTACAAAGAAGAAACGAGTGTTGGGTTTTACAATGACTTAGCTGTGGAATTTGAACTTACATTCAAAACCAAGGCAATTGGAACTGAAGTCTATGGTATGAAGCCAATGTATGTTTTGTGTCGCCGCTCTAGGGTTCCTTTGATTTCTAATGGTAAAACAGCACCTCCTTTTAGTGTCACCAAATGTAGAACTAGCCGTTACAAGTGTTATTGATCGCAACGCTTGAGACGGCTAATATGAAACCTCTATAGTTTATACCCTATATACAAATAAGGATCAACATTGTAACACTATGATTTTTTGTAACGTATGTTAAGTGCTTGATTAACATCGCAAGAGAAAATTAAATTTAAATTCGTGATATGTATAAAGAATTTAATAAACAGATTATTTTGTTATGTGCTATAGTATTGTTGATAATTATGATGTATGGTTGGACTTAGAGGGTAACGTTGTTGTTGGAACTTTTACGTGAGTTCCGTAAGTTGTAGAAAAAAATAATAAGAGAAGGGGGTGCCTTTAGAGGAAAATAGGTGTCAATAGTAAAATTGAAAAATTATCCCAAATTTCAACGTTCAAATGTTCCTGATTCTTCCAATTTCTTCATTTCTTCCTCCTTTCTCCGAAAAGCTCTCTTTCTCTCTTTCTCTCTTGGCTGGAACTTAAACCCAAAGGTAAGGGAAGCTTCTTTATTTTCAATTTAAGTGTGGTTGAGAGTTAGGAGACTCAACCACATCTAGCATGTATGCCTGTCTTGTTGTTTGTGTTGTGTTTGAGTTTCAAATTGATGAAAAATGGATATTTGATTCTCCTGGCAGTGGCTGTGTGAGTGTGTATGGATTGATTGTTTTTGTGTTTGACTCTCTAAATTACTTGGGAAGGTTCCTAAAACAAAGGAGACTATGCCCGAATTTTATTAAAATTGTTTGACAAGATTTTCAATGTGAGATTCACCAAAAAAAAATAAAAGTGGAAGTGGCTATTGGTTCGTCTAGCTCTGGACAGCCTCCACGATTTTGTAATTTTTGGAAGATCTAACCGTTGGTTTTTCACGAAATTTGTTTTGAAAGAAAATAAACACGAAATGGAGAAACTTTTATTTTGACACCTTGGATAGAAAACCTCATCTCGGGGTTCATCCATGGCTCTCAAAATAGTTGTTCTATTTTCGAATTTCCCCTGGAACATGTCTCGGTTTTTCTCAAATTTCCACTTGTGTGCTTAATGTTTCTATTTCATTTTTGTACCATTAAAAACTAGAAAAAACAAGGTTTTTAACCATATAAATTAAAAAATTATCATGTCCAATTTCTAAATTAACTTTTAAAAAGAAACATGGCAAAGGTTTTTGAGCTCTGTTTTGAGTCTGAAATTTAGGCTGTTGGAAATAAATTTACTGGGAACAGTAGGGAAAGAATTTGGGGGCAAGTGTTACCTTTTTGGAAAGATAAAAGATGTTAAATTTCTACTGTAAAAAGTTCAGCTCAAAAAGAGTTTGGGAAGTGGGAGAAATTTATATTTCTTTGAGCTATGTTCAGTGAGCACTCAAAATCCAGGACTGCTGACTTAGAAAATTTTTATAAAATTTTCTAGAGGTTGATTTTATAAGTGGGATACATTTCTGTAAAATATATTTCAAGGGCTTCGATTTGATATAAAAAATTTTAAATTTTGAGGTCATTTGCTTGTATCAGTGAGAGCTCACATTCAATTCTGCCAAAGAAAAATCGACCTTATTTGGTCAATTTGGTCAATATGATAGAGTTATTGGAATGGTGATGTTTGTTTATTGAGATGTGAATATTGAATATTTAATATTTGAAATATGTTTGTGTGATACAGTCTTTTGACTGTAGGATGTATCTTGTAATAATGTTGTCAAGTAAGTTTATCTATGAGAGAATGACTTTGTTGTTGGGGTTGGTATATTATGGTTAATGGGATATAATTCGTGAGATTATTATATTATTGATTGAAGTGCTTAAAATTTTGTTGAGAATATTATTTATTATTGAGGTGTATGTGTTTTATTGAGAAATTAAAAAAGAATGTTGATGAGATGATGATATATGTGAACGGTGTGTTGGAACCATCCCTATATATTAAAGAGAAGTTAACTATGTCCTTTGGGAAAACTTTTATAGAAAAATGGTATACTTGTGAGGGGGAGTTTCACGCCAGAACTCCAGCCCACTAAAGCGACCTGGGAGTCTCGCCTAGTGGGACATCTTCCTAAGTATCACCCCTATGTTTTGACTCCAAATGGCGTGTTGGAGTGTTGAGAACTACTTTCCAAGAGGTTAGTGACCCTTTTAGTGTATAGGTAATGGATTGTTATCATGGTTGTGGATTGTTGAGATGTGTTTGGACCCATAAGTCTGGCCATTGGAGATGGCGGGTACGGAGGTGCCGTATCTAAGACTGTAAGGGGTTCCAAATATGTTTTGTTGCTGGAATACGATGGTGCATAGTTGATGCACAGAAATATTCTGAATGTTGTATTTGCATTGTTGATGCATATTTGTGCACAGTTGGTGCATAGACATATGGGTAGGCATGTAAGTTGAGGGTGCTAGGTAGGCTCTCAACCTAGTGCCGGAGGTTTTCGTGGTGGCTAACGGTGGGCCTATAGAATAGCCAAGTGGGCGAATTCCTATAGATGTAAGGTTTTGCAAACCTTACAGAGGTAAGCCAATACCTACACTTGTCTATATTCGATTAAATCCACACTTCCTCCACAGGGTCAGCTTAATGGACTCCCTGAATGGTCAAAAGGTGAGACTATGGTAGGGGATGGGGCCTATGAGGGACCACTCATATGATGTTGAAACTCCATGGAGTAGAGTCAGTCTTGTTGACTAAGGTTGTCTAGTGGTTTATGTTGTACATCACCTTGTGATGAAGGATGTTGGTGGTTGTCTTGATGATTGAGATTGTGACTTTTGTTGATTGAATAAAATCCATGAGATTTGATGATTCATAGTAGTAATTGGTGATGGTTTATGTTGTATGAACTATTTAAAATGGTTGAGCCATGATAATTGTTGTTTATTGATGTTTATTGATGAACTAAGTTTTGTATAACGTTTTTAGTTATATGTATAGTTTTGTTTCGTAAGCTTACCCTTGCGATATTTGCACGTGTGGTTTATGCCTGTGATGATCTCGGACATCATGTTGAGGGGAGCAGATGGCTTTTTAAGTGGATATTTCTCTTGGAGATATTGTGGATAGAGTGTACGAGAGATTGGAGGCATTGTTATTTCTTTCTCTTTCGTTGTTTGGTCTTATGTATAGAATGGATCAATTTTGGGGTATTTGTGTATTTATCATGTAAAAAAATGTATTTACACATAATTTTATTTAGTTAAGCTTTGAATTTTATCTGTTGGTTTTGGGAATCGTGGAAAAAAATTCTCCAGTATTTTATCAATAAACTAATTAAAGAGTTTTAATATTTAATAAAATAATTTAGTATAACAAATCTGTAACAAAGATTGGTCGTTACAAACATCACACATTTGATTAAATATTTAAGCATGAATGTAAATTATTATATTTTCTTTAAGAGATTAGTTACATGTATCATTACGGAAAGACGAGCCTATTCAACTAAGATATAACTACTATGAGCTGCATAATTTTTCCTTCAAAAATTTAGTGAAACAACATATTCATGATTTGAACTCGACAATTAAGATTGGAGATGATGGGTGGCCAATAACTACCACAGTCATCTCCAAAATTTTTATTCTTTTATTATGTTATATGTAAATATAATTTGTGGTCCCTTTAATTTTCTCACTTCTTTTTATATTTATTAGTTTTTATTAAAATATTCGATTTAAAAGTCAAATTTTTGTTTTTTTATAACATAGTAGTTTCCTTCTTACATACGTTTTACTCTCTTTTTATTCACCATCTTTCTTTTCTTTTCCATTTGTGTTGCCTTTCTACTACCTTAGACTGCACTTCTTTACACTGCCTTAATTTGTCTTTGCTTGCAGCCATTCACGAACTCACCCAATCTCTATTAACCTCTTTCTTCTCTATCATTTTCTCACTTGTTTTTATTGATTTTTCCCTTTGTTATTTGTATTAAACTTGTCATTTTTAAGCATGCTTTTCTACACTAATGTGCATTTACATTTGTATTAAACTTGTCATTTTTCATTTGTATTAGACTTATCATTTACTTTCTTTTTTAAGCATGCCTTTTTACACTAGTGGGCATTAATGTTTCATATCGCCGTGTTTTTTTTTATTAGACTTATTAACTTATTATTTCATGAGACTTAGACTTGCCAAGTTGCCATGTTTTTTATTTTGTATCAGCATGCTTTTTTTTATTGTCTTATTAATTATTAACTTATTATGGGCATGCTTTTCTTAATGGTAGTTTAAATATAGATTTAAAATAAAATTTTATTTGAGCATGTTTTTATCCGATAGACATCTAGTGTTTTTTATTTAAGCATTTTTTATGTGTGACTTATTTATCTATTTTTGAACATTTTAGGATAATAATCTTGGACTATAGTTTTTTCACTAAACTATAGTATTGCTTCCAACTCCAAACTAGTGTAGAGGTTGTGGCCTTTTTTGGTGATGGGGATAGGTTCTTTGTGTTGAGAAGGAAGAAGATGAAAAATAAGAGTGGAAAGTGGGAGAATGGGTTCAGCCTGCAGAGAAAGAAATAAGGGAGTGACAGAGTTGGTTGTTAGAAGCTTATCTTTGTTCATAAAAAACTTGTACTTAAATTAGAATTTGTTTAAATTAAAAAGGTGAAGAATTATCTCAAAGTAATGGTTCCTGTCTCTAAACAATTTGTTCTCATCTTTAACTAACTAGGAGTAACATAGTTAGGCGTCTTAATTAGTTAGTAGTTTATGACATGTGCCAATTGTGTTTACTGTTTAGCTTATGTGTTATTTAATTATTTTTATTTTTAGTCTAATTTTAATTAGTAAAACACTTGATTCTATCAAAGTCGGCTTACCATTCTAGTTCTCATCTCCAGCCCATTGATTTCGTGTGATGCTAGCCCTGAGCAATCCTTTTTTTTTTTTTTCAATTTGTAACAATTAAATATTGTTTTGTCACTAATTAATCTTATTTTACTAAAATACTAGGATTCTGTCATTATTGTGTATAAATCAATATGACATAAATTGTATATGAAATATTTAGTATCCAGATTATTTAAAAATTCTAAAAAAACATTCATAATTTTTAACTAATAACTAAAATGCATTTTTAAGTCAAAAATACTAATAAAACAATTTTTATTTTATTAATTTAAAAATTTTCAAAATAATTAAGAAAATATTTATTTGCATGAAATTTATATATATATATATATATATATATATATAGAGAGAGAGAGAGAGAGAGAGAGAGAGAGAGAGAGAGAGAGAACCAAGCTAGCACAAATCAGAAATGTCTTGTTGGAACTTGGAAGTATGACAAGAACAGGGACTCAAATCCTCTGTCCCATCTCCCTGTCCCCAACCCTGTCCCCCCAATCATAAAGAGCCACGTCATTTAAAATACCACGTCACTTTTCCTCAAACTTTAACAAAGATTAACAGACCCGTTACTGGTTTGCATAGAGGTTAATCACGTTATAATCTCCATCCAAAAAATGCCAAATACTGGTTAATGGTGTCACCGCATTCTTCATCGTATACATCATGCTCGCTGTCGTTCCCTTTGCCAATTGCCTCAGCGATGTCTTTTCTTCCGCGAGGTTCCTCATGCCGCCGTCAAAGATGGAGAAGAGGCCAAGTACTTCGGTGTCGACGCACTTACTACTTCGTAGTTCATACCCAGCCCCAGCATGTTGGTGTTTCAAGTATTTGACGCCATCTTGCTTTGCCGTTTCGTATCCCGCTCTACTCCTACTTCAATGGCCAATTTGGACGGGGGAACGACGTTGAGGGAAGGGACAGTGGGTCAATGAATCGTTCGTTGATTTAGAATCGGGAGAAGGAAAATGAAAGAATGGCAGCGGAGGAGGAAACGGTGAAGAGCGCACCAATGGTGGGTGAGGAGCACACAACATTGGAGGCGCCATGAACGTGGTTTTTTGGGTCTTGTTACTGTGCGGGGATGGAACAGGTCAACAGGTTTCACAGTGATTATGGAACAGTAACGTCGTTAACTAGTATTTGGGGGGTTTCTTAGACGGAGATTATAATGGGGTTAACTTTTATAAAAAATAATAAAAAGATGATGTGTCTTCATTAAATGACGTGACATGTTTTGATTGGAGGGGATAGGAATTGGGACAGGCTTTTGGGACAGAGGATTTGAGTCCCAAGAACAGATCCGTTAAGGTATTGTACTCTCAAAAACAGCCCTTTTGCTGAGATGGGTAAGGTTGCTTACACTTGAAATCTAGACCCTTCAATAGTGGGAGATGGGCGCACTCATGAGTCACCATGTGTTTACTTCTTTAATTAAAAATGCAAATATGATGTGATTATAGAAAATCTGTTAGTAAACTACTATAGCCCAAAATTTTGACATTATCCATTTTAGGAAACAAAATTGAAAGCTATAAATAAAATGCGTTCCACGGCTGAAAAGGAACTGCATACCATAGTAATGTATAGGAGAAAAGAAAGAAATAAATAAATTCAAGTGATTAAATAGTTCTACAAATGTGGATTTCATGTTACAGTTTCTGAGAGAATTGAGATACTTTTAAGCCCTTAATTAAGTTGAAAGTTCAAGCTCATTACACAAAGTGGATAACTCTAGTTAACAAAACATGTTGCCATTGGCCAACTCCAAAAGTAATAGAGAAACATAAATAATTTAAAAGTGAGCATCACAAGAAACAAGTGCTGAAAATATCTCTGAGATGAATAGCAGAGCAATTCACAATAAACACTCTTATCCCCTATCAAATTAATTTTGTCCCAAGTGTATATATTTTTTATTTGATATGGTTCTTGTATTCGGTTGAGAAGACAGATTGAAAGAAGTGACTCTTCAAAGTGTCTTTAGATTTTACAACTTACTGTTTTAAAAATTGTTGAATGATTTGAAAGTCCCGTGCATCTACCCGCTTCATGGGCCCAGGCTTCTTGAAAGTCCCAAGTCCCAACTACCATTCACAAACATAATTAAGCTTCTTCCAATTCAGAGCTTTGAAACCCACAAAATATATACACCACTATACCAGAATTAACAAAATTTATGGCTCAGATTAACAAAATATATACTCCCTCCATTCATACACTATTGATGTTTTAGGTTTTTATTTTTTTTCCTAAACTCTTAATGTTTTACACATTTCAAAGCTTATTAATTATTTTTTTTTATATATACCCTTATTTAATATGATCTAGATTTTCACAACTTCTTTTATTATAGATATTAAATGAAAGTATTTTAGACTAAATATATTATTTGTAAGTAGTATTAAATGTTTCTTAAACTGTACGCATTAATCTTAAATGAGTTTAGGAACGAAAGGAGTATCACTATACCATAACTAACCATGATTTTAAATTGCGTACCACATCACCTATTGCAGCCGCAAATCCACCATATTGCGGTTGCAAGCTCCTCGGAAAAGCAATAGTCAGCGATTGCGATGTGAATTTAAATCCCATTGTTGCAATGCATCCGCAACATAGTCGCAACAAAGCCTCGACATTGTTCTATATCACTTTTTTGTCCAAAAAAAAAAAGATTCAAACTTCAATCTTTTATTCTAAGTGTGTGGTTTAATGGGTGTGGTTGTGTGGTACGCTGGGACAGCCTGGGAGGCATATGATGGAGAGAAATGATACAAAATCTTAAATTAAATAAAAATCTATACAACCATATAATTCACAAATATATTAATAATTACAATAATTATAAAATTCTTTTTTACATGTAATCATATAATAATTTTACGTCACAACAATCGGAATTTGCATTGCAGCAACTGCAATTGTCACCGCCAACGCAGTTTATTATGATGGATGGAACAATAATTTAGTTTTGTTGTATGCATAGTTTATTTTCCAATTCTGAGCTCTGAAACCGACAAATTATATTCTAGAATTAGCAAGCGTATGGCTCAAATTATTTTTTTTAGGTTAAATGTCATTTTTGGTCCTTTATGTTTTAGTATTTTTTCGTTTTGGTACATTAAATTTTAAAAGTCTCATTTTGATCCTTTATATTTTCGAAGAGTTTCATTTTGGTTCTTTTTTCAAATATTTGTTAGCAACGTTAGTGTTCTGTCAGTATTTTAAATTTTGACATAATTAATTTAAGATAGTGACGGCTAAAAACCGCCACTATGTATAATAATATTTTGACGAAAAATAATCTCACTATAAAAAATTGGTTTAAACATTATGACGATTTTTAGCCGCTACTATAATAATTTTTAATTTATAAAAAAATATCCAACTCACACCCAAATCTCATTATCAAACCGTGTTAAGCAGAATAAGACATGTTAAACCAATTATAAAAAAAATATTAATCAGTCTCCGAAACTATTTTTCCATTCACGTAATTTGCTAATCCACTCACAAAACCATGAATCTCACACTCCTAAGCTTTTCAGTAACTTCTATCAATAGTTCACAACCTTCGATCACAAATTCAATATCATTTTCCAAAACTTCACACCACATCACTTGCTAGAAGTCAAATCTAAAACAAAAACAGAAAATCAATGAGAACGATATTCAAGAAAATCAATCTAAAAAAACAAACAGAAAATCAATCGAAACAAATACAACGAAAGTATAAAAAATAAAATAAAATTGAAAACGAATTAGGGAAAAGGAGAACATGGCGATTGAAATTGAGAGTGGAAACTAAGAGGTCGAGGATGGAGATGAATTTGAGTGGAGAAGACGGAATCGGGATCGTCGGATTGGAAGGCGGAGTTGACGGCGGCGATGATGCGGGCGAAGGAGTCTTGCTCGCCAATGGTCTGAGCTGCTACCGACGACAGAATCCATGCATTGTAGAGATGCAGGGACTTGGGGTTTTGTTCGAGGTGAGGAAGAAGCAGTACAGGTCCTCCACTTCCAGGTTCTCTCTCTCTCTCTCTCTCTCTTCGAATCTGGAATCGCAAACGAACCTGGAACTGTAAATGGATCAGGCTCTCTCTCTATCTTCGAATTTGGAACCGCGAAGATGACAGCGGCGACGCGATCAGAGTTCGACGGAGGCTCGATGGTGAAAGTAGCGGTGCGAGGGCTGCTAAAGGAGTGGATGAGGGAGGGCAAGACTGAGAGGCAGCGGAAGAGAGAGGGAGGTTCGAATCTCTGTTTCACTTTATGGTTTTGTTTTGGGCCGATTCTATGGTGGGAAACTCCTTCATATCCCCCACTATGGGAAACAAAGATGGATCGTTAGATATCAAGCATTTATAATTAACGGCTAAGATAAGTGTGGGCTTACCATAGGAATACATACACTGGAATAAAAAAAAAGAAAAAGACCTCCACACCCTCCGTCCATGTTTTTCCCTTCCAAGCCCCAACCCACTATTCCTTTCTCTGACCACCACTTGCCACCCAAGAACCGTCCCTCCTCGCCGGTGTCTTGTTGGACGACCTTGTTGGTGAAGAAGGGGACGGTCATTATGCGATGCATCTTGCGCCAATGCTCGCCATAGACGTTGAAGACCATGTCCTGGCCCTTGCAGGTGAAGATGTTGAAGACCACGTTGCGAGTGCGTGACCCGAACTCCACGTCCTGCATGTGGAGCACCTCCTTCACGAGCTCCGACGAGGAAACCACCACCAAATTGCGCCATCGCACCATCCACCCTCTTCTCGAAACAATTCGAGCTCTTTTTGGAAGACGCACCACACGTTTTGTCATTTGCGATGTACACCTTTCTTAGGGTTTTATCTGATCATTGTAGGGTTAGTAGTATCGAAAAGTTGGAGACTTTGAAGCCGTTGGAGATTGCTCTGTGTGTGAAAATAGTGAGGGAAGAGTTTCACTTGTGTTTGGAAATTGAGAGGGATTTTATTCGCTTGTTGCAGGATTTGGTTCATGTTCCCGAGTTTAAAGCTATATATACGGACATTGTGTTTAATGTTGTCGAGTTTAAGTTTAAGGACTTCCAGTAGGTATTCTCTGCTTAGGATCAGTCATGAGATGGAAACCCAATTGAGGTTTTTGCTAAAGTTTAGCCGCTCTGACAAACATGCCTTCGCACCATCCACCTTGTAGTGACACCGTCCCTGGTGGCAGCCTAGTCAAGTTGGTCACAGATGGCTGAGGAGCATGAAACGCCGGTGAAGGAAGCGGAGTGGGCCGGGTTGGGAAATTGCGAAAGAGAAAAAGAAAATATAATATTTTTTAATTTAATTCAGTATGGACAGTTCTACCATGATCTCACACCAATCTAAAAAAAAATTGATATCTAATGGATTACCTTTGTTTCCCATGATGGGGGATATGTCAAAGTTTCCCACCGTAGAATTGGCCTTTGTTTTGTAATTTGTGGTGTGTATGAAGTAGTACTGTAGTAGTTTCAAAATAGTGGCCATTTTTAGTCGTTATTATTTTAAATTAATTATGTCAAATTCAAAAATTAACGAAATACTAACATTTTTAACGGAAATGGAAGAAATTGTTAAAATGAAACTTTCGAAAATATAAAGGATCAAAATAAGACTTTTAAAATTTAATGTATTAAAATGAGAAAACACTAAAATATAAAAGACCAATAATAACATTTAACCTTTTTTTTTAATGAAATAATAATTTAGTTTGTCGTATTCGTAGTGTATTGTCTATGTCTATTTAAAGGTTCCATCAATAATGATAAGGTTGTATAACCACTTCTACATTTTCTTTGTATAGTTAGTAAGAGATAAGAGATGGTTCTAAAGGGTAAAGTGATTACAGAACTTGAGATCCGATCAACTGCTGCCAAGTTCTTCAATGCTTATGCAAGGCAACTTCACAATTTGTCAAACATTGTTGACAATGTGCATGATGGCAAGTTGCATGAAGGTGATTGGCATGACATTGGCTCTGTTAAGAGCTGGACTTTTACCACAGGTAATTATACTTTTAGTAACTCAATTATGAAAATAAAAACGGGAGTCAATTGTTTTCATTCGAATTAATTCTCATATACAGATTCAATTTTTCAAACTCGATCATCTTAAGAAAATTATGGTGTTTTAGGTCCCTCAATTTTCTGTTAAAATTGGCCATAGTTCTTATCTTTAAAAATGATGATTTTGATCTTCAGCGAATTTCGTCCCTCCTCCTATTATCCTAAGTTTCATAAAGAAGAACGAAATTCACTAATTATTAGAAATAGAAAGACCAAAATCATCATTTTTATAATATAATTAAAATCAATTTTGACCGAAAATGAATTGATGAACTTAAATTAAAATACATTTTTGGTATGTTTGGATTTCGTGTAGGAGGGTCTATAAAAGTATGTTTTGAAAGTAAAATTTTGTCTGAAAATTCAGTTTTGAATAAGTAAGATCTAGGATACTTTTACAAACTCAATTTATAAACTTAAGTTAGACTCAAACTCAAATTTGTAAACTTTAATCCAAACATACACTTTCTCCTTGTGATGTTAATTAATTGTGCAAGTGGGTCTATTACTCTAATCCCACATTTTTTTTTCTAATGTTAAATCTTGTGAACAACTACAGAAGGGAAAGTGACAACATATAAGGAGAGCATTGAAGCTATTGATGATGAGAACAAGTCAGTGTCATTCAATATCTTCGATGGAGACGTTGGTGAGGACTACAAGAATTTTAAGATCCACTTGCAAGTGATTGATAAGGAGGAAGGTGGTGCTATTACTAAATGGACTATTGAATATGAGAAGCTGAATGAAGATACTAAACCTCCATATCGCTTCTTGGACATTATCAATCTTGCTACTAAAGATATTGATGCCCATGCTCAGAAGGAGTAGGTAGCAACAATAATGCAATATAAAAATTGATATTTTTTATTTTTCTTTCAATTTTAAGTCACTATCAAAGAATCAAAGCAGAAAAATAGGAGTAGTTGTTAATTAATTAATTACCATAAAAATCATTGATTTTGTATTGGTGATGGAATAAATGGACATTGATGGAAGGTAAACACTTGATTTCGTATACGTATTGGTGATGCAATTAATGGATATACAAGTCATAGAGTACATTTTTGAGATTTGGTGGGAACCAATTGTCGGTGGATAGGCTTGCCATTCAGGTTCCGTTTGGAAGAGTTCATGAACAATTTATCTGTACTTATCTTCTACTACAAGTATTTATGAAAGTGTTTGGATAAACTTATAAAAATATCTTATGATTAGTCCATAAAATCTTTTAAGCTTATTTTCATAAGCTGTCCTGTATAGCTTATTAATAATAATAACAGCTTATGCGGCACTTTTCAATCAACCACTGTTCGAATCCCGTCACTCGTAATATTCAGCTTATAATTTTGTTCGTTCCACTTTTTATTGCTTTATGTGAGGAATGAGGAATTTCTTATTGCCTCGGTCCATCCACTCTTCCAAGCCAATGAACTATTCTGTATATATGGTTGGTTTCTTTTTTTAAGGGGTATATATGGTTGGTTAATAGTTTAGAAATAATGTTAATTTTATTTTTAATTATTAATTACACTATTCTTAATTTTTTGTTTTTACAAATTCAAAAATAATAACTACTTTTTTTATTATTTTTCTGATATATAATGTTATTTTTTAATTACTTAGTTAGTTTTTAAATTTTTATTTTATTTTTAATTGTAATTTGTTTCTTAATTTTTTTAATTTGTAAAATAAGACATTATTTTATAAGTGCTTATGTATCCAAACGTTTCAAAATTGTGTAAGCACTTTTTAACTTCCATATCCAAACACAAATAGCTTATGAATTTTAAACACTTACAACATAAGTTCTTGTGTAATAAGAACTTATTAAATAAGATCTTAATTAAGTTGTTTATCCAAAGGGGCTTAAGTCTAATGGGAATGGAATAATATAAATACTAACTTGTTGAATGCCTTATATATTCGTTCTAGCTGATTCCATCCATCGTTTGGCATTTTGTGACTGAGGCATTACAAGCCGGTGGTTTTCCACAAACACTTACTAGCCTCTGTTTGAGAAACAAGTTGGGATGTTTCTACATTTGCATTATTAGTGGGGCTGTGATACATTATAAACTTTGTTTTATGCCTCCTGCTCTTAATCCGGCACTGATAGTGCTATGATGGGAGGGCATCTAATAATATATTATTCTTCGTTTATCAAAAAAAAATCATTACTATAAAAAAAATTAAATGATTGATCTTTTGAAATTATATATATATATAATATTACCTTACAATTATGTATACCATTGTTCTGCTAAAAGACAAGATGTATGGCAAGATTTTTTTTGGAATCATTCAAAATATATGCTAATAAATACAAGAAGATATAGATGATAAGGTGAATTCCATTATATCCTTGTCGGGAATCATTTGAATTTTCTAGACACTTACACATTGTGTAAGCAATAAAAGTCATTATTGCAAACTAGAAGTGCCAAAATGGGTTTAATCCAACAGTTCAACCTGCATAATCCGTTCATACGGATTGGATTGTGTTGAGATTTTTAACCTTCCAATCCACATAATCCTGACGCAGGTTGGATTGGGTTGGATTGACCCGTTCAATTCACCAATCTTTTTTTGTAATTTTTAACACTTACACTTTTTTATATAATAATAATCTCTTAGATATTTTCTTGATGTATTAGTTTTATAACATTTTTCTCTTTATAAATTATATTTGATTATAAAATTTGAAGAAAAAAATTAAGACAAATAAAATGATTAAGTATTTTTTAATTTTTTAAAAAAAATGGATTGACGGACCAACCCAACCCGTAACCTGCCACATGTTGGGTTACGTTGAGATTTTCAATCCAATACAAAACGGATTTAACCAAACTCGATTTGTTTTTTATGGAGTTAAATGTGGGCTGGGTTGACGTGTTTGACACCCCTACCATAAAGATAGTTGGTATAGAGATTGGGTTTAATTTTTGTTTTTTTATAACATAGTAGTTTCCTTCTTACATACGTTTTACTCTCTTTTCATTCACCATCTTTCTTTTCTTTTCCATTTGTGTTGCCTTTCTACTACCTTAGACTGCACTTCTTTACACTGCCTTAATTTGTCTTTGCTTGCAGCCATTCACGAACTCACCCAATCTCTATTAACCTCTTTCTTCTCTATCATTTTCTCACTTGATTTATTGATTTTTCCCTTTGTCATTTGTATTAAACTTGCCATTTTTATGCATGCTTTTCTACACTAATGTGCATTTACATTTGTATTAAACCTGTCGTTTTTCATTTGTATTAGACTTATCATTTATTTTCTTTTTTAAGCATGCCTTTTTACACTAGTGTGCATTAATGTTTCATATCGCCGTGTGTTTTTTTTTATTAGACTTATTAACTTATTATTTCATAAGACTTAGACTTGCCAAGTTGCCATGGTTTTTATTTTGTATCAGCATGCCTTTTTTTTATTGTCTTATTAATTATTAACTTATTATGGGCATGCTTTTCTTACTGGTAGTTTAAATATAGATTTAAAATTTTATTTGAGCATGTTTTTATAGACATGTAGTATTTTTGTTTAAGCATTTTTTATGTGTGACTTATTTATCTATTTTTGAACATTTTAGGATAATAATCTTGGACTATAGTTTTTTCACTAAACTATAGTATTACTTCCAACTCCAAACTAGTGTAGAGGTTGTGGCCTTTTTTGGTGATGGGGATAGGTTCTTTGTGTTGAGAAGGAAGAAGATGAAAAATAAGAGTGGAAAATGGGAGAATGGGTTCAGCCTGCAGAGAAAGAAATAAGGGAGTGACAGAGTTGGTTGTTAGAAGCTTATCTTTGTTCATAAAAAACTTGTACTTAAATTAGAATTTGTTCTCTAATTTTAAGTAAAGGTGACAGAAATTGTTTAAATTAATTAAAAAGGTGAAGAATTATCTCTAGGTAATGGTTCTGTCTCTAAACAATTTGTTCTCACCTTTAACTAACTACGAGTAACATAGTTAGGCGACTGAATTAGTTAGTAGTTTATGACATGTGCCAATTGTGTTTACTGTTTAGCTTATGTGTTATTTAATTATTTTTATTTTAGTCTAATTTTAATTAGTAAAACACTTGATTCTATCAAAGTCGGTTTACCATTCTAGTTCTCATCTCCAGCCCATTGATTTCGTGTGATGCTAGCCCTGAGCAATTAATCCTTTTTTTTTTTTTTTTCAATTTGTAACAATTAATTAAAATATTGTTTTGTCACTAATTAATCTTATTTTACTAAATTTTTAACTAATAACTAAAATGCATTTTTAAGTCAAAAATACTAATAAAACAATTTTTATTTTAATTAATTTCAAAATTTTCAAAACAATTAAGAAAATATTTATTTGCATGAAATATATATATATATAAAGAGAGAGAGAGAGAGAGAGAACCAAGCTAGCACAAATCAGAAATATCTTGTTGGAACTTGGAAGTATAACAAGAACAGATCCATTAAGACACACAAACTAGGCAAAATTGTTGCATTGTGACTTAGAGCATTTCCAATGGGAGTGCTACATGAGTTGCTTAACTTTGAACAGCATTGCTTAACTTTTTTTTTCCATTGGAGCAGATGACATGGAGTTGCTTATATAAGCAATCGTTGCTTAACAACATTTATACCATAAATAGCATATTTTTCAAGCATCATAGGACCCGCATAATTAAGTTAAGCACTTACTTTAGCAATCTTAGCATTGGAGTGAACTTTGATGTAGAGTGTTTAAATCTATGTGGAATTGTAAGGCACACAAAAATAAGATAAGCAACCTATCTAAGCAACTAAGCATTGTAGATGCTCTTAGTGATTACGGTATTGTGCTCTCAAAAACAGCCCTCTTGCTGAGATGGGTAAGGTTGCTTACACTTGAAATCTAGACCCTTCAATAGTGGAAGATGGGTGCACTCATGAGTCACCATGTATTTACTTCTTTAATTAAAAATGCAAATATGATGTGATAATAGAAAATCTGTTAATAAACTACTATAGCCCAAAATTTTGACATTATCCATTTTAGGAAACAAAATTGAAAGCTATAAATAAAATACGTTCCACGGGTGAAAAGGAACTGCATACCGTAGTAATGTATAGGAGAAAAGAAAGAAATAAATAAATTCAAGTGATTGAATTGTTCTACAAATGTGGATTTTATGTTACAGTTTCTGAGAGAATTGAGATACTTTTAAGCCTTTAATTAAGTTGAAAGTTCAAGCTAATTACACAAAGTGGATAACTCTAGTTAACAAAACATGTTGCCATTGGCCAACTCCAAAAGTAATAGAGAAACATAAATAATTTAATTAAAAGTGAGCATCACAAGAAACAAGTGCTGAAAATATCACTGAGATGAATAGCAGAGCAATTCACAATAAACACTCTTATCCCCTATCCAATTCATTTTGTCCCAAGTGTATATATTTTTTATTTGATATGGTTCTTGTATTCGGTTGAGAAGACAGATTGAAAGAAGTGATTCTTCAAAGTGTCTTTAGATTTTACAACTTACTGCATGTTTTAACAATTGTTGAATGATTTGAAAGTCCCGTGCATCTACCCGCTTCATGGGCCCGGGCTTCTTGAAAGTCCCAGTCCCAACTACCATTCACAACCATTCAGAGCTTTGAAACCCACAAAATATATACCACTATACAAGAATTAACAAAATTTATGGCTCAGATTAACAAAATATATACTCCCTTGGTTCCTAAACTCTTGATCTTTTAGGTTTTTATTTTTGTTCTTAAATTATTGATATTTTACATATTTTAAGACTCATTAATTATTTTCTTCCACATATACTCCTATTTAGCATGATCTAGATTTTCATAACTTCTTTCATCATAAATACTAAATGAGGGTATTTTAGACTAAATGTATTATTTGTGAGTAGTATTAAATGTATCTTAAATTGTGCGCATTAACCTTAAATGAGTTTAGGAACGGAAGGAGTACCACTATATCAGAATTAACCATGATTTTAAATTGTGGACCAAATCACCTATTGCAGCCGCAAATCCACCATATTGCGGTTGCAAGCTACTCGGAAAAGCAAGAGTCAGCAATTGCGATGTGAATTTAAATCCCATTGTTGCAATGCATCTGCAACATAGTCGCAACAAAGCCTCGACATTGTTCTATATCACTTTTTTGTTAAAAAAAAAAAAAGATTCAGGCTTCAATCTTTTATTCTAAGTGTCGGTGGTTTAATGGGTGTGGTTGTGTGGGATGCTGGGAGAGCATGGGAGACATATGATGGTGAGAAATGATACAAAATCTTAAATTGAATAAAAATCTATACAACCATATAAATCACAAATATATTAATAATTAGAATATTTATAAAATTCTTTTTTACATTCAATGTAATCATATAATAATTTTACGTCACAACAATCGTAATATGTAACACCCCGAAAATTTCAACCCAGTAAGTAGGAACGCGAGAGATTTAATTAGAATTAATGAGAATCTAATTGTTTGTTTTAAATAAGAAAAGATAGATTTTGAGTAAGTAAATGTAGCTAATGACTAATTGAGTAAATAAGAAAAACGAAGGAAAATAAAATAATATAAGTATTTCTTTATAATGGTCAAATAGGAAAAACATTAATAAAATCAAAAGATATAACATTCTCAGTAATTAAAATCTATGTAATTAATTATCTGTAGTTGCTTTTCTGTATAGATTGTCTGTAAAATTCGAGGTAATTAAATTGTCTGTGCTATTTTATTTATTAGTTATGTGTAGTATAGTGCATATTTAAATTCAAGTTACCTCTTATAAAGTTTATCTGTAAACAATTTCTTTACAGAAAAAATTTTATTTGAACAATTAGAAAAGTTTTCATCACATATTTTTATAAAAATAAAAAAAAAAGATTTGATGATTTTAATTTCTAATATTTAAATTACATTTCCTTAGGAAGCGTTTGTTTCAAGGTACCCAACAAGATTCCCGGGAAATGTGGACTTGGGAATATCACATTCCCACTCAAATCATTCACCTCACCTAACCCACTCACTCTCTCACAGCTCTTCCTTTCTATCACTCATTTCTCTCACTCACAACCCACACGGCCCTACCCACCCAACTCACACTCATTCACTCACTTATTCAACTGGGCACTTGAGTTGAAAGAAAGAAAAAGGAGAGACCCGTCTCTCACTCTCTTCCCTCCCTCATGGCCAAAACAGCCTAAGCCCCACTCATCCTTTCATTTTTCCCAAGCTGTACCACTTAATCACCAAAAGGAAATCAGGATTCTCTCTTCTCTCCCTTGCTTCCCTCTTGACCGTGAGCAGCTATAAGGAGAAGGAAGCCATTGTTGTTGGCTTGGAAACCTTGCATGCAAGGTTAACTATCATCCATCCATCCTCTCAATATCAAGCTCACTTTCTCTTCTCTTGAGGGAAACTTCCTTGTGTATTCTGTTTCAGTCTAAGTGTGGTTGAGAGTTAGGGAACTTAACCACATACAGCATTGATGCCCCTCTCTGGACTATTTGTGTGATTTGTTTGAATGTTTGCATGTGAAAATCAAACCACAAAATAAAGTGGCAGTGGCTTTTTGGTTCGTCCAGCTCTGGACAGTCCCCACAATTTTGTGATTTTTGGAAGATCTAACTGTTGGTTTTTCATGAAATTTGTTTTGAATAAAAATAGATACAAAATGGAGCAACTTTTATTTTGACACTTTCTTGAGATAACTTCGTTTCAAGGTTCATCCGTGACCCACAAAGTTATTGTTCTATTTTTCAAGTTTCCCTGGAACATGTCTCGATTTTTCTTAAATTCGTAATTGTACACTTAATGTTTTGTTTTCATTTTTGTGCCACTAAAAACTAGACAAAACAAGCTTTTTAACCGTGTAATTTACAAAAAATTACCATGCCCAATTTCTAAATCAATTTTTCGAAGAGAGACAGAGCAATGGTTTTGAAACTCTGCTGGAGCTCAAATTTCAGGTTGTAAGGAAAAATTTTCGGGGAGCAATTGGGATAGAATTGGAAGGCGTGGGATACCATTTTAGAAAGATACAGATGTTATCTCTATACTATAAAAATTTCAATTCAAAATTCTTTTGGGAAGTACTAGAAAATAAAGTTTCTTCAAAACATGTTTCTGGAAAGGATTTAACTAACCTGACAATTAGAGTTTCTTTGGTTGATTACAAGTTGGTAAGCTCCTTCAAGAGCTTATCAAATGGGTTTTGATTAAATTTGTTATGGGTAGATGAAATCTTGATTGAAGCTTGTTTTGATATTGGTTAAGGTTCATCCTAGTTGATTTCATAGCAAAAGTGGAGTAGAGATCATTCTTAAATCACCAAGTCTCCTCCATAGCTTCTTCTTCTTCAAGGTTTTTGGATCAATTTCATAGGGAAAGGGAAGCTTACAATTTTCATATATTCTTTGGTATATGAATCTGTTGTGATGTGTATTGATTTTTGAAAGTAATCTTTTGATAAATTGTTTGTGATATAAGTGATTGAGTGGAAGTATATGATAGTTGAAAACAAGGTGCTTGTTGTCTGGTGCATTATTGTATGAACATGTGTTAGTGTTTTTATGATAACTTTGGCTGTGGTTAATGAAATTGAATTTGGTTTGTTGGAAATGAAAATAGACATCCGGGACTACAGTTTTGGCACAATAATTGTCCAAAAATATTGAAAATCAAAGGAGTTATGATTCTCGAAATTTGACCGTCCAGTCAAGAAAACGTGAATGAACATCGTACCTTGTTTTGCAATTCTGTATTTCTACAAAAATCGTATTCAAAAACGACTTATATGGTTAGAAAATAGACATCTCAAGACTTCTAACAGTATATGGCATGCTTTCTAATTCATTATATTTCTATTTCGAAAGTTTCCTTGAAACTGACCCATCTGCAGTGAAGAAAATCTGTTTTCAAGATTTTTGAAAATTTTGGTTCACTTTCTACAAGATGACTTAGAGATTATTATTTTCATTCTTTAAAATTATATTTCCGGTGGGTTGAGATTTTAAATGAAACCAAGTTTTTACAATATGGTTGAGATTTTAAACATAAAAGTGAACTATCTGTATTAAAAACAGTTTTGGCTTTTGCTCATTAAAATGAGTATTGTTGTTTTTGTAAATATTTGATTATCTGGCGCTTAAGCGAGGTAACTTGCTGAAAGCTAAATTTCTATGGTTTCTAATGGATTTCTATTTTTTTTATTGTCACAAATGGATGAATGATATGTTGAATTATAAATGAATATGTTAAATTGAGGTATTTATATGTACATGAAGAAATATAAATTATTATTTGTTGAATGTGATATTAAAGAGATTATGATATTTTGAGAAATTGAAATGGAACGTTGATGAGATAATGATATATATGATGTGTATGTGAATTATGTGTTGGAATCATCCCTATATGTTAAAAAGGAGTTAGTTATGTCCTTTGGGAAGACTTTTATAGAAAAATGATATACTTGGGAGGGGGAGTTTCACGCCAGAACTCCGGCTCACTAAAGCGACCCGGGGGTCTCGCCTAGTAGGATATCTTTCCAAGTACCACCCCTATGTTTTGACTCCGAATGGCATGTTGGAGTATTGAGAATTACTTCCCAAGAGGTTTAGTGACTCTTTTAGTGTATAGGGGATGGATTGTTGTTGTGGTTAAAGATTGTGGATTGTTGAGATGTATTTGGATACTTAAGTCAAGCCATTGGAGATAGCGGGTACGGAGGTACTATATCTCAAACTGTAAAAGACTCCAATTATGTTTTGTCACTGGAATACAATGGGTGCACACAGTTGGTGCACAGAAATATTTCGAATATTGTATTTGCACAGTTGGTGCGTAGGTGTGCATAGTTGGTGCACAGGCATACGAGTAGGCATGTAAGTTAAGGGTGACTTGGTGGGCTCACAACCTAGTGCTGGGGATTTTCATGGTAGCTAACGGGAATGGGCCTATATAATAGACGAGTAGGCGTATCCCTATAGATGTAAGGTCTTGCAAACCTGCAGAGGTAAGCCACTAAGCCAATATAGCACTTGTCTATTTTCAATAAAACCACACTTTCCTTATAGGGTCAGCTCAAGGGACTCTCTGAATGGTCAAAATGTACAGACTATGGTAGGGGATGGGGCCTATGAGGGACCGCTCATATGATGTTGAAACTCCACGGAGTAGAGTCAGTCTTATTGACTAAGGTTGTCTAGTGGTTTATGTTGTACATCACCTTGTGATGATGGTTGTTGGTGGTTGTCTTATGTTGAGATTATGACTTTTGTTAAATGGATATAAACCATGAGATTTGATTATTCATGGTAGTAATTGGTAATAGAACTATGTTGTTGTTGATTATGTTGAGGATTTATGTTATAACTCTGTCGTATGAATTAGTTGAGATGGTTGAACCATGATGGTGTTGTTTATTGGTGTTTATTGATGAACTAAGTTTTGATATAAGTTTATAAACTAAGTTGTGTGTAGAGTTTTCAGTTATTATGTATAATATTATATTGAAGTATACAAAGTTTGGTTCTCTTTCTATTCCTTAATAATTTGGAAATTTACTTATGTACTTATATGCATAGTTTTGTTTGATAAGCTTACCCTTGTGCTATTTGCACTTGTGATTTGTGCCTGTGATGATCTTGGACGTCGTGTTCGAGGGAACAGATGGCTTTCCAAGTGGATTCTTCCTCTTGGAGGTTTATTAGATGGAGTGAGAATGGGATTGAGATTTAATCTCTTCCTTCTTTCATTTGTTTAGTCTTTTGTATAGAATGGACCAGCATAGGATTTTTATGTGGTTACCTTGTAAGAGAAGTATGTACATGTGGTTTATATTTTAAGTTTTGAATTGTATCAATATTGGTTTTGAAATTGAGAAAAATTTATACGGTATTTTCATAAATAAACTAATGAAAGTTTGATTTTTTTGAAATTGAATAAAATGAAATCCTTGTTGATAGTTATGTAACGAAGGCGGATCGTTACAATAATTATAGAATTCTTTTTTGCATTAAGTGCAATCATATAATTTCACGTCGCAAAATCTGTATTGCAGCAACTACAATATGACCGCAACTGCAACTGCAATCGTCACCACCACTGCAATTTAGAATTATGGATAGAACAATAATTTAGTTTGTTGTATGCGTAGTTTATTTTTCCATTCTGAGCTCTGAAACCGACAAATTATATTCCAGAATTAGCAAGCGTATGGCTCAAATTATATTTTTATGAAATAATAATTTAGTTTGTCGTATTCGTAGTGTATTGTCTATTTAAAGGTTCCATCAATAATGATAAGGTTGTATAACCACTTCTACATTTTCTTTGTATAGTTATTAAGAGATGGTTCTAAAGGGTAAAGTGATTACAGAACTTGAGATCCGATCAACTGCTGCCAAGTTCTTCAATGCTTATGCAAGGCAACTCCACAATTTGTCAAACATTGTTGACAATGTGCATGATGGCGAGTTGCATGAAGGTGATTGGCATGACATTGGCTCTGTTAAGAGCTGGACTTTTACCACAGGTAATTATACTTTTAGTAACTCAATTATGAAAATAAAAACGGGAGTCAATTGTTTTCATTCGAATTAATTCTCATATACAGATTCAATTTTTCAAACTCGATCATCTTAAGAAAATTATGGTGTTTTAGGTCCCTCAATTTTCTGTTAAAATTGGTCATAGTTCTTATCTTTAAAAATGATGATTTTGATCTTCAATGAATTTCGTCCCTCCTCCTATTATCCTAAGTTTCATAAAGAAGAACGAAATTCACTAATTATTAGAAATAGAAAGACCAAAATCATCATTTTTATAATATAATTAAAATCAATTTTGACCGAAAATGAATTGATGAACTTAAATTGAAATACATTTTTGGTATGTTTGGATTTCGTGTAGGAGGGTCTATAAAAGTATGTTTTGAAAGTAAAATTTTGTCTGAAAACTCAGTTTTGAATAAGTAAGATCTGGGATACTTTTACAAACTCAATTTATAAACTTAAGTTAGACTCAAACTCAAATTTGTAAACTTTAATCCAAACATACACTTTCTCCTTGTGATGTTAATTAATTGTGCAAGTGGGTCTATTACTCTAATCCCACATTTTTTTTTTCTAATGTTAAATCTTGTGAACAACTACAGAAGGGAAAGTGACAACATATAAGGAGAGCATTGAAGCTATTGATGATGAGAACAAGTCAGTGTCATTCAATATCTTCGATGGAGACGTTGGTGAGGACTACAAGAATTTTAAGATCCACTTGCAAGTGATTGATAAGGAGGAAGGTGGTGCTATTACTAAATGGACTATTGAATATGAGAAGCTGAATGAAGATACTAAACCTCCATATCGCTTCTTGGACATTATCAATCTTGCTACTAAAGATATTGATGCCCATGCTCTGAAGGAGTAGGTAGCAACAATAATGCAATATAGAAAATTAAGTTAAACAAATAAAAAAGAATGTGTTCAGCATGAGGTGGAGTGCTTAATTATCTAAAATGTCAGTGTGAAATATGATTTCTAAAGAATAAGAAGTTGATTTGTCATAAGTATAGGGTGAACAAGGAGAAGCCAATCAATGTATTCTTCAGTGTGTTAAAATGAGTGAACTAAATATTATATTAGTATGTTTGCTTCTTTGGCTTATCGTTCCCATATTTACCGAGTGAATTCGAACTTGGACTAGCTGATTAAAATCTTTTAATTTTTTTATTTTTCTTTCAATTTTAAGTCACTATCAAAGAATCAAAGCAGAAAAATAGGAGTAGTTGTTAATTAATTAATTACCATAAAAATCATTGATTTTGTATTGGTGATGAAATAAATGGACAATGATGGAAGGTAAACACTTGATTTACGTATTGGTGATGCAATTAATGGATATACATGACATAGAGTACGTTTTTGAATGGGATAATATAAATACTAACTTCTTGAATGCCTTAAATATTCGTTCTAGCTGATTCCATCCATCGTTTGGCATTTTGTGAATGAGGCATTACAAGCCGGTGGTTTTCCACAAACACTTACTAGCCTCAGTTTGAGAAACAACTTGGGATGTTTCTACATTTGCATTATTAGTGGGGCAGGGATACATTATAAACTTTGTTTTATGCCTCCTGCTCTCAATCCGGCACTGATTGTGCTATGATTGGAGGGCATCTAATAATATATTATTCTTCGTTTATCCAAAAAAAAATCATTACTATAAAAAAAATTAAATGATTGATCTTTTGAAATAATATATATATATATATATACATATATATATATATATATATAAAATATTACCTTACAAATATGTATACCATTCTTCTGCTAAAAGACAAGATGTATGGCAAGATTTTTTTTGGAATCATTCAAAATATATGCTAATAAATACAATAAGATATAGATGATAAGGTGAATTCCATTATATCCTTGTTGGGAATCATTTGAATTTTCTAGACACTTACACACTGTGTAAGCAATAAAAGTCATTATCACAAACTAGGAGTGCCAAAATGGGTTTAATCCAACAGTTCAACCTGCATAATCTGTTCATACGGGTTGGATTGTGTTGAGATTTTTAACCTTCCAACCCACATAATCCTGATGCAGGTTGGATTGGGTTGGATTGACCCGTTCAATTCACCAATCTTTTTTTGTAATTTTTTCTTAAATTACATTTAACGCTTACACTTTTTTATAATAGTCATCTCTTAGATATTTTCTTGATGTATTAGTTTTATAACATTTTTTCTCTTTATAAATTATATTTATTATAAAATTTGAAAAAAAAAATTAAGACAAATAAAATGATTAAGTATTTTTTAAATTTTTTTAAAAAAATGGATTGACGGGCCAACCCAACCCGTAACCTGTCACATGTTGGGTTACGTTGAGATTTTCAACCAAATAAAGAAACTGGTTTAACCCAACTCGATTTGTTTTTTATGGAGTTAAATGTGGACTGCGTTGACCTGTTTGACACCCTTACCATAAAGTTAGGTGCATTTTAGCTTAAAGCTAGCCAATAAAATTTTGTCCATCATGTGATATATATGATCAGAAGCTAGCCAATAAAATCTCTTTATTTTTAAAATTAAGCAAATTTAGTACATAAATCAATTTCCTTTTACTTCAAACCTGCCAAAACTGCTTACCGTTGGCTCACAAGAACCCCCTCCACCCCTGGGAACTCAAGTTTACATGAATCTTGGATGTGGTCTCTCCATCTACCAGAACATATTAAACACTTTCTATGGTTAACTCACCATAAATCTATTCCTACTAACAGTTTTCATCTTCACAGACACATTGCTTCTGATTCTTTTTGTTGCAGGTGCGGTCTTTTTGAGGAATCAATTCTGCATCTCTTGAAAGATTGCGTTAAAGCCAAATTAATCTAGAGCACTCTGAATGTGGACGTTGCTCTTCATGATTCTGACTTGGATAGTTCTCATTGGTTGCGCAGGCTTGTGACGTTATAGTTTTCCTGCTCCTTATTTGAAGGATAAGCTATTCGCTGATGCTATAGGCGTCCTCTTTCTTCGTTGTAATTGGTCTTTTACTTTACTGAAGCATAAAAAAAAAAAAAAAAAAAACTCTCAAGTTATTATTTTCTATCTAAATATTTGGAAATTTAATCGTTTACGAAGAATTTGGGATATGACATAATTTTAAAAGTTTAGAAGCAAAACATTTAGTGAAATTTTGACAAAAATTGAAGAATTTTATAGGATGTAAGATTAAAACTTGAAGAAGGAATTTTTTTTATATTTTTTTTATTTTAAATGAAATTTGATATTTTTGGTTACTGAGTTTTGAGTAAAAGAAATTTTTAATCAATTCATTTTGTGAAAATTTAAGTAAAAAATATGAGAATTAAAAGGTTAAGTAAAAGAAAATTGACAAAGAGACTTAACTACCTTAAAAAAAATTAGAGAGACCAAAATGATACATAATTTAAACTAAAAGGCTAAAAAACAATTAAATCTAAAGTTTAAAAGGACTAAATGAGAAATTATGAAAAATAAATAAAAATTACCATTTGATAACAAATTTTTTTTTATAAGAACTCGTTTAAAATAAATTAAAAATCAAAGTCAAATAAAAAACATAAAAATTATTTTATTGGAAATCATTTTTAAAAATTAAATAAAAATAACGTGAATTTTTTTGAAAAATAATAAAGACCCGACCCATCTAGAAAAATCTTGAAATGGGTCAATCCACATTAATTCTTAGACCTCTAGTTTTAATATTTTATCAACCCGAGTCAAATGTGCAAAGCTTCTTGAACCGATTTACATTATTCAAAATTGGAACATAAAACTCTAAAAAATAAAAAAAATAAAAAAAAGAAGAAAAATGGAACAAAAGCGATGCCGTTTTGCTTCAACCCCATTAATTATCGTTCTAATTAGTTCGTCAGATGGGTTCATTGATTTTTTTTTATTTATTTTTCATCCTATTTTTTCTCAGGCTTCCGTTTTTTCAAATTCTTCATTTTTTTTTCTTTTTATTTCCCCAGCTTTCAGATTTTGTATGCAAGAGGTAATATAGTGATTAAGTGTAATTTGGTTAGATTATGAATTTAATCTTACATATTGAAGTCGATGACGAAAATAAGATTGTAAATTTGCCGTTGTTGAGGATCGAACCCGATCTACCTCAATAGTCAATAACATCCAAAAACTTAGCGGTAAATGAAACACGCGTCTAAAACTTCAACAGTTGTAAAGTTGATAACTATTATCAATAATATTTAAAAATCTTGAAAATAAAATTAAAATACAAAAAATTCGCCGTTGCCGGGGATCGAACCCGGGTCACCCGCGTGACAGGCGGGAATACTTACCACTATACTACAACGACTTGATGTTAGACTTTCGAAATTAAAATTAATTATTATAAAATCAATTGTGTGAAAAGTGAAAACCATACTGAAGGCATTTGAAATCGAGTAAATGAAAGCAACCTTCTCTTTAAGGACGCCAAGAGGATATTAGAATGGAATCAGTCACGTGCTTCAAAAGGTCTATTCATTAGGTGATTTTTTATTTTTTTATTTATTTTTGGTACATATTCACTACCGCTTTGTTTGGTTTTAACACAAAAATAAGTAGGAAAGAAATAGAAATAAGGTGTGACTGTTTTGTATAAGTGATTTATCGAATGGTTAAGTTTGAAATAGGTGATGCTTATATGATTTATTTCTCTCTTCTCATTCAGTCCCAGTTAGATAGGGGTCGTCAATGTTAAGTGGAAAAATACTTTATTATCCCTACTTTATTACCACTATTACCCACTATCCGTCACTCAATTGAAAAAATTGATTGTTAAGATTGCACAGTCGATTTTGCAAATGCAACACACTGTCGGTCATTAACTATAATCGATTATTTCAATTACATAATCGATTAAATTCACCAATTTAATCGATTATATATGAATGTTAATCGATTATTCATGGTCAGCGGGCACGACTATAGTAAGGGCAGAATTGTATTTTTATTCAGTTATTTAATTTTCTCTTCTTATTTCATTCATATTAAACAACTTTACAATATTATTTTCACTTTATTTCTCACATATTTCTCTTAAAACAAACATTCTACTTTATTTATATTATATTTCTCCTTTTTCAAAATTATTTCTGTTTTATTTTCATCTATTTTATTTCTCTCCTCACAAGTAATCAAACAGAGCTTAGGTGATTCATTTTATGGTAAAAATATGTTTCTAATTTTGTAAAGAGAAATCTTAGAAATATACTCTTTTGTACATAATTTTATTATTTTATTATTAACTGAAATTCATTAAAAATTAAAAAATCTATAAGTCTCACTTTTTATTTAATAAAATTTATTTATAATTTTTTAGTTTTCAATAAATTTTTATTAATACTAGAGGGTATGTTACATAATAAGTGTTTTAAAGAATATGTTGTTAACACTCCTATTTTTTAGAAGAAAAAAATATATATCTCAAAATATCCACAAAAGTTTAATACGTTTTTAATTCTTATATTTCAAGAAGAAGAAAAATTTAGTGTACGAGGGACTAAAATACATCACTCTTGTTAAATGTAGAAGCTAGAAAACATATTTACAGTTCATTTTAAGCTGGGTACTGTTGGTGGTGCCAAGTGCCAAATGATGGTTTTGCTTTTGCTATATTGTATCCTTGGAAGACTATCTAATTCTGTAAGTTGGGAACAACTTAATGTTTCGTTTTATTGTATTGAAGTTACAACTTGTCTTGCAAGAGTTCCAAGTGAACCCAACAATTAAGTCAAATTTTTTATCAGTTTTATTGGATAGTCAATTGGGCTTCTGCTATCCCAATTCATTTGATGATTGATGTGATAGAGAAATTATTATTTGCGAAATAATGGCTTTTATGTTTTGTATCATTAGTTGTGCTCAAATCCTAACTTATAAGAATTTGCAAGATGATATTTGGGATGGAAAGAACTTATTCCAAATGAACCTTAGGTAAATGGGAGTGTCTCATACTAGCTTAATGGTGTTCTTCATATGAATCTATGATGAACCAAGTTGTTGAAGGCTTGAAGGTAAAGGTATGGAGGTGGTCCAACCTAGTTTAAAGGAGAATATTAGTTATCTTAGGGTATTTAAGCAAAGGCAAATTGAAGCTCAAAAGCAACCTTGTTTCAAGCTTGAACTTAGTAGAATGCACAATGGTCATCAAATGTATGGGTTTGGTAATGTCAGCATAATAATAAACTCTCTAAATCAAAAAGTATATATCCAAAATGAAGAAACATGGTCTTTGGAATCTCTTCAAGGCTTGCTAGAGTTGCAGAATAAGACCCTTAGTAAAAGGTATATACAGTATACTAAATTCTGCATTGGCCAATGTGAATTAACATCTTAGTTCTTAGGTACTTTATTACTCTAGGTTTCATGTACAAGTTAATTTCACTTTCTCACTATCGAGGGCTTCGAATGTTGCGGTTTTCTTATGTTTTGTTCTGTGCAACTTTGTGTTTGATAATAAGCAGAATAGGTAGATGTAGAGTGATATTAAAAACAAAAGGAGGCTTTGAGCTAAATTATTTAAACATTTTTTGCTTTTACACTTTGTTTCTCAATCAGTGATTTCCACACCTTGGTATAGTGGAATCATCTATGCAACAGGCTAAAGGCTTGTTGACTAGACAGTTTAGTGCCCAACATTGATATTCCTCATTGTGCAGATGCACACTATTCATGGAATGTGATTAGATGATGCATAATCATCTTCCAAAAGAAATTGAAGGATTTCTTGGGATTCCTACATGAGACAATCGATACTTTTTTCTCAAATAGATGGTCAAAACTTTGTCCAGATTTGAGAATCCTACTGCAATATCCACTAGAGATTAGAATTTGTTAAAGAAAGAACAACATGATTCTTTTGTTCTTTGCAAGCAATGTGAAAATTTGTTGGATTACAAGTGTGAAGATGGAGTCCCACATTTGGTAGAAATAGGCAAGTTTAGTAATATATAAGTGAGGAAGACCCACAAATCTAATGTCTTAAGATTTTGGGTTGAAGGTGGTGTCAAGTTCACTTATGTGGTGTGCTCATGGTCCATTGGTGAAAATTTTCCCGATGTTTAATCCCCCTCGATGCACAACAAAAGTAAACAAATTGTTAATATGTTTGTTATGACCTATATTTATTTTCTTAAGCTTGAATAATCGATGAAGAAAATTAGCATACCAAAATAAGTTATTTTAAGGCTGTTAATTAAACTCAAGAGTGGCAATTACTAATGCTTGGCAAAATGTGAATTTGCAGGCCTAAAACAGTGACTTACTTTGTTTTTAAAATTGGTGTTGTGGTAACTTTCTTGAAACAAAAATTTCCAAAATATTCTAGATCCTATTGCTGATGGAAAAATTTTATTTCAATGGTTACAATTTGCAAATGAGAGCCCTATTGCTGTTGGAAAATCTTTATTTAATTTATATAATTAAAATTTATAATAAATAAATAATTTTAATATAGAAATTATATTATAAATAAAATTTGTAATAAATAAATATTCTTAAACATATAAACTATATTTTAAATTTATGATATTTAATTTATATAAAATTCAATTTAAACCTAAATATATTGAAAGGGATAAATTGAAAGAAATAAGAGGTTAAAAAAACTTCTAAAAATATTTTTAATTTATAGACAATTTCTATGATGAACCCACAAAACATGTGATTCATCCGTGAATTATAATTTTAACACCATTAGATATACTCCCTTCATCCTTATTTATAAAACCATTTTAACTAATTCACACCCTTTAAGAAAAAGGCTTAATTGCAATTTTTACTCCAAACTTTTTAATTTTTGGCGAATTTTACCTCCAATAAATTAATTTGGCGCATTTTACCCCCAACTTTTTAATTTTTTGCGGATTTTATCCTCAACAAATTAATGTGGCGCATTTTACCCCCAACTTTTTAATTTTTGGCAGATTTTACCCCCAACAAATTAATGTGGCTCATTTTACCCCCAACTTTTTAAAAGTTGCAAATTTTACCCCTTACAGTTTAGGGTTTAGGATTTAGGATTTTTGGGTAAAATTTGCAACTTTTAAAAAGTTGGGGGTAAAATGAGCCACATTAATTTGTTGGGGGTAAAATCTGCCAAAAATTAAAAAGTTTGGGATAAAATGCGCCACATTAATTTGTTGGGGTAAAATCCGTCAAATATTAAAAAGTTGGGAGTAAAATGCCCCAAATTAATTTGTTGGGGTAAAATTCGTCAAAAATTAAAAAGTTGAGAGTAAAAATTGCAATTAAGCCTAAGAAAAATAGTTAGTTTAGTTCATCATATTAAATTCGTCAATAATGATGTGAATTATTCTTCCAAAAGTATCCTTAACTTTTTTTTTTTTGAAATCAATCATCCCTCCACTTAATTGCTTCTTATATAATCAATTAATGTTTGGAGAGAGAATAATAACTAATTAAGAGTACTTGAGGAAAAAAATAATTAATGTATCTAGAAATTAGAAAAGGGTCTTCTAAAAAGGGACAATCAATTTTCTGAAAAGGGTCTTATAAATAGGAACGGAAAGAGTAATATAAACTAATAAATGGTTTTTAACTAATGAGAAGAATAAATTTAAACCTAAATACTACCTCTGTGCCTAAATATAAGATTTTTAACTAATTCACATCTTTTAAGAAAGTTGGTTACTTTAGATAGTAGCATTTAATTTTGTTAGCAATTTGTATTATTTTCCAAACCCTTAAAATTATGGGACTCATTATCTCTCTTTTCACTTAATTACTTTTTACCTAATTATAATTATTGTATGCTACTCTTCTTCTCTAATCTTTACAAGAGAGAGTGAATTTATCATAATTGATTTGTAGTATTTATGGTAAAGTAATTAAAGATATTTTGGTTAAAAAAATAATTAATATAAAAGACAACATAAAAAAAGTCTTATAAAAAGATAAACAAATTTTATAAAAGAGTTTATATTTAAAAAAGGAGGTAATATATTAAAAAAATTAAATTGAAAGAGGTTAAAAACATCTATAGAGAAAAGCCATCGCCTAGAAGCCGTCTAATAAATATATGGAGAGAATATATGTCATGACAGCGGACAGGTTTGATTCCTGCTGCACCAAAACTTAAGTAAGTTGCGCACCTTCGTTCCCGTTTCCATGTTTCCATTCACTATTTTCCCATAATTTCTCTTTTTTTCTTCAACCCTACTGTTCCTTTCCATGTCGTTTTTTGCATAACCACATTTTTATTTATTTATTTATTTATTTATATTATATATACATTTTCTCTGAAAATGCCTCATCTTACCATTTTCTCTAATTCCCTTTGACCTGTGCATCACAAACCCACGTTTTCTCGCACATTCTCTCTCTGCCACCATCAGATATAATTTCTTCTCGCTTCCTTTCTCCCCCTCTCTCTCTCTTTTTCTCACAATCTCGTTTTTTCGGAGCTTGCCAACGTTGTACTTACTGTCGGTGAGTTCCTGCTTCTGATTACGCGTTTTTTTTTTTTTTTTCTTCTTAATTTTATTTTTTTAATTGCTTATCTTAATGCGTTAATTTGGTTTAAATGGTGTTTTAAGTTGCTGTAGTTTTTTTTTTTTTTTTTTTTATTTCATTTTGTTTTGTTTTTTGTGTACGAAAAAAATGAGCGTTTACAGAGTTCCCGATCTTTGGGAATTGTGATGGGAGGCTCGTGAATGTGTTGATTGTGTGAGAATTTTGGGTTGTCAGTGATGTGGTGAAAGGAAATGGATTAGTTTTGAGGATTTGTGAGTTTGGTTTGTGGTGCTGGTGCTGCTAATTGGATGGTTCTACAAGTTCCTGTGGTCATGATTGTGTGGTTTAATTGTTGCTGTTTGAATGCATGCTACTTTGGATTTTGAATGGTCTTTGTGCAGTGAGTTGCTATGTTGTTGTATGTACTACTTTAAGGTTTGCTGGTAGAATAAGATGTTATCATGTGTATGTATGTAGTCAGGGGTTTGATCCCAGGTCTGTGTATGGGAGAGAAGAGGTCACCCCTTATTTGGATCTTCGTAGCTCGAGAGATTAGTCTCTGGCTCTCGGCTAGGGTACGTTGGTCATAGAAAAAATGTTATTGTGTGTAATTGTGCACATTTAGTTGGTGTGTGTTTGGATTAACTTATTGTGGGAAAATAGCCGCCTTCTTTTGGTGGTTTTGGAGAGAGCTTTTGAAAAAAAAAAAAAAAAGATATTTACCTAAAATGAATTGAAATGGTGAGCAGGTAGTTACATGTTAAGTAATGTATTGTGAATTAATAAGATATCTTTTGTGCATTGAATGAGTTGTTAACTCCTTGGTATCTGTTTCCTCTTGAAGCATTCCCTGGTAAGAATCAGATCATTCAGAAACCTTGATTTGGACCTGAATAAAGGGATCGAATTAGACAATATGAAGGAATTTATTGGTAATAATGGAAAGAATCAACTATCACTCAATTACAGGTTATTTTGAAGAGGATATTGTGCAGGAAATTCTATGTCTTCAGTTACAAATTCTTCACATGTGCTTAAAAATGATGGCATTCCAGGTCAAGGCTCCGAGATTCTAGGAAGGTAATGCATTGATGCTTATAATATTATTTTGATAAAAATTCCTTCATTGTTGTATATCTTCCCTTTTTAAGATTATCATTATATTCTGCAACTGTTCCATTAAAGTTCTTTACCATACTCTATTTTTATGTTTTATAAAGCTTTAAAAAGAATGATCACACTCATTTCCATTCCAATCGACTGCGAATCAGTAAAATTCTGACCTTCGGTCTCCCGAGTATGGTTATAACCTACCTGGATTCATCAAATGTCTTGCATATTCAATGTCATTTTCTTAATAATAGAAGTATACACTTATTAAGAAGAAGAGAATATATTTTACAAATAATTTGGAGGATAAGGGATCCATCTTAAGGATAGTGATTGTGGTGTTTTTTATTGGAAAATTTTGGTCCCTGATATGTTGTTGCTTATTCTTTGGGTGTGTTCTTCAGTATTTTGCTTGAGCTATGTTCAAACTTACAATCTGTTATGTTCAAATTGTGATGTAATAAATTTGTTGATGTTTGCATTGTAGGCAAAAATTTGAAACACAACTGGCTCAAAGAAATTTCCAAAGCAATGATGCACACATTCACATACAGGACCAAAACACCATGGTAATAAAGTAAAACAGTATTTTTTTACAGGACATTTTGGTACATGAAAAAGTTGCTAGAAGGCATCACTATGCATTCTTGCATTTATTTTTTCTTTGAAAGATACAAGGTGCTTCATACAATTCCATCAGATTATAAGTTCATTTGCAGGAACTTTATTCACGAGCTAGGGAGCAAGAAGAGGAGATCCTCTCCCTTCGTGAACAGATTGCTATTGCCTGTATGAAGGTACGAAATGTATATGTGTATGACAGTAATATCTTCATCTTTGGCTTTTGAGGAAATTAACTAAATCTAATGGCAGCAGGAACTGCAGCTGTTGAATGAGAAATGCAAACTGGAGAGGCAATTCTCTGAACTAAGAATGGTTAGTCAATGTCTTTGTAAGTTATAGTTATATTTTAGCATCTTACTTAAATAACATTAATTTTAAACTTTGAATGTCACATTTTTTATTAGGCAGTTGATGAGAAGCAAAATGAAGTTATCTCATCCGCATCTAATGATTTGGCTCGAAGAAAAGGTTATCTTGAAGAAAATTTAAAACTTGCTCATGATTTGAAAGTAAGTCTAGTTTCATGATGATATCAGTATTTTATTGACCCTCTTTTTGTTATTTGATTGTTTTGCTAGTTTTATGGCTATTTTTTATTGGCAATGATGCTGTCTTTAATATTTTAAAGTTTATATATATATATATATATATATATGGGATAGGATCCATTTACACCAGGTGTAAGTCTATAGACTTACACGAAATCCTCTCCGTTAAATCATATTAATCTCACGGTTTATAATATCTCAATTTAAAAACAAAAAAGAAATATAAAATAAGTCACGTGATCTCCTCTTTAAGCGTCTTCCTCCATTTTTTTGTTCGCACGATAAAAAAAATCATGTTCTTTCATGATTTAACACAATACAACACTGATGACCTGAAATTGGACCAGATCTGGATTTCGGACTGCGACTCAACATCCCCCTCCACCCCATCATCATCTCAGACGGACTTGAAGTGCTATAGTGATCCTCCCACTCAAAATTCGTCGCCATAAGCACATTCTATAAATTTATAAACTAAATTTTCAGAATTCATATTACGTTACTTCACACATTTTGAGTAAATCAATTGAAGCATTACACACACATAGCCAATTGAATTCCTAGTTTCCCACCAATTGAATTTGCGCTGATCCAAAAATATAGTCATACTTTATCAATTGAATTCTCATTTATCAGGTACAAAGAACCCGATTGAACTGAAAATTGAATGAATCAATTAAAGCCAATTGAATTTGGCAGGGACAGAAACAAATCCCTGCATCGAAAAGAAAACTATCAATTGAAGCCACCGATAGGATTTCGAACTATGGTTAAGTCACGTGACTGCAATTTTTTTTAGTTGATTTTGGTAGTGCATGCTGTTGTGGAAACAACAATGGGGAAGAAGAGGAAGTGAAACAAATCGATCGGGAAGAACAAAACAATATTGAAGAGAGAAGCACGTGACTCATTTACTTTTTTATTTTATTTTTTAAGTGAAATAATCTGAACCATTGGATTAAATGAAATTAACGGGTAGGATTTGGTGTAAGTCTATAGACTTACACCTGGTGTAAACGGATCCTATCCCTATATATATATATATGAGGAGGGATCCACTTAATCCTCACCATTCATTTTCTTGAAATCTAATGGTCAAGATTAGAAACTCATTATAAGTATTAGATTTCAAGAAAATGAATGGTGAGGATGAGGAGTAACTCTGTTAGAGTTACTCTTGTAATAAGTGGATCCCTCCTCTATATATATATATATATATATAAACTTTACTTTACTCATGTACTTCTGGTTGCTGTTATTGATGTACATTATTCTTCTAGGCTGTAGATGATGAGAGATACATCTTCATGTCATCTATGCTGGGGTTGCTCGCTGAATATGGTCTTTGGCCTCGTGTTATGAATGCCTCTTCAATATCCACCTGTGTAAAGGTATGAAATATGTGGTCCTGTATATGATAGGTTAAACATCATAATGCATTGATCTTTTCCATGTCCTGTACTCATGTCATGTCACTAGTTACATGAAATGTGAAGTGGCCCTTGAATGCCAATTTTTGTTTGAGTTGACAACAAATTCAAGGACATGGATTAAGGTTGAATAATGATCCTTAGAGACCAATGCATTGATCCATGGATTGTTCATATACATATTTGGTGTAGTGAAGAGCTGTTTGCTTCAGAATTTGATATGCTAATGTAATATCTGATTTTATAATATGCGGATTCCACTATTTATTTGTTAAGGATGGAGAGAAAATCCACCAAAAAGGAAATTTGACTAGAGCCTTCTTATTTGTGTGGGGATATTGGGATAATATTACATACATCTCCCATCTCTTTTGTTTTGAGTGGGATACTGTGTCCTGTTACTTAATACACTGTCTGACAGTGTCTAACTAATGAATAAAATGACAATTTTAGCTCAACAATTGAAAAACCCTGAACCTCACAGCCCCCCCTCTGGAAATCATTTTGGGATCATCGACAGCAACTTTCCTCTTCTACTATGCTAGGAACAAGGCTTTAATCTATCATCTATCATCTGATACTGATTGAGCATGTGGTGGATGGAGGTAAAAAAGGTGTTGTAAGACATTTAAATGTATATATAGTTAGATAGTTAGATTAGATTAGATAGTTAGATACATTGTATAAGCTAAACAAAATCATTTAATTACGGTATTGGGATAACTATAATTTGTGTATTTATTACTTTTGGTCTATATTACTCAGCTTCACTGTGTTGTTTAAGCACATGGATTTCACCACATCTTGTTTTTTTGCTTCTAAAGCCTTATCTGAGGTAACCCTATTCCTTGCCTACTCAATGGATCCATTGGCCTTTGCTTTTATGTTTGCTTTGCTAAATTGTATCTCGCTTTGACTTCTGACCTTAATTTGTCATGACATCCTTCTGGCAATGTCTTTTCCCGTTTGCCACCAGCCTGAGTCAGTTACCTTATTGATGATTACTTCCATTGTACTTGGTCATATTTATTTAAATTTGGCCTGAGGCGTTCTCTGTTTTTCAAAAATTTCATAATGAAATAAAAACACAATTTGGTGTCCTCATTCACACTTTGAGTATTATGTTAGGAACCAAAACAGAAATGGAAGAGGAAAGAAAGATTTTATTGAATTGATTGGAAAGAACAGGAAACAGGAGAGAGATCTCTCCTCCAAGGGTTTCCCTTTCACTAAGGATTTCTCTTTCACAAATGATAACCTAATTGAATGAACGCTTTCCTCTTGATTCCCCATATTTATTTCTAACTATGATAACTAACTAAATTAACTACTCTAACTGTCTGTAACTAATTTTCCCTTCCCATCTTTCTAACTCCCAACAGATTATGCCCATGAATACTTATCTCAACCATTTCAAACATTTATAACATATCATAACATTTTTCTCCAAACATCTTGTGCTTGTACTTCTCAACAAAATGAGGTTGCTAAATGCAAAAATCAACATATTATTGAAACCACCTAGACACTCTTCTTGGCAATGTGGGGTTTTGTTATTCTTATTGCATGCTATCTCATTACTTGAATGCCCTCCTCTATCCCTAACAACAAGTACCACATTTTGTGTTGTCTCCTAATCAATTTTTGGCATTCTTTGGCACCCTAAGAGAGAGAATATCTTGTCAATTATGAAAGAACCAAGGCCTTTGGCTTGGGAGGTGCAGTGCTTCAAAGAACTACTGAGTATGTGAGTATTTTGCAGGGGGGGGGGGGGGGGGGGGGGAGTGTTGTGAAACACGTAAATAGTGTCTAGATACATTATATAGGTTAAACAAAATATGTAATTACAGTAATTAGGATACTAAACTTATGTATTTATTATTTTTTGGAGTATGTAATTAAGCTCTGGTGTGTAGTTTAAATATAAACATTTCATCATATTTCTCTCTTTTCCTCTTCCCTTAATAAAAGGCATCATAATCTTCCATTATACCCATAAGAATCATGTCTAGATGATCTTGAGGTGACACATGATCTCCAATGGAGATAAGAGGATCCACAGTTACTATAGTTAGAAGGAGATACTCTGAAATTGATTGTGCTCTTTTCTTTGTATTGCACAATTGATTTGTACTGGCATGCCTAGTTTAAGCATAGATGTAGCTGTGCTCCTCCCATAGTTGCTAGGAATGAACAAAACCAACATGTATAAGGAGAAAATCTGAAGGGGATGAGAGTAGCCAAGAGAACAATAGTTCATTCTATTGTTGCCAACATGTATATGACCTTGCTCAGTTTCTTGTGATCATCCTTTCAGAAAAACCAAGAACGAATTGTTGGATTTCATGACAAAATTTCAGAAGTTACTGGTGGCAGTGCACTAGAACTGAGTGGATTCTCAGAGTGCTGAAGGGAGTACCCAAGGAAGCAATGGAAAAAGGATTGATTTAAGCATCTGATACCATAGTACTTATCTAGAAGCTGATAGAAAGCAAGGGAAAATGAGAGAGAGAGAGCTGAAAGCTTGCTTTGGAATCTAATTACATTATTTTATTGCTCAACCAAACTTGTAAACTGAATGTACAGATATATATATAACTGAATAACAGCCTACAGAATCTAACTGTTACTGACTGACAATAACAGGTGGCATTACTGTACATAACAGAGAATTGTACGTACTGTACAGTTGTTAACAGCGGACTAAACCACTATTAACATACTCTAATACAGAATATTAAGATATTAAATTGATACGGTGTATTATGATGTAATACAAAATTCTTACCCAATATAATCTTATTGTCGAGCTGTAAAATCTGTAAATAGGGTGTCAATTGATTAGGAGAATCAGTTTTATTTTTCCAACTCGTAATTATGGGATTGATTTAGGAAATTATTTCCATAATTAGGGTTGATTTAGTTTCCTATTTTCATCCTGTCACATTCTATATACTGCTGTATACTAGCAATTCAAATCAATGATAACAATTCATATCTCGTCTCATATTACATTTCTTCATACTTATTCATATTAATACTAGAGTTGTATTCTTAATTAAGGTAATGTTTGACTGAATCTTTTATTTTATTTTATTTTTGCTTCTCCTCCTTAGAAGTAGAAACTCATCCAATTACCTTTTGTGGAAGCTCTACTTTTTTTACTTTTCCTTTTATAAAAGGCTACTTTTAGTTTCTAGAACTTCTCTATAATTGTGTTCAGCCTAGCTTATCCTTTTAAGACGAGAAGCACAAAAAAAGTTGGAACGGACACTACCTAATAACTGAAATAAAGGAACAAATGACTTGATAAAAATTGGGCCCTTTAAGATAAACTTTTCAATAAGTACTTACAGGAGAAGAAAATAAGAAGCTAAAATGAATTAAGTTTCTTCATAAGCTAAAATTAATTTATGCACTTCAACTTTTACTGAATCTCTCTCATTTAACTTCTCCAATTTTTATTTTTTTAAATTTATGCATAAGCTAGTTTTAACTTATGGGTGAAGCTTAATTCATTTTTGTCTTTTTATTTTCTTCTCTTATAAGTGCTTATTGAGAAGTTTATCCAAAGTCCAAACAAGACTATGATAAAATTCTTAAGCATAAGATAAGGTTACCAACAAGACACAATTCCTAAAAATAAGGAAACAAAATTATCCCTAAATTAACATAAATTATCCTAATATATTACACATCATTCTCTTCCTCTAAATATTTTGTAGATATTCTAAAATTTTGTATTGGTCCTTGTCCAGCATTTACATGATCAATTACAATGGAGGATTCGAAGTTCACATGTAAGTTTCTACACTTCTGATGAGTCACTTGTGCCCTTCAGCATTATAATTTCCATCACTATCTTTGCCAAATCTGTGTGAAACCAGTGTGTTAAACATCTATCTAAATTATAATATCACATGTTCATAGTAAACAAACTGATGCTATACTTAAAACGTTCACATTGTTGATTACATGTTCCTTGCTTCATAAATGTTAGGTAGTCTTCATCTCTGGAGGTTTCTTTACATGCTTGTGTGTTGTCATGGGTTGTTGTTACTGCGTTGTCATTTAGTCTTCCATTAAGTTATTCATTTTAATATTTGTTTACATTATATGGGTGATTAATGATTTCTTGATGACCTTACTTTCATTTGCATTATTGATCTATTATTATATCTCTTTTTGGTTTATGCTTTGTTTTTAAGTGAAGTCTCTATTTGATTACATTTTTGCAGTCAATGGTTGATTGATTATTTAAAAAATCGGTGACTGCTTTTTTTGGACAGGATAGAATTGGAGAGTTAACTTCTGTTGTAGAAAACCGTGTTGATAATGTTAATCACGTTGTTGAAAGTCCAGGTTCTGGAAATTTGACAAGTCACAATCATAATGATTTCGTGGTACTATTGGCATGCAATCTTCTTTCTTGCTTTGTTTTGTGTTTATCATCATAGATTATCTTTCGTCCTCATTAATTACAATTTGACTATATATTCAGTTTCAGCATAACTTCCCCCAGCAAAATCTTATTGGGAATGAACAAAATCATCAACCAATGAGCAATGTGGCAGGATATATGCACCCAGCTCTTAATTCTGATGTAAATTGGGGATTCAAAATGTTCAACTATCAGCAGATTACTAAGGCCGATAGGTTGGTATTGCTTAGCCACTTCTGTTTTTTACAAGTGAATATACTTTATCCATCATTACTTAGGAACCATGTGTAGCATGACATCTTGAGCTTTAGTTTCACAGTCTGCAAACACACATGGTCATCTCATGGTCTAGTTAACTCCATGTGCAGTTTGAAAAGAGAAATGAAAAAATGGTCAAGAAATTTCCACTGGTGGTTTGACCTAATATGATGGGAAATATTTACTTCTATTTTATGTATTACCATTTATCAATCTGCACTTTCAATTTTGACAAACACACGTTCACACACACAATAGATGAGAGGAACAGTTTGATCTGATATGAGTGGTTAAGATTAGAAGTTCTTTTTCTTTTCTTTTTTTTTAAGGTGACAACTATTTAGAGAAGTCACGTGACTTCATGTTTTCATCTTGACCATACATGTTATGATCTTATGGTTAGGATTTGTTCTTCTTACTCATAATGAGCAGTCCTCTCACTTGATATGCTCCCGATATATATCTATAAAATTTCTGAAATGTTTACCAGAAATGCAGATGTGCTTATAAGGTGAGGCATTTTTTGTTTGGATATATCTACTTATTCATAAAACAATTTGCGCAGGGAGGTATCTTCTTTCCCACATGGTTCAATTGATAAAATTGGAGTGCAGGACAGAAACATGGAAAGAAATTTTGTCAATGGAAACTTTTATCAACCTCCACCCGATTTGGATGAGACTGCTTCCTCTGTTTCTGAGGGTAACTCATGTTTTTCATTGTAATAGATATAATAGATAGTATATCCTTTTATGCTAACGAGTGACATTTTTCTAGATGGCCCTGGCATTGAGAATTTTCAAATTTCTGGTGATGCTATTCCTGGAGAAAAGCTTCTTGGTTGTGGATATCCTGTTCGTGGAACTTCTCTTTGTATGTTTCAGGTGGATATTCTTTCCATTAATATTTAATTTAGCATATCATCCATAATTTCCTCCTTTATTATTACTGATGTCACCATTATTCTTTGCTTCACATCAGTGGGTTCGGCATCTTGAGGATGGCACTAGACAATACATTGAAGGTAGATTGGACTTATACTTCTGAGGTTTTTATTTTTATTTTATTTTATTTTATGCCTGTTAGCTGACTGGAGTGGTCTAATAGAAGTTCAACATGATATTTTCCTTTCTTGTATGTTTTTCTTGGATCAGGAGCCACAAATCCAGAGTATGTAGTTACAGCTGATGATGTTGATAAATTGATAGCAGTTGAGTGTATTCCAATGGATGATAAAGGCCGTCAGGTTTGAAATAAATTAGTTATAAATGTGTGGTCTATCATATATTTTTTGTACGTTATGTGACATACTTGCGGCCATATCTATGGATGCTATAAATGCAGAGTTTTATTATTTTAAATTAGGATATGCTAGTCAGATAAGACTTTTCTATCAGTTTGCAAAAGTAAAATGTGGAATGTTTGTTTAAACTATTAAAGTTTTAATAAAGGAAACTATTACTATCCAATGGCTCCTTTTCTGTCTGAGTTACTCATAGATATACATCCTCATATTTCCTTCTCAGTTATTGTTATCAGTCAATTTCTGACCTTACTGTGGCAAGCACATTGAGATGTGGTTGTGGACCAATTGATGTTTAGAAATCTTTGTAAACCCTTGTTCATGTGTATAGTGAAACATTTGTCTGGTCCAATTGATGTTATTGCTTTACAAAATCGCTGTTGCTTCTAACAACATATTTGACATGAAATAAAATAAAATCATAATGTTGTGAGGATAATTTCAATATAATGAGGGCTTTAGATACTTTGGCGACTGTAAATGACCTAAATTGAATAAGATAAAAGGAGTAAAATGAAATTCTTCCGCAGGTCTAAGTTGTTTAGTTTACAGGTGTGACCTTGACTTCTTTCCTCCTCCTTTTGAGCATAAATCTAATAGTCTAATCTATGAATTTAATTATGGATCATTCAAGATTTGATATATTTGAATTTACTTATTTACACAAATATATTATAGAAAATGGAAGATATATCTCCTGTTCAGGAGAATGTTATTCCTGACTTTTTGTCAAATTTGTTCTTTGTTAGGGGGAACTGGTGAGGCTTTTTGCTAATGATCAGAACAAAATAACGTGTGGTAAGTTTATTTTGCTGCTGAATCTAGAAGACTCAACTCTAATTCGGCACTTTTTTCTTCTATTTGATGCTCAACTATATTTTGATGGCCTAAACTAGATTACTGCTTCAAAATAATGATTGTTGAAAAATATTAAAAAAATTGGTTCACTTGTGTATTACCTTTTCTGTTTAGAACTAGAACAGTTTAATTGGGAGTTGATTGATTTCTTGTTTAAATTTTGAATGAGAAAATCCTAGTGTATGTTTGAGTGTATCCCTTCACCCTCATCTTGGCTTTATACTGAACTAGTGTACCATTAGATCAATATTTCAAGGCATATATCCGACTACACCCTACTAACCTCTTGTATTTTGGCCCTTAAACAATCTCCCACAGTTGTTCAATTTTTGAATTTTGATTATCTTCTTATTATTGTTCAATTTTTACGAGATCTGACAGGATATTCTAGGTAATATATAATTATAATTCAACAATTGGATTGATGAAAATCATATTTTACATAAAGTTATTGTTAAGCGTGTTATATGGAATCTGCCCCATGTTTATGTGGAGGATATTTGGCTTACTGTTATAGTCACCAACTCTTATTACTAAAATTGCTTTATATTTCATGCAAGTGTGTTATAATATTTGTCTGTTGAATTATTTTAGTATTTCCTCCTTTAATGTTTTCTAATCATAGTGTTCTGTTGATTGACTTTATAGACTCAGAAATGCAACATGAGATTGACACAAATCTGTCTAAAGGAGAAGCAACATTCAGTGTTCTACTTTTGGTAGGTCTGGTTTGGTTTGGAAAATCCTTTTATGGTCAGATCTTATTCATTATATTTATGCATAATCTATCTGATTCATGATGTACATTCATTAAGAAGAGTTCTTGGAGCAATACAATATATCTCCTGAACCTGCTGAACTCATCTCTGACATAATGCAAAATTTCAAATATTGAATATGTATAATAATACTTAATTGTACACTTAACACAACGAAAAGTTCCTTTGAAATTAACCTGAAACCATATCATTTAAATTGGTTTGACATTTCACACGTTTGTTAACTCATTAAACCTTTTTAATATTGATAGTTTGTTAAAATTAAGTTCTGAAAATCTTGACCTCATCTCACATTTTATATTCTAATTCGGTTCAATATCATTTCTCAAGTATACAGAATATACCATGTTCTCCCTGCATCTTAATATGCATCCTTACATTTTTCCTAACTATTTCTGACAGATGGATTCTTCTGAGAATTGGGAACAAGCAACTCTATTCTTAAGACGATCAGGATATCAAATTAAGATTAATGGTAGTGAAGCTACAGTAGTTGATGAGAAATTCTCAAAGGACTTGTCGGTATGTTATTCAAACTTCTAGTGGTACAAGTGCTATTAGTAGATGAATTACCAATCATAAATGTATAAAACCATTTATACCACTTCCTAGAAAACTTGTTCAAATCATACAACAACTTATGCAAACAAATGTAATTGGAATACCTAGAGTGGAAATCTCTCTGCCAGTCTGCCTAACTCGGTAAATCTGCTGCTCTAGCTCAATAAATAAGAATGTAATCTTCACCTCTTCTACTCAAGCTCTAGATCATGAAGAGAAGCTGGGGCAATCAGTAACTTCTCATGTCTGATTCCCATGAAGAGACTCAATCTGTTAACCAGTAGCACCATTCCGCTTATCTTCATCTGAACTTGAAATAGCTTCAATATAGATACTAGGATCTATCATTCACATCCGTTGTCGGCCAATATTGGTTGTGGCACTGTGCAACTAGGTCTGCATACCCATATCGCTGAGATAGTTGAATATGCCTCTGCCAATCAGATATTGTATACGAGAAACATTTTCATTGTTCTATGCATCATCTTGCTGATCAAGATTCTGCACCTCATTTTCTTGTCTGGGCTCAACAGGAATACAAGATTGAATTGCTTAATTTTCTACCTCTAGTTCCACATTTTCTATAACACCAAGATGAGTTTATTACAGACATGTCATTTTGATTGTTTAGTGAAGTGGACTCCTTAATTTAACATTGTTGATTACTATTAATACCCAGAAATTTAGAATTTGTATCCTGTAACTGTAACCTATATATACCTGTGACTCCAAATGCATTGACTTTAAATGTACACTTTGCCTATGGACCACAGTGATAGATTCAGAAAATTACTTAGTGGAGACAGGAGAATTTTCATTTTAATAATATGAAATTATAAAAAAAAATGAATGTTCAATGTGTTAGACAATGTAATGTAGCAATAATTATTCTTGGATTTTCAATTTATGAAAGTTAAAAGATAGTGACTTATTATGTGAGAATGCATTTAGATCACAAAGAAATGTGACGATAAGGTTGAAGCTTCAAAAGAATCATCTCACTCACAGCCAAAGGCACATCCCAGTGATACCGTAATGGATCTCCATTACATTATTTGCATAAAGAAGTCACTCCCGTTAGTCCTACAAACCAGATCTCAAGCTTGCAACTCCTTTGTGCTAGCTTCGAACCAAGGACCTCAAGTTTGAAAGTATTAACCAAACCATTAAGTCTCCCAGGAAACTAACCAAGCTTGCAACTCCTAATACATAGCCTGTGTGCTAGATAACCCTAGACACTAAGGCTCTGTTGGGTATGAGAAGGAAAGAAAAACAGTAGAAAATGAGACAGATTTTGAAGTTGTATGGTAAGAGAGAAAATGGAAGAAAAGAAAGTTAATTTTTCTTTTCTCTTATTTGGTTGTGTGAACAATAGAAGTAAAGACATATATGAAAAATGACAAAAATATCCTCTAATAAAAAATGAGATATTACAATTGGTTTATTAATAAAAATATATTTAAAAGTAGTTACCAATATTATTATAATTTAACATCACTTTTATATTATTATTATTATTATTATTGAAATAAAGTTTTATTTTATGGTTTCATAAGGTACAGTTTTACTTTATTTTTATTATTAACAATGATGCTGTCTTTAACTTAGTGTAAGTTTTATTTGTGCAGTTATGCGTGTAGTATAAATATTTTGTATCCATAATCTTCAGCATAACAATTATCTTGCTATTTCCAATCCCACTATAATGTTTTTAGCATTTGGCTCCTCTGAAATGAGTGCATTTTTGGCAGTAAAGTGTGGAATTATAACTGTTGATTGAAAAATCAATGGAGTAGATTATTTCATGTGCACGTATTATTTCATGATCTTAACTGTTGATTTTAAAATCAATGGTTATAACTCCTTTACTCTCTAAAGTGCAATCCTCCCTCTAGAGCCAAATCTGTGTTTTTGGGGTTGGTTGCTTTGTGCCTTTATCAGGGATTCATCACTATGTATGGCCCATTCATTTAGTATAACTACAAATATAACATAGAACTATTGATGGTACTTTTTACATGAAGGATTCTCTCCCTTGACCCTTTACATTCCCTCAAACTTTACAATGTCTAAAGGAGTTGGGTGAGTTAGTATACAATTCAATTTGATCTCTGAAAGTGACATCTTGTTTATTTTTGCTCCCTGAAAGTGTTTATGTGTACAATTTAGTCCTCAAATGTGTTAACTTGATTGCATTTTAGTCCTTTCATCACTAACATATAATCAAAATGTGAATAAAATGTGAGCAAAATGATTACATTCAGGGATCAAATTGTACATATTTACACTTTTGAGGACTAATTAGTCTCTAAAAAGATTAAAATATGATCAATTTAACACATCCATGGACCAAATTGTATATACCAACACTTCCAGGAACTAAAGATAAACAGGGTGTCACTTTCAAGAACCAAATTGTATATTAACTTGGAGTTGGACTGAACGCTGCCCTCCTCACCTTTGCATAAGAGGACTAGAAGTTCTCTTTCTCTCTTATAATTCGACAGAAGCTTGCTGGTTATAACATTATTGGATTGATAAAAGTAAAAGTAATAGCTTGTTTGCTAAACACTCGTGAAAATATTTGCATAAATATGTTAAATTATTGTTTGTGAAATATAGCTTGACATGTACATTGAGAGACTCAATTTGGTGTATTACACCATTCAAATTCTTAGAATGTGGGTTTGGACCTAACTCGAATTTGTAAAACTGGCTTGTAAGATGAGAGTTGATCCCCACTTATATACTATATTTTGGTCATATCTCTAGTCGATGTGGGATCACCAACACACACCCCTCAAGTCGAGGACTGGACATCTCGAGCTTGAAGTATGCAGGACTGAACATCTGTGGGTGCTCCGATAGTGACCCGATAGCAAGTGACACAATAGGCCTAACAAATTTCATTAGGATCGGCTCTGATAGCATCTTAGAATGTGGGTTATGGGCCTAACTATCTTAAAATGTGGTTTGGGCCTAATTCAAATATACAAAACCGACTTGTAAGATGGAAGTTGCTCCTCACTTATATACTATATTTTAGCCATATCTCTAGTTGATGCGGGATCTTCAACTCCAACACAATTAACACTATTTTTTCTGATTTGAAAAATTCTTCAGCCAGATGTTATTTCTTCTTTAGACTTACATCACACTTGTTTTATGGATTTTCCTCAGATTAAGGTTCCATGTGGTCTCTCAGCACAATTTGTGTTAACAAGCTCAAATGGGTCTTCTCATCCTCTAAGCACATATAGCGTCAGGTAATAACATTGGCTGTGTTTCACTTTCACATTAAAATGTTAGAATGATATTAGTAAAATATCATTGGTCACACTCCAAAAATGCCCTTCATGATTTCTGACTTGCATTTAGCATCCCGTGGATGAGTCGTTAGGTAATGCTACTAGTTATTGTTACTGTAATGGCATTAAAAAAAAAATACAATTATTATGCAATGTTAATATACTCGTAATTCTCTTTCATCTTTCTAGCTCCTCGTGTAGCTGATATAGTTCTTTTACACTGTACCAATTGTCCCAAAGCTTATTTACTTTCATCCTTTGATATTTATTCTGCTCAGTGGTTGCAACATTGAATTCCATGCTCATACAATTTGATTTCAATTTCCTGCTCGACAAATATAAATTTGAATGATACTGTATTTTACAAACATGATTAACTGTGTTCATTTCCCTTTTCTTTGTAGAATGCGAGACTTACTTGTGTTAACCATGCGACTCTTCCAGAGTAAGGTATTCTATCTGTTGCTAACAATTGCTTGGGCAACAATAGCAATGACAAGTAATATTAATCCTAATATTGTCAATGGTAGTTGTAAAGAAGTAAGAAAGTTGGCATCCGAATAGTTCTCAAATTATTGTTCTATTGAAGAAACTAGCTGTTTCATAAAGTATTTTGCAAAATATTGGCACTACAAGAAAATTTGAATTGCAATGACTGCTACAACGAAGCCTTATTACACAATTGGTCTCTAACTCAAAAATCATATTTTTAGCAGTACAATTTAGAGCATGCTCTTTTCTAATGGTTACTCCTAGAGTTTTCTTTCATCTTCATCTACTCTTAGGTTACCTTTTAATCTACTTTTCTCACTGGACCTCCCTGGCACCTATGTTAGTCTAATTGTCTCTCCATGGAATCGATCTTTGTAATTAATTCCACCTAGTAAGATAAGGATTTTTGTTAGTATTATTATATTCTTTTCAGAGTTTGGAGACCATGGTTTGCATAGATAAAGCACCCTAAGCACTTGGGAACCCACCCTTCGATGTGGGACATACACAAGTCCTTATCATAGCACCACCCCTGAGAGTCAGCGTCTCTAGCGGCCCACACTTCGACACTTTACAAACTTCACTCAACTTCCATGTCATTTAGAACCCTCTGTAGGTAGTCCTTTCCGAGACAGCGACAACCAATTCTAGTACCAATTAATAAGCACCAGAGCACTTGGGGAACCCACCGTTAAAAGCTAGTTGTTAAGAGGAGAGAACCAAGCCCTTAAATAATCCACCGAGCATTCCATACTACTTGATGTGGGACTCAGGCACCCCATAATATCCAAGTCCCTATCACAGGGTATAGCATACCTAAAAGATGTTAAGAGATCACACAAAAAATGGTGAATATTAGATAACTTTCATGTAATTATTTAAATATCTATCATTTTTTAAACACATCGGCAAGTTGTTTGATCAATTTTAACCTAATGAACATGTGTTACGGCAGGTTCAGTGACTTTGTTCTTGCCTTTGACTAAATTGAAGCATCATGTGTCCTTCATTTACCAATTTACCGTAATGGAACCATTCTGATACTTTTTCAAAAAACAACAATGACAAGTCCAATTGTCTTTTGTTTTTTTCCTTTTTTTTTTATCAGTAAAAATATATAATTATACTAACAAGGATCGAACCTTGGACCCTATAGTGTATGATAAGTTTACAATAAGATTGTTTTGATTTTTTCCTTTTGGCTCTTTTTGTTCTCTCTTGTCGGTAAATGCACACTTAGCTTTATAGTGTTTTTCTTATTATTTTTTTCACGTTTGTTTTTAACATGTTCTATTTGAAAATATTTTATTTTAAATAAACTCTGTAAAATGGTTTGTTAGCAGTTTGTCTAACACAACATTTTTTGGACCTTGTTTTGGGGGACACAGGCATTGGATGACAAAAGGAAAGGGAGAGCATGACCTCAGATTGCCATGTCCAAGCTTGCTTTGTATGGAAGAACATAAAAATTACTGAGCAGATGAAGAAAAATTCACAGTCTCGTTTAATTATTGGGTTTCTTTTTTTGGTTATATAATATTTAGAATCCCATGTGTAGTGTCCTGTTGTAAAAGCAATAGTATATAGAGGCTAAGAAAGTATAACATGGGAAGAAAGTGAAAAAAGTGTGTTTAACATTTTTTTTTTTTTTTGTGTTACAATGTAACATTGTATGCCTGTGAATGTGGGGGGAAAGTTGCATTAGTTAGACAAGTGCTATATATTCAGCTTAGCTTAACCCCCTCACTTTTATTTGTCCCTGATTTATCTGTAAGTACAGAAATAAAGATTTGTAGCTTCTAAATTTCTTTAAAATATTAGGTCTCATTTTGTTATATGCACAACAAATATGTAATATGTGCCTAATCAACAAATCATTCGTATCATGTTTACATTGGTTATTCTATATTTCTTATTTTCGTGATCGAACATTTCTGTTTGCAACTTTTTTAGTAGGGATAAAACTTAGATACTGTGCTTTAGTTATTGTTTGTACTGTTATCTAATTAGAATTGTTGTTACTATCCCTGTTCACCAAGAACCTGATAAACTCATGTGGAGTAATTCAACTTTTGGGTCTTTATCTCTAAAAGAGGCTTTCAACTTCCAGCACCACCCTAAGCCACAAGTTAATTAGGCTAAACCCATTTGGCGCAAATATATTCCTCCATCACAGTTATTTCTAGAGTGGCGAATTATACATAATCGAATGCCAACCAACTGACGAAAATCTTCAGAATAAAGGCTGCACTGTTGTTTCTATGTGTATCCTTTGCCAAGCCCAAGTGTAATCCACAATACACCTTTTTTCTCGAGTGCAGTTTTGCAGACATTGTGGACTTGGTTTGAAAACATCATTCAACAGCCTCTTAACTTAACCCTATGCTTGAAATCTTTTCTATATGTGATCAAAACTGGAGTGCTCAACTTAAGGATATTCTTATGGCTGGTATTATTTATGTTATATTTAGGTCATAACAGTATGATAATTAGGTCACAATGGTATGATAATTAGACTTCTATTTAGGTCACAACAGCATGATAATTAGACTCAACTTCAATGGGTACTTACTAAAATTACTTATAGATAGAATTTTTACTTATCAAATATGTATAGATTTGGATCTGGATAATTATTTACAAAATTTTACATGTATAGATAGGTATGGGTTTTGGTTTTGTAATATCCAACTTGTTTTATATTCATTCTCATGTAATCGATTGAGTCATGGTAAGAGAATCTTATTTTTTAGAATGAAACATTTTGTTGCTAATAGCGATCATACTCGAATTGAGTAAAGATTGTCTCCATGAAAGATATTGTAGTCCGTACTGTAGGATCGAAGCAGTAGATCTAAAGAGGGATGAATAGATCTTTCAAACTTTTCTCCGAAAATCTCTTCTTCTTTTTCAAAAACCTCTATTTCACCTTCCTTCTTTAAAAGAATCCAAGTATTCTTGAAAAAGATTTCAGAAAGATTTTAGTGGAGATTAAAATTCATATTAAACTTAGTTATTCCAATTAAAAGATGTTGATTAGGAAAACTTAAGCAAATAACCTTGACAACTTGAATGGGCAAGAATGTAGAGATTAAAGAAAGAATGCTCAAGATTTTTATACTGGTTCAGTCATAAAGGCCTACATCCAGTTGATCCAACACCCTATTAAATCTTTCACTATTTCAAATTTCAAGTTACAAGCACACTGCATACACAAGAAATTCAAAATACAAGATTTCTAGTCTTGAACCCTACAAGAAAAGAAAGATAACCTTCCTAATAGAACCCTACTACTAGGACCTGAAAAATCCTATTTCAGTAATCAAAAACTTTCTAAAAAGATTAAGGTTTTGGAACGATTTCACCTTTAGTGAATGATCAACACGTTTCCAGCTCTTCAAGAATCATCCATATCTTCAAGCATAAGATCTTCCTTTTTGATTTTCCATTTTCGAAATTATGAAGATCAAATACTCATAGAACCTTTTGATGCTCTTCTCTCAATATGTTTAAAAGATTTAGTTTTAGAAAAGCACTCTTTTTGAGAGAGAGAGAGGTGCTGGTATTTATAAAATTATAAAGATATAACATATTTAATCTGTTACATAGTCATGTAATATGTTAAAACGTTCATAAAAGCACCTGGGTTCAAATCAATAATCAATTTAATATGTTACATAACAATGTAATCTGTTAAATTGTTCTTCAGGATCTTCACATGTGTTCTGGGTTCGAATTCATCTGTTACATATCAATGTAATCGATTAACCCGAGCTAATCTCCCTTATGAAATAACTTTTTGTAACCACAGTAATCAATTAAACCGTGTTGTAATCGATTAAAACAGAGACAAATCAAATTCTTTTAGAAACAAGACTGAAAGGCTAAAAAGCTTCATGTAATCGGTTAAACCGTGTTGTAATCGATTACACTACGTGTTTTAGCTTTTCCTAGAAAACAAAAACATGTGGTAATTTGTTACATATAATATGTAATTGATTACTACATAGAAAAATCTAAAGTTCAATCAAATGACTTGTTTAGATATCATGATTATTACTAGGCATCATCTAATCTAATCTAAGACTAATTCACACAAATGCCTAAGTCTAAAACAATCAATACAATGACACATCCTTTCATGTTTGGCATATTTAAAAGAGAATAAAAACCAAAATACTTAAAAGACTAGACTAACTAATCTTCATGTCAACACGTACAAAAAAATGATTGATTAGTAACTAGCTTTCAAAATTTTTGCGCATTCATATTTCTATTGTTTTTATCATCAAACATCATTTTATTGGCTATGCCAAAGAACCTTTTGTTCAATATGTGAAATTATGTAAAACACATTAGGGCTATAGATACATAATTGTCAAATAGTTATAATAATTAGGGGTGAAATAACAAAATTTGTTGTGTAGAAATATAACCTAGTTTAAAGAAACCAGCTTATGCGTTTATTGGCTAAAATTATGTCTTTTTAGGATCCAATGTTATTGGTAGATAAAATCCTAACAACTTGTTTAGGGTTGTTTATCAACAATGGAAGTAGTCAACGATATTATCTTGAATATCGTTTATATAAGGAAAGATTGGTTGTTAGATCTTTTTTTTTTTTGGTACCCATGACATTGGTGCGGAGTATCCACCAGCTTTGTCGATAACTAATCTCTATCGGGGAACCTGGCTAGCCACCTTTAGTGGGGTCTCCCCTCCCAACCACGTTTTTTCCTTCCACAAGGCTCGAACCGAGACCTTACTTAAGGGAACCGAGCCCAGTACCACTCGGACCAACGACTTGTTGGTAGTTATTAGATCTTATTAATAACTAGAACTAATTTGTCTAAAAAGGAAAAATTTATTTTTGAACTAATGATTATCCTAAAAACTAAAGCGACATTAGGTTGGAGTTTTTAATTGTTTAGTTTCAATCAATTCTTTGCTTTACTCTTTTTTTTATTATAATTTTCTTTCAATACAATTGCCTACTCAAAAACCTTTTTTTTTTATTATTGTTATTTTTATTTAATAAAAGAAGCAAAGTTTTACTAATTCCTATGAATTCGACTCTACTCTTCACTTTACTTTAAAACTATTTTCTAAAAAAGAATAGGTTCAAAATTTATTGGATTGGCACCCTTCAAAATTTTGGCCCAATTTCCAGATACTAGTGTCAAATTTGATTACTTCTTTTATGCCTTGATCTTGTTTTATAGACAAATTGGAATACGACCAAGAGATTGAGAAAACGGTCAAAAGATTAAGGAAGTAAGTCAAGTTACGAGCCAAACAAACCAAACATGTCAAACAAGGAATTTTCTCCTCGTTTTTTGGATTGGGCTTGACCCTTGAATTACTTAAGTGTTCAAATAAGTCAGATGTCGAAGAATAAATAATGAAAAACCTAGAGAGAACTTAAAGAACTAGCAAGTCTAAATTTGACACAACAAACCCTTTCCATTTAATATAAAGATCTCAATAAAAGACTTTAAGCTAAAATTTGGTTTGATACATATGCTACCTATTTTCAATGGTAAAGAAAATGAGGACTCTTACAAACATTTCAAGGAGTTCCGCATGGTGTGCAAGCCTTGAGCCATATAGAAGTTTTGAATAGGAAATCAAATTGCAAGTCTTCCTTTCTCTCTAGCTGACAGAGCAAAAGATTAACTATTCTATTTACTACTAGGATGGATCTAGACATGGCATGATATGGTAAAGTTCTTCCTTGAAACCTTTTTTTTCCCACCTTTGTAGCACCCTAAGTTGGAAATAAAACCTAATCATTTTTTTTGTTTAGAAAAGGATGAAAATAAATTTTTATTAATTTCAAATTGCTAAAAAGACAAGGATATTTTTTGCGTTTCATTAAAAACTTGGAATTAATTGGAAGAAGGAGAAATCATTTTCTGGATAAAATTTGCATGAGTTAATAAAATACAAGATATGAACCCATTTTTACATGCATCCTCATGACAACTATCCATCCTTTGAAATCTTTATTCGTAAGTACCTAATAGATAGTTTTAAATCAACAATATATACCTAAGCTAGTGTGTAACTACTTAAGTTCAATTTAATCATGCATATTTAAGGTGAAACAATATGTTTCCTCAATGATCATTAAAAAATAATTAACTGACCATAGATTCAATTCCACAACTGAATCCACAAACATATTAACATTTTCAATAAAAACTCAAAATAGTTGATAACCACACAAATTGGTGGTTTGTAGGGTATCACAGTGGGATACACCAGGATACCCTACCTTATAGCTCCATCACGCTTTGGGGATTTAATTGAAATCCTTGAGACTCCATTCAATTGACATAGAGCATCAACATATATATTTACAATCAAACATAAACACACAAACTTAATCAAAACACATTTAAACATACACTAGCCCATCAAAGCTATAAGTCATTACGAACGAGGTGCTCCTAACTTACTCTCTATACCTACTGTTCGTAGGGATTCTCACTCCCCCTTACCTTGGGTTTGTGAGAGGTTCCTTGAACTCGTTCTAAGCTTTGTTCGTGCTCTTTGCTCATTTTGCTCTCAAACTTTTGACCAATGTCATTTTCTCCTCAAATGTCAGATCAATGATCAAGACCTATCAAATTGAAAAGGAAAGTTAGTATTACATAACGATGGCCTTGCATATGGGTTTTGACAAGCAAAATCGCTACATGCAAGCCCAATTCAATTCGGCCAAGAGAGGGATAAGGGAAAACAATGTGAATTTTGAAGAATGATTGGAGCATGATGCTTGAGGGTTCATAGAGGGTAGATTTTTAAGCTTCTATGAGCAAAATGACAAGATGTAAAGCCTCATCTCTTGAAGGTAGTAAGGATTTAATGAGGAGAAATCAAAGAGAGAGGATGAAGAAATTGACTTATTGAGCTCGATATAGGAAGTCAAACTTGAGAAGAATTCAATCTAACTCAAGAATCTCCTTGAGAACTCAAGAAACACAGTTTTTAATGGTACCTTGAGGGAGAATGGGATGAGCTTATGGAAGGGAAGGGAGAAGAAAATGGAGTTTAGATGGGTTTTGGATGGTTGGGCCATGATGTATTTGTGAGAACCAAGAAAAAAGTTGCGAGAATTGTGAGATTGGATGGTTGGGGATGTGAGGTAATGAAAGAATTGAGAGAGGTTTTGAAGGGAATGAGATTGGATAGTTGGGGATGTGAGGTAATGAAAGAATTGAGAGAGGTTTTGAAGGGAATGAGCTTGGATGGGTGGTAGCGTTAGTGAAGGGTAAGACGAGAGATTAAGAGAATTGAGAGATTTTGGGGTGGTTGGGTGTGAATGAAATATGAGTTATAAAGGAGTCTTTGGCTACTTAAAACTTATGTGTTGGTTTGGGCGAGTGAAAGAGAATACGAGAGTGAGAGGAAGGGTTTGTGAGGTTTTAGGTATTTGAAACACATATAGATGTGGGTTTAATGATACATAGATGGTGAATTTAAAAGATGGAAATAGAATTATAGCAATCATAGGCAACTTAGGAGTTTAGAAATAAGATTGATTACATGGATTTGTGGAATTAAATAATTAATCTCATTGAGCTTGAGAGATAGATTTTGAGGTAAAGGAAGCAAGCATGTCAATTAAGATTGGCATCTTGCCTTTTGAAAGGATTTGGAAACGAACAATCTCTCACATGGTTAGTTAGTGATTTTAAATCACTAACAATCTCTAACATAACAATCTCTAACAGCATGAATATGCGAACATAACAATTAAAACCTTTATATATTTTACATATCAATTATTATATATGTAATATATAATTTATATATTGTATTTTATATTTACATTTATTTATAATATATATATATATACATATATATAAATATAAATATAATATTGGGACATATCTAGTGTGAAATTTATTTTTATGAGAGTGAGAAGAGTAAATTTAGGCTATATAATCATACATGGGTGATCAATATAATAATTAGATTTATATACAAGAAAATATGTTACCAAATATATAACAACATATGTGCGTGCATGCGAAAATTATGTGAATAAAGATCATAATAAGAGAAATCATTTTTTATCCCCCTTCATTTTTAGAGGTAAAACCCACACTTGAATTTAAGGTGTATATTACTTGGAGTTTTTCTCCCCATAACATGTTAACACTCAAAATTTCGAGATAAGTCAAAATTTGAAGTTTGGCTGAAAATTGTGTAAGGATAATATTTAAGTATTTTTCAGCTAAATATTTAAGTTTTTTGGCTTTATATTTTTAAAAGATAAGATTAAAATTAATTTAAAGAAGAGATTGATGAGTGTTGTCTAAAATTACGGGGATAAGTTGATAACAAATATTGGATTAGGAGGGTTGCAAGGTATGCCTAAAAATAGGAGTGGGTGTTAAGCATGAAGACAACTAATAATACGTTGAGGATAGCCGAAATGGAGCTATGCTAGCTTAATAAAGTTACTAGAATTGGTGGTTAATTTACCATGATCAAGAATGGTTATTTCAATGTATAGCTTGCTAGATTGGTATAAATAGCCCTAGAAGGGAAGTGAAAAAGGACCTTCGATCAATCAATCAACATATTTACTATTTTCTAGCATCTTTTGATTTTAGATTGTTATTTTTCTATCATTGCTCTTTTAAATTTTGAATTTTGAATTTTCTTGTTTACCTGAGTCGTTTCTATTTTTATCTTACCCAAAATTTCAAACACTCTTTGTAGTAGTTTGAGAACCCATAATCAAAAGGCAGATTTCTCCTTTTGACGACTTCATTTGAATATTATTTTGGAATCATGTTGGAGCAAAAAGTTAGCTGAATCCCATTTTGGCGAGCAATTTCATTCACGCGACAACACGTGTTTAGTAAAATTAAGGTAAAATTATAAGTTGACATGAATGAAGATCATTGAAGAAAATTTAGAAAAAAAATACTTATATTTTTTTTTCATTTTTCATGTTATATAACTATGAACTTTCTCATATTTAGATTAATGATATGACATAGGAGAAAATTCTTAACTTTAGCATTTAGTTAATACTTGATCTTCTAGTTTTCATCCCAAGTTGGTTTAGGAATTTGTGTTCCATTTTCTGCCTTGGGAATGGAGTTTTTGTTTTACACAACATCTCATATGTTAATATTACATGCATTAAAGAAAACTATCATTCTATACTTTCAGTAATCATAGTTCTCTTCATTGAAGAGTAGAGGTCTATTGACAACTTGTCCTTCATTTTTCATAGTACTTGTAGGATTGTTTATACCCATGCATTGTTAAATGCTCAACTCCTAAAGGTTGATATTTGACACTAACTGAAATATATAAAAGGTACACTCATGAATGAGAATATTTAATTGTGTATACGTGTTGTTTAAAAACTTTTTTTGCAAAAGCACGTATAAATAGATATAAGTTTAAAAATTGAGTTTGCAATATGAAAATTTTAAAATATGAAGGAAATAGGGTCTAGAAGATCATTTAGGGTGAGTTTGGTTGAGTAGAGTGAAATGGAATGGAGAAGAAATATTTGAATTAAAGTAGTGTGGTAGAGGTGTGGGACCCACTAAATTTTTTGAAAATTTCTTCTCATTTCTTTGTTACATTAGCTGCACCAAATAAGGGGTTAGAGGTTTTATATGCAATAAGGAAAGTTAAAAGTGTGAAGGAAAAAGGGTCCAAAAGATCACACATAGGTTTTATATTGGTTCACTCTACAACTTAGAATTACGTTTAGTCCCTTCACCTGAAAGACTTCTATTATTAATAACAACTACAACAAGTATTCTTTATAGCCTCTTCAGACCTTACTATCTTAACATAAGATTGCTGAACTAAAATATCATTTTTCACTAAGCCTCTTTTGATTTTCACTAGATCACAAGGTTTTTGAAAATTTAACTTACATAAGTGAGGATATGAAACTTAAGTTCTAGATTCAAAGCTTTGAAAACTATAAGAAATATAAATATGAAAGACTATGAGCTTAGAGTATCATTCAATGAAATGTTCAGATAACTTTGTAGTCACTAGTTACTTCATCTTTGTTAAAGTCTTACTTTTATAGTTATGAGAAAAATATTCATTGAGAGAGACTTCTTCCCATTCTGAATCTGCATTAAATACATGAAAACATCCTTCATGTTATTGCAGATGAAGTTTGTATTTTTTGGAGGAGAGAGAAAGGGTGATAATAATTCAACTAACAATTTAGCTAAAAGGTATATTGTACATTTTTTACTTGAAAGTTCATTTGGCATTTCTCTCTTTATTATGCGACATAGGGACTTTATAATTAATAAGTTAACTTGCTTTCATAGTTTTAAGGGAGCTTACGTTCATAGCTTTATGCTTTTTAATTAATGAAAACAATATTTGAAAAGACTTGGCATTTTTATATGTTTGTTTGTTGAAAAACACTTGGCTAATTTTTCAATGAGATATGCAAGGTGTGGTTGAAGAAAGAAAAAAAAAAAAAAAAGAGGAATAGAAATCTTTATATTAATAAAAGTAAAGAAGTCTAGGCAAGGAACTCTTTTACAATTGAGCACAACTTTCTTTCAATAATTTTCTTTTATTCAATTTGCCTTTTCTATTCTTGCTGAAAATTAGGATAATTAGGTAATTAATTTTTTTAGGCAATTAAAGGTATTTTTATGACCAATTTATTAATTGCAATAATTTATAGTCAATTTATCTTCTATAATTATATCTTTTCATTTATTCTTTCCATTTATTCTGTATTTAAATTTGAATTTTAACATTTATTTTGACCTTGTTGGTTGAATACTGATTTCAATAACATGAACCAAGTCAATAGCCTTGATTTGATTTTTATTGGATGATAAGGTAAAAGGATAAAAATGGATAAAGCATATAACTTTTTTTTTTTTTAACTTTCTTCTAAATTTGATTTGCTATAATTTTTTGTAATGTTCTAAAACTCACGCTGTTATAAGGAAGCATTATATAACTATGTTTGAGAAGCTTTTGCATGAAGGCAAGGTTTATATAATAGAGAACTTTATAATAGGCAATTCATGGAAAAAATAGAAAGTTACTAATCACAAATGGAAGTGAAATTACATGTCAACTACCAAAGTAATAAAGGCCAAGTGTGACAACATGCTTATGAACTTTTTTTTGCCTTTGATGAAGCATATTTGATTTGTGAATTATAAAACAATATTCAGTTTTTTATTCTTACATAAGAATTTAAGTAAAAAATAATGAATAAAATAATTAGATCAAGAATAATAATAGGTCAGGATAAAAGCTAAAATTCAAATTCAAATACACAATAAATGGAAAGATATAACATATTAGGAGACAAATTATAATACATAGAAGAATTTAAGGAAAAAATAATAAAAATAAATAAGTAAAATACGAATAATAATAGGTCAAAATAAATGTCAAAACTGAAATTCTAATAAAAATAAATTGAAAGAATAAATTGAAAGATATAACATATTAAGTGACATATTCAAATAATATAGGAATTTTAGTAAAACATAATGAAAAAAAATTGGAACTGGAATAAAAATATATCAAAATAAATGTTAAAATTCAAATTTAAATAGACAATAAATGGAAAGAATAAATTCAAAGATATAACAACGATAAGAATTTTAGTATAAAATAATGGGAAAAAAACAGAACAGAAATAATGATAGGAAAATTCAAATTCATATACACAATAAGGGGAAAAATAAATAAAAAGATATAATAAAATATGTGATAGACTATGGTACATATAAGAATTCAAGTAGAAAATAATGAATAAAATAATTTGAACGATGATAATAATAGGTCAACATAAATGTTAAAAATTTAAAATAGAAAGAATAAATTGAAAGATATAACAAATTATGTGGCAAATTAACCCATGAGGTTGGCGTAGTGGGGGAATGATCTATTTAGCGGAAGAATCCGTGATCGATTCCCTTCATGTGCAAAATTCCCTTAGGCTAGCGGCAGTCATGCACGGCGAGTCGGATTAGTCTCTGACCCAGGACAAAAAAAATTGTGACAAATTACAATAATATAAAAAATTTGGTAAAAAATAATTTGAACTGAAATAATAATATTTCAGACTAAAGAGTGAAAAACATTGAATGCCAATTCACTCCCTAAACCAACTCTTCTGCAAAAATCAAATCAACCAACATTGAAATTGTTGAGAAACTAGGAACACAAACTTCCATTACTAAGTCCATTAGGAAAGTAACAATGAAGAAAGAGCCCAAAGATTGATTAACCTCGACATTCATTATCAAGTTTTTATCTGTTCTCGTTTTGTTTAGTACTTTTTAATTTCATGAAGTCTGAATGGTGTTAATAAGCAACTTAAGTCATGTTTTAATTTTGTTAAGTATTTTTTTATTGTCAAATCTATGTATAAAGAAGTTTTCTTGAATTTAAATTAGGTTAGTTATTTGTAATCATTATTCAAGATTTTATTTTTTATAACTCTTAAATAATATGAAATAAACATAAATCAAAATAACAACTTCAAAATTTTAAAACATAATAATAGGCCCCCCGTGCATTGCATGGGTCATCATAATAGTATCTATTATCAACATGTCGTTGGTCTGAGTGGAACTGGACTTGGTCTCCTTAAGCAAGATCTTGGGTTCGAGCCTTGTGGATGGAAAAAACGTGGTTGGGAGGGAGACCCCATTAAAGGTAGCCAATTAGGTTTCTCAACAGAGATTAGTCATCAGTTTTACTAATGAATACTACATACCAATGTCATGGTGACCCAAAATAATAGTATCTATTAGAATAAACAATAAAAGAAAAGTAATGAATAAGAAAAAGAAAAATATTGACTTACCCATAATTTCTTCTCTATTTTTGTTACTAATGATAATCCTTTATAGAAAGCATAATATTAAAAACCGAACTGGTGATTGACCTGGTCAAGGCACAGGGTCACTGGTCGAACCAGTGGGTCACTAATTGAACCACATGAACCAGTTATAAGTAACATAAAATTCATAATGTATATATATATATATATATATATATATATATATATATATACATATATAATTTTATGCAATTATATCACAGTAAGTTGAGTTGGTTTAGTGGTAAGTGGCTGGACACATGGCTTCACGTATTCAAGTTCAAATCCCGTACAGAGCTTTTTAGCTTTAATTTGATTATTAAAGCTTGAAGCAACACAACACAACAACGTGAACTCGTGAAGCAAATCTCAGGCCCCGTAAGCAACGTTGGGACGACTCTTGGTCCGCTCAGAACCAGGTTTCACCGGTTTAATCCAGTTTGAGGCCGATTTTAATGACATGAAAGGTGTCAATAGTAAGAGTCAAAAATGTTGAAGAAGAACCCTATATGAGATGAATGTTTTAATGACAACAAACTTTTAAGAAATAGGTTTTTAAGTTCATTAGACGTTTGCTACTAATGGTTTGCCTTAAAGTGCTTTGAAAGAAATAAGACTTATCAAGAAGCATGGAGAAAAGGTGTAAAGCATTAGCCTAATCCCTTGGTTTCTTAAATTTGAAGCTTGTCCAACTTCAGAAGCAAGAAACCAGAAGCAGAAGGGCAATCATGAGTTTTATGTCAAAGTGTAGATATCAGAAACTATGTATGATTAGAAGCATGATTTTGGAGGTAGTTTAAGTTAAGGGGTAGACATCAGAAAGCTACACATGACTTAAGGATCATCAGGAGATGTGTAACATCCTGGGCGAATACGCACCAGAATAAGAGGGATTTAGAGGCTGTACAAGTATGAGACTGTACAGTTGATGATGACTTGAAGGAATTAATTAGTACTACATATACCAACAAGATGCATCTACTTTTCGGGGGCTCCTCACTTAAGAACTCCACAGTTAAGCGTGCTTGGTTTGGAGCAATTATAGGATGAGTGACCTCCTGGGGAGTTTTCCAAGAAGTGTGCGAGTGAGGGCAAAGCATGCTTAAAAGTCTCGTGTTGGTTTGTGGAGACAATCAACGATCCTAAAAGTAGTCAGGCTGGTTGTCGATGTCTCGGAAAAGGCTACCTACGGAGGGTTCTGACCAGTGGAGGGTTCTTACCAACAAAGATGTTGAGTGAAGTGTCACTGTGTGAAGTGTTATAGAGTGTGAGTCGTCAAGACGTCGATTCTCAGGGACATTACAAATGGTATCATAACATACCACTCTCCAGTACGGTGTGGTTCGAGGACGAACCAGGTGGAAACTGGTAGACATGTAACACCTATGGCAAATACACACCGGAATGAGAGGGATCTAAAGGCTGTACAAGTATGAGACTATACAGTTGAGGATGGCTTGAAAGAATTGACCAGTATTACCTATACCGACAAGATGCATCTACTTTTTGGAGGCTCATCACTTAGGAACTCCACAGTTAAACGTGTTTGGCTTGGAGCAATTATGGGCTGGGTGACCTCCTGGGAAGTTTCCCAAGAAGTGTGCGAGTGAGGACAAAGCACGCTAAGAAGTCTTGTTTGGTTTATGGGGACAGTCAATGAACCTAAAAGTAGTCAGGCTAGTTGTCGATATCTCATAAAGGACTACCTACGAAGGGTTCTGACCAGTGGAGTGTCACCGTGTGAAGTGTCGTAGAGTGTGAGCCGTTGAGACATTGACTCTCAGGGACGTTACAAGATGCAATGTTGAAGACAACAAGTGAAGACAAACATGTCTACACAGTCGAGAAGCACACACCAAGAGTTGTAAAGATCTATTCCATGCAACAGTGTACTGATGCATTGTCTAGATGAAGCTTTCTTGATCCAATGGATCAATTCGAAAGAAAAGAAAGAGCTAAGTCCTATATTAGCAATGCAACCATGAAGAAAAGTAGTCATTCACAATCTGCAACAGTCAAAAGGAGATCAACATCATTTTGCAGAAGACTTACTTTTCTAAAGAAGTAGTAAGCCTCGTGACTAATCTGAAAAATGAGAAGTCATGAGTTTTTAGCAAATAACAGGCACCAACATATATAACTCAAAATTCAAGCTGTGTGCAAGTTGTTCCAACTAAGGAAAGAGCAGGAACCAACTGTGTGATGGAGACAACTCACAACGGATCTCCTTAGCCTCCAAGCTTCTCAAGACAAGGAGTAACATATCTCTTTGGCCTCTAAGACAAGGTGCAACAATCATCTTTAAGACAGTGTATTTAAGGACATTGAAGTACAGTTGGAGATTTTTGTTAGGAAGGAAAATTGTATAGAGAGGACATAGGTCAGAAGCCTTATCAGCTTTTGATACTAGTCTTCCTTAGCGCAGACTCTCTTGATTTGTAGAGCCAAATCTATCTAGCCATAGAGAGTTTGTAAACATCTTTTCAGGGGGAGCTTACTGATGGGTTTTCTGTGTGAGATGTATTAGGTACCTGTCCAAATAGAACCCGTTAGGATAGGGAACCTCAGAAGAGTAATAAAGGACTACTGCTTCTGAAGGTTGAGAGTGACCACAACGTGTTGTTGTGTTGGTCAAGTAGTAGTTGCTACTAAGGGTTTGAAGCTTAGAGAGGTTTTTTGAAAGAATATTTGGGTAGATAGCTTGCAGAGGCTTAGAGAATATTGGGGTGAAGCCTGGAGAGGCTTTTCGAAAGAATACTCAGGGGAGGTTACAAAAGCTTATAGAATACTAAGGTGTAGGAGCCTGTAGAGAATACCATAAACCACGATTGGTACTTGTGTTAGTGAAAATCCTACAGGTGTAGGTATTGGACGTAGCCCAGGTTGGGGTGAACCAGTATAATTCGTGTGTGTGCTTTATCCTTTTGACTGCTTTTGATTTGTGCGTTTCTAAATCATTACCTTGTGCGACACTGTTTTTTAAATGATTATATCTTTGGTATATATTCTTTTAAGCTTACTTAAATTGTTTTACATGTCCAGAAGCAAACACCTACTCATCGATTTGTATTGACAAAAACAGATTCTACCTACCTTAAATCTGACACTTTTATGAGTAGCTTTTGAAATAGTATATGAAAGTATTTTTGTATGACTCTTATTGAATAATCATTTTATACAAAGTACTCTCAAAGGATAATGTCTGCTCTCAACAAAACTTCTTGAAGTTGGTTCTCTGATATATCTTTAGAACTTCAGAAATGAAGTGTTCTTTTGCAGAAAAAGTCATAGTTGATTAAGTGTCACTATTCAACCCCTTCTAGTGACATTCTGATCCACTTCAAAAACACATTAAAGAATGAGATGATTAAAGGGTGACAAAAAAAGAAGAAAAATAATATATAGTGGCTATGATTATTTTTTTAATTTAAAATAATCTTAACTATCTTTATATATATATATATATGTATACATATATATATATATATATATATATATATATATATATATATATATATATCATAATTACCTTAATTATTTTAAATCAAAATATATTCTTCATATTCTTCAACTTTTATATTTTTATGAACTAAAAAAATAATTCAACAATATTTTAGAAAAAAATCAATATGGTACTATCATGAGACATTTACCTATGTAGTAAAATCTTGTTTTATAATAATATATATTATAATTGAAAATAGCTACTACTATATTTTTTATCCATGTAAATAGTCTTAATTATCAAATTATATTATGATTAAATTATTCTTTCTCTTATCTTACCAAGCTCATTAAATTATTATATTTAAAGGAAATAATGTTAAAAAAACTAATTAACATTTTTTTTGAAAATTTTCAACCTTCAAATAATAATAATTAAGGAAAGATTTATTTAGAAATCTTGTTTCTTAATATATCATTGTAATTTCCAATAATGTTCTAATTTATTAAAATATTTCCGTAATAACTATTTTGTATTTATATTTCAATTCAAATAAGTGTATGGCAAAAACAAATATTAATGATATATCCACATCTTTATGAAAAGGAAACTATTTAAACAGAATCTATATTTATCTATTTTATTATTATAAGATTCCCATATTTTTGGTCTTGTTTTTTTAATACCATTATTATTATTATTATTATTATTATTAACAAATATAAAATAGTAAAATTAATAAATTCTTTTCATCACATTCTATATTTATTTTATTTCTCAATATTTAAAAATATAAAAAATAAAATGTGATGAATGGTAAAATTATATTTGTTAATGCTAATTAGTATTTAAAAGGATATAAAAATTAAAAGAAAAAGATACATTTATTTTATTAAAAATATAAAAATCATTTAATACTTTTTTGATAAATATGAAGGTGGGAATGTTTATTCCCATGTTTTTTAGGAGGTTATTAAAAAATACTCCTGGATATGTTTTATTCCCAGGAAAGTTGCATTCCCATGTTTACACAGCTTTTATTCCCATGCTAATGGGGCGGGAAAGTTACATTCCCATGGGATATCATAAGTTATTTTCTAACTCCACTATAACTTTCATTTTTACTTTTATTTTTCATTTATTATTTTAAAACTTTAAAAATATTCCTAGGAATGTTAAAAGTTAACCAAACACATTTTTATGTATGTCAAGGAATAATATTCCTAGCTATAATATTCCTGTGGATGTGATTTCCCAGGAATGCAAAATGATTCCGTGAAACAAACGCGCCCTAAAGTGGATCTCTCTCTCTCTTTCTTAAAAAAAACATGTATTATATGTTTTAATGTATCATGTTATATTTTCAGGAATGACATTTTTAGGAATATTATGACTAGAAATTTTATTTATGTGTATATTTAAAAATGTGTTTGATTACATTTTAATATTCTTGGAAATATCTTTTAAAATTTAAAATAATTTAAATAAAAAAGGAAGTTTATGGTATTTTAGGAAATAACTTCCCTTATTTCCATGGGATATCACTTACCCATCCCTCCTCATGGGAATAGAAGTGTGGGAGTGGGAAAGTATTTTTTTTTTGAGAAGAGTGGGAAAGTATTATAAAAATGGAAGTTATAACATTCCTTGTAATCAATAATACTTGAGAATAGTTTTTCAAAGCTTGTAACAAACATGAGTATGTAATAATTCATGTTACATTTCCGAGACCGTGAAACAAACGCACTCTTAGGGATCTTAATAAATTTTAATTAATAATAAAATAATCTATCAAAAAATATATTATTATATCTAAGACGAATATGTAAAAAAAGGTAAAATATATTTTTGATACTTCTAAAATTTTCTAAATTTAATTTTAGTCTTTTAAAATTTTTAGTTTATTTTGGTCTTTCTAATTTGAAAATAGTCCACTTTTGATCATAAAAATAATTATAATTATCATTTAATAACAGCTATAAAATGTAAAAAAAATGCACACTAGAGTTTTTTTTTAAAATTAGAGAGAAAAAAAAGGATAATAAATTTTTGAAGGACAAAAATCGAATTTAGAAAATTTTAAAGGGACCAAAAACATACTTTTTATGTAAAATTATATAGAATAATTCTTTAAATTTTCTTATAACTTCTTTTTTAAAAATGTTTTTAATTGTTAAATAGAAGAAGTATTGAATTGGTAAAAAAAAAAGGTATTGATTTTTTTTTTATTCATTTTATTCACCTTGAGTTGAATAAGACTATTGAAGATTCTATAAAAAAAAAAAAGACTATCGAGGATTTCACACTAGTATTTCATTAAATGATTTTTATATTTAAAAATACTAGGATTTCACACTACCAAAAAAAAAAACACCTCTTTTGTCATTTAGTCTTTTATTTTTTATTTTTTTTTATCATTGTTTTGTCATTTAGTCTATGTATTTAATAGTCAAATATTTTTAATATTTTTACTACATTAAATATAAATTTTTCATTTAATACCTTATTTATAACATAAAATGAAAGTCTACGTATTTATTAGTTACCCATTTTTAATATTTTTAATACATTAAATATATAGGTTTCATTTAATGCTTTATTTAAAAAACAATAAGAAAATTATTAAAAGAATATAAGACTTTGTTTTTTTTTACTAAAATAGAAGACTTTTTTATTTATATAAATAATTTAAAAATTTCCTTTGCATATAAAGTAGGTCTCTATTATTTTTTTAAAAAAAACGTGTCCCATGTTTTTTTTTTTTTGCCGAACTCTCATGTAAACTTATAAATCTTAAATTTTTTTAATTTTAATTAATAGTAAAGTAAAATGTTAAAAAAATATTATTAATCTAAGATGAATATATGAGTAACAACTACAAAGAAAAAGAAAAAGAAAAAGCAAGACTCAAAGAAACATCGTGAAAAAAGAGTTGGCGGGGCAGGGAGGGAAACAAAATTACAAACCCCTCCAAAATCCAAAACTGAAAAAAAATAAATTTTTTTTTTCACAAAACAAGGAAAAAAATCTTAACAAAAAAGGGCAGAAAAGGGAAAAAGGGGCGAATGGAGAAAAGCGTTAAATAAAAAACCGGAGCGATGGATCACACTTTTTGGCTTAGATACACAAAACACACATAGCTTCTTCACAACTTTTCGTGCTTCCTGCTCTTTCTGTTGTGCTAGAACAAAAGGAAGGACACAGTTCAAGGTTGTTCCTTTTTTTTCGATTTTCTGTTTCGTTGTTGTTGTTGTTGCAATGAAGGGAGGTGTGAAGAGAAAGGCTACCTCGGAGGCTCCGAGCGATGTTGCTGTTGCTTTTGGTGTTTCTGTTCCTTCCAATGGTGCTGATTTGGGTGGTGGAGACCGTGGGGGTGTGCAAGTTCAAAACTTTGAGGGAAACGAGGGTACCCAGTTGCGGAAAAGTGAAGAAGAGGAGGAGGAAGAGCCACCCCATGTGGAGGGTTCTGAAGGAGAAGGAGAAGAAGAAGAAGATGAAGAAGGTGCTGAGGGAGAGGAACTAGAAGAAGAAGGAAATGGTGCTGCTGGCGGGGGTGCTGTTGCTGGGGCTCAAGGACGACAACAAGGTGTTCCTGTTCTTGGTGAAAATTTCTATGAAGTTGAGGCTATACGCCGTAAGAGGGTGCGCAAGGTAAAAAAGTTCCCTCCTTTCCTCTTCTTTGCTGATTCTTGGTTATGTTTCTTTTTCCCCTGTAATGGGGTTTTTGTTTTTTGCCCAGCTTTATCTGTAATAGGGATTTTTTTTTTGTTCTGGTTATTATTTTGGTCTAATGGGGGTACCTCTTCATGTAGCCAACCTCTCATAGGCTTTGTTGTTGTTGTTGTTACTCTTTGGTGATTGAGGGTTATGTCTTTTCCTTGTTTTGTTTTGTGATGTGTCTGTGTTTTTTTAAATTATTTTATCTGTAATGGGGGGTTTTTTGAGTTATTTTTTGGTCTAGTTTTATCTGTAATGGGGAATTTTTTTTTCTGGCTATTTTTTGGTCTAATGGGGGTGTACTCAGTTACTGAATGACGTTGTGTGGTTCATGTAGCCAACCTCTCCTAGGCTTTGTTGTTCTTCTTGTTATTCTTTGGTGATTGAGGGTTATGTTTTTTCCTTGTTTTGGGTTGTGTCTGTGTTTTTTTTAATTATTTATCTGTGATGGGGATTTTTTTTTCTGGTTATTTTTTTGGTCCAATGGGGGTACCCTGTTGCTGAATTACGTGTGATTCATGTATTCATAGGCTTTGTTGTTGCTGTTGTTCTTATTTTTAGGTGATTGAGGGTTATGTTTTTTCCTTGTTTTGTGTAGTATCTGTGTTTATTTATTCATTTTAAATTATTTTATCTTTATTGGGGATTTTTTTGGTCTAGTTTTATCTGTAATGGGGATTTTTTTTTTCTGGTTATTTTTTTGGTCTAATGGGGGTACTCAGTTGCTGAATGACATTGTGTGATTCATGTAGCCAACCTCTCATAGGCTTTTCTTGTTTTGGTGATTGAGGGTTATGATTTTTCCTTGTGTTGTGTCTGTCTTTTTTTTATTTTTTAATTATTTTATTTGTAATGGGGATTTTTTTTTTTGGTTATTGTTTTGGTCCAAAGGGGGTACCCAGTTGCTGAATGACACGTGATTCATGTAGTCATAGGCTTTGTTGTTGTTCTTATTCTTTGGTGATTGAGGGTTATGTTTTTTCCTTGTTTTGTGTAGTGTCTGTGTTTATTTTTTTTATTTTTTGTAATTATTTTATCTTTATTGGGGATTTCTTTTTTGGGTTATTTTTTTGGTCTAACGGGGGTACCCAGTTGCTGAATGCCGTGTGATTCATGTAGTCAACCTCTCATAGGCTTTGTTGTTGTTGTTCTTCTTCTTATTCTTTGGTGATTGAGGGTTATGTTTTTTCCTTGTTTTGTGTTGTGCCTGTGTTTATTTTTTTAATTATTTATCTGTAGTGGGGATTTTCCTTTTCGGGTTATTTGTTTTGGTCTAGTTTTATCTGTAATGGGGATTTTTTTGTAGTTATATTTTTGCTCTAATGGGGGTACCCAATTTCCGAATGTCGTTGTGTGATTCATGTAGTCGGCCTCTAACAGTGGGATAGTACTTTATTGTTGTTGATGTTCTCTCTTCTTTGTCCTGACTTGTTTTTTGTTTTTTGTGTTTCCTTTGTGACAATGTGGATTTCAAATGTTGCAAATAAAGGGTCAGGTGCAATACTTTATCAAATGGTGAGTACCCATTTTGTTCCTTTCTCTTTTGTTCTTATTATTTTCTTGACTGGGTTGTGATGAAACTAAAGGGAAAAGGAAAATTATAATGGTCCACCCCATTTTGGGTGGAAGAAGAGAGTAGGAAGAAATTAAAAATATAGAGAGAAAGTGATAGACGTGACAAATGATGTGATGAGAAATAAGATGGGAAGAAAATGGGGTGGAAATGGGATGGAAGAGTGTGAATGTGTGAATATATCATTACTCAAAGGGAAAAGGGCCTAGTGTGAAAAAAATTATATATGTATTTTTGCTGATTTGTTTGTTTGTTTATCACCTAAGGAATGGGTGGCCTGAGACAGCCAACACTTGGGAGCCTCCAGAAAATCTAGAGTCTGTTCGTGATGTTGTTGAAGCTTTTGAGGAGAGGTATTGCCTTTCTCTTTCATAAATTTTTACAATTTTCTTTGGACCCTGTGTTAAATTATGAGTAAGGATGTGTAAAGGCATATATTCCGATTATATTTTGTATTTGTGTTCTGTTTTGCTGTGATTGCAAATAGGTTGCTTATAAGCAGAGGTAAAAAGACTGTAACTACTTGAGACTGGTTGGATTATGTCTAGATCGTGAAAATTGTCTGTTCACAAGTTTTTTTTTTTTTTTTGAAGCTTGAAGTCAGGAAAACAGCGTAAGCGCAAACGCAAGCACGTGGTGCATCATACTCAACCCAAGAAGCGGCTGGAGCGTTCTACCACTCCTTACAGCCTTCGACGTTTTTCGACTAGTACAGCTGAGAACCATACACAGTCTGCTCCTGCTGCTCTTAATGATCCTATCCTTCCTGATATTCCCGCCTTCCCTCAGACTGTGCTGTTTTCTGATCTTGTGGGAAATGGTGCTGAAGGCAGCAGTCTTGGAAAAGCCACACCCAGTAATGCTAACAAGTCTGCAAATGGTTCAGAACAAAATATTAAAAGGAATGAGGAAAATGATTATGATCCTAAGCTTAGTGAGCTTAAAGCTACAACTGCCAATGGGAATGATACAGACAGGTTTGCAATACGGATTCCAGAAGCTAAGGGTTCTGGGCCTTCTGGAAGTAATGGTCAAATGGATGCTAAATCAAAGGGGGTTTGCATGGAAACAAGTGAAAGTGGCCGCTGCCGGGGATCCAAAAGGAGAAAATGTGGTTCTGTAAAGAGGTTCAAGAAAGAATTATATGCTAAGGAGCCTGCTAATGCAGAAAATCCAGTTGGCACACCTGTTGGTACAGCTGAGCCAGCACAAACAAGAATTGCTGGTAGTGGTGGTAATAATAATCATGCCAGACCTGCTAGCAATATTGTAAAGATTATAAAGCCAGTAGGCTATTCAGCTTCAGTAGCCAGTGGAATGCAGGATGTTCTAGTAACCTTCGTGGCTTCAAAGTAAGTTACTCAGCTATTAACAATAAATTTCATTGTGCATTAGTTTTCATAATATGTTTGCCAAGTTAATTGATTTTTAGTCATGTTTATTTTTAAGATATCTTTCTTCTGTGACACAGCTTGTCAGTTTAGAAATGGAAAAGTGTTAGCTCTGGTTGTGAATGTCCACTCTTCAATATTGTTTTTTTTTTTTGTTCATGAAATTTTAGTCCTTTTAACTGCTTTTTATTATATTTTGTAGAGACAAAGGTGATCGAGCATCTGGTAAATAAATGAGGCCAGGCACAGATATTTGCAACATCATTATGATTGATATAGAAAGAAATGTTAATGTAGCTTGAAATTTATTGACTGATTGAAGCTTATTTTATTTTTTTATTTTTGCTACAAGTTAATGCTTGAATTTTACTATGCCTGTGGCTAGTGTTTTTCTTGTCTTTGATTGATAAAGGAAGTGTTGCTGAATTCTTGATAGAAAAGAGGAAATTGATGTAGTTGAGTAACTAAGATGTTTACAATTCCTCTATTAGGGCAAAATATAGTCCAACTGAATCCAATGCTTATAAATGCTAAAATATATAGAAAATGAAAACTTACCTTCAATGTTTGTGGTTCATCAACTTGACCCTGATGGGCTTTGAGGAGGCCCCACCTGATGATAGGACCTAACAGTGCCCCATTGGGGTCCCAAGAGAAGGGAAGAAAGGGAAACGGGAGAGGAAGTGTTGTTTGTGCACACAAACATCAGGTGCCTAAGACTAGCCTATCCAGCATGGCTTCGCTATTGCTCATGACTTGTATTGTAGTTAGCTCAATTGAGAATTGGTTTGATTAAGGAAATAACCTAGTCTTAGGGGAGGGTCGAAGTTTTACTTCAGTCCACCATATTTGACTGAGCACTAGTAAGCAAGGAAAGAAGCCCGACAGTGGAACCAGGGAAGAAAATATCTATCATCAACATCATCGGTATGGAAAGGAGTCATTCAAATAAAGAAGTCACAAAAAGAATAAGGATTTGGATAAAGAGAAGAGTTGAGTTTAGTGGTAATGGCATAAGCCAAAGCTAGATCACAAGAGTATAGGCAAATGGATAAGAGAGAAAAAAGGTTTTGGAATGCATATTTCAAAACCAAATAATCAAATGAAGAAGATTCCTTTGCCAAAAGGAGATGGCTCTAGTTTCATACTAATCTTTAATTTTTGAGATTCCCTAAGGTAAGGCATTGTGCGTAAGCGTTGTTTACCTGTTGTCAATTGGATCGACTTAGGTAGTAAGGCTCAATTGTGAGATTCAAAAATACAAACGTAAGGTGTCGGAAATCTTGTGGTCTAAAGGTTGCGCAAAAGGACTATAAATCCTTGCCCCTAGGATCCAAGAAGCGTTTTTTGGTTTCGAATTCCTAATTTTACTACCCCACTAGTGTAGTGTTTACCAAATGAGTTGTGAATGGGATTTGATGGGCTGATGGGGAATCAAATTAGGAGTTGCGAAAAGGACTTAAGATACTATGTATCAAGAGTCGTGATAGGATTTGAGTGCACAATCACATTCAATGTTAGATGGGTGATTTTTTCTTATAGAAAAAAGTAGGAAAAAAAGTAGCTTGCTTACTTGGTGCTTGTGCTGAGGGATGATTTGTTTTTTTATATATGCTTTGATGGATCTTGGAATCAATAACTTATGAATTAGAGTAGAGCAATTGGCATTGGATTTTCTCGAATTGATTGGAAGAAGAAAGAATAGGTGTAGTGAAGAAAACAAATCGGAGCTAGAGAGAGAAAGGGTAGGTTGAATCTTAAAAGTACTCTTTGGGGGTAACTATGATAAGTTAATTATGTATCATAAATAATGTGCTCTTGGGAAAGAAATTGCTACTCTATTCGATGGGCCATGAACAATAGCCAGACTTGTATGGTATCTCTTTGAATCCTTATTTAATATGCTTAATATGGTGATACCCCTTATTGTACCAACCTACATGTCACTCCTCCATCAATTTGATTCCTTGATTTGTTTGATAAAGAAGGATCCTATTAGATCCTAGGCCCCCCGTATAGAGATGAATTGATCAATTCATCAAATCCTAGGTCGAGATTGAAGGGGCTTGAACTCGCAACTTTACTAGTAAAGCGTCCAATAAGCTTAACACGAAACTAGTATGTTGCTTTTGTTAGAGTATGGAGTCACCTTCACTTGACTTGCTATGCTTAGTGTTTTCAAGGTTTAGCAAAGGGATCTCCCCTTGCCATGGGTAGTGTAAGGCTAGCTAATGTCGTTTTACAATCATGATACCCGTAGCCTTAAGTGAGCTCCAACTAGGTCAATTTATTGTCTTATTAGGCCAAGTCTAGGCTTGCCGGCAAAGAAATATTATTAGATAGAAAAATAATGAGTACAAAAAATCAAGAGGATGATAAGTTATTCTCAAGACAAAGACACAAATGTGTTCTTTGGTACTTCTCACTATTAAACCTGATTATATATTCAAATGTAATTTTGAATTGTATTTTTAGTATAAAAAGTATAAAATTATCTATGATAGAAGGCATAACCAAGTTTTTAAATTGCTGTTAATTGTGGATAAATGTGACCACAATTGTGGTTGCATTACGGTCACGAAGTGTCTAAAATCCTTAATGTTGCAATTGAAATCGCATTCATGGACTGTTTTTTAGAACCTTGGGCATAACTTTGGGTTCCACAAAATTCATGTGAACGTTTATAGCCTATAGCAATAGAAATAAGCTGTTCTCACTAGGTAGGATTGGCAACCTACATGGAATCATGGATTAAATGATGCTGTTCCATTTCATAAAATACGAAGTTTTTTGCAAAGGCCAAAATTAAGATCTCTTTATGAATTTTTTCATTAGGTTTTCTTTGGTCTTTCTCTACCTTTGTCTATTGGGTATGATCCATTTAATTACTTTTTTTAATAGGGGATCAAATTTAGTAATCAATAGCGCACTATAGCAGGACAGCAGAGTGGTTTTTAATAATGTAGCCATAGCGGCTGCAATAACGGCCAAAATAGCTTGTGTTTAATGCACTATATCACCACCCTATCATGATATAGGCTTCAAAAATCCATTTTTACCCCTGGAACATCATTGTTTGGGGTTTTATTTTAGGGAAAATATTCCACAAAAGAAGGCCAGCCTTGGAGCAATGGTAAAGTTGCGCCTTAGTGACCAGTTGGTCATGGGCTCGAATCCGGAGATTGCCTCTCTGCATATGCAAGGGGAAGACTGCGTACAATTACCTTCTCCCATACCTTTGCGAAGCGAGGAGCTTCTGGCATTGGGGTATGTTAGTTTTTTCTTTATCCCAAAAAGTGTTACCCTTTGTCTTGACCTCTATTCCTTCACAGTTCACACATTTATAGGACTGTTTTTTTATCATGTGTTATATTCTTTCTTCTTCCTTTTGGTTTCCCACTTAGTTCACATTCTGCTATTTTTTATTCAATTTGTTATGTTCTTTTTCTATTAATTTCATTATCATCATTCAGTCTTTGACTTAGTGCTCCTAGATTGATTGTGGTTGTGTGTCAAAACTGTGACTTATTATCTTGACTTTCTTTATTTGTGTTTTTGTTTTCTTGAGTATTTATAGTATAAAATATAAATTATGTTGTTTGTCTTATGATATTTACAATAGCGGTCATCCTGCTTCCTACTGCATGCCACTATCCGAGATTGATAACTATGGCCTCAATTGGGTTTTATCTTCAAATGACCAAGCCTTTTTAGGCGAGACTGTTTTCTTTTCCTTATTATGTGGTTACTTTAGTTTTGTCTCCAATGCATTCAGAACCGATTTTATCTTGTCTTGTATTTCTACTAATCCACCTCAATATTCTCAAATTTGCAATATCTATCAATTTTTATTTCTGTTAAAAAATAGTTTCCTTTCTTGTTGATGGATATTAAATTGCCTTGCAGGGTAAATGTGAACTTTGTTTCAATATCCTGAAAAACTTGTGGCTTAGATGAAGTTGTTATGCATTGACATTTATTGAAAATTGAGATTTTACCAAATTGTGTTAAGTTTATTGGTTTTGTTTTCAATCTATAATTGGTCAATGTTGTTAGTCTTATTTGCTAAATATGCAAGTTATATATGATTTTTTTTTTACTATTGTTAGATTAGTGCATGCTGCTCTGGTGTTGATCTGCATTTTCAAGAGCAACACTTCCCTGGACACGGCCATAAATATGATGTGTTAGGAATATCCAATAGAAACATGACATATCATTAAAATTTTATAAAATACTATTAAATTAAAATAAAAAATATCAAAAGGGTAGTTTGCTGCATCTTTCACGAAAAGGGGGGAGGCAACCTTGCTGCAATGTGCAGCAGAGGTGCTGCTATGACAAGATTTGATGGCTAGCTCTTCCCAAGTTTTTTGACAATGGAACATTTCAACAGAAAGGGATGAGGACTGGACTGTAATGCTTGATCTATCATTTTAATGTGTCTTTCCATGATTGAGGATTGAACAGAATAAACGGATTTGAGTGACAATGGACATTGAGAGAAGTTTCAGTTAAATTTTAACGAATCAATGTGTTGAATAACACTGCTTGATGCTTCCAGTTTGAATCAATTGTGCTTTCTACCAAAATTAAGCTCAAACTACTGAAGGCCAAAGTGTAACCAGCACAGGGACTGCATCTCTCCCTCGAATCCCGTCATAGCATCACCGTCGTGATAACCACCACCCATTTTTCCTCTCAGCGCTTCTGTTGCACGATGCAGCAAGGGTTCCCTCCCCCATTCGTGAAAGCTGCAAACCACATTTTTGATATTTTCTTATTTTAATTTAATATCATTTTATTATTTATTATTTTATAAAATTTTAATGATGTGTCATGTTTCTATTGGATGTGTGTAACACATCAGATTTAGGGCCGTGTCCATAGAAGTGTTGCTCCATTTTCAATAGTCAATAGTGCATAAGGTGCAGAGCAGCTGACCACAATTATGCTATAGCGGGATAGTAGTGGATTGCAGGATGGCTGCTATTCTAAAATTTTTCTATATATATATTGTTTCTCTCTCTCTCTATATATGTGTGTGTGTATTTATTTAGTAATATTTTATATTCTTTTAATTATTATATACATATTTTTTATTATTATATTAACTCTATTTAATTATTACAATTTTTATTTATATATATTCTGTTTATATATATATATATTTATATCATTATAATGATATATAAATATGTTATATATTTGTCTGTTATATTTTCTTTTGGTAGAGATCACAAGTATCCTTGTGTGGAGGCGATTTTGCTTGAGTTGGATAGGATTACATTTGTCTTCATTATATAATATTACATGATATATAATTATGTATCAATATTTTTTTAGGTATTCTTAAATATTAGAGTACCTTAATGCTTCATATTGGTATAGTATATGATTAATAAAAAAAAACATCAAAAAACCCACTCTCTAGTTGTAGGACTGTTTGGGGTGGAGGGTGGTCCAATTTGGGGCTGCAGGGCTGCATGCCCAACACGAGAAACGAAAAAAACCCGTAGCCTCTTTCTCCAATCAGCCGCCACCTCTTTCTCGCATCAACATCCACTCCCACCCATTAATTATTAGCCTCTAACACCTCTGACTTGCCAGAATACTCGCCGTAAGGTGCAAAACTAAGGTTGCCTTGCTGGAAATTGCAGAACAGAGGCACAAGATAGGTGATGCAGAACAGAAGCTTGCTGCTTAAGCTCTTTTGTCAGGCAGGTGAGGTACAAGAGGTTGGCTGTGAAAATGGCCACGAAATATGCTGTGATGGCCAGGCACTCTGACTTCTCTTTGAGGAGCAGCAGGGTGCCGCTCCGCTCCGTACCCTGCAATTGCAGCCTTATTGCGAGTGATTGGCAGCTATTATTTTCAGAACTAGTCATGCGTTTTTCTTTGTATAAATTTTTAGCCTCTCAATTTAGAGTGAGGCCGAGAGTTTAGATTCCAGAAAGGAAATGTGTTGATTAAAAATAGTGTGTTTCATTTTAGAATAGGCGTCTTTTGATATGGTTTATATTTAAAGTAACCAAACTAAAGTTATAATTTTTTGCTTTTGGCACTTGATTCCTTTATTGACTCAACTGAGGCAGAATGTCTGGAGAAGAAATGTATCTGTAGGAAAGGATTATATCACTTGATTCCTTTATTGCTTTAGACCCTTGATTCCTTTATTTAAAGCAAGTTTTGAATGTTTTCATATATATATATATATATATGTAAGCCTACAATATTTATGAGGGATGATCCTGCCTGCCATTTATAATTTCGAAAGCATCCAAAGGGGAGGGAAATCATTACAGTTATGTGAGGATTGATCTATATTAAAATAATTTTAAGCTAAATAACTTGGATTGTATAAAGGAGAGCAACAAAGGAAGCAAAAGGCTTTTATTTATATCATGACTCTAACTACAACATAAGTGTGTTCAAGGTCATTGAGCAAATGTACCTATTCTCTTTTCTTTTGGCTTGTATCACTTGATTCGGAGAGCCTAGGATTTCATTATTCAATTTTGTTCCAAAATGTGTATCCTTTACACCTCATTTATTTATATCAAGACTTTGCAGCTCTATTCTGCGAGTGTATTCTATGAGCTTGAATTATTTAGTATTCGTACAACATGCTTCTTCACCTAATGCTTATCTTGTCAACTTTTCAGGTCTGATGGAACAGAAGTGATGGTTGACAACAAGTATCTAAAAGCATTTAATCCACTTCTTGTAGCCCCCTATACCTTCACATTATTACATTTAATTATTGGGTTTATTATCTTTTTGATCCTTCATCTTTTGTGGATTTCCATTTAGTCCTTAAATTTTTTTTTATCTGTTTTTTGTTCTGTTTTTGGTCCCTGATGTAAAATTTTTGAGGAACTAAAACCAATAAAAAAATTAGAGGAACTAAAAACGGAAAACAACTAAGATGAGGGACCAAAAAGTTAATAAACCCTTAATTATTTCCTTGCAGTGTTGTTAAATAGCGGCCATGGCGCCGCCATGGTGGAATGGCGTGGTGGATTTTTTGCCAACCGCCATAGACAATTTGTGAAGGGAGGCCGCCATGGCGGCACCATAAGGAGCAATGACATGTTTATATGACAGAATTTTGGCCTTCTGTCCTGTTTTGCCACCCGCCATTGATAACACTGTTTCCTCGTTAAAATGTTGCTATGGCCTCTTTTCACCTAAACCTTATATTTTTCATATGTTGCAGCTGATCAATTTCTATGAGCAGCATCTTCGCTACAGCCCTACATCGTGACTGAATAGAGAATAGAAGGTTCTTTGAGTATGTAGTTAGATTTCCACGTGGTTGTTATGTTGAAGAATGTCTTACTTTTGTAGATGCAGAAGATGGTAAAGGGTAAGAAATGCATTGTTTGTTAGTTACATGTAGGTATGACTTTTTAACCAGTGGTTGTCAGTGTGGCTATATATACTGTGATGCATGCTGATGGCATAAAGAACTACATATTTTGAATGCCCTCAACACCAGGATAGGCAATAGTTTCTCAAGAGTTAGTTAGTCATGAATGAAAAACTATTTTGGATTAATGTCAATTTTTATGGAAGTTCTTAGCTATTTCTGAGTGATTTGTGTTTGCCTATTATATTTTGAATACTGATTGGTTGATTGATTGACATGATTCTAACTGATTAAAGGAAAATCCACAATTAACTGTTAATGTGCATGTAAATTTTTTGAATGAAATGCTATGTTTCACCCAGTTTTCTTCCTACATGAGATGCAAGTTTGGTTGGAAAGTTTGTATTTATTTTATATGCATGACTCAGTATTTCAGAAGTTATTTTGGATTTCTTATTAATCCAAGTTAAGCTTAGTGGTCTCATTGGGGAGGGGGGACATTTTTCTAGCTTTTTGTTTACTTAAATAAAATGTGACCTTTGAAAAGGGAAATTGATTTTCATGAGTTAAGGTTGGTGGTCAAAAAGGAGGTTTGCTTATTGCAGTGTTATCAAACCTCGTTGACTTAGACTTTTTGATGCTTGTATTCCGCTCAACTTGAAATTCTTGACTATGCACATATTTTTTGAATTTTCGATATATATATCGGTTCTATTTTACTAAACTTCATAATCATTTATTGGAGGGGAAAAAAAAAAGAAAGTAAAGTGCATAATCAAGCATTTCAAGTTGAATGGAGTGCAAGCATCAGAAAGTCTAATTCAACGAGGTTTGTTAACATTGCAACAAGCAAACCTTTTTGACCACCAACAACTTTAACTCATGAAAATCAATTTCCCTTTTTAAAGTTCATGATTAAATCTTACAAGACAAGATTAAATCTTACAAGACAATTTTTTTCATGCAGCGAAAGAATATAACCCTATTTAAATGAAATTCTCCTTAAAGAAAAAAAATAAGAAGGTAAAATAATAAAGTTCTCTCAGGAGAAAAAAAGAAAGTGAAATACATTAAGTTTCTTATAAATGAAAAACAATTTATGCACCTTAATTTTTAGAGAACTTGGATGAGGAGTTTTTATAAAAGTTAAGTGCACAAGTTTTCTTGGTGTACAATGACAATAATGAGCAACAAACTTAAGTTCTTATATGTACTATCTAAATCCTCTACTACTGGGTTGATCTTAATGGGTTAAGTGCACTAATTGATTTAGTTTATGAAAGAAATTGATCATTTTATCTGTTTTTATTTTTTTTCTACAAGTGTTTATAGGTTATATTCTTTTGCTGCATGTAAAATATTGTCTTGTAAGATTTAATTCTGAAAAATATTTATTTTTTTAATAAAGTCATTAAGCATGAAGAAAAAAAAATAATCAAAATTCAGTTTTAATCCCTTACAAGATTTGTTCAAAGACCTATTGTATTTGTAGAAGATCCTTGCATATGCTATTGCTAGAGTGCAAGACAACAAAGTAAAGTTGTGAAAATAATCACAAGTTTCTTTTGTAAAAAGGAAAAATTGAGAGGTTAAGGCTATATTTGTTAATGCGAGCACATACATACACTGACACCCAGTGTGCCGAGGGGATCAGCACAAGCAGAAAGTAGTACATTGGTAGATTTCTTACATGAGCTAACTCTGTAAAATCAAATTAAACGGAATAATTTAAACAAAAAGCATAAAACAAAATCAGTGGCAATAGTTTGCATGAGATTGATGAGGGTAGAAAATTGAGAAAGAATTTTTTTTTTATTCCAAACTTAAAATTCAGGAGAAAGCTGAGATATATTAGTATAAATTTTTATGGCTTGTACGCGTTATATTTTTTATATTTATATTATTTTTAATTTAACAAATATATATATATACCTGTGCATTTGCACGGGCTAAAAAGATATCTTTAAAAAAAATAAATTATATCATAATTAATTTAATTTCAATTTCAAAAAAGATAATTTATATCATCATTAATTGGATTACTTTTAAAAAATTAACTTACATATAAAATTAATTATAATTTTTTTTGCATAAAATTTAATGCAATAGAAACATATTTCCTTTAATTAAAATACACAATGGAAATCCAATTTTGTTGTGCAATTTTACTTATGGAAACACATTTATTTTTGTTGTGTTAAGAGGTGCAAATTCAATACACTACGGAAATGTGATTCTATTGATAAAAAAAATATAATGAAATTTTTGTTGTGTATTTTTTTGCACCCTCTCTACACACGAAAATGTGACACTGTTGTGTGTTTTGATGAACAAAATTGCGTTTCTATTAGGGATATTTTTGGAAATTGCAAAAACCAATGAAAGAGTGAGGTGTGAAGAGCAGAAAACGAAGACGAGAATAGCAAAAGCCCTCATTCATATTATGCTGATATTTTTGGCCCAATCTATTTAATTTGTTGGCTAAACGAATTTGATCTATGGGTTAGAGGGCCAGCCCATTTAGCCACACAAAATTTAAGAATTTTTTAAATAATATTTAATTATTTTAAAGTAAAAAAATCCTTTTATTAGAAAATTGATAACACGTTAGCCATAGAATTTAATAAATAGAGAAAGGAATGCTATTTTGCAATCAAATGTCTTTTTTCTTAACTAAGAAACAAAGAAGCAAACAGTAACAAGAGTTGTTTGCGTCAATAAATAATTGACACATCAAATACTAATAATTAAGTAAAATCATTTTAGTGATTAGTTAAAAAAAATTAACTATTTATTTATTTATAGTTAATTCTTTTTTTGATTTAATTATATATTTTTCAATATCTTTTTAAGTTATTCTTAGTCCACAGGTAGTCTGTTTAACAATGAACTATGAAGGATGAATGTGGATCAAGAAAAACAGGCTTGTTTTGATGGCGGATTAAATTTGCAGAACAATTGGGGATTATATGACTCATAAAGTAATTACAATAGCAATTATAGCAATCGTGTGTCCATGCTTGAAGATGGACTCTGTTAATTAATTCACTTCTGGCAGGGGTTGAGTGTTGAAATGGAATATATATCATGCTGATATAACCAGCTGAAGAATCACTTAATAGGAGTTGAATCACTTAATAGGAGTTGAGTATTGTGAAATAATTGTTTATTATGAGGTAAAATAATATAATTGAGGTAGCTAGATACTTAACCTGTTGACATATATAACATTCAAAATTTTACAGAATATTATAAATAGATTGTGCATGATACTACGAGGGACATAACTATTACCTGCATTGGAGCAAAGTAAAAGGAAGGTTCTTGTGTTAGAACGAGAATAATTTCTGGGTTTTGTACAGTGTGCTAGTGAGTTTTATTGTTGTCTTCTTATAGTTGCCAACGAATGGATGACTTGATTAGCTTGCTTACGAATAAACGTAACAGAAAAGTTTTGCTAAGTGTTGCTGTCTTCACTGCACCTTTTCAGAATAGTGCCAAACTCATTATTCATGAAGCTCTTGTTGTTGAAGTTGCCCACTACTACCTGCTTACAATCTGATTCAAAAATAACATCATTGAGTTTCATATTTTTTTGTTCAATTGATGGCCACATGCAAAGCCTTTGCTTAGGCCAGAGTTGTGATTTCTGCCACATTGATCTTGCATGAGCACATCCAAAGAAACAATGCCAATTGTTTTCTGGATTTAATTCACAAAAAGGACAGATTATTGGACATTGGACTCCCTTTGTTGTCAGCCTTTGTCTTGTAGGAAGACAACCTCTTGCTAATCTCCAAATTAACAACTTCATTCTCTGTGGGATTTTTAAAGACCAAATTAACATCCAATCACCATCAGCACAATAGGCAGAATCATCAATCATGTTCTCCATGATATGATAATATGCAGATTTTACAGAAAAATTGCCATCCTTGCTAACCCTCCATATCACCATATCCTCCTCATTTTGAATTAAAATAGGCATGGACAAAATAATTTGAGCATCATGTAGACTAAAATTTCAAGGATAATATTTTCACACCAATGTCCAGTAGAGCTATCTATTAAATCTGTCACCTTTACATTTTCCAAACCATCTCTTGGTAGTGATTAAACATAAGAGCTATCATTTGCACGAAGCCGAGGATCCTTCCAAACTTTTACTTTGCTGCCATCTCCAAATCTCCATCTGATACAGATGAACATAATAACATTAATCTTGTTTCAATGAATCCAGGAATATTAATCTGGAAACTAAATTAGTATTTTTTTTCTTTTTAATTTTATGAGAAAAACTCTTGTTTAGACAAAATGTAATAACATTACCGTTGTTTTGAATGGGATGATCTTTACCATCCAATAGAATCTTTGACCAAAATTGACCATTTTGGTTGGTAAAAGTAGAGATACAAAAAATAAAATAAACTTTGTGGTTGGCATCCAACTTCAGAGACCTACGCCTTCTTTGTTATGTTAATATCATATTATATTGTGTCTTGAGAAAATGATAGAAACTCAAAAATGGTCTTTACATTAGACGTACGTTGGGATAGCTCAACCAATCATTAGACAAATGTCACCTAATAAAGGAACAAACTTTATGTCATTCCTATCTGCAAAAAACCTTCCAATGCAATTCTCTTATAAATTGCATTTTAATTCTTCTTTGAACATTGCAATAACATAGTCACATATATTAGTGAGAAGATGGAAAGTGGGCCATCACCACTAATGCCTTCTATATTCTTGCTTTGCTTGGGATTCCTAATCTACTGGCCTAGTTTGTTTTCCATTTCAGACACATTCTTATTTTCATTTCAATGGGTATCAGAAGTTGATGACAAAAGTCTCACAACCTTAATCTTGGTGCTCCTTGTTCTTTTAGTATATGCGTTTATTCACTTGCCTTCTTCATTTCCCTTTGTCAAGTCATCTTATGGTATAAACCGTCACGCTAGCATCTCAAGCCATGATTATGCTGGATTTGAATTCGGGTTGGGAACATTGCTCTTGTTTTTCCTCTTCATTCTTTTGTATCATCTATTTTGACACCATAGACCCTTGTCATAAATCTCTCTTTGAGCTTTAATGTTTAATGCACTAAAATTGTTCACAATGATCCACTACAAGAAAATTGATATTTTAGTAACATATAAACTCCTTGAAGCGAGTACAACTAATTTAGACATCTCTTTCTATCCCCTACTAGTGAAAAGGAGAAAAAGTGTGGAATAAAATAATTAATGTAATAGAAGCAGAAAAGGAGAAAAAATGAATTATGACTTCTAACAAAATGTTGTGAAAAACATATTCCATGAATGATATATAATTCAGACGTGTATAAAACTGGTTAGTAAAACAGATTTTATTAAGTTTGAGCATGAAAGAAATCTCTAATTATGCGAATGATTTTTATGTTTGAGCATTGGAAAACGGTCTACTGCTTGCTCTCTGGCATCTGCATTCCACCTTGTAGAATATGACGTATTTAGCAAACTGTTTTTTGTTGTTTTCTCTGACTGCTGCATTCTAAAGATACATGTAGGATACAATTCACGTGTCTGACTTCATTATATTACAAAATATAGATGAGAACAATTTTGCTGTAGGGATTTGTTTAAAAATGTAAATGTCATGACTACACGCATTAATTGAAACTAAGGAGTTAATGAATTGAGAGATAGCCTGGAAGGCAAGGCCACGCCAACAATTTAGCATAACACTTTCCCAACTGAATACGTTCAACTTAAAAGATACAAAGGGTTCCTTCCATCAACGTATGTTCACCACCCCAACAATAGATTTCCAAACATAGTTTTAGGGGGTGTATTGGATTGACATTTTAAAAGACTATTTTGGCATAAAAAAGTCTTGTAGATTTTGAAAGACTACCTATAATTTGAAGCTTTTGAAGCATGTTCTCCCTTGATAAAAGTACCAGGTTTGGCAACTCTTCTAGTAACGTAGCCTTGAAAACCATGGCATCAAAACTCCACAGTCGTAGGACTCTGCCTCATATAGGCAGCCATATCACCTGACTCGTGTTAGAATTTTACTTATTTTTTTCATTTGGGAAATGAAGCACAGAAGGCAAAACATTGCCTCAATTTCATTGGCAACTTCAAGTAACTAATCTCAAGGCAGGCATGACTGAGTTCTCATGTTGTAAGCTCCACATAGAGCCATTCCTTTTTCTCTCCTTTCATCAAGCAAATGAAGCAGTCCCGGTGTAGTTGACAGTTTAAGTGTCTGTTTGGGTTAGCGTTTTTACAAACGCAACCAACGTTTTTCCAAAAGCAATAAGGGTATTGCTTTTGAATTATTGCATTGGAAAGTGTGTTTTTTCCATTGAATGTAATTTCAACGGGTAAACAAACACACCCTAAATTATGCAAACACAACACCTCAACTTTTTTTATGCTGAAAAGGAAATTGGAAATAGTACAAATTGACTTTTTAATACATTGATAAAAAGACTGTACAACGTCTAATAAATAAAGGAGCAAACAATACAAATATCTGAACATTGTACAACTATATGTCTGTCAAAGCTTATTATAACTTCATAGTGAACTTAAAGAAACAAGCACTGAAATCACTGAAATCTCCAAACATGGCCTCCGGGAAGCTTGAAATTCTGGATCTCAACGTAGCAAGATTTCTGATCACAAGGAAGAGTATATTTCACTTTCAAAATAAAACACATTGCACAGTGCAGCAGAATAAGATGAAAATTTGAAATCTGCATAGAATGAAATACCTCTCCCCTCTTAACGATGTCAATTGAAGCGATTATTTTTTAAGCAATAAAATGGAAGAAACTCAATTCTAGGAAAAGAGTTTTAAATTCTAAACTGAAACATACCAGGTGATCATTATGTTTTGAAAGAAATGGGATATATAATAGGGAATGAAACAGAGGAGAAATCCTAAATTTTTTTTGTCTTTGTTTGAAAACTTAAAATTCTAAAATTTCGTGACAATAACAATCTATTCTTTTAATTTTTAAAACTCTACTTTTCCTGTAACTTAGGCTAGATATAGACGTTCATACAGTTTAAAAGAAGATATTAAAAGTGGGGCATGGAAGGGGAACGTTATTTGTAGATATATATAGGAAGGAAAAGGATCCACAACATACCTCAAATGCGATCAAACAAACCAGGGCCCACTAGAATGTCAGGAATGTGAGCTATTTTTGGCCAGTCCTCTCCCTTTTCTTTCTCACATCGTCTCTTTAACTCACGGCAATGTTTAATTCTCAATCTTTCCAGACTGCTAAGGCTTAGGCTTGATGGAAGACATGTCAACTTGGGACAGAGACCAATACTCAAGACACGAAGCAAGGGAAGGCTCCCAAAGCAGTCAGGCAAGGATTTTAGGTTTGGAAGATGCCATAATGTTAACTTCTGCAGCAAGGGAAGATTTCCAAAACAGTCAGGCAAGGATTCTAGGTTTGGAAGATTACTCAAGCTTAGCTCCTGCAGCAAGGGAAGATTTCCAAAACAGTCAGGCAAGGATTCTAGGTTTGGAAGATTACTCAAGCTTAGCTCCTGCAGCAAGGGAAGATTTCCAAAACAGTCAGGCAAGGATTCTAGGTTTGGAAGATTACTCAAGCTTAGCTCCTGCAGCAAGGGAAGATTTTCAAAACTGTCAGGCAAGGATTCTAGGTTTGGAAGATTCTCCAATGTTAACTCCTTGAGGGCAGTCATATGTTGTAAAGCCTCATGCAAACCCTCCACCTCTATGCAGCTTTCAATACGCATGTCCTCAAGACAAGTTAGGCATTGAAAACATGCCAACACATTGAACTTACCACACTCCTTAATATGAAATTTCTTGAGAGAGCAAAACCCGTGAGGCAAACCTAATAATTTAGGACATTCAGTAATTTCAAGTGTGGAAAGGCGTGGGAACATGTTTTCCCCATCCACCCTTGATAACCTTATTAGGTTTCGCAGATTCTCCAGTGACATAAATTCCAGAGCCTTGAAAACTACTCCACCATCATAGCACTCCTCGTATACATATTTTACATTAATCATGTTATTTATATGTAGACTTTTTAGAGAAGGTAGTTTCCCCAATGCTGGAAGTTGTAAACAGCTTTTACATTTCAACAGCTTTAAAAAAGTTAAATATTTGAGAGAAGGACTAGACATCCATTGTGGGAAATGGGTACCTTTATATCCTTCCACCAACAAAGTCTGAAGGTGTTGGGTATCAGGTTGAAGTGCTTCAAGAATCTTCTCAACATTTTCTTCTAATTTTGACTCTTCTAATTCCCTCCCTTCACTTCTATCCCATGACAATTGCAAGTTATTCAGTTGCTTACATGACATATTGGCTTCTTTGGCATCCATTACACTATTCACTTTTTCCAGATGCTTGATGTGAAGATTTCTTTTCAGATTCAATGCTCCCAATTCTGCTAAGAGGAACCCCTTTTCCTTGCCAACAATGTACATGCTTAAAATCTTTAGGGAAGTCAACTTCCCTATGTGAGGAGGCAAGCTTGATAGTGAGCGGCAACCATTCAAGGATAGCTGTTGTAGAGCTTTTAAGTGTATCAAACTGTTGGGCAACTTTTGGAGATTTCGACAAAAGTCTAATTTCAATATCTGCAAATTCCACAGTTTACATAGCGATTCTGGAAGTGTTTTAAAGTAACCCCAAGAAATATTCAAGTACCTTAGATGTTTTAAATCACCAATTGAAGATGACAATTCTCTAATTTGCATTTGGTCAAGCACCCGCAAAGAATAATATTTACAAACTTGGCCAGAATTGAAGAAATCTCTATAGCTCCTCAAAGATTTGAATTTATGCAACTGACTTGAATTAATGGCTTCCCTAGAAGAATTGTAGAGACGGTGGATTCTTTCAGGAAAAGTAGTTACACCATTAATGCAACAAGCGTCCTTTGCAACAAACTCAGCAAGATCATGAACAAGATCATGCATCTTGAAACTTGTAATTTTGCCAAATTCATTTGTCTCAATATCTTGAAAAAATGATCTCCAGTATAATTCATTCCAGACACCATCACCAACATCTTCAGCATCTAATGGTTCATTAGATGAAATGAATCCATTAGCCATCCAAAGTTCAATTAAAAATTGCTTGTCTATTTTTTGATCTTTGGGAAATATTGCACAATAAGCAAAGCATTGTCTGAGTTTTATTGGTAAGTTTAAGTAACTTAACCTCAAGACAGGCATTATGGAGTTTTCATGGTGTGATAACTCCAAAAGGTTGCTCTGCTTAACATTGAGCCACTCATTTTTGTTTCTTTTGAAGCGTAAAAGACCTCCCACTGCCTTTGCTGCAAGAGGCACTCCCCGACACTTCTTTACTATCTCCTTCCCTATGTCCTCAAGCTCTCCCTGTTTTACCTCAGTTTCTCCAAAGGCTTGGTGTTTAAACAATTCCCAACAATCATTGTCAGGTAGCATTGATAATTCATGAGGATGCTTTACTGTTCCCATGATTGATGCAACTGTTGCAAGACGAGTAGTGACCAAAATAGAAGCACCCTTTGCCCCACAAGCCAATACAAATTTCAACTGCTGCCAATTTGCTTGCTGATCATCCCACACGTCATCCAAAACAAGTAAATATTTTTTTCCTCGAAGCAAATCTTGAAGTTTTTTTTGTAGTGGCTCTAGATTCAAATCCTCACAGGCATGCTCAGATACTGCTTCAAAGATAGTTTTTGTCATTCTCTTCAAACTAAAATCTTCCGAAACGCATACCCAGATTCTTAGATCAAAGTGCTCGACTACCTTCTCATGATTGAAGATGAGTTGGGCCAACATTGTTTTTCCAAGTCCGCCTAGACCTATGATTGGATAGACTGATAAATTCTCAGAATGAGAAGCACCACCAACCAAAAACTCTACAATTTTATCCTTATCCTCTTCTCTTCCATAGACTTTTGGCTCAGTGATGAGTGAGCTGGTTTGGCGCCACTCAATGACTTCACTTCTTCTCTCTTCTATGACACCACTTCTTCTCTCCGGAACTGTCTCAATCAAATGAAACTTCTTCCTTTCTTCAGCAATGTCATCTAATTTTTCACTTATCCTTTTCATTCTCTTGGCAAGTTTGTAACGAAAAATAACATGCATGGGATGAAAAGAGGATAAGCAAGAGCTTTGTACCATTTCTGGTAGAGGTAGACAACACTTGACTTCTTCATATTCCAACCGCTTTTCTTCATAGGCATACTCGTCCATTATGTCTTCCAGCTCGAGCTGCATCTTTTAGCTTTTGCAGCCAAATTTGTATAGCTCCATTTGAGAATTGTTTCTCCTCAGCATCTTCAAGCACGGCCTTGACAGTAGTGAGTAAGCCCGCAAGCCTTTCCAAGTCTTGATCAAAACCCAGAAATAGCCCCAGCTCTTTTGCAATGGGAGAGCTCAAATGTCCAAGCACACCTTCAAGTACAGCCTCAGCCATCTTTCAAGTTCTTTCTCACAGAATGAAAACTCAAGAAAGAGAGAGATTGAAGTGCTTCAGAGATGGAAATGCAATGATATCATCAGGTGATATGATTAACAAGAAAAGCAGAGGAGATGATTTGCGTAGACTTTGTAAGTCAACAACCAACCCACTAATAATTGTATTATTGGAATCTTGCTCAAGCTGCAAGTCTGTCACATGGCTCGTCATATTTTAATTTGTATTGAAGCCTCGTGGAAGCAACCAATAGTTGAAAGAAAAATAAACAATAAACGTACTGACATCCATGTTAAAATATATATAAAAATAAGGGTTGTTAGAACCAGTTGTTTCCAAGTTTTAATTCACAAGATGAAAATTCAAGAAAGAGAGGTTGTATGCTTCAGAAATGGCAGTGAAATGATATTATCAAGTGATATGATTAATGAGAAAAGCAGAGGAGACGATTTGTGTAGACTTTGTAAGTCAACAACCAACCCACTAATAATTGTATTATTGGAATCTTGGTGAAGTTGCAGGTCTTTCACGTGGCTCGTCATATTTTAATTTGTATTGAAATTATTGGAATCTTGCTCAAGTTGCAAGTCACTCATCACATGGCTCGTTATATTTTATTTTGTTTGTGTTTGAAAATATATTAGTAATATGATTTCTCTATTGATAAATAAATATGTAATGGTCAATTTATTTAAAATTAAAATAATATATTTTTTAAAAAAATACTTTTTTAAAAAAGTGAATTTTTGAGAATCAGATATGATTTATTTCTTAAAAAAATAATTTTTGCTTTTTCTTTTTTAAAAAATAATATAGATAAACACTTCAAAAAGAAAAAAAAAAATTATTTTATTAAAAAATGTTTTTTTTTTAAAAATAAGCTTAAACAAATGGATCCAATACATAATTGATTTCTTTTAAATATGAGAAATTCAATCATGTAATACTAAGCATATTTTAAAACTAAAGATGTTTTTGAATCCTTATGTAAATATGACAAATTTTAATATAATATAAAAATAAAATAAAATAAAATTCAAAGTAAAACATTTTAAAATCATAGTAATATATATATATATATATATATATATATATATATATATAATATAATATAATATAATATAATATTATCTTAGTTTCCAATATGAATAATAATGAGTTTAACGGTCATGCATAGTTGATATGACTTATAAAATAGTTATCATAAAAGTTAACAAACTTACCATACTTAGTAGATTGTGATTGAATAACAGTGTAAAATTATTTTACATTGTTAGTGCATGACCTATTTTCTCTAATAATATTTTAGATTTAAGTCAATAAGATTTTATGGAGTAAATTTTCTTTTTCAAAATTTTTAAATTAATTTAAAATATTTGAAAATATATCTACAAATTAAAATCTTAAAATCTATAAAAAAAATTAAACATTTGAAAAAAAAATCCAATCAGGGCTAAATAAAATCAAGTAAAAATATTAATGGCCAATGCTTATCTTACTTTCAACATATCTTCTTTTGTAAAACCTCTTCATTAAATCTTTTGTGTTATATCAATAGTCAAAAATTTAAGAAATTATAAAATAATCTTTTGCTTATAATAAATCCCGTGAGATTTCTAAATTTAAATTTGTTACAAATTTGAATCAAAATATATATTAGTATTATTAATTAATTTGAATCAAAATATATATTTATATTATTAATTAGATTCTAATCTTGATTGATTACCAATTTCATAATTAAATAATTACCTTAATTATCATAAATATTTATTTTTCTTAATTAAAAAAAAAATTTAGTGAAATTTTAGAAGGAAAAGAATGAATGTGATATTGTCCCGTAGCATCTGCTTACGTGACCAAATTTTCTTTTCATAATAATAATAATAATAATAATGATAATAATAATAATAATAATAATAATATAATTGATTGATATATTGATAATTAATAATTGATAATGGTATGTATATATTTACAGTAAATTATTATATACTAATGATAATAAACAAAAAAATATAAAAATTATAAAAAAATATTTCATAAATTTTAAGAAATTGACTATCATATTACATAAAGTCAAAATCTATTAACATTTGATAATTTAATAATTTAATAATTTAATTGATTAATTCAATCAGGATATATATTCACCTTAATTACTATAATTAAACATAATAATAAGTTTTTGTCAATTAAAAGATGAAAAAAATCGATAAATTTTAGGCAAAAAAAGAATGAATATAGTGATATTATGTGGCATTTATCTACATGACAAAACATTCTTTTTTTTATTATTATTATTATTATAATAATAATAATAATTGATATATATATATATATATATATATATATATATATATATATATATATATATATATATATATATATATGAAAAATATTTTTTAAGAGATAATATTTATTTCAATAATATCAATGCTTTGATGAAATTAATTTTCAATTATTAGGTAAAGTATAGCTATTCACACATGTACATAAAAGTTACAAAGAATCAAATTAATTTTAAGAAAAGTAAAATGTTTTTCCTTTTGTTAATGAGAATTGGTTATAGTGTGAAACATATAAAATAATTAAAAACATATTTATATTTTTTATTTTAAAAGTTGAGATATTTTATCGATAGAATACAAATATTAAAAATAATTTTTTAAACTTATTTTCAAAATATTATTTTAAATTTAAATTATTTTTTTAACATTTATTCTTTTAAAATTAATTTACTTATATAATATAAATTAGAAGTAAAGATGAAAATATTCTTTCTTCTATCAATTAAAGCTCTCTTAAATTAATTAAGCATTTTCTATATTTTTTCATTAAGACACTCTTGAGCAATTTAAACGCAAATAGGATCCTTTGTAAAGTAAAAGAATCAATAGCTAATATATGAGCTAGTTATTATTGAAAAATATTCAAATAATCTTTCACCAAATACACAATGCTCCAAAACTTCATGATTAAATTTATTATTGAAAAATATTAAAATAATCCCTCACCAAACACACAATGCTACAAAACTTCTTGGTTAAGTTTATTGATAAACTTCTATCTACAAAAAAAGAAATATCTCTACAATGAATAGTAAAAGTAACATATTCAATTGTATTGTTTATAGATTTCATGGAAGCAACGACTAGTTGGAAGAACAATAAACAATAAACGTACTGACATGTTAAAATCTTTACACAAACTCCTGTATGCATAATGTTTAGCCACAAAATGCATCCTAGCTTTCATATATGCATCATACATCACCGAGCACCTAACATAAGCATTTTATTTTTATTCCACATGGTCCATCAATAGTTATTCCCCTGACATAAATTAAATAGCATTTTTGCTAATTGGTGTCACGAAGCTTCCAGCTACAGTTGCCATGCCCCTTCCTTATTCCTTCTCACTCGTCTCCTCCACATTTCCAGCCCATCCTTAACTCCTTTCCAGTTTTCCCGAAGCCCCCACCAGCCACGTAAGACTTGCTCTATATAAAAAATAATAGCTTTTAGAGCCAAGTTGTCCACTCAAGACAGGGGTAAAAAGGACATTTAAATCTCCTTTATCTTTTTTGAAATGACTTAGAATATGTTTCTAGATCTTTAAAATAAATGTTATTTATCTTCCTTAAGATAAACCTTAGGGACAAAAAATGATGGATTCAGATTTTCAAGAGATGAAAATCAACAAAAAATGCTTTACAGAAATCAAAATCAAAATTCGCTCATTTTATAGGACCAAAATGATTTTAAATTTTAAAAAAAATGAAAAACAAAAAAAGTATGGAAATTAAAACCAAAATTTATTCATATTGTAAGGATTATAAACATGTTTAAGTCTTTTAAAATTATATTATAATTATATTATTATCAAATTATAACTTTTAAATAACTCTCAAACCATGGTTTACTGATGGAGGTCCCAAAGATTTGCAGCGCCGTAAAGAAAGAAGACAACACTTTGAATGGAGAGAGAAAAAGAGATTTATATTATTTGTATTTTTAAAAAGATAAATTAAAATTACATAGTTGCCCTGTAATTTATGCCTATCTAAACAAAGGATGAATAAGTTTTTTTATCCAACAAACAAGGTGTTGGATGCTAACATATACCTTCTAATTTTTTAGTGGGTGTAAATATATATATATTTTTGGTGTTCCAATATTTACATGTAATAATTTTTTTTGTTTTAAATAATGCTAATAAGTAATAATATTTTTTGTTTTATTCTCTAAGTGCTGCCTTGTAAATTTACATGTAGGATACAATTTACGTGTCTGAATTCAATATATTTCTTGTACAAAATATAGGATGAGAACAATTTTGCTGTAGGGATTTGTTTAAAAATGTAAATGCCATAACTGAAACTAAGGAGTTAAGGAATTGAAGCGTAGTGTGGATTTCTGTCTATCATTTAGAGATAGCTAGCCTGGAAGGCAAGGCCAGGCCAACAATTTAGCATAACATGTTCCAACCCTCCGAACGTACCTTCAACTCAAAAGATACAAAGGAGTTCCTTCCATTAATGTATGTTCACCACCCCACCAATAGATTTCCAAACATAGTTTTAGGGGTGTATCGGATTGGGATTTTAAAATACTATTTTGGCATAAAAAAGTCTTGTAGATTTTAAAAGACTACGTAGTAATTTTGAAGTCTTTTGAATTGTGTTCTCCCTTGATAAAATTAGCAGGTTTGGCAACTCTTGTAGTAACATAGCCTTGAAAACCATGGCATTGCAACTCCACAGTCGTAGGACTCTGCCTCATATAGGCAGCCATATTACCTAACTCGCGTTAGAATTTGTTTACTTATTTTTTTCATCTGTGGGAAATGAAGCACAGATGGCAAAACATTGCCTCAGTTTCATTGGAAACTTCAAGTAAGTAATCTCAAGGCAGGCATGGCTGAGTTCTCATGTCGTTGTAAGCTCAACATAGAGCCATTCCTTTTTCTATCCTGTCATCAAGCACATGAAGCAGTCCTGGTGTAGTTGACAGTTTAAATTGTGCAAACACAAGACCACAACTTTTTTATTCTGAAAAGGAGACTGGAAACTATACAAATCCACTTTTTAATACATTGATAAAAAGACCATACAAAGCCTAATAAATAAAGGAGCAAACAATACAAATGTTTTGAACATTGTACAGCTACATGTCTGTCAAAGCTTATTATATACTAAACATCATAGTGAACTTAAATTGAAGAAAGAAGCACTGAAATCACTGAAATATCCAAACATGGCCTCCGGGAAGCTTGAAATTCTGGATCTCAAAGTCGCTAGAGTTCTGATCACAAGGAAGAATGCTTGTTTCTGATACATATATTTCTCATAAAAATGGAACTGAAGTTACTTCTACTAATTAAGTTACTAATAAGTTGATTGTGTAAAAAGTAAAAACAAATGGAAAATGTTAACAATTGTTAATTAAATTATTTGTATCTGAAAAAAGATTTTATTATTAACTCTTTAAGAAATAAAATATACCATAAAACAATTTTTTTTAATAACAATAAAAATTAAATAAGCACTATCTACAAAAATTATTTTGGTAATAATAAAGTAAATTAAAATATAAATAATAAAATATTACAAATTTTATTTTTTAAATTGTAAAAATTATTTTAGTGATAATTTATTTCATTATTGTTTTCTTTAGTGTTTGTCTCCAGTCTTTTCCCCATGATTTCGATATTAAATTAGTAATTTATCTATACTTCTTTTTATGCTGAGTAAATCTTCTATATACTTCATGAGTATATTTATGAAATATAAAAAAGGGTTTTAAGACAATAATATTGATTTTATATTCTATATTCATTTCAAAATTTTAGTTTTTTTATTAAAAGATAATTACAGTTATGATAATTTATGTATCATTTAATTATTTAAATTTATTTCTATTTTTTCAAATTTTAAATTTTATTATCAAATATCTTATGTGTTGCATGTGTATTTAAAAAAAAATTAAAAGCAAAGTTTAAATAATAAAAGTTATGTTAAATGAGATAAAAATTAAAGTATAAGTAAAAATATTTGAGTTTTTTATTTTTAAAAATATGAAAATTGATTGAATTAATGAAAAAAAATTAATTACAAATTTCACACATTTATTTTATTTTTCAATTAGTTTCTATTTTTATTTCGCTTTTAAATTTAAATCAAATTATCAAGTACGTGTGTATTATTTGGGTATTTATTTAAATACAAAAATGAATCATAAAATTTTATGAGTAAAATATAGTTGATAAAATATATAATTGATTTTTTTACCAAATATATATAATTGTTTTAATAATATTTTTATGTTTTAAGAGGATAATTAATTCATTATCTTATGATGTAAACATCTAGAATCACATGAAATTTGTATCAATAAATATCTTAAATTTTAAATAAAAACAAAATTAATGAGGTCATCAATTCTATGCCTGAATTTGGGGTTTGAGATTTTTTTAGCTTTGTTAATATTTCACCACTAGGGTCAAACCGCAAATAAACTATGAATAAGTAAGGATTATTTGCATAGATTCCAAAATGAGGTTAGAATGATATTCACTTAAAAACAGATAGCTTACGCAACTAAAAACAAAAGAAACATAAGTAACTTACAATTATTGGTATTTACAATCACAATGGGTTTCTTTACACAATTGTAATTTACTATTATAAGTATCTTTAATATATTTAAATGTGACATTTGAATTTCGATCAAAGAAAAAAAAGTAAAAGAAAGTTGCATTAGAAGGAAAATCATAAAAAAATAAAGGTAAACTACTTTTCTCACTTTTATATTTAATTAAAAAAACAACTAAAATATTATCAAGTTCAAAGTATAGCCCTGCATTGCATGGGTTTCCATACTGTTAGTAAAATAGATATTCAATATTATTTTAATTAAAAATTTGTTTTCAAATTTAACTTATTTAAAGCAAAAAATGTGTAAAGTGAAAAATTAAAGTTACATTCAAAATCAATTTAAACAAGTTATACTTAAAAATACCTTAATTCTATCTAATGACAAACAAAGTCTCATTTTCTCATTTTACATATCTCTTTCACTTTTTATAAATATATAATTTTATTAATTATTTTGTGTACTATTTGCATTAAAAATAATAGTCAAAGAATACAAAAATATTTTTTTCATTAAAAACATTATATTTAATATTTTACCCATACATCTTTATCATTATTTTCTATAAAGGTTTTTAACAAAAAATATTTATTAAATACAATAAACTATTAATGTTATTCTTCATATGAAACATAAGAAAAAAGCATCAAAGAAATACTATCATTTAATATTCAAGATTTTAAATTCTTGTCAATACCTTTAATTAATTAAAGATAAAATACCTTCAATAAATTAAAAATAATAATGAATTTGCTAATAAGTTGACTGAATAAAAAGTAAAAACTTAAATGGTAAATATTAAAAATTGATTATTAATTTATGTCTTTTTAATAAATATTTTGTTATTAATTTTTTTAATTAATCTTCAGAAACCCAAGTAAAATATTACTTTTAACAATAATATAAACTTTTATTTTTAATTATAATATAATTTATTTATTTAAAAATATTTATTTGTTATAATTTTAATCTTATAAAAATAAATAATTATTTTATGCAACCCAGGCAAGATACTAATTGTATTAATTTGATGATTATTTGTAGTTATGAGTTAACTGCTTTGTTAATTTATTAGTAATATCAAATTTTGTAATGGATAAATATTTAAAGCATAAAACAATAAATATTTCAAATCTATCAAATATTTATATATATTTAATACTTTTTTTTTCCAAGTCAAACTATATATGTTGAAAATGTCAAAGAAGTTTCTGGTCAAAATTACTTTTTCCTTTTCTTTCCCTTTCAAGCATTGAAAGATAAATTTGGTAAATTATCAATATTTGACCGTCACATCACCAAAAGAACATCATCACACACACACACACACACACACACACACACACAAAAGTCAACGACATCTACAAACACACACTGTCTGATAGAATCTTGAAAACACCTTGTCCGCACGTGCAAACACCGAACCCTCATTACTATTTAATCACGCTTTCAAACTCAATAATGCACACACTTACACACACAGTCTCTAATTTCCTTGACACTATTTTTCTTTCTCTTCACCTTTCATTCCCTTTGTTTAACACTCCAATTGTTTGCCATGGAGTTCAAATATTGTGATGGTCAAAACCAAACGACACCATCACCAATGCCGCATTCTTTTTCTGCCGCCACCTACGTTTCTGAAAACCCATTACAAGGTAACACATTCTTTTCTTCAAATTCCATTCAACTTTCAAGAGATCCATTTGTTTTGCTATTTAAGAAAACAAAGGTTTTCAAGCTAAGATCAATTTATTTTTAGGGCATGATTTTGCGCCAAGTAGTTTTCTTGGCAATGTTACGGCGCCCAGAGTTTTCCCAATGCAAGTGCCGATCAATGTCGAGGAAGAAGCATTCCAACGAGAAATGGAGAAAGAGAAATTATGACGAGAGCTAGAGAAAGAGGAAATTAGGAGAGAGATCTTGGCCAATGAGATGGCCTTGGCATGACGACAAGAGTTGGAAGAGGAAGTGAGGAGGGAAACAGCAGCGAAGAGAGCACTGGGAATCCCAACGCAAAGACCAAAAGGGATCTCATTTCGACAATGAGTTTCAATGCCTTTGAACAACCGACCAGTTGAAATTAGACAAGAATCACATACTAATAATACTAACACAAACAAGGATAATGTGATCATACTGGTTAGTGTATAATGTTAAATTTAATTTACTGTTATTTTCTCTATCTCTATCTCTCTCTTCAATTCTATTATTTATTTTTTTCCTGCTTCTTCTTAATTGGCCTTTGGATAGTAAAAAGCTTTTCTCCTTTTCGTTATTGATTAAAAAATGTCACCCTGAAACAGCTGAATTGCCTACAATCACTTATTCACTTTTGACATAGTTAATTCTCCAGTCATTATATGGTGGCTGAAGATTTTTATTATATATTAAGAATTTTGTAAAAGTTAAAAAATAAAGCTTCATCCTTTGCTTAAAGCTTTATTTACCAAATTGTTAACTTTTGCAAAATTCTTAAAATATAAGTAAAATTGTGAGTGATGCAAGCAATCCAAGTCCAAAGACGATAATTAGTTCAAAATTGTAAATTATGTTGAAAGTTGCAAAGAGAGAAAAATTATTCCTATTACAATTGACTAAATGACTAAAATGTGACACATAGTTATCTCTACAGAGTTAGGAGTGGGAAGAGAAGTGTAATTTGATCATATCTCAAGGAAGTGAAGTGTAAGGATTTGCTTGATTGTGTTTTTATTTTTTAAAAAGGATTTTATAAAATAATTTTGAAGATCTGTTTTCCATGACAAAAATTAGGGGAAAAAAACCTGTTTTGAAAGTATTAATTCGAAAACAATTTTGGTGATGAGAAAGGAAAAAAAATGTATTTGGTAAATTTATTTGAATATACTTTTTATTTCCTTGTTTGCATTTTCCCTTGTTTTCATAATTAAAAAAGGTAAAATAAAGTAGCAACAACTCCATTTTGAGTTTACTTTAAAACGGGACTTTAATATGTAAGTAATCCATCTTGGGTAAGGCTCCAGGTTTTGAAGAATAAATGGATAGTAGAGGATTAGAGTCTAATTCTGTTAATAACATAATAAAAGCATATTTGGATAAATTTTTTAATAAATATTTATAAGAGAAAAAAATAAGAAAATAAAATGAATTATTATTCATGTTATCTATTTGGCTAACCACTATTCAACAATACATTTTCTTCCCAATATACTTGCATTATTATAACTTTATTGTCAATGGAACCATGTTGTGCGATCACAATATGTATATCTTATTCATACATCCTAAATAGAAGATGGAGTCAATAAATATTATTCTCTTTATCCAATTGTAGGATATTGATCATTATGGTGCAAAGTGTAAAGCAGTGATCCCTCCTATAGTTGATGACAATGAACATTCTCCTTGTAATTTGCAAAAGAAACCTAAGCTAGGGTGGAGTTGTGCACTATGTCAAGTTACTACCACAAGTGAGAAAGGGCTAAATGATCATCTTCAAGGGAAAAAACACAAGGCTAAGGAAGCATCCTTGAGAACAAAAAAAATAGGTAAGGAGACCAAAACATCATTATCATTAAAGAAAAGTAAAAAAATGTGTGAAATCTAATAATGTTGTCAAATTTTTACCATGAATTCAGGTTTAGACTCAAGACCAAATCGTTAGACACTTTAAGTTGGCAAAAAGCTTAGCTATGTCTGGAGGAGCGACTACCCAGGGACCAAGGCTAGAGGGGGCAAAAGTTTTTTTTTATTTTTAAAAAGTCTATTGTTATGTAGTATTTTTTTCTATATTATTTTATGTTATTTATATAAATAGATTAAAATTCTTGTCTCATTTTATGTCTCTTTTTTTAATCCAAAATTAAAACATGACATGTTGAATAAAAAGTATCAATTTCTTGGTTATTAGTGTTTTCTGATATGTTCCATTCATAAATTCATGTTGAATAGATTTTCAGTTCACTGTGGCATATCAACATGTAATGAATCTATGATAATAGACTTAAAGTGTTTGCTTTTTTTAAGAAGATAAAAAACACAAACCAAAACTCAAATGTAAAGAAATTAGTACTAAAAGTTAGTATATTAATAAAGAACAAAATTATAAGTAAGCTTGAATATGAATGATAATATTTTTTCAATTATAAATGATGGCAACAGAGTTAGAACATTTTCTTTGAGGGGGCCAAATATAAAATTTAAATTAAATTATATTTTAATTAACATATTAAATTTAACCAACAACTTGAAAAATTATAATAATTGATCATATATCACGAAAACCATAATCATATAATTTAAACAAAAGATATAAGATTATAATGTTGTAGTAGAAGGAAAGAGATTTAGTTTTTAAAATTCATTATACAAATTCTAATGATAGAAAATATATATTATATTTAAATATCATATTTGAAGTTAAAAGTAAATTGACCCTAAAATTTTGTCAAGGAAAAATTTAATTTTTAACATAATAAATAATAATAAGAATACTACATTCTCTACTTCAAACAATGAAATAATATTCTTTTAATTCCTTTTTTTTATTAAGAAACATTTATAGTGATAATTTATTTCATTAATTTTTTCATATTTAAAAATACTTTAATTTAATCTAATGATGAAAAAATTCTCAGTTTCTCATTTTACATGAGTGTTATTAAACTCGATCGGACCGACCGGTCAGACCAGAAACTGGTCTTATAACTGGTTCAAGTTTAATATTCGATCGGACTTGTATTCGATTCGGTATACCTGCAACACTTGTTTCCTTGTAGGTTGCTCCTTTCACATGGCTAACACACACACACACCTCTACCGGATCAGTCACCGGTTCGAGTTTTATAACGTTGACACACACCACACACACACACCCCTCTACATGATCAGGTTCAAGTTTTATAACATTGACACACACCTCTACCGGATCAATCATTGGTTCGAGTTTTATAACATTAACACACACCTCTACTGGATCAATCACCGGTTCGAGTTTTATAACGTTTTACATATCTCTTTATCTAATATAAATATTTAAATTTTATTAATAATTTTGTTTATTGTTATCTTTAAAACTAATGGTCAAAGATTGAAATTATTTTTTCATTAAAAACACACACCTCTACTGGATCAATCACCGGTTCGAGTTTTATAACATTTTACATATCTCTTTATCTTATATAAATATTTAAATTTTATTAATAATTTTGTTTATTGTTATCTTTAAGAATAATGGTCAAAGATTGAAATTATTTTTTCATTAAAAATTAAATTTGGTATTGTACCAATATCCTAATCATTATTTTCAATAAATGTTTTTCTGAATATTTGGTATATATAATAAACTGTTAATAACATATAAAAAAAGCATTAATGTTGTCATTTAATAGTCAAGAAATTAAATTTCTTATTTAGTGTCATATATTTGTTAAGATTTAAATTCAATATTATGCACTAAATATTTCTAATTAATTGAAAATAAAATATATTTAACTAATTAGAAATAATAAAGAAGTTGCTAATAAGTTGATTGAGTAAAAAGTAAAAAAAAAATGTGAAAAATATTAAAAATTGTTAATTAAATTATTTGTATCTAATAAAATATTTCATTATTTACTTTTTAAGAAATAAAATATACCACAAAACAATTTTTTAATCACAATAAAAATTAAATAAAAACTATTTATAAAAATTATTTTGGTGATAATAAAGAAAAGAAAAATAAACATAATAAAAAATTGCAAAATTTATTTTTTAAATTTAAAAATATAATTTCATTGATAAAATATTTTAGTGATAATTTAATTCATTATTGTTTTCTTTTTAGTGTTTGTCTCTAGTCTTTTCCCCAGATTTTGACATTAAATTAGTAATTTTTCTATTCCTTTTTTTATAATGAGTAAAATTTCTATATACATCATGAGTATATTTATAAAATATAAAAAGGGTTTTAATACAATAATTATGACTTTATATTTTTTATTATTTTCAAAATTTTAGTTTTTTTTATTAATAGGTAATTATAGTTATGATAATTTACGTACCATTTATTTATTTAAAATTATTTCTATTTTTTAAAGTTTTAAATTATATTATCAAATATCTTATGTATTGCATGTGTATTTAAAAAAACTTAAAAGAAAAATTTAAATAATAAAATTATGTTAATTTAGATAAAAATTAGAGTATAAGTAAAAAAAATTGACTTTTTTATTTTCGAAAATATAAAAATTGATTGAATTAATGAAAACATTTAATTACAATTTTAACAAATTATTTTTATTTTTCAATTAGCTTCTATTTTTATTTTGCTTATGAATTTAAATCAAATTATCAAGTACGTGTGTATTATTTGGGTATTTATTTAAATTCAAAAAATAAATCAGAAAATTTTATGAGTAAAATATAGTTGGTAAAAAGATATAATTGGTTTTTTACCAAATATATATAATTGCTTTAATAATCCTTTTATGTATTTAGAGGATTATTAATTCATTATCATATGATGTAAAAATCTAGAATCACATGAAATTTCTATCAATAAATACCTTGAATTTTAAATAAAAACAAAATTAATTATGCCTTCAAATCTCTGCCTAAATTTGGGGTTTGAGATTTTTTTAGCTTTTTGAATATTTCATCACTAGGGTCAAACCGCAAATAAACTATGAATAAGTAAGGATTATTTGCATAGATTCCAAAATGAGGTTAGAATGATATTCACTCACGTAAACAAAAAAAAAGTGGCTTACGATTATTGGTATTCATGATCACAATGGGTTTCATTACACAAATGGAACTTACTATTATAAGTACCTTTAATATATTTAAATGTGACATTTGAATTTCGATCATAGAAAAAGAAGTAAAAGAAAGTTGCATTAGAAGGAAAAATATTTAAAAGGTTAATCATAAAAAAACATAAACTACTTTTCTCACTTTTATATTGAATTAGAAAAATAAGTAAAATATTATCAAGTTGAAAGTATGACCCTGCATTGCATGGGTTTCCATACTGATAGTAAAATAGATTTTCAAGATTATTTTAATTATAAATTTGTTTTCAAATTTAACTTATTTAAAGTAAAAAAATGTATAAATTAAAGAATTAAAGTTACATTCAAAATCAATTTAAACAAGTTTTACTTAAAAATACCTTAATTCAATCTAATGATGAATAAATTCTAACTTTCTCATTTTATATATCTCTTTCACTTTTTATAAATATATAAATTTTATTAATGATTTTGTGTAGTAATATCATTAAAAATAATAGACAAAGAATAAAAAATATTTTTTCATTAAAAACATTATCTTTATCATTGTTTTCAATAAATATTTTTTAATAAAAATATTTATCAAATATAATAAACTATTAATATTATTCTTCTTTTGAAACATAAGAAAAAAGCATTAAAGAAATATCATCATTTAATATTCAAGATTTTAAATTCCTCTTTTGATTTGTCAATATTTATATTCAATACCTTTAATTAATTAACGATAAAATACCTTTAATAAATTAAAAAATAATAATGAATTTACTAATAAGTTGACTGAATAAAAAGTAAAAACATAAATGAAAAATATTAAAAATTGAATAATTAATTTATGTCTTTTTAATAAAAAAAATTATTATTATTATTTTTAATTAATCTTCAAAGACCCAAGTAAAGTATTATTTTTAACTATAATATAAACTTTTATTTTTAACTATAATTTAATTTATTATTATAAATTTTAATCTTATAAAATAAATATTTATTTTATGCAACCTAGGAAAAATACTAATTATATTAATTTGATGATTATTTATAGTAATTCGTTAACCACTATGCTATTTTCTTAGTAATATCAAATGTTTGTAATTGATAAATATTTAAAGCTTAAAACAATAAATATTTCAAATCTATTAAATATTTATTTACATTTAATACTTTTTTTTTCCAAGTCAAACTACATTTGTTGCAAAAGTGAGAGAAGTTTCCAGTCAAAATACTGTTTCATTTTCTTCCCTTTTCAAGCAATAATTTTTTTTTGGTAAACTCAAAATTTGACCATCACATCACTAAAAGAACATCATCATCATCATCATCACACACACACACACACACACACACACACACACACACACACACAAAAGTCAACGGCATCTACAAACACACACCGTCTGATAGAATGTTGAAAACACCTTGTTCGCACGTGCAAACACCCAACCCTCATTACTATTTATTCACGCTTTCAAACTCAACAATGCACACAGTCACATACACAGTCTCTGATTTCCTTGACATTGTTTTTCTTTCTCTTCGCCTTTCATTCCCTTTGTTTAACACTCCAATTTTTTGCCATGGAGTTCCAATATTGTGATGGCCAAAACCAAACGATATCATCACCAATCCCATTACAAGGTAACACACTCTTTTCTTCACATTCCTTTCAACTTTCAAGAGATCCATTTGTTTTTCTATTTAAGAAAACAAAGCTTTTCTAACATCAATTCATTTTTAGGGTATGAGTTTGCGCCAAGTAGTTTTCCTGGAAATGTTCCGGCGTCCAGAGTTTTCCCAAAGCCAGTGTCGATGAATGTCGAGGAAGAAGCACTCCAGCGAGAAATGGAGAATGAGCAAATATGACGAGAGCTGGAGAGAGAGCAAATAAGGAGAGAGATAATGGCCAATGAGATGGCCTTAGCACGACGACGAGAACTGGAGGAGGAAGTGAGGAGGAATATGGCAGTGGAGAGAGCATTGGGAATCCCAATGCAAAGACCAGAAGGGATATCGTTTCGACAACGAGTTTCGAAGCCTTGGAACAACCAGCTAGTTAATAACAGGAACGTATTTGGTGGGCCACAACCCCAATTACCCTTCCAAATTGAAATCAGACAGTAGTAGCATACTACTAATAATAATAATAATAATGATGATGATGATGATGATGATGATGATGATGATAATAATAATAATAATAATAATAATAATAATAATAATAATAATAATAATAATACAAACAAGGATAATGTGATCAGACTGGTGAGTGTATAATGTTATGTTTAATTTACTCTTCATTTTTCTCTCTATCTCTCTCTTCAATTTGATTATTTATTTTTTCCTACTTCTTCTTTATTGGCCTTTGGATAGTTAAAAGCTTTTCTCTTTTTTGTTATTGATTGAAAAATGTCACCATGAATAGTGGTTGAATTGCGTACAATCATTTATTCACTTTTGACATAGTTAATTATCTAGTCATGATATAGTGGCTGATTTTTTTATTATTATATATTAAGAATTTGGTAAAAGTTAAAAAATAAAGCTTCATCCTTTGCTTAAAGCTTTATTTATGAAATTGTTAACTTTTACAAAATTCTTAAAATATAAGTAAAATTGTGAGTGATGCAAGCAATCCAAGTCCAAAGTTGATAATGAGTTCAAAATTGTGAGTTGTGTTGAAAGTTGCAAAGAGAGAAAAATTAAACCTATTACAATGAACTAAATGACTAAAATGTGACACAATAATCTCTTAGGAGTTAGGAGTGGAAAGGGTAGTGTAAGGATTTGCTTGATTGTGTTTTTATTTTGTTTAAAAGGATTTTTTAAAATAATTTTGAAGATCTGTTATCCATGAAAAAAATAACGAAAAAAAAAACAGTTTTGAAAGTATTACTTTGAAAACAATTTTGGTGATGAGAAAGTGTAGAAAAATGTATTTGGTAAATTTATTTTAAGAATATATTTTCTTATTTTCTTATTTGTATTTTTCCTTGTTTTCGTAATTAAAAAAGTAAAAATAAAATAGAAACAACTCCCTTTTGAGCTTACTTTAAAAAGAGAGTTTTAAATTTAAGTAATTCATCTTGTGTAAGGCTCCAACTTTTGAAGAATAATTGGATAGTAGAGGATTAGAGTCCAATTCTGTTAATAATAGAATAAAAGTATATTTGGATAAATTTTTCAATAAATATTTATAAGAGAAAAAAATAAGAAAATAAAATGAATTATTATTCATGTTATTTGTTTGGCTAACCACTATTAAACAATATATTTTCTTCACAGTATACTTGCATTATTATAACTTTCTTGCCAATGGAACCATGTTGTACGATCACAATATGTATATCTTATTCATACATCCTATATAGAAGATGGAGTCAATAAATGTTATTCTCTTTATCCGATTGTAGGATATTGATCATTATGGTGCAAAGCGTAAGCAGAGATCCCTCATACAGTTGATGGCAATGAGCATTCTTCTTGTAATTTGCAAAAGAAACCCAAGCAAGGGTGGATTTGTGCACTATGTCAAGTTACCACCACAAGTGAGAAAGGTCTAAATGATCATCTTCAGGGGATAAAGCACAAGGCTAAGGAAGCATCCTTGAGACCACAAAAAATAGGTAAGGAGACCAAAACATCTTTATCATTAAAGAAAAGTAAAAATTGTGTGAAATCTAATGAAGTTGTTAAATTGTTACCATGAATTCAGGGTTGGACTCAAAACCAGATCGTTAGGCACTTTAAGTTGGCACAAAGTTGAGCTATGTCTGGAGGAGCGACTGCCTAAGGACTAGGGCTAGAGGTCGGGGCTTCAAAATGTTTTAAAAAAAATCTATGGTTATGTAGTATTTTTCTATAATATTTTATGTTATTTTTCTAAATAGATTAAAATTTTGTCTCATTTTATGTCTCTTTTTTTATCCAAATTAAAATGTGACATGTGAATAAAAAGTATCAATTTCTTGGTTATTAGTTTTGTCTTATGTGTTACATTCATAAATTCATGTTGAATGAATTTTCAGCTCACTGTGGCATACCAGCATGTAATGAATATATGATAATAGACTTAATGTAACACCCCTTGTTACTATTAAAGATTTTCTTATTAATTTTGAAATTTGTGATGTAATTTGATATCCAATTATTGAAAATAACCTTTAAAATACGGGAAAATTTGTTTTTCCTTTAAAACGTTATTATTTCAAATTCTAAACGACGATCATCCATAATAACTTATCATATTAAAATCCCTTTTAATGAAATATCGATTTTAATAAATCAAACTCATTTTACAAGACATTAGCTCCACTGTAAATCATGAAACATAACAAAATCTTTCTTAATTAAGAACATCCTTAGATCCATCTTTATACTTTTCTATTACACAGGATACACTTATGCATTTACATTTTGGAATTTAACACATTATACATTTAAGTCACATATAAGGAATTGATACATCATAATATTAAAACTTAATCTACCCTCTTTTATACAAGAAAAAGACTAAGACTCAAAGTAGTGACTCAATGAAAATCCAAAATATCCAATTAACCCATGAAGCATCTTAGAAGGATCTCTTCTTTCTCTTAAAAAGTCTGCCGGTGTCAACAACGCTAGTTGTAGCTTTTCCATTCCATCTTAGTTGCTTGCACAGGATCATTCATCTAGATCTGAAAAATAAAGGCGTATGGAGTGAGTCTCCTTCCTCATCTAAATCAACAATCAAACGACCTTCTGGTCACAAACAGTCATTAGATATGGTACTCTCATGGATTTTACTCGTAACCCTAACACATCCTAGATCAGTCCTTAACCCATCACACATTGGGCCCGCTACCACTTGAACTCCCAAAACTCAGTGGGCTTAATTTAAGTTGGATGACTATTAGGAGTACACCCTTTGCCATGATACAATGGCAGGGCTCTCACCAACACGATTATGTCTCGCATTTGTCGGGGTTGCCAAGTCAGCGATCCATTACCCAGGTACCACTCCATGGTCATCCAATCTCTGAGGACTGACTCCTCAATTACTCTCCCCACTAGGATCGTCCTTTACAAGTCTGTGTGGGGTTTCTCTGTCAAAGAATATCGAATGGCGGTCAAACAATAACATGAGCTCATTTCGCACGAGACCAACGTCTCCCACGAAGACCTATATCTTCCCCACTATCTCAAGTGGTCATTCCATTATGACCCTATCCCTCGCACAACAATCACATATCTCAGATGGAAAAAATCACTTGAAGCATTTGACAGAAAGTATGTGAGCGATATAAGAGAGGTGGAAACATTGTCAGGGGAAAACACTGTGAGGAACTCAAGAGCGAAGGTGCTAGGATCCATTTCATCCTTTTTTTTTTCACAAATTTCCCTAATGACTTTGAACGTTTGGACCTGTGGAAGATTTTCAAGAGATGGGGTAGGGTCTGGGAAGTTTTTGTATCAAACAGAAAGGATAAAGGGGGAAACGGTTTGGATTTGTCAGATTCCTCAATGTTACAAATGTAAGGTCTTTGGAACTACAACTAAATCAAATTTACAAAGGCAATATGAAGATGGAAGTTAACATTCCAAAGTTTAACCGAGGTACAACTGCTGGGGACAAATTTACAACAACTGTTGGGAAGAAGTATATGGAGACAGGGGACATGAGGAACACAAGTGCTAGTAGAAGACATATGGATGAAAAGGGTACGAGTGTATAGGATGAACAACATAGGGATGGCAGGAAGCAGTAGAAAGATAATAATGTTGAACCAGAAGAAAAGTACCTACAAGCTTTAAAAAGGGGAATTAATAATACAAATAAGAGGTGGAGGCCTAAAAGATATTAACAGCCACAAGCAACAAGCCAACAATAGATGGGTCAGGACATCATCATTAAGAGGTAGACAATGAATGGCTAAAACAAAGCCTTGTGGGGAGGCTGCGTGATTTAACGATGTTCAATCGGCTAGACGAGGTATATATAGTGAATGGAAGGAATAATGTTAAGCTAAGATATCTTGCTAACGATATGATGCTGATCATTGGGCTAAGCAAAGAGGATTGCACAGAAGAAGATCGAAGAAGAAGATGAGAACTTTCTTTCAATATTTCACTCTGTTCAGAAGTAGGATAATAACATGAGTACAAGCAATAGATTGACATGGATAAGGTGTTGGGGGCATCCCTTTGGATCTGGGGGGGGGGGGGAGAGTGTTATAGACAATTGCTTGGCCGCCTTGGTGATTATGTCAAGATGGATCAGCAGATTGAAAGTAAATAGAGATTGGACGCTACTAGAGTACTCATGAAAGTGTCATTGCTGGAACCTATAGCAAGATACTCAAATGTAAGGTTCAATGTGTAACACCCCGAAAATTACAACTCAGTAAGTAAGAACATGAAAGATTAATTAGAAATTAATGAGAATTTAATTGTTTGTTTTAAATAAGAAAAAGATATGTTCTTATAAATTAAAATATAGTTAATAATTAATTGTGTAGATAAGAAAAATGAAGGAAAATAAATAATATGAGTAATTCGTTATAATGGTCAAATAGGAAAACATTTATAAAATCAAAAGATATAATATCCTCTGTAATTAAAATCTAAGTGAGTAATCTAATTAAAACAATTACTTGTAATAAAAAGTCCTTTGTAAGTAACTCGCTGGAATTGATTCTCTGCAATTAATTCTCGGTAGTTACTTTCTTGTGTATTTGTCTGCGAGTGATTATCTGTTATGCCTGCTAGTAATTAATTGAACTATATGATTAATTACTAGTAGTAAATATTTGATATATCTATTGCTATGTATTAATTAATTAATTGATTTCAAATTGGTTTTAATTATTTTAATTATTTTAACTTCTGAAACTTGCCCGTCAAGTTATCGCTTATAAAAGTCATCTGTGAGCAATTCCTCTACAAAGAGAATTTTATAAGAGTAAATAAAAAAAAAGGTTTTCATTTCATAAAGATTTATAAAATTAAATAAATAATTATCTATTTGAAATATCTGGGAAAAACCTTTTTGAATAGTTTTTAAAATTTGAGACTTGCAAGAAAAGTAATCTTTCATAAAATTCATCTGTGAGTGATTACTCTACAATTTTTTTTAGGAAAGTTACTTTAAAAAGTTTTTCAATTATGAAGAATTATCAAAATTTAAATTAGATGTCATCTATTTGTTTTTTTATATTTAGAACGCGTTCCGGGTTAAATTACACAGTGTATTTCTACATTGTGTAACTTGATATGACCCTAACCCATCTAATCAAGTGACTTTTAGCCACTTAAATTGCATGCAATTCACTCCCTCACACACTCAAACTCACTGCCCTAACCATCACTCAAATCAAACTAAAATTAACCTTCACTCAAAATCACTCACTAACAGTCAGCCTCACTTCAGCCCAAGAGAATCAAAGTTTGCTCCTCCCTCTCTCTTCTTTCTTCTGGCCAGATCACCCCCCACCCTCACAGCACCATTTTTTCAGCCTCTTCCTCCCCTTGCATTTCCTAGCTAGAGGGACCAAAAGCTTGCACTCCTTTGGAAGAACACAACCAGCTCCTTCTCCTCTTTCCAGCAAGCTCATCATCATGTAAGGGGGCTCTTTGATGGATTCAAAGTAGCTGGAGGTGGAGGATCCAACCACTCTCACCTAAAATGCCTCACCTAAAATGCCTCCCATGTTGATTGAATGTGTGAAATATGTGATTGCATGTATGTGATTGGATTTGTATTTTTGAAATTCCCTTTGGCAGTGGCTTGCAACTGTGTTAAAACCTTCTCTTCATCTTCTTCTTTTTCTAAAAATCGTGGGATGGCTCCAATGCAAAGGAGACCATGCCCAAATTTTGTTAGAACTCATGCATTTTCAAAATTCAAAAAAAATTGTACTGACAGTGGCTGTCTCATTGTAGAAGCCCTGGATAGTGTTCATGTTTTTGTGTATAACTTTTGATCTAGCCGTTGGATTTTAATGAAACTTGTTCTCAGTTGAAGTTGACTCAAAATTTACCAACTTTACTTTTGAGACCATTGCGAGATAACATCAAATGAAAGTTCATCCATGACATGCAATGAGACCGTTCTACTTGTGGAAATTGGTTCGGGCAGTGGCTGTCTCAAGTAGAAGCCCTGAACAGTGTTTATACTTTTCTGTATAACTTTGATCTAGCCATTGGATTTTGATGAAACATATCCTTAGTTAAATTAGACTCAAAATGCACCAACTTTGCTTTTGAGACCATTGCGATATAACCTCAAATGAAGGTTCATCCGTGACATACAATGGGACTATTCTGCTTGTGAAAATGGGTTCGGACAAGGTTCGATTTTTGACCTTTTTAAACCAAACTAATGAGAATTTTTGAAATATAATTTTTTTTCATAAAACTAGACAAACAGAGATTTAAAATGATATAAGTTTCAAAAAATTTCATCCACAACTGATAATTTAACTAATTTGGTTTAGACAGAACTTATGCATGGATCCCAAATTTCGAACCTGAGACATAGGTTTTAGAAAAGAAATCATTGGCAAAGATGTAGGTGGAGTTAGAATTCAAGTTTACTTTTTCTGAAAGGTATGAATGTTAGCTTTTTACAATCAAAATTTGAGTAAAAATATCATTTTGGAAGGTTGAAAAAATTTCACATCTTTGAGGTATGCTCACTGTGAGGGGTGTACTGACCTGCAAACTTCTAGGAATTTTCATAATTTTTGTAGATTTAATCTGAGAGTGTGGGTTACCTTTTTGAAAAATAGGTTTTAAGGGCTTTAGTTTGATATAAGAATTTCACCAAACAAAAATCGTTTCCTAAATTAATTTTGGACAGAGATTGGGTGCTGGCAGAGAGGAATTCTATTTTAAGAATTGCCTTGATATGTGATAGTTGAATTATGAGATATTTGAATGTGTGAATTAATTATAAATGTGTGCATGTAAGGCAGTGGATAAATTTGACCCTTGCCTTAAATGATTGTAAGACCCTCGTAATGTGAACCTAGGGCATCTCTGTGCGTGTGATTGTACGTTTTGAAACGCTATGTGGTACAGTTAAGTGAACTGTAGTATGAATTGCAATTCTCTGTGATGTCTGTGATTTGTGAGCATAAGACTCCAACGCGAGTGCTTATGTGGACTAAGACATTGTCCTAGTAATCCAGGAAAATTTTATTGGCAATAATAATAATATAAATTCAACAGTGAGAACAATTAATTTAGACGTAAGAATTTATTTATTTATTTTATAAGCTTAATAAATGAACTCTTTAATTTGTGTTTTGGACTTAGATAAATATTCTAAAACCCTTGCGTGGAGGAATCGTCTGTAAGTACTAATTATTAACAACCTTAGAAATTAAGAGGGTAAGGTACAAATAAAATGTAATAAAGAATCTTGATACGTGATGGCAATATGCGCCTTGAGAGTCATGCAATGTGGAAATATGCATGTATGGTGGACTTGTGAAGGAAGTCGTGTGGGGCAATTCCGGTTGGGAGAAAGATGCAAAGATGTTGGCGGAGATCGAACGACATGGTCACTAATGGGTGATGGAGAGCATATTCTCGTATGGTATAAATTTTTGTTGGAGCCAAGACAAGGTCTTGAGCTCAGCGTCGATTTGACCCATCTTGTACCACCAGCGGTGGAAACCCACAGTGACAAGCAAAGATGATCTATGTGAGAGAGTGTGCGAGGAGTAAGTCCTCGGAGTATGAGTGACCACAGATTGGTACCTTGGAGATGATCGTAAGGCATTACCACCTTGGAGGGTAGGCGTCGAGTTGTGACTACGTTCACATAAACCGACTTGGCGACCTTGACAATAACTACGAAAAAATCTCAGTTGGTGAGAGCCTACCTTATATCAGGGTGATGGTGTACTCCCAACAGTCATTCCACTCAATATATGTAAGATCACTGAGTTCTGGGAGTTCCAGTGGCTGCTAGCCAGTGTGTTACAGATTACAGATAAAAGTCATGGAAACGAGTAGGTTCCGAGTGTGAACGTTAGAGAACCACCCCGCAGTGGTTAGTAGGATTGTGTGTGACTTTTAAAGTCATTTCTATGTGATTTGCTTGATGAAGCGAATAGTTCACCCTTATGTTTTTGTTTTAGGAGCCGATGGCAATACCTGTGGAGATCACAAGGGGCTATCCTCATCAGTTTCATCGCTCTCATCATCATCCATCTCTTCAGAGTGTCCTTGAAGAGTTCATCGATACCCGCTATTGTTTTCGATGCCACACCATCCGAGGAGTTCACGTTGGTTAGACGCTTCCCACCTTTCGTCGAACCCCTCTTATGTCAAAGAATTGGAGACGTAATGGGGTGGGAGTCAGTCAGGGGGATCCGTCGCTAGTCGTGAACTTAGGGAACAGTGAGTCCTAGGACTTTGAGGAGGATCGGAGAACCTTGAGAAAGATTCTGTGAAAGTTCCGATGGACAATGACCATTAGATTCTCTCCTCAGGGATCTTGTCAGAGGCCCTCCACCATCCCATTTCTTTGGATTAGTCTAAATTGCAAGGTTGGGTTTAGAGATGACTGCTCTGAGACTAGGTTTTTCCCTTTTATGTATTTGAATATGGGTAGACCTAGGTTTCAGATTTTACTATGTATATTCAGTTTTCTTACTCGATTACCCTATGTATTTGGTATATACCTTGAGCATTGTGTATATGTATATATGTTACTATTGCTCCGGAAAACATTTTGATGTATGAAATTCTCTATTTTATGCATATGTGTATACTTGATAACCAACAAAATTATCTCGTGTTCTTTATTTTATTAATTCAAAATTAAGTGCCCATTTATGTTAGAAAGACGTTGCAATTAGTTTCTTGCTAATGTAAATAACCTATTTTAATTACTAAGTGGAACACAACTTTCAAACTTAAAATTTACATAGAACTTTTTTTTTTAACAATTTGGCAAATTTCCAACTTACCTTTTTTTACAATTACATTTGTTTTGCAAAATTAAACAAACTCTGGCACTTTGTAAAATGAATAAATAAATAATCTCTTCTCTCTTTTATGAGAATTAAAAAAAAGTAACATGCCTATGAAATTAAAATGAGTTTAAAATGCAAATACATGTAAACCCGGATTTAGGGTGTTACCCGATGGAGTTGTGCATCGGGTGAGAATCTTTGAGGAAACCATGGATTTTCGGAACACTTGCGATTGTAGACTACGGAAGTGGCAAGATTCGAGTGGAGAAGAATCTTCCTTGGAGAGTAACATCGGTATGGATCTTAAATCATCGGATTCGAAGTGTGGAGGCGATATTCAAGGACATGAAGACTACATTGGTGGAGGAGACGCTGGAGGTGGAGAACAACACGGAGATTTCCGGTGTACGGTGATGGACCAACAATCGGTTCTATACTCAGCGGATATTGAGCCAATGACAAGATAGAAAAGCAATGAAGAGGCAGGTTTTGCAGATATTGACACATTATTAGACTGTAACAATGAAAAGGGGAAAAAGGGCAAGCCTTGGACAAGTAAAGTAGATCAATAATCATCGAAGTAGAAGCTCTGGGGAAGCAGAGACAGAAAGGGGTGAGAGGAAGACTAATATTAAAGCGTTGGGCTCGAGGAAAATAGAGGAGTTCAAAAACAAAGTGGTTAAGAATAACACAAATGTAGGGTTGCTGTCACAACCATTGGAGGAAGCGTGTGTAGATGGGTAATTAATTGTGAAAGGGAGTACTAGTGGGCCAGTTGAATTGATATATGAAGGAAAATCCCACTCTTCGAAAGATTGGGAAACAGAACAACCCATAGCCAAAATTAGGTATTCGAATATGAAGATGGGTTATGTTATAATCAATGGCGATGCTGAGACTGGGACATCATGCAGTGAAACTCACGGGCCTACTTTTGGTTTGGGCCACACCAATAATGTTATCACATTGGACAAGGAGTTACAAGCGCAGGATACATCTGGATCAAATAGGGATGCCCAACACTGTAATATGGAGGCCTCACAGAGTCTGGAACTTGTTAAATCTACAACTCGTAGAAAAAAGAAAATTAGGCAGAAGCATACTCAAAATACTTTTGAAGAAAATGAGGCCTTAACAATAGCACCTACAGATAGGTACGAAGGGGTGGTTCATGGCCCACTAACTCATCAACTGCAAATGGAATGCTCTTCATCGCAGTCTAAAAGCCATGACAAAGGTAACAACAAAGTCAGTTTTGGAAGCCAATTTCTTAGTAATATATTGTCAGATAGCAATATCCTAAATTGTAATAGGATATTCTGGCTGAAGAGTGATCCAATGGAAGCCCAAAAATTATGGGAGTTGGGAAAGGCAATGGGAGTTTCCTTTACAGGAAAAAAATGATGAGATCATTACAAGGTTGGTTGCCATGGAAGATAGAGATAGAAAGGCCTCTGACCAGATGGAGGCAAGTCAACAAGTAGGGAACCAAGCAGTTCAATCATGAAGCTATTATCATACAATGTCAGGTGGGAGAATAAAATGGAAATTCGTTAGGAAGTTGGTGATAATGGAGGACATTGAATTCTTGTGTATACAGGATATGAAATTAGAAGCAGTAAACATTAATACATGCGTAACTCTATGGGGGGATATGAACATTGATTTCTTTTGTAGCTCGACAGTTAATTCAGCAGGAGGGTTACTATGCATTTGGGACAAAAATGCTATGGTGGTAACAAATATGTTTGTTGGTTTCGGATTCATCTTGGTGGAAGGCTTTTCGAAGGTTGGTGAGTGTAACATCACCATTGTGAATGTTTATTCCCCGTGTGATTTGCGCCAAAAGAGAAGATTATGGGAGGAATTAATTGACAAGAAGAACAACAATAGTAATGAAATTTGGTGTGTAATAGGTGATTTTAACAGTTAGAGAAGAGAACGAAAGAAAAGGTAGTGGACATGGTCATGGTGGAGGGGGAGAAAGAAGGGAGTTCAATCAATTTATACACGAGATGGGGTTGGAGGACTTCCCAATGAGAGGGAGAAAGTTTACTTGGTGTAGGCCAAATGGTAGGGCTATGAGCATAATTGATAGAATTATGGTCAATAGAGAGTGGCTTACCATATGGCCGGGGTCGTCATAATATATCCGGGAAAGAAATATCTCAAATCATTTCCCGTTGGTGTTGAAGAACGTCATAATTGATTGGGGGCCTAAACCATTCCGAGTACTAAATTGTTGGTTTGAAGATCCAAAATTTGAAAACTTTGTGGAAGAGGCTTGGAGTAGGCAACAAGTACAAGGCTGGGGTGCATTTGACTTGAAAGAGAAATTTAAAGGGATGAAGAAGGAATTAAAGGTATGGAATCTTGAGCATTTTGGGAATTTGGAGACCAAACACAAAGATATTCAAAGAGAGATGAAACATGAAGAGAAAGCAGAAGTTGCCAACCTATCCGAAGAGGAGATCATGAGGAAGTGGGAATTACAAGAGCAATTCTGGAGGGTTGCTAGGTGGAGTGAATCATTATTGAAGCAAAAATCAAGATTGAAATGGAACTTGGAAGGTGATTGTAATTCCAAATATTTCTATAATGTGGTAAATTGGAGGAGGAAGAAGAATTCACTTTGTGGGATTTAGGTAGATGGGTGTTGGATTGATGAACCAAATAGTGTCAAGGAAGAAGCAAGGAGTTTTTTTGAGAAAAAAATTTGTGAAGAGGTGTGGGGGAGACCAAAACTTGATGGGGTTTCTTTTAAACAAATTTCAGAGGAAAATAATTCATTGTTGTTAGCTCACTTTGAAGAAGTTGAAATCAAAGAGGCGGTGTGAGATTGTGATAGCAACAAGTGTCTGGGGCCGGATGGTTTGAATTTTAAATTCATCAAGAAATTTTGGGGGTTGATGAAAAATGATGTCAAGAGATTTCTAGATAAATTCCATCAAAATGGAGTGCCACCAAAGGGCAACAATGCTTCTTTCATTACCCTTGTCCCAAAGGTTGTTGAGCCTCAAAGTCTGGGTGAATATAGACTAATCTCACTTGTTGGATGCATGTATAAAATCCTTGCCAAAATCTTGGCAAATAGATTGAAAAAGGTACTTCATGAAGTGATCGATTGTAGGCAAAGTGCTTTCTTGAGTGGTAGAAACTTGATGCATAGTGTGGTTGTGGCTAATAAGGTGATCGATGAAGCAAAAAAAAAAAAAAAAGAGAAGCGTTATCTTTAAGGTGGACTATGAAAAAGCATATGATTCCATTTGTTGGGAATTTGTGCTATATATGCTCTGGAGATTAGGCTTTAAAGAGAAATGATTTTCTTGGATAAAGGGATGCTTAATCTCAAGTACAGTTTTCATCTTTGTAAATGGTAGTCCATCCAATGAATTCGTGTTGCAAAAGGGACTAAGGTAAGGAGATCCGTTGGCACCCTTTCTTTTTATTATTGTGGCGGAAGGACTTTGCAGTTTGATGAGAGAGGCTACCAAAAGGAACTTGTTCACTAGCATCTAAGTGGAAAAAATCAATGTTGAGGTAAACCTTTTACAATATGCGGATGATACTTTATTCTTGGGGGAAGCATCCTTAAACAATGTGTTAACAATTAAAAGTATCATGCGGTGCTTTGAATTAGTTTCCGGCTTAAAGGTGAACTTCTCTAAGAGTTGTTTTGGGGTTTTGGGTGTAGAGGGGATTGGAGGTTTGAGGTTTGCTAGGCTACTAAATTGTAGTCTCTTATCCTTACCTTTTACATATTTGGGAATACCAATTGGAGCCAATCCTATAAAGGTGGACACATGGAAGCCTATTATTAATAAGTTCAAGAAAAAGTTGGCACCTTGGAAGATTAAGTCTTGTCTTTTCCCGAGAGGATTTGCTTGATTAATTTTGTTCTTACCTCTTTACCTATTTTCTTTTTATCTTTCTTTAAAATTCCTAAAGAGGTGGCTTTGAAGATCATGACTATTCAAAGAAATTTTCTTTGGAGTGGGGATGATGAAAGGAGAAAGGTATGTTGGGTGAGTTGGGATAAAGTGTGTAGGCCAAAAAGTGAAGGTGGGTTAGGGATAAAAAATATCATCTCTTTTAATGAGGCATTGCTTGGTAAGTAGAGGTGACCTCTTTTTGATAAAAAAAAAATTATGGGTGGAGGTTCTAGAGTCTAAATATGGGGGTGGAAAGGTCTTTTGAGGGACGAGAGGCACCATTGTTCTTCCATATGGTGGAGAGATTTGAATAAGTGGGTGGCAAATGAGTTTAGATGGTTTGATACCGAGATTAAATGGAAGATATGCGATGGTGATCGAGCCTCTTTTTGGCTCGATAATTGGGTGGGGGATGCATGTTTGGCAGAAATATTTCCAAGTTTATACATTATCTCTCATCCCAACAAAATCAACTTATACAACAGATGGGAACATGGAATGAGAATGAGTGGAAATGGGATTTTCGTTGGAGGCGAGAACTGTTTAAGTTGGAGAAGGAGCAATTTGTTGAATTACAAAATATGTTGTCCAGAATTTTGTTTCATAGAGGAGATAGTGATAAGTGGATCTGATTGGCTGAAGCTTCGGATGAGTTTTCTATAAAGTCCACATATATCGAACTGCAACAATACATCGAGGACCCTCAGCAGGCGGTATTACTGCAAAAGATGTGGAAAATTAAAGCATAGACAAAAGCAATATTTCTGATATGGAGATTGTTTCTTAATCGGTTACCTACTAGAGATAACCTTAAAAATAGAAATATCATTTAAGATCCAAATGATTGTTTATGCCCGTTCTGTTTAGAAGTTGAAGAATATGTAAACCATTATTTTTTTCCTGCAAAAAGGTTATCATGGTGTGGAATCATTGCTATGGGTGGCTTCGGTTAACTACTTTCTTGCTGGAATATCTAGAACTTCATTTCTGGCAGCATACACAGGTAATGTAATCATCGACAGAGGTGGAGATGTGGAGGGTTGCCTGGTCTGCGGTTGTATGGTATGTGTGGAACATGAGGAACGGCTGTGTTTTTAGGGGGCTGTCTTTGATCTGGACCTTCTCCAACAAAGAGTGTCTTTCACGGCTTGGTCTTGGATTAAGGCAAAAATTCCAGATTTAAACTACTCCTTCGTCCAATAGGCAGTGGCGTCAGGCGAATGTATCAAGCCAAATCTGCATATAAGAATGTAGTCTCCACTTATCTTCCTCTGGAATTTTATGCATGCATATAGATGGATAAGGATGATGTGTTAAAGTCACTTCACGTAGGAAGGTGAATTTTAGGCTGAAGCAAGTAATGGCCTTTGTCAAATCTCTTTGGAATCTGGCTCATCTTTGGTTGGTCATAAAGTTGGGCACCGAATTCAAAGCCTTATTTATTGGTTTAGTAATGACATTGGAAGGAGTAATGACACCAATGCATGGAAAACCAATGGTATTCCAGATCTAATTGGACGCAATCAATTCGGGGTGGGGTATGTTTGTAATGGGATCTCGTATGAAATATAGCATAATCGATGGATCTACTTTTGGTGTATCCTTAGTTATGTACAAGGGATTCGGTACCCCTAGTACCTATTCATATATAATACATAAATATATTTTGCTGACCAAAAAAAAAATCTCATATGGAACTCCCTACACAGCCTCTCCAAAGCTTGCCTCCTCGACTAACCATCACAAGAGATCACCTTTCTCGAATGGCATGTTGCCAACATCACGACATGTCACGTTCTAATGGTCTCATCACGACCAAAATGGAAAAGGATCTTTCCTTCTCCCTTCGCATCTCACAAATAAAGCGATCTCACAATCATCATTCTTAACACAAGAGAAACATGTGCATCATGCGCCACAAAACCCACCATGAACCAAGTTCATAATTTCATCTTCTTATTAAGTCTTATCAAGATCCTTGCCCACTCTCAAGTCTTATGCTTGTTTTTAGTCCATGGTTCTCAATTTCCATGCAAGGGTCCTAATATGTTATTCTATGTCCCAATATTCAATATCACCCATATGCATTGGGTACCTATTAATTACTAATCCATGTAATTATTAAGTTCACACTCTTCTTTTATACTTAATTTACTACTTTCCATAATGAATAATATTAATTACTAGAACAACATTCTAGTTCTACAAATGTACTCTATTAGAGTCCATTTGCACCCTCACAAGAATATAAGATTCTTGTCCCCAACACAACAAGTCATCACACAATCACATGCACAATCAATTTGCAGCACTCATTGTTCGAGGATCACATTCCTCCAGGTCTCTAATTTCACTATAAATGAACAGTTACATGTAAGCAATAATTCAACACCTTAAGTATAATTAATCAATGATCAGAGTACACACACACACACACACACACACACACACACACACACACATACACACACACGCAGAGGGGTTCTCCCTTGATTTATCAAACAAGTGTATGGTTCTAGTTTTCCAAGATCATGCTCCAAAATTTTTATAAAAATAAAAACAACACATTTGACAGATTCAACAGTTTTCAAAAGAAAAATCCATTAAAAATAGTTGCAGTGCTCAAATAATTCCGAAAGACTTCCCATAGCTTCTAAATGCATCAAAATACTAGGAAACAGTCTCACACCACCAAAACTAACCACAAAAATATGTTTTAAAAATCCGAAACAGTTGCAGGCCAAACATAGAAAATAGCCATATTTTTTAAGATTTCAAGCATTCTTGTGATACCCATGGCACAAACAAGCTTCCTACAACCCAAGCAACAAGAAACAACATGAAAACACCATGGCTTATATGCAAAAGAGGAAAACCCCTCCATACCTCAAGGTTCCCAAACTCCAAATGCAACACAAGTGATATGGTTGTGTAGAGCTAGTCTCCTTCTTCAATATATCAAAAAGTGGTTGGTGAAAGGTGGGAACTTGGTGCTCAACTTCTAGAGAGAAGTTTGTGTTTCTAAAGAGAATGTGGAGAGAATTTGAAATAACTTAGAGAAGAAGAGATGAAGATGAGCACAAAATGGAGGAGAGAGGAAAGTTTAAACAAAAAGAAAAAAGCAGAAAGCATTTCCCCTCCCTCATGGCCTAGGGCTGGCGCACATATCAAGCAGGGTTGGGCTCAATTTTGTTTTTCAATTGGGCATATATGAGGCCCAATAAAGCTAGGGTTAGGGTATTTTTAAGGTTAGGGTTAGGACATCTGTCTATTTTAGTCCCTCCGTGTCACTAACAATCACTCATATCCATTTTAATTCAATCACACTTCAACAATTATTTTTCTAAGACATCATTTATTTTAATTAGTCCTTAATGAGATTATTTCCATCAATTTCCTTAATCCTCCAAATTATTTATCACTTATGAGTCATTCAACAACGAAACGAATTAATTAAGTCATATAAATCATTAATTCTATTTTTATTTCTATCTAGTTCTTTCTAGGCTTGAATTAATAAAATTGGACTTAATTAAGTTTAATTACCTTAATTAAAATATCTAAATCACTAATTACCTTAGAACACTTAATTTCACTAATTAAAGTTATTACCTACTTATTAGTAAGTCATTTGTGCCATTAAAACTAATTTTTTACTTTAGTCAAAAGTTCCACATATTTACCACAATACCATTAATAAGTTGACTAAATCTCTTCCCGTTGACTTTGACCAAGTCTTTCTTTGATTTTTCAAATTTTGAACTTCCCTCCACAAATTTTTAATGTCTCTACTAAACCATTATTAAGTGATACATATTTTTAATTATTTTCTATTATTTCTCTTAATTACTTAATTAATCACTAATTATATTTAATTACTCAAAACACATATTTTTCTTATTTAAAACAAATAAATCATAATTAAATCCCACAAGCACATACTTATTGAGTTGTAATTTTTAGGATGTTACACTTAAAGTGTTTGCCTTTCTTTAAGAAGTTAAAAAACACAAACCAAAACTAAAATTGTAAAGAAATTAAAACTAAAAGTTAGAATATTAATAAAGAACAAAATTATAAGTAAGCTTTAATGTGAATGATAATATTTTTTCAATTATAAGGCTTTTTTACCAAAATGGTGCAATTTTTCAAAAAAAAAATACTAAAATGGGTAGTTTTTAAAAAAATTACGGAAATGGGTAAGTCGTGTTTGAAAACACGACTTCATATTTGTAGAAGTCGTGTTTTACAACACGATTTTGCTTTAAGGTGTTTTTTTTTATACAGAAGTCATGTTTATAGAATCGACTTTCATATTTTTTTTTCATTTTTTTTAGTAAAGTCTCACATAAGAATGAGACTTTCAGTTTTTTCAATTTTTTTTTTATTTGTAAATACTAAAGTCGTGCTATGAATCACGACTTCATTTGTTTTCTTTTATAATAATTTCGATAATAATTAATACAGAAGTCTCATTCTTATGTACGATTTCACTAAAAAAAATTTAAAAAAAAATATGAAAGTCGATTCTATAAACACGACTTCTGTATATAAAAAAAAACCTTAAAGCAAAGTCGTGTTGTAAAACACGACTTCTACATATATGAAGTCGTGTTTCAAACACGACTTATCCATTTCCGTAATTTTTTTTAAAAGCTACCCATTTTGGTAATTTTTTCAAAAAATACACCATTTTAGTAAATAAAAAAGCCCAATTATAAACAACGGTGATAGAGTTAGAACATTTTCTTTGAGGGGGCCAAATATAAAACTTAAATTAAATTATATTTTAATTAACATATTAAATTTAACCAACAACTAAAAAAATTATAATAATTGATCATATATCACAAAAACCATAATCAATAACATTAATCTTGTTTCATTGAATCCGGGAATCTTAATCCGGAAACTAAATTAGTGTTTTTTTCTTTTTAATTTTGTGAAAAAACTCTTGTTTAGAGAAAATGTAATAACAATACCGTTGTTTTGAATGGGATGATCTTCATCATCCAATAGAATCCTTGACCAAAATTGACCATTTTGGTTTTTCGGGTAAAAGTATAGCTAGAGATACAAAAATAAAAAAATAAATAAAAAATAAACGTTGTAGTTGTCCTCCAGCTTCAGAGACCTACGGCTTCCTTGTTATGTTAATAATATCATATTATATTGTGTCTTGAGAAAATGATAGAAACTCATAAGTGGTCTTTACATGAGACGTACGTTGGGATAGCTCAACCAATTATTAGACAAATGTCACCAAATAAAGGAACAAAGTTTTTGTCATTCCTATCTGCAAAAAACCTTCCAATGCAATTCTCTTATAAATTGCATTTCAATTCTTCTTTGAACATTGCAATAACATAGTCACGTATATTAGTGAGAAGAGGGAAAGGGGTCCATCACCACTAATGCCATCTCTATTCTTGCTTTGCTAGGGATTCCTAATCTACTGGCCTAGTTTGTTTTCCATTTTAGACACATTATTATCTTCATTTCAATGGGTATCAGAAGTTGATGAGAAAAGTCTTGCAACCTTAATATTGGTGCTTCTTGTTCTTTTAGTATATGCGTTTATTCACTTGCCTTCTTCATTCCCCTTTGGCAAGTCTTCTTATGGTATAAACTGTCACATCAACATCTCCAGCCATGATCATGTTGGATTTGAATTCGGGTTGGGAACATTGCTCTTGTTTTTGCACTTCATTCTTTTGTATAATCTATTTTGACACCATAGACCCTTGTCATAAATCTCTCTTTGTGCTGTAATGTTTAATGCACTAAAGTTTTTCACAATGGTCCACTACAAGAAAATTGATATTTTAGTAACATTTTTTAGTATACTTATCCTGCTGCTGGGTGCTAAAGGTAGTGCAAGTTTGAAATTTTATACTGAAAAGGAGGTATTTGGTTTCCTGGACTTCCTTTGGCTCAAACCACATGAAAGAAATCTCTCTGGAACGCAGTCTCCTGCTTGCTCTCTGGCACCTGCATTCCACCTTGTAGAATATGATGTCTTTAGCAAACGGTTTTTTGTTTTATTCTGTGAGTGCTGCATTGTAAATTTACATGTAGGAATTAGGATACAATTCACGTGTCTAACTTCAATATATTGCAAAATATAGGATGAGAACAATTTTGTTGTAGGGATTTGTTTAAAAATGTAAATGTCATGACTACACACCCACTAATTGAAACTAGGGTGCATTTCGGTCTATCATTGAGAGATAGCCTGGAAGGCAAGGCCAGGCCAACAATTGAGCCTAACACATTCCCAACCCTCCGAACATACATTCAACTCAAAAGATACAAATAGGTTCCTTCCACGAACGTATGTTAATCACCCCACCAAAAGATTTCCGTACGTAACTTTAAGGGTGTATTGGATTGGGATTTTAAAAACTATTTTAGCATAATAAAGTCTTGTAGATTTTAAAAGAAACATAGTAATTTGATGTCTTTTGAATTGTGTTCTCCCTTGATGAAATTACCAGTTTTGGCAACTCTTCTAGTAACATAGCCTTGAAAACCAGGGCAACACAACTCCACAGTCATGGGACTCTGCCTCGTATAGGCAGCCATATTACCTGACTCGTGTTAGAATTTCTTTACTTATTTTTTCATCTTTGGGAAGTGAAGCACAGAAGGCAACTTCAAGTAACTAATCTCAAGGCAGGCATGACAGAGTTCTCAACTTCTCATGTTGTAAGCACATGAAGCAGCCCTGGTGTAGTTGACAGTTTAAATTATGCAAACACAAGACCTCAAATTTTTTATGCTGAAAAGGGGACTGGAAATAATACAAATCCACTTTTTAATACATTGATAAAAAGACCGTACAAAGTTTAATAAATAAAGGAGCAAACAATACAAATATTATTATTTCTTAGTGTACAGCTACATGTCTGTCAAAGCTTATTATTCTAAATTTCTTAGTGCATCGCCGAACCAAGTGCTGAGATCTTCAAACATGGCCACCGGGGGCAGTCTCACGCATGCTGATCACAAGGAAGAATATGATTCACTTTCAAAATAAAACACAATCTGCAGTATAACAAAATAAGATGAAAAATATGAAATTTGCATAGAATGAAATACCTATCACTTTTTAACGACGTCAATTGAAGCGATTATTTTTTAAGCAAACAATGGAAGAAACTCAATTCTAGGAAAAAGAATTTTAAATTCTAAACTGAAACATACAAGGTGATCATTAAGTTTTGAAAGAAATGGGATATATAATAGGGAATGAAACAGAGGATAAATCATAAAATCTGTTTGTCTGGTTGAAAAATTAACATTGTAAACTTCATTACAATAACAATCTATTCTTTTGATTTTTGAAACTCTTCATTTCCTGTAACTTAGGCTGGATATAGATGTTGACACGGTTTACAAAAAGATATTAAAAGTGGGGTAAGGAAAGGGAATGTTATATGTAGATATATATATAGGAAGGAAAAGGATCCACAATGTACCTCGAAGGAGATCACATGGATCACCGCCAATTTGAATGTGAGGAATTTGAGCTATTTTTGGCCAGTCCTCTCCCGTTTTCTTCTTACATCGTTTCTTTAACTCAGCAGGGCAATTGTAAATACTCAATCTTTCCAGATTGCTAAGCCTTAGGCTTGATGGAAGACACGTCAACTTGGGACAGTTATTGATAATCAAATTGCGAAGCAAGGGAAGGTTTGCAAAGCAGTCAGGCAAGGATTCTAGCTTTGGAAGATGCAATAATGTTAACTTCTTGAGGGCAGTCATATGTTGTAAAGCCTCATGAAAACCTTTCAACTCACTGCACCTTTTAATAAACAATTTCTCAAGACGAGTTAGGCATTGAAAACTTGCCAACACATTGATCTTACCACACCCCTCAACACAAAATTCCTTGAGAGAGCGAAACCCTTGTGGCAAACCCCACAACTTAGGACATTGAGTAATTTTAAGTGTGGAAAGGCGAGGGAACATGTTTTCCCCATCCACCCTTGATAACCTTATTAGGTTTGGCAGATCCTCCAGTGACATAAATTCTAGAGCCATGAAAACTACTCCACCATCATAGCACTCCTTGTATATGTATTTTACACTAATCATGCTACGTATACTTAGACTCTTTAGAGAAGGTAGTTTCCCCAATGCTGGAAATTGTAAACAGCTTTTGCATTTCAACAGCTCTAAACAAGTTAAATATTTGAGAGAAGGACTAGACATCCATTATGGGAAATGGGCACCTTTATATCCTTCCACCATCAAAGCCTGAAGTTGTTGGGTATCGGGTTGAAGCGTTTCAAGAATGTTCTTAACATTTTCTTCTAATTCTGACTCTTCTAATTCCCACCCTTCACTTCCATCCCATGACAACTGTAACTTATTTAGCTTCTTACTTGATATATTGGCTTTTTTGGCATCCATTACACTCTTCACTTTTTCCAGATGCATGATGTGAAGATTTCCTTTCAACTTCAATGCTCCCAATTCTGCCAAGAGGAACCCTTTTTTCTTGCCAACAATGTACATGCTTAAAATATTTAGCGAACTCAACTTCCCTATGTGAGGAGCCAAGCTTGATAGTCAGTCGCAACCATTCAAGGATAGCTGTTGTAGAGCTTTTAAGCATATCAAACTGTTGGGCAACTTTTGGAGACTTCGACAAAAGTCTAATTTCAATATCTGCAAATTCCACAGTTTACATAGGGATTCTGGAAGAGTATCAAAGTCACCCTCAGAAAGATTCAAGTACCTTAGATGTTTTAAATCACCAATTGAAGATGACAATTCTCTACTTCTCAATTGGTGAAGAACCCGCAAAGAATAATATTTACAAAGTTGACCAGAATTGTAGAACCTATATAGGTCCTCAAAGATTTGAATTTATGCAACTGACTTGAATTGATGGCTTTCCAAGAAGAAAAGTAGAGATGGTGGATTCTTTCAGGAAAAGTAGTTACACCATTGTTAGATGTAATGCAACAAGCCTCCTTTGCAACAAACTGCGCAAGATCATGAACAAGATCATGCATCTTGAAACTTGTAATTTTGCCAAATTCATCTGTCTCAATATCTTGAAAAAATGATCTCCAATATAATTCATTCCAGACACCATCACCAACATCTTCAGCATCTAAGATTCCATCAGGTGAAATAAATCCATTAACCATCCAAAGTTCAATTAAATATTGCTTGTCTATTTCTTCATCTTTGGGAAATATTGCACAATAAGCAAAACATTGTCTGAGTTCTATTGGCAAGTTTAAGTAACTTAGCCTCAGGACAGGCATTATGGAGTTTTCAATGTGTGATAACTCCAAAAGGTTGCTTTGCTTAACATTGAGCCACTCATTTTTGTTTTTTTTGAAGCGTAAGATACCTCCCACTGCCTTTGCTGCAAGAGGCACTCCACGACACTTCTTTACTATCTCCTTCCCTATGTCTTGAAGCTCTCCCTGTTTAACCTCATTTGGTCCAAAGGCTTGGTGTTTAAACAATTCCCAACAATCATTGTCAGGTAGCATTGATAAATCATGAGGATGCTCTATTGTTCCCATGATTGTTGCAACTATTGCAAGACGAGTAGTGACCAAAATAGAAGTACCTTGTGCTCCACAAGCCAATACAAATTTCAACTTCTGCCAATTTGGTTGACGATCATCCCACACATCATCTAAAACCAGCAAATATTTTTTTCCTCGAAGCAAATCTTGAAGGTTTTTCTGTAGTGGCTCTAGATCCAAATCCTTGCAGGCATGCCCAGATGCTGCTTCAAAGATAGCTTTTGTCATTCTCTTCAAACTAAAATCTTCTAAAACGCATACCCAAATTCTTAGCTCAAAGTGATTGACTACCTTCTCATGATTGAAGATGAGTTGGGCCAGTGTTGTTTTTCCAAGTCCGCCTAGACCTACGATTGGATAGACTGATAAATCCTCAAAATGAGAAGCATCACCAACCAAAAACTCTACAATTTTATCTTTATCCTTTTCTCTTCCATAGACTCGTGGCTCAGTGACGAGTGAGCTGGTTTGGCGCCACTCGATGACTCCACTTCTTCTCTCCGGAACCGTCTCAATCAAATTAAACTTCGTCCTTTCTTCAGCAATTTCATCTAATCTCTCACGTATCCTTTTCATTCTCTTAGCAAGTTTATAACAAAAAATAACATGCATGGGATGAAAAGAGGATAAGCCAGAGCTTTGTACCATTTTTGATAGACAACACTTAACTTCTTCGTGTTCCAACCGCAATTCTTCACAGGCATACTCATCCATGATGTCTTCCAGCTCGTGAGCTGCATCTTTTAGATTTTGTAGCCAAATCTTTACAGCTCCATTTGAGAATTGTTTCTCCTCAGCATCTTCAAGCACAGCCTTGATAGTAGTGAGTAACCTGGCAAGCCTTTCTAAGTCTTGATCAAAACCCAGAAATAGGCCCAGCTCTTTTCCAATGGGAGAGCTCAAATATCCAAGCACACGTTCAAGTACAGCCTCAGCCATCTTCCGAGTTCTAATTCACAAAATGAAAATTCAAGAGAGGTTGTATGCTTCAGAAATGGCAATGCAATGATATCATCAAGTGATATGATATGATTAACACGACAAGCTAGCAGAGGAGGCAACCAACCCGCTAATAATTGTGTTTTTGGAATCTTGCTCACTGATTGCACCTATTTTTTATCCCCACAATTGCACCTGTCATCATTTGGTAAATATGTCCCGCTCACTTTTTTGCTTTTCATTTCAGTTTTTTTTTTTTTTCATTTCTTTCGTAAGTCACATGTCAATTGAAAGGCTCATTCATTGCATTGCACTATTGCAGGGGTACGGGATGAAAAGAAATTTTCGAGATTTGCTAGCTGCTGTGCTACTGTATGGTGGACTTTAGTTTGACACACTTAATAACATATCAAAACATTCTATAAATACTTCATCATTATGTATATTTATATCTGTTTCAACTAAAACTCTAAAATTTTGACGCACTAATATTTTTATGTCTCTTTGAATTTAAAAAAGAAACTAATAATGATATTTATTGTATGAATATTTTTATAAAATATTGAAAAAATATATTTTTATAAAATATTGAAAACAGATAAATGTTGATTAAAAACTAATTTAATTAATAAAAATATTTTATTTATAGAAAAAATAAATTAAAATATAAAAACACATGTTTAATATTTTTAATTTTAAAAAATGAAATTATTAAATTAATAAAAATTATTTTAACGATACTATGTGTTATCTATTTTTTTTATATTTATTATATATTTTGAGAAGAATTATGTTGATGGTCATTTTTTAGTTGATATTAACATTTTGCTATTTGGGTTTTGGCAAGAGAGATTATAAGTTGAGTTAAAACGACCAATGATCTGTCATCCAATAATGGCTATGCTAAGGATTTAAGTGCCCCTGTCACTTGCATACCACAAAGCCTAATAGAATTCATTACATAATCAGCTGCCTATAACTTTCTATTTTTGAATAAATCAGATACCTATAACTAATTATATACAATCCTCACAATATGGCTTGGTGTTAAAGGTTGGGTTACTTCTTGTTCGGTAGGAACGAGTCAGATCTGATTTGAGGACGAATAAATGATTCAGATCTAAGATTTCGAGGTCGTACCGGACGAAGAAGCACAGCGGCGATATGATACGGTGACAATGAGATACGACGACGATGGAGCACCTGCAAGCACTTCGGTGCTCAAGTCAGTGAGAGTATGAGGTGAAGTGTATGGAATGAGAGTTAGCATGATTCAATACCTGAGATTTGCTTATATAGCTGAGTTTATGTGGGAAAATCAGTTAGGCGGTTGGGGTCACGCGTTCTGTGTGACCCACGTGGGGGGTCACGCGTCCCACGCATACCCCTTGTCAGTATGGATGACTCGGGGTTGCCGGCGGGGAGTCGATTCTGAGAACACGGTCTGAGAAGATTCTAGGAATATTGGGCGAGATCTTGTTCCGAGTTATTACTCCAGAACACGGTTCGAGAAGATTCTGGGAATATCGGTCGAGATCCTGTTTCGAGATACTACTCCAAAACAGTTGCCCCTAAGCCGATTGGTTCTCTTGAGAACCTGTCGGCTTTTGTGAGGTTGGATGCAGGTGCTCCATTAGATTTTGAGACTATCAGCCGAGATCCTGTTACAAGATACTACTCCAGAATAGTTGCCCCCAAGTCGATTGGTTCTCGTGAGAACCTGTCGGCTTTAGTGAGGTCAGATGATACTTCTCGGGTAGTCGTTTACCTCAAGCTGTTGACCATTAGATTTTGAGAGTATCGGCCGAGATCCTGTTCTGAGATACTACTCCAGAACAGTTGCCCCCAAGCTGATTGGTTCTTGTGAGAACCTGTCCGCTTTGGTGAGGTCAAATGATACTTCTCGGGTCGTCGTTTACCTCAAGCTGTTGATCTTTCTTGAACTAACTAACTAGCAGTTATGTCACATGTGTCACGCTTCCAATGGCGTCCTTTCATTTCCAACAGTCAACCGTTTGGCGGTTATTGCTGAGCTCGAGGCAGTTTTATTGATTTTGAATTTCGAAATTGTCTATTATGGGCGGTTATAAATACTTCGCCGTCTCCTTTCATTTGATCCTTTGGTCTTCTGATTTCTTCTTCATCTACCTTCTTCTCACTTTCTTCCTTTCTCTTATACTCTGGTGGCTACTTCTGCTCCATTGGCAACGGTGCTCATGGCCTTGTTCTGTTCCAGCGACGACGGTCGTTTGTCCTTGGTTGATTTTTTTTTTTGTAAAGGTACCATTTTTCGCCTCTCCTCCCTTTTTGTTTTTTTTTTGTTCTTGCTTGAAGATGGTTTGAATAAAGACCACTGCCAATAGGAGGTTGGGGCACAACGGTTCTAATTCCGCTACCGCTGTGATTTCTGGTAACGCCGGGGATAATTTTAGAGAAACTTCTAGAGGTCCTAGTATCTCGTCCCGTCCATCGGGAGAGGAACTGCGCCGCCATAGGTGGTTTCAGCCTTCCAAGGCCGAAAGACCTTTTGGACTCGAGAGCCGCTCTCGCTTATTGGCTAGGCTTGTTCTTGGGAAGACTAAGAGAAGAAATACACAAAAATTTAGCGGTGTTGTTCTTGTTGATGTCCTGAAGTCTTAGGACAAAGAGGTGCCTGATGGTCTTTTTAGGTTTGTTCGAGAGTATTTATTGAGCATTGGGTTAGACCTTTCTAGGGAGGAGGTTTCAGTGGCGGATCGCGGGTCGATGGAATTCCAACAATTTATGGAGGTGCCGGCAAGCGATAGCGATCCTTGTGAAAGGGAAGAGAGTAGCCGTTCTAAGTTGTCAGATGATGAGTATCATAGGTTGCAAGCCGATATGGTGAAGATCAGTGCCGAGTTTAGCCGAGAAGCTGTTGAGGAGCACGCTACGGCGGCTTGTCAGTTTAGTTCTTATAACGATCCCCCAGTGGCTTCTGATAATGTTTCTTGTGACAGGGAGAAGGATTCTGAAATGAGTGAGGCTAGAGATTTTGGTGATACCATCATCCCTTCCTCTATTCTCGAAGGGATGGAATAGATTGGTGATAGTATTTGGGGTACTCGATTTGTATGCACTGCTTCTAACGTTAATGATTTAGTTGAGAAATTATCATTAACTCTGGATGGGAGGGATAGTCGTTGGGTACTGGTGCTTCCCGGGGAGAATGGTCGTATTTGTTCTCAGGGTCAACAAGGGGAAGACGTGGGTCAACCCTTAGATGATGACTTCTCGGACTCAGATAGCTCTAATAGTTTGACCGAAAACACAGGCGGTGAGGATTCAGATAGCGAGATAAGTGTTTTCGCAGAGGGGGTTACCGAGAAGGTTGCCAAGGGGCCAAAATTACACTATGCATATTTCCTTCCTATGTGTAGGACTTTTTTTCAAGATCTTGGGGTTAGGTTGTCGTTTAGTGACTTTGTGGTAAAAATTCTTAACCATTATAGGGTATGTCCTTCCCAACTTCATCCTAACGAGTGGGCTTGCGTTCTTGCTGTCGAAAAACTGTGTAATTGGGGGGGTTTTCCAGCTACTCAAACTTTGTTTAGTAACCTGTTTATTCCTTATCGTAAGAAACAGGGGAGGAAGCATATAGCCTTGTCTTTTCGTGTTGTAGACAAGTGTAAGCTTCTCGAGGTTTACGAGAGTTCTTATAAGAATTTTAAGGATGAATACTTCTGGTTGTTTCCACGGAGGAAGTCTTGGGAGTATATGTTTGAGGTAGTTGGGAAGAGGCATGATAGGAGAGATTTGTTTGCGGCTAGATTTCCTTCGTATTGGAACGAGGAACACTATAAGGATCCCATTAAGTGTTATAAAGTTCTTGATAAGGACTTGTCGGAGGAGGAAAAGGGCTACCGTGATCAATTATTTGAATTTGCGAAAACCTGGAGGCCGAGTTACTTGCCCTGCAGTGTGGTACTCGAGAATGATTTGGCAGACTTTACTCCTGCTATAGGTATGCTGTTTTTTTTTTCTTTTCATTTTGCATGTTTCTTGCCTATCTTTTACGTAATTCTAATTAGAATTGCTTGTTTTATTTTGTTGCAGTTGAGTTCATGGATGCAGTTGCCTTCCTATTGAGAGTCTCCAAAGAGTATGCTCCTCTTCCGGTTGCCATGGTCACCTGGTAGGGACCTTCCCAGTTGTCTGCTAGTTTGCCTTCTTTGGCGTTTTTTCCTCCGATGTCTGCTCTTCATAAAACCAAGTCTCCGACCGTGAAGCTTCTTTGTATGACCCGATTATTGTACCTAGCTTATACTCTTCTTTTCAGTGACGCTTCTTGTACGGCGACAACTTCTCTTCTTTCTTCTGCTAGGTCTAGATCTGACCTAGCATTGTCGATGTTGCTATCGTAGTCAAAGTTGACTACCCTCCATGATGGTTCTCCAATCTCTACAGGAATCATGGCCTCTATGCCATACGCTAATATGAAGGGGGATTCTCCAGTAGAAGAATGTGGGGTGGTCCTGTATGCCCAAAGTACATGGGGTAGTTGTTCCACCCAGCAACCTTTAGCAGAGTCTAGCTTCCTTCTCAGGCCCTTCAAGATTACCTTGTTGGCTGCCTCGACTAGACCATTGGTTTGCGGATGTTCTACTGAAGTGAACCTTTGTTTAATTTTTAGTCCTTCTAGTAAATTCCTGAATTTCTTTCCCATGAATTAAGTGCCATTATCAATAACGATAGTTTTTGGTATGCCAAATCAGCAAATGACTTGTTGATGGAAAAAATTATCGAGGTTCTGCTCTGTTATTTTTGCCAAAGCCTCCGCTTCGATCCACTTGGTAAAGTAGTCGATAGCTGTTATCAGATACTTGACTTGTCCCACTGCTTGTGGGAAAGGTCCTAAAATATCAATTCCCCACCATGAGAAGGGCGAAGGAGAACTCATTACGCTCGGGCTCTCGGTGGGAAGATTTTGTAGGTCTGCACACCTTTGGCATCTATCACACTTTCGAACATATTTATGGCATAGGCTTTAATTGTCGGCCAGTAATACCTGCTCTTAGCATCTTTTTTGCCAACGTTTTTCCTCCTAGGTGTTGCCCACAGGTTCCTTCGTGGACTTCGGCTAGGAGATAAGATTGTTCTTTTGGGCCTAAGCATTTCAGTAATGGTTGGGAGAAACCTCTTCTATATGGCTGTGTATTGCGCATGCAAAAGTTAGTCGCAACCCTTTGTAGCTGCTTGGCTTATTTTTTGTTGACTAGTAGCTTCCCAGTATGCAGATAGGCCATCAGTGGACTCATCCAATTTTCCTGGACCTCTGTTGACAGTACATAGTTAGGTTCTTGTAGAGTTTGCTATATTACTGTGTGATTATTTCCCAAACTTTGGTTGTTGGCCAGCCAAGAAAGGATGTCGGCCCTCAAGTTTTCCTCTTGAATAACATGGCAAAATTCAGCTGACTCAAACTTGGTTTCCATAGCTTTTACCTTCGCGAGGTATTTTTGCAAAAGAGGTTCTTTCACCTGGAATTCGCCGTTTACTTGGAAGACCACAAGTTTAGAGTTGCTGAATACCTTGATTCTTCTTGCTCTTAGTTCCTCTGCGAGTTGCATCCTGGTGAGGCAGGCCTCGTATTCGGCTTGGTTATTAGTAGTCGGGAAGGAGAATGTCAGTGCTTGCTCTACGATCAAGTTGTTTGTTGATTCCAGCAAGACTTCGGTGCCACTCCTGTTATCGTTTGATGACCTGTCTACGTATATCATCCAAACTTGTTGCCTCTCTTGCTCTCCTGGTGTGAGCTTCGCGATGAAGTCAGCTAGAGCTTGGGCCTTTATGGCTTACCGAGGTTCGAAAAGTATTTCGTGCTCCGATAACTCGATCGCCCAAGCAACCATCCTTCTTGCCAAGTCCGGTCTATGTAATATTTGTCGTATCGGCTGGTCCGTCCGGACAACAATTTGATGGGATTGAAAATACTGTCTCAGCCTTCTAGCCGCGGTTACCAGTGCAAAGACTACTATCTCGAGTTTTGGGTACCTTAGCTCAACTCCTTGTAGCGTGTTGCTGACAAAGTATATGGGTTTCTGCCCTTCATCGGTTTCCCGTACCAGCACTGCACTTACGGCTTCGTTGGCAACTGCCAGGTACAAGTATAAATTCTCCCCCTGATTTCTGGTTTGACGAGAACTGGTGGGGATGACAAGTTCTCTTTTACCTTTTGGAAAGCAGCTTCGCATTCGTCATCCCACTTGACAAAGTTAATATGAATGGCAAAGAATGCAATGAACCACCAATGTTCCTTGGTCCTCACAAAGTGTATCACTCAATCACACTACAGCAGGTGAATGTATCTCTCAAGCAACTCGTTAAAACCACACATATTAAATTTGCTTTTTATCTCTCAACAATTCATAATTATCAAACATGCAAGCGAGGATTACTAAGGACTTTCTTGGCTTGTAGCGTCGCTGGGCTTACAACAAAATTGGTTTTTCAGGGATTCAAAACATCTAAGAACATGAGAGCAAAAAGAGAATAGTCCTCAACTCAGTCTCAAGTCAATTAGTCCCCAAGTGCCTTCAACAAACCAAACCACTTTATTTCCCACTGTAATTTATTTATTTTCTTTTTTTTATCATTTTTTTTCTTTTTTTTTTGACAACTTTGAAACTGTAGGACAAAGGTGAGCCACAAGCATTTTCAAAAATTTCTTTTTTTCTTCTTTTTTTTTTTGACAGTCATACTAACTATGACACTAGAATTCTCTTGGGGTACCCTTCTTTTTATCACTTTTGGGTGTTTTACCAAACACCTCAAACTTAATGTACAACCCTATTCCTCAATTTGCTCTCCTATTGCTAGGAAGGGGCAACATTTGTTTTTTTTTTTTTTTCTTTTAAGGCTAAGGGTTATGCATTAAGAAAATTTTCTATTTGGCTTAAAGAGGGTGCAAGGGATTTTATTGGAAAGGGAAAAAGGCTTTTTGGCTTATGGCTTAAAACAACAAACAAGGCCTTGATCCTTTCCAAGCTAGCATGCAAAACAAAGGACTCAAGAGACTCAAGCAAAATCATATGTGAAAAATCAATGGTGCCACTCAGCATATATCATAGTAAATTCCTCACCAAGGTAGGTCTCATCAAGGAAACAAAGGCATCAAAACAAACATGCCACACACATTAACCACAATCAGAAATTCATTAGGATCCGGAGTGCACTCACAATCAAGTATTGGACCAAAACAACTTTTCTCATGCTTTAATGAAAACAAGCAAGCAACTACTACAGGCCGAATCACATGACCACATAACAACAATTAAAATAGAAAGCAATAAAAACAAGAAAAATAAGGGAAAATAAATACCAACCTTGGGAGGACTAGTCATCATAGTCCTCCCCCATCTCCCATCAGAGGCCCATCATCACCCCATTGGGCAAGAAGGTGCTAATCCCGAGCTCTAATTGGCCAATCACCATGGGCCGCAAACTCCACCTTAACACCCCAAACTTAAAAGGATGCAAGTATGTAGTAAAAAGAAGGAAAGAATAAGAGATAAAGACAGGGAGGATTTTTTTGTTGTTGTCTAGGGGTGCGCTTAAACACCCCAGAATGTGAATATGAGGGTGTGCAAGGTGCTTGTGCTATAATTGGGTAATTAATAGCAAATTAAGTAGACTACGATAATTAAATTGAGGAATGTAAAGACAAGTGCAAAAATTAAAAGAGTTTAAACGAAGAAAATTGGTTGAGGAATTTCATCAAACACTTGGTATGCGTAGAATTTGAGTTGTTATCAATGGATGAAGTCATCGGGGTTTAATTTCATTAGACGTTCCTAACATGCAATTACTAACTATTCCTATTCAATCAAGATATGTTATCATCAACCCACAAAATTATTCAAGCCTTAATCCCTTAAGTGAAAGAACCGAAGTCCCTTGATTCCACTATCAATCCCTACAACAAATAAATATAAACTTAACATAAAATTTAACAATTTACAGAAATAAATAATATGAATGAGTACAATTTTAATATCGGGATAAAGTAAAAACATGTAACAGTACCATTAAACTTGTTTAATTTGCATAATTGAAGAATCACCACAATTGGAGAACCCAAATCACGAGTGCTTAAAAACTTATCTATCTGGACCTCAAAATCGCCCCAACGAGTACAAACAATGTTATTGCTCCTGTGTCAAAGAATAGGACAAATAATTGATACGTATAAAAGGCATAAAATAATTGATTAAAAATTACGAAAGAAATAAGCATAGGGTTTATTGTATCTTACTCCAAATCTTCAAGCATAACATCAGTACGCGTATTTTTTTTTTCAATTCTTGTCAGTCTCCTTAATGGTATCCTTTTCAACATGTCCAATCACATCTAGCAGAAAATAATTACTTGTTTATCAAGTAAGACAATTTTGACAAAATATTATTCAAATAAGAAACCATATAAGCACCATAACTAACCCATCAACATAAATTTGTTCGTAGAAGACATAATATGTTGAAAAGGAATAAAATTAAAAAAAGACTTTGGAATGTTATATACTTTGTTTTCGTTATTTTAGTGATTCCCAAAAATTGTAGTTTACATTTATGGGTTGTTGTCCTCCACTTTTCAGTTTTAGTAACCAATAGATTCTCTATGATATATAGAGAACCCTCATCCAATAATTTGGCAAACTTTTCAAATTGAGAACGTTTCAAGGTAGCATGAATCCTTGCACACTAAAAAAAAGTCACAATCCATATATTAGGCATGAGATTGTGACTCTCAAAATATTGAAGTAATATTAGAAACTTATTTTTTCTTTTACCTTTTCATCTATGAGTATCATCTCCATAGGAAGAGTTTGTTTCACGAAATCATCTTACATTCCCGGGGAATATGAAGGTGGGAATGTTTATTCCCATGTTTGTTAGGAGGTTATTAGAAAATATTCCTGATATCTTTTATTCTCAGGAAAGTTGTATTCCCATGTCTACACAGCTTTTATTCCCATGGTAATAGGGTGGGAAAGTTACATTCCCATGGCAATTTGAGAAGTTATTTTCTAACTTCATTATAACTTCCATTTTTATTTTTTCTTTATTATTTTAAAACTTAAAAAATATTCCTATAAATGTTAAAAGTTAACCAAACACATTTTTATATATGTTAAGGAATAATATTCCTAGCTACAATTTTCCTAGGGATGTAATTCCTGGGAATGTAAGATGATTCCGTGAAACAAACGCTCCTATAGTATTTATTTGCAGAGGATTTTTGTAAACAAAAACTTCATAAAGTCTAATAATGTCAACTTTTAATTTCCAATCAGCTTTTTAAATATAATCAATAAAAAAATAATTATTGAAGTAATATATATTCTTTATGGATGCTATTTTGAAATTTTTTTTTATAAAAAAATTAATTTCTCCATATATACTATTTTGAAATTATTTTTTATAGATACTATTTTGAAATTATTTTTTATAAAAAATTAAATTTCTCCATATATACTATTTAACTACTTTTTAAAAGTGCTATCTTTTATATATTAATTATATATAATTTTTTTTATTAGTTCAATTACTTTTTTAAAAGACATGAAATTACATCAATTCTTTATAGGTTCTTTTAAAAAGTAATTAAATAACCATTATTTTTATAGATATTATTTTAAAATTATTGTTCTTTTAAAAAGTAATTAAATAATATATGGAATTATTATGTTTATTTTTTATACTATTTTTCAGAATGTTTTATATGTTAAATAATTAACATGGAATGCACATAATTTTCTTTACAAATATATTAAAAAGATAAAATAGTACATTATTTTATATTTTTATCTTTTAAATAATTAGGATGGAATGTACATAATTTTCTTTGATTGTACAATATTATTTTCATAAGATAAGATTGTGCAATATATTATTAAAAAATAATTGAAACAAAAATTTATAATAATAATTTATAATAATATTGTTGTAATAGATTTATTTAAAATATTTGACGATAGAATATATACTTGTTTCAATTATAAGTTTTATTTTCTTTTTTATCTATTTTTTTAGAAGCTTTTTTTTATCTATCTCTTTATGGACACCACTGTTACTTATATATATATATATATATATATATATATATATATATATATATATATATATATATATATATATTAAGATGACTTAAATATTTTGTTAATCCACGTAAAATAAGTTAATTTTGATTTTAGTCTTTATATGAAAAAAATAGCTTTCATCCCTTCAAAAGGCTATTAGTATTTTTTTTGGAGGCTTATGTGTTTAACATAATGCCAAATGACTTTCTTAGGTGGCACTCACTAGTATTTGAGATATAATATCAATATGTGATACTTTTAAAAAAAAAATTCTAGATCCTAAAACTAAATTTTATTTATCCTCCTTATAATGAACTTCTGAAACAAAAAACGATGATGATTTCAAATTTCCAAGAGATGAAAATCAAAGAAAAATGTATTACTGGGATCAAAACTAAAATTCGTTCAAAGTTTAGAAATATGTAAAATATATTTTTTTAAAGTTTTATAAAAACTAAAATTAAAATTAGCTTATTTTATAGGAATTAAAAACATATTTAAATCCTTTATAATTATATTATTATAAATTGTAACTTTCAAATAACTCTTAAACAATGGTTTTTTATTATTATATAAGGGGTCGTGGCTAGGGTGGGAGAGCTTTTAAGTTTGAGTATTGGAAAGTGGTCTCCTGCTTGCTCTCTGGAATCTGCATTACACCTTGTAGAATATGATGTATTTAGCAAACGACTTCTTGTTTTATTCTCTGAGTGTTGCATTGTAAATATACATTTAGGATACAATTCACGTGTCTCTGACTTCAATGTATTTAATGTTCAAAATATAGGATGAGAAATTTTTCTATAGGGATTTTTTTTAAAATGTAAATGTCATGACTGTAGTCATTAATTGAACCTAAAGAGTAAATGAATTGAAACGTAGGGTGCATTTTTGGAATCTTGCTCACTGATTGCACCTACTTTTTATCCCCACAATTGCACACCTGTCACCATTTGGTAAATATGTCCCACTCACTTTTTTGCTTTTCATTTTATTTCAGTTTTTTTTTTTTCATTTCTTTTGTAAGTCACATGTCAATTGAAAGGCTCATTCATTGGATTGCACTATTGCAGGGGTACGGGATGAGAAGAAATTTTCTAGATTTGCTAGCTGCTGTGCTACTGCATGTATGTTGGATTTTAATTTAACACACGTAATAACATATCAGAACAGTCTATAAATACTTCATCAATATGTATATTTATATTTGTTTCAACTAAAACTCTAAAATTTTGACCCTCTAATATTTTTATGTCTCTTTGAATTTTAAAATAAAACTAATAAGGATATTTATTGAATGAATATTTTTATAAAATATTAAAAATAGATAAAGTTTTAATTAAAAACTAGTTTAATTAATAAAAATATTTTATTTATAGAAAAAATAAATTAAATATAAAAACACATATTTAATATTTTTAATTTTAAAAAATGAAAATATTAAATTAATAAAAAATATTTTAACGATACTATGTGTTATCTATTTTTTTTTTATATTTATTATATATTTTGAGAAGAATTATGTTGATGGTCATTTTTTAGTTGATATTAACATTTTGCTATTTGGGTTTTGGCAAGAGAGATTATAGGATGCGTTTGATGTCTATTAAGGTACAGCACAAAGAGAAAAGCACATGACAACCACTCAAGTCACAACACAACTTTTTTGTTGATGCATTGCATTCCATCACTAATGAGCTTTGTTTTTTATTTTTATAAGCAGATTGAACTTTTATCAAGAGTAAGAAGAAGCTAGCTATAACATAGCATAAGGAATGCCATGATGATTCCGCACACAATCTGATACAAAAGACTCCCATACCAGAACAAGAAATGTTAATAATGAAGGGAGCCAGTGTAAAAGTAATATAGTAGATTAACCAAGGCTACTTTGTGAAGGCATCTGATGTGAAAGAGCTCCTAATTTCCAGTAAGCTATTTATCCCCTCCCCATTAACTTTACTTTGAAGCCCCTAAATCCTCTCCCCCTGCATCATACCCAAATTCCACTCTAACCTTAGCCCCACATATCCAATACCCACCAATTGTAATGACCCCCAAAAGATTCTCTGTTACTTCAACCAGTATCAGTGCTTTTGTTTTTATATCAATTTTTATCTAATGTAGAACAATTCCTTTTTCATCTCATTGTGTGGACTCCATTGGTTGAACTTAACAAGGCCACTGAAATCACTGAAGTCTCCAAACATGGCCTCTTGGAAGCTTGAAATTCTGGATGTCAACTTAGCAAGAATTCTATTCACCGTTAAAAATATTTTCCTGAAATAAAACACATTGTGCAATCAGCAGAATAAGATGAAAATCTGAATTTGCATAGCATGAAATACCTCTCCCCTCTTAACGATGTCATTTGAAGTGATTATTTTTTAAGCAAAAAAATGGAAGAAACTCAATTCTAGGAAAAGAATTTTAAATTCTAAACTGAAACATACCAGGTGATCATTATGTTTTGAAAGAAATGGGATATATAATAGGGAATGAAACAGAGGAGAAATCCTAAATTTTTTTTGTCTTTGTTTGAAAACTTAAAATTCTAAAATTTCGTGACAATAACAATCTATTCTTTTAATTTTTAAAACTCTACTTTTCCTGTAACTTAGGCTAGATATAGACGTTCATACAGTTTAAAAGAAGATATTAAAAGTGGGGCATGGAAGGGGAACGTTATTTGTAGATATATATAGGAAGGAAAAGGATCCACAACATACCAAGGAAAAGGATCCCCAAATGAGATCAAACACATCACCGACCACATGAATGTGAGGAATGTGAGCTATTTTTGGCCAGTCCTCTCCCTTTTCTTTCTCACATCGTTTCTCTAACTCAGCAGTGCAAGCGATAATACTCAAACTTTCAAGACTGCTAAGGCTTAGGCTTGATGGAAGACATGTCAACTTGGGACAGTAACCAATAGTCAAGACACGAAGCAAGGGAAGGCTCCCAAAGCAGTCAGGCAAGGATTTTAGGTTTGGAAGACTCCATAATAATAACCACTGCAACAAGGGAAGATTTCCAAAAGAGTCAGGCAATGATTCTAGGTTTGGAAGATTACTCAAGCTTAGCTCATGCAGCAAGGGAAGATTTCCAAAACTGTCAGCCAAGGATTCTAGGTTTGGAAGATCCCTTAATGTTAGCTTCTGCAGCAAGCGAAGATTTCCAAAACAGTCAGGCAAGGATTCTAGGTTTGGAAGATTCTCCAATGTTAGCTTCTGCAGCAAGGGAAGATTTCCAAAACAGTCAGGCAAGGATTCTAGGTTTGGAAGATTCTCCAATGTTAACTCCTTGAGGGCAGTCATATGTTGTAAAGCCTCATGCAAACCCTCCACCTCTATCCACCTTTCAATACGCATGTCCTCAAGACAAGTTAGGCATTGAAAACATGCCAACACATTGAACTTACCACACTCCTTAATACGAAATTTCTTGAGAGAGCAAAACCCGTGAGGCAAACCCAATAATTTAGGACATTCAGTAATTTCAAGTGTGGAAAGGCGTGGGAACATGTTTTCCCCATCCACCCTTGATAACCTTATTAGGTTCGGCAGATTCTTCAGTGACATAAATTCTAGAGCCTTGAAAACTACTCCACGATCATAGCACTCCTCGTATACATATTTTACATTAATCATGTTTTTTATATGTAGACTTTTTAGAGAAGGTAGTTTCCCCAATGCTGGAAGTTGTAAACAGCTTTCACATTTCAACAGCTCTAAAAAAGTTAAATATTTGAGAGAAGGACTAGACATCCATTGTGGGAAATGGGTACCTTTATATCCTTCCACCAACAAAGTCTGAAGGTGTTGGGTATCAGGTTGAAGTGCTTCAAGAATCTTCTCAACATTTTCTTCTAATTTTGACACTTCTAATTCCCTCCCTTCACTTCCATCCCATGACAATTGCAACTTATTCAGTTGCTTACTTGACATATTGGCTTCTTCGGCATCCATTACACTATTCACTTTTTCCAGATGCCTGATGTGAAGATTTCTTTTCAGATTCAATGCTCTCAATTCTGCTAAGAGGAACCCTTTTTCCTTGCCAACAATGTATATGCTTAAAATCTTTAGGGAAGTCAACTTCCCTATGTGAGGAGGCAAGCTTGATAGTGAGTAGCAACCATTCAAGGATAGCTGTTGTAGAGCTTTTAAGCGTATCAAACTGTTGGGCAACTTTTGGAGACTTCGACAAGAGTCTAATTTCAATATATGCAAATTCCACAGTTTACATAGTGATTCTGGAAGAGTATCAAAGTCACCCCCAGAAAGATTCAAGTACCTTAGATGTTTTAAATCACCAATTGAAGATGACAATTCTCCACTTCCCATTTGGTAAAGCACCCGTAAAGAATAATATTTACAAAGTTGTCCATAATTGAAGAAACCTATATAGGTCCTCAAAGATTTGAATTTATGCAACTGACTTGAAGTAATGGCTTCCCCGGAAGAATTGTAGAGATGGTGGATTCTTTCAGGAAAAGTAGTTACACCATTGTTAGATGTAATGCAACAAGCCTCCTTCGCAACAAGTTGCGCAAGATCATGAACAAGATCATGCATCTTGAAACTTGTAATTTTGCCAAATTCATCTGTCTCAATATCTTGAAAAAATGATCTCCAATATAATTCATTCCAGACACCATCACCAACATCTTCAGCATCTAAGATTCCATCAGGTGAAATAAATCCATTAACCATCCAAAGTTCAATTAAATATTGCTTGTCTATTTCTTCATCTTTGGGAAATATTGCACAATAAGCAAAACATTGTTTGAGTTTTACTGGTAAGTTTAAGTAACTTAAACTCAGGACAGGCATTATGGAGTTTGCATTGTGTGATAACTCCAAAAGGTTGCTTTGCTTGACATTGAGCCACTCATTTTTTTTTCTTTTGAAGCGTAAAAGACCTCCCAATGCCTTTGCTGCAAGAGGCACTCCCCGACACTTCTTTACTATCTCCTTCCCTATGTCCTCAAGCTCTCCCCGTTTTACCTCAGTTTCTCCAAAGGCTTGGTGTTTAAACAATTCCCAACAATCATTGTCAGGTAGCATTGATAATTCATGAGGATGCTCTATTGTTCCCATGACTGCTGCAACAGTTGCAAGACGAGTAGTGACCAAAATAGAAGCACCCTTTGCCCCACAAGCCAATACAAATTTCAACATCTGCCAATTCTGTTGCTGATCATCCCACACGTCATCCAAAACAAGCAAATATTTTTTTCTTTGAAGTAGATCTTGAAGTTTTCTTTGTAGCGGATCTAGATCCAAATCTTCACAGGCACTCCCAGATGCTGCTTCAATGATAGCTTTTGTCATTCTCTTCAAACTAAAATCTTCCGAAACACATACCCAGATTCTTAGATCAAAGTGCTCGACTACCTTCTCATGATTGAAGATGACTTGGGCCAGTGTTGTTTTTCCAAGTCCGCCTAGACCTACGATTGGATAGACTGATAAATTCTCATAATGAGAAGCCTTGCCAACCAAAAACTCTACAATTTTATCCTTATCTTCTTCTCTTCCATAGACTTTTGGCTCAGTGATGAGTGAGCTGGTTTGGCGCCACTCGATGACTCCATTTCTTCTCTCTTCTATGACACCACTTCTTCTCTCCGGATCCCTCACAATCAAATTAAATTTGTTCCTTTCTTCAGCAATTTCATCTAATCTCCCACTTATCTTTTTCATTCTCTTAGCAAGTTCGTAACGAAAAATAACATGCATGGGATGAAAAGAGGATAAGCAAGAGCTTTGTACCATTTCTGGTAGAGGTAGACAACACTTGACTTCTTCATATTCCAACCGCAATTCTTCATAGGCATACTCATCCATGATGTCTTCCAGCTCAAGAGCTGCATCGTTTAGCTTTTGTAGCCAAATCTGTATAGCTCCATTTGAGAATTGTTTCTCCTCAGCATCTTCAAGCACAGCCTTGATAGTAGGGAGTAAGCCGGCAAGCTTTTCCAAGTCTTGATCAAAACCCAGAAATAGCCCCAACTCTTTTGCAATGGGAGAGCTCAAATGTCCAAGCACACCTTCAAGTACAGCCTCAGCCATCTTCCAAGTTTTAATTCACAAGATGAAAATTCAAGAAAGAGAGGTTGTATGCTTCAGAAATGGCAATGAAATGATAACATCAAGTGATATGATTAACAAGAAAAGCAGAGGAGATGATTTGCGTAGACTTTGTAAGTCAACAACCAACCCACTAATAATTGTATTATTGGAATCTTGGTCAAGTTGCAGGTCTTTCACGTGGCTCGTCCTATTTTAATTTGTATTGAAATTATTGGAATCTTGCTCAAGTTGCAAGTCACTCATCACATGGCTCGTCATATTTTATTTTGTTTGTGTTTGAAAATATATTAGTACTATGATTATGAGAAATAATATTTTTTTATTGATAAATAAATATGTAATGGTCAATTTATTTGAAATTAAAATATTTTTTAAGAAAAGTGTTTTTTAAAAAGTGAATTTTTAAGAACCAGATATGATTTATTTCTTAAAAAAATAATTTTTTGCTTTTTATTTTTTAAAAAATAATATAGATAAACACATCAAAAAGCAAAAAAAAAATTTATTTTATTAAAAAAATGTTTTTTTTTAAATAGTCTTAAACAAATGGATCCAATATATAATTGATTTCTTTTAAATATGAGAAAATCAATCATGTAATATTAAGCACATTTTAAAACTAAAGATGTATTTGAACCCTTATGTAAATATGACAAATTTTAATATGATATAAAAATAAAATAAAATTCAAAGTAAAACATTTTAAAATCATAGTAATATATATATATATATATATATATATATATATATATATATATAATTATCTTAGTTTCAAATATGAATAATAATGAGTTTAATGGTCATGCATCGTTGATATGAATTTTAAAATAGTTATCATAAAAGTCAACAAACTTACCAAACTTGGTGAATTGTGATTGGATGACAGCGTAAAACTATTTGACATTGTCAGTGCATGACCTATTTTCTCTAATAATATTTTAGGTGTAAGTCAATAAGATTTTATGGAGAAAATTTTCTTTTTCAATTTTTTTAAATTAATTTAAAATATTTAAAATTATATCTACAAATTAAAATCTTAGAATCTATAAAAAAATAAATAAATTAAACATTTGAAAAAAAATTAATCAGGGTTAAATAAAATCAAGTAAAAATATTAATGGTCAATGCTTATCTTACTTTCAACATATCTTCTTTTGTAAAACATCTTGATTAAATCTTTTGTGTTATATCAATAGTTGAAAATTAAGAAATTATAAAATAATGTAAAAAAAATTGTATTTCAAGTAGAGAAATTTTGAGTTGTATTTGCTTATAATAAATCTCATGAGATTTCTAAATTTAAATTTGTTACAAATTTGAATCAAAATATATATTAGTATTATTAATTAATTTGAATTAAAATATATATTTATATTATTAATTAGATTCTAATCTTGATTGATCACCATAATTAAGTATTTCATAATAAATAATTACCTTAATTATCATAAATATTTATTTTGCTTAATTAAAAAATAAAATAATTTAGTGAAATTTTAGAAGGAAAAGAATGAATGTGATATTGTTACGTAACATCTGCTTATGTGGCCAAATATTCTTTTTATAATAATAATAATAATAATAATAATAATAATATAATTGATTGATATATTGATAATTAATAATTGATAATGGTATGTATATATTTACAGTAAATTATTATATAATAATCATAATAAACAAAAAGTTATAAAAATTATAAAAAAATATTCCATAAATTTTAATAAATTGACTATCATATTACATAAAGTCAAAATCTATTAAACATTTGATAATTTAATAATTTAATTGATTAATTCAATCAGGATATATATTCACCTTAATTACTATAATTAAACATAATAATAAGTTTTTATCAATTAAAAGATGAAAAAAATTGATAAATTTTAGGCAAAAAAAGAATGAATATAGTGATATTATGTGACATTTGTCTACATGACAAAACTTTCTTTTTATAATAATAATAATAATAATAATAATAATAATAATAATTGATTTATATATATATATATATATATATATATATATATATATGAAAATTATTTTTTAAGAGATAATATTTATTTCAATAATATCAATGCTTTGATGAAATTAATTTTCAATTATTAGGTAAAGTATAACTATTCACACATGCACAAAAAAGTTACAAAGAATCAAATTAATTTTAAGAAAAGTAAAACGTTTTTCCCTTTGTTAATGAGAATTGGTTATAGTGTGAAACATATAAAATAATTAAAAACATATTTATATTTTTTTTATTTCAAAAGTTGTGATATTTTATCCATAGAATAAAAATATTAAAAACAATTTTTTAAACTTATTTTCAAAATATTATTTTAAATTTAAATTATTTTTTTAACATTTATTCTTTTAAAATTAATTTACTTATATAATATAAATTAGAAGTAAAGATGAAAATATTCTTTCTTCTTTCAATTAAAGCTCTCTTAACTCAATTAAGTATTTTCTATATTTTTTCATTAAGGCACTCTTAAGCAATTTAAACGCAAATGGGATCCCTTGTAAAGCAAAATAATCAATAGCTAATAAATGAGTTAGTTATTATTGAAAAATATTAAAATAATCCTTCACCAAATATACAATGCTCCAAAACTTCTTGATTAAGTTTATTATTGAAAAATATTTAAATAATCCCTCACCAAACATACAATGCTGCAAAAATTCTTGATTAAGTTTATTGATAAACTTCTACCTACTAAAAAAAAAAGTCTCTACAATGAATAATAAATATAACATCTTCAACTATATTGTTTATAGATGGATTTCATGGAAGCAACGACTAGTTGGAAGAACAATAAACAATAAAGGTACTGACATGTTAAAATCTTTACACAATCTCCTGTATGCATAATGTATAGCCACAAAATGCATCCTAGCTTTCATATATGCATCATACATCACCGAGCACCTAACATAAGCATTTTATTCCGCATGGTCCATCAATAGTTATTCCCCTGACATAGAAAGATATGATCTAACAACAGCCACGTAACATCATAATAGCCGAGACATTCTCTATATAAAAAATAATGGTTTTTAGAGGCAAGTTGTCCACTCAAGACGGGTAAAAAGGACATTTAAATCTCCTTTATCTTTTTTGAAATGACTTAGAATATGTTTCTAGATCTTTAAAATAAATGTTATTTATCTTCCTTAAGATAAACCTTAGGGACAAAAATGATGGATTCGGATTTTCAAGAGATGAAAATCAACAAAAAAATGCTTTACAGAAATCAAAATCAAAATTTGTTTATTTTATATGACCAAAATGATTTTAAATTTTAAAAAAAATGAAAAACAAAAAAAGTATGGAAATTAAAACCAAAATTTATTCATATTGTAAGGATTATAAACATGTTTAAGTCTTTTAAAATTATATTATAATTATATTATTATCAAATTATAAATTTTAAATAACTCTCAAACCATGGTTTATTGATGGAGTTGCAGCGCCGTAAAGAAAGAAGATGACTCTTTCAATGGAGAGAGAAAAAGAGATTTATATTATTTATATTTTTAAAAAGATAAATTAAAATTACATAGTTGTCTTGTAATTTATGTCTATCTTTTTTTTTTGAACAGGAAAAAAGCTCATTTATTCAGAATCAAGAGAAAGATTCAGTACATCCAGATTGACAATAGAATCAATCTCAAGAGGAACTTCCTCAAGCCATACATTTTCCTAATATGAAAAAGCGAAAGATGCTAAGCTATCAGCCACTCCATTGCAGATTCTCCTCACCCATTGCAAAACAGAAAGAGAGTGACTTAATAACATAAGACAATCATGAACAATCCCTTGAAAATAAGTGTTACTTGCTCCTCTACCCTTCTTCCAGCTATTCATTAATTCCAAGCAATCAGATTCATACACTACATTTTGAAACATGCAATTTATACCAACCTCAATGCTCCAACGAAAAGCTAAAGCCTATGCTTTTTTTACAGTAAATTCATGTGGTAAGAAATAAGTTGCTGCAGCTAGTGTGTGCCCCTCATTATCTCTAAATATCACCCCAAGACCCGTTCCAACACCTTTTTTTACAGCAGCATCAAAATTTGCCTTAATTTGGCCATCTGCAGGCACTTTCCAATAGCTTTCTCTCCTCTGCATCCTCTGCTCCTCCTGCTGAGATGGAATCCGAAGCCTTAAAGCCTGGTTTATAACCTGCTCAATAGGAATAGAGCGTTTTTGGAATACTAGAATATTTCTACTCTTCCAAAAAGCCCAAACAAGAGTAAAAACCCACTCTAATAGTTCATCTTCTCCTGTCTCCATACAATTCTTCAACCATTCCACAAAGGATGACTCTTCAGATACATTGATCCTAGCATTTATTGGAGAAGCAAGCCATATTCTACGAATCTTCTCACATGTTAACAGAGCATGAGTAGTGGTTTCTGGATACTCACCACACCTGGGACACATCAAATCAATCATCATTCCTCTTCTGCACAAATTTGCATGAATTGGGGGAATATCATTAATAGCTCTCCATATGAAGTTTTTACACTTTGGCACAGCCTTGACCTTCCAAATTGATTTCCACAAATTACCCGAAGCCCAACTAGACGAGGCTTGTAGTGAATTAATTGAGCTTACTGCATATTGATACGCTGACTTGACAGAGTAATTCCCATTAGTGGTGAATTTCCAAATTAACTTATCGTCAGTGGGAATTCTTCTTAGTGGTATATTCAGAATTTGCCTGGCAGCTTGTGGTCCAACAACATTTATGACATACTCAACATTCCAATTGCGTGTATCAACATCAATAAGTTCAGCCACAGGCAGATCAATATCTGTAACCAGCTCTTGGCATTGTTGAATTTTGTTATCAGCTGTACTTGGTATCCATTTATCCAACCATACCTTTATAGATTGGCCATTCCCAACCCTCCACACAACACCTTCTTCAACAAGCTCTTTGGAGGACAAAACACTCCTCCAAGCATAATTAGGATTGTAGGCCTTAGGGGCTGCCAAAGGGTAGCATTTCGGAAAGTATCTAGCTTTCATAATTCTTTCCATCAATGAATTCTCAAAATTTATAATTCTCCACCACTGCTTTGCAAGTAAGGCCTTATTAAAAGCTACAATCATTCGAAAGCCCATTCTGCCATCATACTTTGATTTTGTGAGCTTTTTCCATCTCATCCAATGTATCTTCTTCTTATCATCCTCATCACCCCAAAAAAATCTTGCTATCATACTCTCAATTTGGGAGCACAAAGAAGACGACAACTTAAAACACATCATGACATATGTGGGTATTGCCTGGACCACTGCCTTGATTAACACTTCTCTTCCCGCTTGTGACAGCACTTTCTCCTTCCATCCTTTGAGTTTTTTCTAGACACAATCTTTGACAAACTGGAAAACTTGAGATTTGGATCTTCCAACAATTGTTGGGAGTCCCAAATATTTTCCTTGACTCTCAACTGCCTTCACATCAAAAATCCCGACGAGGTCATTAATTCTGGAACTAGGTACATTACGGCTACATGAGAGTTCAAATTTGCTGAAATTTATTGGTTGGCATGAATCCAACACATAGGATTTCAGAATTGCAGATAGATGCTCAGCCTCTTTAATCGTTGCTTTTGCAAAAATGATATTGTCATCTACAAAAAAATAAATGTGAAACCATAGGGCCTCGCGGGCAGACTTTAAGGCCATGAAGAGATTTCTTTCTATAGAAATAGACAGAGCAGTAGACAAAGTTTCAGCATAGAGAATAAAGAGATATGGCGACAGAGGATCCCCCTGACGGAGACCCCTCTAAGGCTTAAAAACTTGTGCTAGATTCCCATTCACCAAGGTTGAAAAAGAAACTGTCGTGACACATTTCATAATAAGCTGAATCCATTTACCTGGGAATCCCATACTGGAGAGAGTACCTTCCAGAAAAGACCATGCCACACGATCATAAGCTTTAGACATGTCTAGTTTAAGAGCCATGAAACCATCTTTGCCTTTTGTCTTTTTCTTCATGTAATGGAAGCACTCAAAAACAATCAGAGCATTATCTGTAATTAACCTGTTTGGCACAAACATACTCTGTGACTCCCCAACAATTGAAGGAAGAATAAGCTTCAGCCTATTGGCAATGGTCTTGGTGATAATCTTGTAGATCACATTGCAAAGGCTTATCGGTCGAAACTCACTGGTATGTGTAGGGGTCTTAACCTTTGGAATTAAAGCAATGAAGGTCTTATTTATGCTTGTCGGATCCCCATCTCTATTCAAAATATTGAGCACAAAATTAGTCACATCCTTTCCAATATTATGCCAAAAATGTTGATAAAACAAATCAGGCATTTCGTCCTCCCCAGGAGCTTTGGTGGGGTGCATCTGGAAAAGCGCATCATGTACCTCAGTAGAAGAGAATTCAGCTTCCAAAGTCTGTTTCATCTTATCATCCAATCTGTTTTCCACTAACCTCGAGAAATCCTCTATATTTGAGGGAGAATCTAAACAAAGGAAGAATGAGTTTTTTTATCCAACAAACAAGGTGTTGGATGCTAACATGCATATACCTTCTAATTTTTTAGTGGGTGTAAATATATATATTTTTGGTGTTCCAGTATTTACATGTAATAATATTTTTTGTTTTAAATAATGCTAATAAGTAATAATATTTTTTGTTTTATTCTCTAAGTGTTGCATTGTAAATTTACATGTAGGATCCAATTCACATGTTTGAATTCAATATATTTAGTGTACAAAATATAGGATGAGAACAATTTTGCTGTAGGGATTTGTTGAAAAATGTAAATGCCATAACTAAACCTAATAAGGAGTTAAGGAATTGAAACGTAGTGTGGATTTCTATCTATCATTTAGAGATAGCTAGCCTGGAAGGCAAGGCCAGGCCAACAATTTAGCATAACATGTTCCAACCCTTCAAACGTACCTTTAACTCAAAAGATACAAAGGAGTTCCTTCCATCAATGTATGTTCACCACCCCACCAATACATTTCCAAACATAGTTTTAGGGGTGTATCGGATTGGGATTTTAAAATACTATTTTGGCATAAAAAAGTCTTGTAGATTTTAAAAGACTACGTAGTAATTTTGAAGTCTTTTGAATTGTGTTCTCCCTTGATAAAATAACAGGTTTGGCAACTCTTCTAGTAACATAGCCTTGAAAACCATGGCATTGCAACTCCACAATCGTAGGACTTTGCCTCATATAGGCAACCATATTACCTGACTCGTGTTAGAATTTGTTTAGTTATTTTTTCACCTTTGGGAAATGAAGCACATATGGCAAAACATTGCCTCAATTTCATTGGAAACTTCAAGTAAGTAATCTCAAGGCAGGCATGACTGAGTTCTCATGTCGTTGTAAGCTCAACATAGAGCCATTCCTTTTCTATATTATCATCAAGCACATGAAGCATTCCTGGTGTAATTGATAGTTTAAATTATGCAAACACAAGACCACAACTTTTTTATTCTGAAAAGGAGACTGAAAATTATACAAATCCACTTTTTAATACATTGATAAAAAGACACTACAAAGCCTAATAAATAAGACGGAGTCTAAGGTGGACCACTTTTATAAGTGGTCCACCAAGCTCCACAATTAACAACCTTCAAATTCATCTAAGGTGTATTAGCTTATCATAGACCCACCTCATCAAAATATTTCCTCCTTCCCTTCCAACTTCTTCCCCTCCTTCCTTCACGCTTTTGCCGTAGCCAAATCCCTCACAACGCCAATCAACTGGTTTCACCAGAGATCCAAACCACAATCGTAAGGTTGGTTTAATTTTAATTTGCAAAGAATTGACGAAATCCTGAAGGAAATATTTTCCGAAAACGTGAATGGTGGGTCTGGTCCATGGGATGCGTTTGTGAGTTTGTCGAGATAATGGAACCATGTCCATGACTGATCGGAGGTATTAATCTTTGAATGTATACGATGTCACTTTCGTTTTCAAGATACACCGTTTCCCTTTTCACGCTAGGGTTCTCCTCCAACACTGCCTTCAGCTTCAACACACTTATCGTAGATGGCAAAACATACATAATCTCTTCTTCCAATAGATAAAATTGCGTAATTATGCTGTGAAATTGTTTATTTATACTTTATCGGTTATACCCGCTTGCAATTTCAAGGGCTGAAATCCTAATGAATAATCATCTTCCATTTCAAATTTCTGAAACCTCGCAATTATTGGTCCCCTCTTTTCTCTCTTTACGATTTTCAGTAGCGCATTTTAGACCCTGAAATTTGATTCATGCCATGTTTAGAATATGTTAATACTTTTAATCTTTGGATTTTATTTTATTTTTTCTTCGTTAGATTGATTACTTAGGAAACCCAAAGAACTTAAGCGATTTTGGATGCCATGGACAGCAAGGGAGGGGGTGAAGGGATAACGTCGAGTGAGAAGTTAGCGGCAAAGTTGTCGGTGACGGAGATGAACTTTTTGGGGAAGAGGGTGGGGAGGTGGGTTCGGCGGCGGAGGAGGAGGTCGGAGAAGGGGAGGCACTGTGGGATAGGGAAGGGTGTTGTGGCTGTGAAGAACTGGAGGAGGAGAGAGAAAGGGTTGGGGGAGGTATCTAGTATAGTTGATGTAGGATATAATTATGGAGATTAAAATAATCCAAGTGATAAATAAAACTTGTTCCCCATAGGCCACTTGGACAGCTGGTCCACCGTAGATGCAGTCAATAAATAAAGGAGCAAACAATACAAATATTTGGAACATTGTATAGCTACATGTCTATCAAAGCTTATTATACTAAACATCATAGTGAACTTAAATTGAAGAAAGAAGCACTGAAATCACTGAAATCTCCAAACATGGCCTCTGGGAAGTAGAGCCGTCAAAATGGCCCGGCCCGGCCCGACCCTGGCCCGCATGGGTCATGGCTAAAAAAGCCCACAGGGCCAAATAACCCGCATTAAAAAGCCCGCAGGGCCAAAAAGCCCACAAAGCCCTGTGGGCTAGGGCTAGCCCATGGGCCTTAAGTTTCAATACTATGACATACTTTTTTTAATACTCAAGTCAAGGTCAACCGAAAACAACCCTAATTGAGGTCGGCCGAAAATAGCCTCGACAGAGGTTGGCCGAAAACAGTTTTGGTCGAGTCGGCTGAAAACTATCCCGACAGAGGTTAGTCGAAAACTGTCCCAGCAAAGGTTAACAGAAAATGCCTTAGTTGAGATAGACCGAAAATAACCCTAGCCGAGGTCGACCAAAATAAATCCTAACCGAGGTTGCCTGAAATAGTCCAGGCCGAGGTCAGCTGAAAAAGCCCTGGTCGAGGTAGGATGAAAACAGTTTCAGCCGAGGTCGGCCAAAAATTTCCCTTGCCGAAGTCGACCGAAAATTGCCACGACTAATTGTTGATTGAAAATGCCCCAGCCGAGGTCGCCGAAAATAATCCTAGTTGAGGTCGGCCAAAATTAACCCTAGTCGAGGTTGTTCGAAAATAGCTCTGGTCGAGGTCAGCCAAAAATAGTTCAGCTCGTGGCCAGCCGAAAATTGTCCCTACCAAGGTCGGCCAAAAACTTCCCCGACCAAGGTCGACCGAAAATAACCTTAGCCAAGTTCGGCCGAAAACAACCCCGGTCGAGTTTACCAAAAAATGCTCCGTCCAACATCGGCTGAAAATAACTTTAGCCGATGTCGGTCACAAATAACCCTAGCCGAGGTAGACCAAAAATAACCCTAGCCGATGTCGGCCGAAAATAACCTTAGCCGATGTTGGCCAAAAATAGCCCTGGTCGAGGTCGGCCTAAAATTACCCTAGTCGAGGTCACCAAAAAACAACAATGACAAAGGTTGGTCGAAAACAGCCCCGGTCAAGGTCGGTCAAAAACTGCCCTAGCCGAAATCGGCCAAAAATAACCCTAGTCGAGGTCACAAAAAACAACGATAACCAAGGTCGGCCAAAAACAATCGCGATGGAGGTTGGTTAAAAATTGCCTTGGCCAAAATCAGCCTAAAATAACCCTAGCCGAGGTCATTGAAAACAACCCTGACCGAAGTCAACCGAAAATGTCTTTGCTAAAGTCGGTCAAAAATAGCCTCGGTCGAGGTCTACAAAAAATGCTCTGCTCGAGAGCGAACGAATAGCATGACTTGTGGGGCTAACCCCTTAAGCCCTGGCCCTGGCCCCATATTAAGTGGGGCTTTGTGGGTTAGGGCCTTTTAGGGCCCTTATTAGAAGGGCCAAAAGCCCCTAGGGCCATTATGATGGGCCAAGTGGGGTTGGCCCTAGGGCCTAGGGCCAAAATGACAGCTCTACTGGGAAGCTTGAAATTCTGGATCTCAAAGTCGCAAGCGTTCTGATCACAAGGAAGATTGCTTGTTTCTGATACATATATTTCTCATAAAAATGGAATTGAAGTTACTTCTACTAATTAAGGCCCCGTTCGGTGTAATTTTTAGTTTTAAGTTTTGAAAATGTTAAAAACTAAATCCAGTTTTAGCTTTTAGTTTTTAATTTTATTATAATTTTTAAAAATTTGTTGCAAATTCTGTAAAAAAAAAAAAAAAAAACTTGTTGCAAATTAAAAATGGGTAAAATGAATTAATCCAGTGCTACATTGTCGTCACGACCCAGTTCATGGCAAAACTAACAAAGGTCATGACATTGCCGATTGTTCTACGGTTGCAAAAGAAGAAAAGGTTGAAGTCAATAAATTAGCAGAAAAGGCTTGGGGAGTTGTTGCTACGATAATCAATAGTTTGCCTAAATGGTATTTTTAATTTTAAAAACAAAACTAAAAATAGGACTACATCCGAATTCCAGGCGCCTGTTTGTCTTCATCTTTACAAATCTGCTACATCTGAATCGTTTTCTGGTATTACTGAATTTTTTATTTCTCGGATAATTTGAGAACTGAATCTTATCACTCGTTATTTGAATAGGGAAATTACCAATCAAATGACTTTTCTTCCATTTTGTATTTTCTCATCACTCTGATGCTTCGTGGTTTGGGGCCATGCAGATCAATTGTTAAAGGCTCGGGAGCATATGTTGATGGGTTTAGATAAGAAGGAGGAGATGATGTTGCCATGGAGAAAGGAAGAGAAGGTGGTGGTAGGTGGAGGGTAAATAGGGATAGCGGATCAGTGGAGAACTTTTAAAACTGAAAACCAAAAAGATAAAACCTTTTTATTTTATTTTATTGTTTTTAGAATTGGTACAAAAGTGTTTTAAAACAAAGTAAAAAATCAACTCTGCTCCATTTTAGCCGAACAGGTTTTGTTTCCAAATTTGTATTTTAAAACCAAAAACAGGAAACTCACAACCATCCGGAATGGAAAATAAGTTGCTAATAAGTTGATTGTGTAAAAAGTAAAAACAAATGGAAAATGTTAACAATTGTTAATTAAATTATTTGTATCTGAAAAAAGATTTTATCATTAACTCTTTAAGAAATAAAATATACCATAAAACAATTTTTTTAATAGCAATAAAAATTAAATAAGCACTATCTACAAAAATTATTTTGGTAATAATAAAGTAAATTAAAATATAAATAATAAAATATTACAAATTTAATTTTTGAAATTGTAAAAAATATTTTAGTGATAATTTATTTCATTAGTGTTTTCTTTATAGTGTTTGTCTCCAGTCTTTTCCCCATGATTTTAATATTAAATTAGTAATTTTTCTGTACTTCTTTTTATGCTGAGTAAATCTTCTATATACTTCATGAGTATATTTATGAAATATAAAAAAGGGTTTTAAGACAATAATATTGATTTTTATATTCTATATTCATTTCAAAATTTTAGTTTTTTTTATTAAAAGATAATTACAGTTATGATAATTTATGTATCATTTAATTATTTAAATTTATTTCTATTTTTAAAAATTTTAAATTTTATTATCAAATATCTTATGTGTTGCATGTGTATTTAAAAAAAAATTAAAAGCAAAATTTAAATAATTACAAATTTCACACATTATTTTTATTTTTCAATTAGTTTCTATTTTTATTTCACTTTTAAATTTAAATCAAATTATCAAGTACGTGTGTATTATTTGGGTATTTATTTAAATACAAAAAATGAACCATAAAATTTTATGAGTAAAATATAATTGATAAAAATATATAATTGATTTTATACCAAATATATATAATTGTTTTAATAATCCTTTTATGTCTTTAGAGGATTATTAATTCTGGCAAGCCTGTCTAATTAAGTCTCGATCTAAACCCAGAAATAGGCCCAGCTCTTTTCCAATGGGAGAGCTCAAATATCCAAGCACACGTTCAAGTACAGCCTAAGCCATCTTCCGAGTTCTAATTCACAAAATGAAAATTCAAGAAAGAGAGGTTGTATGCTTCAGAAATGGGAATGCAATAAGTGATATGATATGATTAACACGACAAGCTAGCAGAGGAGGCAACCAACCCGCTAATAATTGTATTTTTGGAATCTTGCTCACTGATTGCACCTACTTTTTGTCCCCACAATTAATTGCACACCTGTCACCATTTGGTAAATATGTCCCGTTCACTTTTTTGCTTTTCAGTTTTTTTTTTTTTCATTTCCTTTGTAAGTCACATGTCAATTGAAAGGCTCATTCATTGCATTGCACTATTGCAGGGGTACGGGATGAGAAGAAATTTTCTAGATTTGCTAGCTGCTGTGCTACTGTATGGTGGATTTTAATTTAACACACGTAATAACATATCAAAACAGTCTATAAATACTTCATCAATATGTATATCTGTATTTGTTTCAACTAAAACTCTAAAATTTTGACCCTCTAATATTTTTATGTCTCTTTGAATTTTAAAATAAAACTAATAAGGATATTTATTGAATGAATATTTTTATAAAATATTAAAAACAGATAAAGTTTTAATTAAAAACTAGTTTAATAAATAAAAATATTTTATTTATAGCAACAATAAATTAAAATATAAAAACACATATTTAATGTTTTTAATGTACGATAAATAGTCTATTTAGTCCCTGAACTTTGTATTCGCTAACAATTTAGTTCCTACAATTTCAAAATGATCAATTTAGTCCACAAATGTGCAAATATTACAACAATTTAGTCCAACAGTTTATTATAAGCCATATATGTCGTGGACTAATTTGTTAGTAAGTAGTACAGTTTCAGGACCACTCTGACATTAAGTGTCATACTTTAAGGATCAAATTGTCAATATGTTTTTAACTGTTGGATTAATTTATCGTAACATTTGCACATTTGTAGACTAAATTGGTCATTTCAAAAATGTAGGGATTAAATTGTCAGTGAATGCATAATTTAGGGACTAAATAGGCTATTTGCCCCTTAATTTTTAAAAAAATGAAATTATTAGATTAATAAAAAATTATTTTAATGATACTATGTTTTATCTATTTTTTTTATATTTATTATATATTTTGCGAACAGTTAAGTTGATGATCGGTTTTTGGTTGATATTATCATTTTACTATTTGGGTTTTGGCAAGAGAGATTATAAGGTGAGTTAAAACGATCAATGAGTTGTCACCCAGCAATGGCTCTGCTAAGGATATTCAAGTGCCCTGTCACTTGCATATCACAAAGGCAAATAGAGTACATTACATAATCAGCTGCGTATAACTAATTATATACAATCCTCAAAGGTTGGGTTACTTCTATTCTGGATAATGCTTTTTGGCTTATAGGAGACAGACCCAGTATCAACTTCTGGCTGAATACATGGTTATCCCAACCTATAGCTGACTGTATTGGTATCCCTTAAAATCATTAGCATTTGCTCTTAGCCAAACTTAATGACTTCTGGCACAAAGGAAAAAGGTTTATTCCTCAATCCCTTCAGTTAAAATTCCTTGATCTCGCCAAAGAAATTGAAGAAACGGTTATCCCTTCATCAATGTATGATGATAAACCGATTTGGTCCGGCTCTAATTCTGGTTTGTTCTCTCTTAAGGAGTCTTACAATTTCTTGTATCCAAGACGGAACTTCTCTTTATGGGGTAAGTTGGCATGGAATCGCTTCATCCCTCCATCCATTTTCTTTTATTTTCTGGAGAGCCATGCACAACAAGCTTCCGACTGAGGACAACTTATGGAGCAAAGGAATGAAACATTGTATCCATTTGTAGCTTGTGCCAAAATGCTTATGAAACAACATATCATTTGTTCCTTCAGTGTGACAAGGTTACTAAATTATGGATTTGTTAAGCCAAATTATTGGGCATAACATTGATAGTTTGAATATTGCAGCGAATCTCTCGGTTTGTTCTCTGAAATGGTCCACTCAGGTGCATCATATTGTTTTACTTGCCATCATCAGTACCTTTTGGTCCATCTGGAAGAGCCGCAATTTGCTTAAGTTTGAGAATAAATCTTCTCAAATACAATGGATTATTTTGATTAGTCATTCATGAACTATGTCATCTTCAATTTCTGAATTTGCCATTTGCTGTTCTAAAATACTTTGTTGTTGATGGCCACCCTACTAAGACACAGCATATTAAACAAGTCGACTGGAGGCTGCCCCAGAGTAACTGGTTCAAAAGTAACACTGACGGGGCAGCTAGAGGAAACCCAGGCTTGGCAAGATGCAGAGGTGTTTTCACTAACAGTAATTTAGAGTTTAATTACTTATTTGATTCTTTATACCCGTCCAAACTTTATTGTTTTAACCCTATATATAAAAATTGCAAGTTTTAGTCTCTAAACAAGTAAATTTAATACGTTTTAATTGTTCCCTACCATTAGGTGTCTTCTAATTCCATCAACTTTAGCCAGTAATTAATACACATCTACAAAATTTTTGTGGAGGTGTAAAATCACAACAAAATTTTCAACAGTTGATAAACCGTCTAAAAATTTTCTATTGTACAAGAATTTTTTTTGGCAGTTTTATACCGTGTAAGGGTGTTAGTGACAGAGACAAAAACACATGAATTTTACTCGACTAAAACTTATAATTTTTACTTACAGGGTGAAAACAGTAAAATATGGACAGGTATAAGGATTAAATGAATAATTAAAGAAAAAATGTGGTTGGCATCCAGCTTGACAGACCTATATATGCTTCCTTGTTAGGTTAATAATATTATACTGTGTCTTGAGAAAATGGCATAAATTCAAAAGTGGTCTTTACTGCATGAGATGTTGGGAATTGGGATAGCTCAACCAATTATTAGACATATGTCACCAAATAAAAGAACAAAGCTTATGTCATTCCTATCTCTATTCTTGCTTTGCTTGGGATTCCTAATCTACTGGCCTAGTTTGTTTTTCATTTTAGACACATTATTATCTTCATTTCAATGGGTATCAGAAGTTGATGAGAAAAGCCTTACAGCCTTAATATTGGTGCTTCTTGTTCTTTTAGTATATGCATTTATTCACTTGCCTTCTTCATTTCCCTTTGGCAAGTCATCTTATGGTATAAACCATCACGTCAGCATCTCAAGCCATGATTATGCTGGATTTGAGTTCGGCTTGGGAACATTGTTCTTATTTTTTACTCTTCATTCTTTTTGTATAATCAATTTGACACCATAGAACCTCATCATAAATCTGTCTTTGTGCTGTAATGTTTAAAGCACTAAAATTTTCACAATGGTCCACTACAAGAAAATTGATATTTTAGTAACATTTTTTGTGTGTGCATCTTGACTCGGGCTTCCTGATTTGCTTGAATTTTCATGTATACTTATGCTGCTGCAGGCTGCTAAAGGTAGTGCAAGTTTGAAATTTTATACTGAAAAAGAAGTATTTGATTTCCTGGACTTCCTTTGGCTTAAACCACATGAAAGAAATCTCTAAATATGCAAATGAATTTTAAGTTTGAGTATTTAGTAAACGCCTTTGTGTTTTATTCTCTGAGTGCTGATGTCATGACTACACCCATTAATTGAAACTAAGGAGTTAATGAATTGAGAGATAGCCTGGAAGGCAAGGCCAAGCCAACAATTTGGAGTGACACATTCCCAACCCTCTGAACATACCTCCAACTCAAAAGATACAAAGGGGTTCCTTCTATCCACGTATGTTCACCACCCCACCAACAGATTTCCAGACATAGCTTTAGGGGTATCTTAGATTGGGATTTTAAAAGACTATTTTGGCATAAGAAAGTCTTGTAGATTTTAAAAGACTGCGTAATAATTTGAGGCCTTTTGAAGCATGTTCTCCCTTGATTAAATTACCAGGTTTGGCAACTCTTCTAGTAACATAGCCTTGAAAACTATGGCATTGCAACTCCACAGTCGTTGGACTCTGCCTTGTATAGGCAGCCATATTACCTGACTCATGATAAAATTTGTTTATTTATTTTTTCATCTTTGGGAAATGAAGCACAGAAGGCAAAACATTGCCTCAATTTCATTGGCAACTTCAAGTAACTAATCTCAAGGCAGGCATGACTCAGTTCTCATGTTGTAAGCACATGAAGCAGTCCTTGGTGAAGTTGACAGTTTAAATTATGCAAACACAAGACCTCAACTTTTTTATGCTGAAAAGGAGACTGAAAATAATACAAATCCACTTTCTAATACATTGATAAAAAGACTGTACAAAGTCTAATAAATAAAGGAGCAAACAATACAAATATTTGAACATTGTACAACTATATGTCTGTCAAAGCTTATTATACTAAACTTCATAGTGAACCTAAAGAAAGAAGCGCTGAAATCTCCAAACATGACCTGAGGGAAGCTTGAGATTCTGGAACTCGATCTTGCAACATTTCTGATCATAAGGAAGAATATAATTCACTTTCAAAATAAAACACATTGTGTGGTACAACAGAATAAGATGAAAATCTGAAATTTGCATAGAATGAAATACCTCTTGCTTGTTAACTATGTCAATTGAAGCGATTAATTTTTAAGCAAAAAATGGAAGAAAATCAATTCTAAGAAAAAGAATTTTAAATTCTAAACTGAAACATACAAGGTGATCATTAAGTTTTGAAAGAAATGGGATATATAATAGGGAATGAAACTGAGGAGAAATCCTAAAATTTATTTGTCTTTGTTTGAAAGTTTAAAATTCTAAAATTTCATGACAATAACAATCTGTTGTTTTAATTTTGGAAACTATTCTTTTCCTGTAACTTAGGCTGGATATAGACCTTGACACAATTTACAAGAAGATATTAAAAGTGGGTCATGGAAGGGGAACGTTATATGTACAATTGTAGATATATATAGGAAGGAAAAGGATCCACAATATACCTTGAAGGCAATCACGTCAATAACCCCCCACTTGAATGTCAGGAATGTGAGCTATTTTTGGCCAGTCCTCTCCCGTTCCCTCTTCACATCGTTTCTCTAACTCGGCAGGGCAATGGTAAATACTCAATCTTTCCAGATTGCTAAGGCTTAGGCTCGATGGAAGACACATCAACTTGGGACAGTTATCAATAGTTAGTTCTCGAAGCAATGGAAGGTTTCCAAAGTAGTCAGGCAAGGATTCTAGCTTTGGAAGATTCTCCAATGTTAACTTCTGCAGCATGAGAAGATTTCCAAGACAATCAGGCAAGGATTCTAGGTTTGGAAGATCCCATAATATTAACTTCTGCAGCAAGGGAAGATTTCCAAAACAGTCAGGCAAGGATTCTAGGTTGGGAATATTATGCAGTATTAACTGCAGCAAGGGAAGGTTTCCAAAGCAGTTAGGCAAGGATTCTAGTTTTGGAAGTTCACATAATAATAACTCCTGTAGCAAGGGAAGATTTCCAAAACAGTCAGGCAAGGATTCTAGGTTTGGAAGATTCTCTAATGTTAACTTCTGCAACAAGGAAAGATTTCCAAAACAGTCAGGCAATGATTCTAGGTTTGGAAGATTCTCCAACGTCAACTCCATGAGGGAAGTCATATGTTGTAGAGCCTCATGCAAACTTTCCACCTCTCTGCATCCTTCAATCAAAAATTCCTCAAGAGAAGTTAGGCATTGAAAACGTGCCAACACATTGAACTTAGCACACCCCTCAATACAAAATTCCTTGAGAGACCGAAACCCTTGCTGCAAACCCAAGAATTTAGGACATTGAGTAATTTCAAGTGTGGAAAGGCGTGGAAACATGTTTTCCCCATCCTCCCTTGATAATCTTATTAGGTTTGGCAGATCCTTCAGAGAGATAAATTCTAGAGCCAGGAAAACTACTCCACCATCATAGCACTCCTCATATATGTATTTTACATTAGTCATGCTACATATACTTAGACTCTTTAGAGAAGGAAGTTTCCCCAATGTTGGAAGTTGTAAACAGCTTTCGCATTTCAAGAACTCTAAACAAGTTAAATATTTCAGAGAAGGACTAGACATCCATTGTGGGAAATGAGTACCTTTATATCCTTCCACGATCAAAGCTCGAAGTTGTTGGGTATCAGGTTGAAGCGCTTCAAGAATGTTCTCAACATTTTCTTCTAATTTTGACTCTTCCAATTCCCACCCTTCACTTCCATCCCATGGTAACTGCAACTTATTCAGTTGCTTACTTGACATATTGGCTTCTTTGGCATCCATTACACTTTTCACTTTTCCCAGATTCTTGATGTGAAGATTCCCTTTCAGCTTCAATGCTCCCAATTCTGCCAAGTGGAACCCTTTTTCCTTGCCAACAATGTACCAGCTTAAAATCTTTAGGGAAGTCAACTTCCCTATCTGAGGAGGCAAGCTTGATAGTGAGTTGCAACCATCCAAAGATAGCTGTTGTAGAGATCTTAAGCGTATCAAACTGTTGGGCAACTTTTGGAGACATCAACAAAAGTCTAGTTTCAATATCTGCAAATTCCACAGTTCACATAGCAATTCTGGAAGAGTTTTAAAGTCACCCCCCCAGAAAGATTCAAGTACCTTAGATGTTTTAAATCACCAATTGAAGATGACAATTCTCCACTTTTCTTTTGGTGAAGCACCCGAAAAGAATAATATTTACAAAGTTGACCAGAATTGTAGAAACCTATATAGGTCCTCAAAGATTTGAATTTATGCAACTGACTTGAGTTGATGGCTCTCCAAGAAGAATAGTAGAGATGGTGGATTCTTTCAGGAAAAGTAGTTACACCATTGTTAGATGTAATGCAACAAGCCTCCTTTGCAACAAACTGTGCAAGATCATGAACAAGATCATGCATCTTGAATCTTGTAACTTTGTCAAATTCATCTGTCTCAATATCTTGAAAAAATGATCTCCAATATAATTCATTCCACACACCATCACCAACATCTTCAACATCTAATATTCCATTAGATGAAATGAATCCATTAGTGATCCAGAGTTCAATTAAATATTGCTTGTCTATTTTTTCATCTTTGGGAAATATTGCACAATAAGCAAAACATTGTCTGAGTTCTATTGGCAAGTTTAAGTAACTTAACCTCAGCACAGGCATTATGGAGTTTTCATTGTGTCATAACTCCAAAAGGTTGCTTTGCTTAACATTGAGCCACTCATTTTTGTTTTTTCTGAAGTGTAAAATACCTCCCACTGCCTTTGCTGCAAGAGGCACTCCTTGACACTTCTTTAGTATCTCCTTCCCTATGTCGTCAAGCTCTTCCCATTCTACCTTATTTGGTCCAAGCTCTCCCTGTTTTACATCATTTCCTCCAAAGGGTTGGTGTTTAAACAATTCCCAACAATCATTGTCAGGTAGCATTGATAATTTATGAGGACACATTGTTCCCATGAATGGTGCAACCTTTGCAAGACGAGTAGTGACTAAAATAGAAGCACCCTTTGCCCCACAAGCCAATACAGATTTCAACTTCTGCCAATTTGGTTGCTGATCATCCCAAACGTCATCCAAAACAAGCAAATATTTTTTTCCTTGAAGCAGATCTTGAAGTTTGTTTTGGAGTGGCTCTAGTTCCAAATCCTCACAGGCATGCTTAGATGCTGCTTCAAAGATAGCTTTTGTCATTCTCTTCAAACTAAAATCTTCCAAAATGCATACCCAGATTCTTAGATCAAAGTGCTCGTCTACCTTCTTATGATAGAAGATGAGTTGGGCCAGCGTTGTTTTTCCAAGTCCACCTAGACCTATGATTGGATAGACAGATAAATTCTTAGAATGAGAAGCATCACCAACCAAAAAGTTTACAATTTTATCTGTATCTTCTTCTCTTCCATAGACTTTTGGCTCAGTTATGAGTGAGCTGGTTTGGCACCACTCGATGACTCCACTTCTTCTCTCTTCTTTGACACCACTTCTTCTCTCCGGATCCCTCACAATCAAATTAAATTTGTTCCTTTCTTCAGCAATTTCATCTAATCTCCCACTTATCCTTTTCATTCTCTTAGCAAGTTCGTAACGAAAAATAACATGCATGGGATGAAAAGAGGATAAGCAAGAGCTTTGTACCATTTCTGGTAGAGGTAGACAACACTTGACTTCTTCATATTCCAACCGCAATTCTTCATAGGCATACTCATCCATGATGTCTTCTAGCTCAAGAGCTGCATCGTTTAGCTTTTGTAGCCAAATCTGTATAGCTCCATTTGAGAATTGTTTCTCCTCAGCATCTTCAAGCACAGCCTTGATAGTAGGGAGTAAGCCGGCAAGCTTTTCCAAGTCTTGATCAAAACCCAGAAATAGCCCCAACTCTTTTGCAATGGGAGAGCTCAAATGTCCAAGCACACCTTCAAGTACAGCCTCAGTCATCTTCCAAGTTTTAATTCACAAGATGAAAATTCAAGAAAGAGAGGTTGTATGCTTCAGAAATGGCAAGAAATGATATCATCAAGTGATATGATTAACAAGACAAGCTGAATAGACGATTTGCATAGACTTGGTAAGTCAACAACCAACCCACTAAAATTGTATTATTGGAATCTTGCTCAAGTTGCAAGTCTGTCACATGGCTCGTCATATTTTAATTTGTATTGAAATTATTGGAATCTTGCTCAAGTTGCAAGTCTCTCATCACATGGCTCGTCATATTTTAATTTGTATTGGAATTTCATGGAAGCAACCACTAGTTGGAAGAACAATAAACAATAAACGTACTGACATGTTAAAATCTTTACACAATCTCCTGTCTGCATAATGTTTAGCCACAAAATGCATCCTAGCTTTCATATATGCATCATACATCACCGAACACCTAACATAATTAAGCATTTTATTCCACATGGTCCATCAATAGCTATTCCCCTGACATAGAAAGATATGATCTCATAACAGCCAAAAAAAAAAGAAACCCATAAAATAGCAATTTTGCTAATAGGTGTAAGTACTGCTGTCACGAAGCTTCCAGCTACAGTTGACATGCCCCTTCCTTATTCCTTCTAACTCGTCTCTTCCACATTTCCAGCCCATCCTTAACTCCTTTCCAGTCTTCCGGAAGCCCCTACCAGCCACGTAACATCATAATAAGCCGTGACATGCTCTATATAAAAAATAATGGTTTTTAGAGCCAAGTTGTCCACTCAAGACAGGGGTAAAAAGGACATTTAAATCTCCTTTATCTTTTTTGAAATGACTTAGAATATATTTCTAGATCTTTAAAATAAATTTTATTTATCTTCCTTAACATAAACCTTAGGGACAAAAAATGATGGATTCAGATTTTCAAGAGATGAAAATCAACAAAAAAGGCTTTATAGAAATCAAAATCAAAATTCGCTCATTTTATAGGACCAAAATGATTTTAAATTTTAAAAAAAATGAAAAACAAAAAAGTATGGAAATTAAAATCAAAATTTATTCATATTGTAAGGATTATAAACATGTTTAAGTCTTTTAAAATTATATTATAATTATATTATTATCAAATTATAACTTTTAAATAACTCTCAAACCATGGTTTATTGATGGAGGTCCCAAAGATTTGCAGCGCCGTAAAGAAAGAAGATGACTCTTTCAATGGAGAGAGAAAAAGAGATTTATATTATTTTTATTTTTAAAAAGATAAATTAAAATTACATAGTTGCCCTGTAATTTATGCCTATCTAAACAAAGGATGAACAGGTTTTTTTATCCAACAAACAAGGTGTTGGATGCTAACATATACCTTCTAATTTTTTAGTGGGTGTAAATATAGATATATATATTTTTGGTATTTCAATATTTACATGTAATAATATTTTTTGTTTTAAATAATGCTAATAAGTAATAAGATTTTTTGTTTTATTCTCTAAGTGCTGCATTGTAAATTTACATGTAGGATACAATCCACGTGTCCGAATTCAATATATTTCGTGTACAAAATATAGGATGAGAACAATTTTGCTGTAAGGATTTGTTTAAAAATTTATATGCCATGACTACATCCATTAACTGAAAATAAGGAGTTAAGGAATCGAAACGTAGTTCCTTCCATCAACGTATGTTCACCACCCCACCAATAGATTTCCAAACATAGTTTTAGGGGTGTATCGGATTGGGATTTTAAAATACTATTTTGGCATAAAAAAGTCTTGTAGATTTTAAAAGACTACGTAGTAATTTTGAAGTCTTTTGAATTGTGTTCTCCCTTGATAAAATTAGCAGGTTTGGCAACTCTTGTAGTAACATAGCCTTGAAAACCATGGCATTGCAACTCCACAGTCGTAGGACTCTGCCTCATATAGGCAGCCATATTACCTAACTCGTGTTAGAATTTGTTTAGTTATTTTTTCATCTTTGGGAAATGAAGCACAGATGGGAAAACAATGCCTCAGTTTCATTGGAAACTTCAAGTAAGTAATCTGAAGGCAGGCATGGCTGAGTTCTCATGTTGTAAGCTCAACATATATAGAGCCATTCCTTTTTCTATCCTGTCATCAAGCACATGAAGCAGTCCTGGTGTAGTTGACAGTTTAAATTATGCAAACACAAGACCACAACTTTTTTATTCTGAAAAGGAGACTGGAAATTATACAAATCCACTTTTAATACATTGATATAAAGACCATATACAAAGCCTAATAAATAAAGGAGCAAACAATACAAATATTTTGAACATTATACAGCTACATGTCTGTCAAAGCTTATTATACTAAACATCATAGTGAACTTAAATTGAAGAAAGAAGCACTGAAATCACTGAAATCTCCAAACATGGCCTCCGGGAAGCTTGAAATTCTGGATCTCAAAGTGGCTAGAGTTCTGATCACAAGGAAGAATGCTTGTTTCTGATACATATATTTCTCATAAAAATGGAACAAAAGTTACTTCTACTAAGTTGCTAATAAGTTGATTGTGTAAAAAGTAAAAACAAATGGAAAATGTTAACAATTGTTAATTAAATTATTGGTATCTGAAAAAAGATTTTATTATTAACTCTTTAAGAAATAAAATATACCATAAAACAATTTTTTAATAACAATAAAAATTAAATAAGCACTATCTACAAAAATTATTTTGGTAATAATAAAGTAAATTAAAATATAAATAATAAAATATTACAAATTTTATTTTTTAAATTGTAAATAATATTTTAGTGATAATTTATATCATTATTGTTTTCTTTATAGTGTTTGTCTCCAGTCTTTTCCCCATGACTTTGATATTAAATTAGTAATTTTTCTATACTTCTTTTTATGCTGAGTAAATCTTCTATATACTTGATGAGTATATTTATAAAATATAAAAAAGGGTTTTAATACAATAATATTGATTTTATATTTTATATTCATTTCAAAATTTTAGTTTTTTTTATTAAAAGATAATTACAGTTATGATAATTTATGTATCATTTAATTATTTAAATTTATTTCTATTTTTTGAAAATTTAAATTTTATTATCAAATATCTTATGTATTGCATGCGTATTTAAAGCAAAATTTAAATAATAAAAGTTATGTTAAATGAGATAAAAATCAAAGTATAAGTAAAAATATTTGATTTTTTTATTTTTTAAAATATAAAAATTGGTTGAATTAATGAAAAAATTAATTACAATTTTCACACATTATTTTTATTTTTCAATTAGTTTCTATTTTTATTTCACTTTTAAATTTAAATCAAATTATCAAGTACGTGTGTATTATTTGGGTATTTATTTAAATACAAAAAAATGAATCCTAAAATTTATGAGTAAAATTATATAATTGATAAAAATATATAATTGTTTATTTTACCAAATATATATAATTGTTTTAATAATCTTTTTTGTTTTGTTTTTAGTGGATTATTAATTCATTATCTTATGATGTAAAAATCTAGAATCACATGAAATTTGTATCAATAAATATCTTAAAATTTAAATAAAAGCAAAATTAATGAGGCCATCAATTCTATGACTGAATTTGGGGTTTGAGGAGTTTTTAGTTTTTTTAATATTTCATCACTAGGGTAAAACCGCAAATAAACTGTGAATTAGTAAGTATTATTTGCATAGATTGCAAAATGAGATTAGAATGATATTCACTTAAAAACAGATAGCTTATGATGCAAACAAAAACAAAAGAAACAGAAAAACATAAGTAGCTTATAATTATTGGTATTTACAATCACAATGGGTTTCTTTACACAATTGTAATTTACTATTATAAGCATCTTTAATATATTTAAATGTGACATTTAAATTTCGATCAAAGAAAAAGAAGTAAAAGAAAGTTGCATTAGAAGGAAAAAAATTTAAATGGATAATCATAAAAAAAAAGGTAAACTACTTTTCTGACTTTTATATTTAAAAAACAACTAAAATATTATCAAGTTCAAAGTATGGCCCTACATTGCATGGGTTTCCATACTGATAGTAAAATAGATATTCAATATTATTTTAATTATAAATTTGTTTTCAAATTTAACTTATTTAAAGCAAAAAATGTGTAAAGTGAAAAATTAAAGTTACATTCATAATCAATTTAAACAGGTCATACATAAAAATACCTTAATTCTATCTAATGACAAATAAAGTCTCATTTTCTCATTTTACATATCTCTTTCACTTTTTTATAAATATATAAATTTGATTAATTATTTTGTGTACTATTAGCATTAAAAATAATAGTCAAAGAATAAAAAATATTGTTTTCATTAAAAAAATTATTTTTAATATTTTACCCATACATCTTTATCATTATTTTCTATAAATGTTTATAACAAAAAAAATATATTAAATACAATAAACTACTACTGTTATTCTTCATATGAAACATAAGTAGAAAGCATCAAAGAAATACTCTCATTTAATATTCAAGATTTTAAATTCCTGTTATGATTTGTCAAGACTTATATTCAATACCTTTAATTAATTAAAGATAAAATACCTTCAATAAATTAAAAATAATAGTGAATTTGCTAATAAGTTGACTGAAAAAAAAAAGCAAAAAATTAAATGAAAAATATTAAAAATTGATTATTAATTTATGTCTTTTTAATAAAAAATTATTATTAATTTTTTAATTAATCTTCAGAAACCCAAGTAAAATATTACTGTTAAAAATAATATAAACTTTTATTTATAATTATAATATTATTTATTTATTTAAAAATATTTATTTACTATTAATTTTAATCTTATAAAAATAAATATTTATTTTATGCAACCCAGGAAAGATACTAATTGTATTAATTTGATGATTATTTGTAGTTATGCGTTAACCGCTTTGTTAATTTATTGGCAATATCAAATTTTGTAATGGATAAATATTTAAAGCATAAAACAATAAATATTTCAAATCTATAAAATATTTATATATATATTTAATACTTTTTTTCGAAGTCAAACTATATAAGTTGAAAATGTTAGAGAAGTTTCCGGTCAAAATTAGTTTTTCCTTTCCTTTCCTTTTCAAGCATTGAAAGATAAATTTGGTAAATTCTCAAGATTTGGCCGTCAGATCACCAAAAGAACATCATCACACATACACACACAAAAAAGTCAACGACATCTACAAACGCACACTGTCTGGTAGAATGTTGAAAATACCTTGTCCGCACGTCCAAACACCCAACCCTCATTACTATTTAATCACGCTTTCAAACTCAATAATGCACACACTCACACACACAGTCTCTGATTTCCTTGACACTGTTTTTCTTTCTCTTCGCCTTTCATTCCCTTTGTTTAACACTCCAATTTTTTGCCATGGAGTTCAAATATTGTGATGGTCAAAACCAAACGACACCATCACCAATGCCGCATTCTTTTTCTGCCGCCACCTACGTTTCTGAAAACCCATTACAAGGTAACATATTCTTTTCTTCACATTCCATTCAACTTTCAAGAGATCCATTTGTTTTGCTATTTAAGAAAACAAAGGTTTTCTAACATCAATTTATTTTTAGGGTATGATTTTGCTCCAAGTAGTTTTCTTAGCAATGTTATGGCGCCCAGAGTTTTCCCAATGCAAGTGCCGATCAATGTCGAGGAAGAAGCGCTCCAAAGAGAAATGGAGAAAGAGAAATTACGACGAGAGCTGGAGAAAGAGGAAATAAGGAGAGAGATCTTGGCCAACGAGATGGCCTTGGCACGACGACAAGAGCTGGAAGAGGAAGTGAGGAGGGAAATGGCAGCGGAGAGAGCATTGAGAATCCCAATGCAAAGACCAGAAGGGATCTCGTTTCAACAACGAATTTCGATGCCTTTGAACAACCGGCCAATTAATCACAGGAACGTATTTGGTGGGCCACAACCCCAGTTACCCTTCCAAGTTGAAATTAGACAACAATCACATACTAATAATACTAACACAAACAAGGATAATGTGATCATACTGGTTAGTGTATAATGTTAGGTTTAACTTACTCTTTTTTTTTTTTCTCTATCTCTATCTCTCTCTTCAATTCTGCTATTTATTTTTTTCCTGATTCTTCTTTATTGGCCTTTGAATAGTGAAAAACTTTTCTCCTTTTCCTTATTGATTAAAAAATGTCACCCTGAAATGGCTGAATTGCCTACACTCACTTATTCACTTTTGACATAGTTAATTCTCCAGTCATCATATGGTGGCTGAATATTTTTATTATATATTAAGAATTTTGAAAAAGTTAAAAAATAAAGCTTCTTCCTTTGCTTAAAGCTTTATTTACGAAATTGTTAACTTTTGCAAAATTCTTAAAATATAAGTAAAATTGTGAGTGATGCAAGCAATCCAAGTCCAAAGTTGATAATTAGTTCAAAATTGTAAATTGTGTTGAAAGTTGCAAAGAGAGAAAAATGATTCCTATTACAATTGACTAAATGACTAAAATGTGATACATAGTTATCTCTTAAGAGTTAGAAGTGGGAAGAGAAGTGTAATTTGATCATATCTCAAGGAAGAAAAGTGTAAGGATTTGCTTGATTGTGTTTTTATTTTTTAAAAAGGATTTTATAAAATAATTTTGAAGATCTGTTTTCCATGACAAAAATAAGGGAAAAACAACCCTGTTTTGAAAGTATTAATTCAAAAACAATTTTGGTGATGAGAAAGTAAAAAAATGTATTTGGTAAATTTATTTGAACAATATACTTTTTATTTCCTTGTTTGCATTTTCCCTTGTTGTCATAATTAAAAAAGGAAAAATAAAATAGCAACGACTCCATTTTGAGTTTACTTTAAAAGGGACTTTAATATGTAAGAAATCCATCTTGGGTAAGGCTCCAGGTTTTGAAGAATAAATGGATAGTAGAGGATTAGAGTCCAATTCTGTTAATAACAGAATAAAAGCATATTTGGATAATTTTTCAATAAATATTTATAAGAGAAAAAAAAAGAAAACAAAATGAATTATTATTCATGTTATTTGTTTGGCTAACCACTATTCAACAATACATTTTCTTCATAGTATACTTGCATTATTATAATTTTATTTCCAATGGAACCATGTTGTGTGATCATAATATGTATATCTTATTCATACATCCTAAATAGAAGATGGAGTCAATAAATATTATTCTCTTTATCCAATTGTAGGATATTGATCATTATGGTGCAAAGCGTAAAACAGTGATCCCTCCTACAGTTGATGACAATGAGCATTCTCCTTGTAATTTGCAAAAGAAACCCAAGCTAGGGTGGAGTTGTGGTCAAGTTACTACCACAAGTGAGAAAGGGCTAAATGATCATCTTTAGGGGAAAAAGCAACAGGCTAAGGAAGCATCCTAGAGAACACAAAAAATAGGTAAGGAGACCAAAACATCATTATCATTAAAGAAAAGTAAAAAGTGTGTGAAATCTAATGAAGAAGTTAAATTTTTACCATGAATTCAGGTTTGGGCTCAAGATCAAATCGTTAGACACTTTAAGTTGGCAAAAAGCTAGTTATGTCTGGAGGAGCGACTGCCCAGGGACCAAGGCTAAAGGGGGCCCAAAAAGTTTTTTTTTTATAAAAAAAGTCTATGGTTATGTAGTATTTTTTTTCTATATTATTTTATGTTATTTTTATAAATAGATTAAAATTGTTGTCTCATTTTATGTCTCTTTTTTTTTTATCCAAAATTAAAACATGACATGTTGAATAAAAAGTATCAATTTCTTGGTTATTAGTGTTTTCTGATGTGTTCCATTCATAAATTCATGTTGAATAAATTTTTAGTTCACTTTGGCATATCAATATGTAATAAATTTATGATAATAGACTTAAATGTTTGCTTTTTTTTTTTTTTTAAAGAAGATAAAAAACACAAACCAAAACTCAAATTGTAAAGAAATTAGTACTAAAAGTTAGTATATTAATAAATAACAAAATTATAAGTAAGCTTTAATATGAATGATGATATTTTCTCAATTATAAATGATGGCAATAGAGTTAGAACATTTTCTTTGAGGGGGCCAAATATAAAATTTAAATTTAAATTAACATATTAAATTTAACCAACAACTAGAAAAATTATAATAATTGATCATATATCACGAAAACCATAATCATATAATTTAAACAAAAGATATAAGATTTAAATGTTGTAGTAGAAGGAAAGAGATTTAGTTTTTAAAATTTATTATACAAATTCTAATGATAGAAAATATATATTATATTTAAATATCATATTTGAAGTTTTAAAATCAAAATTGACCCTAAAATTTTATCAAGGCAAAATTTAATTTTTAACGAGATAAATAATAATAAGAATACTACATTCTCTACTCCAAACAATGAAATAATATTCTTTTAATTCCTTTTTTTTTTATTAAGAAACATTTATAGTGATAATTTATTTCATTAGTTTTGTTATATTTAAAAATACTTTAATTTAATCTAATGATGAAAAAATTCTCAGTTTCTCATTTTACATAACTGTTATTAAACTCGATTCAGACCAGAGACCGGTCATATAATTGATTCAAGTTTAATATTCAATCGGACTTGTATTCGATATAGTATACCTGCAACACCTGTTTCCTTGTACTTGTACGTTGCTCCTTTCACATGGCTAACACACACACACACACACCCCTCTACCGGATCAGTCACCGGTTTGAGCTTTATAACTTTGACACACACCATACACACACACACACCCCTCTACCGGATCAATCACTGGTTCGAGTTTTATAACATTGACACACACCTCTATCGGATCAATCACTAGTTCGAGTTTTATAACATTAACACACCTCTTCCAGATCAATCACCGGTTCGAGTTTTTATATATCCCTTTATCTTATATAAATATTTAAATTTTATTAATAATTTTGTTTATTGTTATCTTTAAAAATAATGGTAAAAGATTGAAATTATTTTTTCATTAAAAATTAAATTTGGTATTGTACCAATATCCTAATCATTATTTTTAATAAATATTTTTTAAATATTTTGTAAATATAATAAACTGTTAATAATATTCTTGTTATGAAACATATAAAAAAACCATTAATGTTGTCATTTAATAGTCAAGCAATTAAATTTCTTATTTTGTGTCATATATTTATTAATATTTATATTCAATATTATGCACTAAATATTTCTAATTAATTAAAATAAAATACATTTAATTAATTAGAAATAATAAAGAAGTTGCTAATAAGTTGATTGTGTAAAAAGTAAAAAAACATGTGAAAAATGTTAAAAATTGTTAATTAAATTATTTGTATTAAATAAAATATTTCATTATTTACTCTTTAAGAAATAAAATATACCATAAAACAATTTTTTAATGACAATAAAAATTAAATAAAAACTATTTATAAAAATTATTTTGGTGATAATAAAGTAAAGAAAAATAAAAATAATAAAACATTTCAAAATTTATTTTTAAAATTTAAAAATATAATTTCATTGATAAAATATTTTAGTGATAATTTAATTCATTATTGTTTTCTTTTTAGTGTTTGTCTCTAGTCTTTTCCCCATGATTTTGACATTAAATTAGTAATTTTTCTATACCTTTTTTATACTGAGTAAATTTTCTATATACATCATGAATATATTTATAAAATATAAAAAGGGTTTTAATACAATAATATTGATTTTATATTTTTTTATTTTCAAAATTTTAGTTTTTTTATTAATAGATAATTATAGTTATGATAATCTAAGTACCTTTTATTTATATAAAATTATTTCTATTTTTAAAATTTTTAAATTATATGATCAAATATCTAATTTATTGCATGCGTATTTAAAAAAACCTTAAAAGAAAAATTTAAATAATAAAAATTATGTTAATTGAGATAAGAATTAAAGTATAAGTAAAAAAAAAATTTGACTTTTTTATTTGGGAAAATATAAAAATGATTGAATTAATGCAAACATTTAATTAAAATTTTAACACATTATTTTTATTTTTCAATTAGCTTCTATTTTTATTTCAATTTTAAATTTAAATCAAATTGTCAAGTACGTGTGTATTATTTGGGTATTTATTTAAATTCAAAAAATAAGTCAGAAAATGTTATGAGTAAAATATAGTTGGTAAAAATATATAATTGTTTTAATAATCCTTTTATGTTTTTAGAGTATTATTAGTTGATTATCATATGATGTAAAAATCTAGAATCACGTGAAATTTGTATCATAAATACCTTGAATTTTAAATAAAAACTAAATTAATTATGCCTTCAATTCTATGCCTAAATTTGGGGCTTGAGATTTTTTTAGCTTTTTGAATATTTCATCACTAGGGTCAAGCCGCAAATTAAATATGAATAAGTAAGGATTATTTGCATAGATTCCAAAATGAGGTTATTAGATGATATTCACTTAAAAGTAAGTAGCTTATGTAAAAATGAAATATAATGGTGCAATGGTAACTTCTGGCGAAAATGAAACAAAAAGATAAAGCCAATCAAACCTGTCTCATATTTCTATTCTACTATTATTTTTTAGTTTTCATGTTATATATTTTTTAGAATATTATTTTTAAATATTTATTTTAAACTTAAATTTAAATTTGATAATATATTGAAATTAAATTGGATTACATTTTATTTTCAATTATGATTGAGTAGAAATACCTAAATTAGAAATACCTAAATTAAAAATTAAATTGGATTACATTTTATTTTCAAATTAAATCAACATAATCACTATTATTTTCTCCACTCAAAATTAGTTTTTAAAATTAAATTTTAAGCAAATAATTTTTCATTTATTTATTATCTTCTCACTTAAATAAATTATTCATGATTTTCTTCTATCATGACAAATTTTAATTTTCTTTTATACATTGATATTTATATGCCGATATATTAAAATAATAATTATATATAAAGTATAACATAGAGATGAATTTTATTTTTATTTATAAAAGCAAGAAGAAAATTTTCACTTAATTCACGGGAATGAATAATTTTTTTGAAGTCACATTAATATTTAAATTATTATGGTGAAATTATATTTTTTTTATTAAAGTATAAAAAGAAAAATATAACAAATTATATTACATACAATATAAAATTCAAATAAAAATTTTAAACATTATGTTTATCCCGTGCAACGCACTGGTCAAAATCTAGTTCACTTAAAAGTAAGTAGCTTAGATAAATAAATAAAAAAAAAGTGGCTTACGATTATTGGTATTCATGATCACAATGGGTTTCATTACACAAATGTAACTTACTATTATAAGTACCTTTAATATATTTAAATGTGACATTTGAATTTCGATCTAGAAAAATAAGTAAAAGAAAGTTGCATTAGAAGGAAAAATATTTAAAAGTATAATCATAAAAAAAAATGTAAACTACTTTTATCACTTTTATATTAAATTAGAAAATTAAGTAAAATATTATCAAGTTGAAAGTATGACCCTGCATTGCATGGGTTTCCATACTGATAGTAAAATAGATTTTCAAGATTATTTTAATTATAATTTGTTTTCAATTTTAACTTATTTAAAGTAAAAAATGTGTAAATTGAAGAATTAAAGTTACATTCAAAATCAATTTAAACAAGTTATATTTAAAAATACCTTAATTCAATCTAATGACAAATAAAGTCTAACTTTCTCAATTTATATATCTCTTTCACTTTTATAAATATATAAATTTTATTAATGATTGTGTGTACTATTATCTTTAAAAATAATAGTCAAAGAATAAAAAATATTTTTTCATTAAAAACATTATATTTAATATTTTACCCATACATCTTTATCTTTATTTTCAATAAATATTTTTTTATAAAAATATTTATCAAATATGATAAATTATTAATATTATTCTTCATATGAAACATAAGAAAAAAGCATTAAATAAATACCTTCATTTAATATTCAAGATTTTAAATTCCTCTTTTGATTTGTCAATATTTATATTCAATACCTTTAATTAATTAAAGACAAGATACCTTTAATAAATTGAAAAATAATTATATATTTACTAATAAGTTGACTGAATAAAAAGTAAAAACATAAATGAAAAATATTAAAAATTGAATAATTAATTTATGTCTTTTTAATAAAAAAATATTGTTAATTTTTTTAATTAGTCTTCAAAGACCCAAGTAAAATATTATTTTAAACTATAATATAAACTTTTATTTTTAACTATAATTTAATTTATTTATTTAAAAATATTTATTTATTATAAATTTTAATATTATAAAAATAATATTTATTTTATGCAACCTAGGCAAAATACTAAATATATTTTTTATCCATAGGAATCGAACACGGTACCGGGGGGTTTATAATAACTCACGCACCCTGCTTAACCAACTGAGCTAGACCCCTTCAGTACTAATTATATTAATTTGATGATTATTTATAGTAATTCGTTAACCACTATGCTAATTTCTTAGTAATATCAAATGTTTGTAATTGATAAATATTTAAAGCTTAAAACAATAAATATTTCAAATCTATTAAATATTTATTTACATTTAATACTTTTTTTCCAAGTCAAACTATATTTGTTGCAAAAGTGAGAGAAGTTTCCAGTCAAAATACTGTTTAATTTTCTTCCCTTTTCAATAAATGAAAGATAAATTTGGTAAACTCTCAAAATTTGATCATCACATGACTAAAAGAACATCATCACACACACACACACAAAAGTCAAAGACATCTACCAACACACACCGTCTGATAGAATGTTGAAAACACCTTGTCCGCACGTGCAAACACCCAACCCTCATTGCTATTTATTCACGCTTTCAAACTCAACAATGCACACACTCACACACATCGTCTTTGATTTCCTTGACACTATTTTTCTTTCTCTTCGCCTTTCATTCCCTTTGTTTAATACTCCAATTTTTTGCCATGGAGTTCCAATATTGTGATGGCCAAAACCAAACGACACCATCACCAATCCCATTACAAGGTAACACACTCTTTTCTTCACATTCCTTTCAACTTTCAAGAGATCCATTAGTTTTTCTATTTAAGAAAACAAAGCTTTTCTAACATCAATTCATTTTTAGGGTATGAGTTTGCGCCAAGTAGTTTTCCTGGCAATGTTTCGGCGTCTAGAGTTTTCCCAACGCCAATGTCGAGGAAGAAGCGCTCCAGCGAGAAATGGAGAATGAGCAAATACGACGAGAGCTAGAGAGAGAGCAAATAAGGAGAGAGATAATAGCCAACGAGATGGCTTTGGTACGTCGACGAGAACTGGAGGAGGAAGTGAGGAGAGAAATGGCAGCGGAGAGAGCATTGGGAATCCTAATGCAAAGACCAGAAGGGATATCGTTTCGACAACGAGTTTCAAAGCCTTTGAACAACCGACCAGTTAATCATAGGAACGTATTTGGTGGGCCACAACCCCAGTTACCCTTCCAAATTGAAATCAGACAGCAGTCACATACTAATAATACTAATACAAACAAGGATAATGTGATCAGACTGGTGAGTGTATAATGTTATGTTTAATTTACTCTTCATTTCTCTCTCTGTCTCTCTCTTCAATTTTATTTTTTATTTTTTCCTACTTCTTCTTTATTGGCCTTTGGATTGTTAAAAGCTTTTCTTTTTTTTTGTTATTGATTGAAAAATGTCACCTTCAATAGTGGTTGAATTGCTTACAATCACTTATTCACTTTTGACATAGTTAATTATCTAGTCATGATATAGTGGCTGAATTTTTTATTATATATTAAGAATTTTGTAAAAGTTAAAAAATAAAGCTTCATCCTTTGCTTAAAACTTTATTTACGAAATTGTTAACTTTTACAAAATTCTTAAAATATAAGTAAAATTGTGAGTGATGCAAGCAATCCAAGTCCAAAGTTGATAATGAGTTCAAAATTGTGAATTGTGTTGAAAGTTACAAAGAGAAAAATTAAACCTATTACAATGAACTAAATGACTAAAATGTGACACATAATAATCTCTTAGGAGTTAGGAGTGGGAAGGGTAGTGTAATTTGAACGTATCCCAAGGAAGCGAAGTGTAAGGATTTGCTTGATTGTGCTTTTATTTTGTTTAAAAGGATTTTATAAAATAATTTTGAAGATCTGTTATCCATGAAAAAAATAAGGAAAAAAAAACAGTTTTGAAAGTATTACTTCAAAAACAATTTTGGTGATGAGAAAGTGTAGAAAAATGTATATGGTAAATTTATTTTAAGAATATGTTTTCTTATTTTCTTGTTTGTATTTTTCCTTGTTTTTGTAATTAAAAAAGTTAAAATAAAATAGAAATAGCTCCATTTTGAGATTACTTTAAAAAGAGACTTTAATATGTAAGTAATTCATCCTATGTAAGGCTCCAAGTTTTGAAGAATAATTGGATAGTAGAGGATTAGAGTCCAATTCTGTTAATAACAAAATAAAAGTATATTTGGATAAATTTTTCAATAAATATTTGTAAGAGAAAAAAATAAGAAAATAAATGAATTATTATTCATGTTATTTCTTTGGCTAACCACTATTAAACAATATATTTTCTTCACGGTATACTTGCATTATTATAACTTTCTTGCCAATGGAACCATGTTGTGCGATCACAATATGTATATATTATTCATACATCCTATATAGAAGATGGAGTCAATAAATGTTATTCTCTTTATCCAATTGCAGGATATTGATCATTATGGTGCAAAGCGTAAAGCAGAGATCCCTCCTACAGTTGATGACAATGAGCTTTCTCCTTGTAATTTGCAAAAGAAACCCAAGCAAGGGTGGAGTTGTGCATTATGTCAAGTTACCACCACAAGTGAGAAAGGTCTAAATGATCATCTTCAAGGGAAAAAGCACAAGGCTAAGGAAGCATCATTGAGAACACAAAAAATAGGTAAGGAGACCAAAACATCATTATCATTAAAGAAAAGTAAAAAGTGTGTGAAATCTAATGAAGTTGTTAAATTGTTACCATGAATTCAGGGTTGGACTCAAGACCAGATCATTAGGCACTTTAAGTTGGCACAAAGTTGAGCTATGTCTGGAGGAGCGACTGCCCAGGGACCAGAGCTAGAGGGGCCCCAAAATGTTTTAAAAAAAAATCTATGGTTATGTAGTATTTTTCTATAATATTTTATGTTATTTTTCTAAATAGATTAAAAATGTTGTTTCATTTTATGTCTCTTTTTTTTATCCAAATTAAAACGTGACATGTGAATAAAAAGTATCAATTTCTTGGTTATTAGTTTTTTCTTATGTGTTACATTCATAAATTCACATTGAATGAATTTTCAGCTCATTGTGGCATATCAACATGTAATGAATCTATGATAATAGACTTAATGTAACACCCCTTGTTACTATTAAAGATTTTCTTATTAATTTTGAAATTTGTGAAGTAATTTGATATCCAATTATTGAAAATAACCTTTAAAATATGGGGAAATTTGTTTTTCCTTTAAAACATTATTACTTCAAATTGCAAACAACGATAATCCATAATAACTTATGATCATATTAAAATCCCTTTTAATGAAATATCGATTTTAATAAATCAAACTCATTTTACAAGACATTAGCTCCACTGTAAATCATGAAACATAACAAAATCTTTCTTGATTAAGAACATCCTTAGATCCATCTTTATACTATTCTATTACACAGGATACACTTATGCATTTACATTCTTGGAATTTAACACATTATACATTTGAGTCACATATAAGGAATTGATACATCACAATATTAAAACTTAATCTACCCTTTTTTATACAAGAAAAAGACTAAGACTCAGAGTAGTGACTCAATGAAAATCCAAAAAACCCAATTAACCCATGAAGCATCCTAGAAGGATCTCTTCTAAATTCTCTTAAAACGTCCGCCCATGTCAACAACGCTAGTTGTAGCTTTTCCATTCCATCTTAGTGTCTTGCATAGGATCACTCATCTAGATCTGAAAAATAAAGGCTTATGGAGTGAGTCTCCTTCCTCCTCTAAATCAACAATCAAACGACCTTCTGGTCACAAACAGTCTTAAACACACAAACATCAACCACCTCGATATGGTACTCTCATGGGTTTTACTCGTAACCCTAACACATCCCAGATCAGTCCTTAACCCATCACACATCGGGCCCGCTACCACTTGAACTCCCAGAACTCAGTGGGCTTACTTAATTTAAGCTAGATGACTATTAGGAGTACACCCTTTGCCACGGTACAATGGCAGGGCTCTCACCAACACGGTTATGTCTTGCATTTGTCGGGATTGCCAAGTTGGCTCTGTGAACTCCTGCCACAACTCAATGCCACACCTCCAAGAAATAGCAAGTCAATGATCCATTCCCCAGTTACCACTCTGTGTTCATCCAATCCCTGAGGACTGACTCTTCAATGACTCTCCCCATCGGAATAGTCCTTTACAAGTCTGTGTGGGGTTTCTCTGTCAAAGGGTATCGAATGGTGGTCAATCAATAACATGACCTCATTTCACACGAGACCAATGTCTCCCATGAAGACCTACATCTTTCCCACTATCTCAAGTGGTCATTCCATTATGACCCCATCCCTCGCACAATAATCACATATCTCAGATGGAAAAAATCACTAGAAGCATTTGACATAAAGTATGTGACCGATATGAGAGGGGGGGAAACACTGTCTGGGGAAACACTGTGAGGAACTCAAGAGCGAAGGTGCCAGGATCCATTTCATCTTTTTTTTTTTTTGGCTTAAACAACTTTTAGGTCCCTGATAAATGTCCAAATTTTGCTTTGAGTCCTTGATGAATTTTTTCGTTGTTTTGAGTCCCTAATATATTAAAAATTTTGTTTTGGGTCCCTGCTGTCAGTTAAGTGATGACGTGACACCATCTCAACGGTTGATATATATTGGGAAGATCTATTCTACTGGTGACACGCCATCACTTAATTGATGGTAGGGACTCAAAACAAAAGTTTTGATATATCAGGCACTCAAAACAATGAAAAAATTTATTAGGGACCCAAAGCAAAATTTGGACATTTATCAGGGACCTAAAAGTTATTTAAGCCTTTTTTTTTCACAATTTTCCCTAAAGACTTTGAACGTTTGGACCTGTGGAAGATTTTCAAGAGATGGGGTAGGGTCTGGGAAGTTTTTGTATCAAACAGAAGGGATAAAAGGGGGAAATGGTTTGGATTTGTCAGATTCCTCAATGTTACAAATGTAAGGTCTTTGGAACTACAACTGAATCAAATTTACATAGGCAATATGAAGTTGAAAGTTAACATTCCAAAGTTTAATCGAGGTACAACTGCTAGGAAAAAAAGTATATGGAGACAGGGGATATAACGAACACAAGTGCTAGCAGAAGACATATGGAGGAAAAGGGAAAGGGTGTACAGGATGAACAACACAGGGATGACAGGAAGCAGTAGAAAGATAATAATGTTGAACCAGAAGGAAAGTACCTACAAGCTTTAAAAAGGGGAATTAATAATACAAATCAGAGGTGGAGGCCCAAAAGATATCAACAGTCACAGGCAACAAGCCAACAATGGATGGGTCAGGACATCATCATTAGAGAGGTAGACGATGAATGGCTAAAACAAAGCCTTGTGGGGAGGCTGCATGATTTAATGATGTTTGACCGGCTGGATGAGGTATATATAGTGAATGGAAGGAATGATGTTAAGCTAAGATATCTTGCTGACGATATGGTGCTGATCACTGGGCTAAGCGAAAAGGATGCACAGAAGAAAATCCAAGAAGAAGATGAGAACTTTCTTTCAATATTTCACTCTGTTCAGAAGTGGGATAATAACATGAGTACAAGCAGTAGGTTGACATGGATAAGGTGTTGGGGCATCCTTTTGCATATGTGGGGGGAAGAGTGTTATAGACAACTACTTGGCCCCCTTGGTGATAATGTCAAGATGGATCAGCAGATTGAAAGTAAACAGAGATTGGACTCTATTAGAGTACTCATGAAAGTATCATCGCTGGAACCTATAACAAGATACTCAAATGTAAGGTTCAATGGAGTTGTGCATCGGGTGAGAATCTCTGAGGAAACCATGGATTTTCGGAACACTTGCCATTGTAGACTATGGAAGTGGCAGGATTCGAGTGGAGAAGAATCTTCCTTGGAGAGTGACATCGGTATGGATCTTAAATAATCGGATTTGGAGTGTGGAGGCGATATTCAAGGACATGAAGACTACATTGGTGGAGGAGACGCTGGAGGTGGAGAACAACACGGAGATTTTTGGTGTACGATGATGGATCAACAATCGATTCTATACCCAGCGGATGTTGAGCCAAAGACAAGATAGAAAAGCAACGAAGGGGTAGGTGTTGCAGATACTGACACATTATTAGACCATAACAATGAAAATGGGGAAAAAGGGGCAAGCCTTGGACAAGTAAAGTAGATCAGTAATCACCGAAGTAGAAGCTCTAGGGAAGCAGAGACAAAAAAAGGTGAGAGGAAGACTAAGATTAAAGCATTGGACTCGAGGAAAATAGAGGAGTTCAAAAACAAAGTGGTTGAGAACAACACAAATGTAGGGTCGCAGTCACAACCGTTGGAGGAAGCGTGTGTAGATGGACAATTAATTGTGGAAGGGACTACTAGTAGGCTAGTTGGATTGATATACGAAGGAAAAGCCCACTCTTCGAAAGATTGGGAAATAGAACAACCCATAGCCCAAATTGGGTGTTTGAATATGAAGATGAGTTGTGTTATAACCAACAGCGATGCTGAGACTGGGACATCATGCAGTGGAACTCACGGGCCTACTCTTGGTTTCGGCCACACCAATAATGTTAACACATTGGACAAGGAGTTACAAGCACATGATACATCTAGATCAAATAGGGATGCCCAACACTGTAATATGGAGTCTGTAACACCCTGAAAATTTCAATACAGTAAGTAAGAACGTGAGAGATTAATTAGAAATTAATGGGGATTTAATTGCTTGTTTTAAATAAGAAAAGAATATACTTGGAGTGATTAAATACAGTTACTAATTAATTGAGTAAATAAGAAAAATGAAGGAAAATAAATAATATAAGTATTTCTTTATAATGGTCAAATAGGAAAAACAGTTATAAAATCAAAAGATATAACATTTTTGGTAATTAAAATCTATGTGATTAACTCAAAGAAAACAATTGCTTCTAATAAAAAGTCCTCTGTGAGTAACTCACTGGAATTAATTCTCTGCAAATAATTCTCGGTAGTTACTTTCATGTGTATTTGTCTGTGAGTGATTATCTGTTATGCCTGCTAGTAATTAATTGAACTATGATTAATTACTACTAGTAAATATTTAATATATCTATTGCTATGTATTAATAAATTAATTGATTTCAAATTGGTTTTAATTATTTTAATTATTTTAAATTATGAAACTTACCTGTCAAGTTATTGCTTATAAAATTCATCTGTGAGCAATTCCTCTACAGAGAGAATTTTATAAGAGTTATTAAAAAGTTTTCATTTCATAAAGATTTATAAAATTAAATAGATATTTATCTGTGTGAAATATCTGAGAAAAAGAATATGAATTCATCTGCTTGTAGAAAAATTGTCTGTGATAAATCATAAAATTGTGTCTGTGTTGTTAGAAATTTAATTGATTGCAAAAACTGTTTCGAACTGTTTTAAAATCTGGGACTTGCAAGATAAGGAATCTTTCGTAAAATTCATCTGTGAGTGATTACTCTACAGAGAAACTTTAGGAAAGTTATTTAAAAAGTTTTTCAATTATAAAGAATTATTAAAATAAAGAATTATTCTTGCAAACCCCTCCCTTACACATTCAAAATTGACGGCCACTCACATTCATTTTCACTAAACACCACTCAAATAAAAACTCACCTAACACTCACTCAAATCACTCACTTCAATTCAGCCTAACACTCTGCCAGGAGATTCAAAAATTAAGCTCCTCCATCTCTCTTCTTTCTTCTCCTGGCTGAGACTCACTCCCTCCCTCACCAACACCAATTTTCAGTTCTTCTTCCTCTTGCATGTCATAGTTTGAGTGCCCAAAAGCCAACACTCATTTGGAGGAAAACAACTAGCTTCTTGTCCTCTTTCCAGCGAGATCATCATCAAGTAAGGGGGCTCTTTGATGGATTCAAAGTGGCTGGAGGTGGAGGATCTAGCCACTCTCACCCAAAATGCCTCCCATGTTGATGAATGTGTGAAATATGTGATTGCATGTGTGTGATTGGATTTGTATTTTGAAATTCCCTCTTGGCAGTGGCTTGCAACTGTGTCAAAACCTTCTCCTCATCTTCTTTTTCTAAAAATCGTGGTCTGGCTCCAATGCAAAGGAGACCATGCCCAAATTTTGTTAAAACTCATGCATTTTCAAAATTAGAAAAATTGTGTTGGCAGTGGCTGTCTCATTGTAGAAGCCCTGGACAGTGTTTATGTTTTTGTGCATAAGTTTTTATCTAGCAGTTAGATTTTGGTGAAAATTGTCCCCAGTTGAAGTAGACTCAAAATGTACAAACTTTGCTTTTGAGATCATTGCGAGATAACCTAAAATGAAGGTTCATCCATGACATGCAATGGGACCATTTTACTTGTGGAAACTGGTTCGGGCAGTGGCTGTTTCACGTAGAAGCCCTGGACAGTGTTTACGTTTTTTTTTGCATAACTTTTGATCTAGACGTTGGATTTTGATGAAACTTGTTCTCAGTTAAATAAGACTCAAAATAAACCAACTTTCCTTTTGAGACCATTGCGATATAACCTCAAATGAAGGTTCATCCGTGACATGGAATGGGACTATTCTGCTTGTGAAAATTGGTTCGGGCAATGTTCAGTTTTGACCATTTTAAACCAAATTAATGATCATTTTTGAAATATAATTTTTTTTCTCAAAACTAGACAAGCAGAGCTTTAAAATTATATAAGTTTAGAAAATTTTCATCCACAATTGCTAATTTAACTAATTTGGTTTAGACATAACTCATGCATGGATCCCAAATTTCAAACCTGATACATAGGTCTTAGAAAAGAAATTATTGGGAAAAATTTAGGAGGAATTAGGATTCAAGTTTTCCTTTTTCTGAAAGATATGAATGTTAGCTTTTTACCATAAAAATTTGAGTTAAAATCTCATTTGGGAAGGTTGAGAAAATTACACATCTTTGAGGTATGCTCACTGTGAGGTGCATACCAACCTGCGAACTTCTAGGAATTTTCATAATTTTTGTAGATTTAATCTGAGAGTGTGGGTTACTGTTAGACAGATTGGCAAGCGTACCAAATTGCACAAGTAGTAAATGGATAAGTCCAAGTATCGTTTTGCCAAGGGATTTGCTTGATATAGGCAATGTTCACATAAATACTAGCTAGACTGAACTGATTTTTACAATAAAGCTATAAAAACGTGAACTTTGGTTGGTTTTGTGAAAGATATAACAGAACTAATGCAGAACAGAAATTAAAGAAGATATTTTTGTGGTTTTTAAGACAAACACAGCTGCAGACAGAGGTTAAAACAGATAGATGAAGATGTTGCAGGGGTTAGATCTCGCCATTCTCCACTCTCTTCTTGCATGCAAACAATATACATTCTATTTGCATTTAAAAGTTAAAATCAGTCAATAAAAACATTCTCAGCCTAATTCCTTAGGTGCAGAGAGTCTTAGATTACTTCCCCAAGTCTTGATTCCTCAACAACTTAACGAAGCAACTAGCTTTAAGTCTAGAGACCACAGGATAACCCATGAACTAAGCTCCATTCCTAGACACGAAATTCATGAGGTATATTGCTTCAGTTCTAGACATCGAAAGTGTTTCCCAACAACAGTCATGTCCAAGGATCATGCTATGGGTGATCAAGCCACAACAAGCTTTAAGAAAAGAAGCAAAATACTAACTTTAAACACAAATATGCAGAATATATATAGATAATATCAAAAGATACAAGAGAGTTTTGAGAATGGTTACATCTAACCCCTAACAACTACAGAACTCAGCCACTCATGGGTGTGAGCAGCTGGAATTTACACATGGAGGGGGAAGGAGATGAAGAGAAAACTTAAGAACTAAAGAGAGAACTTTTCTCTCCACTACACAGTACAAAACGAGCTACAGAGGTTGCTTCTGAAAAATGTCCACACCTCCCTAACTTCTGAAGGTCAGTCCTTTATATACAAGTGCAGAATTGCTCTTAAGTGACATTTGGCTCAGCCTGGAATTTTGGCTTGGCTGATTTGAAAATTCTGCACTTCAACAGATTTCTCTTGCAAATGACCTTCCACTGCTTCCAAAGCTCAGAATGCAGCTCCAAAACGTGTACTTCAACTTCAATCTCCATTTCCTACAAAAAGTGGGGCAAAACTCTAAGATATAACCATAAAACTAGAAAAACTAAAGAAATCCTAACTAATTTGCAATATTAACAGAAAATGAGTAAAACAACACTCCAAATGAGAGAAAAGGATAGATAATTGCCTCAAAAACCACTTGAAAAGTAAGTAATTATAGCAACTAACAGTTACCGTTTTGAAAAATATGTTTTAAGGACTTTAATTTGATATAAGAATTTCACCAAAAAAAAATCGTTTCTTAAATTAATTTTGGACAGAGATTGGGTGCTGCAAGAGAGGGGTTCTATTTTTAAAAATTGCCTTGATATGTGATATTTGAATTATGATATATTTGAATGTGCAAATTAATTATAAATATGTGCATGCAAAGCAGTGGGTAAATTTGACCCTTGCCTTAAATGATTGTAAGACCCTTGGAATGTGAACCTAGGGCATCTCTGTGCATGTGATTGTGCGTTTTGAAACGCTTTGTGGTACAATCACGTGGACTATAGTGTGAATTGAAATTCTCTGTGATTTCTATGATATGTGAGCATAAGACTTGAACACGAGTGCTTATGTGGATTAGGACACTGTCCTAGTAACCCGGGAAAATTTTACCGTCGATAATAGAATAAATTCCCAACAACGAGAACAACTAATTTAGACTTAGGAATTTATTTATTTTATAAGCTTAATAAATAAACTCTTTAATTTGTGCTTTGGACTTCGATAAATATTCTAGGACCTTTGCGTGGAGGAATCGTCGGTAAGTTAATAATTAATAAAATTTTGAATTTGAGAGGGTAAGGCAAGAATAAAATTTAATAAGATTTTGTGATGCGCATTGTGAAAGTGCGCTTTTCAAGAGTCGTGCAACGGAGACGTGTGTGTACGGCGGAGCAATGGAATTGCGAAGAGAGTCGCGTGGGACATTTTCGACTATGAAAGAAAGTTGTTAGAGTTGAAAGCGTTGATCGAATGACATGTTCACCTGTGAGGTGATAGAGATGATGGTCTCATATTTTGTTTGGAGCCGATAAGGGTCTCGGCTTGGCGTCAATTCATCCCGTCTTTGTACCATGGGCAGCGGAAACCCACGGCAACGAGTATGGATAAAGCTCTGTGAGAGAGTGTTTGAGTCAATCCTCAGAGTATGAATGACCACATATTGGTACCTGGGAGATGGTCGTGAGGCATTGTTGACCATGGAGGGTAAGCGCTGAGTTGTGACATTTTGTTCACATAGCCGACTTGGCAACCCTGACATAACCACGAGACATTCTTTGGTTGGTGAGAGCCCGCCTTGTACCACGGTGAGGGTGTACTCCTAACAGTCATTCTACTCAAAAGAACGTAAGACTACTAAGCTCTGGGAGTTCCAGTGGCAGCTGGCCAGTGTGTTACAGTTTACAGATAAAAGTCATGGAAACGAGTAGGTTCCGAGTGTGAACGTTAGAGAACCACCTCGCAGTGGTTAGTAGGATTGTGTGTGACTTTTAAAGTCATTTTTGTGTGATTTGCTTGATGAAGTGAAGAGTTCACCCTTACATTTTTGTTTTAGGAGCCGATGGCAGTACCTGTGGAGATCACAAGGGGGCTATCCTCATCAGTTTTGTCGCTCTCGTTATCATGCGTTTCTTCGGAGTGTCCTTGAAGAGTTCATCAATACCCGCTACTGTTCCCGATGCCACACCATTCGAGGAGTTCACGATTGGACCGACACTTCCCACCTTTCGCCGAACCCCTCTTACATAAAAGAATTGGAGACGTAATTGGGTGAGAGTCAGTCAGGGGGATCCACCGCTAGTCGTGAACTTAGGGGACAGTGAGTCAAGGTTTTTACCAAGGAATTGGAGAACTTTGAGGAAGATTCTGTGAAGGATCCCATGGACGACGACCACTAGATTTCTTCTCAGGGATCTTGTCAAAGATCCCCCGCTATCCTATTTCTTTGGATTAGTCTAACATGCAGGGTTGGGTTTAGAGATGACTGCTCTGAGACTAGTTTTTTCCCTTTTATGCATTTGTATATGGGTAGACCTAGGTTTCAGATTTTACTATGTATATTCAGTTTTCATACTCCATTACCCTATGTATTTGGTATATACCTTGAGCAATGTGTATATGTATATATGTTACTATTGCTCTGGAAAACATTTTGATGTATGAAATTCTCCATTTTATGCATATGTGTATACTTGATAACCAACCAAATTATCTCGTGTTCTTTATTTTATTAATTCGAAATTAAGTGCCCATTTATGTTTGAAATGACATTGAAATTAGTTTCTTGCGAACGTAAATAACCCGTTTTAATTACTAAGTGGAACACAACTTTCGAACCCAAAATTTACATAGAACTTTTTTTTAACAATTTGGCAAAATTCCAACTTACCTTTTTACAATTACATTTGATTTGCGAAATTAAACAAACTTTGGCGCTTTGTAAAATGAATAAATAAATAATCTCTTCTCTCTTTTACGAGAATTAAATAAAGTAACACTCCTATGAAATTAAAATGAGTTTAAAATGCAAAAACATGCAAACCCGGATTTAGGGTGTTACAGAGGCTTCACAGAGTTTAGAACTCGTTAAATCTATAACTTGTGGAAAAAAGAAAATTGGGCAGAAGCATTCTTAAAATACTTTTGAAGAAAAGAGGCCTTAACAATAGCACCTACAGATGGGTACGAAGGGGTGGTTCGTGGCCCACTAACTCATCAACTGCAAACGAAATACTCTTCATCCCAGTCCAAAAGCCACGACAAATGTAACAACGAAGTCAGGTTTGAAAGCCAATCTTTGAGTAATATACTGTCAGATAGCAATATCCTAAATTGTAATAGGATATTTTGGCTGAGGAGTGATCTAGTGGAATCCCAAAAATTATGAGAGTTAGGAAAGGCAATGGGAGTTTCCTTTACAGGAAAAGAGGAGGAGATCATTACAAGGTTGGTTGCCATGGAAGACAGAGATAGAAAGGCCTCTGACCAGATGGAGGCAGGTCAACAAGTAGGGAACCAAGCAGTTCAATCAAGAAGCTATTATCATACAATGTCAGGGGGCTGGGTGGGTGAATAAAATGGAAATTCATTAGGAAGTTGGTGATAACGGAGGACATTGAATTCTTGTGTATACATGATACAAAATTAGAAGAAGTAAACATTAATACATGAGCAACTCTATGGGGGGATATGAACATTGATTTCTTTTGTAGCCCGGCAGTTAATTCAGCAGGATGGTTACTATGCATTTGGGACAAATATGCTATGGTGGTAACAAATATGTTTGCTGGTTTCGGATTCATCCTGGTGGAAGACTTTTCGAAGGTTGGTGAGTGTGACATCACTATTGTGAATTTTTATTCCCCATGCGATTTGTGCCAAAAGAGAAGATCATAGGAGGAATTAATTGACAAGAACAACAACAACAGTAATGAAATTTGGTGTGTAGTAGGTGATTTTAACAATGTTAGAAAAGAGAATGAAAGAAAAGGTAGTGGACATGGTCATGGTGGAGCGGGAGAAAGAAGGGAGTTCAATCAATTTATACACGAGATGGGGTTAGAGGACATCCTTATGAGTGGGAGAAAGTTTACTTGGTGTAGGCCAAATGGTAGGGCTATGAGCAGAATTGATAGAATTATGGTCAATAGAGAGTGGCTTACCATATGGCCAAGGTTGTCACAATATATCCGGAAAGAAATATCTTAGATCATTGCCCTTTGGTGTTGAAGATCTCATAATTGATTGGGGGCCTAAACCATTCCGAGTACTAAATTGTTGGTTTGAAGATCCAAAATTTGAAAACTTTGTGGAGGAGGCTTGGAGTAGGCAACAAGTACAAGGGTGGGGTGCATTTGTCTTGAAAGAGAAATTTAAAGGGATGAAGAAGGGATTGAAGGTATGGAATCTTGAGCATTTTGGGAATTTGGAGACCAAACACAAAGATATTCAAAGAGAGATGAACGAACCTGAAGAGAAAGCGGAAGTTGCCAACCTATCCGACGGGGAGATCAAGAGGAAGTGGGAATTACAAGAGCAATTCTAGAAGGTTGCTAGGTGGAGTGAATCATTATCGAAGCAAAAATCAAGATTGAAATGGAACTTGGAAGGTGATTGTAATTCCAAATATTTCCATAATGTGGTAAATTGGAGGAGGAAGAAGAATTCACTTCGTGGGATTGAGGTAGATGGGTGTTGGATTGATGAACCAAATAGTGTCAAGGAAGAAGCAAGGAGTTTTTTTGAGAAAAGTTTTTGTGAAGAGGTGTGGGGGAGACCAAAACTTGACGGGGTTTCTTTTAAACAAATTTCAGAGGAAAATAATTCATTGTTGTTAGCTCACTTTGAAGAAGTTAAAATCAAATAGGCGGTGTAGGATTGTGATAGCAACAAGTGTCTGGGGCCAGATGGTTTGAATTTTAAATTCATCAAGAAATTTTGGGGGTTGATGAAAAATGATGTCCAAAGATTTCTAGTTGAATTCCATCAAAATGGAGTGCTACCAAAGGCTAGTAATGCTTCTTTCATTACCCTTGTCCCAAAGGTTGTTGAGCCTCAAATCTTGGTGAATATAGACCGATCTTACTTGTGGATGCATGTATAAAATCCTTGCCAAAATCTTGGCAAATAGATTGGAAAAGGTACTTCATGAAGTGATCGATTATAGGCAAAGTACTTTCTTGAGTGGTAGAAACTTGATGCATAGTGGGGTTGTGGCTAATGAGGTGATTGATGAAGCAAAAAGAAAAAAGAAGAGATGCATTATCTTTAAGGTGGACTATGATTCCGTTTGTTGGGAATTTGTGCTATATATGCTCCAGAGATTAGGCTTTAAAGAGAAATGAATTTCTTGGATAAAGGGATGCTTAATCACAAATACGGTTTCCGTCTTGGTAAATGGTAGTCCATCCAATGAATTCGTGTTGCAAAAGGGACTAAGGCAAGGAGATCCATTGGCACCCTTTCTTTTTATTATTGTTGCGGAAGGACGTTTGATGAGAGAGGCTACTAAAAGGAACTTGTCCACTGGCATCCAAGTGGGAAAAATCAATGTTGAGGTAAACCTTTTATAGTATGCGGATGATACTTTATTCTTGGGGGAAGCATGCTTAAGCAATGTGTTAACAATTAAAAGTATCATGCGGTGCTTTGAATTAGTTTCCGGCTTAAAGGTGAACTTCTCTAAGAGTTGTTTTGGGGTTTTGGGTGTGGAGGGGATTGAAGGTTTGATGTTTGCTAGGCTACTAAATTGTAGCCTCTTATCCTTACCTTTTACATATTTGGGAATACCAATTGGAGCCAATCCTAGAAAGATGGACACATGGAAGCCTATTATTAATAAGTTCAAGAAAAAGTTGGCACCTTGGAAGATTAAGTCTTTGTCTTTTGCCGGGAGGATTTGCTTGATTAATTCTGTTCTTACCTCTTTACCTATTTTCTTTTTATCTTTCTTTAAAATTCCTAAAGAGGTTGCTTTGAAGATCATGACCATTCAAAGAAATTTTCTTTGGAGTGGGGATGGTGAGAGGAGAAAGGTATGTTGGGTGAGTGGATAAAAAATATCATCTCTTTTAATGAGGCATTGCTTGGTAAGTGGAGGTGGGCTCTTTTTGATAAAAAAAAAAAAAAAAGAATTATGGGTGGAGGTTCTAGAGTCTAAATATGGGGGTGGAAAGGTCTTTTTGAGGGAGGAGAGGCACCATTGTTCTTCCATATGGTGGAGAGATTTGAATAGGTCTTGTGGGTGGGAAAATGAGTTTAGAAGGTTTGATACCGGGATTAAATAGAAGATATGTGATGTTGATCGAGCCTCTTTTTGGCTCTATAATTGGGTGGGGGATGCATGCTTGGCGGAAATATTTCCAAGGTTATACATTATCGCTCATCCCAACAAAATCAACTCTTACAGCAGATAGGAACATGGAATGGGAATGAGTGGAAATGGGATATTCTTTGGAGGCGAGAATTGTTTGAGTGGGAGAGGGAGCAATTTGTTGAATTACAAAATATGTTGTCCAAAAATGTGTTTCATAGAGGAGATAGTGATAAATGGATTTGGTTGGCTGAAGCTTCGGGTGAGTTTTCTGTAAAGTCCACATATATCGAACTGCAACAATACATCGAGGACCCTCAGCAGGCGGTATTACTGCAAAAGATGTGGAAAATTAAAGCACCACCAAAAGCAATATTTCTGATGTGGAGATTGTTTCTTAATCGGTTACCTACTAGAGATAACCTTAAAAGCAGAAATATCATTCAAGATCCAAATGATTGTTTATGCCCGTTCTGTTTAGAAGCTGAAGAATCTGTAAACCATTGTTTTTTTTCCTGCAAAAAGGTTATCATGGTGTGGAATCATTGCTATGGGTGGCTTCGGTTAACTACTGTCTTGCCGGAATATCTAGAACTTCATTTCTGGCAGCATACACAGGTTGTGCAATCATCGACAGAGGTGGAGATATGAAGGGTTGTCAGGTCTGTGGTTGTATGGTGTGTGTGGAACATGAGGGACCACTATGTTTTTAGGGGGGCTGTCTTTGATCTGGACCTTCTCCAACAAAGAGTGTCTTTCACGACTTGGTCTTGGATTAAGGCGAAAATTCTAGATTTCAACTACTCCTTCTTCTAATGGGCAGTGGTGCCAGGCGAATGTATCAAGCCAAATTTGTATATAAGGATGTAGTCTCCACTTATCTTCCTCTGGAATTTTATGCATGCATATAGATAAGGATGCTATGTTAAAGTCACTTCACGTAGGCAGTTGAATTTTAGGCTGAAGCAAGTAATGGCCTCTGTCAAAGCTCTTTGGAATCTGGCTCATCTTTGGTTGGTCATAAAGTTGGGCACCGAATTCAAAGCCTTATTTATTGGTCTAGTAATGAGGAGTAATGGCACCAATGCACGGAAAACCAATGGTATTCCAGATCTAATTGGACGCAGTCAATTCGAGGTGGGTATGTTTGTAATGGGGTCTCTTATGCTTTGGTGTTGCAGACAAGGAATGATTTTTATCTAGAGCATGGGTTATTTAATATTTGTATATCCTGAGGTATGAAATATAGCATAACCCGTGGGTCTACTTTTGGTGTATCCTTAGTTATGTACAAGGGATTCGGTACCCCTGGTACCTATTCATATAATACATAAATATATTTTGCTGACAAAAAAAAAAACTCAGATGGAACTCCCTACACAGCCTCTCCAAAGCTTGCCTCCTCGGCTAACCATCACAAGAGATCACCTTTCTTGAACGGCATGTTGCCAACATCACAATCACGTCACGGTCTCATCATGACCAAAATGGAAAAGGATATTTCCTTCTCCCTTCGCATCTCACAAATAAAGCGATTTCACAACCATCATTCTCAACACAAGAGAAACATGTGCATCATGCACCACAAAACCCACCATGAACCAAGTTCATAATTTCATCCTCTTATTAAGTCTTATCAAGATCCTTGCCCACTCTCAAGTCTTATGCTTGTTTTTAGTCCACGGTTCTCAATTTCCATGCAAGGGTCCTAATATGTTATTCTATGTCCAAATATTCAATATCACCCATATGCATTGGGTACCTATTAATTACTAATCCATGTAATTATTAAGTTCACACTCTTCTTTTATACTTAGTTCACTACTTTCCGCAATGAATAATATTAATTACTAGAACAACATTCTAGTTCCACAAATGTACTCTATTAGAGTCCATTTGCACCCTCACAAGAATCTAAGATTCTTGTCCCCAACACAACAAGTCATCACACAATCAAATGCATAATCAATTTGCAGCACTCATTGTTCGAGGATCACATTCCTCCCGGTCTCTAATTTCATAATTATAAATGAAGAGTTACATGTAAGCAATAATTCAACACCTCAAGTATAATTAATCAATGATTAGAGTATATATACACATGAACACACACACAGGGTTTCTCCCTTGATTGTGTAGAGCTAGTCTCCCTCTTCAATATATCAAAAAGTGGTTGGTGAAAGGTGGGAACTTGGTGCTTAACTTCTAGAGAGAAGTTTGTGTTTCTAGAGAGAACGTGGAGAGAATTTGAAATAACTTGGAGAAGAAGAGATGAAGATGAGCACAAAATGGAGGAGAGAGGAAAGTTTAAACAAAAAGCAAAAAGCAGAAAGCATTTTGTCCCCTCCCTCATGGCCTAAGGCTGGCGCATATATCAAGGAGGGTTGGGCTCAATTTTGTTTTTCAATTGGGCCCATACGATGCCCAATAAAGCTAGGGTTAGGGTATTTTTAAGGTTAGGGTTAGGACAATTGTCTATTTTAGTCCCTCTATGTCACTAACAATCACTCAAATCCATTTTAATTCAATCACACTTCAACAATTATTTTTCTAAGACATCATTTATTTTAATTAGTCCTTAATAGGATTATTTCCATCAATTTCCTAAATCCTCCAAATTATTTATCACTTATGAGCCATTCAACAGCGAAACGAATTAATTAAGTCATATAAATCATTAATTCTATTTTTATTTCTATCTAGTTCTTTCTAGGCTTGAATTAATAAAATTGGACTTAATTAAGTTTAATTGCCTTAATTAAAATATCTAAGTCACTAATTACCTTAGAACACTTAATTTCACTAATTAAAGTTATTACCAACTTATTAGTAAGCCATTTGTGGCATTAAAACTTTAATTTTTTACTATAGTCAAAAGTTTCACATATTTACCACAAAACCATTAATGAGTTGACGAAATCCCTTTCCATTGATTTTGACCAAGATGAGTCTTTCATTGATATTTCAAATTTTGAACTTCCCTCCACAAATTTTTAATGTCTCTACTTAACCATTATTAAGTGATACATATTTTTAATTATTTTCTATTATTTCTCTTAATTATTTAATTAATTACTAATTATATTTAATTACTCAAAACACATATTTTTCTTATTTAAAACAAATAAATCATAATTAAATCACACAAGCACATATTTATTGAGCTGTAATTTTTAGGATGTTACACTTAAAGTGTTTGCTTTTTTTAAGAAGTTAGAAAACACAAACCAAAACTAAAATTGTAAAGAAATTAAAACTAAAAGTTAGAATATTAATAAAGAACAAAATTATAAGTAAGCTTTAATGTGAATGATGATATTTTGTCAATTATAAGGCTTTTTTTTACCAAAATGGTGCAATTTTTTGAAAAAATTACTAAAATGGGTAGTTTTTAAAAAAATTACGGAAATGGGTAAGTCGTGTTTGAAAACACGACTTCATATTTGTAGAAGTCGTGTTTTACAATACGATTTTGCTTTAAGGTGTTTTTTTTTTATACAGAAGTCGTGTTTATAGAATCAACTTTCATATTTTTTTTATTTTTTTTAGTGAAGTCTCAAATAAGAATGACTCATAGGACTCTGCCTCGTATAGGCAGCCATATTACGTGACTCATGCTAGAATTTGTTTACTTATTTTTTCATCTTTGGAAATGAAGCACAAAAGGCAACTTCAAGTAACTAATTCAAGGCAGGCATGACTGAGTTCTCAACTTCTCATGTTGTAAGCACATGAAGCAGCCCTGGTGTAGTTGACAATTTAAATTATGCAAACACAAGACCTAAAATTTTTTATGCTGAAAAGGGGACTGGAAATAATACAAATCCACTTTTTAATACATTGATAAAAAGACCGTACAAAGTCTAATAATTAAAGGAGCAAACAATACAAATATTTGAACATTGTACAGCTTCATGTCTGTCAAAGCTTATTATTCTAAATTTCTTAGTGCAAACAATACAAATTTATTAAGTTTTGAAAGAAATGGGTAGTTTCCCCAATGCTGGAAGTTGTAAACAGCTTTTGCATTTCAACAGCTCTAAACAAGTTAAATATTTGAGAGAAGGACTAGACATCCATTGTGGGAAATGAGTACCTTTATATCCTTCCACGATCAAAGTCTGAAGTTGTTGGGTATTAGGTTGAAGTGCTTCAAGAATCTTCTCAACATTTTCTTCTAATTTTGACTCTTCTAATTCCCACCCTTCACTTCCATCCCAAGATAACTGCAACTTATTCTTGCAGTGGATTTGAGTTTGGCTTGGGAACATTGTTCTTATTTTTACTCTTCATTCTTTTTGTATAATCAATTTTGACACCATAGAACCTCATCATAAATCTGTCTTTGCGCTGTAATGTTTAAAGCACTAAAATTTTCACAATGATCCACTACAAGAAAATTGATATTTTAGTAACATTTTTTGTGTGTGCATCTTGACTCGGGCTTCCTGATTTGCTTGAATTTTCATGTATACTTATGCTGCAGCAGGCTGCTAAAGGTAGTGCAAGTTTGAAATTTTATACTGAAAAAGAAGTATTTGATTTCCTGGACTTCCTTTGGCTTAAACCACATGAAAGAAATCTCTAAATATGCAAATGAATTTTAAGTTTGAGTATTTAGCAAACGCCTTTGTGTTTTATTCTGAGTGCTGATGTCATGACTACACCCATTAATTGAAACTAAGGAGTTAATGAATTGAGAGATAGCCTGGAAGGCAAGGCCAAGCCAACAATTTGGAGTGACAGATTCCCAACCCTCTGAACATACCTTCAACTCAAAAGATACAAAGGGGTTCCTTCTATCCATGTATGTTCACCACCCCACCAACAGATTTCCAAACATAGCTTTAGGGTATCTTAGATTGGGATTTTAAAAGACTATTTAGGCATAAGAAAGTCTTGTAGATTTCAAAAGACTGCGTAGTAATTTGAGGCCTTTTGAAGCATGTTCTTCCTTGATAAAATTACCAGGTTTGGCAACTCTTCTAGTAACATAGCCTTGAAAACTATGGCATTGCAACTCCACAGTCGTTGGACTCTGCCTTGTATAGTCAGCAATATTACCTGACTCATGCTAAAATTTGTTTACTTATTTTTTCATCTTTGGGAAACGAAGCACAGAACGCAAAACATTGCCTCAATTTCATTGGCAACTTCAAGTAACTAATCTCAAGGCAGGCATGACTGACTTCTCAAGTTGTAAGCACATGAAGCAGTCCTTGGTGAAGTTGACAGTTTAAATTATGCAAACACAAGACCTCAACTTTTTTATGCTGAAAAGGAAACTGAAAATAATACAAATCCACTTTCTAGTACATTGATAAAAAGACAGTACAATGTCTAATAAATAAAGGAGCAAACAATACAAATATTTGAACATTGTACAGCTATATGTCTGTCAAAGCTTATTATACTAAACTTCATAGTGAACCTAAAGAAGGAAGTGCTGAAATCTCCAAACATGACCTGCGGGAAGCTTGAGATTCTGGAACTCGATCTTGCAACATTTCTGATCATAAGGAAGAATATAATTCACTTTCAAAATAAAACACATTGTGCGGTACAACAGAATAAGATGAAAATCTGAAATTTGCATAGAATGAAATACCTCTCGCTTGTTAACTATGTCAATTGAAGTGATTAATTTTAAGCAAAAAATGGAAGAAAATCAATTCTAAGAAAAAGAATTTTAAATTCTAAACTGAAACATACAAGGTGATCATTAAGTTTTGAAAGAAATGGGATATATAATAGGGAATGAAACTGAGGAGAAATCCTAAAATTTATTTGTCTTTGTTTGAAAGTTTAAAATTCTAAAATTTCATGACAATAACAATCTGTTGTTTTAATTTTGGAAACTATTCTTTTCCTGTAACTTAGGCTGGATATAGACCTTGACACAATTTACGAGAAGATATTAAAAGTGGGTCATGGAAGGGGAACGTTATATGTACAATTGTAGATATATATAGGAAGGAAAAGGATCCACAATATACCTTGACGGCAATCACGTCAATAACCCCACACTTGAATGTCAGGAATGTGAGCTATTTTTGGCCAGTCCTCTCCTGTTCCCTCTTCACATCATTTCTCTAACTCGGCAGGGCAATGGTAAATACTCAATCTTTCCAGATTGCTAAGGCTTAGGCTCGATGGAAGACACATCAACTTGGGACAGTTATCAATAGTCAGTTCTCGAAGCAATGGAAGGTTTCCAAAGTAGTCAGGCAAGGATTCTAGCTTTGGAAGATTCTCCAATGTTAACTTCTACAGCATGAGAAGATTTCCAAGACAATCAGGCAAGGATTCTAGGTTTGGAAGATCCCATAATATTAACTTCTGCAGCAAGGGAAGATTTCCAAAACAGTCAGGCGAGGATTCTAGGTTGGGAAGATTATATATGCAGTATTAACTGCAGCAAGGGAAGGTTTCCAAAGCAGTTAGGCAAGGATTCTAGTTTTGGAAGTTCACATAATAATAACTCCTTGTTAGGTTCTAAGACCTTGGACGATGTCCAACCTCTCCAATTACGGTTTTGATGATAATAACTAAAGGATAAATTTTGAAGTATCTAATGATCTAGTTTGAGTGTTATAGGACTTACATCGTCCAATCCCGCAATGGTATTGTATCTCTCAAACCTGGACTTTATGTTTTAATAAAGTGAGCGTCCAATTGTGTTTTATAAGAAACATACAGGCAGCGTCCAATGCTCCTGTGAGAACATGCGTCCAACGCTTAAGTAACACTCAGTGGTTACTATCAGATAAAATACGCTTTCTATAATATAAGGCAACGTTCCCTATATCATATTTTAACATGCCATGATCTTTTCGAAAAGTATTGAACAGGAAAAGAAGAAGCTTCTCTCTGCAGAGAAAGTACAAGTAGGAGAGAGGCGCTACGAGTACGGCTGTCACATCCATCACTTCACTCTAAGTCAAAATGTGACAACGGCAATAAGCTACAGAAAGAATCGCTCTTGGAAAAGGAACAGAATCCTCAACGGATATCTTTCAACAAACTTCCTATATATAGAAGGATGAGCTCACGTATCAAGGAGACGTGAATTGCGAAAAAGAGCAGAAATCCTGTAAAAACGACTGGACGACCATAAGCGAAAAAGAGCATTCATCTTAGCTTTGCTAAGCGAGTCTATAAACTCATTTTTATTGTAATATCCTCTCATTGAGAGTTATATTTTACTTACAATATCAAACATTACTGTTTGGAAAGCCAGGAGTGGCTTAGTGTTAAAGAATACTTGGTTTTTGTGTTTAATCTCAAGAGGAGATTAAGGGTGTGCCAGAAGTGGCCTAGAGAATACTTGTAGCCAGAAGTGGCAAAGTTAAGAATACTTGAGTGTAATCAGTTTTGATTAGTAGAACCCTTCAAAAGTTTTTGAAGGAGAACTGGACGTAGCTCAGTTGAGTGAACCAGTATAAAACTACGCATTCTATTCACTCACATTCTAGCTTACTTGAATTTCTTTCAAACTATCTCTTCAGCATACTACGAAAAAGTTTCTATACACCTTTTTATTCAAGTTTATCCATTACGTGTATTTAAACGAAAGAGAAGAAGAGTAGTTTCTTTGGACGGTTATTTTTAATCGACTGGACGATAGACTATTTTTTCTGGTTTACTAAACTTCTGTAAAACGAAAAGATACACTATCTTCACTCTAGCTAAAGTTTTCCAAAGAAAATTTAAATACACTATTCAACCCCCCTTCTAGTGTATTTCTCTACATTTCAGTTGGTATCAGAGCTCGACCTCTTGGGTTGAGTTCTTAACAGAACAGAGGAAAGATCCTGAGAAAGATGGAAAACGAAGGACAAGCTGTGAACAGACCACCACTCTTCAAGGGTGTCAAATATGACTATTGGAAACAAAGAATGATAGCATTCTTTGAATCTAGCCATATTGACATGTGGGAAGTTGTGGAGATAGGCGATTATATTCCGCTTGATGAAAGCCTCAACGAAATCCCAAAGGCTAGATGGACGGAAGAGCAAAAACAAAGATTTTATCTCAACTCCAGAGCCAGAAACATCATCATGTGTGCACTAAGTGAACAAGAATACAACAAGGTGCACAGTCTCAAAAGCGCAAAACAAATGTGGGACACTCTTGCATTAACATATGAGGGTTCCACTCAGGTAAAACGTAACAAACTCAGTCTCCTTACTCGTCAATATGAGTTGTTTAGTATGGAGGAAAACGAGGACATACAAAGTATGTTTGGACGGTTTCAAACCATATTAAATGAACTTAGAGCACATGGTAAAGATTATAATAACTATGAACATATTGACAAAATTCTAAGAAGTTTGCCTAGGAAATGGAGACCACAGGTTACAGCTTTGAGAACAAAGAAGGAACTGGACGATATGTCCTTAGAAGAACTTGTGGGAATCCTCAAGGTGCATGAACTAGAACTGCATCAAGATAGTGATGGTAAGAAAAATAAGTCTCTGGCGCTCAGCGTCCAGAAGCCAAGGAAAGCAACATCGTCCAAAGCCATGCAAGCTGAAACATCATCAGACGAACAATACGAAGATGATGACTCAGACGAAAATGATGAACTATCCTTTATATCCAAAAGGATACATTCTATGTGGAAAAAGAAAGGTGGATCCAGATGGAGAAACCTGAAGAGGAAAGACTTCAAAGAAAAGAAGGAGAAGAGTCCAATTATATGCTACGAATGCAAAAAGCCAGGACACTTCAAATCAGAATGCCCAGATCTTGACAAAAGCAAGGACAAGAAGAAGAAATTCTTCAGCAAAGGAAAGGGCAAGAAAGTTCTGATGTCCACATGGGAAGATCTGGACGATGACTCATCATCGGACGAAGGAGAAGAGGAGGAAGCACACATATGTCTGATGGCGGACACCTCAACTGACTCTTCAGAGCCAGAAGAAGAAGATGAGGTAGATTTTAATGACTTAGATTCAATTCAAGAAGCTTATCATGAATTACTTTCAAATTCTTCTATCTTGTCAAAAGCCTATAGAACTTTAAATAAATCATCCAAATCACTTTCAAAAGAAAAGGAAACTTTAGAAGAAAATGTTAGACAACTGAAAAGTGAAAAGGAAGATTTACAAGAAAAGTTTGCAGAGCTCTCAAGGCAAAATGAAACTACAAATATGGAGAGGCGAGCTCTCTGGAATGATGCTACTCAAGCCTATAAATCCTATATGGATTCAAGGGATAGAGAAAGAAATCTTTCCATAGAGATTCGAAATCTCAACGCAGAAAACAAAAGGCTAGTTGAGAAGCTTCTGAAAGTTGAAGCAGATACTTCCTTAAGAGGTCAACCACATGATGTTGTAAAACTTCATGAAGAGATTGACAGCCTAAAGAAGGATCTGTCAAACTTTGTCAATGGCTCTGACAACCTCAAAAAACTTTTAAAATATGAAGGTTGTAAGAGACCAAATGACAGGTCAGGACATGGATACAAGGGAAAGAAATATATTCATGATGAAGAAACAGATGTTTGCTACTTCTGTGGGAAATCTGGACATATAACGTCCAAATGCAGACACCTGCCTAAGAAGGGAACATTCAATACCCTTCGAGCTAACAAAAAAGGACCCAAGTCAATCTGGGTACCTAAGGATAAAATTGTTTCTGTTGCAGACATGCTTAACAGCAGGAAAGAAACTCCAATCATGGTACCTGGACAGTGGGTGCTCACATCACATGACGGGAGAAAGGTGTATGTTCCAAAGCCTCCTACCCAAGACTGGTGGGACAGTCACTTTTGGAGGGAATCAGAAAGGGATGATAGCTGGCGTAGGTAAGATTGGTATACCGCCCTATCCCTGTATTGATAACGTTCTTTATGTTAAAGGTCTTAAACATAATCTACTTAGCATAAGCCAATTATGTGACAGTGGATATGATGTTGCCTTTAACAAAGGCGAATGTACAGTCAAAAACTCTGATGGATCCCTTCTCTTTACTGCAAAGAGGCAAGGCAATCTCTATAAGATTAAACTTGGGGAACTATCAAGTCAAAATGTATCATGTCTAGTTTCTGTACAAGAAAATCATTGGTTATGGCATAAAAGACTTGGTCATGCAAGCTTGAGGTTAATCTCAAAGTTGAACAGGCACAACCTCGTAAGAGGACTACCAAGTATGTCATATAAAGATGATCTTCTTTGCAAAGCTTGTCAGAAAGGGAAACAAGTGAAAAGTTCTTTTCAAAGTAAAAACATTGTTTCCACTTCTAGACCTCTAGAGCTGTTACATATTGATCTGTTTGGACCCACAAGAACAGCCTCGATAAATGGTAAAAGATATGGATTAGTCATAGTGGACGACTATACTAGATGGACATGGGTCTTATTCCTATCCCACAAAGATGAGTCCTTTAAGGCTTTTTATAATCTCTGCAAAAGAGTTCAAAATGAAAAAGGAGTATGCATTACTTCAATCAGAAGTGATCACGGGGGTGAATTCGAAAACGAAAGTTTTCAAAGGTTCTGTGAGGATAATGGTATTCTTCACAACTTCTCAACACCTAGAACACCACAACAGAACGGTGTAGTTGAGAGGAAAAATAGGTCACTTCAGGAGATGGCCAGAACCATGTTAAATGATGATTCAACCCCTAAACACTTCTGGGCTGAAGCAGTGAATACTGCCTGTTATTTACAAAACAGAATTTATATAAGGCCGATATTGAAAAAGACTCCATATGAATTGTGGAAGGGTAGAAGACCCAACATATCTTACTTCCATCCATTTGGATGTCAATGTTTCATTCTAAACACTAAGGATAACCTGGGAAAATTTGATTCTAAGTGTGATGAAGGAACATTGCTTGGATATTCTGAAACTTCAAAGGCTTACAGAGTCTATAACTCTAGAACCTTAGTTGTTGAAGAAGCTATCCATGTGAAGTTTAATGACAACAAGCCTGATAAGGAATTATCAGAGCTAGATAAATCATTTGCAGATATCAGACTGGACGATGCAAGTATGCCATCAGATTCGTCCAAACATGATGTCTCAGTTGAAGAATCAAATGCACTACTGGACCGTCCAGTCGAAGAACAAAGAGAACCAACTGGACGCAACTGGCAAATGAAGAAACATCATCCACAGGAGCAAATCATTGGGGATCCAGAAGACAGAGTCAAAACCAGATCTTCACTTCAACGACAGCAAAGTCATGCAACATTCATATCTCAAATAGAACCTAAGACTATGGACGATGCCTTAGAAGATGAAGGATGGGTAAAAGCAATGCAAGAAGAACTTGATCAATTTCAAAAGAACAATGTCTGGAAGCTAGTGGAACTCCCCAACGACAAAGAAGCAGTAGGAGCAAAGTGGGTGTTCAGAAACAAGCTGGACGAAGAAGGTAATGTTGTGAGAAACAAAGCAAGGTTGGTAGCAAAAGGTTACTCACAACAAGAAGGTATTGATTATACTGAAACTTATGCTCCCGTTGCACGTCTGGAGGCAATCCGCATTTTACTGTCATTTGCAGCTCATAGCAATATGAAGCTATACCAAATGGACGTAAAAAGTGCATTCCTCAATGGACTCATAAAAGAAGAAGTCTATGTGGAACAACCCCCAGGATTTGAAAGTGATGCTTTTCCAAACCATGTTTTTAAACTCAACAAAGCACTATATGGGTTGAAACAAGCTCCTAGAGCTTGGTATGAAAAACTCAGCACATTTCTGTCAGAAAATGGTTTCTCAAGAGGAAAAGTAGACACTACGTTATTTCGCAAAGACTATTCTTCTGATTTTATTATTGCACAAGTATATGTTGATGATATAATATTTGGTGCCACTAATGAATCCCTCTGTGAAGATTTTGCCAAATTAATGCAAACAGAGTTCGAAATGAGCATGATGGGTGAGCTGAAATTCTTCCTTGGACTCCAAATCAAACAAACTGAAAAGGGAATATACATACATCAGACTAAGTATGTCAAAGAGCTGCTAAAGAAGTACAAGTTGGACGATGCAAAACCAATGAAAACTCCTATGCATCCAACAACAGTTCTTGGACTGGACGACAACTCAAAGGAAGTAGATAATACTCTATACAGAGGAATGATAGGATCACTCCTGTACCTCACTGCGTCCAGACCTGACACCATGTTCAGCGTATGCTTATGTGGCAGATTTCAATCTGACCCAAGGGAAGTTCACTTAACTGCTGTTAAAAGAATCTTTCGATATCTTGCTGGAACCACTGACCTTGGGTTATATTTCAAAAGGGAGAAAGATTTCAGGCTAATAGGATATTGTGATGCTGATTATGCTGGAGATCGCATTGAAAGAAAAAGCACCAGTGGAGGATGTCACTTCATCGGTGGTAACCTAGTCTCCTGGACATGCAAGAAGCAAGGAACTATTGCTCTGTCCACTGCTGAAGCAGAGTATATCTCAGCTGCAAAATGCTGCTATCAAATCTTGTGGATCAAGCATCAACTTGAGGACTACAACAAATATGAGAGTAACATTCCTATCTTCTGTGATAGTAAAGCTGCCATAAATCTCTCTAAAAATCCCATATTGCATTCAAGGGCTAAACATATAGAAATTAAACATCACTTTATAAGAGACCATGTTCAAAAGGGGACTGTGGAATTACACTTTGTAACCACAGATAATCAGCTTGCTGATATATTCACCAAACCCCTTACTGAAGACAAGTTAATCCTTCTGAGGGACAAACTTGGCATGGCTTCTGTAAAGGAATGATTAACATCTACATGATGCGTCCAATAACTTCATAGCGTCCAAAGGACATGTCGTCCAAGGAACACTAGAGTCATGCATATATATATTACATACGTTTCACTTAAAGTCCAACATATGGACGATGTCGTTCTATCTTAGTTTTTTCTTTTGATTCAAATTAATAAAACGGAACGTTTTAAGGATAAGTATGAGCTAATACTCTATGCTGAGTCACCTAAATGGCGGTAACCGTACACAGTTACCCAAATCCTCTGCACGTCTCATCATGGCGGGTTTTATGGCGTCAGTTACTTTTTTCAAATATTCAAAAATAAAAACAAAACCGCTTCATATTCTCCAAACAAAACCCAAACGTCACCTTATCAAATCCTCACCGGATCAAACCTAAACACTCTCTCTCTCTCAGAAACCCCAAAAACACTCTCAGAAAACCTAAAAATCCAAGCTTTACAAGAATGGCAATCTCTACAAACTCAAGCAACTCAGAACTCGACGTCATGACCTACCCGGAGACTACGGTTGTGCACCAAGGAGCTGCTACGGTGCACATTGAGCACTTCTTTGACATTGGAGCGCTCGAGAAGCTAGGACTAAATCTGGAAGAGAGCCTACTGAAGTGTGGAATCAGAGGCTACTTCAATGACAACCAGAAAATCTATCCATAGCTGATCAGGATGTTCTGGAGGAATGTCAAGTTTCAGAGCCCAAGAGAGCTAGTGGCCAATATTCTTGGACGAGAAGTGACGCTGTCCACCGAGGCCATAGCTAAGGTAACTGGTTGCATCAGGGAGCAGAACCAGTACAAAACCAACTGGGCAGAGAAGTACGGCGATAACGTTGCAACTGTGCTTTGCAAATCCAAAACCCCTCAGACAATGAAGATTGAGTACAAAAATCTGTGCGAGGAAGCCAAAATTTGGCAGCAGGTGTGCAACAAGAGCATCCTGCACAAAGCTGGGTCTAAGGACTCAGTCACAGACTTACACAAGTTTGTGATATTCCATCTGATGGAAGGCATTCCCTTCAATCTCCCTCACATCATCTACATCAATATCGTGAGGATGATGAAGTCCGTGGGTGGGAATGATGACATCTTCTACGCCGCCCTGTTGAACAGGATCCTCTGGGATCAGAAGCTCTATCAATGCTTCTATGATGAATTGGATGAAGAAGCCCATGAAGCCATAGTGAAGAAAGGGCCGATAGTGGCAACACAACAGTTGTTTGGTGAGCCCAACATAAGGCCGATGAAGATAAAGCTCACAGCCAAGGTCTTAAGGGACCTGGACGAGGACACCATCAACAAACAAAGGCATGAGCAGAGCAAGATCATCTCTAATGATGACGAAGAAGAGATTGATCTACTGGGCATTCGTAGAAAAATCCAAAGGCTGATGGAAGAACAGCAAGGCAGAAAGGTCACACGTCAAGCATCTCAGATGCATGAGGAAGATGCTGAGAAGGAGAGGAGGACCAAGAAAAGACATGCTGAGACATCTGTTGCTCAGTCACCAGCAGGAAAGCGTCCAAGGACCGAAACGTCAAAACCTGCTCAAGAGGAGAAGCGTCCAAAGGCAGCACCAGTGAAAGTTGCCCCAGAAAAACAAAGGGTACGAAAGCTTCAATTACTGGACGACTCTGAAGATGACGACCAGATTCCAATTGGTCAAATCATGAAGAAGGCAGAAGAGACAGAGGGTCCTCAGAAAAAGAAGCAAAAGGCACAACCTGCCAAAACACCTCCTTTTCTTGCTAATGTGCCACGAAGAAGAGTGAAGACTCAGGCAAGAAGGGCAAAAAGGACTGAAGTGCTACCATCATCCTCTCAAGACACCGAAAATGTGTCCACCAGCACCCTTCTACCAGCAATATCAGGTGCTCCTTCCACATCAACAAGTCAGCAACCACCTCTTCGCTTGGACCTGTCCAAGTTTGTGCGTCCAAGAGATGCATGGAGGGATACATGGTCCCCATGGACTATCCCCCCCAAGCAGAAAACAAAAGAAGAGAAAGACAGAGAACGCTTTCCAGTTGCATTCCTCACATGCAATGATCAGAATCTCTGTAACGAAGATGATGTGATCCAGAGGCCTATGCAAGAGCCTCTAAAGCGGCATTATACAACTGCCTCAGCACCTGAGTGGACGAGGTATGTTTGCAATGAATCTTTGTCAGCTGCTTATCATGCCATGCCCAAAGGAACAATCATAAGCAATCCTCTGCCTAGTTGGACGAGAGAAGTGTATCCACACTTAGTACGCATGCCTTATCCTTACATCTGTCCAACTGGAACTCAGCAGAGAGTGCGTCCAGCAGCTGTAAATCTGCAGAAGCCAGAGGTGGAAGTTGCCTCTAGTCTCACCAAGACGGTTGCGGAGCAGAAAAGGAAGGCTCCAAAGAAAAAGAAGGCACCGTCCAAGAAGTCTTCTGCTAACAAAGATAGTGAGCTGGATGCAGAATTGCAATTAGCAATCAAAGAGAGTCTGGACCAGTCTGTAACGCAGCAGCGTCCAGACGCAGAGTGGGTTAGGGATGTTCAAATCTGGACTCCAATCACAAAGTTTCTGCCACTACCAGCTGGAACTCCAGTGCTAAACTTCCAGCCTGGCGACTTTGATGATCTTGGAATGCTTCTGCAACAGATGTATATTCCAAATCAAGCAATCGCCTACCCGCCAAACATGCACATAAGCCGAGCGACGGAAATAAAGTTTGTACCAGACAGAGTATGTCCTAGACTGCCTGTCTATGATGCTGGTCGCAAGAAAGGCTTCAAATTCTACGGCATTGGGATGCCCAGCAGGGAGGAGAAAGTTGAAACCCTGCAAAAATCTTCTTACAGCTGGGGTCATTTATTTGATGAGTCTGGTAAGCTCACGCATGAACTTGGAACCTCTGATTCCATAACCTTTTGGCGCCAGATTCTATGGAACGATTCCCAGCAAGCCTCATCCTCAGGCTGCTCCAAGGATGATTTTGTTCATCCCCCTCATGGGTTAGAAGTGCTGCGTCCAGTCAAGACTCATCATTTCTCAGACACATTTGCCTGCTTTCTGAAGGATTCAGATGATTATCTGGAGTTGATGAAGACTCTGCCAACAATCAGAAGCAACAAGGTGTTTGACCTCAGAAAACTGGATCGCACGGAGTTTGTGGAGGAACTCCAAAATCTCCATGAGGAGTACCTTGCAGAAGAAGCCGCCGCAGCAGTAGAACAAGCTCGTGTTGAGCAGCTGGCTTTTGAGAAAGCTGAAACAGCAACCATGGAAAAAGAAGATACGGTTGCTAAATCAAAGGCTACACAGGCAGAACTGGATGAAGCATCTGCCAAGGTGACAAAGGTGCTAGCTCATCTTGACCTGGACCCATCAGTACCAGTGGACGTAGAACACTTTGTCATGTCTCATGAAGAAGCTACCGTCCAGTCTGATAGATCCGAGGATGACAGAGAGCTCGTTGTTGAAGCATCCAAGCAAATGGAAGCCTCTGCAGCACAGCCTATTGCTGAAGATGTCACAAGCCTCCCCATTGTTGAGGCTTCTGCTGAAGCACATTCAGGCACACATCAACTGGTTCCAACTGGATCTTCAAGTCCAAAGGGCATCAATCCTCTGCGATTTGCTGAACCACACGGAGTCACAGAAGATCGTGTTCATGAAATTGTGCAACAGGCTCTGAGGCAGCAACAGCTGGAGACTGAGGCCGTATTTCAAGCTTTTCAGCAAAGACAACAGGCTGAAGCTGAACAACATCGTCTAATGCTGCAAAATACAATTACTGCACAGTTCATAAATCTCTCACAGACACTCGTGAGCCAGATTCAACATACAGCAGCCACCTTACTTGGTCACGTTGCTCATCCGGTACCACATGTCCAACCTCAACCTCCACAACCAGCACCACCAGACCAAGCACCACCAGAACAACCACCACCACCACATGAGCCACCTCCTCAGCCATAAGGTGACCATGATGGCCACATCATTTTTTTTCCATCTTTCAAACCTTTTTGTTAATGACAAAGGGGGAGAAATTGGAATTTTTGATGAGAATAAATAGCTAATCATTTGTATTCAAAATATTTGTTTGAATATATACATACTGATTCCTTTATCAAAACATGAGGTGTTTATACATTCCGCATCCATATCATTGATATGTTTTAGAATCTGATATCTGTTATTTAATGCATAAGAAATGTTGAACTCAGGGGGAGTACTTCATTTCACTTTTATACTCTGGCATAACATAATCATCTCTGACTTGACTCATTGTATTCTTATATGATTATGTGTCTGTTAACATCAAAATTTACCATTATTTGTCATCATCAAAAAGGGGGAGATTGTTAGGTTCTAAGACCTTGGACGATGTCCAACCTCTCCAATTACGATTTTGATGATAATAACTAAAGGATAAATTTTGAAGTATCTAATGATCTAGTTTGAGTGTTATAGGACTTACATCGTCCAATCCCGCAATGGTATTGTATCTCTCAAACCTGGACTTTATGTTTTAATAAAGTGAGCGTCCAATTGTGTTTTATAAGAAACATACAGGCAGCGTCCAATGCTCCTGTGAGAACATGCGTCCAACGCTTAAGTAACACTCAGTGGTTACTATCAGTTAAAATACGCTTTCTATAATATAAGGCAACGTTCCCTATATCATATTTTAACATGCCATGATCTTTTCGAAAAGTATTGAACAGGAAAAGAAGAAGCTTCTCTCTGCAGAGAAAGTACAAGTAGGAGAGAGGCGCTACGAGTACGGCTGTCACATCCATCACTTCACTCTAAGTCAAAATGTGACAACGGCAATAAGCTACAGAAAGAATCGCTCTTGGAAAAGGAACAGAATCCTCAACGGATATCTTTCAACAAACTTCCTATATATAGAAGGATGAGCTCACGTATCAAGGAGACGTGAATTGCGAAAAAGAGCAGAAATCCTGTAAAAACGACTGGACGGCCATAAGCGAAAAAGAGCATTCATCTTAGCTTTGCTAAGCGAGTCTATAAACTCATTTTTATTGTAATATCCTCTCATTGAGAGTTATATTTTACTTACAATATCAAACATTACTGTTTGGAAAGCCAGGAGTGGCTTAGTGTTAAAGAATACTTGGTTTTTGTGTTTAATCTCAAGAGGATATTAAGGGTGTGCTAGAAGTGGCCTAGAGAATACTTGTAGCCAGAAGTGGCAAAGTTAAGAATACTTGAGTGTAATCAGTTTTGATTAGTAGAACCCTTCAAAAGTTTTTGAAGGAGAACTGGACGTAGCTCAGTTGAGTGAACCAGTATAAAACTACGCATTCTATTCACTCACATTCTAGCTTACTTGAATTTCTTTCAAACTATCTCTTCAGCATACTACGAAAAAGTTTCTATACACCTTTTTATTCAAGTTTATCCATTACGTGTATTTAAACGAAAGAGAAGAAGAGTAGTTTCTTTGGACGGTTATTTTTAATCGACTGGACGATAGACTATTTTTTCTGGTTTACTAAACTTCTGTAAAACGAAAAGATACACTATCTTCACTCTAGCTAAAGTTTTCCAAAGAAAATTTAAATACACTATTCAACCCCCCTTCTAGTGTATTTCTCTACATTTCACTCCTGTAGCAAGGGAAGATTTCCAAAACAGTCAGGCAAGGATTCTAGGTTTGGAAGATTCTCTAATGTTAACTTCTGCAACAAGGAAAGATTTCCAAAACAGTCAGGCAATGATTCTAGGTTTGGAAGATTCTCCAACGTCAACTCCTTGAGGGAAGTCGTATGTTGTAGAGCCTCATGCAAACTTTCCACCTCTCTGCATCCTTCAATCAACAATTCCTCAAGAGAAGTTAGGCATTGAAAACCTGCCAACACATTGAACTTAGCACACCCCTCAATACAAAATTCCTTGAGAGACCGAAACCCTTGCTGCAAACCCAAGAATTTAGGACATTGAGTAATTTCAAGTGTGGAAAGGCGTGGAAACATGTTTTCCCCATCCTCCCTTGATAATCTTATTAGGTTTGGCAGATCCTTCTGAGACACAAATTCTAGAGCCATGAAAACTACTCCACCATCATAACACTCCTCATATATGTATTTTACATTAGTCATGCTACATATACTTAGACTCTTTAGAGAAGGAAGTTTCCCCAATGTTGGAAATTGTAAACAGCTTTCGCATTTCAAGAACTCTAAACAAGTTAAATATTTCAGAGAAGGACTAGACATCCATTGTGGGAAATGAGTACCTTTATATCCTTCCACGATCAAAGCTCGAAGTTGTTGGGTATCAGGTTGAAGCGCTTCAAGAATGTTCTCAACATTTTCTTCTAATTTTGACTCTTCTAATTCCCACCGTTCACTTCCATCCCATGATAAATGCAACTTATTCAGTTGCTTACTTGACATATTGGCTTCTTTGGCATCCATTACACTTTTCACTTTCCCCAGATTCATGATTTGAAGATTCCCTTTCAGCTTCAATGCTCCCAATTCTGCCAAGTGGAACCCTTTTTCCTTGCCAACAATGTACCAGCTTAAAATCTTTAGGTAAGTCAACTTCCCTATCTGAGGTGGCAAGCTTGATAGTGAGTTGCAACCATCCAAAGATAGCTGTTGTAGAGATCTTAAGCGTACCAACTATTGGGCAACTTTTGGAGACATCAACAAAAGTCTAGTTTCAATATCTGCAAATTCCACAGTTCACATAGCGATTCTGGAAGAGTTTTAAAGTCACCCCCAGAAAGATTCAAGTACCTTAGATGTTTTAAATCACCAATTGAAGATGACAATTCTCCACTTTTCTTTAGGTGAAGCACCCAAAAAGAATAATATTTACAAAGTTGACCAGAATTGTAGAAACCTATATAGGTCCTCAAAGATTTGAATTTATGCAACTGACTTGAATTGATATCTCTCCAAGAAGAATAGTAGAGATGGTGGATTCTTTCAGGAAAAGTAGTTACACCATTGTTAGATGTAATGCAACAAGCCTCCTTTGCAACAAACCGCGCAAGATCATGAACAAGATCATGCATCTTGAAACTTGTAACTTTGTCAAATTCATCTGTCTCAATATCTTGAAAAAATGATCTCCAATATAATTCATTCCACACACCATCACCAACATCTTCAGCATCTAATATTGCATTAGATGAAATGAATCCATTAGCGATCCAAAGTTCAATTAAATATTGCTTGTCTATTTTTTCATCTTTGGGAAATATTGCACAATAAGCAAAACATTGTCTGAGTTCTATTGGCAAGTTTAAGTAACTTAACCTCAGGACAGGCATTATGGAGTTTTCATTGTGTGATAACTCCAAAAGGTTGCTTTGCTTAACATTGAGCCACTCATTTTTGTTTTTTCTGAAGCGTAAAATACCTCCCACTGCCTTTGCTGCAAGAGGCACTCCTTGACACTTCTTTAGTATCTCCTTCCCTATGTCATCAAGCTCTTCCCGTTCTACCTCATTTAGTCCAAGCTCTCCCTGTTTTACATCATTTCCTCCAAAGGCTTGGTGTTTAAACAATTCCCAACAATCATTGTCAAGTAGCATTGATAATTTATGAGGACGCATTGTTCCCATGATTGCTGCAACCTTTGCAAGACGAGTAGTGACTAAAATAGAAGCACCCTTTGCCCCACAAGCCAATACCGATTTCAACTTCTGCCAATTTGGTTGCTGATCATCCCAAACGTCATCCAAAACAAGCAAATATTTTTTTCCTCGAAGCAGATCTTGAAGTTTGTTTTGGAGTGGCTCTAGTTCCAAATCCTCACAGGCATGCTTAGATGCTGCTTCAAAGATAGCTTTTGTCATTCTCTTCAAACTAAAAACTTCCGAAACGCATACCCAGATTCTTAGATCAAAGTACTCGTCTACCTTCTTATGATAGAAGATGAGTTGGGCCAGCGTTGTTTTTCCAAGTCCGCCTATACCTATGATTGCATAGACTGATAAATTCTCAGAATTTGAAGCATCACCAACCAAAAAGTTTACAATTTTATCTGTATCTTCTTCTCTTCCATAGACTTTTGGCTCAGTGATGAGTGAGCTGGTTTGGCGCCACTCGATGACTCCACTTCTTCTCTCTTCTATGACACCACTTCTTCTCTCCGGATCCCTCACAATCAAATTAAATTTGTTCCTTTCTTCAGCAATTTCATCTAATCTCCCACTTATCTTTTTCATTCTCTTAGCAAGTTCGTAACAAAAAATAACATGCATGGGATGAAAAGAGGATAAGCAAGAGCTTTGTACCATTTCTGGTAGAGGTAGACAACACTTGACTTCTTCATATTCCAACCGCAATTCTTCATAGGCATACTCATCCATGATGTCTTCCAGCTCAAGAGCTGCATCGTTTAGCTTTTGTAGCCAAATCTGTATAGCTCCATTTGAGAATTGTTTCTGCTTAGCATCTTCAAGCACAGCCTTGATAGTAGGGAGTAAGCCGGCAAGCTTTTCCAAGTCTTGATCAAAACCCAGAAATAGCCCCAACTCTTTTGCAATGGGAGAGCACAAATGTCCAAGCACACCTTCAAGTACAGCCTCAGCCATCTTCCAAGTTTTAATTCACAAGATGAAAATTCAAGAAAGAGAGGTTGTATGCTTCAGAAATGGCAAGAAATGATATCATCAAGTGATATGATTAACAAGACAAGCTGAATAGACGATTTGCATAGACTTGGTAAGTCAACAACCAACCCACTAAAATTGTATTATTGGAATCTTGCTCAAGTTGCAAGTCTGTCACATGGCTCGTCATATTTTAATTTGTATTGAAATTATTGGAATCTTGCTCAAGTTGCAAGTCTCTCATCACATGGCTCGTCATATTTTAATTTGTATTGGAATTTCATGGAAGCAACCACTAGTTGGAAGAACAATAAACAATAAACGTACTGACATGTTAAAATCTTTACACAATCTCCTGTCTGCATAATGTTTAGCCACAAAATGCATCCTAGCTTTCATATATGCATCATACATCACCGAACACCTAACATAATTAAGCATTTTATTCCACATGGTCCATCAATAGCTATTCCCCTGACATAGAAAGATATGATCTCATAACAGCCAAAAAAAAAAGAAACCCATAAAATAGCAATTTTGCTAATAGGTGTAAGTACTGCTGTCACGAAGCTTCCAGCTACAGTTGACATGCCCCTTCCTTATTCCTTCTAACTCGTCTCTTCCACATTTCCAGCCCATCCTTAACTCCTTTCCAGTCTTCCGGAAGCCCCTACCAGCCACGTAACATCATAATAAGCCGTGACATGCTCTATATAAAAAATAATGGTTTTTAGAGCCAAGTTGTCCACTCAAGACAGGGGTAAAAAGGACATTTAAATCTCCTTTATCTTTTTTGAAATGACTTAGAATATATTTCTAGATCTTTAAAATAAATGTTATTTATCTTCCTTAACATAAACCTTAGGGACAAAAAATGATGGATTCAGATTTTCAAGAGATGAAAATCAACAAAAAAGGCTTTATAGAAATCAAAATCAAAATTCGTTCATTTTATAGGATCAAAATTTATTCATATTGTAAGGATTATAAACATGTTTAAGACTTTTAAAATTATATTATAATTATATTATTATCAAATTATAACATTTAAATAACTCTCAAACCATGGTTTATTGATGGAGGTCCCAAAGATTTGCAGCGCCGTAAAGAAAGAAGATGACTCTTTCAATGGAGAGAGAAAAAGAGATTTATATTATTTGTATTTTTAAAAAGATAAATTAAAATTACATAGTTGCCCTGTAATTTATGCCTATCTAAACAAAGGATGAACGGGTTTTTTTATCCAACAAACAAGGTGTTGGATGCTAACATATACCTTCTAATTTTTTAGTGGGTGTAAATATAGATATATATATTTTTGGTGTTTCAATATTTACATGTAATAATATTTTTTGTTTTATTCTCTAAGTGCTGCATTGTAAATTTACATGTAGGATACAATCCACGTGTCCGAATTCAATATATTTCGTGTACAAAATATAGGATGAGAACAATTTTGCTGTAAGGATTTGTTTAAAAATTTATATGCCATGACTACATCCATTAACTGAAAATAAGGAGTTCCTTCCATCAACATATGTTCACCACCCCACCAATAGATTTCCAAACATAGTTTTAGGGGTGTATCGGATTGGGATTTTAAAATACTATTTTGGCATAAAAAAGTCTTGTAGATTTTAAAAGACTACATAGTAATTTTGAAGTCTTTTGAATTGTGTTCTCCCTTGATAAAATTATCAGGTTTGGCAACTCTTGTAGTAACATAGCCTTGAAAACCATGGCATTGCAACTCCACAGTCGTAGGACTCTTCCTCATATAGGCAGCCATATTACCTAACTCGTGTTAGAATTTGTTTAGTTATTTTTTCATCTTTGGGAAATGAAGCACAGATGGGAAAACAATGCCTCAGTTTCATTGGAAACTTCAAGTAAGTAATCTGAAGGCAGGCATGGCTGAGTTCTCATGTTGTAAGCTCAATATATATAGAGCCATTCCTTTTTCTATCCTGTCATCAAGCTCATGTAGTTGATAGTTTAAATTATGCAAACACAAGACCACAACTTTTTTATTCTGAAAAGGAGATTGGAAATTATACAAATCCACTTTTAATACATTGGTATAAAGACCATATACAAAGCCTAATAAATAAAGGAGCAAACAATACAAATATTTTGAACATTGTACAGCTACATGTCTGTCAAAGCTTATTATACTAAACATCATAGTGAACTTAAATTGAAGAAAGAAGCACTGAAATCTCCAAACATGGCCTTCGGGAAGCTTGAAATAAAAATAAAAATATAACAAATTATATTACATACAATATAAAATTCAAATAAAAATTTTAAACATTATGTTTATCCCGTGCAACGCACTAGTCAAAATCCAGTTCACTTAAAAGTAAGTAGCTTATGTAAAAAAAAAAAAAGCGGCTTACGATTATTGGTATTCATGATCACAAAGGGTTTCATTACACAAATGTAACTTACTATTATAAGTACCTTTAATATATTTAAATGTGACATTTGAATTTCGATCATAGAAAAAGAAGTAAAAGAAAGTTGCATTAGAAGGAAAAATATTTAAAAGTATAATCATAAAAAAAAGGTAAACTACTTTTCTCACTTTTATATTAAATTAGAAAATTAAGTAAAATATTATCAAGTTGAAAGTATGACCCTGCATTGCATGGGTTTCCATACTGATAGTAAAATAGATTTTCAAGATTATTTTAATTATAATTTGTTTTCAAATTTAACTTATTTAAAGTAAAAAATGTGTAAATTGAAGAATTAAAGTTACATTCAAAATCAATTTAAACAAGTTATATTTAAAAATACCTTAATTCAATCTAATGACGAATAAAGTCTAACTTTCTCATTTTATATATCTCTTTCACTTTTATAAATATATAAATTTTATTAATGATTTTGTGTACTATTATCTTTAAAAATAATAGTCAAAGAATAAAAAATATTTTTTCATTAAAAACATTATATTTAATATTTTACCCATACATCTTTATCATTATTTTCAATAAATATTTTTTTTATAAAAATATTTATCAAATATGATAAACTATTAATATTATTCTTCATATGAAACATAAGAAAAAAGCATTAAATAAATACCATCATTTAATATTCAAGATTTTAAATTCCTATTTTGATTTGTCAATATTTATATTCAATACCTTTAATTAATTAAAGACAAAATACCTTTAATAAATTGAAAAATAATTTTGTATTTACTAATAAGTTGACTGAATAAAAAGTAAAAACATAAATGAAAAATATTAAAAATTGAATAATTAATTTATGTCCTTTTAATAAAAAGAATTATTATTAATAAATTAATCTTCAAAGACCCAAGTAAAATATTATTTTAAACTATAATATAAAATTTTATTTTTAACTATAATTTAATTTATTTATTTAAAAATATTTATTTATTATAAATTTTAATATTATAAAAATAATATTTATTTTATGCAACCCAGGCAAAATACTAATTATATTTTTTTATCCATAGGAATCGAACACGGTAGCGGGGGGTTTATAATAACTTACGCACCCTGCTCAACCAACTGAGCTAGACCCCCTCAGTACTAATTATATTAATTTGATGATTATTTATAGTAATTCGTTAACCACTATGTTAATTTCTTAGTAATATCAAATGTTTGTAATTGATAAATATTTAAATCTTAAAACAATAAATATTTCAAATCTATTAAATATTTATTTACATTTAATACTTTTTTTCCAAGTCAAACTATATTTGTTGCAAAAGTGAGAGAAGTTTCCAGTCAAAATACTGTTTAATTTTCTTCCCTTTTCAAGAAATGAAATATAAATTTGGTAAACTCTCAAAATTTGACCATCACATCACTAAAAGAACATCATCACACACACACACACACAAAAGTCAAAGACATCTACCAACACACACCGTCTGATAGAATGTTGAAAACACCTTGTCTGCACGTGCAAACACCCAACCCTCATTGCTATTTATTCACACTTTCAAACTCAACGATGCACACACTCACACACATCGTCTCTGATTTCCTTGACACTATTTTTCTTTCTCTTCGCCTTTCATTCCCTTTGTTTAATACTCCAATTTTTTGCCATGGAGTTCCAATATTGTGATGGCCAAAACCAAACGACACCATCACCAATCCCATTACAAGGTAACGCACTCTTTTCTTCACATTCCTTTCAACTTTCAAGAGATCCATTTGTTTTTCTATTTAAGAAAACAAAGCTTTTCTAACATCAATTCATTTTTAGGGTATGAGTTTGCGCCAAGTAGTTTTCCTGGCAATGCTCCGGTGTCTAGAGTTTTCCCAATGCCAATGCCAATGAATGTTGAGGAAGAAGCGCTCCAACGAGAAATGGAGAATGATCAAATACGACGAGAGCTGGAGAGAGAGCAAATAAGGAGAGAGATAATGGCCAACGAGATGGCCTTGGTACGTCGACGAGAACTGGAGGAGGAAGTGAGGAGAGAAATGGCAGCGGAGAGAGCATTGGGAATCCTAATGCAAAGACCAGAAGGGATATCGTTTTGACAACGAATTTCAAAGCCTTTGAACAACCGGCCAGTTAATCATAGGAACGTATTTGGTGGGCCACAACCCCAGTTACCCTTCCAAATTGAAATCAGATAGCAGTTGCATACTAATAATACTAATACAAACAAGGATAATGTGATCAGATTGGTGAGTGTATAATGTTATGTTTAATTTACTCTTCACTTCTCTCTCTGTCTCTCTCTTCAATTTTATTATTTATTTTTTCCTACTTCTTCTTTATTGGCCTATGGATTGTTAAAAGCTTTTCTCTTTTTTGTTATTGATTGAAAAATGTTACCTTGAATAGTGGTTGAATTGCTTACAATCACTTATTCACTTTTGACATAGTTAATTATCTAGTCATGATATAGTGGCTGAATTTTTTTATTATATATTAAGAATTTTGTAAAAGTTAAAAAATAAAGCTTCATCCTTTGCTTAAAACTTTATTTACGAAATTCTTAACTTTTACAAAATTCTTAAAATATAAATAAAATTGTGAGTGATGCAAGCAATCCAAGTCCAAAGTTGATAATAAGTTCAAAATTGTGAATTGTGTTGAAAGTTGCAAAGAGAGAAAAATTAAACCTATTACAATGAACTAAATGACTAAAATGTGACACATAATAATCTCTTAGGAGTTAGGAGTGGGAAGGGTAGTGTAATTTGAACGTATCTCAAGGAAGCGAAGTGTAACGATTTGCTTGATTGTGCTTTTATTTTGTTTAAAAGGATTTTATAAAATATTTTTGAAGATTTGTTATCCATGAAAAAAATAAGGAAAAAAAAATAGTTTCGAAAGTATTACTTCGAAAACAATTTTGGTGATGAGAAAGTGTAGAAAAATGTATTTGGTAAATTTATTTTAAGAATATATTTTCTTATTTTCTTGTTTGTATTTTTCCTTGTTTTTGTAATTAAAAAAGTTAAAATAAAATAGAAACAACTCCATTTTGAGCTTACTTTAAATAGAGACTTTAATATGTAAGTAATTCATCCTATATAAGGCTCCAGGTTTTGAAGAATAATTGGATAGTAGAGGATTAGAGTCCAATTCTGTTAATAACAAAATAAAAGTATATTTGGACAAATTTTTCAATAAATATTTATAAGAGAAAAAAATAAGAAAATAAATGAATTATTATTCATGTTATTTGTTTGGCTAACCACTCTTAAACAATATATTTTCTTCACGGTATACTTGCATTATTATAACTTTCTTGCCAATGGAAGCATGTTGTGCGATCACAATATGTATATCTTATTCATACATCCTATATAGAAGATGGAGTCAATAAATGTTATTCTCTTTATCCAATTGCAGGATATTGATCATTATGGTGCAAAGTGTAAAGCAGAGATCCCTCCTACAGTTGATGACAATGAGCTTTCTCCTTGTAATTTGCAAAAGAAACCCAAGCAAGGGTGGAGTTGTGCATTATGTCAAGTTACCACCACAAGTGAGAAAGGTCTAAATGATCATCTTCAAGGGAAAAAGCACAAGGCTAAGGAAGCATCATTGAGAACACAAAAAATAGGTAAGGAGACCAAAACATCATTATCATTAAAGAAAAGTAAAAAGTGTGTGAAATCTAATAAAGTTGTTAAATTGTTACCATGAATTCAGGGTTGGACTCAAGACCAAATCGTTAGGCACTTTAAGTTGGCACAAAGTTGAGCTATGTCTGGAGGAGCGACTGCCCAGGGACCAGAGCTAGAGGGGGCCCAAAATGTTTTAAAAAAAACTATGGTTATGTAGTATTTTTCTATAATATTTTATGTTATTTTTCTAAATAGATTAAAAATGTTGTCTCATTTTATGTCTCTTTTTTTTATCCAAATTAAAACGTGACATGTGAATAAAAAGTATCAATTTCTTGGTTATTAGTTTTTTCTTATGTGTTACATTCATAAATTCACATTGAATGAATTTGTAGCTCATTGTGGCATATCAACATTAATGAATCTATGATAATAGACTTAATGTAACACCCCTTGTTACTATTAAAGATTTTCTTATTAATTTTGAAATTTGTGAAGTAATTTGTTATCCAATTATTGAAAATAACCTTCAAAATATGGGGAAATTTGTTTTTCCTTTAAAACGTTATTACTTCAAATTCCAAACGACGATAATCCATAATAACTTATGATCATATTAAAATCCTTTTTAATGAAATATCGATTTTAATAAATCAAACTCATTTTACAAGACATTAGCTCCATTGTAAATCATGAAACATAACAAAATCTTTCTTAATTAAGAACATCCTTAGATCCATCTTTATACGATTCTATTACACAGGATATACTTATGCATTTACATTCTTGGAATTTAACACATTATACATTTGAGTCACATATAAGGAATTGATACATCATAATATTAAAACTTAATCTACCCTCTTTTATACAAGAAAAAGACTAAGACTCAGAGTAGTGACTCAACGAAAATCCAAAAAACCCAATTAACCCATGAAGCATCCTAGAAGGATCTCTTCTAAATTCTCTTAAAACGTCCGCCCATGTTAACAACACTAGTTGTAGCTTTTCCATTCCATCTTAGTGTCTTGCATAGGATCACTCACCTAGATCTGAAAAATAAAGGCTTATGGAGTGAGTCTCCTTCCTCCTCTAAATCAACAATCAAACGACCTTCTGGTAACAAACAGTCAAAAACACACAAACATCAACCACCTCGATATGGTACTCTCATGGGTCTTATTTGTAACCCTAACACATCCCAGATCAGTTGTTAACCCATCACACATCGGGCCGCTACCACTTGAACTCCCAGAACTCAGTGTGCTTACTTAATTTAAGCTGGATGACTATTAGGTGTACACCCTTTGCCACGGTACAATGGCAGGGCTCTCACCGACACAGTTATGTCTTGCATTTGTCGGGATTGCCAAGTTGGCTCTGTGAACTCCTACCACAGCTCAACGCCACACCTCCAAGAAATAGCAAGTCAACAATCCATTCCCCAGTTACCACTTTGTGGTCATCCAATCCCTGAGGACTGACTATTCAATGACTCTCCTCACCGGGATCGTCCTTTACAAGTCTGTGTGGGGTTTCTCTGTCAAAGGGTATCGAATGGCAGTCAATCAATAACATGAGCTCATTTCACACGAGACCAATGTCTCCCACGAAGACCTACATCTTTCCCACTATCTCAAGTGGTCATTCCATTATAACCCCATCCCTCGCACAACAATCACATATCTCAGATGGAAAAAATCACTAGAAGCATTTGACATAAAGTATGTGAGCGATATGAGAGGGGGGGAAACACTGTCTGGGGAAACACTATGAGGAACTCAAGAGCGAAGGTGCCAGGATCCATTTCATCTTTTTTTTTTTTGGCTTAAACAACTTTTAGGTCCCTGATAAATGTCCAAATTTTTCTTTGAGTCCTTGATGAATTTTTTCGTTGTTTTGAGTCCCTGATATATTAAAAATTTTGTTTTGGGTCCCTACTGTCAGTTAAGTGATGACGTGACACCATCTCAACGGTTGATATATATTGGGAAGATCTATTCGGATGGTGACACGCCATCACTTAACTGATGGTAGGGACTCAAAAGAAAAGTTTTGATATATCAGGCACTCAAAACAACGAAAAAATTTATTAGGGACCCAAAGCAAAATTTGGACATTTATCAGGGACCTAAAAGTTATTTAAGCCTTTTTTTTTCACAAATTTCCCTAAAGACTTTGAACGTTTGGACCTGTGGAAGATTTTCAAGAGATAGGGTAGGGTCTGGGAAGTTTTTGTATCAAACAGAAGGGATAAAAAGGGGAAACGGTTTGGATTTGTCAGATTCCTCAATGTTACAAATGTAAGGTCTTTGGAACTACAACTGAATCAAATTTACATAGGCAATATGAAGATGAAAGTTAACATTCCAAAGTTTAACCAAGGTACAATTGCTAGGAAAAAAGTATATGGAGACAGGGGACATAACGAACACAAGTGCTAGCAGAAGACATATGGAGGAAAAAGGTAAGGGTGTACAGGATGAACAACACAGAGATAACAGGAAGCAGCAGAAAGATAATAATGTTGAACTAGAAGGAAAGTACCTACATGCTTTAAAAAGGGGAATTAATATTACAAATCAGAGGTGGAGGCCCAAAAGATATCAACAGCCACAAGCAACAAGCCAACAATGGATGGGTCAGGACATCATCATTAAAGAGGTAGACGATGAATGGCTAAAACAAAGCCTTGTGGGGAGGCTGCGTGATTTAACGATGTTCGACCGGTTGGATGAGGTATATATAGTGAATGGAAGGAATGATGTTAAGCTAAGATATCTTGCTGACGATATAGTGCTGATCACTAGGCTAAGCGAAAAGGATGCACAGAAGAAAATCCAAGAAGAAGATGAGAACTTTCTTTCAATATTTCACTCTATTCAGAAGTGGGATAATAACATGAGTACAAGCAATAGGTTGACATGGATAAGGTGTTGGAGCATCCCTTTGCATATGTGGGGGGAAGAGTGTTATAGACAACTACTTGGCCCCCTTGGTGATTATGTCAAGATGGATCAGCAGATTGAAAGTAAACAGAGATTGGACTCTATTAGAGTACTCATGAAAGTATCATAGCTGGAACTTATAACAAGATACTCAAATGTAAGGTTCAATGGAGTTGTGCATTGGGTGAGAATCTCTGAGGAAACCATGGATTTTCGGAACACTTGCCATTGTAGACTATGGAAGTGGCAGGATTCAAGTGGAGAAGAATCTTCCTTGGAGAGTGACATCAGTATGGATCTTAAATAATCGGATTCGGAGTGTGGAGGCGATATTCAAGGACATGAAGACTACATTGGTGGAGGAGACGCTGGAGGTGGAGAACAACACGGAGATTTTCAGTGTACGGTGATGGATCAACAATCGGTTCTATACCCAACGGATATTGAGCCAAAGACAAGATAGAAAAGCAACGAAGGGGTAGGTGTTGCAGATACTGACACATTATTAGACCGTAACAATGAAAATGGGGAAAAAGGGGCAAGCCTTGGACAAGTAAAGCAGATTAGTAATCACCGAAATAGAAGCTCTAGGGAAGCAGAGACAAAAAAGGGTGAGAGGAAGACTAAGATTAAAGCGTTGGGCTCGAGGAAAATAGAGGAGTTCAAAAACAAAGTGGTTGAGAACAACACAAATGTAGGCTTGCGTCACAACCGTTGGAGGAAGCGTGTGTAGATGGACAATTAATTGTGGAAGGGACTACTAGTGGGCTAGTTGGATTGATATACGAAGGAAAAGCCTACTCTTCGAAAGATTGGGAAACAGAACAACCCATAGCCCAAATTGGGTGTTTGAATATGAAGATGGGTTGTGTTATAACCAACAGCAATGCTGAGACTGGGACATCATGTAGTGGAACTCACGGGCCTACTCTTGGTTTGGGCCACACCAATAATGTTAACACATTGGACAAGGAGTTACAAGCACATGATACATCTGGATCAAATAGGGATGCCCAACACTGTAATATGGAGTCTGTAACACCCTGAAAATTTCAATACAGTAAGTAAGAACGTGAGAGATTAATTAGAAATTAATGGGGATTTAATTGCTTGTTTTAAATAAGAAAAGAATATACTTGGAGTGATTAAATATAGTTAGTAATTAATTGAGTAAATAAGAAAAATGAAGGAAAATAAATAATATAAGTATTTCTTTATAATGGTCAAATAGGAAAAACAGTTATAAAATCAAAAAATATAACATTTTTGGTAATTAAAATCTATGTGATTAATTCAAAGAAAACAATTGCTTGTAATAAAAAGTCCTCTGTGAGTAACTCACTGGAATTAATTCTCTGCAATTAATTCTCGGTAGCTACTTTCATGTGTATTTGTCTGTGAGTGATTATCTGTTATGTCTGCTAGTAATTAATTGAACTATGATTAATTACTACTAGTAAATATTTAATATATCTATTGCTATGTATTAATTAATTAATTGATTTCAAATTGGTGTGAATTATTTTAATTATTTTAGTTATTTTAAATTATGAAACTTACATGTCAAGTTATTGCTTATAAAATTCATCTGTGAGCAATTCCTCTACAGAGAGAATTTTATAAGAGTTATTAAAAAGTTTTCATTTCATAAAGATTTATAAAATTAAATAGATATTTATCTGTTTGAAATATCTGAGAAAAAGAATATGAATTCATCTGCTTGTAGAAAAATTGTTTGTGATAAATCATAAAATTGTGTCTGTGTTGTTGGAAATTTAATTGATTGGAAAAACTGTTTTGAACTGTTTTAAAATCTGGGACTTGCAAGATAAGGAATCTTTCGTAAAATTCATCTGTGAGTGATTACTCTACAGAGAAATTTTAGGAAAGTTATTTAAAAAGTTTTTCAATTATAAAGAATTATTAAAATAAAAATTGGATGTTTAAAAAAAATCGTTTATTTTTTTATGAACGCGTTCTGGTTTAAATTACACAGTGTATTTCTACACTGTGTAACTTGACACGACCCTAACCCATCTAATCAAGTGGCTTTCAGCCACTTAAAACTCTTGCAAACCCCTCCCTTACACATTCAAAACTCACGGCCACTCACATTCATTTTCACTAAACACCACTCAAATCAAAACTCACCTAACACTCACTCAAATCACTCACTTCACTTCAGCCTAACACTCAGCCAGGAGATTAAAAAATTAAGCTCCTCCATCTCTCTTCTTTATTCTCCTGGCTGAGACTCACTCCCTCCCTCACCAACACCAATTTTCAGTTCTTCTTCCTCTTGCATGCCATAGTTTGAGTGCCCAAAAGCCAACACTCATTTGGAGGAAAACAACAAGCTTCTTCTCCTCTTTCCAACGAGATCATCATCAAGTAAGGGGGCTCTTTGATGGATTCAAAGTGGCTGGAGGTGGAGGATCCAGCCACTCTCACCCAAAATGCCTCCCATGTTGATGAATGTGTGAAATATGTGATTGCATGTGTGTGATTGGATTTGTATTTTGAAATTCCCTCTTGGCAGTGGCTTGCAACTGTGTCAAAACCTTCTCGTCATCTTCTTTTTCTAAAAATCATGGTCTGGCTCCAATGCAAAGGATACCATGCCCAAATTTTGTTAAAACTCATGCATTTTCAAAATTCGAAAAATTGTGTTGGCAGGGGCTGTCTCATTGTAGAAGCCCTGGACAGTGTTTATGTTTTTATGCATAACTTTTTATCTAGTAGTTAGATTTTGGTGAAACTTATCCCTAGTTGAAGTAGACTCAAAATGCACAAACTTTTCTTTTGAGACCATTGCGAGATAACCTCAAATGAAGGTTCATCCATGACATGCAATGAGACCATTCTACTTGTGGAAACTGGTTCGGGCAGTGGCTGTTTCACGTAGAAGCCCTAGACAGTGTTTACTTTTTTTTGTATAACTTTTGATCTAGCAGTTGGATTTTGATGAAACTTGTTCTCAATTAAATAAGACTCAAAATAAACCAAATTTCCTTTTGAGACCATTGCGATATAACCTCAAATGAAGGTTCATCCATGACATGCAATGGGACTATTCTGCTTGTGAAAATTGGTTCGGGCAAGGTTTGGTTTTTGACCATTTTAAACCAAATTAATGATCGTTTTGAAATATAATTTTTTTTCTCACAAAACTAGACAAGCAGAGCTTTAAAATGATATAAGTTTAGAAAATTTTCATCCACAATTTCTAATTTAACTAATTTGGTTTAGACAGAACTCATGTATGGATCCCAAATTTCAAACCTGATACATAGGTCTTAGAAAAGAAATTATTGGGAAAAATTTAGGAGGAATTAGGATTCAGGTTTTCCTTTTCTGAAAGATATGAATGTTAGCTTTTTACCATAAAAAAATTTGAGTTAAAATCTCATTTGGGAAGGTTGAGAAAATTACACATCTTTGAGGTATGCTCACTGTGAGGTGCATACCAACCTGCGAACTTCTAGGAATTTTCATAATTTTTGTAGATTTAATATGAGAGTGTGGGTTACCTTTTTGAAAATATGTTTTAAGGACTTTAATTTGATATAAGAATTTCACCAAAAAAAAAAATCGTTTCCTAAATTAATTTTGGACAGAGATTGGGTGCTGCAAGAGAGGGGTTCTATTTTTAAAAATTGCCTTGATATGTGATATTTGAATTATGATATATTTGAATGTGCAAATTAATTATAAATGTGTGCATGCAAGACAGTGGGTAAATTTGACCCTTGCCTTAAATGATTGTAAGACCCTTGGAATGTGAACCTAGCGCATATCTGTGCATGTGATTGTGCGTTTTGAAACGCTTTGTGGTACAGTCACGTGGACTGTAGTGTGAATTGAAATTCTTTGTGATGTCTGTGATCTGTGAGCATTAGACTTGAACATGAGTGCTTATGTGGACTAGGACACTGTCCTAGTAACCCGGGAAAATTTTACTGGCGATAATAGTATAAATTCCCAACAGCGAAAACAACTGATTTAGACTTAGGAATTTATTTATTTTATAAGCTTAATAAATAAACTCTTTAATTTGTGCTTTGGACTTAGATAAATATTCTAGGACCTTTGCGTGGAGGAATCGTCGGTAAGTCACTAATTAATAAAATTTTGAATTTGAGAGGGTAAGGCAAGAATAAAATTTAATAAGATTTTGTGATGCGCGTTGTGAAAATGCGCTTTTCGAGAGTCGTGCAACGGAGACGTGTGTGTACGGTGGAGCAATGGAATTGCGAAGAGAGTCGCGTGGGACATTTCCGACTGTGAAAGAAAGTTGTTAGAGATGAAAGCGGTGATCGAATGACATGTTCACCTGTGAGGTGATAGAGACGATGGTCTCATATATTTGTGTATTTTGTTTGGAGCCAATGAGGGTCTCGGCTTGGCGTCAATTCATCCCGTCTTTGTACCATGGACAGTGGAAACCCACGACAACGAGTATGGATAAAGCTCTGTGAGAGAGTGTTTGAGGAGTCAATCCTCACAGTATGAATGACCACAGATTGGTACCTGGGAGATGGTCGTGAGGCATTGTTGACCATGGAGGGTAGGCACTGAGTTGTGACATTTTGTTCACATATCCAACTTGGCAACCCTGACATAACCACGAGACATTCCTCGGTTGGTGAGAGCCCGCCTTGTACCACGGTGAAGGTGTACTCCTAACAGTCATTCTACTCAAAAGAATGTAAGACCACTGAGTTCTGGGGGTTCCAGTGACAGCTAGCCAGTGTGTTACAGTTTACAGATAAGAGTCATGGAAACGAGTAGGTTCCGAGTGTGAACATTAGAGAACCAGCCCGCAATGGTTAGCAGAATTGTGTGTGACTTTTAAAGTCATTTTTGTGTGATTTTCTTGATGAAGCGAAGAGTTCACCGTTACATTTTTGTTTTAGGAGCCGATGGCAGTACCTGTGGAGATCACAAAGGGGCTATCCTCATCAGTTTCGTCGCTCTCGTTATCATCCATCTCTTCGGAGTGTCCTTGAAGAGTTCATCGATGCCCGCTACTGTTCCCGATGCCACACCATCCGAGGAGTTCACGATTGGACTGACACTTCCCACCATTAGCCGAACCCCTCTTACGTCAAAGAATTGGAGATGTAATTGGGTGAGAGTCAGTCTGGGGGATCCGTCGCTAGTCGTGAACTTAGGGGACAGTGAGTCAAGGTTTTTACGAAGGAATTGGAGAACTTTGAGGAAGATTCTACGAAGGATCCCATTGAAGATGACCACTAGATTTCTTCTCAGGGATCTTGTCAAAGATCCCCCACTATCCTATTTCTTTGGATTAGTCTAACATGCAGGGTTGGGTTTAGAGATGACTGCTCTGAGACTAGTTTTTCCCTTTTATGCATTTGTATATGGGTAGACCTAGGTTTCAGATTTTACTATATATATTCAGTTTTCATACTCTATTACCCTATGTATTTGGTATATACCTTGAGCAATGTGTATATGTATATATGTTACTATTGCTCTGGAAAACATTTTGATGTATGAAATTTTCCATTTTATGCATATGTGTATACTTGATAACCAACCAAATTATCTCGTGTTCTTTATTTTATTAATTCAAAATTAAGTTCCCATTTATGTTTGAAATGACATTGAAATTTGTTTCTTGAGAACGTAAATAACCCGTTTTAATTACTAAGTGGAACACAACTTTCGAACCTAAAATTTACATAGAACTTTTTTTAACAATTTGGCAAAATTCCAACTTACCTTTTTACAATTACATTTGATTTGCGAAATTAAACAAACTTTGGCCCTTTGTAAAATGAATAAATAAATAATCTCTTCTCTCTTTTACGAGAATTAAATAAAGTAACACTCCTATGAAATTAAAATGAGTTTAAAATGCAAAAACATGCAAACCCGGATTTAGGGTGTTACAGAGGCCTCACAGAGTTTGGAACTCGTTAAATCTATAACTTGTGGAAAAAAGAAAATTGGGTAGAAGCATTCTTAAAATACTTTTGAAGAAAAGAGGCCTTAACAATAGCACCTACAGATGGGTACGAAGGGGTGGTTCGTGGCCCACTAACTCATCAACTGCAAACGGAATGCTCTTCATCCCAGTCTAAAAGCCACGACAAAGGTAACAACGAAGTCAGGTTTGAAAGCCAATCTCTGAGTAATATATTGTCAGATAGCAATACCCTAAATTGTAATAGGATATTTTGGCTGAGGAGTGATCCAGTGGAAGCCCAAAAATTTTGGGAGTTAGGAAAAGCAATGGGAGTTTCCTTTACAGGAAAAGAGGAGGAGATAATTACAAGGTTGGTTGCCATGGAAGACAGAGATAGAAAGGCCTCTGACTAGATGGAGGCAGGTCAACAAGTAGGGAACCAAGCAGTTCAATCATGAAGCTATTATCATACAATGTCAAGGGGTTGGGTGGGTGAATAAAATGGAAATTCATTAGGAAGTTGGTGATAAAGGAGGACATTGAAATCTTGTGTATACATGATACGAAATTAGAAGAAGTAAACATTAATACATGAGCAACTCTATGGGGGGATATGAACATTGATTTCTTTTGTAGCCTAGTAGTTAATTCAGCAGGATGGTTACTATGCATTTGGGACAAAAATGCTATGGTGGTAACAAATATGTTTGTTGGTTTCGGATTCATCTTGGTGGAAGGCTTTTCGAAGGTTTGTGAGTGTGACATCACTATTGTGAATGTTTATTCCCCATGTGATTTGTGCCAAAAGAGAAGATCATGGGAGGAATTAATTGACAAGAAGAACAACAACAGTAATGAAATTTGGTGTGTAGTAGGTGATTTTAACAATGTTAGAAAAGAGAATGAAAGAAAAGGTAGTGGACATGGTCATGGTGGAGCGGGAGAAAGAAGGGAGTTCAATCAATTTATACACGAGATGGGGTTAGAGGACATCCTTATGAGAGGGAGAAAGTTTACTTGGTGTAGGCCAAATGGTAGGGCTTTGAGCAGAATTGATAGAATTATGGCCAATAGAGAGTGGCTTACCATATGGCCAAGGTTGTCACAATATATTCGGAAAGAAATATCTCAGATCATTGCCCTTTGGTGTTGAAGATCTCATAATTGATTGGGGGCCTAAACCATTCCGAGTACTAAATTGTTGGTTTGAAGATCCAAAATTTGAAAACTTTGTGGAGGAGGCTTGGTGTAGGCAACAAGTACAAGGGTGGGGTGCATTTGTCTTGAAAGAGAAATTTAAAGGGATGAAGAAGGGATTGAAGGTATGGAATCTTGAGCATTTTGGGAATTTGGAGACCAAACACAAAGATATTCAAAGAGAGATGAACGAACTTGAAGAGAAAGCGGAAGTTGCCAACCTATCCGACGGGGAGATCAAGAGGAAGTGGGAATTACAAGAGCAATTCTAGAAGGTTGCTAGGTGGAGTGAATCATTATTGAAGCAAAAATCAAGATTGAAATGGAACTTGGAAGGTGATTGTAATTTCAAATATTTCCTTAACGTGGTAAATTGGAGGAGGAAGAAGAATTCACTTTGTGGGATTGAGGTAGATGGGTGTTGGATTGATGAACCAAATAGTGTCAAGGAAGAAGCAAGGAGTTTTTTTTAGAAAAATTTATGTGAAGAGGTGTGGAGGAGACCAAAACTTGACGGGGTTTCTTTTAAACAAATTTTAGAGGAAAATAATTCATTGTTGTTAGCTCAATTTGAAGAAGTTGAAATCAAAGAGGCGGTGTAGGATTATGATATCAACAAGTGTCTGGGGCCAGATGGTTTGAATTTTAAATTCATTAAGAAATTTTGGGGGTTGATGAAAAATGATGTCAAGAGATTTCTAGTTGAATTCCATCAAAATGGAGTGCTACCAAAGGGTAGTAATGCTTCTTTCATTACCCTTGTCCCAAAGGTTGTTGAGCCTCAAATCTTGGTGAATATAGACCGATCTTACTTGTTAGATGCATGTATAAAATCCTTGCCAAAATCTTGGCAAATAGATTGGAAAAGGTACTTCATGAAGTGATCGATTATAGGCAAAGTGCTTTCTTGAGTGGTAGAAACTTGATGCATAGTGGGGTTGTGGCTAATGAGGTGATTGATGAAGCAAAAAGAAAAAAGAAGAGATGCATTATCTTTAAGGTGGACTATGAAAAAGCATATGATTCCATTTGTTGGGAATTTGTGCTATATATGCTCCGGAGATTAGGCTTTAAAGAGAAATAAATTTCTTGGATAAAGGGATGCTTAATCACAAGTACGGTTTTTGTCTTGGTAAATGGTAGTCCATCCAATGAATTGGTGTTGCAAAAGGGACTAAGGCAAGGAGATCCGTTGGCACCCTTTATTTTTATTATTGTTGCGGAAGGACTTTGCGGTTTGATGAGAGAGGCTACTAAAAGGAACTTGTTCACTGGCATCCAAGTGGGAAAAACCAATGTTGAGGTAAACCTTTTACATTATGCGGATGATACTTTATTCTTGGGGGAAGCATGCTTAAGCAATGTTTTAACAATTAAAAGTATCATGCGGTGCTTTGAATTAGTTTCCAGCTTAAAGGTGAACTTCTGTAAGAGTTGTTTTGGGGTTTTGGGTGTGGAGGGGATTGAAGGTTTGAGGTTTGCTAGGCTACTAAATTGTAGCCTCTCATCCTTACCTTTTACATATTTGGGAATACCAATTGGAGCCAATCCTAGAAAGATGGACACATGGAAGCCTATTATTAATAAGTTCAAGAAAAAGTTGGCACCTTGGAAGATTAAGTCTCTGTCTTTTGCCGGGAGGATTTGCTTGATTAATTATGTTCTTACCTCTTTACCTATTTTCTTTTTATCTTTCTTTAAAATTCCTAAAGAGGTGGCTTTGAAGATCATGACCATTCAAAGAAATTTTCTTTGGAGTGGGGATGGTGAGAGGAGAAAGGTATGTTGGGTGAGTTGGGATAAAGTGTGTAGGCCAAAAAGTCAAGGTGGGTTAGGGATAAAAAATATCATCTCTTTTAATGAGGCATTGCTTGGTAAATGGAGGTGGGCTCTTTTTGATTAAAAAAAAAAAAAATTATGGGTGGAGGTTCTAGAGTCTAAATATGGGGGTGGAAAGGTCTTTTTGAGGGAGGAGAGGCACCATTGTTCTTCCATATGGTGGAGAGATTTGAATAGGTCTTGTGGGTGGGCAAATGAGTTTAGAAGGTTTGATACCGGGATTAAATGGAAGATATGTGATGTTGACCGAGCCTCTTTTTGGCTCGATAATTGGGTGGGGGATGCATGCTTGGCGGAAATATTTCCAAGGTTATACATTATCGCTCATCCCAACAAAATCAACTCTTACAGCAAATAGGAACATGGAATGGGAATGAGTGGAAATGGGATATTCTTTGGACGTGAGAACTGTTTGAGTGGGAGAGGGAGCAATTTGTTGAATTACAAAATATGTTGTCCAAAATTGTGTTTCATAGAGGAGATAGTGATAAATGAATTTGGTTGGCTGAAGCTTCGGGTGAGTTTTCTGTAAAGTCCGCATATATCGAACTGCAACAATACATCGAGGACCCTCAACAGGCGGTATTATTGCAAAAGATGTGGAAAATTAAAGCACCACCAAAAGCAATATTTCTGATGAGGAGATTGTTTCTTAATCGGTTACCTACTAGAGATAACCTTAAAAGCAGAAATATCATTCAAGATCCAAATGATTGTTTATGCCCGTTCTGTTTAGAAGCTGAAGAATCTGTAAACCATTGTTTTTTTTTTTCTGAAAAAAGGTTATCATGGTGTGGAATCATTGCTATGGGTGGCTTCGGTTAACTACTATCTTGCCGGAATATCTAGAACTTCATTTCTGGCAGCATACACAGGTAATGCAATCATCGACAGAGGTGGAGATATGGAGGGTTGTCTGGTCTGCGGTTGTATGGTGTGTGTGGAACATGAGGGACCACTATGTTTTTAGGGGGGGCTGTCTTTGATCTGGACCTTTTTACCAAAGAGTGTCTTTCACGACTTGGTCTTGGATTAAGGCGAAAATTCTAGATTTCAACTACTCCTTCGTCTAATGGGCAATGGCGCCAGGCGAATGTATCAAGCCAAATTTGTATATAAGGATGTAGTCTCCACTTATCTTCCTCTGGAATTTTATGCATGCATATAGATAAGGATGCTATGTTAAAGTCACTTCACGTAGGCAGTTGAATTTTAGGCTGAAGCAAGTAATGGCCTCTGTCAAAGCTCTTTGGAATCTGGCTCATCTTTGGTTGGTCATAAAGTTGGGCACCGAATTCAAAGCCTTATTTATTGGTCCAGTAATGAGGAGTAATGGCACCAATGCACGGAAAACCAATGGTATTCCATATCTAATTGGACGCAATCAATTCGAGGTGGGGTATGTTTGTAATGGGATCTCTTATGCTTTGGTGTTGTAGACAAGGAATGACTTTTATCTAGAGCAAGGGTTATTTAATATTTCTAAATCCTCAGGTATGAAATATAGCATAACCCATGGATCTACTTTTGGTGTATCCTTAGTTATGTACAAGGGATTCGGTACCCCTGGTACCTCATATAATACATAAATATATTTTGCTGACAAAAAAAAAAAACTCAGATGGAACTCCCTACACAGCCTCTCCAAAGCTTGCCTCCTCGGCTAACCATCATAAGAGATCACCTTTCTCGAACGGCATGTTGCCAACATCACGATCACGTCACGGTCTCATCACGACCAAAATGGAAAAGGATATTTCCTTCTCCCTTCGTATCTCACAAATAAAGTGATTTCACAACCATCATTCTCAACACAAGAGAAACATGTGCATCATGCACCACAAAACCCACCATGAACCAAGTTCATAATTTCATCCTCTTATTAAGTCTTATCAGGACCTTGCCCACTCTCAAGTCTTATGCTTGTTTTTAGTCCACAGTTCTCAATTTCCATGCAAGGGTCCTAATATGTTATTCTATGTCCAAATATTCAATATCACCCATATGTATTGGGTACCTATTAATTACTAATCCATGTAATTATTAAGTTCACACTCTTCTTTTATACTTAGTTCACTACTTTCCGCAATGAATAATATTAATTACTAGAACAACATTCTAGTTCCACAAATGTACTCTATTAGAGTCCATTTGCACCCTCACAAGAATCTAAGATTCTTGTCCCCAACACAACAAGTCATGACACAATCAAATGCACAATCAATTTGCAGCACTCATTGTTCGAGGATCACATTCCTCCCGGTCTCTAATTTCACAATTATAAATGAACAGTTACATGTAAGCAATAATTCAACACCTCAAGTATAATTAATCAATGATTAGAGTATATATACACACGAACACACACACACACACAGGGTTTCTCCCTTGATTGTGTAGAGCTAGTCTCCCTCTTCAATGTATCAAAAAGTGGTTGGTGAAAGGTGGGAACTTGGTGCTTAACTTCTAGAGAGAAGTTTGTGTTTCTAGAGAGAACGTGGAGAGAATTTGAAATAACTTGGAGAAGAAGAGATGAAGATGAGCACAAAATGGAGGAGAGAGGAAAGTTTAAACAAAAAGAAAAAAGCAAAAAGCATTTTGTCCCCTCCCTCATGGCCTAGGGCTGGCACATATATCAAGGAGGGTTGGGCTCAATTTTGTTTTTCAATTGAGCCCATACGAGGCCCAATAAAGCTTGGGTTAGGGTATTTTTAAGGTTAGGGTTAGGACATCTGTCTATTTTAGTCCCTCTGTGTCACTAACAATAACTCAAATCCATTTTAATTCAATCACACTTCAACAATTATTTTTCTAAGACATCATTTATTTTAATTAGTCCTTAATAATATTATTTCCATCAATTTCCTTAATCCTCCAAATTATTTATCACTTATGAGCCATTCAACATCGAAACGAATTAATTAAGTCATATAAATCATTAATTCTATTTTTATTTCTATCTAGTTCTTTCTAGGCTTGAATTAATAAAATTGGACTTAATTAAGTTTAAATCCCTTAATTAAAATATCTAAGTCACTAATTACCTTAGAACACTTAATTTCACTAATTAAAGTTATTACCAACTTATTAGTAAGCCATTTGTGGCATTAAAACTTTAATTTTTTACTACAGTCAAAAGTTCCACATATTTACCACAATACCATTAATGAGTTGACGAAATCCCTTCCCATTGATTTTGACCAAGATGAGTCTTTCATTGATTTTTCAAATTTTGAACTTCCCTCCACAAACTTTTAATGTCTCTACTTAACCATTATTAAGTGATACATATTTTTAATTATTTTCTATTATTTCTCTTAATTATTTAATTAATTACTAATTATATTTAATTACTCAAAACACATATTTTTCTTATTTAAAACAAATAAATCATAATTAAATCACACAAGCACATATTTATTGAGCTGTAATTTTTAGGATGTTACACTTAAAGTGTTTGCTTTTTTTAAGAAGTTAGAAAACACAAACCAAAACTAATATTGTAAAGAAATTAAAACTAAAAGTTAGAATATTAATAAAGAACAAAATTATAAGTAATCTTTAATGTGAAAGATGATATTTTGTCAATTATAAGGCTTTTTTTTACCAAAATGGTGCAATTTTTTGAAAAAAATTACTAAAATGGGTAGTTTTTTAAAAAATTACGGAAATGGGTAAGTCGTGTTTGAAAACACGACTTCATATTTGTAGAAGTCGTGTTTTACAACACGATTTTGCTTTAAGGTGTTTTTTTTATACAAAAGTCGTGTTTATAGAATCGACTTTCATATTTTTTTATTTTTTTTTAGTGAAGTCTCACATAAGAATGACTCATAGGACTCTGCCTCGTATAGGCAGCCATATTACGTTACTCGTGCTAGAATTTGTTTACTTATTTTTTCATCTTTGGAAATGAAGCACAAAAGGCAACCTCAAGTAACTAATCTCAAGGCAGGCATGACTGAGTTCTCAACTTCTCATGTTGTAAGCACATGAAGCAGCCCTGGTGTAGTTGACAATTTAAATTATGCAAACACAAGACCTAAAATTTTTTATGCTGAAAAGGGGACTGGAAATAATACAAATCCACTTTTTAATACATTGATAAAAAGACCGTACAAAGTCTAATAATTAAAGGAGCAAACAATACAAATATTTGAACATTGTACAGCTTCATGTCTGTCAAAGCTTATTATTCTAAATTTCTTAGTGCATTGCCGAACAAAATGCTGCAATCTCCAAACATGGCCCCCAGGGGCAGTTTCACGCATGCTGATCACAAGGAAGAATATAATTCACTTTCAAAATAAAACACACTGTGCAGTATAACAAAATAAGATGAAAAATATGAAATTTGCATAGAATGAAATACCTATCCCTTCTTAACGACATCAATTGAAGCGATTATTTTTTAAGCAAACAATGGAAGAAACACAATTCTAGGAAAAAAGAATTTTAAATTCTACACTGAAACATACAAAGTGATCATTAAGTTTTGAAAGAAATGGGTAGTTTCCCCAATGCTGGAAGTTGTAAACAGCTTTTGCATTTCAACAGCTCTAAACAAGTTAAATATTTGAGAGAAGGACTAGACATCCATTGTGGGAAATGAGTACCTTTATATCCTTCCACGATCAAAGTCTGAAGTTGTTGGGTATTAGGTTGAAGTGCTTCAAGAATCTTCTCAACATTTTCTTCTAATTTTGACTCTTCTAATTCCCACCCTTCACTTCCATCCCAAGATAACTGCAACTTATTCTTGCAGTGGAAGGTTTCCAAAGTAGTCAGGCAAGGATTCTAGCTTTGGAAGATTCTCCAATGTTAACTTCTGCAGCATGAGAAGATTTCCAAGACAATCAGGCAAGGATTCTAGATTTGGAAGATCCCATAATATTAACTTCTGCAGCAAGGGAAGATTTCCAAAACAGTCAGGCGAGGATTCTAGGTTGGGAAGATTATGCAGTATTAATTGCAGCAAGGGAAGGTTTCCAAAGCAGTTAGGCAAGGATTCTAGTTTTGGAAGTTCACATAATAATAACTCCTGTAGCAAGGGAAGATTTCCAAAACAGTGAGGCAAGGATTCTAGGTTGGGAAGATTCTCTAATGTTAACTTCTGCAACAAGGAAAGATTTCCAAAACAGTCAGGCAATGATTCTAGGTTTGGAAGATTCTCCAACGTCAACTCCTTGAGGGAAGTCATATGTTGTAGAGCCTCATGCAAACTTTCCACCTCTCTGCATCCTTCAATCAACAATTCCTCAAGAGAAGTTAGGCATTGAAAACCTGCCAACACATTGAACTTAGCACACCCCTCAATACAAAATTCCTTGAGAGACCGAAACCCTTGCTGCAAACCCAAGAATTTAGGACATTGAGTAATTTCAAGTGTGGAAAGGCGTGGAAACATGTTTTCCCCATCCTCTCTTGATAATCTTATTAGGTTTGGCAGATCCTTCAGAGACATAAATTCTAGAGCCATGAAAACTACTCCACCATCATAGCACTCCTCATTTATGTATTTTACATTAGTCATGCTACATATACTTAGACTCTTTAGAGAAGGAAGTTTCCCCAATGTTGGAAGTTGTAAACAGCTTTCGCATTTCAAGAACTCTAAACAAGTTAAATATTTCAGAGACGGACTAGACATCCATTGTGGGAAATGAGTACCTTTATATCCTTCCACGATCAAAGCTCGAAGTTGTTGGGTATCAGGTTGAAGCGCTTCAAGAATGTTCTCAACATTTTCTTCTAATTTTGACTCTTCTAATTCCCACCCTTCACTTCCATCCCATGGTAACTGCAACTTATTCAGTTGCTTACTTGACATATTGGCTTCTTTGGCATCCATTACACTTTTCACTTTCCCCAGATTCTTGATGTGAAGATTCCCTTTCAGCTTCAATGCTCCCAATTCTGCCAAGTGGAACCGTTTTTCCTTGCCAACAATGTACCAGCTTAAAATCTTTAGGGAAGTCAACTTCCCTATCTGAGGAGGCAAGCTTGATAGTGAGTTGCAACCATCCAAAGATAGTTGTTGTAGAGATCTTAAGCGAATCAAACTGTTGGGCAACTTTTGGAGACATCGACAAAAGTCTAGTTTCAATATCTGCAAATTCCACAGTTCACATAGCGATTCTGGAAGAGTTTTAAAGTCACCCCCAGAAAGATTCAAGTACCTTAGATGTTTTAAATCACCAATTGAAGATGACAATTCTGCACTTTTCTTTTGGTGAAGCACCCGAAAAGAATAATATTTACAAAGTTGACCAGAATTGTAGAAACCTATATAGGTCCTCAAAGATTTGAATTTATGCAACTGACTTGAATTGATATCTCTCCAAGAAGAATAGTAGAGATGGTGGATTCTTTCAGGAAAAGTAGTTACACCATTGTTAGATGTAATGCAACAAGCCTCATTTGCAACAAACTGCGCAAGATCATGAACAAGATCATGCATCTTGAAACTTGTAACTTTGTCAAATTCATCTGTCTCAATATCTTGAAAAAATGATCTCCAATATAATTCATTCCACACACCATCACCAACATCTTCAGCATCTAATATTCCATTAGATGAAATGAATCCATTAGCGATCCAAAGTTCAATTAAATATTGCTTGTCTATTTTTTCATCTTTGGGAAATATTGCACAATAAGCAAAACATTGTCTGAGTTCTATTGGCAAGTTTAAGTAACTTAACCTCAGGACAGGCATTAGGGAGTTTTCATTGTGTGATAACTCCAAAAGGTTGCTTTGCTTAACATTGAGCCACTCATTTTTGTTTTTTCTGAAGCGTAAAATACCTCCCACTGCCTTTGCTGCAAGAGGCACTCCTTGACACTTCTTTAGTATCTCCTTCCCTATGTCATCAAGCTCTTCCCGTTCTACCTCATTTAGTCCAAGCTCTCCCTATTTTACATCATTTCCTCCAAAGGCTTGGTGTTTAAACAATTCCCAACAATCATTGTCAGGTAGCATTGATAATTTATGAGGACGCATTGTTCCCATGATTGCTGCAACCTTTGCAAGACGAGTAGTGACTAAAATAGAAGCACCCTTTGCCCCACAAGCCAATACCGATTTCAACTTCTGCCAATTTGGTTGTTGATCATCCCAAACGTCATCCAAAACAAGCAAATATTTTTTTCCTCGAAGCAGATCTTGAAGTTTGTTTTGGAGTGGCTCTAGTTCCAAATCCTCACAGGCATGCTTAGATGCTGCTTCAAAGATAGCTTTTGTCATTCTCTTCAAACTAAAATCTTCCGAAACGCATACCCAGATTCTTAGATCAAAGTACTCGTCTACCTTCTTATGATAGAAGATGAGTTAGGCCAGCGTTGTTTTTCCAAGTCCGCCTATACCTATGATTGGATAGACTGATAAATTCTCAGAATGAGAAGCATCACCAACCAAAAAGTTTACAATTTTATCTGTATCTTCTTCTCTTCCATACACTTTTGGCTCAGTGATGAGTGAGCTGGTTTGGCGCCACTTGATGACTCCACTTCTTCTCTCTTCTATGACACCACTTCTTCTCTCCGGATCCCTCACAATCAAATTAAATTTGTTCCTATCTTCAGCAATTTCATCTAATCTCCCACTTATCTTTTTCATTTTCTTAGCAAGTTCGTAACGAAAAATAACATGCATGGGATGAAAAGAGGATAAGCAAGAGCTTTGTACCATTTCTGGTAGAGGTAGACAACACTTGACTTCTTCATATTCCAAGCGCAATTCTTCATAGGCATACTCATCCATGATGTCTTCCGGCTCAAGAGCTACATCGTTTAGCTTTTGTAGCCAAATCTGTATAGCTCCATTTGAGAATTGTTTCTCCTCAGCATCTTCAAGAACAACCTTGATAGTAGGGAGTAAGCCGGCAAGCTTTTCCAAGTCTTGATCAAAACCCAGAAATAGCCCCAACTCTTTTGCAATGGGAGAGCTCAAATGTCCAAGCACACCTTCAAGTACAGCCTCAGTCATCTTCCAAGTTTTAATTCACAAGATGAAAATTCAAGAAAGAGAGGTTGTATGCTTCAGAAATGGCAAGAAATGATATCATCAAGTGATATGATTAACAAGACAAGCTGAATAGACGATTTGCATAGACTTGGTAAGTCAACAACCAACCCACTAAAATTGTATTATTGGAATCTTGCTCAAGTTGCAAGTCTGTCACAGGGCTCGTCATATTTTAATTTGTATTGAAATTATTGGAATCTTGCTCAAGTTGCAAGTCTCTCATCACATGGCTCGTCATATTTTAATTTGTATTGAAATTTCATGGAAGCAACCACTAGTTGGAAGAACAATAAACAATAAACGTACTGACATGTTAAAATCTTTACACGATCTCCTGTCTGCATAATGTTTAGCCACAAAATGCATCCTAGCTTTCATATATGCATCATACATCACCGAACACCTAACATAATTAAGCATTTTATTCCACATGGTCCATCAATAGCTATTCCCCTGACATAGAAAGATATGATCTCACAACAGCCAAAAAAAAAAGAAACCCATAAAATAGCAATTTTGCTAATAGGTGTAAGTACTGCTGTCACGAAAACCTTTTTCACACATGTGGCGGTTTGTGGTGGGAGGTGCTACAATCAAAGTATAAAGGGTGGCATGGTCTTTTGAGTGAGGAACATGTTTCCTGGGAGTCTATGTGGTGGAGGGACTTGAGGAAAGTATGCGGGGAAAAAATAATGAAAAATGGTTTGACAAGGAGGTTAAGTGGAATATTGGTGTGGGAGATAAAATCAGATTTTGGATGGATGATTGGGTTGAGGGACATTGTTTGGCAAATTTATTTCCAAGGGTATTCCTTATTTCGGAGCAAAAGGGAGATGTTATTGGAAATATGGGGTATTGGAGGGAGGATACAAGGTGTTGGGAGGTCAAATGGAGGAGATCAACATTCCAATGGGAGGAGGATTTAATTCACCAATTATTTCTTGTTTTAAATAATATACAGGTACATAAATCTGCGCCCGATGCTTGGGTTTGGAAGGGAACAACAACAGGCTTATATTCAACTGCCTCTGCATACAAGGCGCGTACTCATTTTGATGGGGAAATGCCCTTTAGCGACATCTTTCATCTCTTGTGGCAAGTCAAAATGCCTAGCAAAGCTACATATTTAATTTGGAGGTCCTTGAGGAATAGATTACCAACAAAAGACAATTTAAGAAGCAGGAATGTCATTGAGCTCGAAAGCGATCTGTTGTGTCCGTTTTGCCAGAAACATAGGGAGTCTGTACAACATTTGTTCTTGTCTTGCGTGGCTGCTACACAAGTCTGGAATAAATGTTATTCTTGGATTTCTATTGACTATGCTACGGTTTTACCAAACACTGTAGAGGAGCATTTTCGACAGAACATGGATGTTGGGAGATCAACTAATGAAAGACAAATCTGGCAAGTTGTGTGGTGCGTTGTGTTTTATTGTATCTGGAAACAGAGGAATGGCTGCATATTTAATCAGGAACTTTTGGATGTGGACAATTTGGTGGACGAAATTAAGTTTGTGACTTGGTCTTGGCTACACAGTTATAACCCAGCTTTTCGGTTTTCTTTTGTTCAGTGGACAAGCAATTTGGCGGCATGCCTTGCAAGCTGACTCTTATGAGGGCACTCAATTTGTAGGAATATCGAGTCAAAGGTAGGGTGTGATCGTGACTTAGTCTGATTGGTAGACTATACATGTTGGGTGGATGGATTTCTTTTGTTTGTCGGTAGCATTTATGGTGTAACTTTATTATGAATTTTTATCAGATGGTGGGCGTAGGTAGATATAGCATGTGGGGCGAGGTATTATTGTTTCCTTGTCAGGTTGGTAACCTCTCTGCGGGTAGCCTTCAAGATGCCTCGGGTGGATCTTTTGGTGGGTTTTTTAGTGGTCTGTTAAGCCTGGGGTTATGCTATATTTATACCAACTTTGGTCATTAATATGGTATAACCTTTGGCCTCATGGTACCCTCTTTTTTCTGTATCTGGTACCGCTGGTACCTTTTTTTTCCCTCTATAATAGTGTTATTTTACCGATTTAAAAAAAAAACGAAGCTTCCAGCTACAGTTGACATGCCCCTTCCTTATTCCTTCTAACTCGTCTCTTCCACATTTCCAGCCCATCCTTAACTCCTTTCCAGTCTTCCGGAAGCCCCTACCAGCCACGTAACATCATAATAAGCCGTGACATGCTCTATATAAAAAATAATGGTTTTTAGAGCCAAGTTGTCCATTCAAGACAGGGGTAAAAAGGACATTTAAATCTCCTTTATCTTTTTTGAAATGACTTAGAATATATTTCTAGATCTTTAAAATAAATGATATTTATCTTCCTTAACATAAACCTTAGGGACAAAAAATGATGGATTCAGATTTTCAAGAGATGAAAATCAACAAAAAAGGCTTTATAGAAATCAAAATCAAAATTCGCTCATTTTATAGGACCAAAATGATTTTAAATTTTAAAAAAAATGAAAAACAAAAAAATATGGAAATTAAAATCAAAATTTATTCATATTGTAAGGATTATAAACATGTTTAAGTCTTTTAAAATTATATTATAATTATATTATTAACAAATTATAACTTTTAAATAACTCTCAAACCATGGTTTATTGATGGAGGTCCCAAAGATTTGCAGCGCCGTAAAGAAAGAAGATGACTCTTTCAATGGAGAGAGAAAAAGAGATTTATATTATTTGTATTTTTAAAAAGACAAATTAAAATTACATAGTTGCCCTGTAATTTATGCCTATCTAAACAAAGGATGAATGAGTTTTTTTATCCAACAAACAAGGTGTTGGATGCTAACATATACCTTCTAATTTTTTAGTGGGTGTAAATATAGATATATATATTTTTGGTGTTTCAATATTTACATGCAATAATATTTTTTGTTTTAAATAATGCTAATAAGTAATAAGATTTTTTGTTTTATTCTCTAAGTGCTGCATTGTAAATTTACATGTAGGATACAATCCACGTGTCCGAATTCAATATATTTCGTGTACAAAATATTGGATGAGAACAATTTTGCTGTAAGGATTTGTTTAAAAATTTATATGCCATGACTACATCCATTAACTGAAAATAAGGAGTTAAGGAATCGAAACGTAGTTCCTTCCATCAACGTATGTTCACCACCCCACCAATAGATTTCCAAACATAGTTTTAGGGGTGTATCGGATTGGGATTTTAAAATACTATTTTGGCATAAAAAAGTCTTGTAGATTTTAAAAGACTACGTAGTAATTTTGAAGTCTTTTGAATTGTGTTCTCCCTTGATAAAATTATCAGGTTTGGCAACTCTTGTAGTAACATAGCCTTGAAAACCATGGCATTGCAACTCCACAGTCGTAGGACTCTGCCTCATATAGGCAGCCATATTACCTAACTCGTGTTAGAATTTGTTTAGTTATTTTTTCATCTTTGGGAAATGAAGCACAGATGGGAAAACAATGCCTCAGTTTCATTGGAAACTTCAAGTAAGTAATCTGAAGGCAGGCATGGCTGAGTTCTCATGTTGTAAGCTCAACATATATAGAGCCATTCCTTTTTCTATCCTGTCATCAAGCACATGAAGCAGTCCTGGTGTAGTTGACAGTTTAAATTATGCAAACACAAGACCACAACTTTTTTATTCTGAAAAGGAGACTGGAAATTATACAAATCCACTTTTAATACCTTGATATAAAGACCATATACAAAGCCTAATAAATAAAGGAGCAAACAATACAAATATTTTGAACATTATACAGCTACATGTCTGTCAAAGCTTATTATACTAAACATCATAGTGAACTTAAATTGAAGAAAGAAACACTGAAATCACTGAAATCTCCAAACATGGCCTCCGGGAAGCTTGAAATTCTGGATCTCAAAGTCGCTAGAGTTCTGATCACAAGGAAGAATGCTTGTTTCTGATACATACATTTCTCATAAAAATGGAACAAAAGTTACTTCTACTAAGTTGCTAATAAGTTGATTGTGTAAAAAGTAAAAACAAATGGAAAATGTTAACAATTGTTAATTAAATTATTTGTATCTGAAAAAAGATTTTATTATTAACTCTTTAAGAAATAAAATATACCATAAAACAATTTTTTAATAACAATAAAAATTAAATAAGCACTATCTACAAAAATTATTTTGGTAATAATAAAGTAAATTAAAATATAAATAATAAAATATTACAAATTTTATTTTTTAAATTGTAAATAATATTTTAGTGATAATTTATATCATTATTGTTTTCTTTATAGTGTTTGTCTCCAGTCTTTTCCCCATGACTTTGATATTAAATTAGTAATTTTTCTATACTTCTTTTTATGCTGACTAAATCTTCTATATACTTGATGAGTATATTCATAAAATATAAAAAAGGGTTTTAAGACAATAATATTGATTTTATATTTTATATTCATTTCAAAATTTTAGTTTTTTTATTAAAAGATAATTACAGTTATGATAATTTATGTATCATTTAATTATTTAAATTTATTTCTATTTTTTGAAAATTTAAATTTTATTATCAAATATCTTATGTATTGCATGCATATTTAAAAAAAAATTTAAAGCAAAATTTAAATAATAAAAGTTATGTTAAATGAGATAAAAATCAAAGTATAAGTAAAAATATTTGATTTTTTTATTTTTTAAAATATAAAAATTGGTTGAATTAATGAAAAAATTTATGAGTAACATTATATAATTGATAAAAATATATAATTGTTTATTTTACCAAATATATATAATTGTTATTTTCACACATTATTTTTATTTTTCAATTAGTTTCTATTTTTATTTCACTTTTAAATTTAAATCAAATTATCAAGTACGTGTGTATTATTTGGGTATTTATTTAAATACAAAAAAATGAATCATAAAATTTATGAGTAAAATTATATAATTGATAAAAATATATAATTGTTTATTTTACCAAATATATATAATTGTTTTAATAATCTTTTTTTTTTTAGAGGATTATTAATTCATTATGTTATGATGTAAAAATCTAGAATCACATGAAATTTGTATCAATAAATATCTTAAAATTTAAATAAAAACAAAATTAATGAGGCCATCAATTCTATGACTGAATTTGGGGTTTGAGGAGTTTTTAGCTTTTTTAATATTTCATCACTAGGGTAAAACCGCAAATAAACTATGAATTAGTAAGGATTATTTGCATAGATTGCAAAATGAGATTAGAATGATATTCACTTAAAAACAGATAGCTTATGACGCAAACAAAAACAAAAGAAACAGAAAAACATAAGTAGCTTACAATTATTGGTATTTACAATCACAATGGGTTTCTTTACACAATAGTAATTTACTATTATAAGCATCTTTAATATATTTAAATGTGACATTTAAATTTCGATCAAAGAAAAAGAAGTAAAAGAAAGTTGCATTAGAAGGAAAAAAATTTAAATGGATAATCATAAAAAAAAAAGGTAAACTACTTTTCTGACTTTTATATTTAAAAAAAAACTAAAATATTATCAAGTTCAAAGTATGGCCCTACATTGCATGGGTTTCCATACTGATAGTAAAATAGATATTCAATATTATTTTAATTATAAATTTGTTTTCAAATTTAACTTATTTAAAGCAAAAAATGTGTAAAGTGAAAAATTAAAGTTACATTCATAACCAATTTAAACAGGTCATACATAAAAATACCTTAATTCTATCTAATGACAAATAAAGTCTCATTTTATCATTTTACATATCTCTTTCACTTTTTTATAAATATATAAATTTGATTAATTATTTTGTGTACTATTAGCATTAAAAATAATAGTCAAAGAATAAAAAATATTGTTTCCATTAAAAAAATTATTTTTAATATTTTACCCATACATCTTTATCATTATTTTCTATAAATGTTTATAACAAAAAATATTTATTAAATACAATAAACTATTACTGTTATTCTTCATATGAAACATAAGTAGAAAGCATCAAAGAAATACTCTCATTTAATATTCAAGATTTTAAATTCCTGTTATGATTTGTCAAGACTTATATTCAATACCTTTAATTAATTAAAGATAAAATACCTTCAACAAATTTAAAATAATAGTGAATTTGCTAATAAGTTGACTGAAAAAAAAGTAAAAAATTAAATGAAAAATATTAAAAATTGATTATTAATTTATGTCTTTTTAATAAAAAAAATTATTATTAATTTTTTAATTAATCTTCAGAAACCCAAGTAAAATATTACTGTTAACAATAATATAAACTTTTATTTATAATTATTATATCTTTATTTATTTAAAAATATTTATTTACTATTAATTTTAATCTTATAAAAATAAATATTTATTTTATGCAACCCAGGAAAGATACTAATTGTATTAATTTGATGATTATTTGTAGTTATGCGTTAACCACTTTGTTAATTTATTAGCAATATCAAATTTTGTAATGGATAAATATTTAAAGCATAAAACAATAAATATTTCAAATCTATCAAATATTTATATATATATATATTTAATACTTTTTTTCGAAGTCAAACTATATAAGTTGAAAATGTTAGAGAAGTTTCCAGTCAAAATTAGTTTTTCCTTTCCTTTCCTTTTCAAGCATTGAAAGATAAATTTGGTAAATTCTCAAGATTTGGCCGTCAGATCACCAAAAGAACATCATCACACATACACACACAAAAAAGTCAACGACATCTACAAACGCACACTGTCTGATAGAATGTTGAAAATACCTTGTCCGCACGTCCAAACACCCAACCCTCATTACTATTTAATCACGCTTTCAAACTCAATAATGCACACACTCACACACCCAGTCTCTGATTTCCTTGACACTGTTTTTCTTTCTCTTCGCCTTTCATTCCCTTTGTTTAACACTCCAATTTTTTGCCATGGAGTTCAAATATTGTGATGGTCAAAACCAAACGACACCATCACCAATGCCGCATTCTTTTTCTGCCGCCACCTATGTTTCTGAAAACCCATTACAAGGTAACATATTCTTTTCTTCACATTCCATTCAACTTTCAAGAGATCCATTTGTTTTGCTATTTAAGAAAACAAAGGTTTTCTAACATCAATTTATTTTTAGGGTATGATTTTGCTCCAAGTAGTTTTCTTAGCAATGTTATGGCGCCCAGAGTTTTCCCAATGCAAGTGCCGATCAATGTCGAGGAAGGAGCGCTCCAAAGAGAAATGGAGAAAGAGAAATTACGACGAGAGCTGGAGAAAGAGGAAATAAGGAGAGAGATCTTGGCCAACGAGATGGCCTTGGCACGACGACAAGAGCTGGAAGAGGAAGTGAGGAGGGAAATGACAGTGGAGAGAGCATTGAGAATCCTAATGCAAAGACCAGAAGGGATCTCGTTTCAACAACGAATTTCGATGCCTTTGAACAACCGGCCAGTTAATCACAGGAACGTATTTGGTGGGCCACAGCCCCAGTTACCCTTCCAAGTTGAAATTAGACAACAATCACATACTAATAATACTAACACAAACAAGGATAATGTGATCATACTGGTTAGTGTATAATGTTAGGTTTAACTTACTCTTTTTTTTTTCTCTATCTCTATCTCTCTCTTCAATTCTACTATTTATTTTTTCCTGATTCTTCTTTATTGGCCTTTGAATAGTGAAAAACTTTTCTCCTTTTCCTTATTGATTAAAAAATGTCACCCTGAAGTGGCTGAATTGCCTACAATCACTTATTCACTTTTGACATAGTTAATTCTCCAGTCATTATATGGTGGCTGAATATTTTTATTATATATTAAGAATTTTGTAAAATTTAAAAAATAAAGCTTCTTCCTTTGCTTAAAGCTTTATTTACGAAATTGTTAACTTTTGCAAAATTCTTAAAATATAAGTAAAATTGTGAGTGATGCAAGCAATCCAAGTCCAAAGTTGATAATTAGTTCAAAATTGTAATGTGTTGAAAGTTGCAAAGAGAGAAAAATTATTCCTATTACAATTGACTAAATGACTAAAATGTGATACATAGTTATCTCTTAAGAGTTAGAAGTGGGAAGAGAAGTGTAATTTGATCATATCTCAAGTAAGAAAAGTGTAAGGATTTGCTTGATTGTGTTTTTATTTTTTAAAAAGGATTTTATAAAATAATTTTGAAGATCTGTTTTCCATGACAAAAATAAGGGAAAAACAAACCTGTTTTGAAAGTATTAATTCAAAAACAATTTTGGTGATGAGAAAGTAAACAAATGTATTTGGTAAATTTATTTGAACAATATACTTTTTATTTCCTTGTTTGCATTTTCCCTCGTTGTCATAATTAAAAAAGGAAAAATAAAATAGCAACGACTCCATTTTGAGTTTACTTTAAAAGGGACTTTAATATGTAAGAAATCCATCTTGGGTAAGGCTCCAGGTTTTGAAGAATAAATGGATAGTAGAGGATTAGAGTCCAATTCTGTTAATAACATAATAAAAGCATATTTCGATAATTTTTCAATAAATATTTATAAGAGAAAAAAAAAAAGAAAACAAAATGAATTATTATTCTTGTTATTTGTTTGGCTAACCACTATTCAACAATACATTTTCTTCATAGTATACTTGCATTATTATAACTTTATTTCCAATGGAACCATGTTGTGTGATCATAATATGTATATCTTATTCATACATCCTAAATAGAAGATGGAGTCAATAAATATTATTCTCTTTATCCAATTGTAGGATATTGATCATTATGGTGCAAAGCGTAAAGCAGTGATCCCTCCTACAGTTGATGACAATGAGCATTCTCCTTGTAATTTGCAAAAGAAACCTAAGCTAGGGTGGAGTTGTGGTCAAGTTACTACCACAAGTGAGAAAGGGCTAAATGATCATCTTTAGGGGAAGAAGCAACAGGCTAAGGAAGCATCCTAGAGAACACAAAAAATAGGTAAGGAGACCAAAACATCATTATCATTAAAGAAAAGTAAAAAGTGTGTGAAATCTAATGAAGAAGTTAAATTTTTACCATGAATTCAGGTTTGGGCTCAAGATCAAATCGTTAGACACTTTAAGTTGGCAAAAAGCTAGTTATGTCTGGAGGAGCGACTGCCTAGGGACCAAGGCTAAAGGGGGCCCAAAAAGTTTTTTTTTTTTTTTTTTTAAAAAGTCTATGGTTATGTAGTATTTTTTTTCTATATTATTTTATGTTATTTTTATAAATAGATTAAAATTGTTGTCTCATTTTATGTCTCTTTTTTTTATCCAAAATTAAAACATGACATGTTGAATAAAAAGTATCAATTTCTTGGTTATTAGTGTTTTCTGATGTGTTCCATTCATAAATTCATGTTGAATAAATTTTCAGTTCACTTTGGCATATCAATATGTAATAAATTTATGATAATAGACTTAAATGTTTGCTTTTTTTTTTTTTTTAAAGAAGATAAAAAACACAAACCAAAACTCAAATTGTAAAGAAATTAGTACTAAAAGTTAGTATATTAATAAAGAAAAAAATTATAAGTAAGCTTTAATATGAATGCTGATATTTTCTCAATTATAAATGATGGCAATAGAGTTAGAACATTTTCTTTGAGGGGGCCAAATATAAAATTTAAATTAAATTATATTTTAATTAACATATTAAATTTAACCAACAACTAGAAAAATTATAATAATTGATCATATATCACGAAAACCATAATCATATAATTTAAACAAAAGATATAAGATTATAATGTTGTAGTAGAAGGAAAGAGATTTAGTTTTTAAAATTCATTATACAAATTCTAATGATAGAAAATATATATTATATTTAAATATCATATTTGAAGTTTTAAAATCAAAATTGACCCTAAAATTTTGTCAAGGCAAAATTTAATTTTTAACGAGATAAATAATAATAAGAATACTACATTCTCTACTCCAAACAATGAAATAATATTCTTTTAATTCCTTTTTTTTATTAAGAAACATTTATAGTGATAATTTATTTCATTAATTTTGTTATATTTAAAAATACTTTAATTTAATCTAATGATGAAAAAATTCTCCGTTTCTCATTTTACATAACTGTTATTAAACTCGATTCAGACCAGAGACCGGTCCTATAATTGATTCAAGTTTAATATTCAATCGGACTTGTATTCGATATAGTATACCTGCAACACCTGTTTCCTTGTACTTGTACGTTGCTCCTTTCACATGGCTAACACACACACACACCTCTACCGGATCAGTCACCGGTTCGAGTTTTATAACTTTGACACACACCATACACACACACACACCCCTCTACCAGATCAATCACTGGTTCGAGTTTTATAACATTGACACACACCTCTATCGGATCAATCACTAGTTCGAGTTTTATAACATTAACACACCTCTTCCGGATCAATCACCGGTTTGAGTTTTTATATATCTCTTTATCTTATATAAATATTTAAATTTTATTAATAATTTTGTTTATTGTTATCTTTAAAAATAATGGTAAAAGATTGAAATTATTTTTTCATTAAAAATTAAATTTGGTATTGTACCAATATCCTAATCATTATTTTTAATAAATATTTTTTAAATATTTTGTAAATATAATAAACTGTTAATAATATTCTTGTTATGAAACATATAAAAAAAACATTAATGTTGTCATTTAATAGTCAAGCAATTGAATTTCTTATTTAGTGTCATATATTTGTTAATATTTATATTCAATATTATGCACTAAATATTTCTAATTAATTAAAATAAAATACATTTAATTAATTAGAAATAATAAAGAAGTTGCCAATAAGTTGATTGTGTAAAAAGTAAAAAAAAAGGGAAAAATGTTAAAAATTGTTAATTAAATTAATTGTGTTAAATAAAATATTTCATTATTTACTCTTTAAGAAATAAAATATACCATAAAACAATTTTTTAATGACAATAAAAATTAAATAAAAACTATTTATAAAAATTATTTTGGTGATAATAAAGTAAAGAAAAATAAAAATAATAAAACATTACAAAATTTATTTTTAAAATTTAAAAATATAATTTTATTGATAAAATATTTTAGTGATAATTTAATTCATTATTTTTTTCTTTTTAGTGTTTGTCTCTAGTCTTTTCCCCATGATTTTGACATTAAATTAGTAATTTTTCTATACCTTTTTTATACTGAGTAAATTTTCTATATACATCATGAATATATTTATAAAATATAAAAAGGGTTTTAACACAATAATATTGATTTGATATTTTTTTTATTTTCAAAATTTTTGTTTTTTTATTAATAGATAATTATAGTTATGATAATTTAAGTACCATTTATTTATATAAAATTATTTCTATTTTTAAAATTTTTAAATTATATGATCAAATATCTTACTTATTGCATGTGTATTTAAAAAAACCTTAAAAGAAAAATTTAAATAATAAAAATTTTGTTAATTGAGATAAGAATTAAAGTATAAGTAAAAAAAAACTGACTATTTTATTTTGGAAAATATTAAAATGATTGAATTAATGCAAACATTTAATTACAATTTTAACACATTATTTTTATTTTTCAATTAGCTTCTATTTTTATTTCACTTTTAAATTTAAATCAAATTGTCAAGTACGTGTGTATTATTTGGGTATTTATTTAAATTCAAAAAATAAGTCAGAAAAATTTATGAGTAAAATATAGTTGGTAAAAATATATAATTGTTTTTTTTTACGCAAATATATATAATTGTTTTAATAATCCTTTTATGTTTTTAGAGTATTATTAATTGATTATCATATGATGTAAAAATCTAGAATCACGTGAAATTTGTATCATAAATACCTTGAATTTTAAATAAAAACTAAATTAATTATGCCTTCAATTCTATGCCTAAATTTGGGGCTTGAGATTTTTTTAGCTTTTTGAATATTTCAACACTAGGGTCAAGCCGCAAATTAAATATGAATAAGTAAGGATTATTTGCATAGATTCCAAAATGAGGTTATTAGAATGATATTCACTTAAAAGTAAGTAGCTTACGTAAAAATGAAATATAATGGTGCAATGGTAACTTTTGGCCAAAATGAAACAAAAAGATAAAGCCAATCAAACCTGTCTCATATTTCTATTCTACTATTATTTTTTAGTTTTTATGTTATATATTTTTTATAATATTATTTTTAAATATTTATTTTAAACTTAAATTTAAATTTGATAATATATTGAAATTAAATTGGATTACATTTTATTTTCAATTATGATTGAGTAGAAATACCTAAATTAAAAATTAGATTGGATTACATTTTATTTTCAAATTAAATCAACATAATCACTATTATTTTCTCCACTCAAAATTAGTGTTTAAAATTAAATTTTAAGCAAATAATTTTTCATTTATTTATTATCTTCTCACTTAAATAAATTATTCATGATTTTCTTCTATCATGACAAATTTTAATTTTTTTTATACATTGATATTTATATGCCGATATATTAAAATAATAATTATATATAAAGTATAACATAGAGATGAATTTTATTTTTATTTATAAAAGCAAGTAGAAAATTTTCACTTAATTCACGGGGATGAATAATTTTTTTGAAGTCACATTAATATTTAAATTATTATGGTGAAATTATATTTTTTTTATTAAAGTGTAAAAAGAAAAATATAACAAATTATATTACATACAATATAAAATTCAAATAAAAATTTTAAACATTATGTTTATCCCGTGCAATGCACTGGTCAAAATCTAGTTCACTTAAAAGTAAGTAGCTTACATAAAAAAAAAGTGGCTTACGATTATTGGTATTCATGATCACAATGGGTTTCATTACACAAATGTAACTTACTATTATAAGTACCTTTAATATATTTAAATGTGACATTTGAATTTCGATCTAGAAAAATAAGTAAAAGAAAGTTGCATTAGAAGGAAAAATATTTAAAAGTATAATCATAAAAAAACGTAAACTACTTTTCTCACTTTTATATTAAATTAGAAAATTAAGTAAAATATTATCAAGTTGAAAGTATGACCCTGCATTGCATGGGTTTCCATACTGATAGTAAAATAGATTTTCAAGATTATTTTAATTATAATTTGTTTTCAAATTTAACTTATTTAAAGTAAAAAATGTGTAAATTGAAGAATTAAAGTTACATTCAAAATCAATTTAAACAAGTTATATTTAAAAATACCTTAATTCAATCTAATGACGAATAAAGTCTAACTTTCTCATTTTATATATCTCTTTCACTTTTATAAATATATAAATTTTATTAATGATTTTGTGTACTATTATCTTTAAAAATAATAGTCAAAGAATAAAAAATATTTTTTCATTAAAAACATTATATTTAATATTTTACCCGTACATCTTTATCTTTATTTTCAATAAATATTTTTTTATAAAAATATTTATCAAATATGATAAACTATTAATATTATTCTTCATATGAAACATAAGAAAAAAGCATTAAATAAATACCATCATTTAATATTCAAGATTTTAAATTCCTCTTTTGATTTGTCAATATTTATATTCAATACCTTTAATTAATTAAAGACAATATACCTTTAATAAATTAAAAAATAATTATATATTTACTAATAAGTTGACTGAATAAAAAGTAAAAACATAAATGAAAAATATTAAAAATTGAATAATTAATTTATGTCTTTTTAATAAAAAAAATTATTGTTAATTTTTTTAATTAATCTTCAAAGACCCAAGTAAAATATTATTTTAAACTATAATATAAACTTTTATTTTTAACTATAATTTAATTTATTTATTTAAAAATATTTATTTATTATAAATTTTAATATTATAAAAATAATATTTATTTTATGCAACCCAGGCAAAATACTAAATATATTTTTTATCCATAGGAATCGAACACGGTACCGGGGGGTTTATAATAACTCACGCACCCTGCTCAACTAACTGAGCTAGATCCCCTCAGTACTAATTATATTAATTTGATGATTATTTATAGTAATTCGTTAACCACTATGCTAATTTCTTAGTAATATCAAATGTTTGTAATTGATAAATATTTAAAGCTTAAAACAATAAATATTTCAAATCTATTAAATATTTATTTACATTTAATACTTTTTTTCCAAGTCAAACTATATTTGTTGCAAAAGTGAGAGAAGTTTCCAGCCAAAATACTGTTTAATTTTCTTCCCTTTTCAAGAAATGAAAGATAAATTTGGTAAACTCTCAAAATTTGATCATCACATGACTAAAAGAACATCATCACACACACACACACACACAAAAGTCAAAGACATCTACCAACACACACCGTCTGATAGAATGTTGAAAACACCTTGTCCGCACGTGCAAACACCCAACCCTCATTGCTATTTATTCACTCTTTCAAACTCAACAATACACACACTCACACACATCGTCTCTGATTTCCTTGACACTATTTTTCTTTCTCTTCGCCTTTCATTCCCTTTGTTTAATACTCCAATTTTTTGCCATGGAGTTCCAATATTGTGATGGCCAAAACCAAACGACACCATCACCAATCCCATTACAAGGTAACGCACTCTTTTCTTCACATTCCTTTCAACTTTCAAGAGATCCATTAGTTTTTCTATTTAAGAAAACAAAGCTTTTCTAACATCAATTCATTTTTAGGGTATGAGTTTGCGCCAAGTAGTTTTCTTGGCAATGTTTCGACGTCTAGAGTTTTCCCAACACCAATGTCGATGAATGTCGAGGAAGAAGCGCTCCAGCGAGAAATGGATAACGAACAAATACGACGAGAGCTAGAGAGAGAGCAAATAAGGAGAGAGATAATGGCCAACGAGATGGCTTTGGTACGTCGACGAGAACTAGAGGAGGAAGTGAGGAGAGAAATGGCAGCGGAGAGAGCATTGGGAATCCTAATGCAAAGACCAGAAGGGATATCGTTTCGACAACGAGTTTCAAAGCCTTTGAACAACCGGCCAGTTAATCATAGGAACGTATTTGGTGGGCCACAACCCCAGTTACCCTTCCAAATTGAAATCAGACAGCAGTCACATACTAATAATACTAATACAAACAAGGATAATGTGATCAGACTAGTGAGTGTATAATGTTATGTTTAATTTACTCTTCATTTCTCTCTCTGTCTCTCTCTTCAATTTTATTATTTATTTTTTCCTACTTCTTCTTTATTGGCCTTTGGATTGTTAAAAGCTTTTTTCTTTTTTGTTATTGATTGAAAAATGTCACCTTCAATAGTGGTTGAATTGCTTACAATCACTTATTCACTTTTGACATAGTTAATTATCTAGTCATGATATAGTGGCTGAATTTTTTATTATATATTAAGAATTTTGTAAAAGTTAAAAAATAAAGCTTCATCCTTTGCTTAAAACTTTATTTACTAAATTGTTAACTTTTACAAAATTCTTAAAATATAAGTAAAATTGTGAGTGATGCAAGCAATCCAAGTCCAAAGTTGATAATGAGTTCAAAATTGTGAATTGTGTTGAAAGTTACAAAGAGAAAAATTAAACCTATTACAATGAACTAAATGACTAAAATGTGACACATAATAATCTCTTAGGAGTTAGGAGTGGGAAGGGTAGTGTAATTTGAACGTATCTCAAGGAAGCGAAGTGTAAGGATTTGCTTGATTGTGCTTTTATTTTGTTTAAAAGGATTTTATAAAATAATTTTGAAGATCTGTTATCCATGAAAAAAATTAGGAAAAAAAAACAGTTTTGAAAGTATTACTTCGAAAACAATTTTGGTGATGAGAAAGTGTAGAAAAATGTATATGGTAAATTTATTTTAAGAATATATTTTCTTATTTTCTTGTTTGTATTTTTCCTTGTTTTTGTAATTAAAAAAGTTAAAATAAAATAGAAATAGCTCCATTTTGAGATTACTTTAAAAAGAGACTTTAATATGTAAGTAATTCATCCTATATAAGGCTCCAGGTTTTGAAGAATAATTGGATAGTAGAGGATTAGAGTCCAATTCTGTTAATAACAAATAAAAGTATATTTGGATAAATTTTTCAATAAATATTTATAAGAGAGAAAAAAATAAGAAAATAAATGAATTATTATTCATGTTATTTCTTTGGCTAACCACTATTGAACAATATATTTTCTTCACGGTATACTTGCATTATTATAACTTTCTTGCCAATGGAACCATGTTGTGCGATCACAATATGTATATCTTATTCATACATCCTATATAGAAGATGGAGTCAATAAATGTTATTCTCTTTATCCAATTGCAGGATATTGATCATTATGGTGCAAAGCGTAAAGCAGAGATCCCTCCTACAGTTGATGACAATGAGCTTTCTCCTTGTAATTTGCAAAAGAAACCCAAGCAAGGGTGGAGTTGTGCATTATGTCAAGTTACCACCACAAGTGAGAAAGGTCTACATGATCATCTTCAAGGGAAAAAGCACAAGGCTAAGGAAGCATCACTGAGAACACAAAAAATAGGTAAGGAGACCAAAACATCATTATCATTAAAGAAAAGTAAAAAGTGTGTGAAATCTAATGAAGTTGTTAAATTGTTACCATGAATTCAGGGTTGGACTCAAGACCAGATCATTAGGCACTTTAAGTTGGCACAAAGTTGAGCTATGTCTAGAGGAGCGATTGCCCTGGGACCAGAGCTAGAGGGGGCCCAAAATGTTTTAAAAAAAAATCTATGGTTATGTAGTATTTTTCTATAATATTTTAGGTTATTTTTCTAAATAGATTAAAAATGTTGTTTCATTTTATGTCTCTTTTTTTTTATCCAAATTAAAATGTGACATGTGAATAAAAAGTATCAATTTCTTGGTTATTAGTTTTTTCTTATGTGTTACATTCATAAATTCACATTGAATGAATTTTCAGCTCATTGTGGCATATCAACATGTAATGAATCTATGATAATAGACTTAATGTAACACCCCTTGTTACTATTAAAGATTTTCTTATTAATTTTGAAATTTGTGAAGTAATTTGATATCCAATTATTGAAAATAACCTTTAAAATATGGGGAAATTTGTTTTTCCTTTAAAATGTTATTACTTCAAATTCCAAACAACGATAATCCATAATAACTTATGATCATATTAAAATCCCTTTTAATGAAATATCGATTTTAATAAATCAAACTCATTTTACAAGACATTAGCTCCACTGTAAATCATGAAACATAACAAAATCTTTCTTAATTAAGAACATCCTTAGATCCATCTTTATACTATTCTATTACACAAGATATACTTATGCATTTACATTCTTGGAATTTAACACATTATACATTTGAGTCACATATAAGGAATTGATACATCACAATATTAAAACTTAATCTACCCTCTTTTTTACAAGAAAAAGACTAAGACTCAGAGTAGTGACTCAATGAAAATCCAAAAAACCCAATTAATCCATGAAGCATCCTAGAAGGATCTCTTCTAAATTCTCTTAAAACGTCCGCCCATGTGAACAACGCTAGTTGTAGCTTTTCCATTCCATCTTAGTGTCTTGCATAGGATCACTCATCTAGATCTAAAAAATAAAGGCTTATGGAGTGAGTCTCCTTCCTCCTCTAAATCAACAATCAAACGACCTTCTGGTCACAAACAGTCATAAACACACAAACATCAACCACCTCGATATGGTACTCTCATGGGTTTTACTCGTAACCCTAACACATCCCAGATCAGTCCTTAACCCATCACACATCGGGCCCGCTACCACTTGAACTCCCATAACTCAGTGGGCTTACTTAATTTAAGCTGGATGACTATTAGGAGTACACCCTTTGCCACGGTACAATGGCAGGGCTCTCACTAACACGGTTATGTCTTGCATTTGTTGGGATTGCCAAGTTGGCTCTGTGAACTCCTGCCACAACTCAATGCCACACCTCCAAGAAATAGCAAGTCAATGATCCATTCCCCAGTTACCACTCTGTGTTCATCCAATCCCTGAGGACTGACTCTTCAATGACTCTCCCCATCGGAATCGTCCTTTACAAGTCTGTGTGGGGTTTCTCTGTCAAAGGGTATTGAATGGTGGTCAATCAATAACATGACCTCATTTCACACGAGACCAATGTCTCCCACGAAGACCTACATCTTTCCCACTATCTCAAGTGGTCATTCCATTATGACCCCATCCCTCGCACAATAATCACATATCTCAGATGGAAAAAATCACTAGAAGCATTTGACATAAAGTATGTGAGCGATATGAGAGGGGGGGAAACACTGTTTGGGGAAACACTGTGAGGAACTCAAGAGCGAAGGTGTTAGGATCCATTTCATCTTTTTTTTTGGCTTAAACAACTTTTAGGTCCCTGATAAATGTCCAAATTTTTCTTTGAGTCCTTGATGAATTTTTTCGTTGTTTTGAGTCCCTGATATATGAAAAATTTTGTTTTGGGTCCCTGCTGTCAATTAAGTGATGATGTGACACCATCTCAACAGTTGATATATATTGGGAAGATCTATTCTAATGGTGACACGCCATCACTTAACTGATGGTAGGGACTCAAAACAAAAGTTTTGATATATCAGGCACTTAAAACAATGAAAAAATTTATTAGGGACCCAAAGCAAAATTTGGACATTTATCAGAGACCTAAAAGTTATTTACGCCTTTTTTTTTCACAATTTTCCCTAAAGACTTTGAACGTTTGGACCTGTGGAAGATTTTCAAGAGATGGGGTTGGGTCTGGGAAGTTTTTGTATCAAACAGAAGGGATAAAAGGGGGAAACGGTTTGGATTTGTCAGATTCCTCAATGTTACAAATGTAAGGTCTTTGGAACTACAACTGAATCAAACTTACATAGGCAATATGAAGTTGAAAGTTAACATTCCAAGGTTTGATCGAGGTACAACTGCTAGGAAAAAAGTATATGGAGACAGGGGACATAACGAACACAAGTGCTAGCAGAAGACATATGGAGGAAAAGGGTAAGGGTGTACAGGATGAACAACACAGGGATGACAGGAAGCAGCAGAAAGATAATAATGTTGAACCAGAAGGAAAGTACCTACAAGCTTTAAAAAGGGGAATTAATAATACAAATCAGAGGTGGAGGCCCAAAAGATATCAACAGTCACAAGCAACAAGCCAACAATGGATGGGTCAGGACATCATCATTGGAGAGGTAGACGATGAATGGCTAAAACAAAGCCTTGTGGGGAGGCTGTGTGATTTAATGATGTTCGACCGGCTGGATGAGGTATATATAGTGAATGGAAGGAATGATGTTAAGCTAAGATATCTTGCTGACGATATGGTGCTGATCACTGGGCTAAGCGAAAAGGATGCACAGAAGAAAATCCAAGAAGAAGATGAGAACTTTCTTTCAATATTTCACTCTGTTCAGAAGTGGGATAATAACATGAGTACAAGCAATAGGTTGACATGGATAAGGTGTTGGGGCATCCTTTTGCATATGTGGGGGGAAGAGTGTTATAGACAACTACTTGGCCCCCTTGGTGATTATGTCAAGATGGATCAGCAGATTGAAAGTAAACAGAGATTGGACTCTATTAGAGTACTCATGAAAGTATCATCGCTGGAACCTATAACAAGATACTCAAATGTAAGGTTCAATGGAGTTGTGCATCGGGTGAGAATCTCTGAGGAAACCATGGATTTTCGGAACACTTGCCATTGTAGACTATGGAAGTGGCAGGATTCGAGTGGAGAAGAATCTTCCTTGGAGAGTGACATCGGTATGGATCTTAAATAATCGGATTTGGAGTGTGGAGGCGATATTCAAGGACATGAAGACTACATTGGTGGAGGAGACGCTGGAGGTGGAGAACAACACGGAGATTTTTGGTGTACGATGATGGATCAACAATTGATTCTATACCCAGCGGATGTTGAGCCAAAGACAAGATAGAAAAGCAACGAAGGGGTAGGTGTTGCAGATACTAACACATTATTAGACTGTAACAATGAAAATGGGGAAAAAGGGGCAAGCCTTGGACAAGTAAAGTAGATCAGTAATCACCGAAGTAGAAGCTCTAGGGAAGCAGAGACAAAAAAAGGTGAGAGGAAGACTAAGATTAAAGCATTGGACTCGAGGAAAATAGAGGAGTTCAAAAACAAAGTGGTTGAGAACAACACAAATGTAGGGTCGCAGTCACAACCGTTGGAGGAAGCATGTGTAGATGGACAATTAATTGTGGAAGGGACAACTAGTAGGCTAGTTGGATTGATATACGAAGGAAAAGCCCACTCTTCGAAAGATTGGGAAATAGAACAACCCATAGCCCAAATTGGGTGTTTGAATATGAAGATGAGTTGTGTTATAACCAACAGCGATGCTGAGATTGGGACATCATGCAGTGGAACTCACGGGCCTACTCTTGGTTTGGGCCACACCAATAATGTTAACACATTGGACAAGGAGTTACAAGCACATGATACATCTAGATCAAATAGGGATGCCCAACACTGTAATATGGAGTCTGTAACACCATGAAAATTTCAATACAGTAAGTAAGAACGTGAGAGATTAATTAGAAATTAATGGGAATTTAATTGCTTGTTTTAAATAAGAAAAGAATATACTTGGAGTGATTAAATATAGTTATAATTAATTGAGTAAATAAGAAAAATGAAGGAAAATAAATAATATAAGTATTTCTTTATAATGGTCAAATAGGAAAAACAGTTATAAAATCAAAAGATATAACATTTTTGGTAATTAAAATCTATGTGATTAATTCAAAGAAAACAATTGCTTCTAATAAAAAGTCCTCTGTGAGTAACTCACTGGAATTAATTCTCTGCAAATAATTCTCGGTAGTTACTTTCATGTGTATTTGTCTGTGAGTGATTATCTGTTATGCCTGCTAGTAATTAATTGAACTATGATTAATTACTACTAGTAAATATTTAATATATCTATTGCTATGTATTAATAAATTAATTGATTTCAAATTGGTTTTAATTATTTTAATTATTTTAAATTGTGAAACTTACCTGTCAAGTTATTGCTTATAAAATTCATCTGTGAGCAATTCCTCTACAGAGAGAATTTTATAAGAGTTATTAAAAAGTTTTCATTTCATAAAGATTTATAAAATTAAATAGATATTTATCTGTTTGAAATATCTGAGAAAAAGAATATGAATTCATCTGCTTGTAGAAAAATTGTCTGTGATAAATCATAAAATTGTGTCTGTGTTGTTAGAAATTTAATTGATTGCAAAAACTGTTTCGAACTGTTTTAAAATCTGGGACTTGCAAGATAAGGAATCTTTCGTAAAATTCATCTGTGAGTGATTACTCTACAGAGAAACTTTAGGAAAGTTATTTAAAAAGTTTTTCAATGATAAAGAATTATTAAAATAAAGAATTATTCTTGCAAACCCCTCCCTTACACATTCAAAACTGACGGCCACTCACATTCATTTTCACTAAACACCACTCAAATAAAAACTCACCTAACACTCACTCAAATCACTCACTTCAATTCAGCCTAACACTCTGCCAGGAGATTCAAAAATTAAGCTCCTCCATCTCTCTTCTTTCTTTTCCTGGCTGAGACTCACTCCCTCCCTCACCAACACCAATTTTCAGTTCTTCTTCCTCTTGCATGTCATAGTTTGAGTGCCCAAAAGCCAACACTCATTTGGAGGAAAACAACTAGCTTCTTGTCCTCTTTCCAGCGAGATCATCATCAAGTAAGGGGGCTCTTTGATGGATTCAAAGTGGCTGGAGGTGGAGGATCTAGCCACTCTCACCCAAAATGCCTCCCATGTTGATGAATGTGTGAAATATGTGATTGCATGTGTGTGATTGGATTTGTATTTTGAAATTCCCTCTTGGCAGTGGCTTGCAACTGTGTCAAAACCTTCTCCTCATCTTCTTTTTCTAAAAATCATGGTCTGGCTCCAATGCAAAGGAGACCATGCCCAAATTTTGTTAAAACTCATGCATTTTCAAAATTAGAAAAATTGTGTTGGCAGTGGCTGTCTCATTGTAGAAGCCCTGGACAGTGTTTATGTTTTTGTGCATAAGTTTTTATCTAGCAGTTAGATTTTGGTGAAAATTATCCCCAGTTGAAGTAGACTCAAAATGCACAAACTTTGCTTTTGAGATCATTGCGAGATAACCTAAAATGAAGGTTCATCCATGACAAGCAATGGGACCATTTTACTTGTGGAATCTGGTTCGGGCAGTGGCTGTTTCACGTAGAAGCCCTGGATAGTGTTTACATTTTTTTTTGCATAACTTTTGATCTAGCCGTTGGATTTTGATGAAACTTGTTCTCAGTTAAATAAGACTCAAAATAAACCAACTTTCCTTTTGAGACCATTGCGATATAACCTCAAATGAAGGTTCATCCGTGACATGCAATGGGACTATTCTGCTTGTGAAAATTGGTTCGGGCAATGTTCAGTTTTGACCATTTTAAACCAAATTAATGATCATTTTTGAAATATAATTTTTTTTTTCTCAAAACTAGACAAGCAGAGCTTTAAAATTATATAAGTTTAGAAAATTTTCATCCATAATTGCTAATTTAACTAATTTAGTTTAGACATAACTCATGCATGGATCCCAAAATTCAAACCTGATACATAGGTCTTAGAAAAGAAATTATTGGGAAAAATTTAGGAGGAATTAGGATTCAAGTTTTCCTTTTTCTGAAAGATATGAATGTTAGCTTTTTACCATAAAAATTTGAGTTAAAATCTCATTTGGGAAGGTTGAGAAAATTACACATCTTTGAGGTATGCTCACTGTGAGGTGCATACCAACCTGCGAACTTCTAGGAATTTTCATAATTTTTGTAGATTTAATATGAGAGTGTGGGTTACCGTTTTGAAAAATATGTTTTAAGGACTTTAATTTGATATAAGAATTTCACCAAAAAAAAATCGTTTCTTAAATTAATTTTGGACAGAGATTGGGTGCTGCAAGAGAGGGGTTCTATTTTTAAAAATTACCTTGATATGTGATATTTGAATTATGATATATTTGAATGTGCAAATTAATTATAAATGTGTGCATGCAAAGCAGTGGGTAAATTTGACCCTTGCCTTAAATGATTGTAAGACCCTTGGAATGTGAACCTAGGGCATCTCTGTGCATGTGATTGTGCGTTTTGAAACGCTTTGTGGTACAGTCACGTGGACTGTAGTGTGAATTGAAATTCTCTGTGATTTCTGTGATATGTGAGCATAAGACTTGAACACGAGTGCTTATGTGGATTAGGACACTGTCCTAGTAACCCGGGAAAATTTTACCGTCGATAATAGAATAAATTCCCAACAACGAGAACAACTAATTTAGACTTAGGAATTTATTTATTTTATAAGCTTAATAAATAAACTCTTTAATTTGAGCTTTGGACTTCGATAAATATTCTAGGACCTTTGCGTGGAGGAATCGTCGGTAAGTTACTAATTAATAAAATTTTGAATTTGAGAGGGTAAGGCAAGAATAAAATTTAATAAGATTTTGTGATGCGCATTGTGAAAGTGCGCTTTTCGAGAGTCGTGCAACGGAGACGTGTGTGTACGGCGGAGCAATGGAATTGCGAAGAGAGTCGCGTGGGACATTTCCGACTATGAAAGAAAGTTGTTAGAGTTGAAAGCGTTGATCGAATGGCATGTTCACCTGTGAGGTGATAGAGATGATGGTCTCATATTTTGTTTGGAGCCGATAAGGGTCTCGGCTTGGCGTCAATTCATCCCGTCTTTGTACCATGGGCAGCAGAAACCCACGGCAACGAGTATGGATAAAGCTCTGTGAGAGAGTGTTTGAGGAGTCAATCCTCAGAGTATGAATGACCACAGATTGGTACCTAGGAGATGGTCGTGAGGCATTGTTGACCATGGAGGGTAAGCGCTGAGTTGTGACATTTTGTTCACATAGCCGACTTGGCAACCCTGACATAACCACGAGACATTCTTTGGTTGGTGAGAGCCCACCTTGTACCACGGTGAGGGTGTACTCCTAACAGTCATTCTACTCAAAAGAACGTAAGACTACTGAGTTCCGGGGAGTTCCAGTGGCAGCTGGCCAGTGTGTTACAGTTTACAGATAAAAGTCATGGAAACGAGTAGGTTCCGAGTGTGAACGTTAGAGAACCACCTCGCAGTGGTTAGCAGGATTGTGTGTGACTTTTAAAGTCATTTTTGTGTGATTTGCTTGATGAAGCGAAGAGTTCACCCTTACATTTTTTTTTTAGGAGCCGATGGCAGTACCTGTGGAGATCACAAGGGGGCAATCCTCATCAGTTTTGTCGCTCTCGTTATCATGCGTCTCTTCGGAGTGTCTTTGAAGAGTTCATCGATACCCGCTACTGTTCCTGATGCCACACCATTCGAGGAGTTCACGATTGGACCGACACTTCCCACCTTTCGCCGAACCCCTCTTACATCAAAGAATTGGAGACGTAATTGGGTGAGAGTCAGTCAGGGGGATCCGCCGCTAGTCGTGAACTTAGGGGACAGTGAGTCAAGGTTTTTACGAAGGAATTGGAGAACTTTAAGGAAGATTCTGTGAAGGATCCCATGGACGACGACCACTAGATTTCTTCTCAGGGATCTTGTCAAAGATCCCCCGCTATCCTATTTCTTTGGATTAGTCTAACATGCAGGGTTGGGTTTAGAGATGACTGCTATGAGACTAGTTTTTTCCCTTTTATGCATTTGTATATGGGTAGACCTAGGTTTGATTTTACTATGTATATTCAGTTTTCATATTCCATTACCCTATGTATTTGGTATATACCTTGAGCAATGTGTATATGTATATATGTTACTATTGCTCCGGAAAACATTTTGATGTATGAAATTCTCCATTTTATGCATATGTGTATACTTGATAACCAACCAAATTATCTCGTGTTCTTTATTTTATTAATTCGAAATTAAGTGCCCATTTATGTTTGAAATGACATTGAAATTAGTTTCTTGCGAACGTAAATAACCCGTTTTAATTACTAAGTGGAACACAACTTTCGAACCCAAAATTTACATAGAACTTTTTTTTAACAATTTGGCAAAATTCCAACTTACCTTTTTACAATTACATTTGATTTGCGAAATTAAACAAACTTTGGCGCTTTGTAAAATGAATAAATAAATAATCTCTTCTCTCTTTTACGAGAATTAAATAAAGTAACACTCCTATGAAATTAAAATGAGTTTAAAATGCAAAAACATGCAAACCCGGATTTAGGGTGTTACAGAGGCTTCACAGAGATTAGAACTCGTTAAATCTATAACTTGTGGGAAAAAGAAAATTGGGCAGAAGCATTCTTAAAATACTTTTGAAGAAAATAGGCCTTAACAATAGCACCTACAGATGGGTACGAAGGGGTGGTTCGTGGCCCACTAACTCATCAACTGCAAACGGAATGCTCTTCATCCCAGTCCAAAAGCCACGACAAAGGTAACAACGAAGTCAGGTTTGAAAGCCAATCTTTGAGTAATATACTGTCAGATAGCAATATCCTAAATTGTAATAGGATATTTTGGCTGAGGAGTGATCTAGTGGAATCCCAAAAATTATGAGAGTTAGGAAAGGCAATGGGAGTTTCCTTTACAGGAAAAGAGGAGGAGATCATTACAAGATTGGTTGCCATGGAAGACAGAGATAGAAAGGCCTCTGACCAGATGGAGGCAGGTCAACAAGTAGGGAACCAAGCAGTTCAATCATGAAGCTATTATCATACAATGTCAGGGGGCTGGGTGGGTGAATAAAATGGAAATTCATTAGGAAGTTGGTGATAACGGAGGACATTGAATTCTTGTGTATACATGATACAAAATTAGAAGAAGTAAACATTAATACATGGGCAACTCTATGGGGGGATATGAACATTGATTTCTTTTGTAGCCCGGCAGTTAATTCAGCAGGATGGTTACTATGCATTTGGGACAAATATGCTATGGTGGTAACAAATATGTTTGCTGGTTTCGGATTCATCCTGGTGGAAGACTTTTCAAAGGTTGGTGAGTGTGACATCACTATTGTGAATGTTTATTCCCCATGCGATTTGTGCCAAAAGAGAAGATCATAGGAGGAATTAATTGACAAGAACAACAACAACAGTAATGAAATTTGGTGTGTAGTAGGTGATTTTAACAATGTTAGAAAAGAGAATGAAAGAAAAGGTAGTGGACATGGTCATGGTGGAGCGGGAGAAAGAAGGGAGTTCAATCAATTTATACACGAGATGGGGTTAGAGGACATCCTTATGAGTGGGAGAAAGTTTACTTGGTGTAGGCCAAATGGTAGGGCTATGAGCAGAATTGATAGAATTATGGTCAATAGAGAGTGGCTCACCATATGGCCAAGGTTGTCACAATATATCCGGAAAGAAATATCTTAGATCATTGCCCTTTGGTGTTGAAGATCTCATAATTGATTGGGGGCCTAAACCATTCCGAGTACTAAATTGTTGGTTTGAAGATCCAAAATTTGAAAACTTTGTGGAGGAGGCTTGGAGTAGGCAACAAGTACAAGGGTGGGGTGCATTTGTCTTGAAAGAGAAATTTAAAGGGATGAAGAAGGGATTGAAGGTATGGAATCTTGAGCATTTTGGGAATTTGGAGACCAAACACAAAGATATTCAAAGAGAGATGAACGAACCTGAAGAGAAAGCGGAAGTTGCCAACCTATCCGACGGGGAGATCAAGAGGAAGTGGGAATTACAAGAGCAATTCTAGAAGGTTGCTAGGTGGAGTGAATCATTATTGAAGCAAAAATTAAGATTGAAATGGAACTTGGAAGGTGATTGTAATTCCAAATATTTCCATAACGTGGTAAATTGGAGGAGGAAGAAGAATTCACTTCGTGGGATTGAGGTAGATGGGTGTTGGATTGATGAACCAAATAGTGTCAAGGAAGAAGCAAGGAGTTTTTTTGAGAAAAATTTTTGTGAAGAGGTGTGGGGGAGACCAAAACTTGACGGGGTTTCTTTTAAACAAATTTCGGAGGAAAATAATTCATTGTTGTTAGCTCACTTTGAAGAAGTTGAAATCAAAGAGGCGGTGTAGGATTGTGATAGCAACAAGTGTCTGGGGCCAGATGGTTTGAATTTTAAATTCATCAAGAAATTTTGGGGGTTGATGAAAAATGATGTCCAGAGATTTCTAGTTGAATTCCATCAAAATGGAGTGCTACCAAAGGCTAGTAATGCTTCTTTCATTACCCTTGTCCCAAAGGTTGTTGAGCCTCAAATCTTGGTGAATATAGACCGATCTTACTTGTGGATGCATGTATAAAATCCTTGCCAAAATCTTGGCAAATAGATTGGAAAAGGTACTTCATGAAGTGATCGATTATAGGCAAAGTACTTTCTTGAGTGGTAGAAACTTGATGCATAGTGGGGTTGTGGCTAATGAGGTGATTGATGAAGCAAAAAGAAAAAAGAAGAGATGCATTATCTTTAAGGTGGACTATGAAAACGCATATGATTCCGTTTGTTAGGAATTTGTGCTATATATGCTCCAGAGATTAGGCTTTAAAGAGAAATGAATTTCTTGGATAAAGGGATGCTTAATCACAAATACGGTTTCCGTCTTGGTAAATGGTAGTCCATCCAATGAATTCGTGTTGCAAAAGGGACTAAGGCAAGGAGATCCGTTGGCACCCTTTCTTTTTATTATTGTTGCGGAAGGACTTTGCGGTTTGATGAGAGAGGCTACTAAAAGGAACTTGTCCACTGGCATCCAAGTGGGAAAAATCAATGTTGAGGTAAACCTTTTACATTATGTGGATGATACTTTATTCTTGGGGGAAGCATGCTTAAGCAATGTTTTAACAATTAAAAGTATCATGCGGTGCTTTGAATTAGTTTCCGGCTTAAAGGTGAACTTCTCTAAGAGTTGTTTTGGGGTTTTGGGTGTGGAGGGGATTGAAGGTTTGAGGTTTTCTAGGCTACTAAATTGTAGCCTCTTATCCTTACCTTTTACATATTTGGGAATACCAATTGGAGCCAATCCTAGAAAGATGGACACATGGAAGCCTATTATTAATAAGTTCAAGAAAAAGTTGGCACCTTGGAAGATTAAGTCTTTGTCTTTTGCCAGGAGGATTTGCTTGATTAATTCTGTTCTTACCTCTTTACCTATTTTCTTTTTATCTTTCTTTAAAATTCCTAAAGAGGTGGCTTTGAAGATCATGACCATTTAAAGAAATTTTCTTTGGAGTGGGGATGGTGAGAGGAGAAAGGTATGTTGGGTGAGTTGGGATAAAGCGTGTAGGCCAAAAAGTCAAGGTGGGTTAGGGATAAAAAATATCATCTCTTTTAATGAGGCATTGCTTGGTAAGTGGAGGTGGGCTCTTTTTGATAAAAAAAAAAAAAAGAATTATGGGTGGAGGTTCTAGAGTCTAAATATGGGGGTGGAAAGGTCTTTTTGAGGGAGGAGAGGCACCATTGTTCTTCCATATGGTGGAGAGATTTGAATAGGTCTTGTGGGTGGGCAAATGAGTTTAGAAGGTTTGATACCGGGATTAAATAGAAGATATGTGATGTTGATCGAGCCTCTTTTTGGCTCTATAATTGGGTGGGGGATGCATGCTTAGCAGAAATATTTCCAAGGTTATACATTATCGCTCATCCCAACAAAATCAACTCTTACATCAGATAGGAACATGGAATGGGAATGAGTGGAAATGGGATATTCTTTGGAGGCGAGAATTGTTTGAGTGGGAGAGGGAGCAATTTGTTGAATTACAAAATATGTTGTCCAAAAATGTGTTTCATAGAGGAGATAGTGATAAATGGATTTGGTTGGCTGAAGCTTCGGGTGAGTTTTCTGTAAAGTCCACATATATCGAACTGCAACAATACATCGAGGACCCTCAACAGGCGGTATTACTGCAAAAGATGTGGAAAATTAAAGCACCACCAAAAGCAATATTTCTGATGTGGAGATTGTTTCTTAATCGGTTACCTACTAGAGATAACCTTAAAAGCAGAAATATCATTCAAGATCCAAATGATTGTTTATGCCCGTTCTGTTTAGAAGCTGAAGAATCTGTAAACCATTGTTTTTTTTCCTGCAAAAAGGTTATCATGGTGTGGAATCATTGCTATGGGTGGCTTCGGTTAACTACTGTCTTGCCGGAATATCTAGAACTTCATTTCTGGCAGCATACACAGGTAATGCAATCATCGACAGAGGTGGAGATATGAAGGGTTGTCTGGTCTGTGGTTGTATGGTGTGTGTGGAACATGAGGGACCACTATGTTTTTAGGGGGGCTGTCTTTGATCTGGACCTTCTCCAACAAAGAGTGTCTTTCACGACTTGGTCTTGGATTAAGGCGAAAATTCTAGATTTCAACTACTCCTTCGTCTAATGGGCAGTGGTGCCAGGCGAATGTATCAAGCCAAATTTGTATATAAGGATGTAGTCTCCACTTATCTTCCTCTGGAATTTTATGCATGCATATAGATAAGGATGCTATGTTAAAGTCACTTCACATAGGAAGTTGAATTTTAGGCTGAAGCAAGTAATGGCCTCTGTCAAAGCTCTTTGGAATCTGGCTCATCTTTGGTTGGTCATAAAGTTGGGCACCGAATTCAAAGCCTTATTTATTGGTCTAGTAATGAGGAGTAATGGCACCAATGCACGGAAAATCAATGGTATTCCAGATCTAATTGGACGCAATCAATTCGAGGTGGGGTATGTTTGTAATGGGGTCTCTTATGCTTTGGTGTTGCAGACAAGGAATGATTTTTATCTAGAGCATGTGTTATTTAATATTTGTATATCCTGAGGTATGAAATATAGCATAACCCGTGGATCTACTTTTGGTGTATCCTTAGTTATGTACAAGGGATTCGGTACCCCTGGTACCTATTCATATAATACATAAATATATTTTCTTGACCAAAAAAAAAAAAAACTCAGATGGAACTCCCTACACAGCCTCTCCAAAGCTTGCCTCCTCGGCTAACCATCACAAGAGATCACCTTTCTTGAACGGCATGTTGCCAACATCACAATCACGTCACGGTCTCATCATGACCAAAATGGAAAAGGATATTTCCTTCTCCCTTCGCATCTCACAAATAAAGCGATTTCACAACCATCATTCTCAACACAAGAGAAACATGTGCATCATGCACCACAAAACCCACCATGAACCAAGTTCATAATTTCATCCTCTTATTAAGTCTTATCAAGATCCTTGCCCACTCTCAAGTCTTATGCTTGTTTTTAGTCCACGGTTCTCAATTTCCATGCAAGGGTCCTAATATGTTATTCTTTGTCCAAATATTCAATATCACCCGTATGCATTGGGTACCTATTAATTACTAATCCATGTAATTATTAAGTTCACACTCTTCTTTTATACTTAGTTCACTACTTTCCGCAATGAATAATATTAATTACTAGAACAACATTCTAGTTCCACAAATGTACTCTATTAGAGTCCATTTTCACCCTCACAAGAATCTAAGATTCTTGTCCCCAACACAACAAGTCATCACACAATCAAATGCATAATCAATTTGCAGCACTCATTGTTCGAGGATCACATTCCTCCCGGTCTCTAATTTCGTAATTATAAATGAACAGTTACATGTAAGCAATAATTCAACACCTCAAGTATAATTAATCAATGATTAGAGTATATATACACATGAACACACACACACACACACACACAGGGTTTCTCCCTTGATTGTGTAGAGCTAGTCTCCCTCTTCAATATATCAAAAAGTGGTTGGTGAAAGGTGGGAACTTGGTGCTTAACTTCTAGAGAGAAGTTTGTGTTTCTAGAGAGAACATGGAGAGAATTTGAAATAACTTGGAGAAGAAGAGATGAAGATGAGCACAAAATGGAGGAGAGAGGAAAGTTTAAACAAAAAGCAAAAAGCAGAAAGCATTTTGTCCCCTCCCTCATGGCCTAAGGCTGGCGCATATATCAAGGAGGGTTGGGCTCAGTTTTGTTTTTCAATTGGGCCCATACGATGCCCAATAAAGCTAGGGTTAGGGTATTTTTAAGGTTAGGGTTAGGACATCTGTCTATTTTAGTCCCTCTATGTCACTAACAATCACTCAAATCCATTTTAATTCAATCACACTTCAACAATTATTTTTCTAAGACATAATTTATTTTAATTAGTCCTTAATAGGATTATTTCCATCAATTTCCTAAATCCTCCAAATTATTTATCACTTATGAGCCATTCAACAACGAAACGAATTAATTAAGTCATATAAATCATTAATTCTATTTTTATTTCTATCTAGTTCTTTCTAGGCTTGAATTAATAAAATTGGACTTAATTAAGTTTAATTACCTTAATTAAAATATCTAAGTCACTAATTACCTTAGAACACTTAATTTCACTAATTAAAGTTATTACCAACTTATTAGTAAGCCATTTGTGGCATTAAAACTTTAATTTTTTACTATAGTCAAAAGTTTCACATATTTACCACAAAACCATTAATGAGTTGACGAAATCCCTTCCCATTGATTTTGACCAAGATGAGTCTTTCATTGATATTTCAAATTTTGAACTTCCCTCCACAAATTTTTAATGTCTCTACTTAACCATTATTAAGTGATACATATTTTTAATTATTTTCTATTATTTCTCTTAATTATTTAATTAATTACTAATTATATTTAATTACTCAAAACACATATTTTTCTTATTTAAAACAAATAAATCATAATTAAATCACACAAGCACATATTTATTGAGCTGTAATTTTTAGGATGTTACACTTAAAGTGTTTGCTTTTTTTAAGAAGTTAGAAAACACAAACCAAAACTAAAATTGTAAAGAAATTAAAACTAAAAGTTAGAATATTAATAAAGAACAAAATTATAAGTAAGCTTTAATGTGAATGATGATATTTTGTCAATTATAAGGCTTTTTTTTTTTTACCAAAATGGTGCAATTTTTTGAAAAAATTACTAAAATGGGTAGTTTTTAAAAAAATTACGGAAATGGGTAAGTCGTGTTTGAAAACACGACTTCATATTTGTAGAAGTCGTGTTTTACAATTCGATTTTTCTTTAAGGTGTTTTTTTTTATATAGAAGTCGTGTTTATAGAATCAACTTTCATATTTTTTTATTTTTTTTAGTGAAGTCTCAAATAAGAATGACTCATAGGACTCTGCCTCGTATAGGCAGCCATATTACGTGACTCATGCTAGAATTTGTTTACTTATTTTTTCATCTTTGGAAATGAAGCACAAAAGGCAACTTCAAGTAACTAATTCAAGGCAGGCATGACTGAGTTCTCAACTTCTCATGTTGTAAGCACATGAAGCAGCCCTGGTGTAGTTGACAATTTAAATTATGCAAACACAAGACCTAAAATTTTTTATGCTGAAAAGGGGACTGGAAATAATACAAATCCACTTTTTAATACATTGATAAAAAGACCGTACAAAGTCTAATAGTTAAAGGAGCAAACAATACATATATTTGAACATTGTACAGCTTCATGTCTGTCAAAGCTTATTATTCTAAATTTCTTAGTGCATCGCTGAACAAAATGCTGCAATCTCCAAACATGGCCCCCAGGGGCAGTTTCACGCATGCTGATCACAAGGAAGAATATAATTCACTTTCAAAATAAAACACATTGTGCAGTATAACAAAATAAGATGAAAAATATGAAATTTGCATAGAATGAAATACCTATCCCTTCTTAACGACGTCAATTGAAGCGATTATTTTTTAAGCAAACAATGGAAGAAACTCAATTCTAGGAAAAAAGAATTTTAAATTCTACACTGAAACATACAAGGTGATCATTAAGTTTTGAAAGAAATGGGTAGTTTCCCCAATGCTGGAAGTTGTAAACAGCTTTTGCATTTCAACAGCTCTAAACAAGTTAAATATTTGAGAGAAGGACTAGACATCCATTGTGGGAAATGAGTACCTTTATATCCTTCCTCGATCAAAGTCTGAAGTTGTTGGGTATTAGGATGAAGTGCTTCAAGAATCTTCTCAACATTTTCTTCTAATTTTGACTCTTCTAATTCCCACCCTTCACTTCCATCCCAAGATAACTGCAACTTATTCTTGCAGTGGGTTTGAGTTTGGCTTGGGAACATTGTTCTTATTTTTACTCTTCATTCTTTTTGTATAATCAATTTTGACACCATAGAACCTCATCATAAATCTGTCTTTGCGCTGTAATGTTTAAAGCACTAAAATTTTCACAATGATCCACTACAAGAAAATTGATATTTTAGTAACATTTTTTGTGTGTGCATCTTGACTCGGGCTTCCTGATTTGCTTGAATTTTCATGTATACTTATGCTGCTGCAGGCTGCTAAAGGTAGTGCAAGTTTGAAATTTTATACTGAAAAAGAAGTATTTGATTTCCTGGACTTCCTTTGGCTTAAACCACATGAAAGAAATCTCTAAATATGCAAATGAATTTTAAGTTTAAGTATTTAGCAAACGCCTTTGTGTTTTATTCTGAGTGCTGATGTCATGACTACACCCATTAATTGAAACTAAGGAGTTAATGAATTGAGAGATAGCCTGGAAGGCAAGGCCAAGCCAACAATTTGGAGTGACAGATTCCCAACCCTCTGAACATACCTTCAACTCAAAAGATACAAAGGGGTTCCTTCTATCCATGTATGTTCACCACCCCACCAACAGATTTCCAAACATAGCTTTAGGGTATCTTAGATTGGGATTTTAAAAGACTATTTTGGCATAAGAAAGTCTTGTAGATTTCAAAAGACTGCGTAGTAATTTGAGGCCTTTTGAAGCATGTTCTTCCTTGATAAAATTACCAGGTTTGGCAACTCTTCTAGTAACATAGCCTTGAAAACTATGGCATTGCAACTCCACAGTCGTTGGACTCTGCCTTGTATAGTCAGCCATATTACCTGACTCATGCTAAAATTTGTTTACTTATTTTTTCATCTTTGGGAAACGAAGCACAGAAGGCAAAACATTGCCTCAATTTCATTGGCAACTTCAAGTAACTAATCTCAAGGCAGGCATGACTGAGTTCTCAAGTTGTAAGCACATGAAGCAGTCCTTGGTGAAGTTGACAGTTTAAATTATGCAAACACAAGACCTCAACTTTTTTATGCTGAAAAGGAAACTGAAAATAATACAAATCCACTTTATAGTACATTGATAAAAAGACTGTACAATGTCTAATAAATAAAGGAGCAAACAATACAAATATTTGAACATTGTACAGCTATATGTCTGTCAAAGCTTATTATACTAAACTTCATAGTGAACCTAAAGAAGGAAGTGCTGAAATCTCCAAACATGACCTGCGGGAAGCTTGAGATTCTGGAACTCGATCTTGCAACATTTCTGATCATAAGGAAGAATATAATTCACTTTCAAAATTAAACACATTGTGCGGTACAACAGAATAAGATGAAAATCTGAAATTTGCATAGAATGAAATACCTCTCGCTTGTTAACTATGTCAATTGAAGTGATTAATTTTAAGCAAAAAATGGAAGAAAATCAATTCTAAGAAAAAGAATTTTAAATTCTAAACTGAAACATACAAGGTGATCATTAAGTTTTGAAAGAAATGGGATATATAATAGGGAATGAAACTGAGGAGAAATCCTAAAATTTATTTGTCTTTGTTTGAAAGTTTAAAATTCTAAAATTTCATGACAATAACAATCTGTTGTTTTAATTTTGGAAACTATTCTTTTCCTGTAACTTAGGCTGGATATAGACCTTGACACGATTTACGAGAAGATATTAAAAGTGGGTCATGGAAGGGGAACGTTATATGTACAATTGTAGATATATATAGGAAGGAAAAGGATCCACAACATACCTTGAAGGCAATCACGTCAATAACCCCACACTTGAATGTCAGGAATGTGAGCTATTTTTGGCCAGTCCTCTCCTGTTCCCTCTTCACATCATTTCTCTAACTGGGCAGGGCAATGGTAAATACTCAATCTTTCCAGATTGCTAAGGCTTAGGCTCGATGGAAGACACATCAACTTGGGACAGTTATCAATAGTCAGTTCTCGAAGCAATGGAAGGTTTCCAAAGTAGTCAGGCAAGGATTCTAGCTTTGGAAGATTCTCCAATGTTAACTTCTACAGCATGAGAAGATTTCCAAGACAATCAGGCAAGGATTCTAGGTTTGGAAGATCCCATAATATTAACTTCTGCAGCAAGGGAAGATTTCCAAAACAGTCAGGCGAGGATTCTAGGTTCGGAAGATTATATATGCAGTATTAACTGCAGCAAGGGAAGGTTTCCAAAGCAGTTAGGCAAGGATTCTAGTTTTGGAAGTTCACATAATAATAACTCCTGTAGCAAGGGAAGATTTCCAAAACAGTCAGGCAAGGATTCTAGGTTTGGAAGATTCTCTAATGTTAACTTCTGCAACAAGGAAAGATTTCCAAAACAGTCAGGCAATGATTCTAGGTTTGGAAGATTCTCCAACGTCAACTCCTTGAGGGAAGTCATATGTTGTAGAGCCTCATGCAAACTTTCCACCTCTCTGCATCCTTCAATCAACAATTCCTCAAGAGAAGTTAGGCATTGAAAACCTGCCAACACATTGAACTTAGCACACCCCTCAATACAAAATTCCTTGAGAGACCAAAACCCTTGCTGCAAACCCAAGAATTTAGGACATTGAGTAATTTCAAGTGTGGAAAGGCGTGGAAACATGTTTTCCCCATCCTCCCTTGATAATCTTATTAGGTTTGGCAGATCCTTCAGAGACATAAATTCTAGAGCCATGAAAACTACTCCACCATCATAACACTCCTCATATATGTATTTTACATTAGTCATGCTACATATACTTAGACTCTTTAGAGAAGGAAGTTTCCCCAATGTTGGAAATTGTAAACAGCTTTCGCATTTCAAGAACTCTAAACAAGTTAAATATTTCAGAGAAGGACTAGACATCCATTGTGGGAAATGAGTACCTTTATATCCTTCCACGATCAAAGCTCGAAGTTGTTGGGTATCAGGTTGAAGCGCTTCAAGAATGTTCTCAACATTTTCTTCTAATTTTGACTCTTCTAATTCCCACCCTTCACTTCCATCCCATGGTAACTGCAACTTATTCAGTTGCTTACTTGACATATTGGCTTCTTTGGCATCCATTACACTTTTCACTTTCCCCAGATTATTTGAAGATTCCCTTTCAGCTTCAATGCTCCCAATTCTGCCAAGTGGAACCCTTTTTCCTTGCCAACAATGTACCAGCTTAAAATCTTTAGGTAAGTCAACTTCCCTATCTGAGGTGGCAAGCTTGATAGTGAGTTGCAACCATCCAAAGATAGTTGTTGTAGAGATCTTAAGCGTACCAACTGTTGGGCAACTTTTGGAGACATCGACAAAAGTCTAGTTTCAATATCTGCAAATTCCACAGTTCACATAACGATTCTGGAAGAGTTTTAAAGTCACCCCAAGAAAGATTCAAGTACCTTAGATGTTTTAAATCACCAATTGAAGATGACAATTCTCCACTTTTCTTTAGGTGAAGCACCCAAAAAGAATAATATTTACAAAGTTGACCAGAATTGTAGAAACCTATATAGGTCCTCAAAGATTTGAATTTATGCAACTGACTTGAATTGATATCTCTCCAAGAAGAATAGTAGAGATGGTGGATTCTTTCAGGAAAAGTAGTTACACCATTGTTAGATGTAATGCAACAAGCCTCCTTTGCAACAAACTGTGCAAGATCATGAACAAGATCATGCATCTTGAAACTTGTAACTTTGTCAAATTCATCTGTCTCAATATCTTGAAAAAATGATCTCCAATATAATTCATTCCACACACCATCACCAACATCTTCAGCATCTAATATTCCATTAGATGAAATGAATCCATTAGCGATCCAAAGTTCAATTAAATATTGCTTGTCTATTTTTTCATCTTTGGGAAATATTGCACAATAAGCAAAACATTGTCTGAGTTCTATTGGCAAGTTTAAGTAACTTAACCTCAGGACAGGCATTAGGGAGTTTTCATTGTGTGATAACTCCAAAAGGTTGCTTTGCTTAACATTGAGCCACTCATTTTTGTTTTTTCTGAAGCGTAAAATACCTCCCACTGCCTTTGCTGCAAGAGGCACTCCTTGACACTTCTTTAGTATCTCCTTCCCTATGTCATCAAGCTCTTCCCGTTCTACCTCATTTAGTCCAAGCTCTCCCTGTTTTACATCATTTCCTCCAAAGGCTTGGTGTTTAAACAATTCCCAACAATCATTGTCAAGTAGCATTGATAATTTATGAGGACGCATTGTTCCCATGATTGCTGCAACCTTTGCAAGACGAGTAGTGACTAAAATAGAAGCACCCTTTGCCCCACAAGCCAATACCGATTTCAACTTCTGCCAATTTGGTTGCTGATCATCCCAAACGTCATCCAAAACAAGCAAATATTTTTTTCCTCGAAGCAGATCTTGAAGTTTGTTTTGGAGTGGCTCTAGTTCCAAATCCTCACAGGCATGCTTAGATGCTGCTTCAAAGATAGCTTTTGTCATTCTGTTCAAACTAAAATCTTCCGAAACGCATACCCAGATTCTTAGATCAAAGTACTTGTCTACCTTCTTATGATAGAAGATGAGTTGGGCCAGCGTTGTTTTTCCAAGTCCGCCTATACCTATGATTGGATAGACTGATAAATTCTCAGAATTTGAAGCATCACCAACCAAAAAGTTTACAATTTTATCTGTATCTTCTTCTCTTCCATAGACTTTTGGCTCAGTGATGAGTGAGCTGGTTTGGCGCCACTCGATGACTCCACTTCTTCTCTCTTCTATGACACCACTTCTTATCTCCGGATCCCTCACAATCAAATTAAATTTGTTCCTTTCTTCAGCAATTTCATCTAATTTCCCACTTATCTTTTTCATTCTCTTAGCAAGTTCGTAACAAAAAATAACATGCATGGGATGAAAAGAGGATAAGCAAGAGATTTGTACCATTTCTGGTAGAGGTAGACAACACTTGACTTCTTCATATTCCAACCGCAATTCTTCATAGGCATACTCATCCATGATGTCTTCCAGCTCAAGAGCTGCATCGTTTAGCTTTTGTAGCCAAATCTGTATAGCTCCATTTGAGAATTGTTTCTCCTTAGCATCTTCAAGCACAGCCTTGATAGTAGGGAGTAAGCCGGCAAGCTTTTCCAAGTCTTGATCAAAACCCAGAAATAGCCCCAACTCTTTTGCAATGGGAGAGCACAAATGTCCAAGCACACCTTCAAGTACAGCCTCAGCCATCTTCCAAGTTTTAATTCACAAGATGAAAATTCAAGAAAGAGAGGTTGTATGATTCAGAAATGGCAAGAAATGATATCATCAAGTGATATGATTAACAAGACAAGCTGAATAGACGATTTGCATAGACTTGGTAAGTCAACAACCAACCCACTAAAATTGTATTATTGGAATCTTGCTCAAGTTGCAAGTCTGTCACATGGCTCGTCATATTTTAATTTGTATTGAAATTATTGGAATCTTGCTCAAGTTGCAAGTCTCTCATCACATGGCTCGTCATATTTTAATTTGTATTGGAATTTCATGGAAGCAACCACTAGTTGGAAGAACAATAAACAATAAACGTACTGACATGTTAAAATCTTTACACAATCTCCTGTCTGCATAATGTTTAGCCACAAAATGCATCCTAGCTTTCATATATGCATCATACATCACCGAACACCTAACATAATTAAGCATTTTATTCCACATGGTCCATCAATAGCTATTCCCCTGACATAGAAAGATATGATCTCATAACAGCCAAAAAAAAAAAGAATCCCATAAAATAGCAATTTTGCTAATAGGTGTAAGTACTGCTGTCACGAAGCTTCCAGCTACAGTTGACATGCCCCTTCCTTATTCCTTCTAACTCGTCTCTTCCACATTTCCAGCCCATCCTTAACTCCTTTCCAGTCTTCCGGAAGCCCCTACCAGCCACGTAACATCATAATAAGCCGTGACATGCTCTATATAAAAAATAATGGTTTTTAGAGCCAAGTTGTCCACTCAAGACAGGGGTAAAAAGGACATTTAAATCTCCTTTATCTTTTTTGAAATGACTTAGAATATATTTCTAGATCTTTAAAATAAATGTTATTTATCTTCCTTAACATAAACCTTAGGGACAAAAAATGATGGATTCAGATTTTCAAGAGATGAAAATCAACAAAAAAGGCTTTATAGAAATCAAAATCAAAATTCGCTCATTTTATAGGACCAAAATGATTTTAAATTTTAAAAAAAATGAAAAACAAAAAAATATGGAAATGAAAATCAAAATTTATTCATATTGTAAGGATTATAAACATGTTTAAGTCTTTTAAAATTATATTATAATTATATTATTATCAAATTATAACATTTAAATAACTCTCAAACCATGGTTTATTGATGGAGGTCCCAAAGATTTGCAGCGCCGTAAAGAAAGAAGATGACTCTTTCAATGGAGAGAGAAAAAGAGATTTATATTATTTGTATTTTTAAAAAGACAAATTAAAATTACATAGTTGCCCTGTAATTTATGCCTATCTAAACAAAGGATGAATGAGTTTTTTTATCCAACAAACAAGGTGTTGGATGCTAACATATACCTTCTAATTTTTTAGTGGGTGTAAATATAGATATATATATTTTTGGTGTTTCAATATTTACATGTAATAATATTTTTTGTTTTAAATAATGCTAATAAGTAATAAGATTTTTTGTTTTATTCTCTAAGTGCTGCATTGTAAATTTACATGTAGGATACAATCCACGTGTCCGAATTCAATATATTTCGTGTACAAAATATAGGATGAGAACAATTTTGCTGTAAGGATTTGTTTAAAAATTTATATGCCATGACTACATCCATTAACTGAAAATAAGGAGTTCCTTCCATCAACGTATGTTCACCACCCCACCAATAGATTTCCAAACATAGTTTTAGGGGTGTATCGGATTGGGATTTTAAAATACTATTTTGGCATAAAAAAGTCTTGTAGATTTTAAAAGACTACGTAGTAATTTTGAAGTCTTTTGAATTGTGTTCTCCCTTGATAAAATTATCAGGTTTGGCAACTCTTGTAGTAACATAGCCTTGAAAACCATGGCATTGCAACTCCACAGTCGTAGGACTCTGCCTCATATAGGCAGCCATATTACCTAACTCGTGTTAGAATTTGTTTAGTTATTTTTTCATCTTTGGGAAATGAAGCACAGATGGGAAAACAATGCCTCAGTTTCATTGGAAACTTCAAGTAAGTAATCTGAAGGCAGGCATGGCTGAGTTCTCATGTTGTAAGCTCAACATATATAGAGCCATTCCTTTTTCTATCCTGTCATCAAGCTCATGTAGTTGACAGTTTAAATTATGCAAACAGAAGACCACAACTTTTTTATTCTGAAAAGGAGACTGGAAATTATACAAATCCACTTTTAATACATTGATATAAAGACCATATACAAAGCCTAATAAATAAAGGAGCAAACAATACAAATATTTTGAACATTGTACAGCTACATGTCTGTCAAAGCTTATTATACTAAACATCATAGTGAACTTAAATTGAAGAAAGAAGCACTGAAATCTCCAAACATGGCCTCCGGGAAGCTTGAAATAAAAAGAAAAATATAACAAATTATATTACATACAATATAAAATTCAAATAAAAAATTTAAACATTATGTTTATCCCGTGCAACGCACTAGTCAAAATCCAGTTCACTTAAAAGTAAGAAGCTTATGTAAAAAAAAAAAAGCGGCTTACGATTATTGGTATTCATGATCACAAAGGGTTTCATTACACAAATGTAACTTACTATTATAAGTACCTTTAATATATTTAAATGTGACATTTGAATTTCGATCATAGAAAAAGAAGTAAAAGAAAGTTGCATTAGAAGGAAAAATATTTAAAAGTATAATCATAAAAAAAAGGTAAACTACTTTTCTCACTTTTATATTAAATTAGAAAATTAAGTAAAATATTATCAAGTTGAAAGTATGACCCTGCATTGCATGGGTTTCCATACTGATAGTAAAATAGATTTTCAAGATTATTTTAATTATAATTTGTTTTCAAATTTAACTTATTTAAAGTAAAAAATGTGTAAATTGAAGAATTAAAGTTACATTCAAAATCAATTTAAACAAGTTATATTTAAAAATACCTTAATTCAATCTAATGACGAATAAAGTCTAACTTTCTCATTTTATATATCTCTTTCACTTTTATAAATATATAAATTTTATTAATGATTTTGTGTACTATTATCTTTAAAAATAATAGTCAAAGAATAAAAAATATTTTTTCATTAAAAACACTATATTTAATATTTTACCCATACATCTTTATCATTATTTTCAATAAATATTTTTTTATAAAAATATTTATCAAATATGATAAACTATTAATATTATTCTTCATATGAAACATAAGAAAAAAGCATTAAATAAATACCATCATTTAATATTCAAGATTTTAAATTCCTCTTTTGATTTGTCAATATTTATATTCAATACCTTTAATTAATTAAAGACAAAATACCTTTAATAAATTGAAAAATAATTTTGTATTTACTAATAAGTTGACTGAATAAAAAGTAAAAACATAAATGAAAAATATTAAAAATTGAATAATTAATTATGTCCTTTTAATAAAAAGAATTATTATTAATTTTTTTAATTAATCTTCAAAGACCCAAGTAAAATATTATTTTAAACTATAATATAAAATTTTATTTTTAACTATAATTTAATTTATTTATTTAAAAATATTTATTTATTATAAATTTTAATATTATAAAGATAATATTTATTTTATGCAACCCAGGCAAAATACTAATTATATTATTTTATCCATAGGAATCGAACACGGTACCGGGGGGTTTATAATAACTTACGCACCCTGCTCAACCAGCTGAGCTAGACCCCCTCAGTACTAATTATATTAATTTGATGATTATTTATAGTAATTCGTTAACCACTATGTTAATTTCTTAGTAATATCAAATGTTTGTAATTGATAAATATTTAAATCTTAAAACAATAAATATTTCAAATCTATTAAATATTTATTTACATTTAATACTTTTTTTCCAAGTCAAACTATATTTGTTGCAAAAGTGAGAGAAGTTTCCAGTCAAAATACTATTTAATTTATTTCCCTTTTCAAGAAATGAAATATAAATTTGGTAAACTCTCAAAATTTGACCATCACATCACTAAAAGAACATCATCACACACACACACAAAAGTCAAAGACATCTACCAACACACACCGTCTGATAGAATGTTGAAAACACCTTGTCTGCACGTGCAAACACCCAACCCTCATTGCTATTTATTCACACTTTCAAACTCAACGATGCACACACTCACACACATCGTCTCTAATTTCCTTGACACTATTTTTCTTTCTCTTCGCCTTTCATTCCCTTTGTTTAATACTCCAATTTTTTGCCATGGAGTTCCAATATTGTGATGGCCAAAACCAAACGACACCATCACCAATCCCATTACAAGGTAACGCACTCTTTTCTTCACATTCCTTTCAACTTTCAAGAGATCCATTTGTTTTTCTATTTAAGAAAACAAAGCTTTTCTAACATCAATTCATTTTTAGGGTATGAGTTTGCGCCAAGTAGTTTTCCTGGCAATGTTCCGGTGTCTAGAGTTTTCCCAATGCCAATGCCAATGAATGTTGAGGAAGAAGCGCTCCAACGAGAAATGGAGAACGAGCAAATACGACGAGAGCTGGAGAGAGAGCAAATAAGGAGAGAGATAATGGCCAACGAGATGGCCTTGGTACGTCGACGAGAACTGGAGGAGGAAGTGAGGAGAGAAATGGCAGCAGAGAGAGCATTGGGAATCCTAATGCAAAGACCAGAAGGGATATCGTTTCGACAACGAATTTCAAAGCCTTTGAACAACCGGCCAATTAATCATAGGAACGTATTTGGTGGGCCACAACCCCAGTTACCCTTCCAAATTGAAATTAGACAGCAGTCGCATACTAATAATACTAATACAAACAAGGATAATGTGATCAGACTGGTGAGTGTATAATGTTATGTTTAATTTACTCTTCACTTCTCTCTCTGTCTCTCTCTTCAATTTTATTATTTATTTTTTCCTACTTCTTCTTTATTGGCCTATGGATTGTTAAAAGCTTTTCTCTTTTTTGTTATTGATTGAAAAATGTCACCTTGAATAGTGGTTGAATTGCTTACAATCACTTATTCACTTTTGACATAGTTAATTATCTAGTCATGATATAGTGGCTGAATTTTTTTATTATATATTAAGAATTTTGTAAAAGTTAAAAAATAAAGCTTCATCCTTTGCTTAAAACTTTATTTACGAAATTCTTAACTTTTACAAAATTCTTAAAATATAAATAAAATTGTGAGTGATGCAAGCAATCCAAGTCCAAAGTTGATAATAAGTTCAAAATTGTGAATTGTGTTGAAAGTTGCAAAGAGAGAAAAATTAAACCTATTACAATGAACTAAATGACTAAAATGTGACACATAATAATCTCTTAGGAGTTAGGAGTGGGAAGGGTAGTGTAATTTGAACGTATCTCAAGGAAGCGAAGTGTAAGGATTTGCTTGATTGTGCTTTTATTTTGTTTAAAAGGATTTTATAAAATAATTTTGAAGATTTGTTATCCATGAAAAAAATAAGGAAAAAAAATGAGAAAGAGTAGAAAAATGTATTTGGTAAATTTATTTTAAGAATATATTTTCTTATTTTCTTGTTTGTATTTTTCCTTGTTTTTGTAATTAAAAAAGTTAAAATAAAATAGAAACAACTCCATTTTGAGCTTACTTTAAATAGAGACTTTAATATGTAAGTAATTCATCCTGTATAAGGCTATAATTGGATAGTAGAGGATTAGAGTCCAATTCTGTTAATAACAAAATAAAAGTATATTTGGACAAATTTTTCAATAAATATTTATAAGAGAAAAAAATAAGAAAATAAATGAATTATTATTCATGTTATTTGTTTGGCTAACCACTATTAAACAAAATATTTTCTTCACGGTATACTTGCATTATTATAACTTTCTTGCCAATGGAAGCATGTTGTGCGATCACAATATGTATATCTTATTCATACATCCTATATAGAAGATGGAGTCAATAAATGTTATTCTCTTTATCCAATTGCAGGATATTGATCATTATGGTGCAAAGCGTAAAGCAGAGATCCCTCCTACAGTTGATGACAATGAGCTTTCTCCTTGTAATTTGCAAAAGAAACCCAAGCAAGGGTGGAGTTGTGCATTATGTCAAGTTACCACCACAAGTGAGAAAGGTCTAAATGATCATCTTCAAGGGAAAAAGCACAAGGCTAAGGAAGCATCATTGAGAACACAAAAAATAGGTAAGGAGACCAAAACATCATTATCATTAAAGAAAAGTAAAAAGTGTGTGAAATCTAATAAAGTTGTTAAATTGTTACCATGAATTCAGGGTTGGACTCAAGACCAAATCGTTAGGCACTTTAAGTTGGCACAAAGTTGAGCTATGTCTGGAGGAGCGACTGCCCAGGGACCAGAGCTAGAGGGGGCCCAAAATGTTTAAAAAAAACTATGGTTATGTAGTATTTTCTATAATATTTTATGTTATTTTTCTAAATAGATTAAAAATGTTGTCTCATTTTATGTCTCTTTTTTTTATCCAAATTAAAACGTGACATGTGAATAAAAAGTATCAATTTCTTGGTTATTAGTTTTTTCTTATGTGTTACATTCATAAATTCACATTGAATGAATTTGTAGCTCATTGTGGCATATCAACATTAATGAATCTATGATAATAGACTTAATGTAACACCCCTTGTTACTATTAAAGATTTTCTTATTAATTTTGAAATTTGTGAAGTAATTTGTTATCCAATTATTGAAAATAACCTTCAAAATATGGGGAAATTTGTTTTTCCTTTAAAACGTTATTACTTCAAATTCCAAACGACGATAATCCATAATAACTTATGATCATATTAAAATCCTTTTTAATGAAATATCAATTTTAATAAATCAAACTCATTTTACAAGACATTAGCTCCATTGTAAATCATGAAACATAACAAAATCTTTCTTAATTAAGAACATCCTTATATCCATCTTTATACGATTCTATTACACAGGATATACTTATGCATTTACATTCTTGGAATTTAACACATTATACATTTGAGTCACATATAAGGAATTGATACATCATAATATTAAAACTTAATCTACCCTCTTTTATACAAGAAAAAGACTAAGACTCAGAGTAGTGACTCAACGAAAATCCAAAAAACCCAATTAACCCATGAAGCATCCTAGAAGGATCTCTTCTAAATTCTCTTAAAACGTCCGCCCATGTTAACAACACTAGTTGTAGCTTTTCCATTCCATCTTAGTGTCTTGCATAGGATCACTCACCTAGATCTGAAAAATAAAGGCTTATGGAGTGAGTCTCCTTCCTCCTCTAAATCAACAATCAAACGACCTTCTGGTAACAAACAGTCAAAAACACACAAACATCAACCACCTCGATATGGTACTCTCATGGGTCTTATTTGTAACCCTAACACATCCTAGATCAGTTGTTAACCCATCACACATCGGGCCGCTACCACTTGAACTCCCAGAACTCAGTGTGCTTACTTAATTTAAGCTGGATGACTATTAGGTGTACACCCTTTGCCACGGTACAATGGCAGGGCTCTCACCGACACAGTTATGTCTTGCATTTGTCGGGATTGCCAAGTTGGCTCTGTGAACTCCTGCCACAGCTCAACGCCACACCTCCAAGAAATAGCAAGTCAACGATCCATTCCCCAGTTACCACTTTGTGGTCATCCAATCCCTGAGGACTGACTCATCAATGACTCTCCTCACCGGGATCGTCCTTTACAAGTCTGTGTGGGGTTTCTCTGTCAAAGGGTATCAAATGGCAGTCAATCAATAACATGAGCTCATTTCACACGAGACCAATGTCTCCCACGAAGACCTACATCATTCCCACTATCTCAAGTGGTCATTCCATTATAACCCCTTCCCTCACACAACAATCACATATCTCAGATGGAAAAAATCACTAGAAGCATTTGACATAAAGTATGTGAGCGATATGAGAGGGGGGGGGGGGGAAACACTGTCTGGGGAAACACTATGAGGAACTCAAGAGCGAAGGTGCCAGGATCCATTTCATCTGTTTTTTTTTTTTGGCTTAAACAACTTTTAGGTCCTTGATAAATGTCCAAATTTTTCTTTGAGTCCTTGATGAATTTTTTCGTTGTTTTGAGTCCCTGATATATTAAAAATTTTGTTTTGGGTCCCTACTGTCAGTTAAGTGATGATGTGACACCATCTCAACGGTTGATATATATTGGGAAGATCTATTCGGATGGTGACACGCCATCACTTAACTGATGGTAGGGACTCAAAAGAAAAGTTTTGATATATCAGGCACTCAAAACAACGAAAAAATTTATTAGGGACCCAAAGCAAAATTTGGACATTTATCAGGGACCTAAAAGTTATTTAAGCCTTTTTTTTTTCACAAATTTCCCTAAAGACTTTGAATGTTTGGACCTGTGGAAGATTTTCAAGAGATAGGGTAGGGTCTGGGAAGTTTTTGTATCAAACAGAAGGGATAAAAAGGGGAAACGGTTTGGATTTGTCAGATTCCTCAATGTTACAAATGTAAGGTCTTTGGAACTACAACTGAATCAAATTTACATAGGCAATATGAAGATGAAAGTTAACATTCCAAAGTTTAACCAAGGTACAACTGCTAGGAAAAAAGTATATGGAGACAGGGGACATAACGAACACAAGTGCTAGCAGAAGACATATGGAGGAAAAGGGTAAGGGTGTACAGGATGAACAACACAGAGATAACAGGAAGCAGCAGAAAGATAATAATGTTGAACTAGAAGGAAAGTACCTACATGCTTTAAAAAGGGGAATTAATAATACAAATCAGAGGTGGAGGCCCAAAAGATATCAACAGCCACAAGCAACAAGCCAACAATGGATGGGTCAGGACATCATCATTAAAGAGGTAGACGATGAATGGCTAAAACAAAGCCTTGTGGGGAGGCTGCGTGATTTAACGATGTTCAACCGGTTGGATGAGGTATATATAGTGAATGGAAGGAATGATGTTAAGCTAAGATATCTTGCTGACGATATAGTGCTGATCACTAGGCTAAGCGAAAAGGATGCACAGAAGAAAATCCAAGAAGAAGATGAGAACTTTCTTTCAATATTTCACTCTATTCAGAAGTGGGATAATAACATGAGTACAAGCAATAGGTTGACATGGATAAGGTGTTGGAGCATCCCTTTGCATATGTGGGGGGAAGAGTGTTATAGACAACTACTTGGCCCCCTTGGTGATTATGTCAAGATGGATCAGCAGATTGAAAGTAAACAGAGATTGGACTCTATTAGAGTACTCATGAAAGTATCATAGCTGGAACTTATAACAAGATACTCAAATGTAAGGTTCAATGGAGTTGTGCATTGGGTGAGAATCTCTGAGGAAACCATGGATTTTCGGAACACTTGCCATTGTAGACTATGGAAGTGGCAGGATTCAAGTGGAGAAGAATCTTCCTTGGAGAGTGACATCAGTATGGATCTTAAATAATCGGATTCGGAGTGTGGAGGCGATATTCAAGGACATGAAGACTACATTGGTGGAGGAGACGCTGGAGGTGGAGAACAACACGGAGATTTTCAGTGTACGGTGATGGATCAACAATCGGTTCTATACCCAACGGATATTGAGCCAAAGACAAGATAGAAAAGCAACGAAGGGGTAGGTGTTGCAGATACTGACACATTATTAGACCGTAACAATGAAAATGGGGAAAAAGGGGCAAGCCTTGGACAAGTAAAGCAGATTAGTAATCACCGAAATAGAAGCTCTAGGGAAGCAGAGACAAAAAAGGGTGAGAGGAAGACTAAGATTAAAGCGTTGGGCTCGAGGAAAATAGAGGAGTTCAAAAACAAAGTGGTTGAGAACAACACAAATGTAGGCTTGCGTCACAACCGTTGGAGGAAGCGTGTGTAGATGGACAATTAATTGTGGAAGGGACTACTAGTGGGCTAGTTGGATTGATATACGAAGGAAAAGCCTACTCTTCGAAAGATTGGGAAACAGAACAACCCATAGCCCAAATTGGGTGTTTGAATATGAAGATGGGTTGTGTTATAACTAACAGCGATGCTGAGACTGGGACATCATGTAGTGGAACTCACGGGCCTACTCTTGGTTTGGGCCACACCAATAATGTTAACACATTGGACAAGGAGTTACAAGCACATGATACATCTGGATCAAATAGGGATGCCCAACACTGTAATATGGAGTCTGTAACACCCTGAAAATTTCAATACAGTAAGAACGTGAGAGATTAATTAGAAATTAATGGGGATTTAATTGCTTGTTTTAAATAAGAAAAGAATATACTTGGAGTGATTAAATATAGTTAGTAATTAATTGAGTAAATAAGAAAAATGAAGGAAAATAAATAATATAAGTATTTCTTTATAATGGTCAAATAGGAAAAACAGTTATAAAATCAAAAAATATAACATTTTTGGTAATTAAAATCTATGTGATTAATTCAAAGAAAACAATTGCTTGTAATAAAAAGTCCTCTGTGAGTAACTCACTGGAATTAATTCTCTGCAATTAATTCTCGGTAGTTACTTTCATGTGTATTTGTCTGTGAGTGATTATCTGTTATGCCTGCTAGTAATTAATTGAACTATGATTAATTACTACTAGTAAATATTTAATATATCTATTGCTATGTATTAATTAATTAATTGATTTCAAATTGGTTTGAATTATTTTAATTATTTTAGTTATTTTAAATTATGAAACTTACATGTCAAGTTATTGCTTATAAAATTCATCTGTGAGCAATTCCTCTACAGAGAGAATTTTATAAGAGTTATTAAAAAGTTTTCATTTCATAAAGATTTATAAAATTAAATAGATATTTATCTGTTTGAAATATCTGAGAAAAAGAATATGAATTCATCTGCTTGTAGAAAAATTGTTTGTGATAAATCATAAAATTGTGTCTGTGTTGTTGGAAATTTAATTGATTGGAAAAACTGTTTTGAACTGTTTTAAAATCTGGGACTTGCAAGATAAGGAATCTTTCATAAAATTCATCTGTGAGTGATTACTCTACAGAGAAATTTTAGGAAAGTTATTTAAAAAGTTTTTCAATTATAAAGAATTATTAAAATAAAAATTGTATGTTTAAAAAAAATCGTTTATTTTTTTATGAACGCGTTCTGGTTTAAATTACACAGTGTATTTCTACACTGTGTAACTTGACACGACCCTAACCCATCTAATCAAGTGGCTTTCAGCCACTTAAAACTCTTGCAAACCCCTCCCTTACACATTCAAAACTCACGGCCACTCACATTCATTTTCACTAAACACCACTCAAATCAAAACTCACCTAACACTCACTCAAATCACTCACTTCACTTCAGCCTAACACTCAGCCAGGAGATTAAAAAATTAAGCTCCTCCATCTCTCTTCTTTATTCTCCTGGCCGAGACTCACTCCCTCCCTCACCAACACCAATTTTCAGTTCTTCTTCCTCTTGCATGCCATAGTTTGAGTGCCCAAAAGCCAACACTCATTTGGAGGAAAACAACAAGCTTCTTCTCCTCTTTCCAACGAGATCATCATCAAGTAAGGGGGCTCTTTGATGGATTCAAAGTGGCTGGAGGTGGAGGATCCAGCCACTCTCACCCAAAATGCCTCCCATGTTGATGAATGTGTGAAATATGTGATTGCATGTGTGTGATTGGATTTGTATTTTGAAATTCCCTCTTGGCAGTGGCTTGCAACTGTGTCAAAACCTTCTCCTCATCTTCTTTTTCTAAAAATCATGGTCTGGCTCCAATGCAAAGGATACCATGCCCAAATTTTGTTAAAACTCATGCATTTTCAAAATTCAAAAAATTGTGTTGGCAGTGGCTGTCTCATTGTAGAAGCCCTGGACAGTGTTTATGTTTTTGTGCATAACTTTTTATCTAGTAGTTAGATTTTGGTGAAACTTATCCCCAGTTGAAGTAGACTCAAAATGCACAAACTTTTCTTTTGAGACCATTGCGAGATAACCTCAAATGAAGGTTCATCCATGACATGCAATGAGACCATTCTACTTGTGGAAACTGGTTCGGGCAGTGGCTGTTTCACGTAGAAGCCCTAGACAGTGTTTACATTTTTTTGTATAACTTTTGATCTAGCCGTTGGATTTTGATGAAACTTGTTCTCAATTAAATAAGACTCAAAATAAACCAAATTTCCTTTTGAGACTATTGCGATATAACCTCAAATGAAGGTTCATCCATGACATGCAATGGGACTATTCTGCTTGTGAAAATTGGTTCGGGCAAGGTTTGGTTTTTGACCATTTTAAACCAAATTAATGATCGTTTTTGAAATATAATTTTTTTTCTCACAAAACTAGACAAGCAGAGCTTTAAAATGATATAAGTTTAGAAAATTTTCATCCACAATTTCTAATTTAACTAATTTGGTTTAGACAGAACTCATGCATGGATCCCAAATTTCAAACCTGATACGTAGGTCTTAGAAAAGAAATTATTGGGAAAAATTTAGGAGGAATTAGGATTCAGGTTTTCCTTTTCTGAAAGATATGAATGTTAGCTTTTTACCATAAAAATTTGAGTTAAAATCTCATTTGGGAAGGTTGAGAAAATTACACATCTTTGAGGTATGCTCACTGTGAGGTGCATACCAACCTGCGAACTTCTAGGAATTTTCATAATTTTTGTAGATTTAATATGAGAGTGTGGGTTACCTTTTTGAAAATATGTTTTAAGGACTTTAATTTGATATAAGAATTTCACCCAAAAAAAAAATCGTTTCCTAAATTAATTTTGGACAGATATTGGGTGCTGCAAGAGAGGGGTTCTATTTTTAAAAATTGCCTTGATATGTGATATTTGAATTATGATATATTTGAATGTGCAAATTAATTATAAATGTGTGCATGCAAGATAGTGGATAAATTTGACCCTTGCCTTAAATGATTGTAAGACCCTTGGAATGTGAACCTAGCGCATCTCTGTGCATGTGATTGTGCATTTTGAAACGCTTTGTGGTACAGTCACGTTGACTGTAGTGTGAATTGAAATTCTTTGTGATGTCTGTGATCTGTGAGCATTAGACTTGAACACGAGTGCTTATGTGGACTAGGACACTGTCCTAGTAACCCGGGAAAATTTTACCGGCGATAATAGTATAAATTCCCAACAGCGAGAACAACTGATTTAGACTTAGGAATTTATTTATTTTATAAGCTTAATAAATAAACTCTTTAATTTGTGCTTTGGACTTAGATAAATATTCTAGGACCTTTGCGTGGAGGAATCGTCGGTAATTCACTAATTAATAAAATTTTGAATTTGAGAGGGTAAGGCAAGAATAAAATTTAATAAGATTTTGTGATGCGCGTTGTGAAAATGCGCTTTTCGAGAGTCGTGCAACGGAGACGTGTGTGTACAGTGGAGCAATGGAATTGCGAAGAGAGTCGCGTGGGACATTTCCAACTGTGAAAGAAAGTTGTTAGAGATGAAAGCGGTGATCGAATGACATGTTCACCTGTGAGGTGATAGAGACGATGGTCTCATATATTTGTGTATTTTGTTTGGAGCCAATGAGGGTCTCGGCTTGGCATCAATTCATCCCGTCTTTGTACCATGGACAGCGGAAACCCACGACAACGAGTATGGATAAAGCTCTGTGAGAGAGTGTTTGAGGAGTCAATCCTCACAGTATGAATGACCACAGATTGGTACCTGGGAGATGGTCGTGAGGCATTGTTGACCATGGAGGGTAGGCACTGAGTTGTGACATTTTGTTCACATAGCCAACTTGGCAACCCTGACATAACCACGAGACATTCCTCGGTTGGTGAGAGCCCGCCTTGTACCACGGTGAAGGTGTACTCCTAACAGTCATTCTACTCAAAAGAATGTAAGACCACTGAGTTCTGGGAGTTCCAGTGACAGCTAGCCAGTGTGTTACAGTTTACAGATAAGAGTCATGGAAACGAGTAGGTTCCGAGTGTGAACATTAAAGAACCAGCCCGCAATGGTTAGCAGAATTGTGTGTGACTTTTAAAGTCATTTTTGTGTGATTTGCTTGATGAAGCGAAGAGTTCACCCTTACATTTTTGTTTTAGGAGCCGATGGCAGTACCTGTGGAGATCACAAAGGGGCTATCCTCATCAGTTTCATCGCTCTTGTTATCATCCATCTCTTCGGAGTGTCCTTGAAGAGTTCATCGATGCCCGCTACTGTTCCCGATGCCACACCATCCGAGGAGTTCACGATTGGACCGACACTTCCCACCATTAGCCGAACCCCTCTTACGTCAAAGAATTGGAGACGTAATTGGGTGAGAGTCAGTCAGGGGGATCCGTCGCTAGTCATGAACTTAGGGGACAGTGAGTCAAGGTTTTTACGAAGGAATTGGAGAACTTTGAGGAAGATTCTGTGAAGGATCCCATTGAAGATGACCACTAGATTTCTTCTCAGGGATCTTGTCAAAGATCCCCCACTATCCTATTTCTTTGGATTAGTCTAACATGCAGGGTTGGGTTTAGAGATGACTGCTCTGAGACTAGTTTTTTCCCTTTTATGCATTTGTATATGGGTAGACCTAGGTTTCAGATTTTACTATATATATTCAGTTTTCATACTCTATTACACTATGTATTTGGTATATACCTTGAGCAATGTGTATATGTATATATGTTACTATTGCTCTGGAAAACATTTTGATGTATGAAAATTTCCATTTTATGCATATATGTATACTTGATAACCAACCAAATTATCTCGTGTTCTTTATTTTATTAATTCAAAATTAAGTGCCCATTTATGTTTGAAATGACATTGAAATTTGTTTCTTGCGAACGTAAATAACCCGTTTTAATTACTAAGTGGAACACAACTTTCGAACCTAAAATTTACATAGAACTTCTTTTAACAATTTGGCAAAATTCCAACTTACCTTTTTACAATTACATTTGATTTGCGAAATTAAACAAACTTTGGCCCTTTGTAAAATGAATAAATAAATAATCTCTTCTCTCTTTTACGAGAATTAAATAAAGTAACACTCCTATGAAATTAAAATGAGTTTAAAATGCAAAAACATGCAAACCCGAATTTAGGGTGTTACAGAGGCCTCACAGAGTTTGGAACTCGTTAAATCTATAACTTGTGGAAAAAAGAAAATTGGGCAGAAGCATTCTTAAAATACTTTTGAAGAAAAGAGGCCTTAACAATACCACCTACAGATGGGTACGAAGGGGTGGTTCGTGGCCCACTAACTCATCAACTGCAAACGGAATGCTCTTCATCCCAGTCTAAAAGCCACGACAAAGGTAACAACGAAGTCAGGTTTGAAAGCCAATCTCTGAGTAATATACTGTCAGATAGCAATACCCTCAATTGTAATAGGATATTTTGGCTGAGGAGTGATCCAGTGGAAGCCCAAAAATTTTGGAAGTTAGGAAAAGCAATGGGAGTTTCCTTTACAAGAAAAGAGGAGGAGATAATTACAAGGTTGGTTGCCATGGAAGACAGAGATAGAAAGGCCTCTGACTAGATGGAGGCAGGTCAACAAGTAGGGAACCAAGCAGTTCAATCATGAAGCTATTATCATACAATGTCAAGGGGTTGGGTGGGTGAATAAAATGGAAATTCATTAGGAAGTTGGTGATAAAGGAGGACATTGAAATCTTGTGTATACATGATACGAAATTAGAAGAAGTAAACATTAATACATGAGCAACTCTATGGGGGGATATGAACATTGATTTCTTTTGTAGCCCGGTAGTTAATTCAGCAGGATGGTTACTATGCATTTGGGACAAAAATGCTATGGTGGTAACAAATATGTTTGTTGGTTTCGGATTCATCCTGGTGGAAGGCTTTTCGAAGGTTTGTGAGTGTGACATCACCATTGTGAATGTTTATTCCCCATGTGATTTGTGCCAAAAGAGAAGATCATGGGAGGAATTAATTGACAAGAAGAACAACAACAGTAATGAAATTTGGTGTGTAGTAGGTGATTTTAACAATGTTAGAAAAGAGAATGAAAGAAAAGGTAGTGGACATGGTCATGGTGGAGCGGGAGAAAGAAGGGAGTTCAATCAATTTATACACGAGATGGGGTTAGATGACATCCTTATGAGAGGGAGAAAGTTTACTTGGTGTAGGCCAAATGGTAGGGCTATGAGCAGAATTGATAGAATTATGGCCAATAGAGAGTGGCTTACCATATGGCCAAGGTTGTCACAATATATTCGGAAAGAAATATCTCAGATCATTGCCCTTTGGTGTTGAAGATCTCATAATTGATTGGGGGCCTAAACCATTCCGAGTACTAAATTGTTTGTTTGAAGATCCAAAATTTGAAAACTTTGTGGAGGAGGCTTGGTGTAGGCAACAAGTACAAGGGTGGGGTGCATTTGTCTTGAAAGAGAAATTTAAAGGGATGAAGAAGGGATTAAAGGTATGGAATCTTGAGCATTTTGGGAATTTGGAGACCAAACACAAAGATATTCAAAGAGAGATGAACGAACTTGAAGAGAAAGCGGAAGTTGCCAACCTATCCGACGGGGAGATCAAGAGGAAGTGGGAATTACAAGAGCAATTCTAGAAGGTTGCTAGGTGGAGTGAATCATTATTGAAGCAAAAATCAAGATTGAAATGGAACTTGGAAGGTGATTGTAATTTCAAATATTTCCTTAACGTGGTAAATTGGAGGAGGAAGAAGAATTCACTTTGTGGGATTGAGGTAGATGGGTGTTGGATTGATGAACCAAATAGTGTCAAGGAAGAAGCAAGGAGTTTTTTTTAGAAAAATTTATGTGAAGAGGTGTGGAGGAGACCAAAACTTGACGGGGTTTCTTTTAAACAAATTTTAGAGGAAAATAATTCATTGTTGTTAGCTCAATTTGAAGAAGTTGAAATCAAAGAGGCGGTGTAGGATTGTGATAGCAACAAGTGTCTGGGGCCAGATGGTTTGAATTTTAAATTCATTAAGAAATTTTGGGGGTTGATGAAAAATGATGTCAAGAGATTTCTAGTTGAATTCCATCAAAATGGAGTGCTACCAAAGGGTAGTAATGCTTCTTTCATTACCCTTGTCCCAAAGGTTGTTGAGCATCAAATCTTGGTGAATATAGACCGATCTTACTTGTTAGATGCATGTATAAAATCCTTGCCAAAATCTTGGCAAATAGATTGGAAAAGGTACTTCATGAAGTGATCGATTATAGGCAAAGTGCTTTCTTGAGTGGTAGAAACTTGATGCATAGTGGGGTTGTGGCTAATGAGGTGATTGATGAAGCAAAAAGAAAAAAGAAGAGATGCATTATCTTTAAGGTGGACTATGAAAAAGCATATGATTCCATTTGTTGGGAATTTGTGCTATATATGCTCCGGAGATTAGGCTTTAAAGAGAAATGAATTTCTTGGATAAAGGGATGCTTAATCACAAGTACGGTTTTTGTCTTGGTAAATGGTAGTCCATCCAATGAATTGGTGTTGCAAAAGGGACTAAGGCAAGGAGATCTGTTGGCACCCTTTATTTTTATTATTGTTGCGAAAGGACTTTGCGGTTTGATGAGAGAGGCTACTAAAAGGAACTTGTTCACTGGCATCCAAGTGGGAAAAACCAATGTTGAGGTAAACCTTTTACATTATGCGGATGATACTTTATTCTTGGGGGAATCATGCTTAAGCAATGTTTTAACAATTAAAAGTATCATGCGGTGCTTTGAATTAGTTTCCAGCTTAAAGGTGAACTTCTGTAAGAGTTGTTTTGGGGTTTTGGGTGTGGAGGGGATTGAAGGTTTGAGGTTTGCTAGGCTACTAAATTGTAGCCTCTCATCCTTACCTTTTACATATTTGGGAATACCAATTGGAGCCAATCCTAGAAAGATGGACACATGGAAGCCTATTATTAATAAGTTCAAGAAAAAGTTGGCACCTTGGAAGATTAAGTCTCTGTCTTTTGCCGGGAGGATTTGCTTGATTAATTATGTTCTTACCTCTTTACCTATTTTCTTTTTATCTTTCTTTAAAATTCCTAAAGAGGTGGCTTTGAAGATCATGACCATTCAAAGAAATTTTCTTTGGAGTGGGGATGGTGAGAGGAGAAAGGTATGTTGGGTGAGTTGGGATAAAGTGTGTAGGCCAAAAAGTCAAGGTGGGTTAGGGATAAAAAATATCATCTCTTTTAATGAGGCATTGCTTGGTAAATGGAGGTGGGCTCTTTTTTATTAAAAAAAAAAAGAATTATGGGTGGAGGTTCTAGAGTCTAAATATGGGGGTGGAAAGGTCTTTTTGAGGGAGGAGAGGCACCATTGTTCTTCCATATGGTGGAGAGATTTGAATAGGTCTTGTGGGTGGGCAAATGAGTTTAGAAGGTTTGATACCGGGATTAAATGGAAGATATGTGATGTTGATCGAGCCTCTTTTTGGCTCGATAATTGGGTGGGGGATGCATGCTTGGCGGAAATATTTCCAAGGTTATACATTATCGCTCATCCCAACAAAATCAACTCTTACAGCAAATAGGAACATGGAATGGGAATGAGTGGAAATGGGATATTCTTTGGAGGTGAGAACTGTTTGAGTGGGAGAGGGAGCAATTTGTTGAATTACAAAATATGTTGTCCAAATTTGTGTTTCATAGAGGAGATAGTGATAAATGGATTTGGTTGGCTGAAGCTTCGGGTGAGTTTTCTGTAAAGTCCGCATATATCGAACTGCAACAATACATCGAGGACCCTCAGCAGGCGGTATTATTGCAAAAGATGTGGAAAATTAAAGCACCACCAAAAGCAATATTTCTGATGAGGAGATTGTTTCTTAATCGGTTACCTACTAGAGATAACCTTAAAAGCAGAAATATCATTCAAGATCCAAATGATTGTTTATGCCCGTTCTGTGTAGAAGCTGAAGAATCTGTAAACCATTGTTTTTTTTTTCCTGCAAAAAGGTTATCATGGTGTGGAATCATTGCTATGGGTGGCTTCGGTTAACTACTATCTTGCCGGAATATCTAGAACTTCATTTCTGGCAGCATACACAGGTAATGCAATCATCGACAGAGGTGGAGATATGAAGGGTTGTCTGGTCTGTGGTTGTATGGTGTGTGTGGAACATGAGGGACCATTATGTTTTTAGGGGGGCTGTCTTTGATCTGGACCTTCTCCAACAAAAAGTGTCTTTCACGACTTGGTCTTGGATTAAGGCGAAAATTCTAGATTTCAACTACTCCTTCTTCTAATGGGCAGTGGTGCCAGGCGAATGTATCAAGCCAAATTTGTATATAAGGATGTAGTCTCCACTTATCTTCCTCTGGAATTTTATGCATGCATATAGATAAGGATGCTATGTTAAAGTCACTTCACGTAGGCAGTTGAATTTTAGGCTGAAGCAAGTAATGGCCTCTGTCAAAGCTCTTTGGAATCTGGCTCATCTTTGGTTGGTCATAAAGTTGGGCACCGAATTCAAAGCCTTATTTATTGGTCCAGTAATGAGGAGTAATGGCACCAATGCACGGAAAACCAATGGTATTCCATATCTAATTGGACGCAATCAATTCGAGGTGGGGTATGTTTGTAATGGGATCTCTTATGCTTTGGTGTTGTAGACAAGGAATGACTTTTATCTAGAGCATGCGTTATTTAATATTTCTATATCCTCAGGTATGAAATATAGCATAACCCATGGATCTACTTTTGGTGTATCCTTAGTTATGTACAAGGGATTTGGTACCCCTGGTACCTCATATAATACATAAATATATTTTGCTGACAAAAAAAAAAACTCAGATGGAACTCCCTACACAGCCTCTCCAAAGCTTGCCTCCTCGGCTAACCATCACAAGAGATCACCTTTCTCGAACGGCATGTTGCCAACATCACGATCATGTCACGGTCTCATCACGACCAAAATGGAAAAGGATATTTCCTTCTCCCTTCGTATCTCACAAATAAAGTGATTTCACAACCATCATTCTCAACACAAGAGAAACATGTGCATCATGCACCACAAAACCCACCATGAACCAAGTTCATAATTTCATCCTCTTATTAAGTCTTATCAAGACCTTGCCCACTCTCAAGTCTTATGCTTGTTTTTAGTCCACGGTTCTCAATTTCCATGCAAGGGTCCTAATATGTTATTCTATGTCCAAATATTCAATATCACCCATATGCATTGGGTACCTATTAATTACTAATCCATGTAATTATTAAGTTCACACTCTTCTTTTATACTTAGTTCACTACTTTCCGCAATGAATAATATTAATTACTAGAACAACATTCTAGTTCCACAAATGTACTCTATTAGAGTCCATTTGCACCCTCACAAGAATCTAAGATTCTTGTCCCCAACACAACAAGTCATGACACAATCAAATGCACAATCAATTTGCAGCACTCATTGTTCGAGGATCACATTCCTCCCGGTCTCTAATTTCACAATTATAAATGAACAGTTACATGTAAGCAATAATTCAACACCTCAAGTATAATTAATCAATGATTAGAGTATATATACACACGAACACACACACACACACACACAGGGTTTCTCCCTTGATTGTGTAGAGCTAGTCTCCCTCTTCAATGTATCAAAAAGTGGTTGGTGAAAGGTGGGAACTTGGTGCTTAACTTCTAGAGAGAAGTTTGTGTTTCTAGAGAGAACGTGGAGAGAATTTGAAATAACTTGGAGAAGAAGAGATGAAGATGAGCACAAAATGGAGGAGAGAGGAAAGTTTAAACAAAAAGCAAAAAGCATTTTGTCCCCTCCCTCATGGCCTAGGGCTGGCACATATATCAAGGAGGGTTGGGCTCAATTTTGTTTTTCAATTGGGCCCATACGAGGCCCAATAAAGCTAGGGTTAGGGTATTTTTAAGGTTAGGGTTAGGACATCTGTCTATTTTAGTCCCTCTGTGTCACTAACAATAACTCAAATCCATTTTAATTCAATCACAGTTCAACAATTATTTTTCTAAGACATCATTTATTTTAATTAGTCCTTAATAATATTATTTCCATCAATTTCCTTAATCCTCCAAATTATTTATCACTTATGAGCCATTCAACAGCGAAACGAATTAATTAAGTCATATAAATCATTAATTCTATTTTTATTTCTATCTAGTTCTTTATAGGCTTGAATTAATAAAATTGGACTTAATTAAGTTTAATTCCCTTAATTAAAATATCTAAGTCACTAATTACCTTAGAACACTTCATTTCACTAATTAAAGTTATTACCAACTTATTAGTAAGCCATTTGTGGCATTAAAACTTTAATTTTTTACTACAGTCAAAAGTTCCACATATTTACCACAATACCATTAATGAGTTGACGAAATCCCTTCCCATTGATTTTGACCAAGATGAGTCTTTCATTGATTTTTCAAATTTTGAACTTCCCTCCACAAATTTTTAATGTCTCTACTTAACCATTATTAAGTGATACATATTTTTAATTATTTTCTATTATTTCTCTTAATTATTTAATTAATTACTAATTATATTTAATTACTCAAAACACATATTTTTCTTATTTAAAACAAATAAATCATAATTAAATCACACAAGCACATATTTATTGAGCTGTAATTTTTAGGATGTTACACTTAAAGTGTTTGCTTTTTTTAAGAAGTTAGAAAACACAAACCAAAACTAATATTGTAAAGAAATTAAAACTAAAAGTTAGAATATTAATAAAGAACAAAATTATAAGTAATCTTTAATGTGAATGATGATATTTTGTCAATTATAAGGCTTTTTTTACCAAAATGGTGCAATTTTTTGAAAAAAATTACTAAAATGGGTAGTTTTTTAAAAAATTACGGAAATGGGTAAGTCGTGTTTGAAAACACGACTTCATATTTGTAGAAGTCGTGTTTTACAACACGATTTTGCTTTAAGGTGTTTTTTTTATACAAAAGTCGTGTTTATAGAATCGACTTTCATATTTTTTTATTTTTTTTAGTGAAGTCTCACATAAGAATGACTCATAGGACTCTGCCTCGTATAGGCAGCCATATTACGTGACTCGTGCTAGAATTTGTTTACTTATTTTTTCATCTTTGGAAATGAAGCACAAAAGGCAACCTCAAGTAACTAATCTCAAGGCAGGCATGACTGAGTTCTCAACTTCTCATGGTTTAAGCACATGAAGCAGCCCTGGTGTAGTTGACAATTTAAATTATGCAAACACAAGACCTAAAATTTTTTATGCTGAAAAGGGGACTGGAAATAATACAAATCCACTTTTTAATACATTGATAAAAAGACCGTACAAAGTCTAATAATTAAAGGAGCAAACAATACAAATATTTGAACATTGTACAGCTTCATGTCTGTCAAAGCTTATTATTCTAAATTTCTTAGTGCATCGCCGAACAAAATGCTGCAATCTCCAAACATGGCCCCCAGGGGCAGTTTCACGCATGCTGATCACAAGGAAGAATATAATTCACTTTCAAAATAAAACACATTGTGCAGTATAACAAAATAAGATGAAAAATATGAAATTTGCATAGAATGAAATACCTATCCCTTCTTAACGACATCAATTGAAGCGATTATTTTTTAAGCAAACAATGGAAGAAACTCAATTCTAGGAAAAAAGAATTTTAAATTCTACACTGAAACATACAAAGTGATCATTAAGTTTTGAAAGAAATGGGTAGTTTCCCCAATGCTGGAAGTTGTAAACAGCTTTTGCATTTCAACAGCTCTAAACAAGTTAAATATTTGAGAGAAGGACTAGACATCCATTGTGGGAAATGAGTACCTTTATATCCTTCCACGATCAAAGTCTGAAGTTGTTGGGTATTAGGTTGAAGTGCTTCAAGAATCTTCTCAACATTTTCTTCTAATTTTGACTCTTCTAATTCCCACCCTTCACTTCCATCCCAAGATAACTGCAACTTATTCTTGCAGTGGAAGGTTTCCAAAGTAGTCAGGCAAGGATTCTAGCTTTGGAAGATTCTCCAATGTTAACTTCTGCAGCATGAGAAGATTTCCAAGACAATCAGGCAAGGATTCTAGATTTGGAAGATCCCATAATATTAACTTCTGCAGCAAGGGAAGATTTCCAAAACAGTCAGGCGAGGATTCTAGGTTGGGAAGATTATGCAGTATTAATTGCAGCAAGGGAAGGTTTCCAAAGCAGTTAGGCAAGGATTCTAGTTTTGGAAGTTCACATAATAATAACTCCTGTAGCAAGGGAAGATTTCCAAAACAGTGAGACAAGGATTCTAGGTTGGGAAGATTCTCTAATGTTAACTTCTGCAACAAGGAAAGATTTCCAAAACAGTCAGGCAATGATTCTAGGTTTGGAAGATTCTCCAACGTCAACTCCTTGAGGGAAGTCATATGTTGTAGTGCCTCATGCAAACTTTCCACCTCTCTGCATCCTTCAATCAACAATTCCTCAAGAGAAGTTAGGCATTGAAAACCTGCAAACACATTGAACTTAGCACACCCCTCAATACAAAATTCCTTGAGAGACCGAAACCCTTGCTGCAAACCCAAGAATTTAGGACATTGAGTAATTTCAAGTGTAGAAAAGCGTGGAAACATGTTTTCCCCATCCTCCCTTGATAATCTTATTAGATTTGGCAGATCCTTCAGAGACATAAATTCTAGAGCCATGAAAACTACTCCACCATCATAGCACTCCTCATTTATGTATTTTACATTAGTCATGCTACATATACTTAGACTCTTTAGAGAAGGAAGTTTCCCCAATGTTGGAAGTTGTAAACAGCTTTCGCATTTCAAGAACTCTAAACAAGTTAAATATTTCAGAGAAGGACTAGACATCCATTGTGGGAAATGAGTACCTTTATATCCTTCCACGATCAAAGCTCGAAGTTGTTGGGTATCAGGTTGAAGCGCTTCAAGAATGTTCTCAACATTTTCTTCTAATTTTGACTCTTCTAATTCCCACCCTTCACTTCCATCCCATGGTAACTGCAACTTATTCAGTTGCTTACTTGACATATTGGCTTCTTTGGCATCCATTACACTTTTCACTTTCCCCAGATTCTTGATGTGTAGATTCCCTTTCAGCTTCAATGCTCCCAATTCTGCCAAGTGGAACCGTTTTTCCTTGCCAACAATGTACCAGCTTAAAATCTTTAGGGAAGTCAACTTCCCTATCTGAGGAGGCAAGCTTGATAGTGAGTTGCAACCATCCAAAGATAGCTGTTGTAGAGATCTTAAGCGTATCAAACTGTTGGGCAACTTTTGGAGACATCGACAAAAGTCTAGTTTCAATATCTGCAAATTCCACAGTTCACATAGCGATTCTGGAAGAGTTTTAAAGTCACCCTCAGAAAGATTCAAGTACCTTAGATGTTTTAAATCACCAATTGAAGATGACAATTCTGCACTTTTCTTTTGGTGAAGCACCCGAAAAGAATAATATTTACAAAGTTGACCAGAATTGTAGAAACCTATATAGGTCCTCAAAGATTTGAATTTATGCAACTGACTTGAATTGATATCTCTCCAAGAAGAATAGTAGAGATGGTGGATTCTTTCAGGAAAAGTAGTTACACCATTGTTAGATGTAATGCAACAAGCCTCATTTGCAACAAACTGCGCAAGATCATGAACAAGATCATGCATCTTGAAACTTGTAACTTTGTCAAATTCATCTGTCTCAATATCTTGAAAAAATGATCTCCAATATAATTCATTCCACACACCATCACCAACATCTTCAGCATCTAATATTCCATTAGATGAAATGAATCCATTAGCGATCCAAAGTTCAATTAAATATTGCTTGTCTATTTTTTCATCTTTGGGAAATATTGCACAATAAGCAAAACATTGTCTGAGTTCTATTGGCAAGTTTAAGTAACTTAACCTCAGGACAGGCATTAGGGAGTTTTCATTGTGTGATAACTCCAAAAGGTTGCTTTGCTTAACATTGAGCCACTCATTTTTGTTTTTTCTGAAGCGTAAAATACCTCCCACTGCCTTTGCTGCAAGAGGCACTCCTTGACACTTCTTTAGTATCTCCTTCCCTATGTCATCAAGCTCTTCCCGTTCTACCTCATTTAGTCCAAGCTCTCCCTATTTTACATCATTTCCTCCAAAGGCTTGGTGTTTAAACAATTCCCAACAATCATTGTCAGGTAGCATTGATAATTTATGAGGACGCATTGTTCCCATGATTGCTGCAACCTTTGCAAGACGAGTAGTGACTAAAATAGAAGCGCACCCTTTGCCCCACAAGCCAATACCGATTTCAACTTCTGCCAATTTGGTTGCTGATCATCCCAAACGTCATCCAAAACAAGCAAATATTTTTTTCCTCGAAGCAGATCTTGAAGTTTGTTTTGGAGTGGCTCTAGTTCCAAATCCTCACAGGCATGCTTAGATGCTGCTTCAAAGATAGCTTTTGTCATTCTCTTCAAACTAAAATCTTCCGAAACGCATACCTAGATTCTTAGATCAAAGTACTCGTCTACCTTCTTATGATAGAAGATGAGTTAGGCCAGCGTTGTTTTTCCAAGTCCGCCTATACCTATGATTGGATAGACTGATAAATTCTCAGAATGAGAAGCATCACCAACCAAAAAGTTTACAATTTTATCTGTATCTTCTTCTCTTCCATACACTTTTGGCTCAGTGATGAGTGAGCTGGTTTGGCGCCACTTGATGACTCCACTTCTTCTCTCTTCTATGACACCACTTCTTCTCTCCGGATCCCTCACAATGAAATTAAATTTGTTCCTATCTTCAGCAATTTCATCTAATCTCCCACTTATCTTTTTCATTTTCTTAGCAAGTTCGTAACGAAAAATAACATGCATGGATGAAAAGAGGATAAGCAAGAGCTTTGTACCATTTCTGGTAGAGGTAGACAACACTTGACTTCTTCATATTCCAACCGCAATTCTTCATAGGCATACTCATCCATGATGTCTTCCGGCTCAAGAGCTACATCGTTTAGCTTTTGTAGCCAAATCTGTATAGCTCCATTTGAGAATTGTTTCTCCTCAGCATCTTCAAGCACAGCCTTGATAGTAGGGAGTAAGCCGGCAAGCTTTTCCAAGTCTTGATCAAAACCCAGAAATAGCCCCAACTCTTTTGCAATGGGAGAGCTCAAATGTCCAAGCACACCTTCAAGTACAGCCTCAGTCATCTTCCAAGTTTTAATTCACAAGATGAAAATTCAAGAAAGAGAGGTTGTATGCTTCAGAAATGGCAAGAAATGATATCATCAAGTGATATGATTAACAAGACAACCTGAATAGACGATTTGCTTAGACTTGGTAAGTCAACAACCAACCCACTAAAATTGTATTATTGGAATCTTGCTCAAGTTGCAAGTCTGTCACAGGGCTCGTCATATTTTAATTTGTATTGAAATTATTGGAATCTTGCTCAAGTTGCAAGTCTCTCATCACATGGCTCGTCATATTTTAATTTGTATTGAAATTTCATGGAAGCAACCACTAGTTGGAAGAACAATAAACAATAAACGTACTGACATGTTAAAATCTTTACACAATCTCCTGTCTGCATAATGTTTAGCCACAAAATGCATCCTAGCTTTCATATATGCATCATACATCACCGAACACCTAACATAATTAAGCATTTTATTCCACATGGTCCATCAATAGCTATTCCCCTGACATAGAAAGATATGATCTCACAACAGCCAAAAAAAAAAAGAAACCCATAAAATAGCAATTTTGCTAATAGGTGTAAGTACTGCTGTCACGAAGCTTCCAGCTACAGTTGACATGCCCCTTCCTTATTCCTTCTAACTCGTCTCTTCCACATTTCCAGCCCATCCTTAACTCCTTTCCAGTCTTCCGGAAGCCCCTACCAGCCACGTAACATCATAATAAGCCGTGACATTCTCTATATAAAAAATAATGGTTTTTAGAGCCAAGTTGTCCATTCAAGACAGGGGTAAAAAGGACATTTAAATCTCCTTTATCTTTTTTGAAATGACTTAGAATATATTTCTAGATCTATAAAATAAATGTTATTTATCTTCCTTAACATAAACCTTAGGGACAATAAATGATGGATTCAGATTTTCAAGAGATGAAAATCAACAAAAAAGGCTTTATAGAAATCAAAATCAAAATTCGCTCATTTTATAGGACCAAAATGATTTTAAATTTTAAAAAAAATGAAAAACAAAAAAATATGGAAATTAAAATCAAAATTTATTCATATTGTAAGGATTATAAACATGTTTAAGTCTTTTAAAATTATATTATAAATATTATTATCAAATTATAACATTTAAATAACTCTCAAACCATGGTTTATTGATGGAGGTCCCAAAGATTTGCAGCGCCGTAAAGAAAGAAGATGACTCTTTCAATGGAGAGAGAAAAAGAGATTTATATTATTTGTATTTTTAAAAAGACAAATTAAAATTACATAGTTGCCCTGTAATTTATGCCTATCTAAACAAAGGATGAATGAGTTTTTTTATCCAACAAACAAGGTGTTGGATGCTAACATATACCTTCTAATTTTTTAGTGGGTGTAAATATAGATATATATATTTTTGGTGTTTCAATGTTTACATGTAATAATATTTTTTGTTTCAAATAATGCTAATAAGTAATAAGATTTTTTGTTTTATTCTCTAAGTGCTGCATTGTAAATTTACATGTAGGATACAATCCACATGTCCGAATTCAATATATTTCGTGTACAAAATATAGGATGAGAACAATTTTGCTGTAAGGATTTGTTTAAAAATTTATATGCCATGACTACATCCATTAACTGAAAATAAGGAGTTAAGGAATCGAAACGTAGTTCCTTCCATCAACGTATGTTCACCACCCCACCAATAGATTTCCAAACATAGTTTTAGGGGTGTATCGGATTGGGATTTTAAAATACTATTTTGGCATAAAAAAGTCTTGTAGATTTTAAAAGACTACGTAGTAATTTTGAAGTCTTTTGAATTGTGTTCTCCCTTGATAAAATTATCAGGTTTGGCAACTCTTGTAGTAACATAGCCTTGAAAACCATGGCATTGCAACTCCACAGTCGTAGGACTCTGCCTCATATAGGCAGCCATATTACCTAACTCGTGTTAGAATTTGTTTAGTTATTTTTTCATCTTTGGGAAATGAAGCACAGATGGGAAAACAATGCCTCAGTTTCATTGGAAACTTCAAGTAAGTAATCTGAAGGCAGGCATGGCTGAGTTCTCATGTTGTAAGCTCAACATATATAGAGCCATTCCTTTTTCTATCCTGTCATCAAGCACATGAAGCAGTCCTGGTGTAGCTGACAGTTTAAATTATGCAAACACAAGACCACAACTTTTTTATTCTGAAAAGGAGACTGGAAATTATACAAATCCACTTTTAATACATTGATATAAAGACCATATACAAAGCCTAATAAATAAAGGAGCAAACAATACAAATATTTTGAACATTATACAGCTACATGTCTGTCAAAGCTTATTATACTAAACATCATAGTGAACTTAAATTGAAGTAAGAAGCACTGAAATCACTGAAATCTCCAAACATGGCCTCCGGGAAGCTTGAAATTCTGGATCTCAAAGTCGCTAGAGTTCTGATCACAAGGAAGAATGCTTGTTTCTGATACATATATTTCTCATAAAAATGGAACAAAAGTTACTTCTACTAAGTTGCTAATAAGTTGATTGTGTAAAAAGTAAAAACAAATGGAAAATGTTAACAATTGTTAATTAAATTATTTGTATCTGAAAAAAGATTTTATTATTAACTCTTTAAGAAATAAAATATACCATAAAACAATTTTTTAATAACAATAAAAATTAAATAAGCACTATCTACAAAAATTATTTTGGTAATAATAAAGTAAATTAAAATATAAATAATAAAATATTACAAATTTTATTTTTTAAATTGTAAATAATATTTTAGTGATAATTTATATCATTATTGTTTTCTTTATAGTGTTTGTCTCCAGTCTTTTCCCCATGACTTTGATATTAAATTAGTAATTTTTCTATACTTCTTTTTATGCTGAGTAAATCTTCTATATACTTGATGAGTATATTTATAAAATATAAAAAAGGGTTTTAAGACAATAATATTGATTTTATATTTTATATTCATTTCAAAATTTTAGTTTTTTTTTATTAAAAGATAATTACAGTTATGATAATTTATGTATCATTTAATTATTTAAATTTATTTCTATTTTTTGAAAATTTAAATTTTATTATCAAATATCTTATGTATTGCATGCATATTTAAAAAAAATTTAAAGCAAAATTTAAATAATAAAAGTTATGTTAAATGAGATAAAAATCAAAGTATAAGTAAAAATATTTGAGTTTTTTATTTTTTAAAATATAAAAATTGGTTGAATTAATGAAAAAATTAATTACAATTTTCACACATTATTTTTATTTTTCAATTAGTTTCTATTTTTATTTCACTTTTAAATTTAAATCAAATTATCAAGTACGTGTGTATTATTTGGGTATTTATTTAAATACAAAAAAATGAATCATAAAATTTATGAGTAAAATTATATAATTGATAAAAATATATAATTTTTTATTTTACCAAATATATATAATTGTTTTAATACTCTTTTTTTTTGTTTTTAGAGGATTATTAATTCATTATCTTATGATGTAAAAATCTAGAATCACATGAAATTTGTATCAATAAATATCTTAAAATTTAAATAAAAACAAAATTAATGAGGCCATCAATTCTATGACCGAATTTGGGGTTTGAGGAGTTTTTAGCTTTTTTAATATTTCATCACTAGGGTAAAACCGCAAATAAACTATGAATTAGTAAGGATTATTTGCATAGATTGCAAAATGAGATTAGAATGATATTCACTTAAAAACAGATAGCTTATGATGCAAACAAAAACAAAAGAAACAGAAAAACATAAGTAGCTTACAATTATTGGTATTTACAATCACAATGGGTTTCTTTACACAATAGTAATTTACTATTATAAGCATCTTTAATATATTTAAATGTGACATTTAAATTTCGATCAAAGAAAAAGAAATAAAAGAAAGTTGCATTAGAAGGAAAAAAATTTAAATGGATAATCATAAAAAAAAGGTAAACTACTTTTCTGACTTTTATATTTAAAAAAAACTAAAATATTATCAAGTTCAAAGTATGGCCCTACATTGCATGGGTTTCCATACTGATAGTAAAATAGATATTCAATATTACTTTAATTATAAATTTGTTTTCAAATTTAACTTATTTAAAGCAAAAAATGTGTAAAGTGAAAAATTAAAGTTACATTCATAATCAATTTAAACAGGTCATACATAAAAATACCTTAATTCTATCTAATGACAAATAAAGTCTCATTTTATCATTTTACATATCTCTTTCACTTTTTTATAAATATATAAATTTGATTAATTATTTTGTGTACTATTAGCATTAAAAATAATAGTCAAAGAATAAAAAATATTGTTTTCATTAAAAAAATTATTTTTAATATTTTACCCATACATCTTTATCATTATTTTCTATAAATGTTTATAACAAAAAATATTTATTAAATACAATAAACTATTACTGTTATTCTTCATATGAAACATAAGTAGAAAGCATCAAAGAAATACTCTCATTTAATATTCAAGATTTTAAATTCCTGTTATGATTTTTCAAGACTTATATTCAATACCTTTAATTAATTAAAGATAAAATACCTTCAACAAATTTAAAATAATAGTGAATTTGCTAATAAGTTGACTGAAAAAAAAGTAAAAAATTAAATGAAAAATATTAAAAATTGATTATTAATTTATGTCTTTTTAATAAAAAAATTATTATTAATTTTTTAATTAATCTTCAGAAACCCAAGTAACATATTACTGTTAACAATAAGATAAACTATTATTTATAATTATTATATAATTTATTTATTTAAAAATATTTATTTACTATTAATTTTAATCTTATAAAAATAAATATTTATTTTATGCAACCCAGGAAAGATACTAATTGTATTAATTTGATTATTATTTGTAGTTATGCGTTAACCACTTTGTTAATTTATTAGCAATATCAAATTTTGTAATGGATAAATATTTAAAGCATAAAACAATAAATATTTCAAATCTATCAAATATTTATATATATATATATATATATATATATATTTAATACTTTTTTTCGAAGTCAAACTATATATGTTGAAAATGTTAGAGAAGTTTCCAGTCAAAATTAGTTTTTCCTTTCCTTTCCTTTTCAAGCATTGAAAGATAAATTTGGTAAATTCTCAAGATTTGACCATCAGATCACCAAAAGAACATCATCACACATACACACACAAAAAAGTCAACGACATCTACAAACGCACACTGTCTGATAGAATGTTGAAAATACCTTGTCCGCACGTCCAAACACCCAACCCTCATTACTATTTAATCACGCTTTCAAACTCAATAATGCACACACTCACACACACAGTCTCTGATTTCCTTGACACTGTTTTTCTTTCTCTTCGCCTTTCATTCCCTTTGTTTAACACTCCAAGTTTTTGCCATGGAGTTCAAATATTGTGATGGTCAAAACCAAACGACACCATCACCAATGCCGCATTCTTTTTCTGCCGCCACCTATGTTTCTGAAAACCCATTACAAGGTAACATATTCTTTTCTTCACATTCCATTCAACTTTCAAGAGATCCATTTGTTTTGCTATTTAAGAAAACAAAGGTTTTCTAACATCAATTTATTTTTAGGGTATGATTTTGCTCCAAGTAGTTTTCTTAGCAATGTTATGGCGCCCAGAGTTTTCCCAATGCAAGTGCCGATCAATGTCGAGGAAGGAGCGCTCCAAAGAGAAATGGAGAAAGAGAAATTACGACGAGAGCTGGAGAAAGAGGAAATAAGGAGAGAGATCTTGGCCAACGAGATGGCCTTGGCACGACGACAAGAGCTGGAAGAGGAAGTGAGGAGGGAAATGATAGTGGAGAGAGCATTGAGAATCCTAATGCAAAGACCAGAAGGGATCTCGTTTCAACAACGAATTTCGATGCCTTTGAACAACCGGCCAGTTAATCACAGGAACGTATTTGGTGGGCCACAGCCCCAGTTACCCTTCCAAGTTGAAATTAGACAACAATCACATTCTAATAATACTAACACAAACAAGGATAATGTGATCATACTGGTTAGTGTATAATGTTAGGTTTAACTTACTCTTTTTTTTTCTCTATCTCTATCTCTCTCTTCAATTCTACTATTTATTTTTTCCTGATTCTTCTTTATTGGCCTTTGAATAGTGAAAAACTTTTCTCCTTTTCCTTATTGATTAAAAAATGTCACCCTGAAATGGCTGAATTGCCTACAATCACTTATTCACTTTTGACATAGTTAATTCTCCAGTCATTATATGGTGGCTGAATATTTTTATTATATATTAAGAATTTTGTAAAATTTAAAAAATAAAGCTTCTTCCTTTGCTTAAACCTTTATTTACGAAATTGTTAACTTTTGCAAAATTCTTAAAATATAAGTAAAATTGTGAGTGATGCAAGCAATCCAAGTCCAAAGTTGATAATTAGTTCAAAATTGTAATGTGTTGAAAGTTGCAAAGAGAGAAAAATTATTCCTATTACAATTGACTAAATGACTAAAATGTGATACATAGTTATCTCTTAAGAGTTAGAAGTGGGAAGAGAAGTGTAATTTGATCATATCTCAAGTAAGAAAAGTGTAAGGATTTGCTTGATTGTGTTTTTATTTTTTAAAAAGGATTTTATAAAATAATTTTGAAGATCTGTTTTCCATGACAAAAATAAGGGAAAAACAAACCTGTTTTGAAAGTATTAATTCAAAAACAATTTTGGTGATGAGAAAGTAAAAAAATGTATTTGGTAAATTTATTTGAACAATATACTTTTTATTTCCTTGTTTGCATTTTCCCTTGTTGTCATAATTAAAAAAGGAAAAATAAAATAGCAACGACTCCATTTTGAGTTTACTTTAAAAGGGACTTTAATATGTAAGAAATCCATCTTGGGTAAGGCTCCAGGTTTTGAAGAATAAATGGATAGTAGAGGATTAGAGTCCAATTCTGTTAATAACATAATAAAAGCATATTTCGATAATTTTTCAATAAATATTTATAAGAGAAAAAAAAAACAAAATGAATTATTATTCTTGTTATTTGTTTGGCTAACCACTATTCAACAATACATTTTCTTCATAGTATACTTGCATTATTATAACTTTATTTCCAATGGAACCATGTTGTGTGATCATAATATGTATATCTTATTCATACATCCTAAATAGAAGATGGAGTCAATAAATATTATTCTCTTTATTCAATTGTAGGATATTGATCATTATGGTGCAAAGAGTAAAGCAGTGATCCCTCCTACAGTTGAATAAATTTTCAGTTCACTTTGGCATATCAATATGTAATAAATTTATGATAATAGACTTAAATGTTTGCTTTTTTTTTTTTAAAGAAGATAAAAAACACAAACCAAAACTCAAATTGTAAAGAAATTAGTACTAAAAGTTAGTATATTAATAAAGAACAAAATTATAAGTAAGCTTTAATATGAATGATGATATTTTCTCAATTATAAATGATGGCAATAGAGTTAGAACATTTTCTTTGAGGGGGCCAAATATAAAATTTAAATTAAATTATATTTTAATTAACATATTAAATTTAACCAACAACTAGAAAAATTATAATAATTGATCATATATCACGAAAACCATAATCATATAATTTAAACAAAAGATATAAGATTATAATGTTGTAGTAGAAGGAAAGAGATTTAGTTTTTAAAATTCATTATACAAATTCTAATGATAGAAAATATATATTATATTTAAATATCATATTTGAAGTTTTAAAATCAAAATTGACCCTAAAATTTTGTCAAGGCAAAATTTAATTTTTAACGAGATAAATAATAATAAGAGTACTACATTCTCTACTCCAAACAATGAAATAATATTCTTTTAATTCCTTTTTTTTTATTAAGAAACATTTATAGTGATAATTTATTTCATTAATTTTGTTATATTTAAAAATACTTTAATTTAATCTAATGATGAAAAAATTCTCCGTTTCTCATTTTACATAACTGTTATTAAACTCGATTCAGACCAGAGACCGGTCCTATAATTGATTCAAGTTTAATATTCAATCGGACTTGTATTCGATATAGTATACCTGCAACACCTGTTTCCTTGTACTTGTACGTTGCTCCTTTCACATGGCTAACACACACACACACACACCTCTACCGGATCAGTCACCGGTTCGAGTTTTATAACTTTGACACACACCATACACACACACACACCCCTCTACCAGATCAATCACTGGTTCGAGTTTTATAACATTGACACACACCTCTATCGGATCAATCACTAGTTCGAGTTTTATAACATTAACACACCTCTTCCGGATCAATCACCGGTTCGAGTTTTTATATATCTCTTTATCTTATATAAATATTTAAATTTTATTAATAATTTTGTTTATTGTTATCTTTAAAAATAATGGTAAAAGATTGAAATTATTTTTTCATTAAAAATTAAATTTGGTATTGTACCAATATCCTAATCATTATTTTTAATAAATATTTTTTAAATATTTTGTAAATATAATAAACTGTTAATAATATTCTTGTTATGAAACATATAAAAAAACATTAATGTTGTCATTTAATAGTCAAGCAATTGAATTTCTTATTTAGTGTCATATATTTGTTAATATTTATATTCAATATTATGCACTAAATATTTCTAATTAATTAAAATAAAATACATTTAATTAATTAGAAATAATAAAGAAGTTGCTAATAAGTTGATTGTGTAAAAAGTAAAAAAAAAAGGGAAAAATGTTAAAAATTGTTAATTAAATTATTTGTGTTAAATAAAATATTTCATTATTTACTCTTTAAGAAATAAAATATACCATAAAACAATTTTTTAATGACAATAAAAATTAAATAAAAACTATTTATAAAAATTATTTTGGTGATAATAAAGTAAAGAAAAATAAAAATAATAAAACATTACAAAATTTATTTTTAAAATTTAAAAATATAATTTTATTGATAAAATATTTTAGTGATAATTTAATTCATTATTTTTTTCTTTTTAGTGTTTGTCTCTAGTCTTTTCCCCATGATTTTGACATTAAATTAGTAATTTTTCTATACCTTTTTTATACTGAGTAAATTTTCTATATACATCATGAATATATTTATAAAATATAAAAAGGGTTTTATTAATAGATAATTATAATTATGATAATTTAAGTACCATTTATTTATATAAAATTATTTCTATTTTTAAAATTTTTAAATTATATGATCAAATATCTTATTTATTGCATGCGTATTTAAAAAAACCTTAAAAGAAAAATTTAAATAATAAAAATTATGTTAATTGAGATAAGAATTAAAGTATAAGTAAAAAAAATTGACTTTTTTATTTTGGAAAATACTAAAATGATTGAATTAATGCAAACATTTAATTACAATTTTAACACATTATTTTTATTTTTCAATTAGCTTCTATTTTTATTTCACTTTTAAATTTAAATCAAATTGTCAAGTACGTGTGTATTATTTGGGTATTTATTTAAATTCAAAAAATAAGTCAGAAAAATTTATGAGTAAAATATAGTTGGTAAAAATATATAATTGTTTTTTTTTACGCAAATATATATAATTGTTTTAATAATCCTTTTATGTTTTTAGAGTATTATTAATTGATTATCATATGATGTAAAAATCTAGAATCACGTGAAATTTGTATCATAAATACCTTGAATTTTAAATAAAAACTAAATTAATTATGCCTTCAATTCTATGCCTAAATTTGGGGCTTGAGATTTTTTTAGCTTTTTGAATATTTCATTACTAGGGTCAAGCCGCAAATTAAATATGAATAAGTAAGGATTATTTGCATAGATTCCAAAATGAGGTTATTAGAATGATATTCACTTAAAAGTAAGTAGCTTACATAAAAATGAAATATAATGGTGCAATGGTAACTTCTGGCCAAAATGAAACAAAAAGATAAAGCCAATCAAACCTGTCTCATATTTCTATTCTACTATTATTTTTTAGTTTTTATGTTATATATTTTTTAGAATATTATTTTTAAATATTTATTTTAAACTTAAATTTAAATTTGATAATATATTGAAATTAAATTGGATTACATTTTATTTTCAATTATGATTGAGTAGAAATACCTAAATTAAAAATTAGATTGGATTACATTTTATTTTCAAATTAAATCAACATAATCACTATTATTTTCTCCACTCAAAATTAGTGTTTAAAATTAAATTTTAAGCAAATAATTTTTCATTTGTTTATTATCTTCTCACTTAAATAAATTATTCATGATTTTCTTCTATCATGACAAATTTTAATTTTTTTTATACATTGATATTTATATGCCGATATATTAAAATAATAATTATATATAAAGTATAACATAGAGATGAATTTTATTTTTATTTATAAAAGCAAGTAGAAAATTTTCACTTAATTCACGGGGATGAATAATTTTTTTGAAGTCACATTAATATTTAAATTATTATGGTGAAATTATATTTTTTTATTAAAGTGTAAAAAGAAAAATATAACAAATTATATTACATACAATATAAAATTCAAATAAAAATTTTAAACATTATGTTTATCCCGTGCAATGCACTAGTCAAAATCTAGTTCACTTAAAAGTAAGTAGCTTACATAAAAAAAAAGTGGCTTACGATTATTGGTATTCATGATCACAATGGGTTTCATTACACAAATGTAACTTACTATTATAAGTACCTTTAATATATTTAAATGTGACATTTGAATTTTGATCTAGAAAAATAAGTAAAAGAAAGTTGCATTAGAAGGAAAAATATTTAAAAGTATAATCATAAAAAAACGTAAACTACTTTTCTCACTTTTATATTAAATTATATCAAGTTGAAAGTATGACCCTGCATTGCATGGGTTTCCATACTGATAGTAAAATAGATTTTCAAGATTATTTTAATTATAATTTGTTTTCAAATTTAACTTATTTAAAGTAAAAAATGTGTAAATTGAAGAATTAAAGTTACATTCAAAATCAATTTAAACAAGTTATATTTAAAAATACCTTAATTCAATCTAATGACGAATAAAGTCTAACTTTGTCATTTTATATATCTCTTTCACTTTTATAAATATATAAATTTTATTAATGATTTTGTGTACTATTATCTTTAAAAATAATAGTCAAAGAATAAAAAATATTTTTTCATTAAAAACATTATATTTAATATTTTACCCGTACATCTTTATCTTTATTTTCAATAAATATTTTTTTATAAAAATATTTATCAAATATGATAAACTATTAATATTATTCTTCATATGAAACATAAGAAAAAAGCATTAAATAAATACCATCATTTAATATTCAAGATTTTAAATTCCTCTTTTGATTTGTCAATATTTATATTCAATACCTTTAATTAATTAAAGACAATATACCTTTAATAAATTGAAAAATAATTATATATTTACTAATAAGTTGACTGAATAAAAAGTAAAAACATAAATGAAAAATATTAAAAATTGAATAATTAATTTATGTCTTTTTAATAAAAAAAATTATTGTTAATTTTTTTAATTAATCTTCAAAGACCCAAGTAAAATATTATTTTAAACTATAATATAAACTTTTATTTTTAACTATAATTTAATTAATTTATTTAAAAATATTTATTTATTATAAATTTTAATATTATAAAAATAATATTTATTTTATGCAACCCAGGCAAAATACTAAATATATTTTTTATCCATAGGAATCGAACACGGTACCGGGGGGTTTATAATAACTCACGCACCCTGCTCAACTAACTGAGCTAGATCCCCTCAGTACTAATTATATTAATTTGATGATTATTTATAGTAATTCGTTAACCACTATGCTAATTTCTTAGTAATATCAAATGTTTGTAATTGATAAATATTTAAAGCTTAAAACAATAAATATTTCAAATCTATTAAATATTTATTTACATTTAATACTTTTTTTCCAAGTCAAACTATATTTGTTGCAAAAGTGAGAGAAGTTTCCAGTCAAAATACTGTTTAATTTTCTTCCCTTTTCAAGAAATGAAAGATAAATTTGGTAAACTCTCAAAATTTGATCATCACATGACTAAAAGAACATCATCACACACACACACACAAAAGTCAAAGACATCTACCAACACACACCGTCTGATAGAATGTTGAAAACACCTTGTCCGCACGTGCAAACACCCAACCCTCATTGCTATTTATTCACTCTTTCAAACTCAACAATACACACACTCACACACATCGTCTCTGATTTCCTTGACACTATTTTTCTTTCTCTTCGCCTTTCATTCCCTTTGTTTAATACTCCAATTTTTTGTCATGGAGTTCCAATATTGTGATGGCCAAAACCAAACGACACCATCACCAATCCCATTACAAGGTAACGCACTCTTTTCTTCACATTCCTTTCAACTTTCAAGAGATCCGTTAGTTTTTCTATTTAAGAAAACAAAGCTTTTCTAACATCAATTCATTTTTAGGGTATGAGTTTGCGCCAAGTAGTTTTCCTGGCAATGTTTCGGCGTCTAGATTTTTCCCAACGCCAATGTCGATGAATGTCGAGGAAGAAGCGCTCCAGCGAGAAATGGAGAACGAACAAATACGACGAGAGCTAGAGAGAGAGCAAATAAGGAGAGAGATAATGGCCAACGAGATGGCTTTGGTACGTCGACGAGAACTAGAGGAGGAAGTGAGGAGAGAAATGGCAGCGGAGAGAGCATTGGGAATCCTAATGCAAAGACCAGAAGGGATATCGTTTCGACAACGAGTTTCAAAGCCTTTGAACAACCGGCCAGTTAATCATAGGAACGTATTTGGTGGGCCACAACCCCAGTTACCCTTCCAAATTGAAATCAGACAGCAATCACATACTAATAATACTAATACAAACAAGGATAATGTGATCAGACTAGTGAGTGTATAATGTTATGTTTAATTTACTCTTCATTTCTCTCTCTGTCTCTCTCTTCAATTTTATTATTTATTTTTTCCTACTTCTTCTTTATTGGCCTTTGGATTGTTAAAAGCTTTTTTCTTTTTTGTTATTGATTGAAAAATGTCACCTTCAATAGTGGTTGAATTGCTTACAATCACTTATTCACTTTTGACATAGTTAATTATCTAGTCATGATATAGTGGCTGAATTTTTTATTATATATTAAGAATTTTGTAAAAGTTAAAAAATAAAGCTTCATCCTTTGCTTAAAACTTTATTTACGAAATTGTTAACTTTTACAAAATTCTTAAAATATAAGTAAAATTGTGAGTGATGCAAGCAATCCAAGTCCAAAGTTGATAATGAGTTCAAAATTGTGAATTGTGTTGAAAGTTACAAAGAGAAAAATTAAACCTATTACAATGAACTAAATGACTAAAATGTGACACATAATAATCTCTTAGGAGTTAGGAGTGGGAAGGGTAGTGTAATTTGAACGTATCTCAAGGAAGCGAAGTGTAAGGATTTGCTTGATTGTGCTTTTATTTTGTTTAAAAGGATTTTATAAAATAATTTTGAAGATCTGTTATCCATGAAAAAAATTAGGAAAAAAAAACAGTTTTGAAAGTATTACTTCGAAAACAATTTTGGTGATGAGAAAGTGTAGAAAAATGTATATGGTAAATTTATTTTAAGAATATATTTTCTTATTTTCTTGTTTGTATTTTTCCTTGTTTTTGTAATTAAAAAAGTTAAAATAAAATAGAAATAGCTCCATTTTGAGATTACTTTAAAAAGAGACTTTAATATGTAAGTAATTCATCCTATATAAGGCTCCAGGTTTTGAAGAATAATTGGATAGTAGAGGATTAGAGTCCAATTCTGTTAATAACAAAATACAAGTATATTTGGATAAATTTTTCAATAAATATTTATAAGAGAAAAAAAAAGAAAATAAATGAATTATTATTCATGTTATTTCTTTGGCTAACCACTATTGAACAATATATTTTCTTCATGGTATACTTGCATTATTATAACTTTCTTGCCAATGGAAGCATGTTGTGCGATCACAATATGTATATCTTATTCATACATCCTATATAGAAGATGGAGTCAATAAATGTTATTCTCTTTATCCAATTGCAGGATATTGATCATTATGGTGCAAAGCGTAAAACAGAGATCCCTCCTACAGTTGATGACAATGAGCTTTCTCCTTGTAATTTGCAAAAGAAACCCAAGCAAGGGTGGAGTTGTGCATTATGTCAAGTTACCACCACAAGTGAGAAAGGTCTAAATGATCATCTTCAAGGGAAAAAGCACAAGGCTAAGGAAGCATCATTGAGAACACAAAAAATAGGTAAGGAGACCAAAACATCATTATCATTAAAGAAAAGTAAAAAGTGTGTGAAATCTAATGAAGTTGTTAAATTGTTACCATGAATTCAGGGTTGGACTCAAGACCAGATCGTTAGGCACTTTAAGTTGGCACAAAGTTGAGCTATGTCTAGAGGAGCGACTGCCCAGGGACCAGAGCTAGAGGGGGCCCAAAATGTTTTAAAAAAAAATCTATGGTTATGTAGTATTTTTCTATAATATTATATGTTATTTTTCTAAATAGATTAAAAATGTTGTTTCATTTGATGTCTCTTTTTTTTATCCAAATTAAAACGTGACATGTGAATAAAAAGTATCAATTTCTTGGTTATTAGTTTTTTCTTATGTGTTACATTCATAAATTCACATTGAATGAATTTTCAGCTCATTGTGGCATATCAACATGTAATGAATCTATGATAATAGACTTAATGTAACACCCCTTGTTACTATTAAAGATTTTCTTATTAATTTTGAAATTTGTGAAGTAATTTGATATCCAATTATTGAAAATAACCTTTAAAATATGGGGAAATTTGTTTTTCCTTTAAAACGTTATTACTTCAAATTCCAAACAACGATAATCCATAATAACTTATGATCATATTAAAATCCCTTTTAATGAAATATCGATTTTAATAAATCAAACTCATTTTACAAGACATTAGCTCTGCTGTAAATCATGAAACATAACAAAATCTTTCTTAATTAAGAACATCCTTAGATCCATCTTTATACTATTCTATTACACAGGATATACTTATGCATTTACATTCTTGGAATTTAACACATTATACATTTGAGTCACATATAAGGAATTGATACATCACAATATTAAAACTTAATCTACCCTCTTTTTTACAAGAAAAAGACTAAGACTCAGAGTAGTGACTCAATGAAAATCCAAAAAACCTAATTAATCCATGAAGCATCCTAGAAGGATCTCTTCTAAATTCTCTTAAAACGTCCGCCCATGTGAACAATGCTAGTTGTAGCTTTTCCATTCCATCTTAGTGTCTTGCATAGGATCACTCATCTAGATCTAAAAAATAAAGGCTTATGGAGTGAGTCTCCTTCCTCCTCTAAATCAACAATCAAACGACCTTCTGGTCACAAACAGTCATAAACACACAAACATCAACCACCTCGATATGGTACTCTCATGGGTTTTACTCGTAACCCTAACACATCCCAGATCAGTCCTTAACCCATCACACATCGGGCCCGCTACCACTTGAACTCCCAGAACTCAGTGGGCTTACTTAATTTAAGCTGGATGACTATTAGGAGTACACCCTTTGCCACGGTACAATGGCAGGGCTCTCACTAACACGGTTATGTCTTGCATTTGTTGGGATTGCCAAGTTGGCTCTGTGAACTCCTGCCACAACTCAATGCCACACCTCCAAGAAATAGCAAGTCAATGATCCATTCCCCAGTTACCACTCTGTGTTCATCCAATCCCTGAGGATTGACTCTTCAATGACTCTCCCCATCGGAATCGTCCTTTACAAGTCTGTGTGGGGTTTCTCTGTCAAAGGGTATTGAATGGTGGTCAATCAATAACATGACCTCATTTCACACGAGACCAATGTCTCCCATGAAGACCTACATCTTTCCCACTATCTCAAGTGGTCATTCCATTATGACCCCATCCCTCGCACAATAATCACATATCTCAGATGGAAAAAAATACTAGAAGCATTTGACATAAAGTATGTGAGCGATATGAGAGGGGGGAAACACTGTCTGGGGGAACACTGTGAGGAACTCAAGAGCGAAGGTGCCAGGATCCATTTCATCTTTTTTTTTTTTTGGCTTAAACAACTTTTAGGTCCCTGATAAATGTCCAAATTTTGCTTTGAGTCCTTGATGAATTTTTTTGTTGTTTTGAGTCCCTGATATATGAAAAATTTTGTTTTGGGTCCCTGCTGTCAATTAAGTGATGATGTGACACCATCTCAACAGTTGATATATATTGGGAAGATCTATTCTAATGGTGACACGCCATCACTTAACTGATGGTAGGGACTCAAAACAAAAGTTTTTATATATCAGACACTTAAAACAATGAAAAAATTTATTAGGGACCCAAAGCAAAATTTGGACATTTATCAGAGACCTAAAAGTTATTTAAGCCTTTTTTTTCACAATTTTCCCTAAAGACTTTGAACGTTTGGACCTGTGGAAGATTTTCAAGAGATGGGGTTGGGTCTGGGAAGTTTTTGTATCAAACAAAAGGGAGAAAAGGGGGAAACGGTTTGGATTTGTCAGATTCCTCAATGTTACAAATGTAAGGTCTTTGGAACTACAACTGAATCAAATTTACATAGGCAATATGAAGTTGAAAGTTAACATTCCAAGGTTTGATCGAGGTACAACTGCTAGGAAAAAAGTATATGGAGACAGGGGACATAACGAACACAAGTGCTAGCAGAAGACATATGGAGGAAAAGGGTAAGGGTGTACAGGATGAACAACACAGGGATGATAGGAAGCAGCAGAAAGATAATAATGTTGAACCAGAAGGAAAGTACCTACAAGCTTTAAAAAGGGGAATTAATAATACAAATCAGAGGTGGAGGCCCAAAAGATATCAACAGTCACAAGCAACAAGCCAACAATGGATGGGTCAGGACATCATCATTAGAGAGGTAGACGATGAATGGCTAAAACAAAGCCTTGTGGGGAGGCTGCGTGATTTAATGATGTTCGACCAGCTGGATGAGGTATATATAGTGAATGGAAGGAATGATGTTAAGCTAAGATATCTTGCTGACGATATGGTGCTGATCACTGGGCTAAGTGAAAAGGATGCACAGAAGAAAATCCAAGAAGAAGATGAGAACTTTCTTTCAATATTTCACTCTGTTCAGAAGTGGGATAATAACATGAGTACAAGCAATAGGTTGACATGGATAAGGTGTTGGGGCATCCTTTTGCATATGTGGGGGGAAGAGTGTTATAGACAACTACTTGGCCCCCTTGGTGATTATGTCAAGATGGATCAGCAGATTGAAAGTAAACAGAGATTGGACTCTATTAGAGTACTCATGAAAGTATCATCGCTGGAACCTATAACAAGATACTCAAATGTAAGGTTCAATGGAGTTGTGCATCGGGGGAGAATCTCTGAGGAAACCATGGATTTTCGGAACACTTGCCATTGTAGACTATGGAAGTGGCAGGATTCGAGTGGAGAAGAATCTTCCTTGGAGAGTGACATCGGTATGGATCTTAAATAATCGGATTTGGAGTGTGGAGGCGATATTCAAGGACATGAAGACTACATTGGTGGAGGAGACGCTGGAGGTGGAGAACAACATGGAGATTTTCGGTGTACGGTGATGGATCAACAATCGATTCTATACCTAGCAGAAATTGAGCCAAAGACAAGATAGAAAAGCAACGAAGGGGTAGGTGTTGCAGATACTGACACATTATTAGACCGTAACAATGAAAATGGGGAAAAAGGGGCAAGCCTTGGACAAGTAAAGTAGATCAGTAATCACCGAAGTAGAAGCTCTAGGGAAGCAGAGACAAAAAAGGGTGAGAGGAAGACTAAGATTAAAGCATTGGGCTCGAGGAAAATAGAGGAGTTCAAAAACAAAGTGGTTGAGAACAACACAAATGTAGGGTCGCAGTCACAACCGTTGGAGGAAGCGTGTGTAGACGGACAATTAATTGTGGAAGGGACTACTAGTGGGCTAGTTGGATTGATATACGAAGGAAAAGCCCACTCTTCGGAAGATTGGGAAATAGAACAACCCATAGCCCAAATTGGGTGTTTGAATATGAAGATGAGTTGTTATAACCAACAGCGATGCTGAGACTGGGACATCATGCAGTGGAACTCACGGGCCTACTCTTGGTTTAGGCCACACCAATAATGTTAACACATTGGACAAGGAGTTACAAGCACATGATACATCTGGATCAAATAGGGATGCCCAACACTGTAATATGGAGTCTGTAACACCCTGAAAATTTCAATACAGTAAGTAAGAACGTGAGAGATTAATTAGAAATTAATGGGGATTTAATTGCTTGTTTTAAATAAGAAAAGAATATACTTGGAGTGATTAAATACAGTTAGTAATTAATTGAGTAAATAAGAAAAATGAAGGAAAATAAATAATATAACTATTTCTTTATAATGGTCAAATAGGAAAAACAGTTATAAAATCAAAAGATATAACATTTTTGGTAATTAAAATCTGTGTGATTAATTCAAAGAAAACAATTGCTTGTAATAAAAAGTCCTCTGTGAGTAACTCACTGGAATTAATTCTCTGCAATTAATTCTCGGTAGTTACTTTCATGTGTATTTGTCTGTGAGTGATTATCTGTTATGCCTGCTAGTAATTAATTGAACTATGATTAATTACTACTAGTAAATCTTTAATATATCTATTGCTATGTATTAATAAATTAATTGATTTCAAATTGGTTTTAATTATTTTAATTATTTTAAATTATGAAACTTACTTGTCAAGTTTTTGCTTATAAAATTCATCTGTGAGCAATTCCTCTACAGAGAGAATTTTATAAGAGTTATTAAAAAGTTTTCATTTCATAAAGATTTATAAAATTAAACAGATATTTATCTGTTTGAAATATCTGAGAAAAAGAATATGAATTCATCTGCTTGTAGAAAAATTGTCTATGATAAATCATAAAATTGTGTCTGTGTTGTTGGAAATTTAATTGATTGCAAAAACTGTTTCGAACTGTTTTAAAATCTGGGACTTGCAAGATAAGGAATCTTTCGTAAAATTCATCTGTGAGTGATTACTCTAGAAAGAAATTTTAGGAAAGTTATTTAAAAAGTTTTTCAATTATAAACAATTATTAAAATAAAGAATTATTCTTGCAAACCCCTCCCTTACACATTCAAAACTGACGGCCACTCACATTCATTTTCACTAAACACCACTCAAATCAAAACTCACCTAACACTCACTCAAATCACTCACTTCAATTCAGCCTAACACTCTGCCAGGAGATTAAAAAATTAAGCTCCTCCATCTCTCTTCTTTCTTCTCCTGGCTGAGACTCACTCCCTCCCTCACCAACACCAATTTTCAGTTCTTCTTCTCTTGCATGCCATAGTTTGAGTGCCCAAAAGCCAACACTCATTTGGAGGAAAACAACTAGCTTCTTGTCCTCTTTCCAGCGAGATCATCATCAAGTAAGGGGACTCTTTGATGGATTCAAAGTGGCTGGAGGTGGAGGATCTAGCCACTCTCCCCCAAAATGCCTCCCATGTTGATGAATGTGTGAAATATGTGATTGCATGTGTGTGATTGGATTTGTATTTTGAAATTCCCTCTTGGCAGTGGCTTGCAACTGTGTCAAAACCTTCTCCTCATCTTCTTTTTCTAAAAAACGTGGTCTGGCTCCAATGCAAAGGAGACCATGCCCAAATTTTGTTAAAACTCATGCATTTTCAAAATTAGAAAAATTGTGTTGGCAGTGGCTGTCTCATTGTAGAAGCCCTGGACAGTGTTTATGTTTTTGTGCATAACTTTTTATCTAGCAGTTAGATTTTGGTGAAACTTGTCCCCAGTTGAAGTAGACTCAAAATGCACAAACTTTGCTTTTGAGGTCATTGCGAGATAACCTCAAATGAAGGTTCATCCATGACATGCAATGGGACCATTTTACTTGTGGAAACTGGTTCGGGCAGTGGCTATTTCACGTAGAAGCCCTGGATAGTGTTTACGTTTTTTTTGCATAACTTTTGATCTAGCCGTTGGATTTTGATGAAACTTGTTCTCAGTTAAATAAGACTCAAAATAAACCAACTTTCCTTTTGAGACCATTGCGATATACCCTCAAATGAAGGTTCATCCGTGACATGCAATGGGACTATTCTGCTTGTGAAAATTGGTTCGGGCAATGTTCAGTTTTGACCATTTTAAACCAAATTAATGATCATTTTTTAAATATAATTTTTTTTTTCTCAAAACTAGACAAGCAGAGCTTTAAAATTATATAAGTTTAGAAAATTTTCATCCACAATTGCTAATTTAACTAATTTGGTTTAGACATAACTCATGCATGGATCCCAAATTTCAAACCTGATACATAGGTCTTAGAAAAGAAATTATTTGGAAAAGTTTAGGAGGAATTAGGATTCAAGTTTTCCTTTTTCTGAAAGATATGAATGTTAGCTTTTTACCATAAAAATTTAAGTTAAAATATCATTTGGGAAGGTTGAGAAAATTACACATCTTTGAGGTATGCTCAATGTGAGGTGCATACCAACCTGCGAACTTCTAGGAATTTTCATAATTTTTGTAGATTTAATATGAGAGTGTGGGTTACCGTTTTGAAAAATATGTTTTAAGGACTTTAATTTGATATAAGAATTTCACCCCAAAAAAATCGTTTCTTAAATTAATTTTGGACAGAGATTGGGTGCTGCAAGAGAGGGGTTCTATTTTTAAAAATTGCCTTGATATGTGATATTTGAATTATGATATATTTGAATGTGCAAATTAATTATAAATGTGTGCATGCAAAGCAGTGGGTAAATTTGACCCTTGCCTTAAATGATTGTAAGACCCTTGGAATGTGAACCTAGGGCATCTCTGTGCATGTGATTGTGCGTTTTGAAACGCTTTGTGGTACAGTCACGTGGACTGTAGTGTGAATTGAAATTCTCTGTGATTTCTGTGATCTGTGAACATAAGACTTGAACACAAGTGCTTATGTGGATTAGCACACTGTCCTAGTAACCCGGGAAAATTTTACCGGCAATAATAGAATAAATCCCCAACAGCGAGAACAAGTAATTTAGACTTAGGAATTTATTTATTTATTTTATAAGCTTAATAAATAAACTCTTTAATTTGTTCTTTGGACTTAGATAAATATTCTAGGACCTTTGCGTGGAGGAATCGTCGGTAAGTTACTAATTAATAAAATTTTGAATTTGAGAGGGTAAGGCAAGAATAAAATTTAATAAGATTTTGTGATGCGCGTTGTGAAAGTGCGCTTTTCGAGAGTCGTGCAACAGAGACGTGTGTGTACGGCGGAGCAATGGAATTGCGAAGAGAGTCACGTGGGACATTTCTGACTATGAAAGAAAGTTGTTAGAGTTGAAAGCGGTGATCGAATGACATGTTCACCTGTGAGGTGATAGAGATGATGGTCTCATATTTTGTTTGGAGCCGATGAGGGTCTCGGCTTGGCGTCAATTCATCCCGTCTTTGTACCATGGGCAGCGAAAACCCACGGCAACGAGTATGGATAAAGCTCTGTGAGAGAGTGTTTGAGGAGTCAATCCTCAGAGTATGAATGACCACAGATTGGTACTTGGGAGATGGTCTTGAGGCATTGTTAACCATGGAGGGTAAGCGCTGAGTTGTGACATTCTGTTCACATAGCCGACTTGGCAACCCTGACATAACCACGAGACATTCTTTGGTTGGTGAGAGCCCGCCTTGTACCACGGTGAGGGTGTACTCCTAACAGTCATTCTACTCAAAAGAACGTAAGACTACTGAGTTCTGGGAGTTCCAGTGGCAACTGGCCAGTGTGTTACAGTTTACAGATAAAAGTCATGGAAACGAGTAGGTTTTGAGTGTAAACGTTAGAGAACCACCTCGCAGTGGTTAGCAGGATTGTGTGTGACTTTTAAAGTCATTTTTGTGTGATTTGCTTGATGAAGCGAAGAGTTCACCCTTACATTTTTGTTTTAGGAGCCGATGGCAGTACCTGTGGAGATCACAAGGGGGCTATCCTCATCAGTTTTTTTTTTGTCGCTCTCGTTATCATGCGTCTCTTCGGAGTGTCCTTGAAGAGTTCATCGATACCCGCTACTGTTCCCGATGCCACACCATTCGAGGAGTTCACGATTGGACATACACTTCCCACCTTTCGCCGAACCCCTCTTACATCAAAGAATTGGAGACGTAATTGGGTGAGAGTCAGTCTGGGGGATCCGCCGCTAGTCGTGAACTTAGGGGACAGTGAGTCAAGGTTTTTACGAAGGAATTGGAGAACTTTGAGGAAGATTCTGTGAAGGATCCCATGGACGATGGCCACTAGATTTCTTCTCAGGGATCTTGTCAAAGATCCCCTGCTATCCTATTTCTTTGGATTAGTCTAACATGCAGGGTTGGGTTTAGAGATGACTGCTCTGAGACAATTTTTTCCCCTTTTATGCATTTGTATATGGGTAGACCTAGGTTTCAGATTTTACTATGTATATTCAGTTTTCATACTCCATTACCCTATGTATTTGGTATATACCTTGAGCAATGTGTATATGTATATATGTTACTATTGCTCCGGAAAACATTTTGATGTATGAAATTCTCCATTTTATGCATATGTGTATACTTGATAACCAACCAAATTATCTCGTGTTCTTTATTTTATTAATTCGAAATTAAGTGCCCATTTATGTTTGAAATGACATTGAAATTAGTTTCTTGCGAACGTAAATAACCCGTTTTAATTACTAAGTGGAACACAACTTTCGAACCCAAAATTTACATAGAACTTTTTTTTAACAATTTGGCAAAATTCCAACTTACCTTTTTACAATTACATTTGATTTTCGAAATTAAACAAACTTTGGCACTTTGTAAAAATAAATAATCTCTTCTCTCTTTTACGAGAATTAAATAAAGTAACACTCCTATGAAATTAAAATGAGTTTAAAATGCAAAAACATGCAAACCCGGATTTAGGGTGTTACAGAGGCTTCACAGAGTTTAGAACTCGTTAAATCTATAACTTGTGGAAAAAAGAAAATTGGGCAGAAGCATTCTTAAAATACTTTTGAAGAAAAGAGGCCTTAACAATAGCACCTACAGTTGGGTACGAAAGGGTGGTTTGTGGCCCACTAACTCATCAACTGCAAACGGAATGCTCTTCATCCCAGTCCAAAAGCCACGACAAAGGTAACAACGAAGTCAGGTTTGAAAGCCAATCTTTGAGTAATATACTGTCAGATAGCAATATCCTAAATTGTAATAGGATATTTTGGCTGAGGAGTGATCTAGTGGAATCCCAAAAATTATGAGAGTTAGGAAAGGCAATGGGAGTTTCCTTTACAGGAAAAGAGGAGGAGATCATTACAAGGTTGGTTGCCATGGAAGACAGAGATAGAAAGGCCTCTGACCAGATGGAGGCAGGTCAACAAGTAGGGAACCAAGCAGTTCAATCATGAAGCTATTATCATACAATGTCAGGGGGCTGGGTGGGTGAATAAAATGGAAATTCATTAGGAAGTTGGTGATAACGGAGGACATTGAATTCTTGTGTATACATGATACAAAATTAGAAGAAGTAAACATTAATACGTGAGAAACTCTATGGGGGGATATGAACATTGATTTCTTTTGTAGCCCGGCAGTTAATTCAGCACGATGGTTACTATGCATTTGGGACAAATATGCTATGGTGGTAACAAATATGTTTGCTGGTTTCGGATTCATCCTGGTGGAAGACTTTTCGAAGGTTGGTGAGTGTGACATCACTATTGTGAATGTTTATTCCCCATGCGATTTGTGCCAAAAGAGAAGATCATAGGAGGAATTAATTGACAAGAACAACAACAACAGTAATGAAATTTGGTGTGTAGTAGGTGATTTTAACAATGTTAGAAAAGAGAATGAAAGAAAAGGTAGTGGACATGGTCATGGTGGAGCCGGAGAAAGGGAGAAAGTTCGATCAATTTATACACGAGATGGGGTTAGAGGACATCCTTATGAGTGGGAGAAAGTTTACTTGGTGTAGGCCAAATGGTAGGGCTATGAGCATAATTGATAGAATTATGGTCAATAGAGAGTGGCTTACCATATGGCCAAGGTTGTCACAATATATCCAAAAAGAAATATCTTAGATCATTGCCCTTTGGTGTTGAAGATCTCATAATTGATTTGGGGCCTAAACCATTCCGAGTACTAAATTGTTGGTTTGAAGATCCAAAATTTGAAAACTTTGTGGAGGAGGCTTGGAGTAGGCAACAAGTACAAGGGTGGGGTGCATTTGTCTTGAAAGAGAAATTTAAAGGGATGAAGAAGGGATTGAAGGTATGGAATCTTGAGCATTTTGGGAATTTGGAGACCAAACACAAAGATATTCAAAGAGAGATGAACGAACTTGAAGAGAAAGCAGAAGTTGCCAACCTATCCGACGGGGAGATCAAGAGGAAGTGGGAATTACAAGAGCAATTCTAGAAGGTTGCTAGGTGGAGTGAATCATTATTGAAGAAAAAATCAAGATTGAAATGGAACTTGGAAGGTGATTGTAATTCCAAATATTTCCATAACGTGGTAAATTGGAGGAGGAAGAAGAATTCACTTTGTGGGATTGAGGTAGATGGGTGTTGGATTGATGAACCAAATAGTGTCAAGGAAGAAGCAAGGAGTTTTCTTGAGAAAATTTTTTGTGAAGAGGTGTGGGGGAGACCAAAACTTGATGGGGTTACTTTTAAACAAATTTCGGAGGAAAATAATTCATTTTTGTTAGCTCACTTTGAAGAAGTTGAAATCAAAGAGGCAGTGTAGGATTGTGATAGCAACAAGTGTCTGGGGCCAGATGGTTTGAATTTTAAATTCATCAAGAAATTTTGGGGGTTGATGGAAAATGATGTCAAGAGATTTCTAGTTGAATTCCATCAAAATGGAGTGCTACCAAAGGCTAGTAATGCTTCTTTCATTACCCTTGTCCCAAAGGTTGTTGAGCCTCAAATCTTGGTGAATATAGACCGATCTTACTTGTTGGATGCATGTATAAAATCCTTGCCAAAATCTTGGCAAATAGATTGGAAAAGGTACTTCATGAAGTGATCGATTATAGGCAAAGTACTTTCTTGAGTGGTAGAAACTTGATGCATAGTGGGGTTGTGGCTAATGAGGTGATTGATGAAGCAAAAAGAAAAAAAGAAGAGATGCATTATCTTTAAGGTGGACTATGAAAAAGCATATGATTCCATTTGCTGGGAATTTGTGCTATATATGCTCCAGAGATTAGGCTTTAAAGAGAAATGAATTTCTTGGATAAAGGGATGCTTAATCACAAGTACGGTTTCCGTCTTGGTAAATGGTAGTCCATCCAATGAATTCGTGTTGCAAAAGGGACTAAGGTAAGGAGATCCGTTGGCACCCTTTCTTTTTATTATTGTTGTGGAAGGACTTTGCGGTTTGATGAGAGAGGCTACTAAAAGGAACTTGTCCACTAGCATCCAAGTGGGAAAAATCAATGTTGAGGTAAACCTTTTACATTATGCGGATGATACTTTATTCTTGGGGGAAGCATGCTTAAGCAATGTGTTAACAATTAAAAGTATCATGCGGTGCTTTGAATTAGTTTCCGGCTTAAAGGTGAACTTCTCTAAGAGATGTTTTAGGGTTTTGGGTGTGGAGGGGATTGAAGGTTTGAGGTTCGCTAGGCTACTAAATTGTAGCCTCTTATCCTTACCTTTTACATATTTGGGAATACCAATTGGAGCCAATCCTAGAAAGATGGACACATGGAAGCCTATTATTAATAAGTTCAAGAAAAAGTTGGCACCGTGGAAGATTAAGTCTTTGTCTTTTGCCGGGAGGATTTGCTTGATTAATTCTATTCTTACCTCTTTACCTATTTTCTTTTTATCTTTCTTTAAAATTCCTAAAGAGGTGGCTTTGAAGATCATGACCATTCAAAGAAATTTTCTTTGGAGTGGGAATGGTCAGAGGAGAAAGGTATGTTGGGTGAGTTGGGATAAAGTGTGTAGGCCAAAAAGTCAAGGTGGGTTAGGGATAAAAAATATCATCTCTTTTAATGAAGCATTGCTTGGTAAATGGAGGTGGGCTCTTTTTGATAAAAAAAAAAAAAAAGAATTATGGGTGGAGGTTCTAGAGTCTAAATATGGGGGTGGAAAGGTCTTTTTGAGGGAGGAGAGGCACCATTGTTCTTCCATATGGTGGAGAGATTTGAATAGGTCTTGTGGGTGGGCAAATGAGTTTAGAAGGTTTGATACCGGGATTAAATAGAAGATATGTGATGTTGATTGAGCCTCTTTTTGGCTTGATAATTGGGTGGGGGATGCATGCTTGGCGGAAATATTTCCAAAGTTATACATTATCGCTCATCCCAACAAAATCAACTCTTACAGCAGATAGGAACATGTAATGGGAATGAGTGGAAATGGGATATTCTTTGGAGGCGAGAACTATTTGAGTGGGAGAGGGAGCAATTTGTTGAATTACAAAATATGTTGTCCAAAATTGTGTTTCATAGAGGAGATAGTGATAAATGGATTTGGTTGGCTGAAGCTTCGGGTGAGTTTTCTGTAAAGTCCGCATATATCGAACTGCAACAATACATCGAGGACCCTTAGCAGGCGGTATTATTGCAAAAGATGTGGAAAATTAAAGCACCACCAAAAGCAATATTTCTGATGTGGAGATTGTTTCTTAATCGGTTACCTACTAGAGATAACCTTAAAAGCAGAAATATCATTCAAGATCCAAATGATTGTTTATGCCCGTTCTGTTTAGAAGCTGAAGAATCTGTAAACCATTGTTTTTTTTCCTGCAAAAAGGTTATCATGGTGTGGAATCATTGCTATGGGTGGCTTCGGTTAACTACTGTCTTGCCGGAATATCTAGAACTTAATTTCTGGCAGCATACACAGGTAATGCAATCATCGACAGAGGTGGAGATATGAAGGGTTGTCTGGTCTGTGGTTGTATGGTGTGTGTGGAACATGAGGGACCACTATGTTTTTAGGGGGGCTGTCTTTGATCTGGACCTTCTCCAACAAAGAGTGTCTTTCACGACTTGGTCTTAGATTAAGGCGAAAATTCTAGATTTCAACTACTCCTTCGTCTAATGGGTAGTGGTGCCAGGCGAATGTATCAAGCCAAATTTGTATATAAGGATGTAGTCTCCACTTATCTTCCTCTGGAATTTTATGCATGCATATAGATAAGGATGCTATGTTAAAGTCACTTCACGTAGGAAGTTGAATTTTAGGCTGAAGCAAGTAATGGCCTCTGTCAAAGCTCTTTGGAATCTGGCTCATCTTTGGTTGGTCATAAAGTTGGGCACCGAATTCAAAGCCTTATTTATTGGTCCAGTAATGAGGAGTAATGGCACCAATGCACGGAAAACCAATGGTATTCCAGATCTAATTGGACGCAATCAATTCGAGGTGGGGTATGTTTGTAATGGGGTCTCTTATGCTTTGGTGTTGCAGACAAGGAATGATTTTTATCTAGAGCATGGGTTATTTAATATTTCTATATCCTGAGGTATGAAATATAGCATAACCCGTGGATCTACTTTTGGTGTATCCTTAGTTATGTACAAGGGATTCGGTACCCCTGATACCTATTCATATAATACATAAATATATTTTGCTAACCAAAAAAAAAACTCATATGGAACTCCCTACACAGCCTCTCCAAAGCTTGCCTCCTCGGCTAACCATCACAAGAGATCACCTTTCTTGAACGGCATGTTGCCAACATCACGATCACGTCACGGTCTCATCACGACCAAAATGGAAAAGGATATTTCCTTCTCCCTTCGCATCTCACAAATAAAGCGATTTCACAACCATCATTCTCAACACAAGAGAAACATGTGCATCATGCACCACAAAACCCACCATGAACCAAGTTCATAATTTCATCCTCTTATTAAGTCTTATCAAGATCCTTGCCCACTCTCAAGTCTTATGCTTGTTTTTAGTCCACGGTTCTCAATTTCCATGCAAGGGTCCTAATATGTTATTCTATGTCCAAATATTCAATATCACCCATATGCATTGGGTACCTATTAATTACTAATCCATGTAATTATTAAGTTCACACTCTTCTTTTATACTTAATTCACTACTTTCCGCAATGAATAATATTAATTACTAGAACAACATTCTAGTTCCACAAATGTACTCTATTAGAGTCCATTTGCACCCTCACAAGAATCTAAGATTCTTGTCCCCAACACAACAAGTCATGACACAATCAAATGCATAATCAATTTGCAGCACTCATTGTTCGAGGATCACATTCTTCCCGGTCTCTAATTTCATAATTATAAATGAACAGTTACATGTAAGCAATAATTCAACACCTCAAGTATAATTAATCAATGATTAGAGTATATATACACATGAACACACACACACACAGGGTTTCTCCCTTGATTGTGTAGAGCTAGTCTCCCTCTTCAATATATCAAAAAGTGGTTGGTGAAAGGTGGGAACTTGGTGCTTAACTTCTAGAGAGAAGTTTGTGTTTCTAGAGAGAACGTGGAGAGAATTTGAAATAACTTGGAGAAGAAGAGATGAAGATGAGCACATAATGGAGGAGAGAGGAAAGTTTAAACAAAAAGCAAAAAGCAGAAAGCATTTTGTCCCCTCCCTCATGGCCTAAGGCTGGCGCATATATCAAGGAGGGTTGGGCTCAATTTTGTTTTTCAATTGGGCCCATACTATGCCCAATAAAGCTAGGGTTAGGGTATTTTTAAGGTTAGGGTTAGGACATCTGTCTATTTTAGTCCCTCTGTGTCACTAACAATCACTCAAATCCATTTTAATTCAATCACACTTCAACAATTATTTTTCTAAGGCATCATTTATTTTAATTAGTCCTTAATAAGATTATTTCCATCAATTTCCTAAATCCTCCAAATTATTTATCACTTATGAGCCATTCAACAGCGAAACGAATTAATTAAGTCATATGAATCATTAATTCTATTTTTATTTCTATCTAGTTCTTTCTAGGCTTGAATTAATAAAATTGGACTTAATTAAGTTTAATTACCTTAATTAAAATATCTAAGTCACTAATTACCTTAGAACACTTAATTTCACTAATTAAAGTTATTACCAACTTATTAGTAAGCCATTTGTGGCATTAAAACTTTAATTTTTTTACTATAGTCAAAAGTTTCACATATTTACCACAATACCATTAATGAGTTGACGAAATCCCTTCCCATTGATTTTGACCAAGATGAGTCTTTCATTGATATTTTAAATTTTGAACTTCCCTCCACAAATTTTTAATGTCTCTACTTAACCATTATTAAGTGATACATATTTTTAATTATTTTCTATTATTTCTCTTAATTATTTAATTAATTACTAATTATATTTAATTACTCAAAACACATATTTTTCTTATTTAAAACAAATAAATCATAATTAAATCACACAAGCACATATTTATTGAGCTGTAATTTTTAGGATGTTACACTTAAAGTGTTTGCTTTTTTTAAGAAGTTAGAAAACACAAACCAAAACTAAAATTGTAAAGAAATTAAAACTAAAAGTTAGAATATTAATAAAGAACAAAATTATAAGTAAGCTTTAATGTGAATGATGATATTTTGTCAATTATAAGGCTTTTTTTTTACCAAAATGGTGCAATTTTTTGAAAAAAATTACTAAAATGGGTAGTTTTTAAAAAAATTACGGAAATGGGTAAGTCGTGTTTGAAAACACGACTTCATATTTGTAGAAGTAGTGTTTTACAATACGATTTTGCTTTAAGGTGTTTTTTTTTTGTACAGAAGTCGTGTTTATAGAATCAACTTTCATATTTTTTTATTTTTTTTAGTGAAGTCTCAAATAAGAATGACTCGTAGGACTCTGCCTCGTTAGGCAGCCATATTACGTGACTCGTGCTAGAATTTGTTTACTTATTTTTTCATCTTTGGAAATGAAGCACAAAAGGCAACTTCAAGTAACTAATTCAAGGCAAGCATGACTGAGTTCTCAACTTCTCATGTTGTAAGCACATGAAGCAGCCCTGGTGTAGTTGACAATTTAAATTATGCAAACACAAGACCTAAAATTTTTTATGCTGAAAAGGGGACTGGAAATAATACAAATCCACTTTTTAATACATTGATAAAAAGACCGTACAAAGTCTAATAATTAAAGGAGCAAACAATACAAATATTTGAACATTGTACAGCTTCATGTCTGTCAAAGCTTATTATTCTAAATTTCTTAGTGCATCGCCAAACAAAATGCTGCAATCTCCAAACATGGCCCCCAGGGGCAGTTTCACGCATGCTGATCACAAGGAAGAATATAATTCACTTTCAAAATAAAACACATTGTGCAGTATAACAAAATAAGATGAAAAATATGAAATTTGCATAGAATGAAATACCTATCCCTTCTTAACGACGTCAATTGAAGCGATTATTTTTTAAGCAAACAATGGAAGAAACTCAATTCTAGGAAAAAAGAATTTTAAATTCTACACTGAAACATACAAGGTGATCATTAAGTTTTGAAAGAAATGGGTAGTTTCCCCAATGCTGGAAGTTGTAAACAGCTTTTGCATTTCAACAGCTCTAAACAAGTTAAATATTTGAGAGAAGGACTAGACATCCATTGTGGGAAATGAGTACCTTTATATCCTTCCACGATCAAAGTCTGAAGTTGTTGGGTATTAGGTTGAAGTGCTTCAAGAATCTTCTCAACATTTTCTTCTAAGTTTGACTCTTCTAATTCCCACCCTTCACTTCCATCCCAAGATAACTGCAACTTATTCTTGCAGTGGATTTGAGTTTGGCTTGGGAACATTGTTCTTATTTTTACTCTTCATTCTTTTTGTATAATCAATTTTGACACCATAGAACCTCATCATAAATCTGTCTTTGCGCTGTAATGTTTAAAGCACTAAAATTTTCACAATGATCCACTACAAAAAAATTGATATTTTAGTAACATTTTTTGTGTGTGCATCTTGACTCGGGCTTCCTGATTTGCTTGAATTTTCATGTATACTTATGCTGCTGCAGGCTGCTAAAGGTAGTGCAAGTTTGAAATTTTATACTTAAAAAGAAGTATTTGATTTCCTGGACTTCCTTTGGCTTAAACCACATGAAAGAAATCTCTAAATATGCAAATGAATTTTAAGTTTGAGTATTTAGCAAACGCCTTTGTGTTTTATTCTGAGTGCTGATGTCATGACTACACCCATTAATTGAATCTAAGGAGTTAATGAATTGAGAGATAGCCTGGAAGGCAAGGCCAAGCCAACAATTTGGAGTGACAGATTCCCAACCCTCTGAACATACCTTCAACTCAAAAGATACAAAGGGGTTCCTTCTATCCACGTATGTTCACCACCCTTTCCAGACATAGCTTTAGGGGTATCTTAGATTGGGATTTTAAAAGACTATTTTGGCATAAGAAAGTCTTGTAGATTTTAAAAGACTGCGTAATAATTTGAGGCCTTTTGAAGCATGTTCTCCCTTGATTAAATTACCAGGTTTGGCAACTCTTCTAGTAACATAGCCTTGAAAACTATGGCATTGCAACTCCACAGTCGTTGGACTCTGCCTTGTATAGGCAGCCATATTACCTGACTCATGATAAAATTTGTTTATTTATTTTTTCATCTTTGGGAAATGAAGCACAGAAGGCAAAACATTGCCTCAATTTCATTGGCAACTTCAAGTAACTAATCTCAAGGCAGGCATGACTCAGTTCTCATGTTGTAAGCACATGAAGCAGTCCTTGGTGAAGTTGACAGTTTAAATTATGCAAACACAAGACCTCAACTTTTTTATGCTGAAAAGGAGACTGAAAATAATACAAATCCAATTTCTAATACATTGATAAAAAGACTGTACAAAGTCTAATAAATAAAGGAGCAAACAATACAAATATTTGAACATTGTACAGCTATATGTCTGTCAAAGCTTATTATACTAAACTTCATAGTGAACCTAAAGAAAGAAGCGCTGAAATCTCCAAACATGACCTGAGGGAAGCTTGAGATTCTGGAACTCGATCTTGCAACATTTCTGATCATAAGGAAGAATATAATTCACTTTCAAAATAAAACACATTGTGTGGTACAACAGAATAAGATGAAAATCTGAAATTTGCATAGAATGAAATACCTCTCGCTTGTTAACTATGTCAATTGAAGTGATTAATTTTTAAGCAAAAAATGGAAGAAAATCAATTCTAAGAAAAAGAATTTTAAATTCTAAACTGAAACATACAAGGTGATCATTAAGTTTTGAAAGAAATGGGATATATAATAGGGAATGAAACAGAGGAGAAATCCTAAAATTTATTTGTCTTTGTTTGAAAGTTTAAAATTCTAAAATTTCATGACAATAACAATTTGTTGTTTTAATTTTGGAAACTATTCTTTTCCTGTAACTTAGGCTGGATATAGACCTTGACACGATTTACGAGAAGATATTAAAAGTGGGTCATGGAAGGGGAACGTTATATGTACAATTGTAGATATATATAGGAAGGAAAAGGATCCACAATATACCTTGAAGGCAATCACATCAATAACCCCACACTTGAATGTCAGGAATGTGAGCTATTTTTGGCCAGTCCTCTCCTGTTCCCTCTTCACATCGTTTCTCTAACTCGGCAGGGCAATGGTAAATACTCAATCTTTCTAGATTGCTAAGGCTTAGGCTCGATGGAAGACACATCAACTTGGGACAGTTATCAATAGTCAGTTCTCGAAGCAATGGAAGGTTTCCAAAGTAGTCAGGCAAGGATTCTAGCTTTGGAAGATTCTCCAATGTTAACTTCTGCAGCATGAGAAGATTTCCAAGACAATCAGGCAAGGATTCTAGGTTTGGAAGATCCCATAATATTAACTTCTGCAGCAAGGGAAGATTTCCAAAACAGTCAGGCGAGGATTCTAGGTTGGGAAGATTATATATGCAGTATTAACTGCAGCAAGGGAAGGTTTCCAAAGCAGTTAGGCAAGGATTCTAGTTTTGGAAGTTCACATAATAATAACTCCTGTAGCAAGGGAAGATTTCCAAAACAGTCAGGCAAGGATTCTAGGTTTGGAAGATTCTCTAATGTTAACTTCTGCAACAAGGAAAGATTTCCAAAACAGTCAGGCAATGATTCTAGGTTTGGAAGATTCTCCAATGTCAACTCCTTGAGGGAAGTCATATGTTGTAGAGCCTCATGCAAACTTTCCACCTCTCTGCATCCTTCAATCAACAATTCCTCAAGAGAAGTTAGGCATTGAAAACCTGCCAACACATTGAACTTAGCACACCCCTCAATAAAAAATTCCTTGAGAGACCGAAACCCTTGCTGCAAACCCAAGAATTTAGGACATTGAGTAATTTCAAGTGTGGAAAGGCGTGGAAAATGTTTTCCCCATCCTCCCTTGATAATCTTATTAGGTTTGGCAGATCCTTCAGAGACATAAATTCTAGAGCCATGAAAACTACTCCACCATCATAACACTCCTCATTTATGTATTTTACATTAGTCATGCTACATATACTTAGACTCTTTAGAGAAGGAAGTTTCCCCAATGTTGGAAGTTGTAAACAGCTTTCGCATTTCAAGAACTCTAAACAAGTTAAATATTTCAGAGAAGGACTAGACATCCATTGTGGGAAATGAGTACCTTTATATCCTTCCACGATCAAAGCTCGAAGTTGTTGGGTATCAGGTTGAAGCGCTTCAAGAATGTTCTCAACATTTTCTTCTAATTTTGACTCTTCTAATTCCCACCCTTCACTTCCATCCCATGATAACTGCAACTTATTCAGTTGCTTACTTGACATATTGGCTTCTTTGGCATCCATTACACTTTTCACTTTCCCCAGATTCTTGATTTGAAGATTCCCTTTCAGCTTCAATGCTCCCAATTCTGCCAAGTGGAACCCTTTTTCCTTGCCAACAATGTACCAGCTTAAAATCTTTAGATAAGTCAACTTCCCTATCTGAGGTGGCAAGCTTGATAGTGAGTTGCAACCATCCAAAGATAGCTGTTGTAGAGATCTTAAGCGTATCAAACTGTTGGGCAGCTTTTGGAGACATCGACAAAAGTCTAGTTTCAATATCTGCAAATTCCACAGTTCACATAGCGATTCTGGATGAGTTTTAAAGTCACCCCCAGAAAGATTCAAGTACCTTAGATGTTTTAAATCACCAATTGAAGATGACAATTCTCCAGTTTTCTTTAGGTGAAGCACCCGAAAAGAATAATATTTACAAAGTTGACCAGAATTGTAGAAACCTATATAGGTCCTCAAAGATTTGAATTTATGCAACTGACTTGAATTGATATCTCTCTAAGAAGAATAGTAGAGATGGTGGATTCTTTCAGGAAAAGTAGTTACACCATTGTTAGATGTAATGCAACAAGCCTCATTTGCAACAAACTGCGCAAGATCATGAACAAGATCATGCATCTTGAAACTTGTAACTTTGTCAAATTCATCTGTCTCAATATCTTGAAAAAATGATCTCCAATATAATTCATTCCACACACCATCACCAACATCTTCAGCATCTAATATTCCATTAGATGAAATGAATCCATTAGCGATCCAAAGTTCAATTAAATATTGCTTGTCTATTTTTTCATCTTTGGGAAATATTGCACAATAAGCAAAACATTGTCTGAGTTCTATTGGCAAGTTTAAGTAACTTAACCTCAGGACAGGCATTAGGGAGTTTTCATTGTGTGATAACTCCAAAAGGTTGCTTTGCTTAACATTGAGCCACTCATTTTTGTTTTTTCTGAAGCGTAAAATAGCTCCCACTGCCTTTGCTGCAAGAGGCACTCCTTGACACTTCTTTAGTATCTCCTTCCCTATGTCATCAAGCTCTTCCCGTTCTACCTCATTTAGTCCAAGCTCTCCCTGTTTTACATCATTTCCTCCAAAGGCTTGGTGTTTAAACAATTCCCAACAATCATTGTCAGGTAGCATTGATAATTTATGAGGACGCATTGTTCCCATGATTGCTGCAACCTTTGCAAGACGAGTAGTGACTAAAATAGAAGCACCCTTTGCCCCACAAGCCAATACCGATTTCAACTTCTGCCAATTTGGTTGCTGATCATCCCAAATGTCATCCAAAACAAGCAAATATTTTTTTCCTCGAAGCAGATCTTGAAGTTTATTTTGGAGTGGCTCTAGTTCCAAATCCTCACAGGCATGCTTAGATGCTACTTCAAAGATAGCTTTTGTCATTCTCTTCAAACTAAAATCTTCCGAAACGCATACCCAGATTCTTAGATCAAAGTACTCGTCTACCTTCTTATGATAGAAGATGAGTTGGGCCAGCGTTGTTTTTCCAAGTCCGCCTATACCTATGATTGGATAGACTGATAAATTCTCAGAATGAGAAGCATCACCAACCAAAAAGTTTACAATTTTATCTGTATCTTCTTCTCTTCCATACACTTTTGGCTCAGTGATGAGTGAGCTGGTTTGGCGCCACTCGATGACTCCACTCCTTCTCTCTTCTATGACACCACTTCTTCTCTCCGGATCCCTTACAATCAAATTAAATTTGTTCCTTTCTTCAGCAATTTCATCTAATCTCCCACTTATCCTTTTCATTCTCTTAGCAAGTTCGTAACGAAAAATAACATGCATGGGATGAAAAGAGGATAAGCAAGAGCTTTGTACCATTTCTGGTAGAGGTAGACAACACTTGACTTCTTCATATTCCAACCGCAATTCTTCATAGGCATACTCATCCATGATGTCTTCCAGCTCAAGAGCTGCATCGTTTAGCTTTTGTAGCCAAATCTGTATAGCTCCATTTGAGAATTGTTTCTCCTCAGCATCTTCAAGCACAGCCTTGATAGTAGGGAGTAAGCCGGCAAGCTTTTCCAAGTCTTGATCAAAACCCAGAAATAGCCCCAACTCTTTTGCAATGGGAGAGCTCAAATGTCCAAGCACACCTTCAAGTACAGCCTCAGTCATCTTCCAAGTTTTAATTCACAAGATGAAAATTCAAGAAAGAGAGGTTGTATGCTTCAGAAATGGCAAGAAATGATATCATCAAGTGATATGATTAACAAGACAAGCTGAATAGACGATTTGCATAGACTTGGTAAGTCAACAACCAACCCACTAAAATTGTATTATTGGAATCTTGCTCAAGTTGCAAGTCTGTCACATGGCTCGTCATATTTTAATTTGTATTGAAATTATTGGAATCTTGCTCAAGTTGATTTTAGAGCCAAGTCTGTCATAAATGTTATTTATGACTTAGAATATATTTCTAGTTCTTTAAAATAAATGTTATTTATCTTCCTTAACATAAACCTTAGGGACAAAAAATGATGGATTCAGATTTTCAAGAGATGAAAATCAACAAAAAAGGCTTTATAGAAATCAAAATCAAAATTCGCTCATTTTATAGGACCAAAATGATTTTAAATTTTAAAAAAAATGAAAACCAAAAAAATATGGAAATTAAAATCAAAATTTATTCATATTGTAAGGATTATAAACATGTTTAAGTCTTTTAAAATTATATTATAATTATATTATTATCAAATTATAACATTTAAATAACTCTCAAACCATGGTTTATTGATGGAGGTCCCAAAGATTTGCAGCGCCGTAAAGAAAGAAGATGACTCTTTCAATGGAGAGAGAAAAAGAGATTTATATTATTTGTATTTTTAAAAAGATAAATTAAAATTACATAGTTGCCCTGTAATTTATGCCTATCTAAACAAAGGATGAACGGGTTTTTTTATCCAACAAACAAGGTGTTGGATGCTAACATATACCTTCTAATTTTTTAGTGGGTGTAAGTATAGATATATATATTTTTGGTGTTTCAATATTTACATGTAATAATATTTTTTGTTTTAAATAATGCTAATAAGTAATAAGATTTTTTGTTTTATTCTCTAAGTGCTGCATTGTAAATTTACATGTAGGATACAATCCACGTGTCCGAATTCAATATATTTCGTGTACAAAATATAGGATGAGAACAATTTTGCTGTAAGGATTTGTTTAAAAATTTATATGCCATGACTACATCCATTAACTGAAAATAAGGAGTTCCTTCCATCAACGTATGTTCACCACCCCACCAATAGATTTCCAAACATAGTTTTAGGGGTGTATCGGATTGGGATTTTAAAATACTATTTTGGCATAAAAAAGTCTTGTAGATTTTAAAAGACTACGTAGTAATTTTGAAGTCTTTTGAAATGTGTTCTCCCTTGATAAAATTATCAGGTTTGGCAACTCTTGTAGTAACATAGCCTTGAAAACCATGGCATTGCAACTCCACAGTCGTAGGACTCTGCCTCATATAGGCAGCCATATTACCTAACTCGTGTTAGAATTTGTTTAGTTATTTTTTCATCTTTGGGAAATGAAGCACAGATGGGAAAACAATGCCTCAGTTTCATTGGAAACTTCAAGTAAGTAATCTGAAGGCAGGCATGGCTGAGTTCTCATGTTGTAAGCTCAACATATATAGAGCCGTTCCTTTTTCTATCCTGTCATCAAGCTCATGTAGTTGACAGTTTAAATTATGCAAACACAAGACCACAACTTTTTTATTCTGAAAAGGAGACTGGAAATTATACAAATCCACTTTTAATACATTGATATAAAGACCATATACAAAGCCTAATAAATAAAGGAGCAAACAATACAAATATTTTGAACATTGTACAGCTACATGTCTGTCAAAGCTTATTATACTAAACATCATAGTGAACTTAAATTGAAGAAAGAAGCACTGAAATCTCCAAACATGGCCTCCGGGAAGCTTGAAATAAAAAGAAAAATATAACAAATTATATTACATACAATATAAAATTCAAATAAAAAATTTAAACATTATGTTTATCCCGTGCAACGCACTAGTCAAAATCCAGTTCACTTAAAAGTAAGAAGCTTATGTAAAAAAAAAAAAAGCGGCTTACGATTATTGGTATTCATGATCACAAAGGGTTTCATTACACAAATGTAACTTACTATTATAAGTACCTTTAATATATTTAAATGTGACATTTGAATTTCGATCATAGAAAAAGAAGTAAAAGAAAGTTGCATTAGAAGGAAAAATATTTAAAAGTATAATCATAAAAAAAAGGTAAACTACTTTTCTCACTTTTATATTAAATTAGAAAATTAAGTAAAATATTATCAAGTTGAAAGTATGACCCTGCATTGCATGGGTTTCCATACTGATAGTAAAATAGATTTTCAAGATTATTTTAATTATAATTTGTTTTCAAATTTAACTTATTTAAAGTAAAAAATGTGTAAATTGAAGAATTAAAGTTACATTCAAAATCAATTTAAACAAGTTATATTTAAAAATACCTTAATTCAATCTAATGACGAATAAAGTCTAACTTTCTCATTTTATATATCTCTTTCACTTTTATAAATATATAAATTTTATTAATGATTTTGTGTACTATTATCTTTAAAAATAATAGTCAAAGAATAAAAAATATTTTTTCATTAAAAACATTATATTTAATATTTTACCCATACATCTTTATCATTATTTTCAATAAATATTTTTTTATAAAAATATTTATCAAATATGATAAACTATTAATATTATTCTTCATATGAAACATAAGAAAAAAGCATTAAATAAATACCATCATTTAATATTCAAGATTTTAAATTCCTCTTTTGATTTGTCAATATTTATATTCAATACCTTTAATTAATTAAAGACAAAATACCTTTAATAAATTGAAAAATAATTTTGTATTTACTAATAAGTTGACTGAATAAAAAGTAAAAACATAAATGAAAAATATTAAAAATTGAATAATTAATTATGTCCTTTTAATAAAAAGAATTATTATTAATTTTTTAATTAATCTTCAAAGACCCAAGTAAAATATTATTTTAAACTATAATATAAAATTTTATTTTTAACTATAATTTAATTTATTTATTTAAAAATATTTATTTATTATAAATTTTAATATTATAAAAATAATATTTATTTTATGCAACCCAGGCAAAATACTAATTATATTATTTTATCCATTGGAATCGAACACGGTACCGGGGGGGTTATAATAACTTACGCACCCTGCTCAACCAGCTGAGCTAGACCCCCTCAGTACTAATTATATTAATTTGATGATTATTTATAGTAATTCGTTAACCACTATGTTAATTTCTTAGTAATATCAAATGTTTGTAATTGATAAATATTTAAATCTTAAAACAATAAATATTTCAAATCTATTAAATATTTATTTACATTTAATACTTTTTTTCCAAGTCAAACTATATTTGTTGCAAAAGTGAGAGAAGTTTCCAGTCAAAATACTGTTTAATTTTCTTCCCTTTTCAAGAAATGAAATATAAATTTGGTAAACTCTCAAAATTTGACCATCACATCACTAAAAGAACATCATCACACACACACACACACAAAAGTCAAAGACATCTACCAACACACACCGTCTGATAGAATGTTGAAAACACCTTGTCTGCACGTGCAAACACCCAACCCTCATTGCTATTTATTCACACTTTCAAACTCAACACACTCACACACATCGTCTCTGATTTCCTTGACACTATTTTTCTTTCTCTTCGCCTTTCATTCCCTTTGTTTAATACTCCAATTTTTTGCCATGGAGTTCCAATATTGTGATGGCCAAAACCAAACGACACCATCACCAATCCCATTACAAGGTAACGCACTCTTTTCTTCACATTCCTTTCAACTTTCAAGAGATCCATTTGTTTTTCTATTTAAGAAAACAAAGCTTTTCTAACATCAATTCATTTTTAGGGTATGAGTTTGCGCCAAGTAGTTTTCCTGGCAATGTTCCGGTGTCTAGAGTTTTCCCAATGCCAATGCCAATGAATGTTGAGGAAGAAGCGCTCCAACGAGAAATGGAGAACGAGCAAATACGACGAGAGCTGGAGAGAGAGCAAATAAGGAGAGAGATAATGGCCAACGAGATGGCCTTGGTACGTCGACGAGAACTGGAGGAGGAAGTGAGGAGAGAAATGGCAGCAGAGAGAGCATTGGGAATCCTAATGCAAAGACCAGAAGGGATATCGTTTCGACAACGAATTTCAAAGCCTTTGAACAACCGGCCAATTAATCATAGGAACGTATTTGGTGGGCCACAACCCCAGTTACCCTTCCAAATTGAAATTAGACAGCAGTCGCATACTAATAATACTAATACAAACAAGGATAATGTGATCAGACTGGTGAGTGTATAATGTTATGTTTAATTTACTCTTCACTTCTCTCTCTGTCTCTCTCTTCAATTTTATTATTTATTTTTTCCTACTTCTTCTTTATTGGCCTATGGATTGTTAAAAGCTTTTCTCTTTTTTGTTATTGATTGAAAAATGTCACCTTGAATAGTGGTTGAATTGCTTACAATCACTTATTCACTTTTGACATAGTTAATTATCTAGTCATGATATAGTGGCTGAATTTTTTTATTATATATTAAGAATTTTGTAAAAGTTAAAAAATAAAGCTTCATCCTTTGCTTAAAACTTTATTTACGAAATTCTTAACTTTTACAAAATTCTTAAAATATAAATAAAATTGTGAGTGATGCAAGCAATCCAAGTCCAAAGTTGATAATAAGTTCAAAATTGTGAATTGTGTTGAAAGTTGCAAAGAGAGAAAAATTAAACCTATTACAATGAACTAAATGACTAAAATGTGACACATAATAATCTCTTAGGAGTTAGGAGTGGGAAGGGTAGTGTAATTTGAACGTATCTCAAGGAAGCGAAGTGTAAGGATTTGCTTGATTGTGCTTTTATTTTGTTTAAAAGGATTTTATAAAATAATTTTGAAGATTTGTTATCCATGAAAAAAATAAGGAAAAAAAATGAGAAAGAGTAGAAAAATGTATTTGGTAAATTTATTTTAAGAATATATTTTCTTATTTTCTTGTTTGTATTTTTCCTTGTTTTTGTAATTAAAAAAGTTAAAATAAAATAGAAACAACTCCATTTTGAGCTTACTTTAAATAGAGACTTTAATATGTAAGTAATTCATCCTGTATAAGGCTATAATTGGATAGTAGAGGATTAGAGTCCAATTCTGTTAATAACAAAATAAAAGTATATTTGGACAAATTTTTCAATAAATATTTATAAGAGAAAAAAATAAGAAAATAAATGAATTATTATTCATGTTATTTGTTTGGCTAACCACTATTAAACAAAATATTTTCTTCACGGTATACTTGCATTATTATAACTTTCTTGCCAATGGAAGCATGTTGTGCGATCACAATATGTATATCTTATTCATACATCCTATATAGAAGATGGAGTCAATAAATGTTATTCTCTTTATCCAATTGCAGGATATTGATCATTATGGTGCAAAGCGTAAAGCAGAGATCCCTCCTACAGTTGATGACAATGAGCTTTCTCCTTGTAATTTGCAAAAGAAACCCAAGCAAGGGTGGAGTTGTGCATTATGTCAAGTTACCACCACAAGTGAGAAAGGTCTAAATGATCATCTTCAAGGGAAAAAGCACAAGGCTAAGGAAGCATCATTGAGAACACAAAAAATAGGTAAGGAGACCAAAACATCATTATCATTAAAGAAAAGTAAAAAGTGTGTGAAATCTAATAAAGTTGTTAAATTGTTACCATGAATTCAGGGTTGGACTCAAGACCAAATCGTTAGGCACTTTAAGTTGGCACAAAGTTGAGCTATGTCTGGAGGAGCGACTGCCCAGGGACCAGAGCTAGAGGGGGCCCAAAATGTTTAAAAAAAACTATGGTTATGTAGTATTTTCTATAATATTTTATGTTATTTTTCTAAATAGATTAAAAATGTTGTCTCATTTTATGTCTCTTTTTTTTATCCAAATTAAAACGTGACATGTGAATAAAAAGTATCAATTTCTTGGTTATTAGTTTTTTCTTATGTGTTACATTCATAAATTCACATTGAATGAATTTGTAGCTCATTGTGGCATATCAACATTAATGAATCTATGATAATAGACTTAATGTAACACCCCTTGTTACTATTAAAGATTTTCTTATTAATTTTGAAATTTGTGAAGTAATTTGTTATCCAATTATTGAAAATAACCTTCAAAATATGGGGAAATTTGTTTTTCCTTTAAAACGTTATTACTTCAAATTCCAAACGACGATAATCCATAATAACTTATGATCATATTAAAATCCTTTTTAATGAAATATCAATTTTAATAAATCAAACTCATTTTACAAGACATTAGCTCCATTGTAAATCATGAAACATAACAAAATCTTTCTTAATTAAGAACATCCTTATATCCATCTTTATACGATTCTATTACACAGGATATACTTATGCATTTACATTCTTGGAATTTAACACATTATACATTTGAGTCACATATAAGGAATTGATACATCATAATATTAAAACTTAATCTACCCTCTTTTATACAAGAAAAAGACTAAGACTCAGAGTAGTGACTCAACGAAAATCCAAAAAACCCAATTAACCCATGAAGCATCCTAGAAGGATCTCTTCTAAATTCTCTTAAAACGTCCGCCCATGTTAACAACACTAGTTGTAGCTTTTCCATTCCATCTTAGTGTCTTGCATAGGATCACTCACCTAGATCTGAAAAATAAAGGCTTATGGAGTGAGTCTCCTTCCTCCTCTAAATCAACAATCAAACGACCTTCTGGTAACAAACAGTCAAAAACACACAAACATCAACCACCTCGATATGGTACTCTCATGGGTCTTATTTGTAACCCTAACACATCCTAGATCAGTTGTTAACCCATCACACATCGGGCCGCTACCACTTGAACTCCCAGAACTCAGTGTGCTTACTTAATTTAAGCTGGATGACTATTAGGTGTACACCCTTTGCCACGGTACAATGGCAGGGCTCTCACCGACACAGTTATGTCTTGCATTTGTCGGGATTGCCAAGTTGGCTCTGTGAACTCCTGCCACAGCTCAACGCCACACCTCCAAGAAATAGCAAGTCAACGATCCATTCCCCAGTTACCACTTTGTGGTCATCCAATCCCTGAGGACTGACTCATCAATGACTCTCCTCACCGGGATCGTCCTTTACAAGTCTGTGTGGGGTTTCTCTGTCAAAGGGTATCAAATGGCAGTCAATCAATAACATGAGCTCATTTCACACGAGACCAATGTCTCCCACGAAGACCTACATCATTCCCACTATCTCAAGTGGTCATTCCATTATAACCCCTTCCCTCACACAACAATCACATATCTCAGATGGAAAAAATCACTAGAAGCATTTGACATAAAGTATGTGAGCGATATGAGAGGGGGGGGGGAAACACTGTCTGGGGAAACACTATGAGGAACTCAAGAGCGAAGGTGCCAGGATCCATTTCATCTGTTTTTTTTTTTTGGCTTAAACAACTTTTAGGTCCTTGATAAATGTCCAAATTTTTCTTTGAGTCCTTGATGAATTTTTTCGTTGTTTTGAGTCCCTGATATATTAAAAATTTTGTTTTGGGTCCCTACTGTCAGTTAAGTGATGATGTGACACCATCTCAACGGTTGATATATATTGGGAAGATCTATTCGGATGGTGACACGCCATCACTTAACTGATGGTAGGGACTCAAAAGAAAAGTTTTGATATATCAGGCACTCAAAACAACGAAAAAATTTATTAGGGACCCAAAGCAAAATTTGGACATTTATCAGGGACCTAAAAGTTATTTAAGCCTTTTTTTTTCACAAATTTCCCTAAAGACTTTGAATGTTTGGACCTGTGGAAGATTTTCAAGAGATAGGGTAGGGTCTGGGAAGTTTTTGTATCAAACAGAAGGGATAAAAAGGGGAAACGGTTTGGATTTGTCAGATTCCTCAATGTTACAAATGTAAGGTCTTTGGAACTACAACTGAATCAAATTTACATAGGCAATATGAAGATGAAAGTTAACATTCCAAAGTTTAACCAAGGTACAACTGCTAGGAAAAAAGTATATGGAGACAGGGGACATAACGAACACAAGTGCTAGCAGAAGACATATGGAGGAAAAGGGTAAGGGTGTACAGGATGAACAACACAGAGATAACAGGAAGCAGCAGAAAGATAATAATGTTGAACTAGAAGGAAAGTACCTACATGCTTTAAAAAGGGGAATTAATAATACAAATCAGAGGTGGAGGCCCAAAAGATATCAACAGCCACAAGCAACAAGCCAACAATGGATGGGTCAGGACATCATCATTAAAGAGGTAGACGATGAATGGCTAAAACAAAGCCTTGTGGGGAGGCTGCGTGATTTAACGATGTTCAACCGGTTGGATGAGGTATATATAGTGAATGGAAGGAATGATGTTAAGCTAAGATATCTTGCTGACGATATAGTGCTGATCACTAGGCTAAGCGAAAAGGATGCACAGAAGAAAATCCAAGAAGAAGATGAGAACTTTCTTTCAATATTTCACTCTATTCAGAAGTGGGATAATAACATGAGTACAAGCAATAGGTTGACATGGATAAGGTGTTGGAGCATCCCTTTGCATATGTGGGGGGAAGAGTGTTATAGACAACTACTTGGCCCCCTTGGTGATTATGTCAAGATGGATCAGCAGATTGAAAGTAAACAGAGATTGGACTCTATTAGAGTACTCATGAAAGTATCATAGCTGGAACTTATAACAAGATACTCAAATGTAAGGTTCAATGGAGTTGTGCATTGGGTGAGAATCTCTGAGGAAACCATGGATTTTCGGAACACTTGCCATTGTAGACTATGGAAGTGGCAGGATTCAAGTGGAGAAGAATCTTCCTTGGAGAGTGACATCAGTATGGATCTTAAATAATCGGATTCGGAGTGTGGAGGCGATATTCAAGGACATGAAGACTACATTGGTGGAGGAGACGCTGGAGGTGGAGAACAACACGGAGATTTTCAGTGTACGGTGATGGATCAACAATCGGTTCTATACCCAACGGATATTGAGCCAAAGACAAGATAGAAAAGCAACGAAGGGGTAGGTGTTGCAGATACTGACACATTATTAGACCGTAACAATGAAAATGGGGAAAAAGGGGCAAGCCTTGGACAAGTAAAGCAGATTAGTAATCACCGAAATAGAAGCTCTAGGGAAGCAGAGACAAAAAAGGGTGAGAGTAAGACTAAGATTAAAGCGTTGGGCTCGAGGAAAATAGAGGAGTTCAAAAACAAAGTGGTTGAGAACAACACAAATGTAGGCTTGCGTCACAACCGTTGGAGGAAGCGTGTGTAGATGGACAATTAATTGTGGAAGGGACTACTAGTGGGCTAGTTGGATTGATATACGAAGGAAAAGCCTACTCTTCGAAAGATTGGGAAATAGAACAACCCATAGCCCAAATTGGGTGTTTGAATATGAAGATGGGTTGTGTTATAACCAACAGCGATGCTGAGACTGGGACATCATGTAGTGGAACTCACGGGCCTACTCTTGGTTTGGGCCACACCAATAATGTTAACACATTGGACAAGGAGTTACAAGCACATGATACATCTGGATCAAATAGGGATGCCCAACACTGTAATATGGAGTCTGTAACACCCTGAAAATTTCAATACAGTAAGTAAGAACGTGAGAGATTAATTAGAAATTAATGGGGATTTAATTGCGTGTTTTAAATAAGAAAAGAATATACTTGGAGTGATTAAATATAGTTAGTAATTAATTGAGTAAATAAGAAAAATGAAGGAAAATAAATAATATAAGTATTTCTTTATAATGGTCAAATAGGAAAAATAGTTATAAAATCAAAAAATATAACATTTTTGGTAATTAAAATCTATGTGATTAATTCAAAGAAAACAATTGCTTGTAATAAAAAGTCCTCTGTGAGTAACTCACTGGAATTAATTCTCTGCAATTAATTCTCGGTAGTTACTTTCATGTGTATTTGTCTGTGAGTGATTATCTGTTATGCCTGCTAGTAATTAATTGAACTATGATTAATTACTACTAGTAAATATTTAATATATCTATTGCTATGTATTAATTAATTAATTGATTTCAAATTGGTGTGAATTATTTTAATTATTTTAGTTATTTTAAATTATGAAACTTACATGTCAAGTTATTGCTTATAAAATTCATCTGTGAGCAATTCCTCTACAGAGAGAATTTTATAAGAGTTATTAAAAAGTTTTCATTTCATAAAGATTTATAAAATTAAATAGATATTTATCTGTTTGAAATATCTGAGAAAAAGAATATGAATTCATCTGCTTGTAGAAAAATTGTTTGTGATAAATCATAAAATTGTGTCTGTGTTGTTGGAAATTTAATTGATTGGAAAAACTGTTTTGAACTGTTTTAAAATCTGGGACTTGCAAGATAAGGAATCTTTCGTAAAATTCATCTGTGAGTGATTACTCTACAGAGAAATTTTAGGAAAGTTATTTAAAAAGTTTTTCAATTATAAAGAATTATTAAAATAAAAATTGGATGTTTAAAAAAAATCGTTTATTTTTTTATGAACGCGTTCTGGTTTAAATTACACAGTGTATTTCTACACTGTGTAACTTGACACGACCCTAACCCATCTAATCAAGTGGCTTTCAGCCACTTAAAACTCTTGCAAACCCCTCCCTTACACATTCAAAACTCACGGCCACTCACATTCATTTTCACTAAACACCACTCAAATCAAAACTCACCTAACACTCACTCAAATCACTCACTTCACTTCAGCCTAACACTCAGCCAGGAGATTAAAAAATTAAGCTCCTCCATCTCTCTTCTTTATTCTCCTGGCTGAGACTCACTCCCTCCCCCACCAACACCAATTTTCAGTTCTTCTTCCTCTTGCATGCCATAGTTTGAGTGCCCAAAAGCCAACACTCATTTGGAGGAAAACAACAAGCTTCTTCTCCTCTTTCCAACGAGATCATCATCAAGTAAGGGGGCTCTTTGATGGATTCAAAGTGGCTGGAGGTGGAGGATCCAGCCACTCTCACCCAAAATGCCTCCCATGTTGATGAATGTGTGAAATATGTGATTGCATGTGTGTGATTGGATTTGTATTTTGAAATTCCCTCTTGGCAGTGGCTTGCAACTGTGTCAAAACCTTCTCGTCATCTTCTTTTTCTAAAAATCATGGTCTGGCTCCAATGCAAAGGATACCATGCCCAAATTTTGTTAAAACTCATGCATTTTCAAAATTCGAAAAATTGTGTTGGTAGGGGCTGTCTCATTGTAGAAGCCCTGGACAGTGTTTATGTTTTTATGCATAACTTTTTATCTAGTAGTTAGATTTTGGTGAAACTTATCCCCAGTTGAAGTAGACTCAAAATGCACAAACTTTTCTTTTGAGACCATTGCGAGATAACCTCAAATGAAGGTTCATCCATGACATGCAATGAGACCATTCTACTTGTGGAAACTGGTTCGGGCAGTGGCTGTTTCACGTAGAAGCCCTAGACAGTGTTTACTTTTTTTTGTATAACTTTTGATCTAGCCGTTGGATTTTGATGAAACTTGTTCTCAATTAAATAAGACTCAAAATAAACCAAATTTCCTTTTGAGACCATTGCGATATACCTCAAATGAAGGTTCATCCATGACATGCAATGGGACTATTCTGCTTGTGAAAATTGGTTCGGGCAAGGTTTGGTTTTTGACCATTTTAAACCAAATTAATGATCGTTTTGAAATATAATTTTTTTTCTCACAAAACTAGACAAGCAGAGCTTTAAAATGATATAAGTTTAGAAAATTTTCATCCACAATTTCTAATTTAACTAATTTGGTTTAGACAGAACTCATGCATGGATCCCAAATTTCAAACCTGATACATAGGTCTTAGAAAAGAAATTATTGGGAAAAATTTAGGAGGAATTAGGATTCAGGTTTTCCTTTTCTGAAAGATATGAATGTTAGCTTTTTACCATAAAAATTTGAGTTAAAATCTCATTTGGGAAGGTTGAGAAAATTACACATCTTTGAGGTATGCTCACTGTGAGGTGCATACCAACCTGCGAACTTCTAGGAATTTTCATAATTTTTGTAGATTTAATATGAGAGTGTGGGTTACCTTTTTGAAAATATGTTTTAAGGACTTTAATTTGATATAAGAATTTCACCAAAAAAAAATCGTTTCCTAAATTAATTTTGGACAGAGATTGGGTGCTGCAAGAGAGGGGTTCTATTTTTAAAAATTGCCTTGATATGTGATATTTGAATTATGATATATTTGAATGTGCAAATTAATTATAAATGTGTGCATGCAAGACAGTGGGTAAATTTGACCCTTGCCTTAAATGATTGTAAGACCCTTGGAATGTGAACCTAGCGCATATCTGTGCATGTGATTGTGCGTTTTGAAACGCTTTGTGGTACAGTCACGTGGACTGTAGTGTGAATTGAAATTCTTTGTGATGTCTGTGATCTGTGAGCATTAGACTTGAACACGAGTGCTTATGTGGACTAGGACACTGTCCTAGTAACCCGGGAAAATTTTACTGGCGATAATAGTATAAATTCCCAACAGCGAAAACAACTGATTTAGACTTAGGAATTTATTTATTTTATAAGCTTAATAAATAAACTCTTTAATTTGTGCTTTGGACGTAGATAAATATTCTAGGACCTTTGCGTGGAGGAATCGTCGGTAAGTCACTAATTAATAAAATTTTGAATTTGAGAGGGTAAGGCAAGAATAAAATTTAATAAGATTTTGTGATGCGCGTTGTGAAAATGCGCTTTTCGAGAGTCGTGCAACGGAGACGTGTGTGTACGGTGGAGCAATGGAATTGCGAAGAGAGTCGCGTGGGACATTTCCGACTGTGAAAGAAAGTTGTTAGAGATGAAAGTGGTGATCGAATGACATGTTCACCTGTGAGGTGATAGAGACGATGGTCTCATATATTTGTGTATTTTGTTTGGAGCCAATGAGGGTCTCGGCTTGGCGTCAATTCATCCCGTCTTTGTACCATGGACAGCGGAAACCCACGACAACGAGTATGGATAAAGCTCTGTGAGAGAGTGTTTGAGGAGTCAATCCTCACAGTATGAATGACCACAGATTGGTACCTGGGAGATGGTCGTGAGGCATTGTTGACCATGGAGGGTAGGCACTGAGTTGTGACATTTTGTTCACATAGCCAACTTGGCAACCCTGACATAACCACGAGACATTCCTCGGTTGGTGAGAGCCCGCCTTGTACCACGGTGAAGGTGTACTCCTAACAGTCATTCTACTCAAAAGAATGTAAGACCACTGAGTTCTGGGAGTTCCAGTGACAGCTAGCCAGTGTGTTACAGTTTACAGATAAGAGTCATGGAAACGAGTAGGTTCCGAGTGTGAACATTAGAGAACCAGCCCGCAATGGTTAGCAGAATTGTGTGTGACTTTTAAAGTCATTTTTGTGTGATTTGCTTGATGAAGCGAAGAGTTCACCGTTACATTTTTGTTTTAGGAGCCGATGGCAGTACCTGTGGAGATCAAAAAGGGGCTATCCTCATCAGTTTCATCGCTCTCGTTATCATCCATCTCTTCGGAGTGTCCTTGAAGAGTTCATCGATGCCCGCTACTGTTCCCAATGCCACACCATCCGAGGAGTTCACGATTGGACCGACACTTCCCACCATTAGCCGAACCCCTCTTACGTCAAAGAATTGGAAACGTAATTGGGTGAGAGTCAGTCAGGGGGATCCGTCACTAGTCGTGAACTTAGGGGACAGTGAGTCAAGGTTTTTACGAAGGAATTGGAGAACTTTGAGGAAGATTCTGTGAAGGATCCCATTGAAGATGACCACTAGATTTCTTCTCAGGGATCTTGTCAAAGATCCCCCACTATCCTATTTCTTTGGATTAGTCTAACATGCAGGGTTGGGTTTAGAGATGACTGCTCTGAGACTAGTTTTTTCCCTTTTATGCATTTGTATATGGGTAGACCTAGGTTTCAGATTTTACTATATATATTCAGTTTTCATACTCTATTACCCTATGTATTTGGTATATACCTTGAGCAATGTGTATATGTATATATGTTACTATTGCTCTGGAAAACATTTTGATGTATGAAATTTTCCATTTTATGCATATGTGTATACTTGATAACCAACCAAATTATCTCATGTTCTTTATTTTATTAATTCAAAATTAAGTGCCCATTTATGTTTGAAATGACATTGAAATTTGTTTCTTGCGAACGTAAATAACCCGTTTTAATTACTAAGTGGAACACAACTTTCGAACCTAAAATTTACATAGAACTTTTTTTTAACAATTTGGCAAAATTCCAACTTACCTTTTTACAATTACATTTGATTTGCGAAATTAAACAAACTTTGACCCTTTGTAAAATGAATAAATAAATAATCTCTTCTCTCTTTTACGAGAATTAAATAAAGTAACACTCCTATGAAATTAAAATGAGTTTAAAATGCAAAAACATGCAAACCCGGATTTAGGGTGTTACAGAGGCCTCACAGAGTTTGGAACTCGTTAAATCTATAACTTGTGGCAAAAAGAAAATTGGGCAGAAGCATTCTTAAAATACTTTTGAAGAAAAGAGGCCTTAACAATAGCACCTACAGATGGGTACGAAGGGGTGGTTCGTGGCCCACTAACTCATCAACTGCAAACAGAATGCTCTTCATCCCAGTCTAAAAGCCACGACAAAGGTAACAACGAAGTCAGGTTTGAAAGCCAATCTCTGAGTAATATATTGTCAGATAGCAATACCCTCAATTGTAATAGGATATTTTGGCTGAGGAGTGATCCAGTGGAAGCCCAAAAATTTTGGGAGTTAGGAAAAGCAATGGGAGTTTCCTTTACAGGAAAAGAGGAGGAGATAATTACAAGGTTGGTTGCCATGGAAGACAGAGATAGAAAGGCCTCTGACTAGATGGAGGCAGGTCAACAAGTAGGGAACCAAGCAGTTCAATCATGAAGCTATTATCATACAATGTCAAGGGGTTGGGTGGGTGAATAAAATGGAAATTCATTAGGAAGTTGGCGATAAAGGAGGACATTGAAATCTTGTGTATACATGATACGAAATTAGAAGAAGTAAACATTAATACATGAGCAACTCTATGGGGGGATATGAACATTGATTTCTTTTGTAGCCCGGTAGTTAATTCAGCAGGATGGTTACTATGCATTTGGGACAAAAATGCTATGGTGGTAACAAATATGTTTGTTGGTTTCGGATTCATCCTGGTGGAAGGCTTTTCGAAGGTTTGTGAGTGTGACATCACTATTGTGAATGTTTATTCCCCATGTGATTTGTGCCAAAAGAGAAGATCATGGGAGGAATTAATTGACAAGAAGAACAACAACAGTAATGAAATTTGGTGTGTAGTAGGTGATTTTAACAATGTTAGAAAAGAGAATGAAAGAAAAGGTAGTGGACATGGTCATGGTGGAGCGGGAGAGAGAAGGGAGTTCAATCAATTTATACACGAGATGGGGTTAGAGGACATCCTTATGAGAGGGAGAAAGTTTACTTGGTGTAGGCCAAATGGTAGGGCTATGAGCAGAATTGATAGAATTATGGCCAATAGAGAGTGGCTTACCATATGGCCAAGGTTGTCACAATATATTCGGAAAGAAATATCTCAGATCATTGCCCTTTGGTGTTGCAGATCTCATAATTGATTGGGGGCCTAAACCATTCCGAGTACTAAATTGTTGGTTTGAAGATCCAAAATTTGAAAACTTTGTGGAGGAGGCTTGGTGTAGGCAACAAGTACAAGGGTGGGGTGCATTTGTCTTGAAAGAGAAATTTAAAGGGATGAAGAAGGGATTGAAGGTATGGAATCTTGAGCATTTTGGGAATTTGGAGACCAAACACAAAGATATTCAAAGAGAGATGAACGAACTTGAAGAGAAAGCGGAAGTTGCCAACCTATCCGACGGGGAGATCAAGAGGAAGTGGGAATTGCAAGAGCAATTCTAGAAGGTTGCTAGGTGGAGTGAATCATTATTGAAGCAAAAATCAAGATTGAAATGGAACTTGGAAGGTGATTGTAATTTCAAATATTTCCTTAACGTGGTAAATTGGAGGAGGAAGAAGAATTCACTTTGTGGGATTGAGGTAGATGGGTGTTGGATTGATGAACCAAATAGTGTCAAGGAAGAAGCAAGGAGTTTTTTTTAGAAAAATTTATGTGAAGAGGTGTGGAGGAGACCAAAACTTGACGGGGTTTCTTTTAAACAAATTTTAGAGGAAAATAATTCATTGTTGTTAGCTCAATTTGAAGAAGTTGAAATCAAAGAGGCGGTGTAGGATTATGATATCAACAAGTGTCTGGGGCCAGATGGTTTGAATTTTAAATTCATTAAGAAATTTTGGGGGTTGATGAAAAATGATGTCAAGAGATTTCTAGTTGAATTCCATCAAAATGGAGTGCTACCAAAGGGTAGTAATGCTTCTTTCATTACCCTTGTCCCAAAGGTTGTTGAGCCTCAAATCTTGGTGAATATAGACCGATCTTACTTGTTAGATGCATGTATAAAATCCTTGCCAAAATCTTGGCAAATAGATTGGAAAAGGTACTTCATGAAGTGATCGATTATAGGCAAAGTGCTTTCTTGAGTGGTAGAAACTTGATGCATAGTGGGGTTGTGGCTAATGAGGTGATTGATGAAGCAAAAAGAAAAAAGAAGAGATGCATTATCTTTAAGGTGGACTATGAAAAAGCATATGATTCCATTTGTTGGGAATTTGTGCTATATATGCTCCAGAGATTAGGCTTTAAAGAGAAATGAATTTCTTGGATAAAGGGATGCTTAATCACAAGTACGATTTTTGTCTTGGTAAATGGTAGTCCATCCAATGAATTGGTGTTGCAAAAGGGACTAAGGCAAGGAGATCCGTTGGCACCCTTTATTTTTATTATTGTTGCGGAAGGACTTTGCGGTTTGATGAGAGAGGCTACTAAAAGGAACTTGTTCACTGGCATCCAAGTGGGAAAAACCAATGTTGAGGTAAACCTTTTACATTATGCGGATGATACTTTATTCTTGGGGGAAGCATGCTTAAGCAATGTTTTAACAATTAAAAGTATCATGCGGTGCTTTGAATTAGTTTCCAGCTTAAAGGTGAACTTCTGTAAGAGTTGTTTTGGGGTTTTGGGTGTGGAGGGGATTGAAGGTTTGAGGTTTGCTAGGCTACTAAATTGTAGCCTCTCATCCTTACCTTTTACATATTTGGGAATACCAATTGGAGCCAATCCTAGAAAGATGGACACATGGAAGCCTATTATTAATAAGTTCAAGAAAAAGTTGGCACCTTGGAAGATTAAGTCTCTGTCTTTTGCCGGGAGGATTTGCTTGATTAATTATGTTCTTACCTCTTTACCTATTTTCTTTTTATCTTTCTTTAAAATTCCTAAAGAGGTGGCTTTGAAGATCATGACCATTCAAAGAAATTTTCTTTGGAGTGGGGATGGTGAGAGGAGAAAGGTATGTTGGGTGAGTTGGGATAAAGTGTGTAGGCCAAAAAGTCAAGGTGGGTTAGGGATAAAAAATATCATCTCTTTTAATGAGGCATTGCTTGGTAAGTGGAGGTGGGCTCTTTTTGATTAAAAAAAAAAAAGAATTATGGGTGGAGGTTCTAGAGTCTAAATATGGGGGTGGAAAGCTCTTTTTGAGGGAGGAGAGGCACCATTGTTCTTCCATATGGTGGAGAGATTTGAATAGGTCTTGTGGGTGGGCAAATGAGTTTAGAAGGTTTGATACCGGGATTAAATGGAAGATATGTGATGTTGACCGAGCCTCTTTTTGGCTCGATAATTGGGTGGGGGATGCATGCTTGGCGGAAATATTTCCAAGGTTATACATTATCGCTCATCCCAACAAAATCAACTCTTACAGCAAATAGGAACATGGAATGGGAATGAGTGGAAATGGGATATTCTTTGGAGGTGAGAACTGTTTGAGTGGGAGAGGGAGCAATTTGTTGAATTACAAAATATGTTGTCCAAAATTGTGTTTCATAGAGGAGATAGTGATAAATGGATTTGGTTGGCTGAAGCTTCGGGTGAGTTTTCTGTAAAGTCCGCATATATCGAACTGCAACAATACATCGAGGACCCTCAACAGGCGGTATTATTGCAAAAGATGTGGAAAATTAAAGCACCACCAAAAGCAATATTTCTGATGAGGAGATTGTTTCTTAATCGGTTACCTACTAGAGATAACCTTAAAAGCAGAAATATCATTCAAGATCCAAATGATTGTTTATGCCCATTCTGTTTAGAAGCTGAAGAATCTGTAAACCATTGTTTTTTTTTTCTGAAAAAAGGTTATCATGGTGTGGAATCATTGCTATGGGTGGCTTCGGTTAACTACTATCTTGCCGGAATATCTAGAACTTCATTTCTGGCAGCATACACAGGTAATGCAATCATCGACAGAGGTGGAGATATGGAGGGTTGTCTGGTCTGCGGTTGTATGGTGTGTGTGGAACATGAGGGACCACTATGTTTTTAGGGGGGGCTGTCTTTGATCTGGACCTTCTCCAACAAAGAGTGTCTTTCACGACTTGGTCTTGGATTAAGGCGAAAATTCTAGATTTCAACTACTCCTTCGTCTAATGGGCAATGGCGCCAGGCGAATGTATCAAGCCAAATTTGTATATAAGGATGTAGTCTCCACTTATCTTCCTCTGGAATTTTATGCATGCATATAGATAAGGATACTATGTTAAAGTCACTTCACGTAGGCAGTTGAATTTTAGGCTGAAGCAAGTAATGGCCTCTGTCAAAGCTCTTTGGAATCTGGCTCATCTTTGGTTGGTCATAAAGTTGGGCACCGAATTCAAAGCCTTATTTATTGGTCCAGTAATGAGGAGTAATGGCACCAATGCACGGAAAACCAATGGTATTCCATATCTAATTGGACGCAATCAATTCGAGGTGGGGTATGTTTGTAATGGGATCCCTTATGCTTTGGTGTTGTAGACAAGGAATGACTTTTATCTAGAGCAAGGGTTATTTAATATTTCTATATCCTCAGGTATGAAATATAGCATAACCCATGGATCTACTTTTGGTGTATCCTTAGTTATGTACAAGGGATTCGGTACCCCTGGTACCTCATATAATACATAAATATATTTTGCTGACAAAAAAAAAACTCAGATGGAACTCCCTACACAGCCTCTCCAAAGCTTGCCTCCTCGGCTAACCATCACAAGAGATCACCTTTCTCGAACGGCATGTTGCCAACATCACGATCACGTCACGGTCTCATCACGACCAAAATGGAAAAGGATATTTCCTTCTCCCTTCGTATCTCACAAATAAAGTGATTTCACAACCATCATTCTCAACACAAGAGAAACATGTGCATCATGCACCACAAAACCCACCATGAACCAAGTTCATAATTTCATCCTCTTATTAAGTCTTATCAGGACCTTGCCCACTCTCAAGTCTTATGCTTGTTTTTAGTCCACAGTTCTCAATTTCCATGCAAGGGTCCTAATATGTTATTCTATGTCCAAATATTCAATATCACCCATATGTATTGGGTACCTATTAATTACTAATCCATGTAATTATTAAGTTCACACTCTTCTTTTATACTTAGTTCACTACTTTCCGCAATGAATAATATTAATTACTAGAACAACATTCTAGTTCCACAAATGTACTCTATTAGAGTCCATTTGCACCCTCACAAGAATCTAAGATTCTTGTCCCCAACACAACAAGTCATGACACAATCAAATGCACAATCAATTTGCAGCACTCATTGTTCGAGGATCACATTCCTCCCGGTCTCTAATTTCACAATTATAAATGAACAGTTACATGTAAGCAATAATTCAACACCTCAAGTATAATTAATCAATGATTAGAGTATATATACACACGAACACACACACACACACAGGGTTTCTCCCTTGATTGTGTAGAGCTAGTCTCCCTCTTCAATGTATCAAAAAGTGGTTGGTGAAAGGTGGGAACTTGGTGCTTAACTTCTAGAGAGAAGTTTGTGTTTCTAGAGAGAACGTGGAGAGAATTTGAAATAACTTGGAGAAGAAGAGATGAAGATGAGCACAAAATGGAGGAGAGAGGAAAGTTTAAACAAAAAGAAAAAAGCAAAAAGCATTTTGTCCCCTCCCTCATGGCCTAGGGCTGGCACATATATCAAGGAGGGTTGGGCTCAATTTTGTTTTTCAATTGGGCCCATACGAGGCCCAATAAAGCTAGGGTTAGGGTATTTTTAAGGTTAGGGTTAGGACATCTGTCTATTTTAGTCCCTCTGTGTCACTAACAATAACTCAAATCCATTTTAATTCAATCACACTTCAACAATTATTTTTCTAAGACATCATTTATTTTAATTAGTCCTTAATAATATTATTTCCATCAATTTCCTTAATCCTCCAAATTATTTATCACTTATGAGCCATTCAACATCGAAACAAATTAATTAAGTCATATAAATCATTAATTCTATTTTTATTTCTATCTAGTTCTTTCTAGGCTTGAATTAATAAAATTGGACTTAATTAAGTTTAATTCCCTTAATTAAAATATCTAAGTCACTAATTACCTTAGAACACTTAATTTCACTAATTAAAGTTATTACCAACTTATTAGTAAGCCATTTGTGGCATTAAAACTTTAATTTTTTACTACAGTCAAAAGTTCCACATATTTACCACAATACCATTAATGAGTTGACGAAATCCCTTCCCATTGATTTTGACCAAGATGAGTCTTTCATTGATTTTTCAAATTTTGAACTTCCCTCCACAAACTTTTAATGTCTCTACTTAACCATTATTAAGTGATACATATTTTTAATTATTTTCTATTATTTCTCTTAATTATTTAATTAATTACTAATTATATTTAATTACTCAAAACACATATTTTTCTTATTTAAAACAAATAAATCATAATTAAATCACACAAGCACATATTTATTGAGCTGTAATTTTTAGGATGTTACACTTAAAGTGTTTGCTTTTTTTAAGAAGTTAGAAAACACAAACCAAAACTAATATTGTAAAGAAATTAAAACTAAAAGTTAGAATATTAATAAAGAACAAAATTATAAGTAATCTTTAATGTGAATGATGATATTTTGTCAATTATAAGGCTTTTTTTTACCAAAATGGTGCAATTTTTTGAAAAAAATTACTAAAATGGGTAGTTTTTTAAAAAATTACGGAAATGGGTAAGTCGTGTTTGAAAACACGACTTCATATTTGTAGAAGTCGTGTTTTACAACACGATTTTGCTTTAAGGTGTTTTTTTTATACAAAAGTCGTGTTTACAGAATCGACTTTCATATTTTTTTATTTTTTTTTAGTGAAGTCTCACATAAGAATGACTCATAGGACTCTGCCTCGTATAGGCAGCCATATTACGTGACTCGTGCTAGAATTTGTTTACTTATTTTTTCATCTTTGGAAATGAAGCACAAAAGGCAACCTCAAGTAACTAATCTCAAGGCAGGCATGACTGAGTTCTCAACTTCTCATGTTGTAAGCACATGAAGCAGCCCTGGTGTAGTTGACAATTTAAATTATGCAAACACAAGACCTAAAATTTTTTATGCTGAAAAGGGGACTGGAAATAATACAAATCCACTTTTTAATACATTGATAAAAAGACCGTACAAAGTCTAATAATTAAAGGAGCAAACAATACAAATATTTGAACATTGTACAGCTTCATGTCTGTCAAAGCTTATTTTTCTAAATTTCTTAGTGCATCGCCGAACAAAATGCTGCAATCTCCAAACATGGCCCCCAGGGGCAGTTTCACGCATGCTGATCACAAGGAAGAATATAATTCACTTTCAAAATAAAACACATTGTGCAGTATAACAAAATAAGATGAAAAATATGAAATTTGCATAGAATGAAATACCTATCCCTTCTTAACGACATCAATTGAAGCGATTATTTTTTAAGCAAACAATGGAAGAAACACAATTCTAGGAAAAAAGAATTTTAAATTCTACACTGTATCAGAGTTCAGAGAATTGAGAGAATTCAAAGAAAACAGAAAGTGGAAAGTTCTTGTATTATTGAATTCCTTACTAAAACTGATTACAAAACTATTTATAGACAGATGACAGTTATCTATTAATAGCTGTCATAACAGACTTAATTCTTAACTAACATAACAGATTGAGTAAACTAACTGAGGTTGCAGTTGAGTAACTGCACCTCTTACAGTATTCTCTAATACCCCCCCGCAAACTCAAGGTGGGTGAGACTTTGGTGAAGTTTCAACTACATTGAGTTTGGTTCTTAAGAACAGGAACCGTGTTGGAGAGAGAGGCTTAGTTAATGCATCCGTCCACTGATCAAGAGCAGGAATATGATGAACTTGAAGCTGTTTGGTTAGAACTTTTTCGCGCACAAAGAATACATCAATCTCCATATGCTTTGTGCGAGCATGAAGCACAGGATTGTGAGACAAGGCAACAGCACTTTGATTATCACAAAAGATCTTAGGAGTAGAAAAAGGAACCCCCAACTCAGTCAACAGTGTTTGTATCCAAAGAATTTCTGCTGTGGTTTGTGCTAGACTTCGATATTCTGCCTCAGTGGTTGACCGAGCAACAACTTGTTGCTTGCGAGACCACCAGGAAATTAGGTTGGGGCCAAAGAATATTGCTGCACCAGAAGTAGATCTTCTATCATCAATATCTGATGCCCAATCAGCATCACAAAGAGCTTGAAGAGTGAAAGGCTGCCTTGGAGTAGCAGACTTGAGATGTAAACCACAGTAGACAGTTCCTTTGAGATATCTCAGAATTCTTTTAACAGCAATCCAGTGAGAGTCAAGAGGATTGGACATGAATTGACACACCTTATTAACTGCAAAACTGATCTCAGGTCTAGTAATGGTAGTGTACTGTAGAGCACCAACTACTGACCGATATAAAGTGGGATCATGAAAAAGATCTGAACCAGACTTAGTAAGCTTGCAGTTGGAGACCATAGGAGATGAAATAGGTTGAGCTTCAGTCATGCTTGTCTTCTGAAGGAGGTCACGAATGTATTTACTCTGAGTTAAAACTAGAGATTTATCTGCCATAGTTTTTACCTTAATGCCCAAGAAATAGTCTAGTTTGCCAAGTTGTTTCAGAGAGAAGCTAGAGTTAAGTCTGTGTGTAAGATTCTGGATTAGCTGAGTAGAGCTGCCAGTAATGATGATATCATCAACATACACCAGAAGGTAGACAGTATGAGAGTGAGCTTGATAAATGAATAATGATGGATCACATTTACTTGCTTTGAAGCCAAACTGAATTAAGGTAGATTGTAGACGATCAAACCATTGTCTGGGGGCTTGTTTGAGCCCGTAGAGTGCCTTGTTAAGTTTGCAGACCAAAGATTTGTCCTTATTTTCAAAACCAGGAGGCTGAGTCATGTAAACTGTTTCAGTGAGTAACCCATTGAGAAACGCATTGTTAACATCCAACTGAAAGAGATCCCACTGATTTGTTAAAGAAAGGGTGAGAATAAGTCTGATAGTGACAGGTTTGATGACAGGGGAAAAGGTTTCATGAAAGTCAAACCCATGAACTTGATGAAAACCTTTTGCAACTAATCTAGCTTTATACCTGTTAACTGAACCATCTGCATTTTCTTTGATTCTGAATACCCATTTACAACCAATAGCTTTCCTATTGGATGGCAGAGAAACCAGATCCCATGTATTATTCTTTATAAGAGCTTCATATTCTTGTTGCATGGCTGAGAACCAGTTGGTATCAGCTAAGGCATGCTTAACACTTTTCGGTTCACAGTGAGCTAAAAAAAGAGAGGGATGAAGTCTGGGTTTGTGTATTCCAGACTTGGACCGAGTTTGCATAGGATGAACATTGACAACCCTGGGAGAAGACTGATCAGACTCAGCAGTATTAGACATAGAGGTAGGTGACTGAGTAGGAACAATGTCAGAGTTATCATTGTCCGAAGACTGATCAGAACTGGAAATAGAGGGTTGAGCAAGATGAGAGCTAGGGGACTGAACAGGAGATTGTTGAACAGTGGATGGTATGTTAGAGGGAATTGAATTTGATGTAGTGATCTGTGGGGATACAGGAAGAGTAGCTGGACATGGTGTTACAATAGGTATAGATGCCATAGGAAATTGAGTGAATGGAACAGAAGTGGCAATAGATGAAGATTCAAATAAGTCAGTATAAGGAAACCTGAACTCATTGAATACAACATCTTTGGAAACAAAAACTTTCCCAGTGGGAGAAAGACATTTGTAACCTTTGTGACTAGTGGAATACCCCAAGAAAACACACTCATGAGACCTGAAATCCAACTTATGTTTGTTATAGGGTCGAAGAAAAGGAAAGCATGCACAACCAAAAGTTTTGAGAAAACCATAATCTGGATTTTGTTTAAACAGGACAGTATAGGGAACATCAAACTTAAGAGAAGTTGTGGGAAGCCTATTTATAAGATAGACAGCAGTGGTAAAAGCAAAGTCCCAAAATTTAAGGGGTAAAGAAGCATGATTGAGTAGTGTGAGTCCAAGTTCTACAATGTGTCTATGTTTTCTCTCAACCACACCATTTTGGTGATGTGTGTGAGGGCAAATGACTCTATGATTAATGCCAAGATTAGCTAAGTAGTTGGACAGAGGTCTGAACTCACCTCCCCAGTCAGTTTGTAGGCTTTTAATTTTAGTATTAAATTGAAGTTCAGACATAGCCTTGAATTGTTGAAAAACAGTGAGGGTTTCAGATTTAGTTTTAAGAAGAAAAAGCCAGGTAAACCTGGAATAAGCATCTACAAAAGTGATGTAGTATAGGAAACCATTCATGGAGGGAATATGAGACGGACCCCAGAGATCACTATACACCAATTCCAAGGGAGCACTATAAACAGTTTCAGACATAGAAGAGGGAAGTCGGTGAGATTTGCCAATACAACAAGCAGAACAGAAATCACTGCTAGTTTTATTAACATTGGGTATATTACAATGATTAAGAACTAATCTGAGTACATGAAGATTAGGCTGGCCAAGTCTGTTGTGCCACAATGTACTAGAATTAGTAGAGCTATGTACATCAGAAATCTTAGAACTATGTACATCTGAATTTTGAGAAGTAGAAACACAACAAGAAACTGCAGCAGCTGAAGGAACTTGCAGCTTGAGATTGGGAAAAGTGTATAGCCCATCAGCACCAACAGAGCCTTGAAGCAAGACTTCATTGGTAACCTGGGATTTGACAGCATAATAATTGGAGTGAAATTCAAAAAAGACATTGTTATCCTTAGCAAACTTACTCACACTGATTAAATTTTTGGTTATAGATGGGACATGCAAGAGTTGATTTAAGGACAAAGATACTTTAGAGTTAAGAGGAGACATAAAACTGGAGGAACCAGAAGAGTGTATGTGCAAACCTTGGCCGTTGCCAATGAAAATCTGGTCAGGACCTTCAAACGGTCCTTGCTGTTGAATGTTCTGAGATTCTCCTGTGACATGGAAGGAGGCACCTGAGTCAGGAACCCAAGTAGAGACAGGTTGTGACTGAGTATTGGAACTTGTCAACATAGCACTAGGGTGTAATCCATTGTTAGGTTGAGCTTGAAACTGAAATTGAGTCGGATTTGAAGGCCTGTAGGAACTGTTCATCCAAGTGTAAGATGGGCGATAGCCATTATTCTATCCAAAAGCACCATTGAAATTATTCTGAGATTGATAAGTCTGAGGTTGATAAGATTGATTAAAGCTCTGTGAATCTTGAAGAGTCAATGAAGGATTAGGTTGATAATGTTGGTCAAAACGATAGTAGCAGAAGGTGGCAGTGTGTCCAAATTTGAGACACACTTGACACTGTGTGTTTGCAAAACGACCACCGCGGCCTCTGCCACCACCGCGCCGACCGCCGCGACCGTAGCTACCTCCGCGGCCAAAACCACCACGACTATTAGGGGAGAAATTATCCGAATCAGATGCTTGAGAGGATTTGTTTGGCACAGTGAACGCATCAGAATTGGGATTAGGGTTCGTCGGAGCAGTTTGGGACAGATTAATCAATGGTGATTCTGAAAGTTTCTTGCGAAATTTGAGTAGACGAGCTTCATGCGCAAGAAGAAGCGCTTCAACCTCTTCGATTGGAAGAGGTTCAAAGTGACTTTCAATGACAGAGATTACAGAACCATAATCCGACGGAAGTCCTTCAAGAATGACATCAACGTGTTCTTGATGTGTGATAGGATTTCCTACAGAAGCAAGAGCATCAGCGATGGCTTTAACTCGAAGAAGAAATTCGCGCACAGGCTTATCATCAAGAGTTGTTGCGCGCAACTCGGTTCGTAATTGCCGAGACTTCGCACGTGTTTGCTTGTGAAAATAGTCATGGATTTTCTCCCAAACTTGAAACGAATGAACAGATCCTAAAATCCTAGAAAGAAAAGACGAAGATAACGTCGATTGCAACCATGTCAGAAGAACCTGATCTTGTTGTTCCCAAGCAGAATACGCAGGATTTTCATTCCCTTCCTCGCGATCTTCCTCTGTAAGATATCGTAGCGGAATCGATGGATTGGCCACAAATCGTTGAAGGCGATGTGACTTGATGACTGGTTCGACTTGTTGTCGCCAGAGAAGAAAATTGGAGTCGTCAAGTTTCTCTGTGATAGCATGAGAAAAGGTTTGAGGAGCGGAAGAGGTGGGAGTAGAAGACGCCATTGTTGACTACTAAGCTCTGGATCGTAGAGCTCTGGATACCATATCAGAGTTCAGAGAATTGAGAGAATTCAAAGAAAACAGAAAGTGGAAAGTTCTTGTATTATTGAATTCCTTACTAAAACTGATTACAAAACTATTTATAGACAGATGACAGTTATCTATTAATAGCTGTCATAACAGACTTAATTCTTAACTAACATAACAGATTGAGTAAACTAACTGAGGTTGCAGTTGAGTAACTGCACCTCTTACAGTATTCTCTAATACACTGAAACATACAAAGTGATCATTAAGTTTTGAAAGAAATGGGTAGTTTCCCCAATGCTGGAAGTTGTAAACAGCTTTTGCATTTCAACAGCTCTAAACAAGTTAAATATTTGAGAGAAGGACTAGACATCCATTGTGGGAAATGAGTACCTTTATATCCTTCCACGATCAAAGTCTGAAGTTGTTGGGTATTAGGTTGAAGTGCTTCAAGAATCTTCTCAACATTTTCTTCTAATTTTGACTCTTCTAATTCCCACCCTTCACTTCCATCCCAAGATAACTGCAACTTATTCTTGCAGTGGAAGGTTTCCAAAGTAGTCAGGCAAGGATTCTAGCTTTGGAAGATTCTCCAATGTTAACTTCTGCAGCATGAGAAGATTTCCAAGACAATCAGGCAAGGATTCTAGATTTGGAAGATCCCATAATATTAACTTCTGCAGCAAGGGAAGATTTCCAAAACAGTCAGGCGAGGATTCTAGGTTGGGAAGATTATGCAGTATTAATTGCAGCAAGGGAAGGTTTCCAAAGCAGTTAGGCAAGGATTCTAGTTTTGGAAGTTCACATAATAATAACTCCTGTAGCAAGGGAAGATTTCCAAAACAGTGAGGCAAGGATTCTAGGTTGGGAAGATTCTCTAATGTTAACTTCTGCAACAAGGAAAGATTTCCAAAACAGTCAGGCAATGATTCTAGGTTTGGAAGATTCTCCAACGTCAACTCCTTGAGGGAAGTCATATGTTGTAGAGCCTCATGCAAACTTTCCACCTCTCTGCATCCTTCAATCAACAATTCCTCAAGAGAAGTTAGGCATTGAAAACCTGCCAACACATTGAACTTAGCACACCCCTCAATACAAAATTCCTTGAGAGACCGAAACCCTTGCTGCAAACCCAAGAATTTAGGACATTGAGTAATTTCAAGTGTGGAAAGGCGTGGAAACATGTTTTCCCCATCCTCTATTGATAATCTTATTAGGTTTGGCAGATCCTTCAGAGACATAAATTCTAGAGCCATGAAAACTACTCCACCATCATAGCACTCCTCATTTATGTATTTTACATTAGTCATGCTACATATACTTAGACTCTTTAGAGAAGGAAGTTTCCCCAATGTTGGAAGTTGTAAACAGCTTTCGCATTTCAAGAACTCTAAACAAGTTAAATATTTCAGAGAAGGACTAGACATCCATTGTGGGAAATGAGTACCTTTATATCCTTCCACGATCAAAGCTCGAAGTTGTTGGGTATCAGGTTGAAGCGCTTCAAGAATGTTCTCAACATTTTCTTCTAATTTTGACTCTTCTAATTCCCACCCTTCACTTCCATCCCATGGTAACTGCAACTTATTCAGTTTCTTACTTGACATATTGGCTTCTTTGGCATCCATTACACTTTTCACTTTCCCCAGATTCTTGATGTGAAGATTCCCTTTCAGCTTCAATGCTCCCAATTCTGCCAAGTTGAACCATTTTTCCTTGCCAACAATGTACCAGCTTAAAATCTTTAGGGAAGTCAACTTCCCTATCTGAGGAGGCAAGCTTGATAGTGAGTTGCAACCATCCAAAGATAGTTGTTGTAGAGATCTTAAGCGTATCAAACTGTTGGGCAACTTTTGGAGACATCGACAAAAGTCTAGTTTCAATATCTGCAAATTCCACAGTTCACATAGCGATTCTGGAAGAGTTTTAAAGTCACCCCCAGAAAGATTCAAGTACCTTAGATGTTTTAAATCACCAATTGAAGATGACAATTCTGCACTTTTCTTTTGGTGAAGCACCCAAAAAGAATAATATTTACAAAGTTGACCAGAATTGTAGAAACCTATATAGGTCCTCAAAGATTTGAATTTATGCAACTGACTTGAATTGATATCTCTCCAAGAAGAATAGTAGAGATGGTGGATTCTTTCAGGAAAAGTAGTTACACCATTGTTAGATGTAATGCAACAAGCCTCATTTGCAACAAACTGCGCAAGATCATGAACAAGATCATGCATCTTGAAACTTGTAACTTTGTCAAATTCATCTGTCTCAATATCTTGAAAAAATGATCTCCAATATAATTCATTCCACACACCATCACCAACATCTTCAGCATCTAATATTCCATTAGATGAAATGAATCCATTAGCGATCCAAAGTTCAATTAAATATTGCTTGTCTATTTTTTCATCGTTGGGAAATATTGCACAATAAGCAAAACATTGTCTGAGTTCTATTGGCAAGTTTAAGTAACTTAACCTCAGGACAGGCATTAGGGAGTTTTCATTGTGTGATAACTCCAAAAGGTTGCTTTGCTTAACATTGAGCCACTCATTTTTGTTTTTTCTGAAGCGTAAAATACCTCCCACTGCCTTTGCTGCAAGAGGCACTCCTTGACACTTCTTTAGTATCTCCTTCCCTATGTCATCAAGCTCTTCCCGTTCTACCTCATTTAGTCCAAGCTCTCCCTATTTTACATCATTTCCTCCAAAGGCTTGGTGTTTAAACAATTCCCAACAATCATTGTCAGGTAGCATTGATAATTTATGAGGACGCATTGTTCCCATGATTGCTGCAACCTTTGCAAGACGAGTAGTGACTAAAATAGAAGCACCCTTTGCCCCACAAGCCAATACCGATTTCAACTTCTGCCAATTTGGTTGCTGATCATCCCAAACGTCATCCAAAACAAGCAAATATTTTTTTCCTCGAAGCAGATCTTGAAGTTTGTTTTGGAGTGGCTCTAGTTCCAAATCCTCACAGACATGCTTAGATGCTGCTTCAAAGATAGCTTTTGTCATTCTCTTCAAACTAAAATATTCCGAAACGCATACCCAGATTCTTAGATCAAAGTACTCGTCTACCTTCTTATGATAGAAGATGAGTTAGGCCAGCGTTGTTTTTCCAAGTCCGCCTATACCTATGATTGGATAGACTGATAAATTCTCAGAATGAGAAGCATCACCAACCAAAAAGTTTACAATTTTATCTGTATCTTCTTCTCTTCCATACACTTTTGGCTCAGTGATGAGTGAGCTGGTTTGGCGCCACTTGATGACTCCACTTCTTCTCTCTTCTATGACACCACTTCTTCTCTCCGGATCCCTCACAATCAAATTAAATTTGTTCCTATCTTCAGCAATTTCATCTAATCTCCCACTTATCTTTTTCATTTTCTTAGCAAGTTCGTAACGAAAAATAACATGCATGGGATGAAAAGAGGATAAGCAAGAGCTTTGTACCATTTCTGGTAGAGGTAGACAACACTTGACTTCTTCATATTCCAAGCGCAATTCTTCATAGGCATACTCATCCATGATGTCTTCCGGCTCAAGAGCTACATCGTTTAGCTTTTGTAGCCAAATCTGTATAGCTCCATTTGAGAATTGTTTCTCCTCAGCATCTTCAAGAACAACCTTGATAGTAGGGAGTAAGCCGGCAAGCTTTTCCAAGTCTTGATCAAAACCCAGAAATAGCCCCAACTCTTTTGCAATGGGAGAGCTCAAATGTCCAAGCACACCTTCAAGTACAGCCTCAGTCATCTTCCAAGTTTTAATTCACAAGATGAAAATTCAAGAAAGAGAGGTTGTATGCTTCAGAAATGGCAAGAAATGATATCATCAAGTGATATGATTAACAAGACAAGCTGAATAGACGATTTGCATAGACTTGGTAAGTCAACAACCAACCCACTAAAATTGTATTATTGGAATCTTGCTCAAGTTGCAAGTCTGTCACAGGGCTCGTCATATTTTAATTTGTATTGAAATTATTGGAATCTTGCTCAAGTTGCAAGTCTCTCATCACATGGCTCGTCATATTTTAATTTGTATTGAAATTTCATGGAAGCAACCACTAGTTGGAAGAACAATAAACAATAAACGTACTGACATGTTAAAATCTTTACACAATCTCCTGTCTGCATAATGTTTAGCCACAAAATGCATCCTAGCTTTCATATATGCATCATACATCACCGAACACCTAACATAATTAAGCATTTTATTCCACATGGTCCATCAATAGCTATTCCCCTGACATAGAAAGATATGATCTCACAACAGCCAAAAAAAAAAAGAAACCCATAAAATAGCAATTTTGCTAATAGGTGTAAGTACTGCTGTCACGAAAACCTTTTTCACACATGTGGCGGTTTGTGGTGGGAGGTGCTACAATCAAAGTATAAAGGGTGGCATGGTCTTTTGAGTGAGGAACATGTTTCCTGGGAGTCTATGTGGTGGAGGGACTTGAGGAAAGTATGCGGGGGAAAAAATAATGAAAAATGGTTTGACAAGGAGGTTAAGTGGAATATTGGTGTGGGAGATAAAATCAGATTTTGGATGGATGATTAGGTTGAGGGACATTGTTTGGCAAATTTATTTCCAAGGCTATTCCTTATTTCGGAGCAAAAGGGAGATGTTATTGGAAATATGGGGTATTGGAGGGAGGATACATGGTGTTGGGAGGTCAAATGGAGGAGATCAACATTCTAATGGGAGGAGGATTTAATTCACCAATTATTTCTTGTTTTAAATAATATACAGGTACATAAATCTGCGCCCGATGCTTGGGTTTGGAAGGGAACAACAACAGGCTTATATTCAACTGCCTCTGCATACAAGGCGCGTACTCATTTTGATGGGGAAATGCCCTTTAGCGACATCTTTCATCTCTTGTGGCAAGTCAAAATGCCTAGCAAAGCTACATGTTTAATTTGGAGGTCCTTGAGGAATAGATTACCAACAAAAGACAATTTAAGAAGTAGGAATGTCATTGAGCTCGAAAGCGATCTGTTGTGTCCGTTTTGCCAGAAACATAGGGAGTCTGTACAACATTTGTTCTTGTCTTGCGTGGCTGCTACACAAGTCTGGAATAAATGTTATTCTTGGATTTCTATTGACTATGCTACGGTTTTACCAAACACTGTGGAGGAGCATTTTCGACAGAACATGGATGTTGGGAGATCAACTAATGAAAGACAAATCTGGCAAGTTGTGTGGTGCGTTGTGTTTTATTGTATCTGGAAACAGAGGAATGGCTGCATATTTAATCAGGAACTTTTGGATGTGGACAATTTGGTGGACGAAATTAAGTTTGTGACTTGGTCTTGGCTACACAGTTATAACCCAGCTTTTCGGTTTTCTTTTGTTCAGTGGGCAAGCAATTTGGCGGCATGCCTTGCAAGCTGACTCTTATGAGGGCACTCAATTTGTAGGAATATCGAGTCAAAGGTAGGGTGTGATTGTGACTTAGTCTGATTGGTAGACTATACATGTTGGGTGGATGGATTTCTTTTGTTTGTCGGTAGCATTTATGGTGTAACTTTATTATGAATTTTTATTAGATGGTGGGCTTAGGTAGATATAGCATGTGGGGCGAGGTATTATTGTTTCCTTGTCAGGTTGGTAACCTCTCTGCGGGTAGCCTTCAAGATGCCTCGGGTGGATCTTTTGGTGGGTTTTTTAGTGGTCTGTTAAGCCTGGGGTTATGCTATATTTATACCAACTTTGGTCATTAATATGGTATAACCTTTGGCCTCATGGTACCCTCTTTTTTCTGTATCTGGTACCGCTGGTACCTTTTTTTCCCCTCTATAATAGTGTTATTTTACCGATTTAAAAAAAAAAAACGAAGCTTCCAGCTACAGTTGACATGCCCCTTCCTTATTCCTTCTAACTCGTCTCTTCCACATTTCCAGCCCATCCTTAACTCCTTTCCAGTCTTCCGGAAGCCCCTACCAGCCACGTAACATCATAATAAGCCGTGACATGCTCTATATAAAAAATAATGGTTTTTAGAGCCAAGTTGTCCATTCAAGACAGGGGTAAAAAGGACATTTAAATCTCCTTTATCTTTTTTGAAATGACTTAGAATATATTTCTAGATCTTTAAAATAAATGATATTTATCTTCCTTAACATAAACCTTAGGGACAAAAAATGATGGATTCAGATTTTCAAGAGATGAAAATCAACAAAAAAGGCTTTATAGAAATCAAAATCAAAATTCGCTCATTTTATAGGACCAAAATGATTTTAAATTTTAAAAAAAATGAAAAACAAAAAAATATGGAAATTAAAATCAAAATTTATTCATATTGTAAGGATTATAAACATGTTTAAGTCTTTTAAAATTATATTATAATTATATTATTATCAAATTATAACTTTTAAATAACTCTCAAACCATGGTTTATTGATGGAGGTCCCAAAGATTTGCAGCGCCGTAAAGAAAGAAGATGACTCTTTCAATGGAGAGAGAAAAAGAGATTTATATTATTTGTATTTTTAAAAAGATAAATTAAAATTACATAGTTGCCCTGTAATTTATGCCTATCTAAACAAAGGATGAATGAGTTTTTTTATCCAACAAACAAGGTGTTGGATGCTAACATATACCTTCTAATTTTTTAGTGGGTGTAAATATAGATATATATATTTTTGGTGTTTCAATATTTACATGTAATAATATTTTTTGTTTTAAATAATGCTAATAAGTAATAAGATTTTTTGTTTTATTCTCTAAGTGCTGCATTGTAAATTTACATGTAGGATACAATCCACGTGTCCGAATTCAATATATTTCGTGTACAAAATATAGGATGAGAACAATTTTGCTGTAAGGATTTGTTTAAAAATTTATATGCCATGACTACATCCATTAACTGAAAATAAGGAGTTAAGGAATCGAAACGTAGTTCCTTCCATCAACGTATGTTCACCACCCCACCAATAGATTTCCAAACATAGTTTTAGGGGTGTATCGGATTGGGATTTTAAAATACTATTTTGGCATAAAAAAGTCTTGTAGATTTTAAAAGACTACGTAGTAATTTTGAAGTCTTTTGAATTGTGTTCTCCCTTGATAAAATTATCAGGTTTGGCAACTCTTGTAGTAACATAGCCTTGAAAACCATGGCATTGCAACTCCACAGTCGTAGGACTCTGCCTCATATAGGCAGCCATATTACCTAACTCGTGTTAGAATTTGTTTAGTTATTTTTTCATCTTTGGGAAATGAAGCACAGATGGGAAAACAATGCCTCAGTTTCATTGGAAACTTCAAGTAAGTAATCTGAAGGCAGGCATGGCTGAGTTCTCATGTTGTAAGCTCAACATATATAGAGCCATTCCTTTTTCTATCCTGTCATCAAGCTCATGAAGCAGTCCTGGTGTAGTTGACAGTTTAAATTATGCAAACACAAGACCACAACTTTTTTATTCTGAAAAGGAGACTGGAAATTATACAAATCCACTTTTAATACATTGATATAAAGACCATATACAAAGCCTAATAAATAAAGGAGCAAACAATACAAATATTTTGAACATTATACAGCTACATGTCTGTCAAAGCTTATTATACTAAACATCATAGTGAACTTAAATTGAAGAAAGAAACACTGAAATCACTTAAATCTCCAAACATGGCCTCCGGGAAGCTTGAAATTCTGGATCTCAAAGTCGCTAGAGTTCTGATCACAAGGAAGAATGCTTGTTTCTGATACATATATTTCTCATAAAAATGGAACAAAAGTTACTTCTACTAAGTTGCTAATAAGTTGATTGTGTAAAAAGTAAAAACAAATGGAAAATGTTAACAATTGTTAATTAAATTATTTGTATCTGAAAAAAGATTTTATTATTAACTCTTTAAGAAATAAAATATACCATAAAACAATTTTTTAATAACAATAAAAATTAAATAAGCACTATCTACAAAAATTATTTTGGTAATAATAAAGTAAATTAAAATATAAATAATAAAATATTACATTTTTTATTTTTTAAATTGTAAATAATATTTTAGTGATAATTTATATCATTATTGTTTTCTTTATAGTGTTTGTCTCCAGTCTTTTCCCCATGACTTTGATATTAAATTAGTAATTTTTCTATACTTCTTTTTATGCTGAGTAAATCTTCTATATACTTGATGAGTATATTCATAAAATATAAAAAAGGGTTTTAAGACAATAATATTGATTTTATATTTTATATTCATTTCAAAATTTTAGTTTTTTTATTAAAAGATAATTACAGTTATGATAATTTATGTATCATTTAATTATTTAAATTTATTTCTATTTTTTGAAAATTTAAATTTTATTATCAAATATCTTATGTATTGCATGCATATTTAAAAAAAATTTAAAGCAAAATTTAAATAATAAAAGTTATGTTAAATGAGATAAAAATCAAAGTATAAGTAAAAATATTTGATTTTTTTATTTTTTAAAATATAAAAATTGGTTGAATTAATGAAAAAATTAATTACAATTTTCACACATTATTTTTATTTTTCAATTAGTTTCTATTTTTATTTCACTTTTAAATTTAAATCAAATTATCAAGTACGTGTGTATTTTTTGGGTATTTATTTAAATACAAAAAAATGAATCATAAAATTTATGAGTAAAATTATATAATTGATAAAAATATATAATTGTTTATTTTACCAAATATATATAATTGTTTTAATAATCTTTTTTTTTTGTTTTTAGAGGATTATTAATTCATTATGTTATGATGTAAAAATCTAGAATCACATGAAATTTGTATCAATAAATATCTTAAAATTTAAATAAAAACAAAATTAATGAGGCCATCAATTCTATGACTGAATTTGGGGTTTGAGGAGTTTTTAGCTTTTTTAATATTTCATCACTAGGGTAAAACCGCAAATAAACTATGAATTAGTAAGGATTATTTGCATAGATTGCAAAATGAGATTAGAATGATATTCACTTAAAAACAGATAGCTTATGACGCAAACAAAAACAAAAGAAACAGAAAAACATAAGTAGCTTACAATTATTGGTATTTACAATCACAATGGGTTTCTTTACACAATAGTAATTTACTATTATAAGCATCTTTAATATATTTAAATGTGACATTTAAATTTCGATCAAAGAAAAAGAAGTAAAAGAAAGTTGCATTAGAAGGAAAAAAATTTAAATGGATAACCATAAAAAAAAAGGTAAACTACTTTTCTGACTTTTATATTTAAAAAAAAACTAAAATATTATCAAGTTCAAAGTATGGCCCTACATTGCATGGGTTTCCATACTGATAGTAAAATAGATATTCAATATTATTTTAATTATAAATTTGTTTTCAAATTTAACTTATTTAAAGCAAAAAATGTGTAAAGTGAAAAATTAAAGTTACATTCATAACCAATTTAAACAGGTCATACATAAAAATACCTTAATTCTATCTAATGACAAATAAAGTCTCATTTTATCATTTTACATATCTCTTTCACTTTTTTATAAATATATAAATTTGATTAATTATTTTGTGTACTATTAGCATTAAAAATAATAGTCAAAGAATAAAAAATATTGTTTTCATTAAAAAAATTATTTTTAATATTTTACCCATACATCTTTATCATTATTTTCTATAAATGTTTATAACAAAAAATATTTATTAAATACAATAAACTATTACTGTTATTCTTCATATGAAACATAAGTAGAAAGCATCAAAGAAATACTCTCATTTAATATTCAAGATTTTAAATTCCTGTTATGATTTGTCAAGACTTATATTCAATACCTTTAATTAATTAAAGATAAAATACCTTCAACAAATTTAAAATAATAGTGAATTTGCTAATAAGTTGACTGAAAAAAAAGTAAAAAATTAAATGAAAAATATTAAAAATTGATTATTAATTTATGTCTTTTTAATAAAAAAATTATTATTAATTTTTTAATTAATCTTCAGAAACCCAAGTAAAATATTACTGTTAACAATAATATAAACTTTTATTTATAATTATTATATATTTATTTATTTAAAAATATTTATTTACTATTAATTTTAATCTTATAAAAATAAATATTTATTTTATGCAACCCAGGAAAGATACTAATTGTATTAATTTGATGATTATTTGTAGTTATGCGTTAACCACTTTGTTAATTTATTAGCAATATCAAATTTTGTAATGGATAAATATTTAAAGCATAAAACAATAAATATTTCAAATCTATCAAATATTTATATATATATATTTAATACTTTTTTTCGAAGTCAAACTATATAAGTTGAAAATGTTAGAGAAGTTTCCAGTCAAAATTAGTTTTTCCTTTCCTTTCCTTTTCAAGCATTGAAAGATAAATTTGGTAAATTCTCAAGATTTGGCCGTCAGATCACCAAAAGAACATCATCACACATACACACACAAAAAAGTCAACGACATCTACAAACGCACACTGTCTGATAGAATGTTGAAAATACCTTGTCCGCACGTCCAAACACCCAACCCTCATTACTATTTAATCACGCTTTCAAACTCAATAATGCACACACTCACACACCCAGTCTCTGATTTCCTTGACACTGTTTTTCTTTCTCTTCGCCTTTCATTCCCTTTGTTTAACACTCCAATTTTTTGCCATGGAGTTCAAATATTGTGATGGTCAAAACCAAACGACACCATCACCAATGCCGCATTCTTTTTCTGCCGCCACCTATGTTTCTGAAAACCCATTACAAGGTAACATATTCTTTTCTTCACATTCCATTCAACTTTCAAGAGATCCATTTGTTTTGCTATTTAAGAAAACAAAGGTTTTCTAACATCAATTTATTTTTAGGGTATGATTTTGCTCCAAGTAGTTTTCTTAGCAATGTTATGGCGCCCAGAGTTTTCCCAATGCAAGTGCCGATCAATGTCGAGGAAGGAGCGCTCCAAAGAGAAATGGAGAAAGAGAAATTACGACGAGAGCTGGAGAAAGAGGAAATAAGGAGAGAGATCTTGGCCAACGAGATGGCCTTGGCACGACGACAAGAGCTGGAAGAGGAAGTGAGGAGGGAAATGACAGTGGAGACAGCATTGAGAATCCTAATGCAAAGACCAGAAGGGATCTCGTTTCAACAACGAATTTCGATGCCTTTGAACAACCGGCCAGTTAATCACAGGAACGTATTTGGTGGGCCACAGCCCCAGTTACCCTTCCAAGTTGAAATTAGACAACAATCACATACTAATAATACTAACACAAACAAGGATAATGTGATCATACTGGTTAGTGTATAATGTTAGGTTTAACTTACTCTTTTTTTTTTTTTTCTCTATCTCTATCTCTCTCTTCAATTCTACTATTTATTTTTTCCTGATTCTTCTTTATTGGCCTTTGAATAGTGAAAAACTTTTCTCCTTTTCCTTATTGATTAAAAAATGTCACCCTGAAGTGGCTGAATTGCCTACAATCACTTATTCACTTTTGACATAGTTAATTCTCCAGTCATTATATGGTGGCTGAATATTTTTATTATATATTAAGAATTTTGTAAAATTTAAAAAATAAAGCTTCTTCCTTTGCTTAAAGCTTTATTTACGAAATTGTTAACTTTTGCAAAATTCTTAAAATATAAGTAAAATTGTGAGTGATGCAAGCAATCCAAGTCCAAAGTTGATAATTAGTTCAAAATTGTAATGTGTTGAAAGTTGCAAAGAGAGAAAAATTATTCCTATTACAATTGACTAAATGACTAAAATGTGATACATAGTTATCTCTTAAGAGTTAGAAGTGGGAAGAGAAGTGTAATTTGATCATATCTCAAGTAAGAAAAGTGTAAGGATTTGCTTGATTGTGTTTTTATTTTTTAAAAAGGATTTTATAAAATAATTTTGAAGATCTGTTTTCCATGACAAAAATAAGGGAAAAACAAACCTGTTTTGAAAGTATTAATTCAAAAACAATTTTGGTGATGAGAAAGTAAAAACATGTATTTGGTAAATTTATTTGAACAATATACTTTTTATTTCCTTGTTTGCATTTTCCCTCGTTGTCATAATTAAAAAAGGAAAAATAAAATAGCAACGACTCCATTTTGAGTTTACTTTAAAAGGGACTTTAATATGTAAGAAATCCATCTTGGGTAAGGCTCCAGGTTTTGAAGAATAAATGGATAGTAGAGGATTAGAGTCCAATTCTGTTAATAACATAATAAAAGCATATTTCGATAATTTTTCAATAAATATTTATAAGAGAAAAAAAAAGAAAACAAAATGAATTATTATTCTTGTTATTTGTTTGGCTAACCACTATTCAACAATACATTTTCTTCATAGTATACTTGCATTATTATAACTTTATTTCCAATGGAACCATGTTGTGTGATCATAATATGTATATCTTATTCATACATCCTAAATAGAAGATGGAGTCAATAAATATTATTCTCTTTATCCAATTGTAGGATATTGATCATTATGGTGCAAAGCGTAAAGTAGTGATCCCTCCTACAGTTGATGACAATGAGCATTCTCCTTGTAATTTGCAAAAGAAACCTAAGCTAGGGTGGAGTTGTGGTCAAGTTACTACCACAAGTGAGAAAGGGCTAAATGATCATCTTTAGGGGAAGAAGCAACAGGCTAAGGAAGCATCCTAGAGAACACAAAAAATAGGTAAGGAGACCAAAACATCATTATCATTAAAGAAAAGTAAAAAGTGTGTGAAATCTAATGAAGAAGTTAAATTTTTACCATGAATTCAGGTTTGGGCTCAAGATCAAATCGTTAGACACTTTAAGTTGGCAAAAAGCTAGTTATGTCTGGAGGAGCGACTGCCTAGGGACCAAGGCTAAAGGGGGCCCAAAAAGTTTTTTTTTTTTTAAAAAAAAGTCTATGGTTATGTAGTATTTTTTTTCTATATTATTTTATGTTATTTTTATAAATAGATTAAAATTGTTGTCTCATTTTATGTCTCTTTTTTTTATCCAAAATTAAAACATGACATGTTGAATAAAAAGTATCAATTTCTTGGTTATTAGTGTTTTCTGATGTGTTCCATTCATAAATTCATGTTGAATAAATTTTCAGTTCACTTTGGCATATCAATATGTAATAAATTTATGATAATAGACTTAAATGTTTGCTTTTTTTTTTTTTAAAGAAGATAAAAAACACAAACCAAAACTCAAATTGTAAAGAAATTAGTACTAAAAGTTAGTATATTAATAAAGAAAAAAATTATAAGTAAGCTTTAATATGAATGATGATATTTTCTCAATTATAAATGATGGCAATAGAGTTAGAACATTTTCTTTGAGGGGGCCAAATATAAAATTTAAATTAAATTATATTTTAATTAACATATTAAATTTAACCAACAACTAGAAAAATTATAATAATTGATCATATATCACGAAAACCATAATCATATAATTTAAACAAAAGATATAAGATTATAATGTTGTAGTAGAAGGAAAGAGATTTAGTTTTTAAAATTCATTATACAAATTCTAATGATAGAAAATATATATTATATTTAAATATCATATTTGAAGTTTTAAAATCAAAATTGACCCTAAAATTTTGTCAAGGCAAAATTTAATTTTTAACGAGATAAATAATAATAAGAATACTACATTCTCTACTCCAAACAATGAAATAATATTCTTTTAATTCCTTTTTTTTTATTAAGAAACATTTATAGTGATAATTTATTTCATTAATTTTGTTATATTTAAAAATACTTTAATTTAATCTAATGATGAAAAAATTCTCCGTTTCTCATTTTACATAACTGTTATTAAACTCGATTCAGACTAGAGACCGGTCCTATAATTGATTCAAGTTTAATATTCAATCGGACTTGTATTCGATATAGTATACCTGCAACACCTGTTTCCTTGTACTTGTACGTTGCTCCTTTCACATGGCTAACACACACACACACCTCTACCGGATCAGTCACCGGTTCGAGTTTTATAACTTTGACACACACCATACACACACATACACCCCTCTACCAGATCAATCACTGGTTCGAGTTTTATAACATTGACACACACCTCTATCGGATCAATCACTAGTTCGAGTTTTATAACATTAACACACCTCTTCCGGATCAATCACCGGTTCGAGTTTTTATATATCTCTTTATCTTATATAAATATTTAAATTTTATTAATAATTTTGTTTATTGTTATCTTTAAAAATAATGGTAAAAGATTGAAATTATTTTTTCATTAAAAATTAAATTTGGTATTGTACCAATATCCTAATCATTATTTTTAATAAATATTTTTTAAATATTTTGTAAATATAATAAACTGTTAATAATATTCTTGTTATGAAACATATAAAAAAAACATTAATGTTGTCATTTAATAGTCAAGCAATTGAATTTCTTATTTAGTGTCATATATTTGTTAATATTTATATTCAATATTATGCACTAAATATTTCTAATTAATTAAAATAAAATACATTTAATTAATTAGAAATAATAAAGAAGTTTCCAATAAGTTGATTGTGTAAAAAGTAAAAAAAAAAGGGAAAAATGTTAAAAATTGTTAATTAAATTAATTGTGTTAAATAAAATATTTCATTATTTACTCTTTAAGAAATAAAATATACCATAAAACAATTTTTTAATGACAATAAAAATTAAATAAAAACTATTTATAAAAATTATTTTGGTGATAATAAAGTAAAGAAAAATAAAAATAATAAAACATTACAAAATTTATTTTTAAAATTTAAAAATATAATTTTATTGATAAAATATTTTAGTGATAATTTAATTCATTATTTTTTTCTTTTTAGTGTTTGTCTCTAGTCTTTTCCCCATGATTTTGACATTAAATTAGTAATTTTTCTATACCTTTTTTATACTGAGTAAATTTTCTATATACATCATGAATATATTTATAAAATATAAAAAGGGTTTTAACACAATAATATTGATTTGATATTTTTTTTATTTTCAAAATTTTTGTTTTTTTATTAATAGATAATTATAGTTATGATAATTTAAGTACCATTTATTTATATAAAATTATTTCTATTTTTAAAATTTTTAAATTATATGATCAAATATCTTATTTATTGCATGTGTATTTAAAAAAACCTTAAAAGAAAAATTTAAATAATAAAAATTTTGTTAATTGAGATAAGAATTAAAGTATAAGTAAAAAAAAATTGACTATTTTATTTTGGAAAATATTAAAATGATTGAATTAATGCAAACATTTAATTACAATTTTAACACATTATTTTTATTTTTCAATTAGCTTCTATTTTTATTTCACTTTTAAATTTAAATCAAATTGTCAAGTACGTGTGTATTATTTGGTTATTTATTTAAATTCAAAAAATAAGTCAGAAAAATTTATGAGTAAAATATAGTTGGTAAAAATATATAATTGTTTTTTTTATGCAAATATATATAATTGTTTTAATAATCCTTTTATGTTTTTAGAGTATTATTAATTGATTATCATATGATGTAAAAATCTAGAATCACGTGAAATTTGTATCATAAATACCTTGAATTTTAAATAAAAACTAAATTAATTATGCCTTCAATTCTATGCCTAAATTTGGGGCTTGAGATTTTTTTAGCTTTTTGAATATTTCAACACTAGGGTCAAGCCGCAAATTAAATATGAATAAGTAAGGATTATTTGCATAGATTCCAAAATGAGGTTATTAGAATGATATTCACTTAAAAGTAAGTAGCTTACGTAAAAATGAAATATAATGGTGCAATGGTAACTTCTGGCCAAAATGAAACAAAAAGATAAAGCCAATCAAACCTGTCTCATATTTCTATTCTACTATTATTTTTTAGTTTTTATGTTATATATTTTTTATAATATTATTTTTAAATATTTATTTTAAACTTAAATTTAAATTTGATAATATATTGAAATTAAATTGGATTACATTTTATTTTCAATTATGATTGAGTAGAAATACCTAAATTAAAAATTAGATTGGATTACATTTTATTTTCAAATTAAATCAACATAATCACTATTATTTTCTCCACTCAAAATTAGTGTTTAAAATTAAATTTTAAGCAAATAATTTTTCATTTATTTATTATCTTCTCACTTAAATAAATTATTCATGATTTTCTTCTATCATGACAAATTTTAATTTTTTTATACATTGATATTTATATGCCGATATATTAAAATAATAATTATATATAAAGTATAACATAGAGATGAATTTTATTTTTATTTATAAAAGCAAGTAGAAAATTTTCACTTAATTCACGGGGATGAATAATTTTTTTGAAGTCACATTAATATTTAAATTATTATGGTGAAATTATATTTTTTTATTAAAGTGTAAAAAGAAAAATATAACAAATTATATTACATACAATATAAAATTCAAATAAAAATTTTAAACATTATGTTTATCCCGTGCAATGCACTGGTCAAAATCTAGTTCACTTAAAAGTAAGTAGCTTACATAAAAAAAAAAGTGGCTTACGATTATTGGTATTCATGATCACAATGGGTTTCATTACACAAATGTAACTTACTATTATAAGTACCTTTAATATATTTAAATGTGACATTTGAATTTCGATCTAGAAAAATAAGTAAAAGAAAGTTGCATTAGAAGGAAAAATATTTAAAAGTATAATCATAAAAAAACGTAAACTACTTTTCTCACTTTTATATTAAATTAGAAAATTAAGTAAAATATTATCAAGTTGAAAGTATGACCCTGCATTGCATGGGTTTCCATACTGATAGTAAAATAGATTTTCAAGATTATTTTAATTATAATTTGTTTTCAAATTTAACTTATTTAAAGTAAAAAATGTGTAAATTGAAGAATTAAAGTTACATTCAAAATCAATTTAAACAAGTTATATTTAAAAATACCTTAATTCAATCTAATGACGAATAAAGTCTAACTTTCTCATTTTATATATCTCTTTCACTTTTATAAATATATAAATTTTATTAATGATTTTGTGTACTATTATCTTTAAAAATAATAGTCAAAGAATAAAAAATATTTTTTCATTAAAAACATTATATTTAATATTTTACCCGTACATCTTTATCTTTATTTTCAATAAATATTTTTTTATAAAAATATTTATCAAATATGATAAACTATTAATATTATTCTTCATATGAAACATAAGAAAAAAGCATTAAATAAATACCATCATTTAATATTCAAGATTTTAAATTCCTCTTTTGATTTGTCAATATTTATATTCAATACCTTTAATTAATTAAAGACAATATACCTTTAATAAATTAAAAAATAATTATATATTTACTAATAAGTTGACTGAATAAAAAGTAAAAACATAAATGAAAAATATTAAAAATTGAATAATTAATTTATGTCTTTTTAATAAAAAAAAATTATTGTTAATTTTTTTAATTAATCTTCAAAGACCCAAGTAAAATATTATTTTAAACTATAATATAAACTTTTATTTTTAACTATAATTTAATTTATTTATTTAAAAATATTTATTTATTATAAATTTTAATATTATAAAAATAATATTTATTTTATGCAACCCAGGCAAAATACTAAATATATTTTTTATCCATAGGAATCGAACACGGTACCGGGGGGTTTATAATAACTCACGCACCCTGCTCAACTAACTGAGCTAGATCCCCTCAGTACTAATTATATTAATTTGATGATTATTTATAGTAATTCGTTAACCACTATGCTAATTTCTTAGTAATATCAAATGTTTGTAATTGATAAATATTTAAATCTTAAAACAATAAATATTTCAAATCTATTAAATATTTATTTACATTTAATACTTTTTTTCCAAGTCAAACTATATTTGTTGCAAAAGTGAGAGAAGTTTCCAGCCAAAATACTGTTTAATTTTCTTCCCTTTTCAAGAAATGAAAGATAAATTTGGTAAACTCTCAAAATTTGATCATCACATGACTAAAAGAACATCATCACACACACACACACACAAAAGTCAAAGACATCTACCAACACACACCGTCTGATAGAATGTTGAAAACACCTTGTCCGCACGTGCAAACACCCAACCCTCATTGCTATTTATTCACTCTTTCAAACTCAACAATACACACACTCACACACATCGTCTCTGATTTCCTTGACACTATTTTTCTTTCTCTTCGCCTTTCATTCCCTTTGTTTAATACTCCAATTTTTTGCCATGGAGTTCCAATATTGTGATGGCCAAAACCAAACGACACCATCACCAATCCCATTACAAGGTAACGCACTCTTTTCTTCACATTCCTTTCAACTTTCAAGAGATCCATTAGTTTTTCTATTTAAGAAAACAAAGCTTTTCTAACATCAATTCATTTTTAGGGTATGAGTTTGCGCCAAGTAGTTTTCCTGGCAATGTTTCGGCGTCTAGAGTTTTCCCAACACCAATGTCGATGAATGTCGAGGAAGAAGCGCTCCAGCGAGAAATGGAGAACAAACAAATACGACGAGAGCTAGAGAGAGAGCAAATAAGGAGAGAGATAATGGCCAACGAGATGGCTTTGGTACGTCGACGAGAACTAGAGGAGGAAGTGAGGAGAGAAATGGCAGCGGAGAGAGCATTGGGAATCCTAATGCAAAGACCAGAAGGGATATCGTTTCGACAACGAGTTTCAAAGCCTTTGAACAACCGGCCAGTTAATCATAGGAACGTATTTGGTGGGCCACAACCCCAGTTACCCTTCCAAATTGAAATCAGACAGCAGTCACATACTAATAATACTAATACAAACAAGGATAATGTGATCAGACTAGTGAGTGTATAATGTTATGTTTAATTTACTCTTCATTTCTCTCTCTGTCTCTCTCTTCAATTTTATTATTTATTTTTTCCTACTTCTTTATTGGCCTTTGGATTGTTAAAAGCTTTTTTCTTTTTTGTTATTGATTGAAAAATGTCACCTTCAATAGTGGTTGAATTGCTTACAATCACTTATTCACTTTTGACATAGTTAATTATCTAGTCATGATATAGTGGCTGAATTTTTTATTATATATTAAGAATTTTGTAAAAGTTAAAAAATAAAGCTTCATCCTTTGCTTAAAACTTTATTTACGAAATTGTTAACTTTTACAAAATTCTTAAAATATAAGTAAAATTGTGAGTGATGCAAGCAATCCAAGTCCAAAGTTGATAATGAGTTCAAAATTGTGAATTGTGTTGAAAGTTACAAAGAGAAAAATTAAACCTATTACAATGAACTAAATGACTAAAATGTGACACATAATAATCTCTTAGGAGTTAGGAGTGGGAAGGGTAGTGTAATTTGAACGTATCTCAAGGAAGCGAAGTGTAAGGATTTGCTTGATTGTGCTTTTATTTTGTTTAAAAGGATTTTATAAAATAATTTTGAAGATCTGTTATCCATGAAAAAAATTAGGAAAAAAAAACAGTTTTGAAAGTATTACTTCGAAAACAATTTTGGTGATGAGAAAGTGTAGAAAAATGTATATGGTAAATTTATTTTAAGAATATATTTTCTTATTTTCTTGTTTGTATTTTTCCTTGTTTTTGTAATTAAAAAAGTTAAAATAAAATAGAAATAGCTCCATTTTGAGATTACTTTAAAAAGAGACTTTAATATGTAAGTAATTCATCCTATATAAGGCTCCAGGTTTTGAAGAATAATTGGATAGTAGAGGATTAGAGTCCAATTCTGTTAATAACAAAATAAAAGTATATTTGGATAAATTTTTCAATAAATATTTATAAGAGAGAAAAAAATAAGAAAATAAATGAATTATTATTCATGTTATTTCTTTGGCTAACCACTATTGAACAATATATTTTCTTCACGGTATACTTGCATTATTATAACTTTCTTGCCAATGGAACCATGTTGTGCGATCACAATATGTATATCTTATTCATACATCCTATATAGAAGATGGAGTCAATAAATGTTATTCTCTTTATCCAATTGCAGGATATTGATCATTATGGTGCAAAGCGTAAAGCAGAGATCCCTCCTACAGTTGATGACAATGAGCTTTCTCCTTGTAATTTGCAAAAGAAACCCAAGCAAGGGTGGAGTTGTGCATTATGTCAAGTTACCACCACAAGTGAGAAAGGTCTACATGATCATCTTCAAGGGAAAAAGCACAAGGCTAAGGAAGCATCACTGAGAACACAAAAAATAGGTAAGGAGACCAAAACATCATTATCATTAAAGAAAAGTAAAAAGTGTGTGAAATCTAATGAAGTTGTTAAATTGTTACCATGAATTCAGGGTTGGACTCAAGACCAGATCATTAGGCACTTTAAGTTGGCACAAAGTTGAGCTATGTCTAGAGGAGCGATTGCCCAGGGACCAGAGCTAGAGGGGGCCCAAAATGTTTTAAAAAAAAATCTATGGTTATGTAGTATTTTTCTATAATATTTTAGGTTATTTTTCTAAATAGATTAAAAATGTTGTTTCATTTTATGTCTCTTTTTTTTTATCCAAATTAAAACGTGACATGTGAATAAAAAGTATCAATTTCTTGGTTATTAGTTTTTTCTTATGTGTTACATTCATAAATTCACATTGAATGAATTTTCAGCTCATTGTGGCATATCAACATGTAATGAATCTATGATAATAGACTTAATGTAACACCCCTTGTTACTATTAAAGATTTTCTTATTAATTTTGAAATTTGTGAAGTAATTTGATATCCAATTATTGAAAATAACCTTTAAAATATGGGGAAATTTGTTTTTCCTTTAAAATGTTATTACTTCAAATTCCAAACAACGATAATCCATAATAACTTATGATCATATTAAAATCCCTTTTAATGAAATATCGATTTTAATAAATCAAACTCATTTTACAAGACATTAGCTCCACTGTAAATCATGAAACATAACAAAATCTTTCTTAATTAAGAACATCCTTAGATCCATCTTTATACTATTCTATTACACAGGATATACTTATGCATTTACATTCTTGGAATTTAACACATTATACATTTGAGTCACATATAAGGAATTGATACATCACAATATTAAAACTTAATCTACCCTCTTTTTTACAAGAAAAAGACTAAGACTCAGAGTAGTGACTCAATGAAAATCCAAAAAACCCAATTAATTCATGAAGCATCCTAGAAGGATCTCTTCTAAATTCTCTTAAAACGTCCGCCCATGTGAACAACGCTAGTTGTAGCTTTTCCATTCCATCTTAGTGTCTTGCATAGGATCACTCATCTAGATCTAAAAAATAAAGGCTTATGGAGTGAGCCTCCTTCCTCCTCTAAATCAACAATCAAACGACCTTCTGGTCACAAACAGTCATAAACACACAAACATCAACCACCTCGATATGGTACTCTCATGGGTTTTACTCGTAACCCTAACACATCCCAGATCAGTCCTTAACCCATCACACATCGGGCCCGCTACCACTTGAACTCCCAGAACTCAGTGGGCTTACTTAATTTAAGCTGGATGACTATTAGGAGTACACCCTTTGCCACGGTACAATGGCAGGGCTCTCACTAACACGGTTATGTCTTGCATTTGTTGGGATTGCCAAGTTGGCTCTGTGAACTCCTGCCACAACTCAATGCCACACCTCCAAGAAATAGCAAGTCAATGATCCATTCCCCAGTTACCACTCTGTGTTCATCCAATCCCTGAGGACTGACTCTTCAATGACTCTCCCCATCGGAATCGTCCTTTACAAGTCTGTGTGGGGTTTCTCTGTCAAAGGGTATTGAATGGTGGTCAATCAATAACATGACCTCATTTCACACGAGACCAATGTCTCCCACGAAGACCTACATCTTTCCCACTATCTCAAGTGGTCATTCCATTATGACCCCATCCCTCGCACAATAATCACATATCTCAGATGGAAAAAATCACTAGAAGCATTTGACATAAAGTATGTGAGCGATATGAGAGGGGGGGAAACACTGTCTGGGGAAACACTGTGAGGAACTCAAGAGCGAAGGTGCTAGGATCCATTTCATCTTTTTTTCTGGCTTAAACAACTTTTAGGTCCCTGATAAATGTCCAAATTTTTCTTTGAGTCCTTGATGAATTTTTTCGTTGTTTTGAGTCCCTGATATATGAAAAATTTTGTTTTGGGTCCCTACTGTCAATTAAGTGATGATGTGACACCATCTCAACAGTTGATATATATTGGGAAGATCTATTCTAATGGTGACACGCCATCACTTAACTGATGGTAGGGACTCAAAACAAAAGTTTTGATATATCAGGCACTTAAAACAATGAAAAAATTTATTAGGGACCCAAAGCAAAATTTGGACATTTATCAGAGACCTAAAAGTTATTTACGCCTTTTTTTTCACAATTTTCCCTAAAGACTTTGAACGTTTGGACCTGTGGAAGATTTTCAAGAGATGGGGTTGGGTCTGGGAAGTTTTTGTATCAAACAGAAGGGATAAAAGGGGGAAACGGTTTGGATTTGTCAGATTCCTCAATGTTACAAATGTAAGGTCTTTGGAACTACAACTGAATCAAACTTACATAGGCAATATAAAGTTGAAAGTTAACATTCCAAGGTTTGATCGAGGTACAACTGCTAGGAAAAAAGTATATGGAGACAGGGGACATAACGAACACAAGTGCTAGCAGAAGACATATGGAGGAAAAGGGTAAGGGTGTACAGGATGAACAACACAGGGATGACAGGAAGCAGCAGAAAGATAATAATGTTGAACCAGAAGGAAAGTACCTACAAGCTTTAAAAAGGGGAATTAATAATACAAATCAGAGGTGGAGGCCCAAAAGATATCAACAGTCACAAGCAACAAGCCAACAATGGATGGGTCAGGACATCATCATTAGAGAGGTAGACGATGAATGGCTAAAACAAAGCCTTGTGGGGAGGCTGCGTGATTTAATGATGTTCGACCAGCTGGATGAGGTATATATAGTGAATGGAAGGAATGATGTTAAGCTAAGATATCTTGCTGACGATATGGTGCTGATCACTGGGCTAAGTGAAAAGGATGCACAGAAGAAAATCCAAGAAGAAGATGAGAACTTTCTTTCAATATTTCACTCTGTTCAGAAGTGGGATAATAACGTGAGTACAAGCAATAGGTTGACATGGATAAGGTGTTGGGGCATCCTTTTGCATATGTGGGGGGAAGAGTGTTATAGACAACTACTTGGCCCCCTTGGTGATTATGTCAAGATGGATCAGCAGATTGAAAGTAAACAGAGATTGGACTCTATTAGAGTACTCATGAAAGTATCATCGCTAGAACCTATAACAAGATACTCAAATGTAAGGTTCAATGGAGTTGTGCATCGGGTGAGAATCTCTGAGGAAACCATGGATTTTCGGAACACTTGCCATTGTAGACTATGGAAGTGGCAGGATTCGAGTGGAGAAGAATCTTCCTTGGAGAGTGACATCGGTATGGATCTTAAATAATCGGATTTGGAGTGTGGAGGCGATATTCAAGGACATGAAGACTACATTGGTGGAGGAGACGCTGGAGGTGGAGAACAACACGGAGAGACAAAAAAGGGTGAGAGGAAGACTAAGATTAAAGCATTGGGCTCGAGGAAAATAGAGGAGTTCAAAAACAAAGTGGTTGAGAACAACACAAATGTAGGGTTGTAGTCACAACCGTTGGAGGAAGCGTGTGTAGATGGACAATTAATTGTGGAAGGGACTACTAGTGGGCTAGTTGGATTGATATACGAAGGAAAAGCCCACTCTTCGAAAGATTGGGAAATAGAACAACCCATAGCCCAAATTGGGTGTTTGAATATGAAGATGAGTTGTTATAACCAACAGCGATGCTGAGACTGGGACATCATGCAGTGGAACTCACGGGCCTACTCTTGGTTTAGGCCACACCAATAATGTTAACACATTGGACAAGGAGTTACAAGCACATGATACATCTGGATCAAATAGGGATGCCCAACACTGTAATATGGAGTCTGTAACACCCTGAAAATTTCAATACAGTAAGTAAGAGCGTGAGAGATTAATTAGAAATTAATGGGGATTTAATTGCTTGTTTTAAATAAGAAAAGAATATACTTGGAGTGATTAAATACAGTTAGTAATTAATTGAGTAAATAAGAAAAATGAAGGAAAATAAATAATATAACTATTTCTTTATAATGGTCAAATAGGAAAAACAGTTATAAAATCAAAAGATATAACATTTTTGGTAATTAAAATCTATGTGATTAATTCAAAGAAAATAATTGCTTGTAATAAAAAGTCCTCTGTGAGTAACTCACTGGAATTAATTCTCTACAATTAATTCTCGGTAGTTACTTTCATGTGTATTTGTCTGTGAGTGATTATCTGTTATGCCTGCTAGTAATTAATTGAACTATGATTAATTACTACTAGTAAATATTTAATATATCTATTGCTATGTATTAATAAATTAATTGATTTCAAATTGGTTTTAATTATTTTAATTATTTTAAATTATGAAACTTACTTGTCAAGTTTTTGCTTATAAAATTCATCTGTGAGCAATTCCTCTACAGAGAGAATTTTATAAGGGTTATTAAAAAGTTTTAATTTCATAAAGATTTATAAAATTAAACAGATATTTATCTGTTTGAAATATCTGAGAAAAAGAATATGAATTCATCTGCTTGTAGAAAAATTGTCTGTGATAAATCATAAAATTGTGTCTGTGTTGTTGGAAATTTAATTGATTGCAAAAACTGTTTCGAACTGTTTTAAAATCTGGGACTTGCAAGATAAGGAATCTTTCGTAAAATTCATCTGTGAGTGATTACTCTAGAAAGAAATTTTAGGAAAGTTATTTAAAAAGTTTTTCAATTATAAAGAATTATTAAAATAAAGAATTATTCTTGCAAACCCCTCCCTTACACATTCAAAACTGACGGCCACTCACATTCATTTTCACAAAACACCACTCAAATCAAAACTCACCTAACACTCACTCAAATCACTCACTTCAATTCAGCCTAACACTCTGCCAGGAGATTCAAAAATTAAGCTCCTCCATCTCTCTTCTTTCTTCTCCTGGCTGAGACTCACTCCCTCCCTCACCAACACCAATTTTCAGTTCTTCTTCTCTTGCATGCCATAGTTTGAGTGCCCAAAAGCCAACACTCATTTGGAGGAAAACAACTAGCTTCTTGTCCTCTTTCCAGCGAGATCATCATTAAGTAAGGGGGCTCTTTGATGGATTCAAAGTGGCTGGAGGTGGAGGATCTAGCCACTCTCACCCAAAATGTCTCCCATGTTGATGAATGTGTGAAATATGTGATTGCATGTGTGTGATTGGATTTGTATTTTGAAATTCCCTCTTGGCAGTGGCTTGCAACTGTGTCAAAACCTTCTCCTCATCTTCTTTTTCTAAAAATCGTGGTCTGGCTCCAATGCAAAGGAGACCATGCCCAAATTTTGTTAAAACTCATGCATTTTCAAAATTAGAAAAATTATGTTGGCAGTGGCTGTCTCATTGTAGAAACCCTGGACAGTATTTATGTTTTTGTGCATAACTTTTTATCTAGCAGTTAGATTTTGGTGAAACTTGTCCCCAGTTGAAGTAGACTCAAAATGCACAAACTTTTCTTTTGAGATCATTGCGAGATAACCTCAAATGAAGGTTCATCCATGACATGCAATGGGACCATTTTACTTGTGGAAACTGGTTCGGGCAGTGGCTATTTCACGTAGAAGCCCTAGACAGTGTTTATGTTTTTTTTTTGCATAACTTTTGATCTAGCCGTTGGATTTTGATGAAACTTGTTCTCAGTTAAATAAGACTCAAAATAAACCAACTTTCCTTTTGAGACCATTGCGATATAACCTCAAATGAAGGTTCATCCATGGCATGCAATGGGACTATTCTGCTTGTGAAAATTGGTTCGGGCAATGTTCAGTTTTGACCATTTTAAACCAAATTAATGATCATTTTTGAAATATAATTTTTTTTTCTCAAAACTAGACAAGCAGAGCTTTAAAATTATATAAGTTTAGAAAATTTTCATCCACAATTGCTAATTTAACTAATTTGGTTTAGACATAACTCATGCATGGATCCCAAATTTCAAACCTGATACATAGGTCTTAGAAAAGAAATTATTTGGAAAAATTTAAGAGGAATTAGGATTCAAGTTTTCCTTTTTCTGAAAGATATGAATGTTAGCTTTTTACCATAAAAATTTAAGTTAAAATATCATTTGGGAAGGTTGAGAAAATTACACATCTTTTAGGTATGCTCAATGTGAGGTGCATACCAACCTGCGAACTTCTAGGAATTTTCATAATTTTTGTAGATTTAATATGAGAGTGTGGGTTACCGTTTTGAAAAATATGTTTTAAGGACTTTAATTTGATATAAGAATTTCACCCAAAAAAAAATTGTTTCTTAAATTAATTTTGGACAGAGATTGGGTGCTGCAAGAGAGGGGTTCTATTTTTAAAAATTGCCTAGATATGTGATATTTGAATTATGATATATTTGAATGTGCAAATTAATTATAAATGTGTGCATGCAAAGCAGTGGGTAAATTTGACCCTTGCCTTAAATGATTGTAAGACCCTTGGAATGTGAACCTAGGGCATCTCTGTGCATGTGATTGTGCGTTTTGAAACGCTTTGTGGTACAGTCACGTGGACTGTAGTGTGAATTGAAATTCTCTATGATTTCTGTGATCTGTGAACATAAGACTTGAACACGAGTGCTTATGTGGATTAGGACACTGTCCTAGTAACCCGGGAAAATTTTACCGGCAATAATAGAATAAATTCCCAACAGCGAGAACAAGTAATTTAGACTTAGGAATTTATTTATTTATTTATAAGCTTAATAAATAAACTCTTTAATTTGTTCTTTGGACTTAGATAAATATTCTAGGACCTTTGCGTGGAGGAATCGTCGGTAAGTTACTAATTAATAAAATTTTGAATTTGAGAGGGTAAGGCAAGAATAAAATTTAATAAGATTTTGTGATGCGCGTTGTGAAAGTGCGCTTTTCGAGAGTCGTGCAACAGAGACGTGTGTGTACGGCGGAGCAATGGAATTGCGAAGAGAGTCACGTGGGACATTTCCGACTGTGAAAGAAAGTTGTTAGAGTTGAAAGCGGTGATCGAATGACATGTTCACCTGTGAGGTGATAGAGATGATGGTCTCATATTTTGTTTGGAGCCGATGAGGGTCTCGGCTTGGCGTCAATTCATCCCGTCTTTGTACCATGGGAAGCGAAAATCCACGGCAACGAGTATGGATAAAGCTCTGTGAGAGAGTGTTTGAGGAGTCAATCCTCAGAGTATGAATGACCGCAGATTGGTACCTGGGAGATGGTGGTGAGGCATTGTTGACCATGGAGGGTAAGCGCTGAGTTGTGACATTTTGTTCACATAGCCGACTTGGCAACCCTGACATAACCACGAGACATTCTTTGGTTGGTGAGAGCCCGCCTTGTACCACGGTGAGGGTGTACTCCTAACAGTCATTCTACTCAAAAGAACGTAAGACTACTGAGTTCTGGGAGTTCCAGTGGCAGCTGGCCAGTGTGTTACAGTTTACAGATAAAAGTCATGGAAACGAGTAGGTTTTGAGTGTAAACGTTAGAGAACCACCTCGCAGTGGTTAGCAGGATTGTGTGTGACTTTTAAAGTCATTTTTGTGTGATTTGCTTGATGAAGCGAAGAGTTCACCCTTACATTTTTGTTTTAGGAGCCGATGGCAGTACCTGTGGAGATCACAAGGGGGCTATCCTCATCAGTTTTGTCGCTCTCGTTATCATGCGTCTCTTCGGAGTGTCCTTGAAGAGTTCATCGATACCCGCTACTGTTCCCGATGCCACACCATTCGAGGAGTTCACGATTGGACATACACTTCCCACCTTTCGCTGAACCCCTCTTACATCAAAGAATTGGAGACGTAATTGGGTGAGAGTCAGTCAGGGGGATCCGCCGCTAGTCGTGAACTTAGGGGACAGTGAGTCAAGGTTTTTACGAAGGAATTGGAGAACTTTGAGGAAGATTCTGTGAAGGATCCCATGGACGATGACCACTAGATTTCTTCTCAGGGATCTTGTCAAAGATCCCCCGCTATCCTATTTCTTTGGATTAGTCTAACATGCAGGGTTGGGTTTAGAGATGACTGCTCTGAGACTAGTTTTTTTACCTTTTATGCATTTGTATATGGGTAGACCTAGGTTTCAGATTTTACTATGTATATTCAGTTTTCATACTCCATTACTCTATGTATTTGGTATATACCTTGAGCAATGTGTATATGTATATATGTTACTATTGCTCCGGAAAACATTTTGATGTATGAAATTCTCCATTTTATGTATATGTGTATACTTGATAACCAACCAAATTATCTCGTGTTCTTTATTTTATTAATTCGAAATTAAGTGCCCATTTATGTTTGAAATGACATTGAAATTAGTTTCTTGCGAACGTAAATAACCCGTTTTAATTACTAAGTGGAACACAACTTTCGAACCCAAAATTTACATAGAACTTTTTTTTAACAATTTGGCAAAATTCCAACTTACCTTTTTACAATTACATTTGATTTGCGAAATTAAACAAACTTTGGCGCTTTGTAAAAATAAATAATCTCTTCTCTCTTTTACGAGAATTAAATAAAGTAACACTCCTATGAAATTAAAATGAGTTGAAAATGCAAAAACATGCAAACCCGGATTTAGGGTGTTACAGAGGCTTCACAGAGTTTAGAACTCGTTAAATCTATAACTTGTGGAAAAAAGAAAATTGGGCAGAAGCATTCTTAAAATACTTTTGAAGAAAAGAGGCCTTAACAATAGCACCTACAGTTGGGTACGAAGGGGTGGTTCGTGGCCCACTAACTCATCAACTGCAAACGGAATGCTCTTCATCCCAGTCCAAAAGCCACGACAAAGGTAACAACGAAGTCAGGTTTGAAAGCCAATCTTTGAGTAATATACTGTCAGATAGCAATATCCTAAATTGTAATAGGATATTTTGGCTGAGGAGTGATCTAGTGGAATCCCAAAAATTATGAGAGTTAGGAAAGGCAATGGGAGTTTCCTTTACAGGAAAAGAGGAGGAGATCATTACAAGGTTGGTTGCCATGGAAGACAGAGATAGAAAGGCCTCTGACCAGATGGAGGCAGGTCGACAAGTAGGGAACCAAGCAGTTCAATCATGAAGCTATTATCATACAATGTCAGGGGGCTGGGTGGGTGAATAAAATGGAAATTCATTAGGAAGTTGGTGATAACGGAGGACATTGAATTCTTGTGTATACATGATACAAAATTAGAAGAAGTAAACATTAATACATGAGCAACTCTATGGGGGGATATGAACATTGATTTCTTTTGTAGCCCGACAGTTAATTCAGTAGGATGGTTACTATGCATTTGGGACAAATATGTTTGCTGGTTTCGGATTCATCCTGGTGGAAGACTTTTCGAAGGTTGGTGAGTGTGACATCACTATTGTGAATGTTTATTCCCCATGCGATTTGTGCCAAAAGAGAAGATCATAGGAGGAATTAATTGACAAGAAAAACAACAACAGTAATGAAATTTGGTGTGTAGTAGGTGATTTTAACAATGTTAGAAAAGAGAATGAAAGAAAAGGTAGTGGACATGGTCATGGTGGAGCGGGAGAAAGAAGGGAGTTCGATCAATTTATACACGAGATGGGGTTAGAGGACATCCTTATGAGTGGGAGAAAGTTTACTTGGTGTAGGCCAAATGGTAGGGCTATGAGCAGAATTGATAGAATTATGGTCAATAGAGAGTGGCTTACCATATGGCCAAGGTTGTCACAATATATCCGGAAAGAAATATCTTAGATCATTGCCCTTTGGTGTTGAAGATCTCATAATTGATTGGGGGCCTAAACCATTACGAGTACTAAATTGTTGGTTTGAAGATCCAAAATTTGAAAACTTTGTGGAGGAGGCTTGGAGTAGGCAACAAGTACAAGGGTGGGGTGCATTTGTCTTGAAAGAGAAATTTAAAGGGATGAAGAAGGGATTGAAGGTATGGAATCTTGAGCATTTTGGGAATTTGGAGACCAAACACAAAGATATTCAAAGAGAGATGAACGAACTTGAAGAGAAAGCAGAAGTTGCCAACCTATCTGACAGGGAGATCAAGAGGAAGTGGGAATTACAAGAGCAATTCTAGAAGGTTGCTAGGTGGAGTGAATCATTATTGAAGCAAAAATCAAGATTGAAATGGAACTTGGAAGGTGATTGTAATTCCAAATATTTCCATAACGTGGTAAATTGGAGGAGGAAGAAGAATTCACTTTGTGGGATTGAGGTAGATGGGTGTTGGATTGATGAACCAAATAGTGTCAAGGAAGAAGCAAGGAGTTTTCTTGAGAAAATTTTTTGTGAAGAGGTGTGGGGGAGACCAAAACTTGACGGGGTTTCTTTTAAACAAATTTCAGAGGAAAATAATTCATTGTTGTTAGCTCACTTTGAAGAAGTTGAAATCAAAGAGGCGGTGTAGGATTGTGATAGCAACAAGTGTCTGGGGCCAGATGGTTTGAATTTTAAATTCATCAAGAAATTTTGGGGGTTGATGAAAAATGATGTCAAGAGATTTCTAGTTGAATTCCATCAAAATGGAGTGCTACCAAAGGCTAGTAATGCTTCTTTCATTACCCTTGTCCCAAAGGTTGTTGAGCCTCAAATCTTGGTGAATATAGACCGATCTTACTTGTTGGATGCATGTATAAAATCCTTGCCAAAATCTTGGCAAATAGATTGGAAAAGGTACTTCATGAAGTGATCGATTATAGGCAAAATACTTTCTTGAGTGGTAGAAACTTGATGCATAGTGGGGTTGTGGCTAATGAGGTGATTGATGAAGCAAAAAGAAAAAAAGAAGAGATGCATTATCTTTAAGGTGGACTATGAAAAAGCATATGATTCCATTTGCTGGGAATTTGTGCTATATATGCTCCAGAGATTAGGCTTTAAAGAGAAATGAATTTCTTGGATAAAGGGATGCTTAATCACAAGTACGGTTTCCGTCTTGGTAAATGGTAGTCCATCCAATGAATTCGTGTTGCAAAAGGGACTAAGGCAAGGAGATCCGTTGGCACCCTTTCTTTTTATTATTGTTGTGGAAGGACTTTGAAGTTTGATGAGAGAGGCTACTAAAAGGAACTTGTCCACTAGCATCGAAGTGGGAAAAATCAATGTTGAGGTAAACCTTTTACATTATGCGGATGATACTTTATTCTTGGGGGAAGCATGCTTAAGCAATGTGTTAACAATTAAAAGTATCATGCGGTGCTTTGAATTAGTTTCCGGCTTAAAGGTGAACTTCTCTAAGAGTTGTTTTAGGGTTTTGGGTGTGGAGGGGATTGAAGGTTTGAGGTTCGCTAGGCTACTAAATTGTAGCCTCTTATCCTTACCCTTTACATATTTGGGAATACCAATTGGAGCCAATCCTAGAAAGATGGACACATGGAAGCCTATTATTAATAAGTTCAAGAAAAAGTTGGCACCTTGGAAGATTAAGTCTTTGTCTTTTGCCGGGAGGATTTGCTTGATTAATTCTGTTCTTACCTCTTTACCTATTTTCTTTTTATCTTTCTTTAAAATTCCTAAAGAGGTGGCTTTGAAGATCATGACCATTCAAAGAAATTTTCTTTGGAGTGGGAATGGTGAGAGGAGAAAGGTATGTTGGGTGAGTTGGGATAAAGTGTGTAGGCCAAAAAGTCAAGGTGGGTTAGGGATAAAAAATATCATCTCTTTTAATGAGGCATTGCTTGGTAAATGGAGGTGGGCTCTTTTTGATAAAAAAAAAAAAAGAATTATGGGTGGAGGTTCTAGAGTCTAAATATGGGGGTGGAAAGGTCTTTTTGAGGGAGGAGAGGCACCATTGTTCTTCCATATGGTGGAGAGATTTGAATAGGTCTTGTGGGTGGGCAAATGAGTTTAGAAGGTTTGATACCGGGATTAAATAGAAGATATGTGATGTTGATTGAGCCTCTTTTTGGCTTGATAATTGGGTGCGGGATGCATGCTTGGCGGAAATATTTCCAAGGTTATACATTATCGCTCATCCCAACAAAATCAACTCTTACAGCAGATAGGAACATGGAATGGGAATGAGTGGAAATGGGATATTCTTTGGAGGCGAGAACTATTTGAGTGGGAGAGGGAGCAATTTGTTGAATTACAAAATATGTTGTCCAAAATTGTGTTTCATAGAGGAGATAGTGATAAATGGATTTGGTTGGCTGAAGCTTCGGGTGAGTTTTCTGTAAAGTCCGCATATATCGAACTGCAACAATACATCGAGGACCCTTAGCAGGCGGTATTATTGCAAAAGATGTGGAAAATTAAAGCACCACCAAAAGCAATATTTCTGATGTGGAGATTGTTTCTTAATCGGTTACCTACTAGAGATAACCTTAAAAGCAGAAATATCATTCAAGATCCAAATGATTGTTTATGCCCGTTCTGTTTAGAAGCTGAAGAATCTGTAAACCATTGTTTTTTTTCCTGCAAAAAGGTTATCATGGTGTGGAATCATTGCTATGGGTGGCTTCGGTTAACTACTGTCTTGCCGGAATATCTAGAACTTAATTTCTGGCAGCATACATAGGTAATGCAATCATCAATAGAGGTGGAGATATGAAGGGTTGTCTGGTCTGTGGTTGTATGGTGTGTGTGGAACATGAGGGACCACTATGTTTTTAGGGGGGCTGTCTTTGATCTGGACCTTCTCCAACAAAGAGTGTCTTTCACGACTTGGTCTTGGATTAAGGCGAAAATTCTAGATTTCAACTACTCCTTCGTCTAATGGGTAGTGGTGCCAGGCGAATGTATCAAGCCAAATTTGTATATAAGGATGTAGTCTCCACTTATCTTCCTCTGGAATTTTATGCATGCATATAGATAAGGATGCTATGTTAAAGTCACTTCACGTAGGAAGTTGAATTTTAGGCTGAAGCAAGTAATGGCCTCTGTCAAAGCTCTTTGGAATCTGGCTCATCTTTGGTTGGTCATAAAGTTGGGCATCGAATTCAAAGCCTTATTTATTGGTCCAGTAATGAGGAGTAATGGCACCAATGCACGGAAAACCAATGGTATTCCAGATCTAATTGGACGCAATCAATTCGAGGTGGGGTATGTTTGTAATGGGGTCTCTTATGCTTTGGTGTTGCAGACAAGGAATGATTTTTATCTAGAGCATGGGTTATTTAATATTTCTATATCCTGAGGTATGAAATATAGCATAACCCGTGGATCTACTTTTGGTGTATCCTTAGTTATGTACAAGGGATTCGGTACCCCTGATACCTATTCATATAATACATAAATATATTTTGCTGACCAAAAAAAAAACTCATATGGAACTCCCTACACAGCCTCTCCAAAGCTTGCCTCCTCGGCTAACCATCACAAGAGATCACCTTTCTTGAACGGCATGTTGCCAACATCACGATCACGTCACGGTCTCATCACGACCAAAATGGAAAAGGATATTTCCTTCTCCCTTCGCATCTCACAAATAAAGCGATTTCACAACCATCATTCTCAACACAAGAGAAACATGTGCATCATGCACCACAAAACCCACCATGAACCAAGTTCATAATTTCATCCTCTTATTAAGTCTTATCAAGATCCTTGCCCACTCTCAAGTCTTATGCTTGTTTTTAGTCCACGGTTCTCAATTTCCATGCAAGGGTCCTAATATGTTATTCTATGTCCAAATATTCAATATCACCCATATGCATTGGGTACCTATTAATTACTAATCCATGTAATTATTAAGTTCACACTCTTCTTTTATACTTAATTCACTACTTTCCGCAATGAATAATATTAATTACTAGAACAACATTCTAGTTCCACAAATGTACTCTATTAGAGTCCATTTGCACCCTCACAAGAATCTAAGATTCTTGTCCCCAACACAACAAGTCATGACACAATCAAATGCATAATCAATTTGCAGCACTCATTGTTCGAGGATCACATTCTTCCCGGTCTCTAATTTCATAATTATAAATGAACAGTTACATGTAAGCAATAATTCAACACCTCAAGTATAATTAATCAATGATTAGAGTATATATACACATGAACACACACACACACAGGGTTTCTCCCTTGATTGTGTAGAGCTAGTCTCCCTATTCAATATATCAAAAAGTGGTTGGTGAAAGGTGGGAACTTGGTGCTTAACTTCTAGAGAGAAGTTTGTGTTTCTAGAGAGAACGTGGAGAGAATTTGAAATAACTTGGAGAAGAAGAGATGAAGATGAGCACATAATGGAGGAGAGAGGAAAGTTTAAACAAAAAGCAAAAAGCAGAAAGCATTTTGTCCCCTCCCTCATGGCCTAAGGCTGGCGCATATATCAAGGAGGGTTGGGCTCAATTTTGTTTTTCAATTGGGCCCATACGATGCCCAATAAAGCTAGGGTTAGGGTATTTTTAAGGTTAGGGTTAGGACATCTGTCTATTTTAGTCCCTCTGTGTCACTAACAATCACTCAAATCCATTTTAATTCAATCACACTTCAACAATTATTTTTCTAAGGCATCATTTATTTTAATTAGTCCTTAATAAGATTATTTCCATCAATTTCCTAAATCCTCCAAATTATTTATCACTTATGAGCCATTCAACAGCGAAACGAATTAATTAAGTCATATAAATCATTAATTCTATTTTTATTTCTATCTAGTTCTTTCTAGGCTTGAATTAATAAAATTGGACTTAATTAAGTTTAATTACCTTAATTAAAATATCTAAGTCACTAATTACCTTAGAACACTTAATTTCACTAATTAAAGTTATAACCAACTTATTAGTAAGCCATTTGTGGCATTAAAACTTTAATTTTTTTACTATAGTCAAAAGTTTCACATATTTACCACAATACCATTAATGAGTTGACGAAATCCCTTCCCATTGATTTTGACCAAGATGAGTCTTTCATTGATATTTCAAATTTTGAACTTCCCTCCACAAATTTTTAATGTCTCTACTTAACCATTATTAAGTGATACATATTTTTAATTATTTTCTATTATTTCTCTTAATTATTTAATTAATTACTAATTATATTTAATTACTCAAAACACATATTTTTCTTATTTAAAACAAATAAATCATAATTAAATCACACAAGCACATATTTATTGAGCTGTAATTTTTAGGATGTTACACTTAAAGTGTTTGCTTTTTTTAAGAAGTTAGAAAACACAAACCAAAACTAAAATTGTAAAGAAATTAAAACTAAAAGTTAGAATATTAATAAAGAACAAAATTATAAGTAAGCTTTAATGTGAATGATGATATTTTGTCAATTATAAGGCTTTTTTTTTTACCAAAATGGTGCAATTTTTTGAAAAAAATTACTAAAATGGGTAGTTTTTAAAAAAATTACGGAAATGGGTAAGTCGTGTTTGAAAACACGACTTCATATTTGTAGAAGTAGTGTTTTACAATACGATTTTGCTTTAAGGTGTTTTTTTTTTTATACAGAAGTCGTGTTTATAGAATCAACTTTCATATTTTTTTATTTTTTTTAGTGAAGTCTCAAATAAGAATGACTCATAGGACTCTGCCTCGTATAGGCAGCCATATTACGTGACTCGTGCTAGAATTTGTTTACTTATTTTTTCATCTTTGGAAATGAAGCACAAAGGGCAACTTCAAGTAACTAATTCAAGGCAAGCATGACTGAGTTCTCAACTTCTCATGTTGTAAGCACATGAAGCAGCCCTGGTGTAGTTGACAATTTAAATTATGCAAACACAAGACCTAAAATTTTTTATGCTGAAAAGGGGACTGGAAATAATACAAATCCACTTTTTAATACATTGATAAAAAGACCGTACAAAGTCTAATAATTAAAGGAGCAAACAATACAAATATTTGAACATTGTACAGCTTCATGTCTGTCAAAGCTTATTATTCTAAATTTCTTAGTGCATCGCCGAACAAAATGCTGCAATCTCCAAACATGGCCCCCAGGGGCAGTTTCACGCATGCTGATCACAAGGAAGAATATAATTCACTTTCAAAATAAAACACATTGTGCAGTATAACAAAATAAGATGAAAAATATGAAATTTGCATAGAATGAAATACCTATCCCTTCTTAACGACGTCAATTGAAGCGATTATTTTTTAAGCAAACAATGGAAGAAACTCATTGTGCAGTTTCACGCATGCTGATCACAAGGAAGAATATAATTCACTTTCAAAATAAAACACATTGTGCAGTATAACAAAATAAGATGAAAAATATGAAATTTGCATAGAATGAAATACCTATCCCTTCTTAACGACGTCAATTGAAGCGATTATTTTTTAAGCAAACAATGGAAGAAACTCAATTCTAGGAAAAAAGATTTTTAAATTCTACACTGAAACATACAAGGTGATCATTAAGTTTTGAAAGAAATGGGTAGTTTCCCCAATGCTGGAAGTTGTAAACAGCTTTTGCATTTCAACAGCTCTAAACAAGTTAAATATTTGAGAGAAGGACTAGACATCCATTGTGGGAAATGAGTACCTTTATATCCTTCCACGATCAAAGTCTGAAGTTGTTGGGTATTAGGTTGAAGTGCTTCAAGAATCTTCTCAACATTTTCTTCTAAGTTTGACTCTTCTAATTCCCACCCTTCACTTCCATCCCAAGATAACTGCAACTTATTCTTGCAGTGGATTTGAGTTTGGCTTGGGAACATTGTTCTTATTTTTACTCTTCATTCTTTTTGTATAATCAATTTTGACACCATAGAACCTCATCATAAATCTGTCTTTGCGCTGTAATGTTTAAAGCACTAAAATTTTCACAATGATCCACTACAAGAAAATTGATATTTTAGTAACATTTTTTGTGTGTGCATCTTGACTCGGGCTTCCTGATTTGCTTGAATTTTCATGTATACTTATGCTGCTGCAGGCTGCTAAAGGTAGTGCAAGTTTGAAATTTTATACTTAAAAAGAAGTATTTGATTTCCTGGACTTCCTTTGGCTTAAACCACATGAAAGAAATCTCTAAATATGCAAATGAATTTTAAGTTTGAGTATTTAGCAAACGCCTTTGTGTTTTATTCTCTGAGTGCTGATGTCATGACTACACCCATTAATTGAAACTAAGGAGTTAATGAATTGAGAGATAGCCTGGAAGGCAAGGCCAAGCCAACAATTTGGAGTGACACATTCCCAACCCTCTGAACATACCTTCAACTCAAAAGATACAAAGGGGTTCCTTCTATCCACGTATGTTCACCACCCCTCCAGACATAGCTTTAGGGGTATCTTAGATTGGGATTTTAAAAGACTATTTTGGCATAAGAAAGTCTTGTAGATTTTAAAAGACTGCGTAATAATTTGAGGCCTTTTGAAGCATGTTCTCCCTTGATTAAATTACCAGGTTTGGCAACTCTTCTAGTAACATAGCCTTGAAAACTATGGCATTGCAACTCCACAGTCGTTGGACTCTGCCTTGTATAGGCAGCCATATTACCTGACTCATGATAAAATTTGTTTATTTATTTTTTCATCTTTGGGAAATGAAGCACAGAAGGCAAAACATTGCCTCAATTTCATTGGCAACTTCAAGTAACTAATCTCAAGGCAGGCATGACTCAGTTCTCATGTTGTAAGCACATGAAGCAGTCCTTGGTGAAGTTGACAGTTTAAATTATGCAAACACAAGACCTCAACTTTTTTATGCTGAAAAGGAGACTAAAAATAATACAAATCCACTTTCTAATACATTGATAAAAAGACTGTACAAAGTCTAATAAATAAAGGAGCAAACAATACAAATATTTGAACATTGTACAGCTATATGTCTGTCAAAGCTTATTATACTAAACTTCATAGTGAACCTAAAGAAAGAAGCGCTAAAATCTCCAAACATGACCTGAGGGAAGCTTGAGATTCTGGAACTCGATCTTGCAACATTTCTGATCATAAGGAAGAATATAATTCACTTTCAAAATAAAACACATTGTGTGGTACAACAGAATAAGATGAAAATCTGAAATTTGCATAGAATGAAATACCTCTCGCTTGTTAACTATGTCAATTGAAGCGATTAATTTTTAAGCAAAAAATGGAAGAAAATCAATTCTAAGAAAAAGAATTTTAAATTCTAAACTGAAACATACAAGGTGATCATTAAGTTTTGAAAGAAATGGGATATATAATAGGGAATGAAACTGAGGAGAAATCCTAAAATTTATTTCTCTTTGTTTGAAAGTTTAAAATTCTAAAATTTCATGACAATAACAATCTGTTGTTTTAATTTTGGAAACTATTCTTTTCCTGTAACTTAGGCTGGATATAGACCTTGACACGATTTACGAGAAGATATTAAAAGTGGGTCATGGAAGGGGAACGTTATATGTACAATTGTAGATATATATAGGAAGGAAAAGGATCCACAATATACCTTGAAGGCAATCACGTCAATAACCCCACACTTGAATGTCAGGAATGTGAGCTATTTTTGGCCAGTCCTCTCCTGTTCCCTCTTCACATCGTTTCTCTAACTCGGCAGGGCAATGGTAAATACTCAATCTTTCTAGATTGCTAAGGCTTAGGCTCGATGGAAGACACATCAACTTGGGACAGTTATCAATAGTCAGTTCTCGAAGCAATGGAAGGTTTCCAAAGTAGTCAGGCAAGGATTCTAGCTTTGGAAGATTCTCCAATGTTAACTTCTGCAGCATGAGAAGATTTCCAAGACAATCAGGCAAGGATTCTAGGTTTGGAAGATCCCATAATATTAACTTCTGCAGCAAGGGAAGATTTCCAAAACAGCCAGGCGAGGATTCTAGGTTGGGAAGATTATATATGCAGTATTAACTGCAGCAAGGGAAGGTTTCCAAAGCAGTTAGGCAAGGATTCTAGTTTTGGAAGTTCACATAATAATAACTCCTGTAGCAAGGGAAGATTTCCAAAACAGTCAGGCAAGGATTATAGGTTTGGAAGATTCTCTAATGTTAACTTCTGCAACAAGGAAAGATTTCCAAAACAGTCAGGCAATGATTCTAGGTTTGGAAGATTCTCCAATGACAACTCCTTGAGGGAAGTCATATGTTGTAGAGCCTCATGCAAACTTTCCACCTCTCTGCATCCTTCAATCAACAATTCCTCAAGAGAAGTTAGGCATTGAAAACCTGCCAACACATTGAACTTAGCACACCCCTCAATACAAAATTCCTTGAGAGACCGAAACCCTTGCTGCAAACCCAAGAATTTAGGACATTGAGTAATTTCAAGTGTGGAAAGGCGTGGAAAATGTTTTCCCCATCCTCCCTTGATAATCTTATTAGGTTTGGCAGATCCTTCAGAGACATAAATTCTAGAGCCATGAAAACTACTCCACCATCATAACACTCCTCATTTATGTATTTTACATTAGTCATGCTACATATACTTAGACTCTTTAGAGAAGGAAGTTTCCCCAATGTTGGAAGTTGTAAACAGCTTTCGCATTTCAAGAACTCTAAACAAGTTAAATATTTCAGAGAAGGACTAGACATCCATTGTGGGAAATGAGTACCTTTATATCCTTCCACGATCAAAGCTCGAAGTTGTTGGGTATCAGGTTGAAGCGCTTCAAGAATGTTCTCAACATTTTCTTCTAATTTTGACTCTTCTAATTCCCACCCTTCACTTCCATCCCATGATAACTGCAACTTATTCAGCTGCTTACTTGACATATTGGCTTCTTTGGCATCCATTACACTTTTCATTTTCCCCAGATTCTTGATTTGAAGATTCCCTTTCAGCTTCAATGCTCCCAATTCTGCCAAGTGGAACCCTTTTTCCTTGCCAACAATGTACCAGCTTAAAATCTTTAGATAAGTCAACTTCCCTATCTGAGGTGGCAAGCTTGATAGTGAGTTGCAACCATCCAAAGATAGTTGTTGTAGAGATCTTAAGCGTATCAAACTGTTGGGCAGCTTTTGGAGACATCGACAAAAGTCTAGTTTCAATATCTGCAAATTCCACAGTTCACATAGCGATTCTGGACGAGTTTTAAAGTCACCCCTAGAAAGATTCAAGTACCTTAGATGTTTTAAATCACCAATTGAAGATGACAATTCTCCAATTTTCTTTAGGTGAAGCACCCGAAAAGAATAATATTTACAAAGTTGACCAGAATTGTAGAAACCTATATAGGTCCTCAAAGATTTGAATTTATGCAACTGACTTGAATTGATATCTCTCTAAGAAGAATAGTAGAGATGGTGGATTCTTTCAGGAAAAGTAGTTACACCATTGTTAGATGTAATGCAACAAGCCTCATTTGCAACAAACTGCGCAAGATCATGAACAAGATCATGCATCTTGAAACTTGTAACTTTGTCAAATTCATCTGTCTCAATATCTTGAAAAAATGATCTCCAATATAATTCATTCCACACACCATCACCAACATCTTCAGCATCTAATATTCCATTAGATGAAATGAATCCATTAGCGATCCAAAGTTCAATTAAATATTGCTTGTCTATTTTTTCATCTTTGGGAAATATTGCACAATAAGCAAAACATTGTCTGAGTTCTATTGGCAAGTTTAAGTAACTTAACCTCAGGACAGGCATTAGGGAGTTTTCATTGTGTGATAACTCCAAAAGGTTGCTTTGCTTAACATTGAGCCACTCATTTTTGTTTTTTCTGAAGCGTAAAATACCTCCCACTGCCTTTGCTGCAAGAGGCACTCCTTGACACTTCTTTAGTATCTCCTTCCCTATGTCATCAAGCTCTTCCCGTTCTACCTCATTTAGTCCAAGCTCTCCCTGTTTTACATCATTTCCTCCAAAGGCATGGTGTTTAAACAATTCCCAACAATCATTGTCAGGTAGCATTGATAATTTATGAGGACGCATTGTTCCCATGATTGCTGCAACCTTTGCAAGACGAGTAGTGACTAAAATAGAAGCACCCTTTTCCCCACAAGCCAATACCGATTTCAACTTCTGCCAATTTGGTTGCTGATCATCCCAAATGTCATCCAAAACAAGCAAATATTTTTTTCCTCGAAGCAGATCTTGAAGTTTGTTTTGGAGTGGCTCTAGTTCCAAATCCTCACAGGCATGCTTAGATGCTGCTTCAAAGATAGCTTTTGTCATTCTCTTCAAACTAAAATCTTCCGAAACGCATACCCAGATTCTTAGATCAAAGTACTCGTCTACCTTCTTATGATAGAAGATGAGTTGGGCCAGCGTTGTTTTTCCAAGTCCGCCTATACCTATGATTGGATAGACTGATAAATTCTCAGAATGAGAAGCATCACCAACCAAAAAGTTTACAATTTTATCTGTATCTTCTTCTCTTCCATACACTTTTGGCTCAGTGATGAGTGAGCTGGTTTGGCGCCACTCGATGACTCCACTTCTTCTCTCTTCTATGACACCACTTCTTCTCTCCAGATCCCTCACAATCAAATTAAATTTGTTCCTTTCTTCAGCAATTTCATCTAATCTCCCACTTATCCTTTTCATTCTCTTAGCAAGTTCGTAACGAAAAATAACATGCATGGGATGAAAAGAGGATAAGCAAGAGCTTTGTACCATTTCTGGTAGAGGTAGACAACACTTGACTTCTTCATATTCCAACCGCAATTCTTCATAGGCATACTCATCCATGATGTCTTCCAGCTCAAGAGCTGCATCGTTTAGCTTTTGTAGCCAAATCTGTATAGCTCCATTTGAGAATTGTTTCTCCTCAGCATCTTCAAGCACAACCTTGATAGTAGGGAGTAAGCTGGCAAGCTTTTCCAAGTCTTGATCAAAACCCAGAAATAGCCCCAACTCTTTTGCAATGGGAGAGCTCAAATGTCCAAGCACACCTTCAAGTACAGCCTCAGTCATCTTCCAAGTTTTAATTCACAAGATGAAAATTCAAGAAAGAGAGGTTGTATGCTTCAGAAATGGCAAGAAATGATATCATCAAGTGATATGATTAACAAGACAAGCTGAATAGACGATTTGCATAGACTTGGTAAGTCAACAACCAACCCACTAAAATTGTATTATTGGAATCTTGCTCAAGTTGCAAGTCTGTCACATGGCTCGTCATATTTAAATTTGTATTGAAATTATTGGAATCTTGCTCAAGTTGATTTTAGAGCCAAGTCTGTCACATGGCTCGTCACGTGACATGCTCTATATAAAAAATAATGGTTTTTAGAGCCAAGTTGCCCACTCAAGACAGGGGTAAAAAGGACATTTAAATCTCCTTTATCTTTTTTGAAATGACTTAGAATATATTTCTAGATCTTTAAAATAAATGTTATTTATCTTCCTTAACATAAACCTTAGGGACAAAAAATGATGGATTCAGATTTTCAAGAGATGAAAATCAACAAAAAAGGCTTTATAGAAATCAAAATCAAAATTCGCTCATTTTATAGGACCAAAATGATTTTAAATTTTAAAAAAAATGAAAAACAAAAAAATATGGAAATTAAAATCAAAATTTATTCATATTGTAAGGATTATAAACATGTTTAAGTCTTTTAAAATTATATTATAATTATATTATTATCAAAATATAACTTTTAAATAACTCTCAAACCATGGTTTATTGATGGAGGTCCCAAAGATTTGCAGCGCCGTAAAGAAAGAAGATGACTCTTTCAATGGAGAGAGAAAAAGAGATTTATATTATTTGTATTTTTAAAAAGATAAATTAAAATTACATAGTTGCCCTGTAATTTATGCCTATCTAAACAAAGGATGAACGGGTTTTTTTATCAAACAAACAAGGTGTTGGATGCTAACATATACCTTCTAATTTTTTAGTGGGTGTAAATATAGATATATATATTTTTGGTATTTCAATATTTACATGTAATAATATTTTTTGTTTTAAATAATGCTAATAAGTAATAAGATTTTTTGTTTTATTCTCTAAGTGCTGCATTGTAAATTTACATGTAGGATACAATCCACGTGTCCGAATTCAATATATTTCGTGTACAAAATATAGGATGAGAACAATTTTGCTGTAAGGATTTGTTTAAAAATTTATATGCCATGACTACATCCATTAACTGAAAATAAGGAGTTAAGGAATCGAAACGTAGTTCCTTCCATCAACGTATGTTCACCACCCCACCAATAGATTTCCAAACATAGTTTTAGGGGTGTATTGGATTGGGATTTTAAAATACTATTTTGGCATAAAAAAGTCTTGTAGATTTTAAAAGACTACGTAGTAATTTTGAAGTCTTTTGAATTGTGTTCTCCCTTGATAAAATTATCAGGTTTGGCAACTCTTGTAGTAACATAGCCTTGAAAACCATGGCATTGCAACTCCACAGTCGTAGGACTCTGCCTCATATAGGCAGCCATATTACCTAACTCATGTTAGAATTTGTTTAGTTATTTTTTCATCTTTGGGAAATGAAGCACAGATGGGAAAACAATGCCTCAGTTTCATTGGAAACTTCAAGTAAGTAATCTGAAGGCAGGCATGGCTGAGTTCTCATGTTGTAAGCTCAACATATATAGAGCCATTCCTTTTTCTATCCTGTCATCAAGCACATGAAGCAGTCCTGGTGTAGTTGACAGTTTAAATTATGCAAACACAAGACCACAACTTTTTTATTCTGAAAAGGAGACTGGAAATTATACAAATCCACTTTTAATACATTGATATAAAGACCATATACAAAGCCTAATAAATAAAGGAGCAAACAATACAAATATTTTGAACATTATACAGCTACATGTCTGTCAAAGCTTATTATACTAAACATCATAGTGAACTTAAATTGAAGAAAGAAGCACTGAAATCACTGAAATCTCCAAACATGGCCTCCGGGAAGCTTGAAATTCTGGATCTCAAAGTGGCTAGAGTTCTGATCACAAGGAAGAATGCTTGTTTCTGATACATATATTTCTCATAAAAATGGAACAAAAGTTACTTCTACTAAGTTGCTAATAAGTTGATTGTGTAAAAAGTAAAAACAAATGGAAAATGTTAACAATTGTTAATTAAATTATTGGTATCTGAAAAAAGATTTTATTATTAACTCTTTAAGAAATAAAATATACCATAAAACAATTTTTTAATAACAATAAAAATTAAATAAGCACTATCTACAAAAATTATTTTGGTAATAATAAAGTAAATTAAAATATAAATAATAAAATATTACAAATTTTATTTTTTAAATTGTAAATAATATTTTAGTGATAATTTATATCATTATTGTTTTCTTTATAGTGTTTGTCTCCAGTCTTTTCCCCATGACTTTGATATTAAATTAGTAATTTTTCTATACTTCTTTTTATGCTGAGTAAATCTTCTATATACTTGATGAGTATATTTATAAAATATAAAAAAGGGTTTTAATACAATAATATTGATTTTATATTTTATATTCATTTCAAAATTTTAGTTTTTTTTATTAAAAGATAATTACAGTTATGATAATTTATGTATCATTTAATTATTTAAATTTATTTCTATTTTTTGAAAATTTAAATTTTATTATCAAATATCTTATGTATTGCATGCGTATTTAAAAAAAATTTAAAGCAAAATTTAAATAATAAAAGTTATGTTAAATGAGATAAAAATCAAAGTATAAGTAAAAATATTTGATTTTTTTTATTTTTTAAAATATAAAAATTGGTTGAATTAATGAAAAAATTAATTACAATTTTCACACATTATTTTTATTTTTCAATTAGTTTCTATTTTTATTTCACTTTTAAATTTAAATCAAATTATCAAGTACGTGTGTATTATTTGGGTATTTATTTAAATACTAAAAAATGAATCATAAAATTTATGAGTAAAATTATATAATTGATAAAAATATATAATTGTTTATTTTACCAAATATATATAATTGTTTTAATAATATTTTTTGTTTTGTTTTTAGAGGATTATTAATTCATTATCTTATGATGTAAAAATCTAGAATCACATGAAATTTGTATCAATAAATATCTTCAAATTTAAATAAAAACAAAATTAATGAGGCCATCAATTCTATGACTGAATTTGGGGTTTGAGGAGTTTTTAGTTTTTTTAATATTTCATCACTAGGGTAAAACCGCAAATAAACTGTGAATTAGTAAGTATTATTTGCATAGATTGCAAAATGAGATTAGAATGATATTCACTTAAAAACAGATAGCTTATGACGCAAACAAAAACAAAAGAAACAGAAAAACATAAGTAGCTTATAATTATTGGTATTTACAATCACAATGGGTTTCTTTACACAATTGTAATTTACTATTATAAGCATCTTTAATATATTTAAATGTGACATTTAAATTTCGATCAAAGAAAAAGAAGTAAAAGAAAGTTGCATTAGAAGGAAAAAAATTTAAATGGATAATCATAAAAAAAAGGTAAACTACTTTTCTGACTTTTATATTTAAAAAACAACTAAAATATTATCAAGTTCAAAGTATGGCCCTACATTGCATGGGTTTCCATACTGATAGTAAAATAGATATTCAATATTATTTTAATTATAAATTTGTTTTCAAATTTAACTTATTTAAAGCAAAAAATGTGTAAAGTGAAAAATTAAAGTTACATTCATAATCAATTTAAACAGGTCATACATAAAAATACCTTAATTCTATCTAATGACTAATAAAGTCTCATTTTCTCATTTTACATATCTCTTTCACTTTTTTATAAATATATAAATTTGATTAATTATTTTGTGTACTATTAGCATTAAAAATAATAGTCAAAGAATAAAAAATATTGTTTTCATTAAAAAAATTATTTTTAATATTTTACCCATACATCTTTATCATTATTTTCTATAAATGTTTATAACAAAAAATATATATTAAATACAATAAACTACTACTGTTATTCTTCATATGAAACATAAGTAGAAAGCATCAAAGAAATACTCTCATTTAATATTCAAGATTTTAAATTCCTGTTATGATTTGTCAAGACTTATATTCAATACCTTTAATTAATTAAAGATAAAATACCTTCAATAAATTAAAAATAATAGTGAATTTGCTAATAAGTTGACTGAAAAAAAGTAAAAAATTAAATGAAAAATATTAAAAATTGATTATTAATTTATGTCTTTTTAATAAAAAAATTATTATTAATTTTTTAATTAATCTTCAGAAACCCAAGTAAAATATTACTGTTAACAATAATATAAACTTTTATTTATAATTATAATATAATTTATTTATTTAAAAATATTTATTTACTATTAATTTTAATCTTATAAATATAAATATTTATTTTATGCAACCCAGGAAAGATACTAATTGTATTAATTTGATGATTATTTGTAGTTATGCGTTAACCGCTTTGTTAATTTATTAGCAATATCAAATTTTGTAATGGATAAATATTTAAAGCATAAAACAATAAATATTTCAAATCTATAAAATATTTATATATATATTTAATACTTTTTTTCGAAGTCAAACTATATAAGTTGAAAATGTTAGAGAAGTTTCCGGTCAAAATTAGTTTTTCCTTTCCTTTCCTTTTCAAGCATTGAAAGATAAATTTGGTAAATTCTCAAGATTTGGCCGTCAGATCACCAAAAGAACATCATCACACATACACACACAAAAAAGTCAACGACATCTACAAACGCACACTGTCTGATAGAATGTTGAAAATACCTTGTCCGCACGTCCAAACACCCAACCCTCATTACTATTTAATCACGCTTTCAAACTCAATAATGCACACACTCACACACACAGTCTCTGATTTCCTTGACACTGTTTTTCTTTCTCTTCGCCTTTCATTCCCTTTGTTTAACACTCCAATTTTTTGCCATGGAGTTCAAATATTGTGATGGTCAAAACCAAAAGACACCATCACCAATGCCGCATTCTTTTTCTGCCGCCACCTACGTTTCTGAAAACCCATTACAAGGTAACATATTATTTTCTTCACATTCCATTCAACTTTCAAGAGATCCATTTGTTTTGCTATTTAAGAAAACAAAGGTTTTCTAACATCAATTTATTTTTAGGGTATGATTTTGCTCCAAGTAGTTTTCTTAGCAATGTTATGGCGCCCAGAGTTTTCCCAATGCAAGTGCCGATAAATGTCGAGGAAGAAGCGCTCCAAAGAGAAATGGAGAAAGAGAAATTACGACGAGAGCTGGAGAAAGAGGAAATAAGGAGAGAGATCTTGGCCAACGAGATGGCCTTGGCACGACGACAAGAGCTGGAAGAGGAAGTGAGGAGGGAAATGGCAGCGGAGAGAGCATTGAGAATCCCAATGCAAAGACCAGAAGGGATCTCGTTTCAACAACGAATTTCGATGCCTTTGAACAACCGGCCAATTAATCACAGGAACGTATTTGGTGGGCCACAACCCCAGTTACCCTTCCAAGTTGAAATTAGACAACAATCACATACTAATAATACTAACACAAACAAGGATAATGTGATCATACTGGTTAGTGTATAATGTTAGGTTTAACTTACTCTTTTTTTTTTTTCTCTATCTCTATCTCTCTCTTCAATTCTGCTATTTATTTTTTCCTGATTCTTCTTTATTGGCCTTTGAATAGTGAAAAACTTTTCTCCTTTTCCTTATTGATTAAAAAATGTCACCCTGAAATGGCTGAATTGCCTACACTCACTTATTCACTTTTGACATAGTTAATTCTCCAGTCATCATATGGTGGCTGAATATTTTTATTATATATTAAGAATTTTGAAAAAGTTAAAAAATAAAGCTTCTTCCTTTGCTTAAAGCTTTATTTACGAAATTGTTAACTTTTGCAAAATTCTTAAAATATAAGTAAAATTGTGAGTGATGCAAGCAATCCAAGTCCAAAGTTGATAATTAGTTCAAAATTGTAAATTGTGTTGAAAGTTGCAAAGAGAGAAAAATGATTCCTATTACAATTGACTAAATGACTAAAATGTGATACATAGTTATCTCTTAAGAGTTAGAAGTGGGAAGAGAAGTGTAATTTGATCATATCTCAAGGAAGAAAAGTGTAAGGATTTGCTTGATTGTGTTTTTATTTTTTAAAAAGGATTTTATAAAATAATTTTGAAGATCTGTTTTCCATGACAAAAATAAGGGAAAAACAACCCTGTTTTGAAAGTATTAATTCAAAAACAATTTTGGTGATGAGAAAGTAAAAAAATGTATTTGGTAAATTTATTTGAACAATATACTTTTTATTTCCTTGTTTGCATTTTCCCTTGTTGTCATAATTAAAAAAGGAAAAATAAAATAGCAACGACTCCATTTTGAGTTTACTTTAAAAGGGACTTTAATATGTAAGAAATCCATCTTGGGTAAGGCTCCAGGTTTTGAAGAATAAATGGATAGTAGAGGATTAGAGTCCAATTCTGTTAATAACAGAATAAAAGCATATTTGGATAATTTTTCAATAAATATTTATAAGAGAAAAAAAAAGAAAACAAAATGAATTATTATTCATGTTATTTGTTTGGCTAACCACTATTCAACAATACATTTTCTTCATAGTATACTTGCATTATTATAATTTTATTTCCAATGGAACCATGTTGTGTGATCATAATATGTATATCTTATTCATACATCCTAAATAGAAGATGGAGTCAATAAATATTATTCTCTTTATCCAATTGTAGGATATTGATCATTATGGTGCAAAGCGTAAAACAGTGATCCCTCCTACAGTTGATGACAATGAGCATTCTCCTTGTAATTTGCAAAAGAAACCCAAGCTAGGGTGGAGTTGTGGTCAAGTTACTACCACAAGTGAGAAAGGGCTAAATGATCATCTTTAGGGGAAAAAGCAACAGGCTAAGGAAGCATCCTAGAGAACACAAAAAATAGGTAAGGAGACCAAAACATCATTATCATTAAAGAAAAGTAAAAAGTGTGTGAAATCTAATGAAGAAGTTAAATTTTTACCATGAATTCAGGTTTGGGCTCAAGATCAAATCGTTAGACACTTTAAGTTGGCAAAAAGCTAGTTATGTCTGGAGGAGCGACTGCCCAGGGACCAAGGCTAAAGGGGGCCCAAAAAGTTTTTTTTTTATATAAAAAAAGTCTATGGTTATGTAGTATTTTTTTTTCTATATTATTTTATGTTATTTTTATAAATAGATTAAAATTGTTGTCTCATTTTATGTCTCTTTTTTTTTTACCCAAAATTAAAACATGACATGTTGAATAAAAAGTATCAATTTCTTGGTTATTAGTGTTTTCTGATGTGTTCCATTCATAAATTCATGTTGAATAAATTTTTAGTTCACTTTGGCATATCAATATGTAATAAATTTATGATAATAGAATTAAATGTTTGCTTTTTTATTTTTAAAGAAGATAAAAAACACAAACCAAAACTCAAATTGTAAAGAAATTAGTACTAAAAGTTAGTATATTAATAAAGAACAAAATTATAAGTAAGCTTTAATATGAATGATGATATTTTCTCAATTATAAATGATGGCAATAGAGTTAGAACATTTTCTTTGAGGGGGCCAAATATAAAATTTAAATTAAATTATATTTTAATTAACATATTAAATTTAACCAACAACTAGAAAAATTATAATAATTGATCATATATCACGAAAACCATAATCATATAATTTAAACAAAAGATATAAGATTATAATGTTGTAGTAGAAGGAAAGAGATTTAGTTTTTAAAATTCATTATACAAATTCTAATGATAGAAAATATATATTATATTTAAATATCATATTTGAAGTTTTAAAATCAAAATTGACCCTAAAATTTTGTCAAGGCAAAATTTAATTTTTAACGAGATAAATAATAATAAGAATACTACATTCTCTACTCCAAACAATGAAATAATATTCTTTTAATTCCTTTTTTTTTATTAAGAAACATTTATAGTGATAATTTATTTCATTAATTTTGTTATATTTAAAAATACTTTAATTTAATCTAATGATGAAAAAATTCTCAGTTTCTCATTTTACATAACTGTTATTAAACTCGATTCAGACCAGAGACCGGTCTTATAATTGATTCAAGTTTAATATTCAATTGGACTTGTATTCGATATAGTATACCTGCAACACCTGTTTCCTTGTACTTGTACGTTGCTCCTTTCACATGGCTAACACACACACACACCTCTACCGGATCAGTCACCGGTTCGAGTTTTATAACTTTGACACACACCATACACACACACACACACCTCTATTGGATCAATCACTAGTTCGAGTTTTATAACATTAACACACCTCTTCTGGATCAATCACCGGTTCGAGTTTTTATATATCTCTTTATCTTATATAAATATTTAAATTTTATTAATAATTTTGTTTATTGTTATCTTTAAAAATAATGGTAAAAGATTGAAATTATTTTTTCATTAAAAATTAAATTTGGTATTGTACCAATATCCTAATCATTATTTTTAATAAATATTTTTTAAATATTTTGTAAATATAATAAACTGTTAATAATATTCTTGTTATGAAACATATAAAAAAAAACATTAATGTTGTCATTTAATAGTCAAGCAATTGAATTTCTTATTTAGTGTCATATATTTATTAATATTTATATTCAATATTATGCACTAAATATTTCTAATTAATTAAAATAAAATACATTTAATTAATTAGAAATAATAAAGAAGTTCCTAATAAGTTGATTGTGTAAAAAGTAAAAAAACATGTGAAAAATGTTAAAAATTGTTAATTAAATTATTTGTATTAAATAAAATATTTCATTATTTACTCTTTAAGAAATAAAATATACCATAATACAATTTTTTAATGACAATAAAAATTAAATAAAAACTATTTATAAAAATTATTTTGGTGATAATAAAGTAAAGAAAAATAAAAATAATAAAACATTACAAAATTTATTTTTAAAATTTAAAGATATAATTTCATTGATAAAATATTTTAGTGATAATTTAATTCATTATTGTTTTCTTTTTAGTGTTTGTCTCTAGTCTTTTCCCCATGATTTTGACATTAAATTAGTAATTTTTCTATACCTTTTTCATACTGAGTAAATTTTCTATATACATCATGAATATATTTATAAAATATAAAAAGGGTTTTAATACAATAATATTGATTTTATATTTTTTTTATTTTCAAATTTTAGTTTTTTTATTAATAGATAATTATAGTTATGATAATTTAAGTACCATTTATTTATATAAAATTATTTCTATTTTTAAAAATTTTAAATTATATGATCAAATATCTAATTTATTGCATGCGTATTTAAAAAAACCTTAAAAGAAAATTTTAAATAATAAAAATTATGTTAATTGAGATAAGAATTAAAGTATAAGTAAAAAAAAATTGACTTTTTTATTTTGGAAAATATAAAAATGATTGAATTAATGCAAACATTTAATTAAAATTTTAACACATTATTTTTATTTTTCAATTAGCTTCTATTTTTATTTCACTTTTAAATTTAAATCAAATTTTCAAGTACGTGTGTATTATTTGGGTATTTATGTAAATTCAAAAAATAAGTCAGAAAATGTTATGAGTAAAATATAGTTGGTAAAAATATATAATTGTTTTTTTTACGCAAATATATATAATTGTTTTAATAATCCTTTTATGTTTTTAGAGTATTATTAATTGATTATCATATGATGTAAAAATCTAGAATCACGTGAAATTTGTATCATAAATACCTTGAATTTTAAATAAAAACTAAATTAATTATGCTTTCAATTCTATGCCTAAATTTGGGGCTTGAGATTTTTTTAGCTTTTTGAATATTTCATCACTAGGGTCAAGCCGCAAATTAAATATGAATAAGTAAGGATTATTTGCATAGATTCCAAAATGAGGTTATTAGAATGATATTCACTTAAAAGTAAGTAGCTTATGTAAAAATGAAATATAATGGTGCAATGGTAACTTCTGGCCAAAATGAAACAAAAAGATAAAGCCAATCAAACCTGTCTCATATTTCTATTCTACTATTATTTTTTAGTTTTCATGTTATATATTTTTTAGAATATTATTTTTAAATATTTATTTTAAACTTAAATTTAAATTTGATAATATATTGAAATTAAATTGGATTACATTTTATTTTCAATTATGATTGAGTAGAAATACCTAAATTAAAAATTAAATTGGATTACATTTTATTTTCAAATTAAATCAACATAATCACTATTATTTTCTCCACTCAAAATTAGTTTTTAAAATTAAATTTTAAGCAAATAATTTTTCATTTATTTATTATCTTCTCACTTAAATAAATTATTCATGATTTTCTTCTATCATGACAAATTTTAATTTTCTTTTATACATTGATATTTATATGCCGATATATTAAAATAATAATTATATATAAAGTATAACATAGAGATGAATTTTATTTTTATTTATAAAAGCAAGAAGAAAATTTTCACTTAATTCACGGGGATGAATAATTTTTTTGAAGTCACATTAATATTTAAATTATTGTGGTGAAATTATATTTTTTTTATTAAAGTATAAAAAGAAAAATATAACAAATTATATTACATACAATACAAAATTCAAATAAAAATTTTAAACATTATGTTTATCCCGTGCAACGCACTGGTCAAAATCTAGTTCACTTAAAAGTAAGTAGCTTACATATTAAAAAAAAAAAAAAAGTGGCTTACGATTATTGGTATTCATGATCACAATGGGTTTCATTACACAAATGTAACTTACTATTATAAGTACCTTTAATATATTTAAATGTGGCATTTGAATTTCGATCTAGAAAAATAAGTAAAAGAAAGTTGCATTAGAAGGAAAAATATTTAAAAGTATAATCATAAAAAAAACGTAAACTACTTTTCTCACTTTTATATTAAATTAGAAAATTAAGTAAAATATTATCAAGTTGAAAGTATGACCCTGCATTGCATGGGTTTCCATACTGATAGTAAAATAGATTTTCAAGATTATTTTAATTATAATTTGTTTTCAAATTTAACTTATTTAAAGTTAAAAATGTGTAAATTGAAGAATTAAAGTTACATTCAAAATCAATTTAAACACGTTATATTTAAAAATACCTTAATTCAATCTAATGACGAATAAAGTCTAACTTTCTCATTTTATATATCTCTTTCACTTTTATAAATATATAAATTTTATTAATGATTGTGTGTACTATTATCTTTAAAAATAATAGTCAAAGAATAAAAAATATGTTTTCATTAAAAACATTATATTTAATATTTTACCCATACATCTTTATCTTTATTTTCAATAAATATTTTTTTATAAAAATATTTATCAAATATGATAAATTATTAATATTATTCTTCATATGAAACATAAGAAAAAAGCATTAAATAAATACCATCATTTAATATTCAAGATTTTAAATTCCTCTTTTGATTTGTCAATATTTATATTCAATACCTTTAATTAATTAAAGACAAGATACCTTTAATAAATTGAAAAATAATTATATATTTACTAATAAGTTGACTGAATAAAAAGTAAAAACATAAATGAAAAATATTAAAAATGGAATAATTAATTTATGTCTTTTTAATAAAAAAAATATTGTTAATTTTTTTAATTAATCTTCAAAGACCCAAGTAAAATACTATTTTAAACTATAATATAAACTTTTATTTTTAACTATAATTTAATTTATTTATTTAAAAATATTTATTTATTATAAATTTTAATATTATAAAAATAATATTTATTTTATGCAACCCAGGCAAAATACTAAATATATTTTTTATCCATAGGAATCGAACACGGTACCGGGGGGTTTATAATAACTCACGCACCATGCTCAACCAACTGAGCTAGACCCCCTCAGTACTAATTATATTAATTTGATGATTATTTATAGTAATTCGTTAACCACTATGCTAATTTCTTAGTAATATCAAATGTTTGTAATTGATAAATATTTAAAGCTTAAAACAATAAATATTTCAAATCTATTAAATATTTATTTACTTCTAATACTTTTTTTCCAAGTCAAACTATATTTGTTGCAAAAGTGAGAGAAGTTTCCAGTCAAAATACTGTTTAATTTTCTTCCCTTTTCAAGAAATGAAAGATAAATTTGGTAAACTCTCAAAATTTGAACATCACATGACTAAAAGAACATCATCACACACACACACACACACAAGTCAAAGACATCTACCAACACACACCGTCTGATAGAATGTTGAAAACACCTTGTCCGCACGTGCAAACACCCAACCCTCATTGCTATTTATTCACGCTTTCAAACTCAACAATGCACACACTCACACACATCGTCTCTGATTTCCTTGACACTATTTTTCTTTCTCTCCGCCTTTCATTCCCTTTGTTTAATACTCCAATTTTTTGCCATGGAGTTCCAATATTGTGATGGCCAAAACCAAAAGACACCATCACCAATCCCATTACAAGGTAACGCACTCTTTTCTTCACATTCCTGTCAACTTTCAAGAGATCCATTAGTTTTTCTATTTAAGAAAACAAGGCTTTTCTAACATCAATTCATTTTTAGGGTATGAGTTTGCGCCAAGTAGTTTTCCTGGCAATGTTTCGGCGTCTAGAGTTTTCCCAACGCCAATGTCGATGAATGTCGAGGAAGAAGCGCTCCAGCGAGAAATGGAGGACGAGCAAATACGACGAGAGCTAGAGAGAGAGCAAATAAGGAGAGAGATAATGGCCAACGAGATGGCTTTGGTACGTCGACGAGAACTGGAGGAGGAAGTGAGGAGAGAAATGGCAGCGGAGAGAGCATTGGGAATCCTAATGCAAAGACCAGAAGGGATATCGTTTCGACAACGAGTTTCAAAGCCTTTGAACAACCGGCCAGTTAATCCTAGGAACGTATTTGGTGGGCCACAACCCCAGTTACCCTTCCAAATTGAAATCAGACAGCAGTCACATACTAATAATACTAATACAAACAAGGATAATGTGATCAGACTGGTGAGTGTATAATGTTATGTTTAATTTACTCTTCATTTCTCTCTCTGTCTCTCTTTTCAATTTTATTTTTTATTTTTTCCTACTTCTTCTTTATTGGCCTTTGGATTGTTAAAAGCTTTTCTCTTTTTTGTTATTGATTGAAAAATGTCACCTTCAATAGTGGTTGAATTCCTTACAATCACTTATTCACTTTTGACATAGTTAATTATCTAGTCATGATATAGTGGCTGAATTTTTTATTATATATTAAGAATTTTGTAAAAGTTAAAAAATAAAGCTTCATCCTTTGCTTAAAACTTTATTTACGAAATTGTTAACTTTTACAAAATTCTTAAAATATAAGTAAAATTGTGAGTGATGCAAGCAATCCAAGTCCAAAGTTGATAATGAGTTCAAAATTGTGAATTGTGTTGAAAGTTACAAAGAGAAAAATTAAACCTATTACAATGAACTAAATGACTAAAATGTGACACATAATAATCTCTTAGGAGTTAGGAGTGGGAAGGGTAGTGTAATTTGAACGTATCTCAAGGAAGCGAAGTGTAAGGATTTGCTTGATTGTGCTTTTATTTTGCTTAAAAGGATTTTATAAAATAATTTTGAAGATCTGTTATCCATGAAAAAAATAAGGAAAAAAAAAACAGTTTTGAAAGTATTACTTCGAAAACAATTTTGGTGATGAGAAAGTGTAGAAAAATGTATATGGTAAATTTATTTTAAGAATATATTTTCTTGTTTGTATTTTTCCATGTTTTTGTAATTAAAAAAGTTAAAATAAAATAGAAATAGCTCCATTTTGAGATTACTTTAAAAAGAGACTTTAATATGTAAGTAATTCATCCTATATAAGGCTCCAGGTTTTGAAGAATAATTGGATAGTAAAGGATTAGAGTCCAATTCTGTTAATAACAAAATAAAAGTATATTTGGATAAATTTTTCAATAAATATTTATAAGAGAAAAAAATAAGAAAATAAATGAATTATTATTCATGTTATTTCTTTGGCTAACCACTATTAAACAATATATTTTCTTCACGGTATACTTGCATTATTATAACTTTCTTGCCAATGGAACCATGTTGTGCGATCACAATATGTATATCTTATTCATACATCCTATATAGAAGATGGAGTCAATAAATGTTATTCTCTTTATCCTATTGCAGGATATTGATCATTATGGTGCAAAGCGTAAAGCAGAGATCCCTCCTACAGTTGATGACAATGAGCTTTCTCCTTGTAATTTGCAAAAGAAACCCAAGCAAGGGTGGAGTTGTGCATTATGTCAAGTTACCACCACAAGTGAGAAAGGTCTAAATGATCATCTTCAAGGGAAAAAGCACAAGGCTAAGGAAGCATCATTGAGAACACAAAAAATAGGTAAGGAGACCAAAACATCGTTGTCATTAAAGAAAAGTAAAAAGTGTGTGAAATCTAATGAAGTTGTTAAATTGTTACCATGAATTCAGGGTTGGACTCAAGACCAGATCGTTAGGCACTTTAAGTTGGCACAAAGTTGAGCTATGTCTGGAGGAGCGACTGCCCAGGGACCAGAGCTAGAGGGGGCCCAAAATGTTTTAAAAAAAATCTATGGTTATGTAGTATTTTTCTATAATATTTTGTTATTTTTCTAAATAGAATAAAAAGGTTGTTTTATTTTATGTCTCTTTTTTTTTATCCAAATTAAAACGTGACATGTGAATAAAAAGTATCAATTTCTTGGTTATTAGTTTTTTCTTATGTGTTACATTCATAAATTCACATTGAATGAATTTTCAGCTCATTGTGGCATATCAACATGTAATGAATCTATGATAATAGACTTAATGTAACACCCCTTGTTACTATTAAAGATTTTCTTATTAATTTTGAAATTTGTGAAGTAATTTGATATCCAATTATTGAAAATAACGTTTAAAATATGGGGAAATTTGTTTTTCCTTTAAAACGTTATTACTTCAAATTCCAAACAACGATAATCCATAATAACTTATGATCATATTAAAATCCCTTTTAATGAAATATCGATTTTAATAAATCAAACTCATTTTACAAGACATTAGCTCCGCTGTAAATCATGAAACATAACAAAATCTTTCTTAATTAAGAACATCCTTAGATCCATCTTTATACTATTCTATTACACAGGATATACTTATGCATTTACATTCTTGGAATTTAACACATTATACATTTGAGTCACATATAAGGAATTGATACATCACAATATTAAAACTTAATCTACCCTCTTTTATACAAGAAAAAGACTAAGACTCAGAGTAGTGACTCAATGAAAATCCAAAAAACCCAATTAACCCATGAAGCATCCTAGAAGGATCTCTTCTAAATTCTCTTAAAATGTCCACCCATGTCAACAACGCTAGTTGTAGCTTTTCCATTCCATCTTAGTGTCTTGCATAGGATCACTCATCTAGATCTGAAAAATAAAGGCTTATGGAGTGAGTCTCCTTCCTCCTCTAAATCAACAATCAAACGACCTTCTGGTCACAAACAGTCATAAACACACAAACATCAACCACCTCGATATGGTACTCTCATGGGTTTTACTCGTAACCCTAACACATCCCAGATCAGTCCTTAACCCATCACACATCGGGCCCGCTACCACTTGAACTCCCAGAACTCAGTGGGCTTACTTAATTTAAGCTAGATGACTATTAGGAGTACACCCTTTGCCACGGTACAATGGCAGGGCTCTCACCAACACGGTTATGTCTTGCATTTGTCAGGATTGCCAAGTTGGCTCTGTGAACTCCTGCCACAACTCAATGCCACACCTCCAAGAAATAGCAAGTCAATGATCCATTCCCCAGTTACCACTCTGTGTTCATCCAATCCCTGAGGACTGACTCTTCAATGACTCTCCCCATCGGAATCATCCTTTACAAGTCTGTGTGGGGTTTCTCTGTCAAAGGGTATCGAATGGTGGTCAATCAATAACATGACCTCATTTCACACGAGACCAATGTCTCCCATGAAGACCTACATCTTTCCCACTATCTCAAGTGGTCATTCCATTATGACCCCATCCCTCGCACAATAATCACATATCTCAGATGGAAAAAATCACTAGAAGCATTTGACATAAAGTATGTGAGCGATATGAGAGGGGGGAAACACTGTCTGGGGAAACACTTGAGGAACTCAAGAGTGAAGGTGCCAGGATCCAATTCATCTTTTTTTTTTTTTGGCTTAAACAACTTTTAGGTCCCTGATAAATGTCCAAATTTTGCTTTGAGTCCTTGATGAATTTTTTCGTTGTTTTGAGTCCCTGATATATTAAAAATTTTGTTTTGGGTCCCTGCTGTCAGTTAAGTGATGACGTGACACCATCTCAACGGTTGATATATATTAGGAAGATCTATTCTAATGGTGACACGCCATCACTTAATTGATGGTAGGGACTCAAAACAAAAGTTTTGATATATCAGGCACTCAAAACAATGAAAAAATTTATTAGGGACCCAAATTTATCAGGGACCTAAAAGTTATTTAAGCCTTTTTTTTTTCACAATTTTCCCTAAAGACTTTGAACGTTTAGACCTATGGAAGATTTTCAAGAGATGGGGTAGGGTCTGGGAAGTTTTTGTATCAAACAGAAGGGATAAAAGGGGGAAACGGTTTGGATTTGTCAGATTCCTCAATGTTACAAATGTAAGGTCTTTGGAACTACAACTGAATCAAATTTACATAGGCAATATGAAGTTGAAAGTTAACATTCCAAAGTTTAATCGAGGTACAACTGCTAGGAAAAAAGTATATGGAGACAGGGGACATAACGAACACAAGTGCTAGCAGAAGACATATGGAGGAAAAGGGAAAGGGTGTACAGGATGACCAACACAGGGATGACAGGAAGCAGCAGAAAGATAATAATGTTGAACCAGAAGGAAAGTACCTACAAGCTTTAAAAAGGGGAATTAATAATACAAATCAGAGGTAGAGGCCCAAAAGATATCAACAGTCACAAGCAACAAGCCAACAATGGATGGGTCAGGACATCATCATTAGAGAGGTAGACGATGAATGGCTAAAACAAAGCCTTGTGGGGAGGCTGCGTGATTTAATGATGTTCGACCGGCTGGATGAGGTATATATAGTGAATGGAAGGAATGATGTTAAGCTAAGATATCTTGCTGACGATATGGTGCTGATCACTGGGCTAAGCGAAAAGGATGCACAGAAGAAAATCCAAGAAGAAGATGAGAACTTTCTTTCAATATTTCACTCTGTTCAGAAGTGGGATAATAACATGAGTACAAGCAATAGGTTGACATGGATAAGGTGTTGGGGCATCCTTTTGCATATGTGGGGGGAAGAGTGTTATAGACAACTACTTGGCCCCCTTGGTGATTATGTCAAGATGGATCAGCAGATTGAAAGTAAACAGAGATTGGACTCTATTAGAGTACTCATGAAAGTATCATCGCTGGAACCTATAACAAGATACTCAAATGTAAGGTTCAATGGAGTTGTGCATCGGGTGAGAATCTCTGAGGAAACCATGGATTTTCGGAACACTTGCCATTGTAGACTATGGAAGTGGCAGGATTCGAGTGGAGAAGAATCTTCCTTGGAGAGTGACATCGGTATGGATCTTAAATAATCGGATTTGGAGTGTGGAGGCGATATTCAAGGACATGAAGACTACATTGGTGGAGGAGACGCTGGAGGTGGAGAACAACACGGAGATTTTTGGTGTACGATGATGGATCAACAATTGATTCTATACCCAGCGGATGTTGAGCCAAAGACAAGATAGAAAAGCAACGAAGGGGTAGGTGTTGCAGATACTAACACATTATTAGACTGTAACAATGAAAATGGGGAAAAAGGGGCAAGCCTTGGACAAGTAAAGTAGATCAGTAATCACCGAAGTAGAAGCTCTAGGGAAGCAGAGACAAAAAAAGGTGAGAGGAAGACTAAGATTAAAGCATTGGACTCGAGGAAAATAGAGGAGTTCAAAAACAAAGTGGTTGAGAACAACACAAATGTAGGGTCGTAGTCACAACCGTTGGAGGAAGCGTGTGTAGATGGACAATTAATTGTGGAAGGGACTACTAGTAGGCTAGTTGGATTGATATACGAAGGAAAAGCCCACTCTTCGAAAGATTGGGAAATAGAACAACCCATAGCCCAAATTGGGTGTTTGAATATGAAGATGAGTTGTGTTATAACCAACAGCGATGCTGAGACCGGGACATCATGCAGTGGAACTCACGGGCCTACTCTTGGTTTGGGCCACACCAATAATGTTAACACATTGGACAAGGAGTTACAAGCACATGATACATCTAGATCAAATAGGGATGCCCAACACTGTAATATGGAGTCTGTAACACCATGAAAATTTCAATACAGTAAGTAAGAACGTGAGAGATTAATTAGAAATTAATGGGAATTTAATTGCTTGTTTTAAATAAGAAAAGAATATACTTGGAGTGATTAAATATAGTTATAATTAATTGAGTAAATAAGAAAAATGAAGGAAAATAAATAATATAAGTATTTCTTTATAATGGTCAAATAGGAAAAACAGTTATAAAATCAAAAGATATAACATTTTTGGTTATTAAAATCTATGTGATTAATTCAAAGAAAACAATTGCTTCTAATAAAAAGTCCTCTGTGAGTAACTCACTGGAATTAATTCTCTGCAAATAATTCTCGGTAGTTACTTTCATGTGTATTTGTCTGTGAGTGATTATCTGTTATGCCTGCTAGTAATTAATTGAACTATGATTAATTACTACTAGTAAATATTTAATATATCTATTGCTATGTATTAATAAATTAATTGATTTCAAATTGGTTTTAATTATTTTAAATTATGAAACTTACCTGTCAAGTTATTGCTTATAAAATTCATCTGTGAGCAATTCCTCCACAGAGAGAATTTTATAAGAGTTATTAAAAAGTTTTCATTTCATAAAGATTTATAAAATTAAATAGATATTTATCTGTTTGAAATATCTGAGAAAAAGAATATGAATTCATCTGCTTGTAGAAAAATTGTCTGTGATAAATCATAAAATTGTGTCTGTGTTGTTAGAAATTTAATTGATTGCAAAAACTGTTTCAAACTGTTTTAAAATCTGGGACTTGCAAGATAAGGAATCTTTCGTAAAATTCATCTGTGAGTGATTACTCTACAGAGAAACTTTAGGAAAGTTATTTAAAAAGTTTTTCAATTATAAAGAATTATTAAAATAAAGAATTATTCTTGCAAACCCCTCCCTTACACATTCAAAACTGACGGCCACTCACATTCATTTTCACTAAACACCACTCAAATAAAAACTCACCTAACACTCACTCAAATCACTCACTTCAATTCAGCCTAACACTCTGCCAGGAGATTCAAAAATTAAGCTCCTCCATCTCTCTTCTTTCTTCTCCTGGCTGAGACTCACTCCCTCCCTCACCAACACCAATTTTCAGTTCTTCTTCCTCTTGCATGTCATAGTTTGAGTGCCCAAAAGCCAACACTCATTTGGAGGAAAACAACTAGCTTCTTGTCCTCTTTCCAGCGAGATCATCATCAAGTAAGGGGGCTCTTTGATGGATTCAAAGTGGCTGGAGGTGGAGGACCTAGCCACTCTCACCCAAAATGCCTCCCATGTTGATGAATGTGTGAAATATGTGATTGCATGTGTGTGATTGGATTTGTATTTTGAAATTCCCTTTTGGCAGTGGCTTGCAACTGTGTCAAAACCTTCTCCTCATCTTCCTTTTCTAAAAATCATGGTCTGGCTCCAATGCAAAGGAGACCATGCCCAAATTTTGTTAAAACTCATGCATTTTCAAAATTAGAAAAATTGTGTTGGCAGTGGCTGTCTCATTGTAGAAGCCCTGGACAGTGTTTATGTTTTTGTGCATAAGTTTTTATCTAGCAGTTAGATTTTGGTGAAAATTATCCCCAGTTGAAGTAGACTCAAAATGCACAAACTTTGCTTTTGAGATCATTGCGAGATAACCTAAAATGAAGGTTCATCCATGACATGCAATGGGACCATTTTACTTGTGGAATCTGGTTCGGGCAATGGCTGTTTCACGTAGAAGCCCTGGATAGTGTTTACATTTTTTTTTGCATAACTTTTGATCTAGCCGTTGGATTTTGATGAAACTTGTTCTCAGTTAAATAAGACTCAAAATAAACCAACTTTCCTTTTGAGACCATTGTGATATAACCTCAAATGAAGGTTCATCCGTGACATGCAATGGGACTATTCTGCTTGTGAAAATTGGTTCGGGCAATGTTCAGTTTTGACCATTTTAAACCAAATTAATGATCATTTTTGAAATATAATTTTTTTTTCTCAAAACTAGACAAGCAAAGCTTTAAAATTATATAAGTTTAGAAAATTTTCATCCATAATTGCTAATTTAACTAATTTAGTTTAGACATAACTCATGCATGGATCCCAAAATTCAAACCTGATACATAGGTCTTAGAAAAGAAATTATTGGGAAAAATTTAGGAGGAATTAGGATTCAAGTTTTCCTTTTTCTGAAAGATATGAATGGTAGCTTTTTACCATAAAAATTTGAGTTAAAATCTCATTTGGGAAGGTTGAGAAAATTACACATCTTTGAGGTATGCTCACTGTGAGGTGCATACCAACCTGCGAACTTCTAGGAATTTTCATAATTTTTGTAGATTTAATCTGAGAGTGTGGGTTACCGTTTTGAAAAATATGTTTTAAGGACTTTAATTTGATATAAGAATTTCACCCAAAAAAAATCGTTTCTTAAATTAATTTTGGACAGAGATTGGGTGCTGCAAGAGAGGGGTTCTATTTTTAAAAATTACCTTGATATGTGATATTTGAATTATGATATATTTGAATGTGCAAATTAATTATAAATGTGTGCATGCAAAGCAGTGGGTAAATTTGACCATTGCCTTAAATGATTGTAAGACCCTTGGAATGTGAACCTAGGGCATCTCTGTGCATGTGATTGTGCGTTTTGAAACGCTTTGTGGTACAGTCACGTGGACTGTAGTGTGAATTGAAATTCTCTGTGATTTCTGTGATATGTGAGCATAAGACTTGAACACGAGTGCTTATGTGGATTAGGACACTGTCCTAGTAACCCGGGAAAATTTTACCGTCGATAATAGAATAAATTCCCAACAACGAGAACAACTAATTTAGACTTAGGAATTTATTTATTTTATAAGCTTAATAAATAAACTCTTTAATTTGTGCTTTGGACTTCGATAAATATTCTAGGACCTTTGCGTGGAGGAATCGTCGGTAAGTTACTAATTAATAAAATTTTGAATTTGAGAGGGTAAGGCAAGAATAAAATTTAATAAGATTTTGTGATGCGCATTGTGAAAGTGCGCTTTTCGAGAGTCGTGCAACGGAGACGTGTGTGTACGGCGGAGCAATGGAATTGCGAAGAGAGTCGCGTGGGACATTTCCGACTATGAAAGAAAGTTGTGAGAGTTGAAAGCGTTGATCGAATGGCATGTTCACCTGTGAGGTGATAGAGATGATGGTCTCATATTTTGTTTGGAGCCGATAAGGGTCTCGGCTTGGCGTCAATTCATCCCGTCTTTGTACCATGGGCAGCGGAAACCCACGGCAACGAGTATGGATAAAGCTCTGTGAGAGAGTGTTTGACGAGTCAATCCTCAGAGTATGAATGACCACAGATTGGTACCTAGGAGATGGTCGTGAGGCATTGTTGACCATGGAGGGTAAGCGCTGAGTTGTGACATTTTGTTCACATAGCCGACTTGGCAACCCTGACATAACCACGAGACATTCTTTGGTTGGTGAGAGCCCGCCTTGTACCACGGTGAGGGTGTACTCCTAACAGTCATTCTACTCAAAAGAACGTAAGACTACTGAGTTCCGGGAGTTCCAGTGGCAGCTGGCCAGTGTTTTACAGTTTACAGATAAAAGTCATGGAAACGAGTAGGTTCCGAGTGTGAACGTTAGAGAACCACCTCGCAGTGGTTAGCAGGATTGTATGTGACTTTTAAAGTCATTTTTGTGTGATTTGCTTGATGAAGCGAAGAGTTCACCCTTACATTTTTGTTTTAGGAGCCGATGGCAGTACCTGTGGAGATCACAAGGGGGCTATCCTCATCAGTTTTGTCGCTCTCGTTATCATGCGTCTCTTTGGAGTGTCCTTGAAGAGTTCATCGATACCCGCTACTGTTCCTGATGCCACACCATTCGAGGAGTTCACGATTGGACCGACACTTCCCACCTTTCGCCGAACCCCTCTTACATCAAAGAATTGGAGACGTAATTGGGTGAGAGTCAGTCAGGGGGATCCGCCGCTAGTCGTGAACTTAGGGGACAGTGAGTCAAGGTTTTTACGAAGGAATTGGAGAACTTTGAGGAAGATTCTGTGAAGGATCCCATGGACGACGACCACTAGATTTCTTCTCAGGGATCTTGTCAAAGATCCCCCGCTATCCTATTTCTTTGGATTAGTCTAACATGCAGGGTTGGGTTTAGAGATGACTGCTATGAGACTAGTTTTTTCCCTTTTATGCATTTGTATATGGGTAGACCTAGGTTTGATTTTACTATGTATATTCAGTTTTCATATTCCATTACCCTATGTATTTGGTATATACCTTGAGCAATGTGTATATGTATATATGTTACTATTGCTCCGGAAAACATTTTGATGTATGAAATTCTCCATTTTATGCATATGTGTATACTTGATAACCAACCAAATTATCTCGTGTTCTTTATTTTATTAATTCGAAATTAAGTGCCCATTTATGTTTGAAATGACATTGAAATTAGTTTCTTGCGAACGTAAATAACCCGTTTTAATTACTAAGTGGAACACAACTTTCGAACCCAAAATTTACATAGAACTTTTTTTTAACAATTTGGAAAAATTCCAACTTACCTTTTTACAATTACATTTGATTTGCGAAATTAAACAAACTTTGGCGCTTTGTAAAATGAATAAATAAATAATCTCTTCTCTCTTTTACGAGAATTAAATAAAGTAACACTCCTATGAAATTAAAATGAGTTTAAAATGCAAAAACATGCAAACCTGGATTTAGGGTGTTACAGAGGCTTCACAGAGTTTAGAACTCGTTAAATCTATAACTTGTGGGAAAAAGAAAATTGGGCAGAAGCATTCTTAAAATACTTTTGAAGAAAAGAGGCCTTAACAATAGCACCTACAGATGGGTACGAAGGGGTGGTTCGTGGCCCACTAACTCATCAACTGCAAACGAAATGCTCTTCATCCCAGTCCAAAAGCCACGACAAAGGTAACAACGAAGTCAGGTTTGAAAGCCAATCTTTGAGTAATATACTGTCAGATAGCAATATCCTAAATTGTAATAGGATATTTTGGCTGAGGAGTGATCTAGTGGAATCCCAAAAATTATGAGAGTTAGGAAAGGCAATGGGAGTTTCCTTTACAGGAAAAGAGGAGGAGATCATTACAAGGTTGGTTGCCATGGAAGACAGAGATAGAAAGGCCTCTGACCAGATGGAGGCAGGTCAACAAGTAGGGAACCAAGCAGTTCAATCATGAAGCTATTATCATACAATGTCAGGGGGCTGGGTGGGTGAATAAAATGGAAATTCATTAGGAAGTTGGTGATAACGGAGGACATTGAATTCTTGTGTATACATGATACAAAATTAGAAGAAGTAAACATTAATACATGGGCAACTCTATGGGGGGATATGAACATTGATTTCTTTTGTAGCCCGGCAGTTAATTCAGCAGGATGGTTACTATGCATTTGGGACAAATATGCTATGGTGGTAACAAATATGTTTGCTGGTTTCGGATTCATCCTGGTGGAAGACTTTTCGAAGGTTGGTGAGTGTGACATCACTATTGTGAATGTTTATTCCCCATGCGATTTGTGCCAAAAGAGAAGATCATAGGAGGAATTAATTGACAAGAACAACAACAACAGTAATGAAATTTGGTGTGTAGTAGGTGATTTTAACAATGTTAGAAAAGAGAATGAAAGAAAAGGTAGTGGACATGGTCATGGTGGAGCGGGAGAAAGAAGGGAGTTCAATCAATTTATACACGAGATGGGGTTAGAGGACATCCTTATGAGTGGGAGAAAGTTTACTTGGTGTAGGCCAAATGGTAGGGCTATGAGCAGAATTGATAGAATTATGGTCAATAGAGAGTGGCTCACCATATGGCCAAGGTTGTCACAATATATCCGGAAAGAAATATCTTAGATCATTGCCCTTTGGTGTTGAAGATCTCATAATTGATTGGGGGCCTAAACCATTCCGAGTACTAAATTGTTGGTTTGAAGATCCAAAATTTGAAAACTTTGTGGAGGAGGCTTGGAGTAGGCAACAAGTACAAGGGTGGGGTGCATTTGTCTTGAAAGAGAAATTTAAAGGGATGAAGAAGGGATTGAAGGTATGGAATCTTGAGCATTTTGGGAATTTGGAGACCAAACACAAAGATATTCAAAGAGAGATGAACGAACCTGAAGAGAAAGCGGAAGTTGCCAACCTATCCGACGGGGAGATCAAGAGGAAGTGGGAATTACAAGAGCAATTCTAGAAGGTTGCTAGGTGGAGTGAATCATTATTGAAGCAAAAATCAAGATTGAAATGGAACTTGGAAGGTGATTGTAATTCCAAATATTTCCATAACGTGGTAAATTGGAGGAGGAAGAAGAATTCACTTCGTGGGATTGAGGTAGATGGGTGTTGGATTGATGAACCAAATAGTGTCAAGGAAGAAGCAAGGAGTTTTTTTGAGAAAAGTTTTTGTGAAGAGGTGTGGGGGAGACCAAAACCTGACGGGGTTTCTTTTAAACAAATTTCGGAGGAAAATAATTCATTGTTGTTAGCTCACTTTGAAGAAGTTGAAATCAAAGAGGCGGTGTAGGATTGTGATAGCAACAAGTGTCTGGGGCCAGATGGTTTGAATTTTAAATTCATCAAGAAATTTTGGGGGTTGATGAAAAATGATGTCCAGAGATTTCTAGTTGAATTCCATCAAAATGGAGTGCTACCAAAGGCTAGTAATGCTTCTTTCATTACCCTTGTCCCAAAGGTTGTTGAGCCTAAAATCTTGGTGAATATAGACCGATCTTACTTGTGGATGCATGTATAAAATCCTTGCCAAAATCTTGGCAAATAGATTGGAAAAGGTACTTCATGAAGCGATCGATTATAGGCAAAGTACTTTCTTGAGTGGTAGAAACTTGATGCATAGTGGGGTTGTGGCTAATGAGGTGATTGATGAAGCAAAAAGAAAAAAGAAGAGATGCATTATCTTTAAGGTGGACTATGAAAACGCATATGATTCCGTTTGTTGGGAATTTGTGCTATATATGCTCCAGAGATTAGGCTTTAAAGAGAAATGAATTTCTTGGATAAAGGGATGCTTAATCACAAATACGGTTTCCGTCTTGGTAAATGGTAGTCCATCCAATGAATTCGTGTTGCAAAAGGGACTAAGGCAAGGAGATCCGTTGGCACCCTTTCTTTTTATTATTGTTGCGGAAGGACTTTGCGGTTTGATGAGAGAGGCTACTAAAAGGAACTTGTCCACTGGCATCCAAGTGGGAAAAATCAATGTTGAGGTAAACCTTTTACATTATGTGGATGTACTTTATTCTTGGGGGAAGCATGCTTAAGCAATGTTTTAACAATTAAAAGTATCATGCGGTGCTTTGAATTAGTTTCCGGCTTAAAGGTGAACTTCTCTAAGAGTTGTTTTGGGGTTTTGGGTGTGGAGGGGATTGAAGGTTTGAGGTTTTCTAGGCTACTAAATTGTAGCCTCTTATCCTTACCTTTTACATATTTGGGAATACCAATTGGAGCCAATCCTAGAAAGATGGACACATGGAAGCCTATTATTAATAAGTTCAAGAAAAAGTTGGCACCTTGGAAGATTAAGTCTTTGTCTTTTGCCGGGAGGATTTGCTTGATTAATTCTGTTCTTACCTCTTTACCTATTTTCTTTTTATCTTTCTTTAAAATTCCTAAAGAGGTGGCTTTGAAGATCATGACCATTCAAAGAAATTTTCTTTGGAGTGGGGATGGTGAGAGGAGAAAGGTATGTTGGGTGAGTTGGGATAAAGTGTGTAGGCCAAAAAGTCAAGGTGGGTTAGGGATAAAAAATATCATCTCTTTTAATGAGGCATTGCTTGGTAAGTGGAGGTGGGCTCTTTTTGATAAAAAAAAAAAAAAAAGAATTATGGGTGGAGGTTCTAGAGTCTAAATATGGGGGTGGAAAGGTCTTTTTGAGGGAGGAGAGGCACCATTGTTCTTCCATATGGTGGAGAGATTTGAATAGGTCTTGTGGGTGGGCAAATGAGTTTAGAAGGTTTGATACCAGGATTAAATAGAAGATATGTGATGTTGATCGAGCCTCTTTTTGGCTCTATAATTGGGTGGGGGATGCATGCTTAGCAGAAATATTTCCAAGGTTATACATTATCGCTCATCCCAACAAAATCAACTCTTACATCAGATAGGAACATGGAATGGGAATGAGTGGAAATGGGATATTCTTTGGAGGCGAGAATTGTTTGAGTGGGAGAGGGAGCAATTTGTTGAATTACAAAATATGTTGTCCAAAAATGTGTTTCATAGAGGAGATAGTGATAAATGGATTTGGTTGGCTGAAGCTTCGGGTGAGTTTTCTGTAAAGTCCACATATATCGAACTGCAACAATACATCGAGGACCCTCAACAGGCGGTATTACTGCAAAAGATGTGGAAAATTAAAGCACCACCAAAAGCAATATTTCTGATGTGGAGATTGTTTCTTAATCGGTTACCTACTAGAGATAACCTTAAAAGCAGAAATATCATTCAAGATCCAAATGATTGTTTATGCCCGTTCTGTTTAGAAGCTGAAGAATCTGTAAACCATTGTTTTTTTTCCTGCAAAAAGGTTATCATGGTGTGGAATCATTGCTATGGGTGGCTTCGGTTAACTACTATCTTGCCGGAATATCTAGAACTTCATTTCTGGCAGCATACACAGGTAATGCAATCATCGACAGAGGTGGAGATATGAAGGGTTGTCTGGTCTGTGGTTGTATGGTGTGTGTGGAACATGAGGGACCACTATGTTTTTAGGGGGGCTGTCTTTGATCTGGACCTTCTCCAACAAAGAGTGTCTTTCACGACTTGGTCTTGGATTAAGGCGAAAATTCTAGATTTCAACTACTCCTTCGTCTAATGGGCAGTGGTGCCAGGCGAATGTATCAAGCCAAATTTGTATATAAGGATGTAGTCTCCACTTATCTTCCTCTGGAATTTTATGCATGCATATAGATAAGGATGCTATGTTAAAGTCACTTCACATAGGAAGTTGAATTTTAGGCTGAAGCAAGTAATGGCCTCTGTCAAAGCTCTTTGGAATCTGGCTCATCTTTGGTTGGTCATAAAGTTGGGCACCGAATTCAAAGCCTTATTTATTGGTCTAGTAATGAGGAGTAATGGCACCAATGCACGGAAAACCAATGGTATTCCAGATCTAATTGGACGCAATCAATTCGAGGTGGGGTATGTTTGTAATGGGGTCTCTTATGCTTTGGTGTTGCAGACAAGGAATGATTTTTATCTAGAGCATGGGTTATTTAATATTTGTATATCCTGAGGTATGAAATATAGCATAACCCGTGGATCTACTTTTGGTGTATCCTTAGTTATGTACAAGGGATTCGGTACCCCTGGTACCTATTCATATAATACATAAATATATTTTCCTGACCAAAAAAAAAAAAACTCAGATGGAACTCCTTACACAGCCTCTCCAAAGCTTGCCTCCTCGGCTAACCATCACAAGAGATCACCTTTCTTGAACGGCATGTTGCCAACATCACAATCACGTCACGGTCTCATCATGACCAAAATGGAAAAGGATATTTCCTTCTCCCTTCGCATCTCACAAATAAAGCGATTTCACAACCATCATTCTCAACACAAGAGAAACATGTGCATCATGCACCACAAAACCCACCATGAACCAAGTTCATAATTTCATCCTCTTATTAAGTCTTATCAAGATCCTTGCCCACTCTCAAGTCTTATGCTTGTTTTTAGTCCACGGTTCTCAATTTCCATGCAAGGGTCCTAATATGTTATTCTTTGTCCAAATATTCAATATCACCCATATGCATTGGGTACCTATTAATTACTAATCCATGTAATTATTAAGTTCACACTCTTCTTTTATACTTAGTTCACTACTTTCCGCAATGAATAATATTAATTACTAGAACAACATTCTAGTTCCACAAATGTACTCTATTAGAGTCCATTTGCACCCTCACAAGAATCTAAGATTCTTGTCCCCAACACAACAAGTCATCACACAATCAAATGCATAATCAATTTGCAGCACTCATTGTTCGAGGATCACATTCCTCCCGGTCTCTAATTTCGTAATTATAAATGAACAGTTACATGTAAGCAATAATTCAACACCTCAAGTATAATTAATCAATGATTAGAGTATATATACACATGAACACACACACACACAGGGTTTCTCCCTTGATTGTGTAGAGCTAGTCTCCCTCTTCAATATATCAAAAAGTGGTTGGTGAAAGGTGGGAACTTGGTGCTTAACTTCTAGAGAGAAGTTTGTGTTTCTAGAGAGAACATGGAGAGAATTTGAAATAACTTGGAGAAGAAGAGATGAAGATGAGCACAAAATGGAGGAGAGAGGAAAGTTTAAACAAAAAGCAAAAAGCAGAAAGCATTTTGTCCCCTCCCTCATGGCCTAAGGCTGGCGCATATATCAAGGAGGGTTGGGCTCAATTTTGTTTTTCAATTGGGCCCATACGATGCCCAATAAAGCTAGGGTTAGGGTATTTTTAAGGTTAGGGTTAGGACATCTGTCTATTTTAGTCCCTCTATGTCACTAACAATCACTCAAATCCATTTTAATTCAATCACACTTCAACAATTATTTTTCTAAGACATAATTTATTTTAATTAGTCCTTAATAGGATTATTTCCATCAATTTCCTAAATCCTCCAAATTATTTATCACTTATGAGCCATTCAACAACGAAACGAATTAATTAAGTCATATAAATCATTAATTCTATTTTTATTTCTATCTAGTTCTTTCTAGGCTTGAATTAATAAAATTGGACTTAATTAAGTTTAATTACCTAAATTAAAATATCTAAGTCACTAATTACCTTAGAACACTTAATTTCACTAATTAAAGTTATTACCAACTTATTAGTAAGCCATTTGTGGCATTAAAACTTTAATTTTTTACTATAGTCAAAAGTTTCACATATTTACCACAAAACCATTAATGAGTTGCTGAAATCCCTTCCCATTGATTTTGACCAAGATGAGTCTTTCATTGATATTTCAAATTTTGAACTTCCCTCCACAAATTTTTAATGTCTCTACTTAACCATTATTAAGTGATACATATTTTTAATTATTTTCTATTATTTCTCTTAATTATTTAATTAATTACTAATTATATTTAATTACTCAAAACACATATTTTTCTTATTTAAAACAAATAAATCATAATTAAATCACACAAGCACATATTTATTGAGCTGTAATTTTTAGGATGTTACACTTAAAGTGTTTGCTTTTTTTAAGAAGTTAGAAAACACAAACCAAAACTAAAATTGTAAAGAAATTAAAACTAAAAGTTAGAATATTAATAAAGAACAAAATTATAAGTAAGCTTTAATGTGAATGATGATATTTTGTCAATTATAAGGCTTTTTTTTTTACCAAAATGGTGCAATTTTTTGAAAAAATTACTAAAATGGGTAGTTTTTTAAAAAATTACGGAAATGGGTAAGTCGTGTTTGAAAACACGACTTCATATTTGTAGAAGTCGTGTTTTACAATTCGATTTTGCTTTAAGGTGTTTTTTTTTTATACAGAAGTCGTGTTTATAGAATCAACTTTCATATTTTTTTATTTTTTTTAGTGAAGTCTCAAATAAGAATGACTCATAGGACTCTGCCTCGTATAGGCAGCCATATTACGTGACTCATGCTAGAATTTGTTTACTTATTTTTTCATCTTTGGAAATGAAGCACAAAAGGCAACTTCAAGTAACTAATTCAAGGCAGGCATGACTGAGTTCTCAACTTCTCATGTTGTAAGCACATGAAGCAGCCCTGGTGTAGTTGACAATTTAAATTATGCAAACACAAGACCTAAAATTTTTTATGCTGAAAAGGGGACTGGAAATAATACAAATCCACTTTTTAATACATTGATAAAAAGACCGTACAAAGTCTAATAGTTAAAGGAGCAAACAATACATATATTTGAACATTGTACAGCTTCATGTCTGTCAAAGCTTATTATTCTAAATTTCTTAGTGCATCGCTGAACAAAATGCTGCAATCTCCAAACATGGCCCCCAGGGGCAGTTTCACGCATGCTGATCACAAGGAAGAATATAATTCACTTTCAAAATAAAACACATTGTGCAGTATAACAAAATAAGATGAAAAATATGAAATTTGCATAGAATGAAATACCTATCCCTTCTTAACGACGTCAATTGAAGCGATTATTTTTTAAGCAAACAATGGAAGAAACTCAATTCTAGGAAAAAAGAATTTTAAATTCTACACTGAAACATACAAGGTGATCATTAAGTTTTGAAAGAAATGGGTAGTTTCCCCAATGCTGGAAGTTGTAAACAGCTTTTGCATTTCAACAGCTCTAAACAAGTTAAATATTTGAGAGAAGGACTAGACATCCATTGTGGGAAATGAGTACCTTTATATCCTTCCTCGATCAAAGTCTGAAGTTGTTGGGTATTAGGTTGAAGTGCTTCAAGAATCTTCTCAACATTTTCTTCTAATTTTGACTCTTCTAATTCCCACCCTTCACTTCCATCCCAAGATAACTGCAACTTATTCTTGCAGTGGGTTTGAGTTTGGCTTGGGAACATTGTTCTTATTTTTACTCTTCATTCTTTTTGTATAATCAATTTTGACACCATAGAACCTCATCATAAATCTGTCTTTGCGCTGTAATGTTTAAAGCACTAAAATTTTCACAATGATCCACTACAAGAAAATTGATATTTTAGTAACATTTTTTGTGTGTGCATCTTGACTCGGGCTTCCTGATTTGCTTGAATTTTCATGTATACTTATGCTGCTGCAGGCTGCTAAAGGTAGTGCAAGTTTGAAATTTTATATTGAAAAAGAAGTATTTGATTTCCTGGACTTCCTTTGGCTTAAACCACATGAAAGAAATCTCTAAATATGCAAATGAATTTTAAGTTTGAGTATTTAGCAAACGCCTTTGTGTTTTATTCTGAGTGCTGATGTCATGACTACACCCATTAATTGAAACTAAGGAGTTAATGAATTGAGAGATAGCCTGGAAGGCAAGGCCAAGCCAACAATTTGGAGTGACAGATTCCCAACCCTCTGAACATACCTTCAACTCAAAAGATACAAAGGGGTTCCTTCTATCCATGTATGTTCACCACCCCACCAACAGATTTCCAAACATAGCTTTAGGGTATCTTAGATTGGGATTTTAAAAGACTATTTTGGCATAAGAAAGTCTTGTAGATTTCAAAAGACTGCGTAGTAATTTGAGGCCTTTTGAAGCATGTTCTTCCTTGATAAAATTACCAGGTTTGGCAACTCTTCTAGTAACATAGCCTTGAAAACTATGGCATTGCAACTCCACAGTCGTTGGACTCTGCCTTGTATAGTCAGCCATATTACCTGACTCATGCTAAAATTTGTTTACTTATTTTTTCATCTTTGGGAAACGAAGCACAGAAGGCAAAACATTGCCTCAATTTCATTGGCAACTTCAAGTAACTAATCTCAAGGCAGGCATGACTGAGTTCTCAAGTTGTAAGCACATGAAGCAGTCCTTGGTGAAGTTGACAGTTTAAATTATGCAAACACAAGACCTCAACTTTTTTATGCTGAAAAGGAAACTGAAAATAATACAAATCCACTTTCTAGTACATTGATAAAAAGACTGTACAATGTCTAATAAATAAAGGAGCAAACAATACAAATATTTGAACATTGTACAGCTATATGTCTGTCAAAGCTTATTATACTAAACTTCATAGTGAACCTAAAGAAGGAAGTGCTGAAATCTCCAAACATGACCTGCGAGAAGCTTGAGATTCTGGAACTCGATCTTGCAACATTTCTGATCATAAGGAAGAATATAATTCACTTTCAAAATTAAACACATTGTGCGGTACAACAGAATAAGATGAAAATCTGAAATTTGCATAGAATGAAATACCTCTCGCTTGTTAACTATGTCAATTGAAGTGATTAATTTTAAGCAAAAAATGGAAGAAAATCAATTCTAAGAAAAAGAATTTTAAATTCTAAACTGAAACATACAAGGTGATCATTAAGTTTTGAAAGAAATGGGATATATAATAGGGAATGAAACTGAGGAGAAATCCTAAAATTTATTTGTCTTTGTTTGAAAGTTTAAAATTCTAAAATTTCATGACAATAACAATCCGTTGTTTTAATTTTGGAAACTATTCTTTTCCTGTAACTTAGGCTGGATATAGACCTTGACACGATTTACGAGAAGATATTAAAAGTGGGTCATGGAAGGGGAACGTTATATGTACAATTGTAGATATATATAGGAAGGAAAAGGATCCACAACATACCTTGAAGGCAATCACGTCAATAACCCCACACTTGAATGTCAGGAATGTGAGCTATTTTTGGCCAGTCCTCTCCTGTTCCCTCTTCACATCATTTCTCTAACTGGGCAGGGCAATGGTAAATACTCAATCTTTCCAGATTGCTAAGGCTTAGGCTCGATGGAAGACACATCAACTTGGGACAGTTATCAATAGTCAGTTCTCGAAGCAATGGAAGGTTTCCAAAGTAGTCAGGCAAGGATTCTAGCTTTGGAAGATTCTCCACTGTTAACTTCTACAGCATGAGAAGATTTCCAAGACAATCAGGCAAGGATTCTAGGTTTGGAAGATCCCATAATATTAACTTCTGCAGCAAGGGAAGATTTCCAAAACAGTCAGGCGAGGATTCTAGGTTGGGAAGATTATATATGCAGTATTAACTGCAGCAAGGGAAGGTTTCCAAAGCAGTTAGGCAAGGATTCTAGTTTTGGAAGTTCACATAATAATAACTCCTGTAGCAAGGGAAGATTTCCAAAACAGTCAGGCAAGGATTCTAGGTTTGGAAGATTCTCTAATGTTAACTTCTGCAACAAGGAAAGATTTCCAAAACAGTCAGGCAATGATTCTAGGTTTGGAAGATTCTCCAACGTCAACTCCTTGAGGGAAGTCATATGTTGTAGAGCCTCATGCAAACTTTCCACCTCTCTGCATCCTTCAATCAACAATTCCTCAAGAGAAGTTAGGCATTGAAAACCTGCCAACACATTGAACTTAGCACACCCCTCAATACAAAATTCCTTGAGAGACCGAAACCCTTGCTGCAAACCCAAGAATTTAGGACATTGAGTAATTTCAAGTGTGGAAAGGCGTGGAAACATGTTTTCCCCATCCTCCCTTGATAATCTTATTAGGTTTGGCAGATCCTTCAGAGACATAAATTCTAGAGCCATGAAAACTACTCCACCATCATAACACTCCTCATATATGTATTTTACATTAGTCATGCTACATATACTTAGACTCTTTAGAGAAGGAAGTTTCCCCAATGTTGGAAATTGTAAACAGCTTTCGCATTTCAAGAACTCTAAACAAGTTAAATATTTCAGAGAAGGACTAGACATCCATTGTGGGAAATGAGTACCTTTATATCCTTCCACGATCAAAGCTCGAAGTTGTTGGGTATCAGGTTGAAGCGCTTCAAGAATGTTCTCAACATTTTCTTCTAATTTTGACTCTTCTAATTCCCACCCTTCACTTCCATCCCATGATAACTGCAACTTATTCAGTTGCTTACTTGACATATTGGCTTCTTTGGCATCCATTACACTTTTCACTTTCCCCAGATTCTTGATTTGAAGATTCCCTTTCAGCTTCAATGCTCCCAATTCTGCCAAGTGGAACCCTTTTTCCTTGCCAACAATGTACCAGCTTAAAATCTTTAGGTAAGTCAACTTCCCTATCTGAGGTGGCAAGCTTGATAGTGAGTTGCAACCATCCAAAGATAGTTGTTGTAGAGATCTTAAGCGTACCAACTGTTGGGCAACTTTTGGAGACATCGACAAAAGTCTAGTTTCAATATCTGCAAATTCCACAGTTCACATAACGATTCTGGAAGAGTTTTAAAGTCACCCCCAGAAAGATTCAAGTACCTTAGATGTTTTAAATCACCAATTGAAGATGACAATTCTCCACTTTTCTTTAGGTGAAGCACCCAAAAAGAATAATATTTACAAAGTTGACCAGAATTGTAGAAACCTATATAGGTCCTCAAAGATTTGAATTTATGCAACTGACTTGAATTGATATCTCTCCAAGAAGAATAGTAGAGATGGTCGATTCTTTCAGGAAAAGTAGTTACACCATTGTTAGATGTAATGCAACAAGCCTCCTTTGCAACAAACTGCGCAAGATCATGAACAAGATCATGCATCTTGAAACTTGTAACTTTGTCAAATTCATCTGTCTCAATATCTTGAAAAAATGATCTCCAATATAATTCATTCCACACACCATCACCAACATCTTCAGCATCTAATATTCCATTAGATGAAATGAATCCATTAGCGATCCAAAGTTCAATTAAATATTGCTTGTCTATTTTTTCATCTTTGGGAAATATTGCACAATAAGCAAAACATTGTCTGAGTTCTATTGGCAAGTTTAAGTAACTTAACCTCAAGACAGGCATTAGGGAGTTTTCATTGTGTGATAACTCCAAAAGGTTGCTTTGCTTAACATTGAGCCACTCATTTTTGTTTTTTCTGAAGCGTAAAATACCTCCCACTGCCTTTGCTGCAAGAGGCACTCCTTGACACTTCTTTAGTATCTCCTTCCCTATGTCATCAAGCTCTTCCCGTTCTACCTCATTTAGTCCAAGCTCTCCCTGTTTTACATCATTTCCTCCAAAGGCTTGGTGTTTAAACAATTCCCAACAATCATTGTCAAGTAGCATTGATAATTTATGAGGACGCATTGTTCCCATGATTGCTGCAACCTTTGCAAGACGAGTAGTGACTAAAATAGAAGCACCCTTTGCCCCACAAGCCAATACCGATTTCAACTTCTGCCAATTTGGTTGCTGATCATCCCAAACGTCATCCAAAACAAGCAAATATTTTTTTCCTCGAAGCAGATCTTGAAGTTTGTTTTGGAGTGGCTCTAGTTCCAAATCCTCACAGGCATGCTTAGATGCTGCTTCAAAGATAGCTTTTGTCATTCTCTTCAAACTAAAATCTTCCGAAACGCATACCCAGATTCTTAGATCAAAGTACCCGTCTACCTTCTTATGATAGAAGATGAGTTGGGCCAGCGTTGTTTTTCCAAGTCCGCCTATACCTATGATTGGATAGACTGATAAATTCTCAGAATTTGAAGCATCACCAACCAAAAAGTTTACAATTTTATCTGTATCTTCTTCTCTTCCATAGACTTTTGGCTCAGTGATGAGTGAGCTGGTTTGGCGCCACTCGATGACTCCACTTGTTCTCTCTTCTATGACACCACTTCTTATCTCCGGATCCCTCACAATCAAATTAAATTTGTTCCTTTCTTCAGCAATTTCATCTAATTTCCCACTTATCTTTTTCATTCTCTTAGCAAGTTCGTAACAAAAAATAACATGCATGGGATGAAAAGAGGATAAGCAAGAGATTTGTACCATTTCTGGTAGAGGTAGACAACACTTGACTTCTTCATATTCCAACCGCAATTCTTCATAGGCATACTCATCCATGATGTCTTCCAGCTCAAGAGCTGCATCGTTTAGCTTTTGTAGCCAAATCTGTATAGCTCCATTTGAGAATTGTTTCTCCTTAGCATCTTCAAGCACAGCCTTGATAGTAGGGAGTAAGCCGGCAAGCTTTTCCAAGTCTTGATCTAAACCCAGAAATAGCCCCAACTCTTTTGCAATGGGAGAGCACAAATGTCCAAGCACACCTTCAAGTACAGCCTCAGCCATCTTCCAAGTTTTAATTCACAAGATGAAAATTCAAGAAAGAGAGGTTGTATGATTCAGAAATGGCAAGAAATGATATCATCAAGTGATATGATTAACAAGACAAGCTGAATAGACGATTTGCATAGACTTGGTAAGTCAACAACCAACCCACTAAAATTGTATTATTGGAATCTTGCTCAAGTTGCAAGTCTGTCACATGGCTCGTCATAGTTTAATTTGTATTGAAATTATTGGAATCTTGATCAAGTTGCAAGTCTCTCATCACATGGCTCGTCATATTTTAATTTGTATTGGAATTTCATGGAAGCAACCACTAGTTGGAAGAACAATAAACAATAAACGTACTGACATGTTAAAATCTTTACACAATCTCCTGTCTGCATAATGTTTAGCCACAAAATGCATCCTAGCTTTCATATATGCATCATACATCACCGAACACCTAACATAATTAAGCATTTTATTCCACATGGTCCATCAATAGCTATTCCCCTGACATAGAAAGATATGATCTCATAACAGCCAAAAAAAAAAGAAACCCATAAAATAGCAATTTTGCTAATAGGTGTAAGTACTGCTGTCACGAAGCTTCCAGCTACAGTTGACATGCCCCTTCCTTATTCCTTCTAACTCGTCTCTTCCACATTTCCAGCCCATCCTTAACTCCTTTCCAGTCTTCCGGAAGCCCCTACCAGCCACGTAACATCATAATAAGCCGTGACATGCTCTATATAAAAAATAATGGTTTTTAGAGCCAAGTTGTCCACTCAAGACAGGGGTAAAAAGGACATTTAAATCTCCTTTATCTTTTTTGAAATGACTTAGAATATATTTCTAGATCTTTAAAATAAATGTTATTTATCTTCCTTAACATAAACCTTAGGGACAAAAAATGATGGATTCAGATTTTCAAGAGATGAAAATCAACAAAAAAGGCTTTATAGAAATCAAAATCAAAATTCGCTCATTTTATAGGACCAAAATGATTTTAAATTTTAAAAAAAATGAAAAACAAAAAAATATGGAAATGAAAATCAAAATTTATTCATATTGTAAGGATTATAAACATGTTTAAGTCTTTTAAAATTATATTATAATTATATTATTATCAAATTATAACATTTAAATAACTCTCAAACCATGGTTTATTGATGGAGGTCCCAAAGATTTGCAGCGCCGTAAAGAAAGAAGATGACTCTTTCAATGGAGAGAGAAAAAGAGATTTATATTATTTGTATTTTTAAAAAGATAAATTAAAATTACATAGTTGCCCTGTAATTTATGCCTATCTAAACAAAGGATGAACGGGTTTTTTTATCCAACAAACAAGGTGTTGGATGCTAACATATACCTTCTAATTTTTTAGTGGGTGTAAATATAGATATATATATTTTTGGTGTTTCAATATTTACATGTAATAATATTTTTTGTTTTAAATAATGCTAATAAGTAATAAGATTTTTTGTTTTATTCTCTAAGTGCTGCATTGTAAATTTACATGTAGGATACAATCCACGTGTCCGAATTCAATATATTTCGTGTACAAAATATAGGATGAGAACAATTTTGCTGTAAGGATTTGTTTAAAAATTTATATGCCATGACTACATCCATTAACTGAAAATAAGGAGTTCCTTCCATCAACGTATGTTCACCACCCCACCAATAGATTTCCAAACATAGTTTTAGGGGTGTATCGGATTGGGATTTTAAAATACTATTTTGGCATAAAAAAGTCTTGTAGATTTTAAAAGACTACGTAGTAATTTTGAAGTCTTTTGAATTGTGTTCTCCCTTGATAAAATTATCAGGATTGGCAACTCTTGTAGTAACATAGCCTTGAAAACCATGGCATTGCAACTCCACAGTCGTAGGACTCTGCCTCATATAGGCAGCCATATTACCTAACTCGTGTTAGAATTTGTTTAGTTATTTTTTCATCTTTGGGAAATGAAGCACAGATGGGAAAACAATGCCTCAGTTTCATTGGAAACTTCAAGTAAGTAATCTGAAGGCAGGCATGGCTGAGTTCTCATGTTGTAAGCTCAACATATATAGAGCCATTCCTTTTTCTATCCTGTCATCAAGCTCATGTAGTTGACAGTTTAAATTATGCAAACACAAGACCACAACTTTTTTATTCTGAAAAGGAGACTGGAAATTATACAAATCCACTTTTAATACATTGATATAAAGACCATATACAAAGCCTAATAAATAAAGGAGCAAACAATACAAATATTTTGAACATTGTACAGCTACATGTCTGTCAAAGCTTATTATACTAAACATCATAGTGAACTTAAATTGAAGAAAGAAGCACTGAAATCTCCAAACATGGCCTCCGGGAAGCTTGAAATAAAAAGAAAAATATAAAAAATTATATTACATACAATATAAAATTCAAATAAAAAATTTAAACATTATGTTTATCCCGTGCAACGCACTAGTCAAAATCCAGTTCACTTAAAAGTAAGAAGCTTATGTAAAAAAAAAAAAAAGCGGCTTACGATTATTGGTATTCATGATCACAAAGGGTTTCATTACACAAATGTAACTTACTATTATAAGTACCTTTAATATATTTAAATGTGACATTTGAATTTCGATCATAGAAAAAGAAGTAAAAGAAAGTTGCATTAGAAGGAAAAATATTTAAAAGTATAATCATAAAAAAAAGGTAAACTACTTTTCTCACTTTTATATTAAATTAGAAAATTAAGTAAAATATTATCAAGTTGAAAGTATGACCCTGCATTGCATGGGTTTCCATATTGATAGTAAAATAGATTTTCAAGATTATTTTAATTATAATTTGTTTTCAAATTTAACTTATTTAAAGTAAAAAATGTGTAAATTAAAGAATTAAAGTTACATTCAAAATCAATTTAAACAAGTTATATTTAAAAATACCTTAATTCAATCTAATGACGAATAAAGTCTAACTTTCTCATTTTATATATCTCTTTCACTTTTATAAATATATAAATTTTATTAATGATTTTGTGTACTATTATCTTTAAAAATAATAGTCAAAGAATAAAAAATATTTTTTTCATTAAAAACATTATATTTAATATTTTACCCATACATCTTTATCATTATTTTCAATAAATATTTTTTTATAAAAATATTTATCAAATATGATAAACTATTAATATTATTCTTCATATGAAACATAAGAAAAAAGCATTAAATAAATACCATCATTTAATATTCAAGATTTTAAATTCCTCTTTTGATTTGTCAATATTTATATTCAATACCTTTAATTAATTAAAGACAAAATACCTTTAATAGATTGAAAAATAATTTTGTATTTACTAATAAGTGACTGAATAAAAAGTAAAAACATAAATGAAAAATATTAAAAATTGAATAATTAATTATGTCCTTTTAATAAAAAGAATTATTATTAATTTTTTAATTAATCTTCAAAGACCCAAGTAAAATATTATTTTAAACTATAATATAAAATTTTATTTTTAACTATAATTTAATTTATTTATTTAAAAATATTTATTTATTATAAATTTTAATATTATAAAGATAATATTTATTTTATGCAACCCAGGCAAAATACTAATTATATTATTTTATCCATAGGAATCGAACACGGTACCGGGGGGTTTATAATAACTTACGCACCCTGCTCAACCAGCTGAGCTAGACCGCCTCAGTACTAATTATATTAATTTGATGATTATTTATAGTAATTCGTTAACCACTATGTTAATTTCTTAGTAATATCAAATGTTTGTAATTGATAAATATTTAAATCTTAAAACAATAAATATTTCAAATCTATTAAATATTTATTTACATTTAATACTTTTTTTCCAAGTCAAACTATATTTGTTGCAAAAGTGAGAGAAGTTTCCAGTCAAAATACTGTTTAATTTATTTCCCTTTTCAAGAAATGAAATATAAATTTGGTAAACTCTCAAATTTTGACCATCACATCACTAAAAGAACATCATCACACACACACACAAAAGTCAAAGACATCTACCAACACACACCGTCTGATAGAATGTTGAAAACACCTTGTCTGCACGTGCAAACACCCAACCCTCATTGCTATTTATTCACACTTTCAAACTCAACGATGCACACACTCACACACATCGTCTCTGATTTCCTTGACACTATTTTTCTTTCTCTTCACCTTTCATTCCCTTTGTTTAATACTCCAATTTTTTGCCATGGAGTTCCAATATTGTGATGGCCAAAACCAAACGACACCATCACCAATCCCATTACAAGGTAACGCACTCTTTTCTTCACATTCCTTTCAACTTTCAAGAGATCCATTTGTTTTTCTATTTAAGAAAACAAAGCTTTTCTAACATCAATTCATTTTTAGGGTATGAGTTTGCGCCAAGTAGTTTTCCTGGCAATGTTCCGGTGTCTAGAGTTTTCCCAATGCCAATGCCAATGAATGTTGAGGAAGAAGCGCTCCAACGAGAAATGGAGAACGAGCAAATACGACGAGAGCTGGAGAGAGAGCAAATAAGGAGAGAGATAATGGCCAACGAGATGGCCTTGGTACGTCGACGAGAACTGGAGGAGGAAGTGAGGAGAGAAATGGCAGCAGAGAGAGCATTGGGAATCCTAATGCAAAGACCAGAAGGGATATCGTTTTGACAACGAATTTCAAAGCCTTTGAACAACCGGCCAGTTAATCATAGGAACGTATTTGGTGGGCCACAACCCCAGTTACCCTTCCAAATTGAAATCAGACAGCAGTCGCATACTAATAATACTAATACAAACAAGGATAATGTGATCAGACTGGTGAGTGTATAATGTTATGTTTAATTTACTCTTCACTTCTCTCTCTGTCTCTCTCTTCAATTTTATTATTTATTTTTTCCTACTTCTTCTTTATTGGCCTATGGATTGTTAAAAGCTTTTCTCTTTTTTGTTATTGATTGAAAAATGTCACCTTGAATAGTGGTTGAATTGCTTACAATCACTTATTCACTTTTGACATAGTTAATTATCTAGTCATGATATAGTGGCTGAATTTTTTTATTATATATTAAGAATTTTGTAAAAGTTAAAAAATAAAGCTTCATCCTTTGCTTAAAACTTTATTTACGAAATTCTTAACTTTTACAAAATTCTTAAAATATAAATAAAATTGTGAGTGATGCAAGCAATCCAAGTCCAAAGTTGATAATAAGTTCAAAATTGTGAATTGTGTTGAAAGTTGCAAAGAGAGAAAAATTAAACCTATTACAATGAACTAAATGACTAAAATGTGACACATAATAATCTCTTAGGAGTTAGGAGTGGGAAGGGTAGTGTAATTTGAACGTATCTCAAGGAAGCGAAGTGTAAGGATTTGCTTGATTGTGCTTTTATTTTGTTTAAAAGGATTTTATAAAATAATTTTGAAGATTTGTTATCCATGAAAAAAATAAGGAAAAAAAAAATGAGAAAGTGTAGAAAAATGTATTTGGTAAATTTATTTTAAGAATATATTTTCTTATTTTCTTGTTTGTATTTTTCCTTGTTTTTGTAATTAAAAAAGTTAAAATAAAATAGAAACAACTCCATTTTGAGCTTACTTTAAATAGAGACTTTAATATGTAAGTAATTCATCCTGTATAAGGCTCCAGGTTTTGAAGAATAATTGGATAGTAGAGGATTAGAGTCCAATTCTGTTAATAACAAAATAAAAGTATATTTGGACAAATTTTTCAATAAATATTTATAAGAGAAAAAAATAAGAAAATAAATGAATTATTATTCATGTTATTTGTTTGGCTAACCACTATTAAACAATATATTTTCTTCACGGTATACTTGCATTATTATAACTTTCTTGCCAATGGAAGCATGTTGTGCGATCACAATATGTATATCTTATTCATACATCCTATATAGAAGATGGAGTCAATAAATGTTATTCTCTTTATCCAATTGCAGGATATTGATCATTATGGTGCAAAGCGTAAACCAGAGATCCCTCCTACAGTTGATGACAATGAGCTTTCTCCTTGTAATTTGCAAAAGAAACCCAAGCAAGGGTGGAGTTGTGCATTATGTCAAGTTACCACCACAAGTGAGAAAGGTCTAAATGATCATCTTCAAGGGAAAAAGCACAAGGCTAAGGAAGCATCATTGAGAACACAAAAAATAGGTAAGGAGACCAAAACATCATTATCATTAAAGAAAAGTAAAAAGTGTGTGAAATCTAATAAAGTTGTTAAATTGTTACCATGAATTCAGGGTTGGACTCAAGACCAAATCGTTAGGCACTTTAAGTTGGCACAAAGTTGAGCTATGTCTGGAGGAGCGACTGCCCAGGGACCAGAGCTAGAGGGGGCCCAAAATGTTTAAAAAAAACTATGGTTATGTAGTATTTTCTATAATATTTTATGTTATTTTTCTAAATAGATTAAAAATGTTGTCTCATTTTATGTCTCTTTTTTTTATCCAAATTAAAACGTGACATGTGAATAAAAAGTATCAATTTCTTGGTTATTAGTTTTTTCTTATGTGTTACATTCATAAATTCACATTGAATGAATTTGTAGCTCATTGTGGCATATCAACATTAATGAATCTATGATAATAGACTTAATGTAACACCCCTTGTTACTATTAAAGATTTTCTTATTAATTTTGAAATTTGTGAAGTAATTTGTTATCCAATTATTGAAAATAACCTTCAAAATATGGGGAAATTTGTTTTTCCTTTAAAACGTTATTACTTCAAATTCCAAACGACGATAATCCATAATAACTTATGATCATATTAAAATCCTTTTTAATGAAATATCGATTTTAATAAACCAAACTCATTTTACAAGACATTAGCTCCATTGTAAATCATGAAACATAACAAAATCTTTCTTAATTAAGAACATCCTTAGATCCATCTTTATACGATTCTATTACACAGGATATACTTATGCATTTACATTCTTGGAATTTAACACATTATACATTTGAGTCACATATAAGGAATTGATACATCATAATATTAAAACTTAATCTACCCTCTTTTATACAAGAAAAAGACTAAGACTCAGAGTAGTGACTCAACGAAAATCCAAAAAACCCAATTAACCCATGAAGCATCCTAGAAGGATCTCTTCTAAATTCTCTTAAAACGTCCGCCCATGTTAACAACACTAGTTGTAGCTTTTCCATTCCATCTTAGTGTCTTGCATAGGATCACTCACCTAGATCTGAAAAATAAAGGCTTATGGAGTGAGTCTCCTTCCTCCTCTAAATCAACAATCAAACGACCTTCTGGTAACAAACAGTCAAAAACACACAAACATCAACCACCTCGATATGGTACTCTCATGGGTCTTATTTGTAACCCTAACACATCCCAGATCAGTTGTTAACCCATCACACATCGGGCCGCTACCACTTGAACTCCCAGAACTCAGTGTGCTTACTTAATTTAAGCTGGATGACTATTAGGTGTACACCCTTTGCCACGGTACAATGGCAGGGCTCTCACCGACACAGTTGTGTCTTGCATTTGTCGGGATTGCCAAGTTGGCTCTGTGAACTCCTGCCACAGCTCAACGCCACACCTCCAAGAAATAGCAAGTCAACGATCCATTCCCCAGTTACCACTTTGTGGTCATCCAATCCCTGAGGACTGACTCTTCAATGACTCTCCTCACCGGGATCATCCTTTACAAGTCTGTGTGGGGTTTCTCTGTCAAAGGGTATCGAATGGCAATCAATCAATAACATGAGCTCATTTCACACGAGACCAATGTCTCCCACGAAGACCTACATCTTTCCCACTATCTCAAGTGGTCATTCCATTATAACCCCATCCCTCGCACAACAATCACATATCTCAGATGGAAAAAATCACTAGAAGCATTTAGCATAAAGTATGTGAGCGATATGAGAGGGGGGGGGAAACACTGTCTGGGGAAACACTATGAGGAACTCAAGAGCGAAGGTGCCAGGATCCATTTCATCTTTTTTTTTTTTTGGCTTAAACAACTTTTAGGTCCCTGATAAATGTCCAAATTTTTCTTTGAGTCCTTGATGAATTTTTTCGTTGTTTTGAGTCCCTGATATATTAAAAATTTTGTTTTGGGTCCCTACTGTCAATTAAGTGATGACATGACACCATCTCAACGGTTGATATATATTGGGAAGATCTATTCGGATGGTGACACGCCATCATTTAACTGATGGTAGGGACTCAAAAGAAAAGTTTTGATATATCAGGCACTCAAAACAACGAAAAAATTTATTAGGGACCCAAAGCAAAATTTGGACATTTATCAGGGACCTAAAAGTTATTTAAGCCTTTTTTTTTCACAAATTTCCCTAAAGACTTTGAACGTTTGGACCTGTGGAAGATTTTCAAGAGATAGGGTAGGGTCTGGGAAGTTTTTGTATCAAACAGAAGGGATAAAAAGGGGAAACGGTTTGGATTTGTCAGATTCCTCAATGTTACAAATGTAAGGTCTTTGGAACTACAACTGAATCAAATTTACATAGGCAATATGAAGTTGAAAGTTAACATTCCAAAGTTTAACCAAGGTACAACTGCTAGGAAAAAAGTATATGGAGACAGGGGACATAACGAACACAAGTGCTAGCAGAAGACATATGCAGGAAAAGGGTAAGGGTGTACAGGATGAACAACACAGAGATAATAGGAAGCAGCAGAAATATAATAATGTTGAACTAGAAGGAAAGTACCTACATGCTTTAAAAAGGGGAGTTAATAATACAAATCAGAGGTGGAGGCCCAAAAGATATCAACAGCCACAAGCAACAAGCCAACAATGGATGGGTCAGGACATCATCATTAAAGAGGTAGACGATGAATGGCTAAAACAAAGCCTTGTGGGGAGGCTGCGTGATTTAACGATGTTCGACCGGTTGGATGAGGTATATATAGTGAATGGAAGGAATGATGTTAAGCTAAGATATCTTGCTGACGATATAGTGCTGATCACTAGGCTAAGCGAAAAGGATGCACAGAAGAAAATCCAAGAAGAAGATGAGAACTTTCTTTCAATGTTTCACTCTATTCAGAAGTGGGATAATAACATGAGTACAAGCAATAGGTTGACATGGATAAGGTGTTGGAGCATCCCTTTGCATATGTGGGGGGAAGAGTGTTATAGACAACTACTTGGCCCCCTTGGTGATTATGTCAAGATGGATCAGCAGATTGAAAGTAAACAGAGATTGGAATCTATTAGAGTACTCATGAAAGTATCATAGCTGGAACTTATAACAAGATACTCAAATGTAAGGTTCAATGGAGTTGTGCATTGGGTGAGAATCTCTGAGGAAACCATGGATTTTTGGAACACTTGCCATTGTAGACTATGGAAGTGGCAGGATTCAAGTGGAGAAGAATCTTCCTTGGAGAGTGACATCAGTATGGATCTTAAATAATCGGATTCGGAGTGTGGAGGCGATATTCAAGGACATGAAGACTACATTGGTGGAGGAGACGCTGGAGGTGGAGAACAACACGGAGATTTTCAGTGTACGGTGATGGATCAACAATCGGTTCTATACCCAACGGATATTGAGCCAAAGACAAGATAGAAAAGCAACGAAGGGGTAGGTGTTGCAGATACTGACACATTATTAGACCGTAACAATGAAAATGGGGAAAAAGGGGCAAGCCTTGGACAAGTAAAGCAGATTAGTAATCACCGAAATAGAAGCTCTAGGGAAGCAGAGACAAAAAAGGGTGAGAGGAAGACTAAGATTAAAGCGTTGGGCTCGAGGAAAATAGAGGAGTTCAAAAACAAAGTGGTTGAGAACAACACAAATGTAGGCTTGCGTCACAACCGTTGGAGGAAGCGTGTGTAGATGGACAATTAATTGTGGAAGGGACTACTAGTGGGCTAGTTGGATTGATATACGAAGGAAAAGCCTACTCTTCGAAAGATTGGGAAACAGAACAACCCATAGCCCAAATTGGGTGTTTGAATATGAAGATGGGTTGTGTTATAACCAACAGCGATGCTGAGACTGGGACATCATGTAGTGGAACTCACAGGCCTACTCTTGGTTTGGGCCACACCAATAATGTTAACACATTGGACAAGGAGTTACAAGCACATGATACATCTGGATCAAATAGGGATGCCCAACACTGTAATATGGAGTCTGTAACACCCTGAAAATTTCAATACAGTAAGTAAGAACGTGAGAGATTAATTAGAAATTAATGGGGATTTAATTGCTTGTTTTAAATAAGAAAAGAATATACTTGGAGTGATTAAATATAGTTAGTAATTAATTGAGTAAATAAGAAAAATGAAGGAAATAAATAATATAAGTATTTATTTATAATGGTCAAATAGGAAAAACAGTTATAAAATCAAAAAATATAACATTTTTGGTAATTAAAATCTATGTGATTAATTCAAAGAAAACAATTGCTTGTAATAAAAAGTCCTCTGTGAGTAACTCACTGGAATTAATTCTCTGCAATTAATTCTCGGTAGTTACTTTCATGTGTATTTGTCTGTGAGTGATTATCTGTTATGCCTGCTAGTAATTAATTGAACTATGATTAATTACTACTAGTAAATATTTAATATATCTATTGCTATGTATTAATTAATTAATTGATTTCAAATTGGTTTGAATTATTTTAATTATTTTAGTTATTTTAAATTATGAAACTTACATGTCAAGTTATTGCTTATAAAATTCATCTGTGAGCAATTCCTCCACAGAGAGAATTTTATAAGAGTTATTAAAAAGTTTTCATTTCATAAAGATTTATAAAATTAAATAGATATTTATCTGTTTGAAATATCTGAGAAAAAGAATATGAATTCATCTGCTTGTAGAAAAATTGTTTGTGATAAATCATAAAATTGTGTCTGTGTTGTTGGAAATTTAATTGATTGGAAAAACTATTTTGAACTGTTTTAAAATCTGGGACTTGCAAGATAAGGAATCTTTCGTAAAATTCATCTGTGAGTGATTACTCTACAGAGAAATTTTAGGAAAGTTATTTAAAAAGTTTTTCAATTATAAAGAATTATTAAAATAAAAATTGGATGTTTAAAAAAAATCGTTTATTTTTTTATGAACGCGTTCTGGTTTAAATTACACAGTGTATTTCTACACTGTGTAACTTGACACGACCCTAACCCATCTAATCAAGTGGCTTTCAGCCACTTAAAACTCTTGCAAACCCCTCCCTTACACATTCAAAACTCACGGCCACTTACATTCATTTTCACTAAACACCACTCAAATCAAAACTCACCTAACACTCACTCAAATCACTCACTTCACTTCAGCCTAACACTCAGCCAGGAGATTAAAAAATTAAGCTCCTCCATCTCTCTTCTTTATTCTCCTGGCCGAGACTCACTCCCTCCCTCACCAACACCAATTTTCAGTTCTTCTTCCTCTTGCATGCCATAGTTTGAGTGCCCAAAAGCCAACACTCATTTGGAGGAAAACAACAAGCTTCTTCTCCTCTTTCCAACGAGATCATCATCAAGTAAGGGGGCTCTTTGATGGATTCAAAGTGGCTGGAGGTGGAGGATCCAGCCACTCTCACCCAAAATGCCTCCCATGTTGATGAATGTGTGAAATATGTGATTGCATGTGTGTGATTGGATTTGTATTTTGAAATTCCCTCTTGGCAGTGGCTTGCAACTGTGTCAAAACCTTCTCCTCATCTTCTTTTTCTAAAAATCATGGTCTGGCTCCAATGCAAAGGATACCATGCCCAAATTTTGTTAAAACTCATGCATTTTCAAAATTCGAAAAATTGTGTTGGCAGTGGCTGTCTCATTGTAGAAGCCCTGGACAGTGTTTATGTTTTTGTGCATAACTTTTTATCTAGTAGTTAGATTTTGGTGAAACTTATCCCCAGTTGAAGTAGACTCAAAATGCACAAACTTTTCTTTTGAGACCATTGCGAGATAACCTCAAATGAAGGTTCATCCATGACATGCAATGAGACCATTCTACTTGTGGAAACTGGTTCGGGCAGTGGCTGTTTCACGTAGAAGCCCTAGACAGTGTTTACATTTTTTTGTATAACTTTTGATCTAGCTGTTGGATTTTGATGAAACTTGTTCTCAATTAAATAAGACTCAAAATAAACCAAATTTCCTTTTGAGACCATTGCTATATAACCTCAAATGAAGGTTCATCCATGACATGCAGTGGGACTATTCTGCTTGTGAAAATTGGTTCGGGCAAGGTTTGGTTTTTGACCATTTTAAACCAAATTAATGATCGTTTTTGAAATATAATTTTTTTTCTCACAAAACTAGACAAGCAGAGCTTTAAAATGATATAAGTTTAGAAAATTTTCATCCACAATTTCTAATTTAACTAATTTGGTTTAGACAGAACTCATGCATGGATCCCAAATTTCAAACCTGATACATAGGTCTTAGAAAAGAAATTATTGGGAAAAATTTAGGAGGAATTAGGATTCAGGTTTTCCTTTTCTGAAAGATATGAATGTTAGCTTTTTACCATAAAAATTTGAGTTAAAATCTCATTTGGGAAGGTTGAGAAAATTACACATCTTTGAGGTATGCTCACTGTGAGGTGCATACCAACCTGCGAACTTCTAGGAATTTTCATAATTTTTGTAGATTTAATATAAGAGTGTGGGTTACCTTTTTGAAAATATGTTTTAAGGACTTTAATTTGATATAAGAATTTCACCAAAAAAAAAATCGTTTCCTAAATTAATTTTGGACAGAGATTGGGTGCTGCAAGAGAGGGGTTCTATTTTTAAAAATTTCCTTGATATGTGATATTTGAATTATGATATATTTGAATGTGCAAATTAATTATAAATGTGTGCATGCAAGACAGTGAGTAAATTTGACCCTTGCCTTAAATGATTGTAAGACCCTTGGAATGTGAACCTAGCGCATCTCTGTGCATGTGATTGTGCGTTTTGAAACGCTTTGTGGTACAGTCACGTGGACTGTAGTGTGAATTGAAATTCTTTGTGATGTCTGTGATCTGTGAGCATTAGACTTGAACACGAGTGCTTATGTGGACTAGGACACTGTCCTAGTAACCCGGGAAAATTTTACCGGCGATAATAGTATAAATTCCCAACAGCGAGAACAACTGATTTAGACTTAGGAATTTATTTATTTTATAAGCTTAATAAATAAACTCTTTAATTTGTGCTTTGGACTTAGATAAATATTCTAGGACCTTTGCATGGAGGAATCGTCGGTAATTCACTAATTAATAAAAATTTGAATTTGAGAGGGTAAGGCAAGAATAAAATTTAATAAGATTTTGTGATGCGCGTTGTGAAAATGCGCTTTTCGAGAGTCGTGCAACGGAGACGTGTGTGTACGGTGGAGCAATGGAATTGCGAAGAGAGTCGCGTGGGACATTTCCAACTGTGAAAGAAAGTTGTTAGAGATGAAAGCGGTGATCGAATGACATGTTCACCTGTGAGGTGATAGAGACGATGGTCTCATATATTTGTGTATTTTGTTTGGAGCCAATGAGGGTCTCGGCTTGGCGTCAATTCATCCCGTCTTTGTACCATGGACAGCGGAAACCCACGACAACGAGTATGGATAAAGCTCTGTGAGAGAGTGTTTGAGGAGTCAATCCTGACAGTATGAATGACCACAGATTGGTACCTGGGAGATGGTCGTGAGGCATTGTTGACCATGGAGGGTAGGCACTGAGTTGTGACATTTTGTTCACATAGCCAACTTGGCAACCCTGACATAACCATGAGACATTCCTCGGTTGGTGAGAGCCCGCCTTGTACCACGGTGAAGGTGTACTCCTAACAGTCATTCTACTCAAAAGAATGTAAGACCACTGAGTTCTGGGAGTTCCAGTGACAGCTAGCCAGTGTGTTACAGTTTACAGATAAGAGTCATGGAAACGAGTAGGTTCCGAGTGTGAACATTAGAGAACCAGCCCGCAATGGTTAGCAGAATTGTGTGTGACTTTTAAAGTCATTTTTGTGTGATTTGCTTGATGAAGCGAAGAGTTCACCGTTACATTTTTGTTTTAGGAGCCGATGGCAGTACCTGTGGAGATCACAAAGGGGCTATCCTCATCAGTTTCATCGCTCTCGTTATCATCCATCTCTTCGGAGTGTCCTTGAAGAGTTCATCGATGCCCGCTACTGTTCCCGATGCCACACCATCCGAGGAGTTCACGATTGGACCGACACTTCCCACCATTAGCCGAACCCCTCTTACGTCAAAGAATTGGAGACGTAATTGGGTGAGAGTCAGTCAGGGGGATCCGTCGCTAGTCGTGAACTTAGGGGACAGTGAGTCAAGGTTTTTACGAAGGAATTGGAGAACTTTGAGGAAGATTCTGTGAAGGATCCCATTGAAGATGACCACTAGATTTCTTCTCAGGGATCTTGTCAAAGATCCCCCACTATCCTATTTCTTTGGATTAGTCTAACATGCAGGGTTGGGTTTAGAGATGACTGCTCTGAGACTAGTTTTTTCCCTTTTATGCATTTGTATATGGGTAGACCTAGGTTTCAGATTTTACTATATATATTCAGTTTTCATACTCTATTACCCTATGTATTTGGTATATACCTTGAGCAATGTGTATATGTATATATGTTACTATTGCTCTGGAAAACATTTTGATGTATGAAAATTTCCATTTTATGCATATGTGTATACTTGATAACCAACCAAATTATCTCGTGTTCTTTATTTTATTAATTCAAAATTAAGTGCCCATTTATGTTTGAAATGACATTGAAATTTGTTTCTTGCGAACGTAAATAACCCGTTTTAATTACTAAGTGGAACACAACTTTCGAACCTAAAATTTACATAGAACTTCTTTTAACAATTTGGCAAAATTCCAACTTACCTTTTTACAATTACATTTGATTTGCGAAATTAAACAAACTTTGGCCCTTTGTAAAATGAATAAATAAATAATCTCTTCTCTCTTTTACGAGAATTAAATAAAGTAACACTCCTATGAAATTAAAATGAGTTTAAAATGCAAAAACATGCAAACCCGGATTTAGGGTGTTACAGAGGCCTCACAGAGTTTGGAACTCGTTAAATCTATAACTTGTGGAAAAAAGAAAATTGGGCAGAAGCATTCTTAAAATACTTTTGAAGAAAAGAGGCCTTAACAATACCACCTACAGATGGGTACGAAGGGGTGGTTCGTGGCCCACTAACTCATCAACTGCAAACGGAATGCTCTTCATCCCAGTCTAAAAGCCACGACAAAGGTAACAACGAAGTCAGGTTTGAAAGCCAATCTCTGGGTAATATACTGTCAGATAGCAATACCCTCAATTGTAATAGGATATTTTGGCTGAGGAGTGATCCAGTGGAAGCCCAAAAATTTTGGGAGTTAGGAAAAGCAATGGGAGTTTCCTTTACAGGAAAAGAGGAGGAGATAATTACAAGGTTGGTTGCCATGGAAGACAGAGATAGAAAGGCCTCTGACTAGATGGAGGCAGGTCAACAAGTAGGGAACCAAGCAGTTCAATCATGAAGCTATTATCATACAATGTCAAGGGGTTGGGTGGGTGAATAAAATGGAAATTCATTAGGAAGTTGGTGATAAAGGAGGACATTGAAATCTTGTGTATACATGATACGAAATTAGAAGAAGTAAACATTAATACATGAGCAACTCTATGGGGGGATATGAACATTGATTTCTTTTGTAGCCCGGTAGTTAATTCAGCAGGATGGTTACTATGCATTTGGGACAAAAATGCTATGGTGGTAACAAATATGTTTGTTGGTTTCGGATTCATCCTGGTGGAAGGCTTTTCGAAGGTTTGTGAGTGTGACATCACTATTGTGAATGTTTATTCCCCATGTGATTTGTGCCAAAAGAGAAGATCATGGGAGGAATTAATTGACAAGAAGAACAACAACAGTAATGAAATTTGGTGTGTAGTAGGTGATTTTAACAATGTTAGAAAAGAGAATGAAAGAAAAGGTAGTGGACATGGTCATGGTGGAGCGGGAGAAAGAAGGGAGTTCAATCAATTTATACACGAGATGGGGTTAGATGACATCCTTATGAGAGGGAGAAAGTTTACTTGGTGTAGGCCAAATGGTAGGGCTATGAGCAGAATTGATAGAATTATGGCCAATAGAGAGTGGCTTACCATATGGCCAAGGTTGTCACAATATATTCGGAAAGAAATATCTCAGATCATTGCCCTTTGGTGTTGAAGATCTCATAATTGATTGGGGGCCCAAACCATTCCGAGTACTAAATTGTTGGTTTGAAGATCCAAAATTTGAAAACTTTGTGGAGGAGGCTTGGTGTAGGCAACAAGTACAAGGGTGGGGTGCATTTGTCTTGAAAGAGAAATTTAAAGGGATGAAGAAGGGATTGAAGGTATGGAATCTTGAGCATTTTGGGAATTTGGAGACCAAACACAAAGATATTCAAAGAGTGATGAACGAACTTGAAGAGAAAGCGGAAGTTGCCAACCTATCCGACGGGAAGATCAAGAGGAAGTGGGAATTACAAGAGCAATTCTAGAAGGTTGCTAGGTGGAGTGAATCATTATTGAAGCAAAAATCAAGATTGAAATGGAACTTGGAAGGTGATTGTAATTTCAAATATTTCCTTAACGTGGTAAATTGGAGGAGGAAGAAGAATTCACTTTGTGGGATTGAGGTAGATGGGTGTTGGATTGATGAACCAAATAGTGTCAAGGAAGAAGCAAGGAGTTTTTTTTTAGAAAAATTTATGTGAAGAGGTGTGGAGGAGACCAAAACTTGACGGGGTTTCTTTTAAACAAATTTTAGAGGAAAATAATTCATTGTTGTTAGCTCAATTTGAAGAAGTTGAAATCAAAGAGGCGGTGTAGGATTGTGATAGCAACAAGTGTCTGGGGCCAAATGGTTTGAATTTTAAATTCATTAAGAAATTTTGGGGGTTGATGAAAAATGATGTCAAGAGATTTCTAGTTGAATTCCATCAAAATGGAGTGCTACCAAAGGGTAGTAATGCTTCTTTCATTACCCTTGTCCCAAAGGTTGTTGAGCCTCAAATCTTGGTGAATATAGACCGATCTTACTTGTTAGATGCATGTATAAAATCCTTGCCAAAATCTTGGCAAATAGATTGGAAAAGGTACTTCATGAAGTGATCGATTATAGGCAAAGTGCTTTCTTGAGTGGTAGAAACTTGATGCATAGTGGGGTTGTGGCTAATGAGGTGATTGATGAAGCAAAAAGAAAAAAGAAGAGATGCATTATCTTTAAGGTGGACTATGAAAAAGCATATGATTCCGTTTGTTGGGAATTTGTGCTATATATGCTCCGGAGATTAGGCTTTAAAGAGAAATGAATTTCTTGGATAAAGGGATGCTTAATCACAAGTACGGTTTTTGTCTTGGTAAATGGTAGTCCATCCAATGAATTGGTGTTGCAAAAGGGACTAAGGCAAGGAGATCCGTTGGCACCCTTTATTTTTATTATTGTTGCGGAAGGACTTTGCGGTTTGATGAGAGAGGCTACTAAAAGGAACTTGTTCACTGGCATCCAAGTGGGAAAAACCAATGTTGAGGTAAACCTTTTACATTATGCGGATGATACTTTATTCTTGGGGGAATCATGCTTAAGCAATGTTTTAACAATTAAAAGTATCATGCGGTGCTTTGAATTAGTTTCCAGCTTAAAGGTGAACTTCTGTAAGAGTTGTTTTGGGGTTTTGGGTGTGGAGGGGATTGAAGGTTTGAGGTTTGCTAGGCTACTAAATTGTAGCCTCTCATCCTTACCTTTTACATATTTGGGAATACCAATTGGAGCCAATCCTAGAAAGATGGACACATGGAAGCCTATTATTAATAAGTTCAAGAAAAAGTTGGCACCTTGGAAGATTAAGTCTCTGTCTTTTGCCAGGAGGATTTGCTTGATTAATTATGTTCTTACCTCTTTACCTATTTTCTTTTTATCTTTCTTTAAAATTCCTAAAGAGGTGGCTTTGAAGATCATGACCATTCAAAGAAATTTTCTTTGGAGTGGGGATGGTGAGAGGAGAAAGGTATGTTGGGTGAGTTGGGATAAAGTGTGTAGGCCAAAAAGTCAAGGTGGGTTAGGGATAAAAAATATCATCTCTTTTAATGAGGCATTGCTTGGTAAATGGAGGTGGGCTCTTTTTTATTAAAAAAAAAAAAGAATTATGGGTGGAGGTTCTAGAGTCTAAATATGGGGGTGGAAAGGTCTTTTTGAGGGAGGAGAGGCACCATTGTTCTTCCATATGGTGGAGAGATTTGAATAGGTCTTGTGGGTGGGCAAATGAGTTTAGAAGGTTTGATACCGGGATTAAATGGAAGATATGTGATGTTGATCGAGCCACTTTTTGGCTCGATAATTGGGTGGGGGATGCATGCTTGGCGGAAATATTTCCAAGGTTATACATTATCGCTCATCCCAACAAAATCAACTCTTACAGCAAATAGGAACATGGAATGGGAATGAGTGGAAATGGGATATTCTTTGGAGGTGAGAACTGTTTGAGTGGGAGAGGGAGCAATTTGTTGAATTACAAAATATGTTGTCCAAATTTGTGTTTCATAGAGGAGATAGTGATAAATGGATTTGGTTGACTGAAGCTTCGGGTGAGTTTTCTGTGAAGTCCGCATATATCGAACTGCAACAATACATCGAGGACCCTCAGCAGGCGGTATTATTGCAAAAGATGTGGAAAATTAAAGCACCACCAAAAGCAATATTTCTGATGAGGAGATTGTTTCTTAATCGGTTACCTACTAGAGATAACCTTAAAAGCAGAAATATCATTCAAGATCCAAATGATTGTTTATGCCCGTTCTGTTTAGAAGCTGAAGAATCTGTAAACCATTGTTTTTTTTCCTGCAAAAAGGTTATCATGGTGTGGAATCATTGCTATGGGTGGCTTCGGTTAACTACTATCTTGCCGGAATATCTAGAACTTCATTTCTGGCAGCATACACAGGTAATGCAATCATCGACAGAGGTGGAGATATAGAGGGTTGTCTGGTCTGCGGTTGTATGGTGTGTGTGGAACATGAGGGACCACTATGTTTTTAGGGGGGCTGTCTTTGATCTGGACCTTCTCCAACAAAGAGTGTCTTTCACGACTTGGTCTTGGATTAAGGCGAAAATTCTAGATTTCAACTACTCCTTCGTCTAATGGGCAGTGGCGCCAGGCGAATGTATCAAGCCAAATTTGTATATAAGGATGTAGTCTCCACTTATCTTCCTCTGGAATTTTATGCATGCATATAGATAAGGATGCTATGTTAAAGTCACTTCACGTAGGCAGTTGAATTTTAGGCTGAAGCAAGTAATGGCCTCTATCAAAGCTCTTTGGAATCTGGCTCATCTTTGGTTGGTCATAAAGTTGGGCATCGAATTCAAAGCCTTATTTATTGGTCCAGTAATGAGGAGTAATGGCACCAATGCACGGAAAACCAATGGTATTCCATATCTAATTGGACGCAATCAATTCGAGGTGGGGTATGTTTGTAATGGGATCTCTTATGCTTTGGTGTTGTAGACAAGGAATGACTTTTATCTAGAGCATGCGTTATTTAATATTTCTATATCCTCAGGTATGAAATATAGCATAACCCATGGATCTACTTTTGGTGTATCCTTAGTTATGTACAAGGGATTCGGTACCCCTGGTACCTCATATAATACATAAATATATTTTGCTGACCAAAAAAAAAACTCAGATGGAACTCCCTACACAGCCTCTCCAAAGCTTGCCTCCTCGGCTAACCATCACAAGAGATCACCTTTCTCGAACGGCATGTTGCCAACATCACGATCACGTCACGGTCTCATCACGACCAAAATGGAAAAGGATATTTCCTTCTCCCTTCGTATCTCACAAATAAAGTGATTTCACAACCATCATTCTCAACACAAGAGAAACATGTGCATCATGCACCACAAAACCCACCATGAACCAAGTTCATAATTTCATCCTCTTATTAAGTCTTATCAAGACCTTGCCCACTCTCAAGTCTTATGCTTGTTTTTAGTCCACGGTTCTCAATTTCCATGCAAGGGTCCTAATATGTTATTCTATGTCCAAATATTCAATATCACCCATATGCATTGGGTACCTATTAATTACTAATCCATGTAATTATTAAGTTCACACTCTTCTTTTATACTTAGTTCACTACTTTCCGCAATGAATAATATTAATTACTAGAACAACATTCTAGTTCCACAAATGTACTCTATTAGAGTCCATTTGCACCCTCACAAGAATCTAAGATTCTTGTCCCCAACACAACAAGTCATGACACAATCAAATGCACAATCAATTTGCAGCACTCATTGTTCGAGGATCACATTCCTCCCGGTCTCTAATTTCACAATTATAATGAACAGTTACATGTAAGCAATAATTCAACACCTTAAGTATAATTAATCAATGATTAGAGTATATATACACACGAACACACACACACACACACACACACACAGGGTTTCTCCCTTGATTGTGTAGAGCTAGTCTCCCTCTTCAATGTATCAAAAAGTGGTTGGTGAAAGGTGGGAACTTGGTGCTTAACTTCTAGAGAGAAGTTTGTGTTTCTAGAGAGAACGTGGAGAGAATTTGAAATAACTTGGAGAAGAAGAGATGAAGATGAGCACAAAATGGAGGAGAGAGGAAAGTTTAAACAAAAAGCAAAAAGCATTTTGTCCCCTCCCTCATGGCCTAGGGCTGGCACATATATCAAGGAGGGTTGGGCTCAATTTTGTTTTTCAATTGGCCCATACGAGGCCCAATAAAGCTAGGGTTAGGGTATTTTTAAGGTTAGGGTTAGGACATCTGTCTATTTTAGTCCCTCTGTGTCACTAACAATAACTCAAATCCATTTTAATTCAATCACACTTCAACAATTATTTTTCTAAGACATCATGTATTTTAATTAGTCCTTAATAATATTATTTCCATCAATTTCCTTAATCCTCCAAATTATTTATCACTTATGAGCCATTCAACAGCGAAACGAATTAATTAAGTCATATAAATCATTAATTCTATTTTTATTTCTATCTAGTTCTTTCTAGGCTTGAATTAATAAAATTGGACTTAATTAAGTTTAATTCCCTTAATTAAAATATCTAAGTCACTAATTACCTTAGAACACTTCATTTCACTAATTAAAGTTATTACCAACTTATTAGTAAGCCATTTGTGGCATTAAAACTTTAATTTTTTACTACAGTCAAAAGTTCCACATATTTACCACAATACCATTAATGAGTTGACAAAATCCCTTCCCATTGATTTTGACCAAGATGAGTCTTTCATTGATTTTTCAAATTTTGAACTTCCCTCCACAAATTTTTAATGTCTCTACTTAACCATTATTAAGTGATACATATTTTTAATTATTTTCTATTATTTCTCTTAATTATTTAATTAATTACTAATTATATTTAATTACTCAAAACACATATTTTTCTTATTTAAAACAAATAAATCATAATTAAATCACACAAGCACATATTTATTGAGCTGTAATTTTTAGGATGTTATACTTAAAGTGTTTGTTTTTTTTTAAGAAGTTAGAAAACACAAACCAAAACTAATATTGTAAAGAAATTAAAACTAAAAGTTAGAATATTAATAAAGAACAAAATTATAAGTAATCTTTAATGTGAATGATGATATTTTGTCAATTATAAGGCTTTTTTTTACCAAAATGGTGAAATTTTTTGAAAAAAATTACTAAAATGGGTAGTTTTTTAAAAAATTACGGAAATGGGTAAGTCGTGTTTGAAAACACGACTTCATATTTGTAGAAGTCGTGTTTTACAACACGATTTTGCTTTAAGGTGTTTTTTTTTATACAAAAGTCGAGTTTATAGAATCGACTTTCATATTTTTTTATTTTTTTAGTGAAGTCTCACATAAGAATGACTCATAGGACTCTGCCTCGTATAGGCAGCCATATTACGTGACTCGTGCTAGAATTTGTTTACTTATTTTTTCATCTTTGGAAATGAAGCACAAAAGGCAACCTCAAGTAACTAATCTCAAGGCAGGCATGACTGAGTTCTCAACTTCTCATGTTGTAAGCACATGAAGCAGCCCTGGTGTAGTTGACAATTTAAATTATGCAAACACAAGACCTAAAATTTTTTATGCTGAAAAGGGAACTGGAAATAATACAAATCCACTTTTTAATACATTGATAAAAAGACCGTACAAAGTCTAATAATTAAAGGAGCAAACAATACAAATATTTGAACATTGTACAGCTTCATGTCTGTCAAAGCTTATTATTCTAAATTTCTTAGTGCATCGCCGAACAAAATGCTGCAATCTCCAAACATGGCCCCCAGGGGCAGTTTCACGCATACTGATCACAAGGAAGAATATAATTCACTTTCAAAATAAAACACATTGTGCAGTATAACAAAATAAGATGAAAAATATGAAATTTGCATAGAATGAAATACCTATCCCTTCTTAACGACATCAATTGAAGCGATTATTTTTTAAGCAAACAATGGAAGAAACTCAATTCTAGGAAAAAAGAAATTTAAATTCTACACTAAAACATACAAAGTGATCATTAAGTTTTGAAAGAAATGGGTAGTTTCCCCAATGCTGGAAGTTGTAAACAGCTTTTGCATTTCAACAGCTCTAAACAAGTTAAATATTTGAGAGAAGGACTAGACATCCATTGTGGGAAATGAGTACCTTTATATCCTTCCACGATCAAAGTCTGAAGTTGTTGGGTATTAGGTTGAAGTGCTTCAAGAATCTTCTCAACATTTTCTTCTAATTTTGACTCTTCTAATTCCCACCCTTCACTTCCATCCCAAGATAACTGCAACTTATTCTTGCAGTGGAAGGTTTCCAAAGTAGTCAGGCAAGGATTCTAGCTTTGGAAGATTCTCCAATGTTAACTTCTGCAGCATGAGAAGATTTCCAAGACAATCTGGCAAGGATTCTAGATTTGGAAGATCCCATAATATTAACTTCTGCAGCAAGGGAAGATTTCCAAAACAGTCAGGCGAGGATTCTAGGTTGGGAAGATTATGCAGTATTAATTGCAGCAAGGGAAGGTTTCCAAAGCAGTTAGGCAAGGATTCTAGTTTTGGAAGTTCACATAATAATAACTCCTGTAGCAAGGGAAGATTTCCAAAACAGTGAGGCAAGGATTCTAGGTTGGGAAGATTCTCTAATGTTAACTTCTGCAACAAGGAAAGATTTCCAAAACAGTCAGGCAATGATTCTAGGTTTGGAAGATTCTCCAACGTCAACTCCTTGAGGGAAGTCATATGTTGTAGAGCCTCATGCAAACTTTCCACCTCTCTGCATCCTTCAATCAACAATTCCTCAAGAGAAGTTAGGCATTGAAAACCTGCCAACACATTGAACTTAGCACACCACTCAATACAAAATTCCTTGAGAGACCGAAACCCTTGCTGCAAACCCAAGAATTTAGGACATTGAGTAATTTCAAGTGTGGAAAAGCGTGGAAACATGTTTTCCCCATCCTCCCTTGATAATCTTATTAGGTTTGGCAGATCCTTCAGAGACATAAATTCTATAGCCATGAAAACTACTCCACCATCATAGCACTCCTCATTTATGTATTTTACATTAGTCAAGCTACATATACTTAGACTCTTTAGAGAAGGAAGTTTCCCCAATGTTGGAAGTTGTAAACAGCTTTTGCATTTCAAGAACTCTAAACAAGTTAAATATTTCAGAGAAGGACTAGACATCCATTGTGGGAAATGAGTACCTTTATATCCTTCCACGATCAAAGCTCGAAGTTGTTGGGTATCAGGTTGAAGCGCTTCAAGAATGTTCTCAACATTTTCTTCTAATTTTGACTCTTCTAATTCCCACCCTTCACTTCCATCCCATGGTAACTGCAACTTATTCAGTTGCTCACTTGACATATTGGCTTCTTTGGCATCCATTACACTTTTCACTTTCCCCAGATTCTTGATGTGAAGATTCCCTTTCAGCTTCAATGCTCCCAATTCTGCCAAGTGGAACCGTTTTTCCTTGCCAACGATGTACCAGCTTAAAATCTTTAGGGAAGTCAACTTCCCTATCTGAGGAGGCAAGCTTGATAGTGACTTGCAACCATCCAAAGATAGCTGTTGTAGAGATCTTAAGCGTATCAAACTGTTGGGCAACTTTTGGAGACATCGACAAAAGTCTAGTTTCAATATCTGCAAATTCCACAGTTCACATAGCGATTCTGGAAGAGTTTTAAAGTCACCCCCAGAAAGATTCAAGTACCTTAGATGTTTTAAATCACCAATTGAAGATGACAATTCTGCACTTTTCTTTTGGTGAAGCACCCGAAAAGAATAATATTTACAAAGTTGACCAGAATTGTAGAAACCTATATAGGTCCTCAATGATTTGAATTTATGCAACTGACTTGAATTGATATCTCTCCAAGAAGAATAGTAGAGATGGTGGATTCTTTCAGGAAAAGTAGTTACACCATTGTTAGATGTAATGCAACAAGCCTCATTTGCAACAAACTGCGCAAGATCATGAACAAGATCATGCATCTTGAAACTTGTAACTTTGTCAAATTCATCTGTCTCAATATCTTGAAAAAATGATCTCCAATATAATTCATTCCACACACCATCACCAACATCTTCAGCATCTAATATTCCATTAGATGAAATGAATCCATTAGCGATCCAAAGTTCAATTAAATATTGCTTGTCTATTTTTTCATCTTTGGGAAATATTGCACAATAAGCAAAACATTGTCTGAGTTCTATTGGCAAGTTTAAGTAACTTAACCTCAGGACAGGCATTAGGGAGTTTTCATTGTGTGATAACTCCAAAAGATTGCTTTGCTTAACATTGAGCCACTCATTTTTGTTTTTTCTGAAGCGTAAAATACCTCCCACTGCCTTTGCTACAAGAGGCACTCCTTGACACTTCTTTAGTATCTCCTTCCCTATGTCATCAAGCTTTTCCCGTTCTACCTCATTTAGTCCAAGCTCTCCCTATTTTACATCATTTCCTCCAAAGGCTTGGTGTTTAAACAATTCCCAACAATCATTGTCAGGTAGCATTGATAATTTATGAGGACGCATTGTTCCCATGATTGCTGCAAACTTTGCAAGACGAGTAGTGACTAAAATAGAAGCACCCTTTGCCCCCACAAGCCAATACCGATTTCAACTTCTGCCAATTTGGTTGTTGATCATCCCAAACGTCATCCAAAACAAGCAAATATTTTTTTCCTCGAAGCAGATCTTGAAGTTTGTTTTGGAGTGGCTCTAGTTCCAAATCCTCACAGGCATGCTTAGATGCTGCTTCAAAGATAGCTTTTGTCATTCTCTTCAAACTAAAATCTTCCGAAACGCATACCCAGATTCTTAGATCAAAGTACTCGTCTACCTTCTTATGATAGAAGATGAGTTAGGCCAGCGTTGTTTTTCCAAGTCCGCCTATACCTATGATTGGATAGACTGATAAATTCTCAGAATGAGAAGCATCACCAACCAAAAAGTTTACAATTTTATCTGTATCTTCTTCTCTTCCATACACTTTTGGCTCAGTGATGAGTGAGCTCGTTTGGCGCCACTTGATGACTCCACTTCTTCTCTCTTCTATGACACCACTTCTTCTCTCCGGATCCCTCACAATCAAATTAAATTTGTTCCTATCTTCAGCAATTTCATCTAATCTCCCACTTATCTTTTTCATTTTCTTAGCAAGTTCGTAACGAAAAATAACATGCATGGGATGAAAAAAGGATAAGCAAGAGCTTTGTACCATTTCTGGTAGAGGTAGACAACACTTGACTTCTTCATATTCCAACCGCAATTCTTCATAGGCATACTCATCCATGATGTCTTCCAGCTCAAGAGCTACATCGTTTAGCTTTTGTAGCCAAATCTGTATAGCTCCATTTGAGAATTGTTTCTCCTCAACATCTTCAAGCACAGCCTTGATAGTAGGGAGTAAGCCGGCAAGCTTTTCCAAGTCTTGATCAAAACCCAGAAATAGCCCCAACTCTTTTGCAATGGGAGAGCTCAAATGTCCAAGCACACCTTCAAGTACAGCCTCAGTCATCTTCCAAGTTTTAATTCACAAGATGAAAATTCAAGAAAGAGAGGTTGTATGCTTCAGAAATGGCAAGAAATGATATCATCAAGTGATATGATTAACAAGACAAGCTGAATAGACGATTTGCATAGACTTGGTAAGTCAACAACCAACCCACTAAAATTGTATTATTGGAATCTTGCTCAAGTTGCAAGTCTGTCACATGGCTCGTCATATTTTAATTTGTATTGAAATTATTGGAATCTTGCTCAAGTTGCAAGTCTCTCATCACATGGCTCGTCATATTTTAATTTGTATTGAAATTTCATGGAAGCAACCACTAGTTGGAAGAACAATAAACAATAAACGTACTGACATGTTAAAATCTTTACACAATCTCCTGTCTGCATAATGTTTAGCCACAAAATGCATCCTAGCTTTCATATATGCATCATACATCACTGAACACCTAACATAATTAAGCATTTTATTCCACATGGTCCATCAATAGCTATTCCCCTGACATAGAAAGATATGATCTCACAACAGCCAAAAAAAAAAGAAACCCATAAAATAGCAATTTTGCTAATAGGTGTAAGTACTGCTGTCACGAAGCTTCCAGCTACAGTTGACATGCCCCTTCCTTATTCCTTCTAACTCGTCTCTTCCACATTTCCAGCCCATCCTTAACTCCTTTCCAGTCTTCCGGAAGCCCCTACCAGCCACGTAACATCATAATAAGCCGTGACATGCTCTATATAAAAAATAATGGTTTTTAGAGCCAAGTTGTCCACTCAAGACAGGGGTAAAAAGGACATTTAAATCTCCTTTATCTTTTTTGAAATGACTTAGAATATATTTCTAGTTCTTTAAAATAAATGTTATTTATCTTCCTTAACATAAACCTTAGGGACAAAAAATGATGGATTCAGATTTTCAAGAGATGAAAATCAACAAAAAAGGCTTTATAGAAATCAAAATCAAAATTCGCTCATTTTATAGGACCAAAATGATTTTATATTTTAAAAAAAATGAAAAACAAAAAAATATGGAAATTAAAATCAAAATTGATTCATATTGTAAGGATTATAAACATGTTTAAGTCTTTTAAAATTATATTATAATTATATTATTATCAAATTATAACTTTTAAATAACTCTCAAACCATGGTTTATTGATGGAGGTCCCAAAGATTTGCAGTGCCGTAAAGAAAGAAGATGACTCTTTCAATGGAGAGAGAAAAAGAGATTTATATTATTTGTATTTTTAAAAAGATAAATTAAAATTACATAGTTGCCCTGTAATTTATGCCTATCTAAACAAAGGATGAATGAGTTTTTTTATCCAACAAACAAGGTGTTGGATGCTAACATATACCTTCTAATTTTTTAGTGGGTGTAAATATAGATATATATATTTTTGGTGTTTCAATATTTACATGTAATAATATTTTTTGTTTTAAATAATGCTAATAAGTAATAAGATTTTTTGTTTTATTCTCTAAGTGCTGCATTGTAAATTTACATGTAGGATACAATCCACGTGTCCGAATTCAATATATTTCGTGTACAAAATATAGGATGAGAACAATTTTGCTGTAAGGATTTGTTTAAAAATTTATTTGCCATGACTACATCCATTAACTGAAAATAAGGAGTTAAGGAATCGAAATGTAGTTCCTTCCATCAACGTATGTTCACCACCCCACCAATAGATTTCCAAACATAGTTTTAGGGGTGTATCGGATTGGGATTTTAAAATACTATTTTGGCATAAAAAAGTCTTGTAGATTTTAAAAGACTACGTAGTAATTTTGAAGTCTTTTGAATTGTGTTCTCCCTTGATAAAATTATCAGGTTTGGCAACTCTTGTAGTAACATAGCCTTGAAAACCATGGCATTGTAACTCCACAGTCGTAGGACTCTGCCTCATATAGGCAGCCATATTACCTAACTCGTGTTAGAATTTGTTTAGTTATTTTTTCATCTTTGGGAAATGAAGCACAGATGGGAAAACAATGCCTCAGTTTCATTGGAAACTTCAAGTAAGTAATCTGAAGGCAGGCATGGCTGAGTTCTCATGTTGTAAGCTCAACATATATAGAGCCATTCCTTTTTCTATCCTGTCATCAAGCACATGAAGCAGTCCTGGTGTAGTTGACAGTTTAAATTATGCAAACACAAGACCACAACTTTTTTATTCTGAAAAGGAGACTGGAAATTATACAAATCCACTTTTAATACATTGATATAAAGACCATATACAAAGCCTAATAAACAAAGGAGCAAACAATACAAATATTTTGAACATTATACAGCTACATGTCTGTCAAAGCTTATTATACTAAACATCATAGTGAACTTAAATTGAAGAAAGAAGCACTGAAATCACTGAAATCTCCAAACATGGCCTCCGGGAAGCTTGAAATTCTGGATCTCAAAGTCGCTAGAGTTCTGATCACAAGGAAGAATGCTTGTTTCTGATACATATATTTCTCATAAAAATGGAACAAAAGTTACTTCTACTAAGTTGCTAATAAGTTGATTGTGTAAAAAGTAAAAACAAATGGAAAATGTTAACAGTTGTTAATTAAATTATTTGTATCTGAAAAAAGATTTTATTATTAACTCTTTAAGAAATAAAATATACCATAAAACAATTTTTTAATAACAATAAAAATTAAATAAGCACTATCTACAAAAATTATTTTGGTAATAATAAAGTAAATTAAAATATAAATAATAAAATATTACAAATTTTATTTTTTAAATTGTAAATAATATTTTAGTGATAATTTATATCATTATTGTTTTCTTTATAGTGTTTGTCTCCAGTCTTTTCCCCATGACTTTGATATTAAATTAGTAATTTTTCTATACTTCTTTTTATGCTGAGTAAATCTTCTATATACTTGATGAGTATATTTATAAAATATAAAAAAGGGTTTTAAGACAATAATATTGATTTTATATTTTATATTCATTTCAAAATTTTAGTTTTTTTATTAAAAGATAATTACAGTTATGATAATTTATGTATCATTTAATTATTTAAATTTATTTCTATTTTTTGAAAATTTAAATTTTATTATCAAATATCTTATGTATTGCATGCGTATTTAAAAAAAATTTAAAGCAAAATTTAAATAATAAAAGTTATGTTAAATGAGATAAAAATCAAAGTATAAGTAAAAATATTTGATTTTTTTATTTTTTAAAATATAAAAATTGGTTGAATTAATGAAAAAATTAATTACAATTTTCACATATTATTTTTATTTTTCAATTAGTTTCTATTTTTATTTCACTTTTAAATTTAAATCAAATTATCAAGTACGTGTGTATTATTTGGGTATTTATTTAAATACAAAAAAATGAATCATAAAATTTATGAGTAAAATTATATAATTGATAAAAATATATAATTGTTTATTTTACCAAATATATATAATTGTTTTAATAATCTTTTTTTTTTGTTTTTAGAGGATTATTAATTCATTATCTTATGATGTAAAAATCTAGAATCACATGAAATTTGTATCAATAAATATCATAAAATTTAAATAAAAACAAAATTAATGAGGCCATCAATTCTATGACTGAATTTGGGGTTTGAGGAGTTTTTAGCTTTTTTAATATTTCATCACTAGGGTAAAACCGCAAATAAACTATGAATTAGTAAGGATTATTTGCATAGATTGCAAAATGAGATTAGAATGATATTCACTTAAAAACAGATAGCTTATGACGCAAACAAAAACAAAAGAAACAGAAAAACATAAGCAGCTTACAATTATTGGTATTTACAATCACAATGGGTTTCTTTACACAATAGTAATTTACTATTATAAGCATCTTTAATATATTTAAATGTGACATTTAAATTTCGATCAAAGAAAAAGAAGTAAAAGAAAGTTGCATTAGAAGGAAAAAAATTTAAATGGATAATCATAAAAAAAAAAAAAAAAGGTAAACTACTTTTCTGACTTTTATATTTAAAAAAAAAACTAAAATATTATCAAGTTCAAAGTATGGCCCTACATTGCATGGGTTTCCATACTGATAGTAAAATAGATATTCAATATTATTTTAATTATAAATTTGTTTTCAAATTTAACTTATTTAAAGCAAAAAATGTGTAAAGTGAAAAATTAAAGTTACATTCATAATCAATTTAAACAGGTCATACATAAAAATACCTGAATTCTATCTAATGACAAATAAAGTCTCATTTTATCATTTTACATATCTCTTTCACTTTTTTATAAATATATAAATTTGATTAATTATTTTGTGTACTATTAGCATTAAAAATAATAGTCAAAGAATAAAAAATATTGTTTTCATTAAAAAAATTATTTTTAATATTTTACCCATACATCTTTATCATTATTTTCTATAAATGTTTATAACAAAAAATATTTATTAAATACAATAAACTATTACTGTTATTCTTCATATGAAACATAAGTAGAAAGCATCAAAGAAATACTCTCATTTAATATTCAAGATTTTAAATTCCTGTTATGATTTGTCAAGACTTATATTCAATACCTTTAATTAATTAAAGATAAAATACCTTCAACAAATTTAAAATAATAGTGAATTTGCTAATAAGTTGACTGAAAAAAAAGTAAAAAATTAAATGAAAAATATTAAAAATTGATTATTAATTTATGTCTTTTTAATAAAAAAAATTATTATTAATTTTTAATTAATCTTCAGAAACCCAAGTAAAATATTACTGTTAACAATAATATAAACTTTTATTTATAATTATTATATAATTTATTTATTTAAAAATATTTATTTACTATTAATTTTAATCTTATAAAAATAAATATTTATTTTATGCAACCCAGGAAAGATACTAATTGTATTAATTTGATGATTATTTGTAGTTATGCGTTAACCACTTTGTTAATTTATTAGCAATATCAAATTTTGTAATGGATAAATATTTAAAGCATAAAACAATAAATATTTCAAATCTATCAAATATTTATATATATATTTAATACTTTTTTTCGAAGTCAAACTATATAAGTTGAAAATGTTAGAGAAGTTTCCAGTCAAAATTAGTTTTTCCTTTCCTTTCATTTTCAAGCATTGAAAGATAAATTTGGTAAATTCTCAAGATTTGACCATCAGATCACCAAAAGAACATCATCACACATACATACACAAAAAAGTCAACGACATCTACAAACGCACACTGTCTGATAGAATGTTGAAAATACCTTGTCCACACGTCCAAACACCCAACCCTCATTACTATTTAATCACGCTTTCAAACTCAATAATGCACACACTCACACACACAGTCTCTGATTTCCTTGACACTATTTTTCTTTCTCTTCGCCTTTCATTCCCTTTGTTTAACACTCCAATTTTTTGCCATGGAGTTCAAATATTGTGATGGTCAAAACCAAACGACACCATCACCAATGCCGCATTCTTTTTCTGCCGCCACCTATGTTTCTGAAAACCCATTACAAGGTAACATATTCTTTTCTTCACATTCCATTCAACTTTCAAGAGATCCATTTGTTTTTCTATTTAAGAAAACAAAGGTTTTCTAACATCAATTTATTTTTAGGGTATGATTTTGCTCCAAGTAGTTTTCTTAGCAATGTTATGGCGCCCAGAGTTTTCCCAATGCAAGTGCCGATCAATGTCGAGGAAGGAGCGCTCCAAAGAGAAATGGAGAAAGAGAAATTACGACGAGAGCTGGAGAAAGAGGAAATAAGGAGAGAGATCTTGGCCAACGAGATGGCCTTGGCACGATGACAAGAGCTGGAAGAGGAAGTGAGGAGGGAAATGACAGTGGAGAGAGCATTGAGAATCCTAATGCAAAGACCAGAAGGGATCTCGTTTCAACAACGAATTTCGATGCCTTTGAACAACCGGCCAGTTAATCACAGGAACGTATTTGGTGGGCCACAGCCCCAGTTACCCTTCCAAGTTGAAATTAGACAACAATCACATACTAATAATACTAACACAAACAAGGATAATGTGATCATACTGGTTAGTGTATAATGTTAGGTTTAACTTACTCTTTTTTTTTTCTCTATCTCTATCTCTCTCTTCAATTCTACTATTTATTTTTTCCTGATTCTTCTTTATTGGCCTTTGAATAGTGAAAAACTTTTCTCCTTTTCCTTATTGATTAAAAAATGTCACCCTGAAGTGGCTGAATTGCCTACAATCACTTATTCACTTTTGACATAGTTAATTCTCCAGTCATTATATGGTGGCTGAATATTTTTATTATATATTAAGAATTTTGTAAAAGTTAAAAAATAAAGCTTCTTCCTTTGCTTAAAGCTTTATTTACGAAATTGTTAACTTTTGCAAAATTCTTAAAATATAAGTAAAATTGTGAGTGATGCAAGCAATCCAAGTCCAAAGTTGATAATTAGTTCAAAATTGTAAATTGTGTTGAAAGTTGCAAAGAGAGAAAAATTATTCCTATTACAATTGACTAAATGACTAAAATGTGATACATAGTTATCTCTTAAGAGTTAGAAGTGGGAAGAGAAGTGTAATTTGATCATATCTCAAGTAAGAAAAGTGTAAGGATTTGCTTGATTGTGTTTTTATTTTTTAAAAAGGATTTTATAAAATAATTTTGAAGATCTGTTTTCCATGACAAAAATAAGGGAAAAACAAACCTGTTTTGAAAGTATTAATTCAAAAACAATTTTGGTGATGAGAAAGTAAAAAAATGTATTTGGTAAATTTATTTGAACAATATACTTTTTATTTCCTTGTTTGAATTTTCCCTTGTTGTCATAATTAAAAAAGGAAAAATAAAATAGCAACGACTCCATTTTGAGTTTACTTTAAAAGGGACTTTAATATGTAAGAAATCCATCTTGGGTAAGGCTCCAGGTTTTGAAGAATAAATGGATAGTAGAGGATTAGAGTCCAATTCTGTTAATAACAGAATAAAAGCATATTTGGATAATTTTTCAATAAATATTTATAAGAGAAAAAAAAAAGAAAACAAAATGAATTATTATTCTTGTTATTTGTTTGGCTAACCACTATTCAACAATACATTTTCTTCATAGTATACTTGCATTATTATAACTTTATTTCCAATGGAACCATGTTGTGTGATCATAATATGTATATCTTATTCATACATCCTAAATAGAAGATGGAGTCAATAAATATTATTCTCTTTATCCAATTGTAGGATATTGATCATTATGGTGCAAAGCGTAAAGCAGTGATCCCTCCTACAGTTGATGACAATGAGCATTCTCCTTGTAATTTGCAAAAGAAACCTAAGCTAGGGTGGAGTTGTGGTCAAGTTACTACCACAAGTGAGAAAGGGCTAAATGATCATCTTTAGGGGAAGAAGCAACAGGCTAAGGAAGCATCCTAGAGAACACAAAAAATAGGTAAGGAGACCAAAACATCATTATCATTAAAGAAAAGTAAAAAGTGTGTGAAATCTAATGAAGAAGTTAAATTTTTACCATGAATTCAGGTTTGGGCTCAAGATCAAATCGTTAGACACTTTAAGTTGGCAAAAAGCTAGTTATGTCTGGAGGAGCGACTGCCTAGGGACCAAGGCTAAAGGGGGCCCAAAAAGTTTTTTTTTTTTTTTTAAAAAGTCTATGGTTATGTAGTATTTTTTTTCTATATTATTTTATGTTATTTTTGTAAATAGATTAAAATTGTTGTCTCATTTTATGTCTCTTTTTTTTATCCAAAATTAAAACATGACATGTTGAATAAAAAGTATCAATTTCTTGGTTATTAGTGTTTTCTGATGTGTTCAATTCATAAATTCATGTTGAATAAATTTTCAGTTCACTTTGGCATATCAATATGTAATAAATTTATGATAATAGACTTAAATGTTTGCTTTTTTTTTTTAAAGAAGATAAAAAACACAAACCAAAACTCAAATTGTAAAGAAATTAGTACTAAAAGTTAGTATATTAATAAAGAAAAAAATTATAAGTAAGCTTTAATATGAATGATGATATTTTCTCAATTATAAATGACGGCAATAGAGTTAGAACATTTTCTTTGAGGGGGCCAAATATAAAATTTAAATTAAATTATATTTTAATTAACATATTAAATTTAACCAACAACTAGAAAAATTATAATAATTGATCATATATCACGAAAACCATAATCATATAATTTAAACAAAAGATATAAGATTATAATGTTGTAGTAGAAGGAAAGAGATTTAGTTTTTAAAATTCATTATACAAATTCTAATGATAGAAAATATATATTATATTTAAATATCATATTTGAAGTTTTAAAATCAAAATTGACCCTAAAATTTTGTCAAGGCAAAATTTAATTTTTAACGAGATAAATAATAATAAGAATACTACATTCTCTACTCCAAACAATGAAATAATATTCTTTTAATTCCTTTTTTTTTATTAAGAAACATTTATAGTGATAATTTATTTCATTAATTTTGTTATATTTAAAAATACTTTAATTTAATCTAATGATGAAAAAATTCTCCATTTCTCATTTTACATAACTGTTATTAAACTCGATTCAGACCAGAGACCGGTCCTATAATTGATTCAAGTTTAATATTCAATCGGACTTGTATTCGATATAGTATACCTGCAACACATGTTTCCTTGTACTTGTACGTTGCTCCTTTCACATGGCTAACACACACACACACACACACACACCTCTACCGGATCAGTCACCGGTTCGAGTTTTATAACTTTGACACACACCATACACACACACACACCCCTCTACCAGATCAATCACTGGTTCGAGTTTTATAACATTGACACACACCTCTATCGGATCAATCACTAGTTCGAGTTTTATAACATTAACACACCTCTTCCGGATCAATCACCGGTTCGAGTTTTTATATATCTCTTTATCTTATATAAATATTTAAATTTTATTAATAATATTGTTTATTGTTATCTTTAAAAATAATGGTAAAAGATTGAAATTATTTTTTCATTAAAAATTAAATTTGGTATTGTACCAATATCCTAATCATTATTTTTAATAAATATTTTTTAAATATTTTGTAAATATAATAAACTGTTAATAATATTCTTGTTATGAAACATATAAAAAAAACATTAATGTTGTCATTTAATAGTCAAGCAATTGAATTTCTTATTTAGTGTCATATATTTGTTAATATTTATATTCAATATTATGCACTAAATATTTCTAATTAATTAAAATAAAATACATTTAATTAATTAGAAATAATAAAGAAGTTGCTAATAAGTTGATTGTGTAAAAAGTAAAAAAAAAAGGGAAAAATGTTAAAAATTGTTAATTAAATTATTTGTGTTAAATAAAATATTTCATTATTTACTCTTTAAGAAATAAAATATACCATAAAACAATTTTTTAATGACAATAAAAATTAAATAAAAACTATTTATAAAAATTATTTTGGTGATAATAAAGTAAAGAAAAATAAAAATAATAAAACATTACAAAATTTATTTTTAAAATTTAAAAATATAATTTTATTGATAAAATATTTTAGTGATAATTTAATTCATTATTTTTTTCTTTTTAGTGTTTGTCTCTAGTCTTTTCCCCATGATTTTGACATTAAATTAGTAATTTTTCTATACCTTTTTTATACTGAGTAAATTTTCTATATACATCATGAATATATTTATAAAATATAAAAAGGGTTTTAACACAATAATATTGATTTGATATTTTTTTTATTTTCAAAATTTTTGTTTTTTTATTAATAGATAATTATAGTTATGATAATTTAAGTACCATTTATTTATATAAAATTATTTCTATTTTTAAAATTTTTAAATTATATGATCAAATATCTTATTTATTGCATGCGTATTTAAAAAAACCTTAAAAGAAAAATTTAAATAATAAAAATTATGTTAATTGAGATAAGAATTAAAGTATACGTAAAAAAAAAAACTGACTTTTTTATTTTGGAAAATATTAAAATGATTGAATTAATGCAAACATTTAATTACAATTTTAACACATTATTTTTATTTTTCAATTAGCTTCTATTTTTATTTCACTTTTAAATTTAAATCAAATTGTCAAGTACGTGTGTATTATTTGGGTATTTATTTAAATTCAAAAAATAAGTCAGAAAAATTTATGAGTAAAATATAGTTGGTAAAAATATATAATTGTTTTTTTTACGCAAATATATATAATTGTTTTAATAATCCTTTTATGTTTTTAGAGTATTATTAATTGATTATCATATGATGTAAAAATCTAGAATCACGTGAAATTTGTATCATAAATACCTTGAATTTTAAATAAAAACTAAATTAATTATGCCTTCAATTCTATGCCTAAATTTGGGGCTTGAGATTTTTTTAGCTTTTTGAATATTTCATCAGTAGGGTCAAGCCGCAAATTAAATATGAATAAGTAAGGATTATTTGCATAGATTCCAAAATGAGGTTATTAGAATGATATTCACTTAAAAGTAAGTAGCTTACGTAAAAATGAAATATAATGGTGCAATGGTAACTTCTGGCCAAAATGAAACAAAAAGATAAAGCCAATCAAACCTGTCTCATATTTCTATTCTACTATTATTTTTTAGTTTTTATGTTATATATTTTTAGAATATTATTTTTAAATATTTATTTTAAACTTAAATTTAAATTTGATAATATATTGAAATTAAATTGGATTACATTTTATTTTCAATTATGATTGAGTAGAAATACCTAAATTAAAAATTAGATTGGATTACATTTTATTTTCAAATTAAATCAACATAATCACTATTATTTTCTCCACTCAAAATTAGTGTTTAAAATTAAATTTTAAGCAAATAATTTTTCATTTATTTATTATCTTCTCACTTAAATAAATTATTCATGATTTTCTTCTATCATGACAAATTTTAATTTTTTTTATACATTGATATTTATATGCCGATATATTAAAATAATAATTATATATAAAGTATAACATAGAGATGAATTTTATTTTTATTTATAAAAGCAAGTAGAAAATTTTCACTTAATTCACGGGGATGAATAATTTTTTTGAAGTCACATTAATATTTAAATTATTATGGTGAAATTATATTTTTTTTATTAAAGTGTAAAAAGAAAAATATAACAAATTATATTACATACAATATAAAATTCAAATAAAAATTTTAAACATTATGTTTATCCCGTGCAATGCACTGGTCAAAATCTAGTTCACTTAAAAGTAAGTAGCTTACATAAAAAAAAAGTGGCTTACGATTATTGGTATTCATGATCACAATGGGTTTCATTACACAAATGTAACTTACAATTATAAGTACCTTTAATATATTTAAATGTGACATTTGAATTTCGATCTAGAAAAATAAGTAAAAGAAAGTTGCATTAGAAGGAAAAATATTTAAAAGTATAATCATAAAAAAACGTAAACTACTTTTCTCACTTTTATATTAAATTATATCAAGTTGAAAGTATGACCCTGCATTGCATGGGTTTCCATACTGATAGTAAAATAGATTTTCAAGATTATTTTAATTATAATTTGTTTTCAAATTTAACTTATTTAAAGTAAAAAATGTGTAAATTGAAGAATTAAAGTTACATTCAAAATCAATTTAAACAAGTTATATTTAAAAATACCTTAATTCAATCTAATGACGAATAAAGTCTAACTTTCTCATTTTATATATCTCTTTCACTTTTATAAATATATAAATTTTATTAATGATTTTGTGTACTATTATCTTTAAAAATAATAGTCAAAGAATAAAAAATATTTTTTCATTAAAAACATTATATTTAATATTTTACCCGTACATCTTTATCTTTATTTTCAATAAATATTTTTTTATAAAAATATTTATCAAATATGATAAACTATTAATATTATTCTTCATATGAAACATAAGAAAAAAGCATTAAATAAATACCATCATTTAATATTCAAGATTTTAAATTCCTCTTTTGATTTGTCAATATTTATATTCAATACCTTTAATTAATTAAAGACAATATACCTTTAATAAATTGAAAAATAATTATATATTTACTAATAAGTTGACTGAATAAAAAGTAAAAACATAAATGAAAAATATTAAAATTGAATAATTAATTTATGTCTTTTTAATAAAAAAAATTATTGTTAATTTTTTTAAGTAATCTTCAAAGACCCAAGTAAAATATTATTTTAAACTATAATATAAACTTTTATTTTTAACTATAATTTAATTAATTTATTTTAAAATATTTATTTATTATAAATTTTAATATTATAAAAATAATATTTATTTTATGCAACCCAGGCAAAATACTAAATATATTTTTTATCCATAGGAATCGAACACGGTACCGGGGGGGTTTATAATAACTCACGCACCCTGCTCAACTAACTGAGCTAGATCCCCTCAGTACTAATTATATTAATTTGATGATTATTTATAGTAATTCGTTAACCACTATGCTAATTTCTTAGTAATATCAAATGTTTGTAATTGATAAATATTTAAAGCTTAAAACAATAAATATTTCAAATCTATTAAATATTTATTTACATTTAATACTTTTTTTCCAAGTCAAACTATATTTGTTGCAAAAGTGAGAGAAGTTTCCAGTCAAAATACTATTTAATTTTCTTCCCTTTTCAAGAAATGAAAGATAAATTTGGTAAACTCTCAAAATTTGATCATCACATGACTAAAAGAACATCATCACACACACACACACAAAAGTCAAAGACATCTACCAACACACACCGTCTGATAGAATGTTGAAAACACCTTGTCCGCACGTGCAAACACCCAACCCTCATTGCTATTTATTCACTCTTTCAAACTCAACAATACACACACTCACACACATCGTCTCTGATTTCCTTGACACTATTTTTCTTTCTCTTCACCTTTCATTCCCTTTGTTTAATACTCCAATTTTTTGCCATGGAGTTCCAATATTGTGATGGCCAAAACCAAACGACACCATCACCAATCCCATTACAAGGTAACGCACTCTTTTCTTCACATTCCTTTCAACTTTCAAGAGATCCATTAGTTTTTCTATTTAAGAAAACAAAGCTTTTCTAACATCAATTCATTTTTAGGGTATGAGTTTGCGCCAAGTAGTTTTCCTGGCAATGTTTCGGCATCTAGAGTTTTCCCAACGCCAATGTCGATGAATGTCGAGGAAGAAGCGCTCCAGCGAGAAATGGAGAACGAACAAATACGACGAGAGCTAGAGAGAGAGCAAATAAGGAGAGAGATAATGGCCAACGAGATGGCTTTGGTACGTCGACGAGAACTAGAGGAGGAAGTGAGGAGAGAAATGGCAGCGGAGAGAGCATTGGGAATCCTAATGCAAAGACCAGAAGGGATATCGTTTCGACAACGAGTTTCAAAGCCTTTGAACAACCGGCCAGTTAATCATAGGAACGTATTTGGTGGGCCACAACCCCAGTTACCCTTCCAAATTGAAATCAGACAGCAGTCACATACTAATAATACTAATACAAACAAGGATAATGTGATCAGACTAGTGAGTGTATAATGTTATGTTTAATTTACTCTTCATTTCTCTCTCTGTCTCTCTCTTCAATTTTATTATTTATTTTTTCCTACTTCTTCTTTATTGGCCTTTGGATTGTTAAAAGCTTTTTTCTTTTTTGTTATTGATTGAAAAATGTCACCTTCAATAGTGGTTGAATTGCTTACAATCACTTATTCACTTTTGACATAGTTAATTATCTAGTCATGATATAGTGGCTGAATTTTTTATTATATATTAAGAATTTTGTAAAAGTTAAAAAATAAAGCTTCATCCTTTGCTTAAAACTTTATTTACGAAATTGTTAACTTTTACAAAATTCTTAAAATATAAGTAAAATTGTGAGTGATGCAAGCAATCCAAGTCCAAAGTTGATAATGAGTTCAAAATTGTGAATTGTGTTGAAAGTTACAAAGAGAAAAATTAAACCTATTACAATGAACTAAATGACTAAAATGTGACGCATAATAATCTCTTAGGAGTTAGGAGTGGGAAGGGTAGTGTAATTTGAACGTATCTCAAGGAAGCGAAGTGTAAGGATTTGCTTGATTGTGCTTTTATTTTGTTTAAAAGGATTTTATAAAATAATTTTGAAGATCTGTTATCCATGAAAAAAATTAGGAAAAAAAAAACAATTTTGAAAGTATTACTTCGAAAACAATTTTGGTGATGAGAAAGTCTAGAAAAATGTATATGGTAAATTTATTTTAAGAATATATTTTCTTATTTTCTTGTTTGTATTTTTCCTTGTTTTTGTAATTAAAAAAGTTAAAATAAAATAGAAATAGCTCCATTTTGAGATTACTTTAAAAAGAGACTTTAATATGTAAGTAATTCATCCTATATAAGGCTCCAGGTTTTGAAGAATAATTGGATAGTAGAGGATTAGAGTCCAATTCTGTTAATAACAAAATAAAAGTATATTTGGATAAATTTTTCAATAAATATTTATAAGAGAAAAAAAATAAGAAAATAAATGAATTATTATTCATGTTATTTCTTTGGCTAACCACTATTGAACAATATATTTTCTTCACGGTATACTTGCATTATTATAACTTTCTTGCCAATGGAACCATGTTGTGCGATCACAATATGTATATCTTATTCATACATCCTATATAGAAGATGGAGTCAATAAATGTTATTCTCTTTATCCAATTGCAGGATATTGATCATTATGGTGCAAAGCGTAAAGTAGAGATCCCTCCTACAGTTGATGACAATGAGCTTTCTCCTTGTAATTTGCAAAAGAAACCCAAGCAAGGGTGGAGTTGTGCATTATGTCAAGTTACCACCACAAGTGAGAAAGGTCTAAATGATCATCTTCAAGGGAAAAAGCACAAGACTAAGGAAGCATCATTGAGAACACAAAAAATAGGTAAGGAGACCAAAACATCATTATCATTAAAGAAAAGTAAAAAGTGTGTGAAATCTAATGAAGTTGTTAAATTGTTACCATGAATTCAGGGTTGGACTCAAGACCAGATCGTTAGGCACTTTAAGTTGGCACAAAGTTGAGCTATGTCTAGAGGAACGACTGCCCAGGGACCAGAGCTAGAGGGGGCCCAAAATGTTTTAAAAAAAAATCTATGGTTATGTAGTATTTTTCTATAATATTTTATGTTATTTTTCTAAATAGATTAAAAATGTTGTTTCATTTTATGTCTCTTTTTTTTATCCAAATTAAAACGTGACATGTGAATAAAAAGTATCAATTTCTTGGTTATTAGTTTTTTCTTATGTGTTACATTCATAAATTCACATTGAATGAATTTTCAGCTCATTGTGGCATATCAACATGTAATGAATCTATGATAATAGACTTAATGTAACACCCCTTGTTACTATTAAAGATTTTCTTATTAATTTTGAAATTTGTGAAGTAATTTGATATCCAATTATTGAAAATAACCTTTAAAATATGGGGAAATTTGTTTTTCCTTTAAAATGTTATTACTTCAAATTCCAAACAACGATAATCCATAATAACTTATGATCATATTAAAATCCCTTTTAATGAAATATCAATTTTAATAAATCAAACTCATTTTACAAGACATTAGCTCCGCTGTAAATCATGAAACATAACAAAATCTTTCTTAATTAAGAACATCCTTAAATCCATCTTTATACTATTCTATTACACAGGATATACTTATGCATTTACATTCTTGGAATTTAACACATTATACATTTGAGTCACATATAAGGAATTGATACATCACAATATTAAAACTTAATCTACCCTCTTTTTTACAAGAAAAAGACTAAGACTCAGAGTAGTGACTCAATGAAAATCCAAAAAACCCAATTAATCCATGAAGCATCCTAGAAGGATCTCTTCTAAATTCTCTTAAAACGTCCGCCCATGTGAACAATGCTAGTTGTAGCTTTTCCATTCCATCTTAGTGTCTTGCATAGGATCACTCATCTAGATCTAAAAAATAAAGGCTTATGGAGTGAGTCTCCTTGCTCCTCTAAATCAACAATCAAACGACCTTCTGGTCACAAACAGTCATAAACACACAAACATCAACCACCTCGATATGGTACTCTCATGGGTTTTACTCGTAACCCTAACACATCCCAGATCAGTCCTTAACCCATCACACATCGGGCCCGCTACCACTTGAACTCCCAGAACTCAGTGGGCTTACTTAATTTAAGCTGGATGACTATTAGGAGTACACCCTTTGCCACGGTACAATGGCAGGGCTCTCACTAACACGGTTATGTCTTGCATTTGTTGGGATTGCCAAGTTGGCTCTGTGAACTCCTGCCACAACTCAATGCCACACCTCCAAGAAATAGCAAGTCAATGATCCATTCCCCAGTTACCACTCTGTGTTCATCCAATCCCTGAGGATTGACTCTTCAATGACTCTCCCCATCGGAATCGTCCTTTACAAGTCTGTGTGGGGTTTCTCTGTCAAAGGGTATTGAATGGTGGTCAATCAATAACATGACCTCATTTCACACGAGACCAATGTCTCCCATGAAGACCTACATCTTTCCCACTATCTCAAGTGGTCATTCCATTATGACCCCATCCCTCGCACAATAATCACATATCTCAGACGGAAAAAATCACTAGAAGCATTTGACATAAAGTATGTGAGCGATATGAGAGGGGGGAAACACTGTCCGGGGAAACACTGTGAGGAACTCAAGAGCGAAGGTGCCAGGATCCATTTCATCTTTTTTTTTTTTGGCTTAAACAACTTTTAGGTCCCTGATAAATGTCCAAATTTTGCTTTGAGTCCTTGATGAATTTTTTCGTTGTTTTGAGTCCCTGATATATGAAAAATTTTGTTTTGGGTCCCTGCTGTCAATTAAGTGATGATGTGACACCATCTCAACAGTTGATATATATTGGGAAGATCTATTCTAATGGTGACACTCCATCACTTAACTGATGGTAGGGACTCAAAACAAAAGTTTTGATATATCAGGCACTTAAAACAATGAAAAAATTTATTAGGGACCCAAAGCAAAATTTGGACATTTATCAGAGACCTAAAAGTTATTTAAGCCTTTTTTTCACAATTTTCCCTAAAGGCTTTGAACGTTTGGACCTATGGAAGATTTTCAAGAGATGGGGTTGGGTCTGGGAAGTTTTTGTATCAAACAAAAGGGATAAAAGGGGGAAACGGTTTGGATTTGTCAGATTCCTCAATGTTACAAATGTAAGGTCTTTGGAACTACAACTGAATCAAATTTACATAGGCAATATGCAGTTGAAAGTTAACATTCCAAGGTTTGATCGAGGTACAACTGCTAGGAAAAAAGTATATGGAGACAGGGGACATAACGAACACAAGTGCTAGCAGAAGACATATGGAGGAAAAGGGTAAGGGTGTACAGGATGAACAACACAAGGATGACAGGAAGCAGCAGAAAGATAATAATGTTGAACCAGAAGGAAAGTACCTACAAGCTTTAAAAAGGGGAATTAATAATACAAATCAGAGGTGGAGGCCCAAAAGATATCAACAGTCACAAGCAACAAGCCAACAATGGATGGGTCAGGACATCATCATTAGAGAGGTAGACGATGAATGGCTAAAACAAAGCCTTGTGGGGAGGCTGCGTGATTTAATGATGTTCGACCAGCTGGATGAGGTATATATAGTGAATGGAAGGAATGATGTTAAGCTAAGATATCTTGCTGACGATATGGTGCTGATCACTGGGCTAAGTGAAAAGGATGCACAGAAGAAAATCCAAGAAGAAGATGAGAACTTTCTTTCAATATTTCACTCTGTTCAGAAGTGGGATAATAACATGAGTACAAGCAATAGGTTGACATGGATAAGGTGTTGGGGCATCCTTTTGCATATGTGGGGGGAAGAGTGTTATAGACAACTACTTGGCCCCCTTGGTGATTATGTCAAGATGGATCAACAGATTGAAAGTAAACAGAGATTGGACTCTATTAGAGTACTCATGAAAGTATCATCGCTGGAACCTATAACAAGATACTCAAATGTAAGGTTCAATGGAGTTGTGCATCGGGGGAGAATCTTTGAGGAAACCATGGATTTTCGGAACACTTGCCATTGTAGACTATGGAAGTGGCAGGATTCGAGTGGAGAAGAATCTTCCTTGGAGAGTGACATCGGTATGGATCTTAAATAATCGGATTTGGAGTGTGGAGGCGATATTCAAGGACATGAAGACTGCATTGGTGGAAGAGACGCTGGAGGTGGAGAACAACACGAAGATTTTCGGTGTACGGTGATGGATCAACATTATTAGACCGTAACAATGAAAATGGGGAAAATGGGGCAAGCCTTGGACAAGTAAAGTAGATCAGTAATCACCAAAGTAGAAGCTCTAGGGAAGCAGAGACAAAAAAGGGTGAGAGGAAGACTAAGATTAAAGCATTGGGCTCGAGGAAAATAGCGGAGTTCAAAAACAAAGTGGTTGAGAACAACATAAATGTAGGGTTGTAGTCACAACCGTTGGAGGAAGCGTGTGTAGATGGACAATTAATTGTGGAAGGGACTACTAGTGGGCTAGTTGGATTGATATACGAAGGAAAAGCCCACTCTTCGAAAGATTGGGAAATAGAACAACCCATAGCCCAAATTGGGTGTTTGAATATGAAGATGAGTTGTTATAACCAATAGCGATGCTGAGACTGGGACATCATGCAGTGGAACTCATGGGCCTACTCTTGGTTTGGGCCACACCAATAATGTTAACACATTGGACAAGGAGTTACAAGCACATGATACATCTGGATCAAATAGGGATGCCCAACACTGTAATATGGAGTCTGTAACACCCTGAAAATTTCAATACAGTAAGTAAGAACGTGAGAGATTAATTAGAAATTAATGGGGATTTAATTGCTTGTTTTAAATAAGAAAAGAATATACTTGGAGTGATTAAATACAGTTAGTAATTAATTGAGTAAATAAGAAAAATGAAGGAAAATAAATAATATAACTATTTCTTTATAATGGTCAAATAGGAAAAACAGTTATAAAATCAAAAGATATAACATTTTTGGTAATTAAAATCTATGTGATTAATTCAAAGAAAACAATTGCTTGTAATAAAAAGTCCTCTGTGAGTAACTCACTGAAATTAATTCTCTACAATTAATTCTCGGTAGTTACTTTCATGTGTATTTGTCTGTGAGTGATTATCTGTTATGCCTGCTAGTAATTAATTGAACTATGATTAATTACTACTAGTAAATATTTAATATATCTATTGCTATGTATTTATAAATTAATTGATTTCAAATTGGTTTTAATTATTTTAATTATTTTAAATTATGAAACTTACTTGTCAAGTTTTTGCATCTGTGAGCAATTCCTCTACAGAGAGAATTTTATAAGAGTTATTAAAAAAGTTTTCATTTCATAAAGATTTATAAAATTAAACAGATATTTATCTGTTTGAAATATCTGAGATAAAGAATATGAATTCATCTGCTTGTAGAAAAATTGTCTATGACAAATCATAAAATTGTGTCTGTGTTGTTGGAAATTTAATTGATTGCAAAAACTGTTTCGAACTGTTTTAAAATCTGGGACTTGCAAGATAAGGAATCTTTCGTAAAATTCATCTGTGAGTGATTACTCTAGAAAGAAATTTTAGGAAAGTTATTTAAAAAGTTTTTCAATTATAAAGAATTATTAAAATAAAGAATTATTCTTGCAAACCCCTCCCTTACACATTCAAAACTGACGGCCACTCACATTCATTTTCACTAAACACCACTCAAATCAAAACTCACCTAACACTCACTCAAATCACTCACTTCAATTCAGCCTAACACTCTGCCAGGAGATTCAAAAATTAAGCTCCTCCATCTCTCTTCTTTCTTCTCCTGGCTGAGACTCACTCCCTCCCTCACCAACACCAATTTTCAGTTCTTCTTCTCTTGCATGCCATAGTTTGAGTGCCCAAAAGCCAACACTCATTTGGAGGAAAACAACTAGCTTCTTGTCCTCTTTCCAGCGAGATCATCATCAAGTAAGGGGGCTCTTTGATGGATTCAAAGTGGCTGGAGGTGGAGGATCTAGCCACTCTCCCCCAAAATGCCTCCCATGTTGATGAATGTGTGAAATATGTGATTGCATGTGTGTGATTGGATTTGTATTTTGAAATTCCCTCTTGGCAGTGGCTTGCAACTGTGTCAAAACCTTCTCCTCATCTTCTTTTTCTAAAAATCGTGGTCTGGCTCCAATGCAAAGGAGACCATGCCCAAATTTTGTTAAAACTCATGCATTTTCAAAATTAGAAAAATTGTGTTGGCAGTGGCTGTCTCATTGTAGAAGCCCTGGACAGTGTTTATGTTTTTGTGCATAACTTTTTATCTAGCAGTTAGATTTTGGTGAAACTTGTCCCCAGTTGAAGTAGACTCAAAATGCACAAACTTTGCTTTTGAGATCATTGCGAGATAACCTCAAATGAAGGTTCATCCATGACATGCAATGGGACCATTTTACTTGTGGAAACTGGTTCGGGCAGTGGCTATTTCACGTAGAAGCCCTGGATAGTGTTTACGTTTTTTTTGCATAACTTTTGATCTAGCCGTTGGATTTTGATGAAACTTGTTCTCAGTTAAATAAGACTCAAAATAAACCAACTTTCCTTTTGAGACCATTGCGATATAACCTCAAATGAAGGTTCATCCGTGACATGCAATGGGACTATTCTGCTTGTGAAAATTGGTTCGGGCAATGTTCAGTTTTGACCATTTTAAACCAAATTAATGATCATTTTTGAAATATAATTTTTTTTTCTCAAAACTAGACAAGCAGAGCTTTAAAATTATATAAGTTTAGAAAATTTTCATCCACAATTGCTAATTTAACTAATTTGGTTTAGACATAACTCATGCATGGATCCCAAATTTCAAACCTGATACATAGGTCTTAGAAAAGAAATTATTTGGAAAAGTTTAGGAGGAATTAGGATTCAAGTTTTCCTTTTTCTGAAAGATATGAATGTTAGCTTTTTACCATAAAAATTTAAGTTAAAATATCATTTGGGAAGGTTGAGAAAATTACACATCTTTGAGGTATGCTCAATGTGAGGTGCATACCAACCTGCGAACTTCTAGGAATTTTCATAATTTTTGTAGATTTAATATGAGAGTGTGGGTTACCGTTTTGAAAAATATGTTTTAAGGACTTTAATTTGATATAAGAATTTCACCCAAAAAAAATCGTTTCTTAAATTAATTTTGGACAGAGATTGGGTGCTGCAAGAGAGGGGTTCTATTTTTAAAAATTGCCTTGATATGTGATATTTGAATTATGATATATTTGAATGTGCAAATTAATTATAAATGTGTGCATGCAAAGCAGTGGGTAAATTTGACCCTTGCCTTAAATGATTGTAAGACCCTTGGAATGTGAACCTAGGGCATCTCTGTGCATGTGATTGTGCGTTTTGAAACGCTTTGTGGTACAGTCACGTGGACTGTAGTGTGAATTGAAATTCTCTGTGATTTCTGTGATCTGTGAACATAAGACTTGAACACAAGTGCTTATGTGGATTAGGACACTGTCCTAGTAACCCAGGAAAATTTTACCGGCAATAATAGAATAAATTCCCAACAGCGAGAACAAGTAATTTAGACTTAGGAATTTATTTATTTATTTATAAGCTTAATAAATAAACTCTTTAATTTGTTCTTTGGACTTAGATAAATATTCTAGGACCTTTGCGTGGAGGAATCGTCGGTAAGTTACTAATTAATAAAATTTTGAATTTGAGAGGGTAAGGCAAGAATAAAATTTAATAAGATTTTGTGATGCGCGTTGTGAAAGTGCGCTTTTCGAGAGTCATGCAACAGAGACGTGTGTGTAAGGCGGAGCAATGGAATTGCGAAGAGAGTCACGTGGGACATTTCCGACTATGAAAGAAAGTTGTTAGAGTTGAAAGCGGTGATCGAATGACATGTTCACCTGTGAGGTGATAGAGATGATGGTCTCATATTTTGTTTGGAGCCGATGAGGGTCTCGGCTTGGCGTCAATTCATCCCGTCTTTGTACCATGGGCAGCGGAAACCCACGACAACGAGTATGGATAAAGCTCTGTGAGAGAGTGTTTGAGGAGTCAATCCTCAGAGTATGAATGACCACAGATTGGTACCTGGGAGATGGTCGTGAGGCATTGTTGACCATGGAGGGTAAGCGCTGAGTTGTGACATTCTGTTCACATAGCCGACTTGGCAACCCTGACATAAGCACGAGACATTCTTTGGTTGGTGAGAGCCCGCCTTGTACCACGGTGAGGGTGTACTCCTAACAGTCATTCTACTCAAAAGAACGTAAGACTACTGAGTTCTGGGAGTTCCAGTGGCAGCTGGCCAGTGTGTTACAGTTTACAGATAAAAGTCATGGAAACGAGTAGGTTTTGAGTGTAAACGTTAGAGAACCACCTCGCAGTGGTTAGCAGGATTGTGTGTGACTTTTAAAGTCATTTTTGTGTGATTTGCTTGATGAAGCGAAGAGTTCACCCTTACATTTTTGTTTTAGGAGTCGATGGCAGTACCTGTGGAGATCACAAGGGGGCTATCCTCATCAGTTTTGTCGCTCTCGTTATCATGCGTCTCTTCGGAGTGTCCTTGAAGAGTTCATCGATACCCGCTACTGTTCCCGATGCCACACCATTCGAGGAGTTCACGATTGGACATACACTTCCCACCTTTCGCCGAACCCCTCTTACATCAAAGAATTGGAGACGTAATTGGGTGAGAGTCAGTCAGGGGGATCCGCCGCTAGTCGTGAACTTAGGGGACAGTGAGTCAAGGTTTTTACGAAGGAATTGGAGAACTTTGAGGAAGATTCTGTGAAGGATCCCATGGACGATGACCACTAGATTTCTTCTCAGGGATCTTGTCAAAGATCCCCCGCTATCCTATTTCTTTGGATTAGTCTAACATGCAGGGTTGGGTTTAGAGATGACTGCTCTGAGACTAGTTTTTTCCCTTTTATGCATTTGTATATGGGTAGACCTAGGTTTCAGATTTTACTATGTATATTCAGTTTTCATACTCCATTACCCTATGTATTTGGTATATACCTTGAGCAATGTGTATATGTATATATGTTACTATTGCTCCGGAAAACATTTTGATGTATGAAATTCTCCATTTTATGCATATGTGTATACTTGATAACCAACCAAATTATCTCGTGTTCTTTATTTTATTAATTCGAAATTAAGTGCCCATTTATGTTTGAAATGACATTGAAATTAGTTTCTTGCGAACGTAAATAACCCGTTTTAATTACTAAGTGGAACACAACTTTCGAACCCAAAATTTACATAGAACTTTTTTTTAACAATTTGGCAAAATTCCAACTTACCTTTTTACAATTACATTTGATTTGCGAAATTAAACAAACTTTGGCTCTTTGTAAAAATAAATAATCTCTTCTCTCTTTTACGAGAATTAAATAAAGTAACACTCCTATGAAGTTAAAATGAGTTTAAAATGCAAAAACATGCAAACCCGGATTTAGGGTGTTACAGAGGCTTCACAGAGTTTAGAACTCGTTAAATCTATAACTTGTGGAAAAAAGAAAATTGGGCAGAAGCATTCTTAAAATACTTTTGAAGAAAAAAGGCCTTAACAATAGCACCTACAGTTGGGTACGAAAGGGTGGTTCGTGGCCCACTAACTCATCAACTGCAAACGGAATGCTCTTCATCCCAGTCCAAAAGCCACGACAAAGGTAACAACGAAGTCAGGTTTGAAAGCCAATCTTTGAGTAATATACTGTCAGATAGTAATATCCTAAATTGTAATAGGATATTTTGGCTGAGGAGTGATCTAGTGGAATCCCAAAAATTATGAGAGTTAGGAAAGGCAATGGGAGTTTCCTTTACAGGAAAAGAGGAGGAGATCATTACAAGGTTGGTTGCCATGGAAGACAGAGATAGAAAGGCCTCTGACCAGATGGAGGCAGGTCAACAAGTAGGGAACCAAGCAGTTCAATCATGAAGCTATTATCATACAATGTCAGGGGGCTGGGTGGGTGAATAAAATGGAAATTCATTAGGAAGTTGGTGATAACGGAGGACATTGAATTCTTGTGTATACATGATACAAAATTAGAAGAAGTAAACATTAATACATGAGCAACTCTATGGGGGGATATGAACATTGATTTCTTTTGTAGCCTGGCAGTTAATTCAGCAGGATGGTTACTATGCATTTGGGACAAATATGCTATGGTGGTAACAAATATGTTTGCTAGTTTCGGATTCATCCTGGTGGAAGACTTTTCGAAGGTTGGTGAGTGTGACATCACTATTGTGAATGTTTATTCCCCATGCGATTTGTGCCAAAAGAGAAGATCATAGGAGGAATTAATTGACAAGAACAACAACAACAGTAATGAAATTTGGTGTGTAGTAGGTGATTTTAACAATGTTAGAAAAGAGAATGAAAGAAAAGGTAGTGGACATGGTCATGGTGGAGCGGGAGAAAGAACGGAGTTCGATCAATTTATACACGAGATGGGGTTAGAGGACATCCTTATGAGTGGGAGAAAGTTTACTTGGTGTAGGCCAAATGGTAGGGCTATGAGCATAAGTGATAGAATTATGGTCAATAGAGAGTGGCTTACCATATGGCCAAGGTTGTCACAATATATCCGGAAAGAAATATCTTAGATCATTGCCCTTTGGTGTTGAAGATCTCATAATTGATTTGGGGCCTAAACCATTCCGAGTACTAAATTGTTGGTTTGAAGATCCAAAATTTGAAAACTTTGTGGAGGAGGCTTGGAGTAGGCAACAAGTACAAGGGTGGGGTGCATTTGTCTTGAAAGAGAAATTTAAAGGGATGAAGAAGGGATTGAAGGTATGGAATCTTGAGCATTTTGGGAATTTGGAGACCAAAAACAAAGATATTCAAAGAGAGATGAACGAACTTGAAGAGAAAGCAGAAGTTGCCAACCTATCTGGCGGGGAGATCAAGAGGAAGTGGGAATTACAAGAGCAATTCTAGAAGGTTGCTAGGTGGAGTGAATCATTATTGAAGAAAAAATCAAGATTGAAATGGAACTTGGAAGGTGATTGTAATTCCAAATATTTCCATAACGTGGTAAATTGGAGGAGGAAGAAGAATTCACTTTGTGGGATTGAGGTAGATGGGTGTTGGATTGATGAACCAAATAGTGTCAAGGAAGAAGCAAGGAGTTTTCTTGAGAAAATTTTTTGTGAAGAGGTGTGGGGGAGACCAAAACTTGACGGGGTTTCTTTTAAACAAATTTCGGAGGAAAATAATTCATTTTGGTTAGCTCACTTTGAAAAAGTTGAAATCAAAGAGGCAGTGTAGGATTGTGATAGCAACAAGTGTCTGGGGCCAGATGGTTTGAATTTTAAATTCATCAAGAAATTTTTGGGGTTGATGGAAAATGATGTCAAGAGATTTCTAGTTGAATTCCATCAAAATGGAGTGCTACCAAAGGCTAGTAATGCTTCTTTCATTACCCTTGTCCCAAAGGTTGTTGAGCCTCAAATCTTGGTGAATATAGACCGATCTTACTTGTTGGATGCATGTATAAAATCCTTGCCAAAATCTTGGCAAATAGATTGGAAAAGGTGCTTCATGAAGTGATCGATTATAGGCAAAGTACTTTCTTGAGTGGTAGAAACTTGATGCATAGTGGGGTTGTGGCTAATGAGGTGATTGATGAAGCAAAAAGAAAAAAAGAAGAGATGCATTATCTTTAAGGTGGACTATGAAAAAGCATATGATTCCATTTGCTGGGAATTTGTGCTATATATGCTCCAGAGATTAGGCTTTAAAGAGAAATGAATTTCTTGGATAAAGGGATGCTTAATCACAAGTACGGTTTCCATCTTGGTAAATGGTAGTCCATCCAATGAATTCGTGTTGCAAAAGGGACTAAGGCAAGGAGATCCGTTGGCTCCCTTTCTTTTTATTATTGTTGTGGAAGGACTTTGCGGTTTGATGAGAGAGGCTACTAAAAGGAACTTGTCCACTGGCATCCAAGTGGGAAAAATCAATGTTGAGGTAAACCTTTTACATTATGCGGATGATACTTTATTCTTGGGGGAAGCATGCTTAAGCAATGTGTTAACAATTAAAAGTATCATGCGGTGCTTTGAATTAGTTTCCGGCTTAAAGGTGAACTTCTCTAAGAGTTGTTTTAGGGTTTTGGGTGTGGAGGGGATTGAAGGTTTGAGGTTCGCTAGGCTACTAAATTGTAGCCTCTCATCCTTACCTTTTACATATTTGGGAATACCAATTGGAGCCAATCCTAGAAAGATGGACACATGGAAGCCTATTATTAATAAGTTCAAGAAAAAGTTGGCACCTTGGAAGATTAAGTCTCTATCTTTTGCCGGGAGGATTTGCTTGATTAATTATGTTCTTACCTCTTTACCTATTTTCTTTTTATCTTTCTTTAAAATTCCTAAAGAGGTGGCTTTGAAGATCATGACCATTCAAAGAAATTTTCTTTGGAGTGGGGATGGTGAGAGGAGAAAGGTATGTTGGGTGAGTTGGGATAAAGTGTGTAGGCCAAAAAGTCAAGGTGGGTTAGGGATAAAAAATATCATCTCTTTTAATGAGGCATTGCTTGGTAAATGGAGGTGGGCTCTTTTTTATTAAAAAAAAAAAAAGAATTATGGGTGGAGGTTCTAGAGTCTAAATATGGGGGTGGAAAGGTCTTTTTGAGGGAGGAGAGGCACCATTGTTCTTCCATATGGTGGAGAGATTTGAATAGGTCTTGTGGGTGGGCAAATGAGTTTAGAAGGTTTGATACCGGGATTAAATAGAAGATATGTGATGTTGATTGAGCCTCTTTTTGGCTTGATAATTGGGTGGGGGATGCATGCTTGGCGGAAATATTTCCAAAGTTATACATTATCGCTCATCCCAACAAAATCAACTCTTACAGCAGATAGGAACATGTAATGGGAATGAGTGGAAATGGGATATTCTTTGGAGGCGAGAACTATTTGAGTGGGAGAGGGAGCAATTTGTTGAATTACAAAATATGTTGTCCAAAATTGTGTTTCATAGAGGAGATAGTGATAAATGGATTTGGTTGGCTGAAGCTTCGGGTGAGTTTTCTGTAAAGTCCGCATATATCGAACTGCAACAATACATCGAGGACCCTTAGCAGGCGGTATTATTGCAAAAGATGTGGAAAATTAAAGCACCACCAAAAGCAATATTTCTGATGTGGAGATTGTTTCTTAATCGGTTACCTACTAGAGATAACCTTAAAAGCAGAAATATCATTCAAGATCCAAATGATTGTTTATGCCCGTTCTGTTTAGAAGCTGAAGAATCTGTAAACCATTGTTTTTTTTCCTGCAAAAAGGTTATCATGGTGTGGAATCATTGCTATGGGTGGCTTCGGTTAACTACTGTCTTGCCGGAATATCTAGAACTTAATTTCTGGCAGCATACACAGGTAATGCAATCATCGACAGAGGTGGAGATATGAAGGGTTGTCTGGTCTGTGGTTGTATGGTGTGTGTGGAACATGAGGGACCACTATGTTTTTAGGGGGGCTGTCTTTGATCTGGACCTTCTCCAACAAAGAGTGTCTTTCACGACTTGGTCTTGGATTAAGGCGAAAATTCTAGATTTCAACTACTCCTTCGTCTAATGGGTAGTGGTGCCAGGCGAATGTATCAAGCCAAATTTGTATATAAGGATGTAGTCTCCACTTATCTTCCTCTGGAATTTTATGCATGCATATAGATAAGGATGCTATGTTAAAGTCACTTCACGTAGGAAATTGAATTTTAGGCTGAAGCAAGTAATGGCCTCTGTCAAAGCTCTTTGGAATCTGGCTCATCTTTGGTTGGTCATAAAGTTGGGCACCGAATTCAAAGCCTTATTTATTGGTCCAGTAATGAGGAGTAATGGCACCAATGCACGGAAAACCAATGGTATTCCAGATCTAATTGGACGCAATCAATTCGAGGTGGGGTATGTTTGTAATGGGGTCTCTTATGCTTTGGTGTTGCAGACAAGGAATGATTTTTATCTAGAGCATGGGTTATTTAATATTTCTATATCCTGAGGTATGAAATATAGCATAACCCGTGGATCTACTTTTGGTGTATCCTTAGTTATGTACAAGGGATTCGGTACCCCTGATACCTATTCATATAATACATAAATATATTTTGCTAACCAAAAAAAAAACTCATATGGAACTCCCTACACAGCCTCTCCAAAGCTTGCCTCCTCGGCTAACCATCACAAGAGATCACCTTTCTTGAACGGCATGTTGCCAACATCACGATCACGTCACGGTCTCATCACGACCAAAATGGAAAAGGATATTTCCTTCTCCCTTCGCATCTCACAAATAAAGCGATTTCACAACCATCATTCTCAACACAAGAGAAACATGTGCATCATGCACCACAAAACCCACCATGAACCAAGTTCATAATTTCATCCTCTTATTAAGTCTTATCAAGATCCTTGCCCACTCTCAAGTCTTATGCTTGTTTTTAGTCCACGGTTCTCAATTTCCATGCAAGGGTCCTAATATGTTATTCTATGTCCAAATATTCAATATCACCCATATGCATTGGGTACCTATTAATTACTAATCCATGTAATTATTAAGTTCACACTCTTCTTTTATACTTAATTCACTACTTTCCGCAATGAATAATATTAATTACTAGAACAACATTCTAGTTCCACAAATGTACTCTATTAGAGTCCATTTGCACCCTCACAAGAATCTAAGATTCTTGTCCCCAACACAACAAGTCATGACACAATCAAATGCATAATCAATTTGCAGCACTCATTGTTCGAGGATCACATTCTTCCCGGTCTCTAATTTCATAATTATAAATGAATAGTTACATGTAAGCAATAATTCAACACCTCAAGTATAATTAATCAATGATTAGAGTATATATACACATGAACACACACACACACAGGGTTTCTCCCTTGATTGTGTAGAGCTAGTCTCCCTCTTCAATATATCAAAAAGTGGTTGGTGAAAGGTGGGAACTTGGTGCTTAACTTCTAGAGAGAAGTTTGTGTTTCTAGAGAGAACGTGGAGAGAATTTGAAATAACTTGGAGAAGAAGAGATGAAGATGAGCACATAATGGAGGAGAGAGGAAAGTTTAAACAAAAAGCAAAAAGCAGAAAGCATTTTGTCCCCTCCCTCATGGCCTAAGGCTGGCGCATATATCAAGGAGGGTTGGGCTCAATTTTGTTTTTCAATTGGGCCCATACTATGCCCAATAAAGCTAGGGTTAGGGTATTTTTAAGGTTAGGGTTAGGACATCTGTCTATTTTAGTCCCTCTGTGTCACTAACAATCACTCAAATCCATTTTAATTCAATCACACTTCAACAATTATTTTTCTAAGGCATCATTTATTTTAATTAGTCCTTAATAAGATTATTTCCATCAATTTCCTAAATCCTCCAAATTATTTATCACTTATGAGCCATTCAACAGCGAAACGAATTAATTAAGTCATATGAATCATTAATTCTATTTTTATTTCTATCTAGTTCTTTCTAGGCTTGAATTAATAAAATTGGACTTAATTAACTTTAATTACCTTAATTAAAATATCTAAGTCACTAATTACCTTAGAACACTTAATTTCACTAATTAAAGTTATTACCAACTTATTAGTAAGCCATTTGTGGCATTAAAACTTTAATTTTTTTACTATAGTCAAAAGTTTCACATATTTACCACAATACCATTAATGAGTTGACGAAATCCCTTCCCATTGATTTTGACCAAGATGAGTCTTTCATTGATATTTCAAATTTTGAACTTCCCTCCACAAATTTTTAATGTCTCTACTTAACCATTATTAAGTGATACATATTTTTAATTATTTTCTATTATTTCTCTTAATTATTTAATTAATTACTAATTATATTTAATTACTCAAAACACATATTTTTCTTATTTAAAACAAATAAATCATAATTAAATCACACAAGCACATATTTATTGAGCTGTAATTTTTAGGATGTTACACTTAAAGTGTTTGCTTTTTTTAAGAAGTTAGAAAACACAAACCAAGACTAAAATTGTAAAGAAATTAAAACTAAAAGTTAGAATATTAATAAAGAACAAAATTATAAGTAAGCTTTAATGTGAATGATGATATTTTGTCAATTATAAGGCTTTTTTTTTACCAAAATGGTGCAATTTTTTGAAAAAAATTACTAAAATGGGTAGTTTTTAAAAAAATTACGGAAATGGGTAAGTCGTGTTTGAAAACACGACTTCATATTTGTAGAAGTAGTGTTTTACAATACGATTTTGCTTTAAGGTGTTTTTTTTTTTGTACAGAAGTCGTGTTTATAGAATCAACTTTCATATTTTTTTATTTTTTTTAGTGAAGTCTCAAATAAGAATGACTCATAGGACTCTGCCTCGTTAGGCAGCCATATTACGTGACTCGTGCTAGAATTTGTTTACTTATTTTTTCATCTTTGGAAATGAAGCACAAAAGGCAACTTCAAGTAACTAATTCAAGGCAAGCATGACTGAGTTCTCAACTTCTCATGTTGTAAGCACATGAAGCAGCCCTGGTGTAGTTGACAATTTAAATTATGCAAACACAAGACCTAAAATTTTTTATGCTGAAAAGGGGACTGGAAATAATACAAATCCACTTTTTAATACATTGATAAAAAGACCGTACAAAGTCTAATAATTAAAGGAGCAAACAATACAAATATTTGAACATTGTACAGCTTCATGTCTGTCAAAGCTTATTATTCTAAATTTCTTAGTGCATCGCCGAACAAAATGCTGCAATCTCCAAACATGGCCCCCAGGGGCAGTTTCACGCATGCTGATCACAAGGAAGAATATAATTCACTTTCAAAATAAAACACATTGTGCAGTATAACAAAATAAGATGAAAAATATGAAATTTGCATAGAATGAAATACCTATCCCTTCTTAACGACGTCAATTGAAGCGATTATTTTTTAAGCAAACAATGGAAGAAACTCAATTCTAGGAAAAAAGAATTTTAAATTCTACACTGAAACATACAAGGTGATCATTAAGTTTTGAAAGAAATGGGTAGTTTCCCCAATGCTGGAAGTTGTAAACAGCTTTTGCATTTCAACAGCTCTAAACAAGTTAAATATTTGAGAGAAGGACTAGACATCCATTGTGGGAAATGAGTACCTTTATATCCTTCCACGATCAAAGTCTGAAGTTGTTGGGTATTAGGTTGAAGTGCTTCAAGAATCTTCTCAACATTTTCTTCTAAGTTTGACTCTTCTAATTCCCACCCTTCACTTCCATCCCAAGATAACTGCAACTTATTCTTGCAGTGGATTTGAGTTTGGCTTGGGAACATTGTTCTTATTTTTACTCTTCATTCTTTTTGTATAATCAATTTTGACACCATAGAACCTCATCATAAATCTGTCTTTGCGCTGTAATGTTTAAAGCACTAAAATTTTCACAATGATCCACTACAAAAAAATTGATATTTTAGTAACATTTTTTGTGTGTGCATCTTGACTCGGGCTTCCTGATTTGCTTGAATTTTCATGTATACTTATGCTGCTGCAGGCTGCTAAAGGTAGTGCAAGTTTGAAATTTTATACTTAAAAAGAAGTATTTGATTTCCTGGACTTCCTTTGGCTTAAACCACATGAAAGAAATCTCTAAATATGCAAATGAATTTTAAGTTTGAGTATTTAGCAAACGCCTTTGTGTTTTATTCTGAGTGCTGATGTCATGACTACACCCATTAATTGAATCTAAGGAGTTAATGAATTGAGAGATAGCCTGGAAGGCAAGGCCAAGCCAACAATTTGGAGTGACAGATTCCCAACCCTCTGAACATACCTTCAACTCAAAAGATACAAAGGGGTTCCTTCTATCCACGTATGTTCACCACCCTTTCCAGACATAGCTTTAGGGGTATCTTAGATTGGGATTTTAAAAGACTATTTTGGCATAAGAAAGTCTTGTAGATTTTAAAAGACTGCGTAATAATTTGAGGCCTTTTGAAGCATGTTCTCCCTTGATTAAATTACCAGGTTTGGCAACTCTTCTAGTAACATAGCCTTGAAAACTATGGCATTGCAACTCCACAGTCGTTGGACTCTGCCTTGTATAGGCAGCCATATTACCTGACTCATGATAAAATTTGTTTATTTATTTTTTCATCTTTGGGAAATGAAGCACAGAAGGCAAAACATTGCCTCAATTTCATTGGCAACTTCAAGTAACTAATCTCAAGGCAGGCATGACTCAGTTCTCATGTTGTAAGCACATGAAGCAGTCCTTGGTGAAGTTGACAGTTTAAATTATGCAAACACAAGACCTCAACTTTTTTATGCTGAAAAGGAGACTGAAAATAATACAAATCCAATTTCTAATACATTGATAAAAAGACTGTACAAAGTCTAATAAATAAAGGAGCAAACAATACAAATATTTGAACATTGTACAGCTATATGTCTGTCAAAGCTTATTATACTAAACTTCATAGTGAACCTAAAGAAAGAAGCGCTGAAATCTCCAAACATGACCTGAGGGAAGCTTGAGATTCTGGAACTCGATCTTGCAACATTTCTGATCATAAGGAAGAATATAATTCACTTTCAAAATAAAACACATTGTGTGGTACAACAGAATAAGATGAAAATCTGAAATTTGCATAGAATGAAATACCTCTCGCTTGTTAACTATGTCAATTGAAGTGATTAATTTTTAAGCAAAAAATGGAAGAAAATCAATTCTAAGAAAAAGAATTTTAAATTCTAAACTGAAACATACAAGGTGATCATTAAGTTTTGAAAGAAATGGGATATATAATAGGGAATGAAACAGAGGAGAAATCCTAAAATTTATTTGTCTTTGTTTGAAAGTTTAAAATTCTAAAATTTCATGACAATAACAATCTGTTGTTTTAATTTTGGAAACTATTCTTTTCCTGTAACTTAGGCTGGATATAGACCTTGACACGATTTACGAGAAGATATTAAAAGTGGGTCATGGAAGGGGAACGTTATATGTACAATTGTAGATATATATAGGAAGGAAAAGGATCCACAATATACCTTGAAGGCAATCACATCAATAACCCCACACTTGAATGTCAGGAATGTGAGCTATTTTTGGCCAGTCCTCTCCTGTTCCCTCTTCACATCGTTTCTCTAACTCGGCAGGGCAATGGTAAATACTCAATCTTTCTAGATTGCTAAGGCTTAGGCTCGATGGAAGACACATCAACTTGGGACAGTTATCAATAGTCAGTTCTCGAAGCAATGGAAGGTTTCCAAAGTAGTCAGGCAAGGATTCTAGCTTTGGAAGATTCTCCAATGTTAACTTCTGCAGCATGAGAAGATTTCCAAGACAATCAGGCAAGGATTCTAGGTTTGGAAGATCCCATAATATTAACTTCTGCAGCAAGGGAAGATTTCCAAAACAGTCAGGCGAGGATTCTAGGTTGGGAAGATTATATATGCAGTATTAACTGCAGCAAGGGAAGGTTTCCAAAGCAGTTAGGCAAGGATTCTAGTTTTGGAAGTTCACATAATAATAACTCCTGTAGCAAGGGAAGATTTCCAAAACAGTCAGGCAAGGATTCTAGGTTTGGAAGATTCTCTAATGTTAACTTCTGCAACAAGGAAAGATTTCCAAAACAGTCAGGCAATGATTCTAGGTTTGGAAGATTCTCCAATGTCAACTCCTTGAGGGAAGTCATATGTTGTAGAGCCTCATGCAAACTTTCCACCTCTCTGCATCCTTCAATCAACAATTCCTCAAGAGAAGTTAGGCATTGAAAACCTGCCAACACATTGAACTTAGCACACCCCTCAATAAAAAATTCCTTGAGAGACCGAAACCCTTGCTGCAAACCCAAGAATTTAGGACATTGAGTAATTTCAAGTGTGGAAAGGCGTGGAAAATGTTTTCCCCATCCTCCCTTGATAATCTTATTAGGTTTGGCAGATCCTTCAGAGACATAAATTCTAGAGCCATGAAAACTACTCCACCATCATAACACTCCTCATTTATGTATTTTACATTAGTCATGCTACATATACTTAGACTCTTTAGAGAAGGAAGTTTCCCCAATGTTGGAAGTTGTAAACAGCTTTCGCATTTCAAGAACTCTAAACAAGTTAAATATTTCAGAGAAGGACTAGACATCCATTGTGGGAAATGAGTACCTTTATATCCTTCCACGATCAAAGCTCGAAGTTGTTGGGTATCAGGTTGAAGCGCTTCAAGAATGTTCTCAACATTTTCTTCTAATTTTGACTCTTCTAATTCCCACCCTTCACTTCCATCCCATGATAACTGCAACTTATTCAGTTGCTTACTTGACATATTGGCTTCTTTGGCATCCATTACACTTTTCACTTTCCCCAGATTCTTGATTTGAAGATTCCCTTTCAGCTTCAATGCTCCCAATTCTGCCAAGTGGAACCCTTTTTCCTTGCCAACAATGTACCAGCTTAAAATCTTTATATAAGTCAACTTCCCTATCTGAGGTGGCAAGCTTGATAGTGAGTTGCAACCATCCAAAGATAGCTGTTGTAGAGATCTTAAGCGTATCAAACTGTTGGGCAGCTTTTGGAGACATCGACAAAAGTCTAGTTTCAATATCTGCAAATTCCACAGTTCACATAGCGATTCTGGATGAGTTTTAAAGTCACCCCCAGAAAGATTCAAGTACCTTAGATGTTTTAAATCACCAATTGAAGATGACAATTCTCCAGTTTTCTTTAGGTGAAGCACCCGAAAAGAATAATATTTACAAAGTTGACCAGAATTGTAGAAACCTATATAGGTCCTCAAAGATTTGAATTTATGCAACTGACTTGAATTGATATCTCTCTAAGAAGAATAGTAGAGATGGTGGATTCTTTCAGGAAAAGTAGTTACACCATTGTTAGATGTAATGCAACAAGCCTCATTTGCAACAAACTGCGCAAGATCATGAACAAGATCATGCATCTTGAAACTTGTAACTTTGTCAAATTCATCTGTCTCAATATCTTGAAAAAATGATCTCCAATATAATTCATTCCACACACCATCACCAACATCTTCAGCATCTAATATTCCATTAGATGAAATGAATCCATTAGCGATCCAAAGTTCAATTAAATATTGCTTGTCTATTTTTTCATCTTTGGGAAATATTGCACAATAAGCAAAACATTGTCTGAGTTCTATTGGCAAGTTTAAGTAACTTAACCTCAGGACAGGCATTAGGGAGTTTTCATTGTGTGATAACTCCAAAAGGTTGCTTTGCTTAACATTGAGCCACTCATTTTTGTTTTTTCTGAAGCGTAAAATACCTCCCACTGCCTTTGCTGCAAGAGGCACTCCTTGACACTTCTTTAGTATCTCCTTCCCTATGTCATCAAGCTCTTCCCGTTCTACCTCATTTAGTCCAAGCTCTCCCTGTTTTACATCATTTCCTCCAAAGGCTTGGTGTTTAAACAATTCCCAATAATCATTGTCAGGTAGCATTGATAATTTATGAGGACGCATTGTTCCCATGATTGCTGCAACCTTTGCAAGACGAGTAGTGACTAAAATAGAAGCACCCTTTGCCCCACAAGCCAATACCGATTTCAACTTCTGCCAATTTGGTTGCTGATCATCCCAAATGTCATCCAAAACAAGTAAATATTTTTTTCCTCGAAGCAGATCTTGAAGTTTGTTTTGGAGTGGCTCTAGTTCCAAATCCTCACAGGCATGCTTAGATGCTGCTTCAAAGATAGCTTTTGTCATTCTCTTCAAACTAAAATCTTCCGAAACGCATACCCAGATTCTTAGATCAAAGTACTCGTCTACCTTCTTATGATAGAAGATGAGTTGGGCCAGCGTTGTTTTTCCAAGTCCGCCTATACCTATGATTGGATAGACTGATAAATTCTCAGAATGAGAAGCATCACCAACCAAAAAGTTTACAATTTTATCTGTATCTTCTTCTCTTCCATACACTTTTGGCTCAGTGATGAGTGAGCTGGTTTGGCGCCACTCGATGACTCCACTTCTTCTCTCTTCTATGACACCACTTCTTCTCTCCGGATCCCTTACAATCAAATTAAATTTGTTCCTTTCTTCAGCAATTTCATCTAATCTCCCACTTATCCTTTTCATTCTCTTAGCAAGTTCGTAACGAAAAATAACATGCATGGGATGAAAAGAGGATAAGCAAGAGCTTTGTACCATTTCTGGTAGAGGTAGACAACACTTGACTTCTTCATATTCCAACCGCAATTCTTCATAGGCATACTCATCCATGATGTCTTCCAGCTCAAGAGCTGCATCGTTTAGCTTTTGTAGCCAAATCTGTATAGCTCCATTTGAGAATTGTTTCTCCTCAGCATCTTCAAGCACAGCCTTGATAGTAGGGAGTAAGCCGGCAAGCTTTTCCAAGTCTTGATCAAAACCCAGAAATAGCCCCAACTCTTTTGCAATGGGAGAGCTCAAATGTCCAAGCACACCTTCAAGTACAGCCTCAGTCATCTTCCAAGTTTTAATTCACAAGATGAAAATTCAAGAAAGAGAGGTTGTATGCTTCAGAAATGGCAAGAAATGATATCATCAAGTGATATGATTAACAAGACAAGCTGAATAGACGATTTGCATAGACTTGGTAAGTCAACAACCAACCCACTAAAATTGTATTATTGGAATCTTGCTCAAGTTGCAAGTCTGTCACATGGCTCGTCATATTTTAATTTGTATTGAAATTATTGGAATCTTGCTCAAGTTGATTTTAGAGCCAAGTCTGTCATAAATGTTATTTATGACTTAGAATATATTTCTAGTTCTTTAAAATAAATGTTATTTATCTTCCTTAACATAAACCTTAGGGACAAAAAATGATGGATTCAGATTTTCAAGAGATGAAAATCAACAAAAAAGGCTTTATAGAAATCAAAATCAAAATTCGCTCATTTTATAGGACCAAAATGATTTTAAATTTAAAAAAAAATGAAAACCAAAAAAATATGGAAATTAAAATCAAAATTTATTCATATTGTAAGGATTATAAACATGTTTAAGTCTTTTAAAATTATATTATAATTATATTATTATCAAATTATAACATTTAAATAACTCTCAAACCATGGTTTATTGATGGAGGTCCCAAAGATTTGCAGCGCCGTAAAGAAAGAAGATGACTCTTTCAATGGAGAGAGAAAAAGAGATTTATATTATTTGTATTTTTAAAAAGATAAATTAAAATTACATAGTTGCCCTGTAATTTATGCCTATCTAAACAAAGGATGAACGGGTTTTTTTATCCAACAAACAAGGTGTTGGATGCTAACATATACCTTCTAATTTTTTAGTGGGTGTAAGTATAGATATATATATTTTTGGTGTTTCAATATTTACATGTAATAATATTTTTTGTTTTAAATAATGCTAATAAGTAATAAGATTTTTTGTTTTATTCTCTAAGTGCTGCATTGTAAATTTACATGTAGGATACAATCCACGTGTCCGAATTCAATATATTTCGTGTACAAAATATAGGATGAGAACAATTTTGCTGTAAGGATTTGTTTAAAAATTTATATGCCATGACTACATCCATTAACTGAAAATAAGGAGTTCCTTCCATCAACGTATGTTCACCACCCCACCAATAGATTTCCAAACATAGTTTTAGGGGTGTATCGGATTGGGATTTTAAAATACTATTTTGGCATAAAAAAGTCTTGTAGATTTTAAAAGACTACGTAGTAATTTTGAAGTCTTTTGAAATGTGTTCTCCCTTGATAAAATTATCAGGTTTGGCAACTCTTGTAGTAACATAGCCTTGAAAACCATGGCATTGCAACTCCACAGTCGTAGGACTCTGCCTCATATAGGCAGCCATATTACCTAACTCGTGTTAGAATTTGTTTAGTTATTTTTTCATCTTTGGGAAATGAAGCACAGATGGGAAAACAATGCCTCAGTTTCATTGGAAACTTCAAGTAAGTAATCTGAAGGCAGGCATGGCTGAGTTCTCATGTTGTAAGCTCAACATATATAGAGCCGTTCCTTTTTCTATCCTGTCATCAAGCTCATGTAGTTGACAGTTTAAATTATGCAAACACAAGACCACAACTTTTTTATTCTGAAAAGGAGACTGGAAATTATACAAATCCACTTTTAATACATTGATATAAAGACCATATACAAAGCCTAATAAATAAAGGAGCAAACAATACAAATATTTTGAACATTGTACAGCTACATGTCTGTCAAAGCTTATTATACTAAACATCATAGTGAACTTAAATTGAAGAAAGAAGCACTGAAATCTCCAAACATGGCCTCCGGGAAGCTTGAAATAAAAAGAAAAATATAACAAATTATATTACATACAATATAAAATTCAAATAAAAAATTTAAACATTATGTTTATCCCGTGCAACGCACTAGTCAAAATCCAGTTCACTTAAAAGTAAGAAGCTTATGTAAAAAAAAAAAAAGCGGCTTACGATTATTGGTATTCATGATCACAAAGGGTTTCATTACACAAATGTAACTTACTATTATAAGTACCTTTAATATATTTAAATGTGACATTTGAATTTCGATCATAGAAAAAGAAGTAAAAGAAAGTTGCATTAGAAGGAAAAATATTTAAAAGTATAATCATAAAAAAAAGGTAAACTACTTTTCTCACTTTTATATTAAATTAGAAAATTAAGTAAAATATTATCAAGTTGAAAGTATGACCCTGCATTGCATGGGTTTCCATACTGATAGTAAAATAGATTTTCAAGATTATTTTAATTATAATTTGTTTTCAAATTTAACTTATTTAAAGTAAAAAATGTGTAAATTGAAGAATTAAAGTTACATTCAAAATCAATTTAAACAAGTTATATTTAAAAATACCTTAATTCAATCTAATGACGAATAAAGTCTAACTTTCTCATTTTATATATCTCTTTCACTTTTATAAATATATAAATTTTATTAATGATTTTGTGTACTATTATCTTTAAAAATAATAGTCAAAGAATAAAAAATATTTTTTCATTAAAAACATTATATTTAATATTTTACCCATACATCTTTATCATTATTTTCAATAAATATTTTTTTATAAAAATATTTATCAAATATGATAAACTATTAATATTATTCTTCATATGAAACATAAGAAAAAAGCATTAAATAAATACCATCATTTAATATTCAAGATTTTAAATTCCTCTTTTGATTTGTCAATATTTATATTCAATACCTTTAATTAATTAAAGACAAAATACCTTTAATAAATTGAAAAATAATTTTGTATTTACTAATAAGTTGACTGAATAAAAAGTAAAAACATAAATGAAAAATATTAAAAATTGAATAATTAATTATGTCCTTTTAATAAAAAGAATTATTATTAATTTTTTAATTAATCTTCAAAGACCCAAGTAAAATATTATTTTAAACTATAATATAAAATTTTATTTTTAACTATAATTTAATTTATTTATTTAAAAATATTTATTTATTATAAATTTTAATATTATAAAAATAATATTTATTTTATGCAACCTAGGCAAAATACTAATTATATTATTTTATCCATTGGAATCGAACACGGTACCGGGGGGGTTATAATAACTTACGCACCCTGCTCAACCAGCTGAGCTAGACCCCCTCAGTACTAATTATATTAATTTGATGATTATTTATAGTAATTCGTTAACCACTATGTTAATTTCTTAGTAATATCAAATGTTTGTAATTGATAAATATTTAAATCTTAAAACAATAAATATTTCAAATCTATTAAATATTTATTTACATTTAATACTTTTTTTCCAAGTCAAACTATATTTGTTGCAAAAGTGAGAGAAGTTTCCAGTCAAAATACTGTTTAATTTTCTTCCCTTTTCAAGAAATGAAATATAAATTTGGTAAACTCTCAAAATTTGACCATCACATCACTAAAAGAACATCATCACACACACACACACACAAAAGTCAAAGACATCTACCAACACACACCGTCTGATAGAATGTTGAAAACACCTTGTCTGCACGTGCAAACACCCAACCCTCATTGCTATTTATTCACACTTTCAAACTCAACACACTCACACACATCGTCTCTGATTTCCTTGACACTATTTTTCTTTCTCTTCGCCTTTCATTCCCTTTGTTTAATACTCCAATTTTTTGCCATGGAGTTCCAATATTGTGATGGCCAAAACCAAACGACACCATCACCAATCCCATTACAAGGTAACGCACTCTTTTCTTCACATTCCTTTCAACTTTCAAGAGATCCATTTGTTTTTCTATTTAAGAAAACAAAGCTTTTCTAACATCAATTCATTTTTAGGGTATGAGTTTGCGCCAAGTAGTTTTCCTGGCAATGTTCCGGTGTCTAGAGTTTTCCCAATGCCAATGCCAATGAATGTTGAGGAAGAAGCGCTCCAACGAGAAATGGAGAACGAGCAAATACGACGAGAGCTGGAGAGAGAGCAAATAAGGAGAGAGATAATGGCCAACGAGATGGCCTTGGTACGTCGACGAGAACTGGAGGAGGAAGTGAGGAGAGAAATGGCAGCAGAGAGAGCATTGGGAATCCTAATGCAAAGACCAGAAGGGATATCGTTTCGACAACGAATTTCAAAGCCTTTGAACAACCGGCCAATTAATCATAGGAACGTATTTGGTGGGCCACAACCCCAGTTACCCTTCCAAATTGAAATTAGACAGCAGTCGCATACTAATAATACTAATACAAACAAGGATAATGTGATCAGACTGGTGAGTGTATAATGTTATGTTTAATTTACTCTTCACTTCTCTCTCTGTCTCTCTCTTCAATTTTATTATTTATTTTTTCCTACTTCTTCTTTATTGGCCTATGGATTGTTAAAAGCTTTTCTCTTTTTTGTTATTGATTGAAAAATGTCACCTTGAATAGTGGTTGAATTGCTTACAATCACTTATTCACTTTTGACATAGTTAATTATCTAGTCATGATATAGTGGCTGAATTTTTTTATTATATATTAAGAATTTTGTAAAAGTTAAAAAATAAAGCTTCATCCTTTGCTTAAAACTTTATTTACGAAATTCTTAACTTTTACAAAATTCTTAAAATATAAATAAAATTGTGAGTGATGCAAGCAATCCAAGTCCAAAGTTGATAATAAGTTCAAAATTGTGAATTGTGTTGAAAGTTGCAAAGAGAGAAAAATTAAACCTATTACAATGAACTAAATGACTAAAATGTGACACATAATAATCTCTTAGGAGTTAGGAGTGGGAAGGGTAGTGTAATTTGAACGTATCTCAAGGAAGCGAAGTGTAAGGATTTGCTTGATTGTGCTTTTATTTTGTTTAAAAGGATTTTATAAAATAATTTTGAAGATTTGTTATCCATGAAAAAAATAAGGAAAAAAAATGAGAAAGAGTAGAAAAATGTATTTGGTAAATTTATTTTAAGAATATATTTTCTTATTTTCTTGTTTGTATTTTTCCTTGTTTTTGTAATTAAAAAAGTTAAAATAAAATAGAAACAACTCCATTTTGAGCTTACTTTAAATAGAGACTTTAATATGTAAGTAATTCATCCTGTATAAGGCTATAATTGGATAGTAGAGGATTAGAGTCCAATTCTGTTAATAACAAAATAAAAGTATATTTGGACAAATTTTTCAATAAATATTTATAAGAGAAAAAAATAAGAAAATAAATGAATTATTATTCATGTTATTTGTTTGGCTAACCACTATTAAACAAAATATTTTCTTCACGGTATACTTGCATTATTATAACTTTCTTGCCAATGGAAGCATGTTGTGCGATCACAATATGTATATCTTATTCATACATCCTATATAGAAGATGGAGTCAATAAATGTTATTCTCTTTATCCAATTGCAGGATATTGATCATTATGGTGCAAAGCGTAAAGCAGAGATCCCTCCTACAGTTGATGACAATGAGCTTTCTCCTTGTAATTTGCAAAAGAAACCCAAGCAAGGGTGGAGTTGTGCATTATGTCAAGTTACCACCACAAGTGAGAAAGGTCTAAATGATCATCTTCAAGGGAAAAAGCACAAGGCTAAGGAAGCATCATTGAGAACACAAAAAATAGGTAAGGAGACCAAAACATCATTATCATTAAAGAAAAGTAAAAAGTGTGTGAAATCTAATAAAGTTGTTAAATTGTTACCATGAATTCAGGGTTGGACTCAAGACCAAATCGTTAGGCACTTTAAGTTGGCACAAAGTTGAGCTATGTCTGGAGGAGCGACTGCCCAGGGACCAGAGCTAGAGGGGGCCCAAAATGTTTAAAAAAAACTATGGTTATGTAGTATTTTCTATAATATTTTATGTTATTTTTCTAAATAGATTAAAAATGTTGTCTCATTTTATGTCTCTTTTTTTTATCCAAATTAAAACATGACATGTGAATAAAAAGTATCAATTTCTTGGTTATTAGTTTTTTCTTATGTGTTACATTCATAAATTCACATTGAATGAATTTGTAGCTCATTGTGGCATATCAACATTAATGAATCTATGATAATAGACTTAATGTAACACCCCTTGTTACTATTAAAGATTTTCTTATTAATTTTGAAATTTGTGAAGTAATTTGTTATCCAATTATTGAAAATAACCTTCAAAATATGGGGAAATTTGTTTTTCCTTTAAAACGTTATTACTTCAAATTCCAAACGACGATAATCCATAATAACTTATGATCATATTAAAATCCTTTTTAATGAAATATCAATTTTAATAAATCAAACTCATTTTACAAGACATTAGCTCCATTGTAAATCATGAAACATAACAAAATCTTTCTTAATTAAGAACATCCTTATATCCATCTTTATACGATTCTATTACACAGGATATACTTATGCATTTACATTCTTGGAATTTAACACATTATACATTTGAGTCACATATAAGGAATTGATACATCATAATATTAAAACTTAATCTACCCTCTTTTATACAAGAAAAAGACTAAGACTCAGAGTAGTGACTCAACGAAAATCCAAAAAACCCAATTAACCCATGAAGCATCCTAGAAGGATCTCTTCTAAATTCTCTTAAAACGTCCGCCCATGTTAACAACACTAGTTGTAGCTTTTCCATTCCATCTTAGTGTCTTGCATAGGATCACTCACCTAGATCTGAAAAATAAAGGCTTATGGAGTGAGTCTCCTTCCTCCTCTAAATCAACAATCAAACGACCTTCTGGTAACAAACAGTCAAAAACACACAAACATCAACCACCTCGATATGGTACTCTCATGGGTCTTATTTGTAACCCTAACACATCCTAGATCAGTTGTTAACCCATCACACATCGGGCCGCTACCACTTGAACTCCCAGAACTCAGTGTGCTTACTTAATTTAAGCTGGATGACTATTAGGTGTACACCCTTTGCCACGGTACAATGGCAGGGCTCTCACCGACACAGTTATGTCTTGCATTTGTCGGGATTGCCAAGTTGGCTCTGTGAACTCCTGCCACAGCTCAACGCCACACCTCCAAGAAATAGCAAGTCAACGATCCATTCCCCAGTTACCACTTTGTGGTCATCCAATCCCTGAGGACTGACTCATCAATGACTCTCCTCACCGGGATCGTCCTTTACAAGTCTGTGTGGGGTTTCTCTGTCAAAGGGTATCAAATGGCAGTCAATCAATAACATGAGCTCATTTCACACGAGACCAATGTCTCCCACGAAGACCTACATCATTCCCACTATCTCAAGTGGTCATTCCATTATAACCCCTTCCCTCACACAACAATCACATATCTCAGATGGAAAAAATCACTAGAAGCATTTGACATAAAGTATGTGAGCGATATGAGAGGGGGGGGGGGAAACACTGTCTGGGGAAACACTATGAGGAACTCAAGAGCGAAGGTGCCAGGATCCATTTCATCTGTTTTTTTTTTTGGCTTAAACAACTTTTAGGTCCCTGATAAATGTCCAAATTTTTCTTTGAGTCCTTGATGAATTTTTTCGTTGTTTTGAGTCCCTGATATATTAAAAATTTTGTTTTGGGTCCCTACTGTCAGTTAAGTGATGATGTGACACCATCTCAACGGTTGATATATATTGGGAAGATCTATTCGGATGGTGACACGCCATCACTTAACTGATGGTAGGGACTCAAAAGAAAAGTTTTGATATATCAGGCACTCAAAACAACGAAAAAATTTATTAGGGACCCAAAGCAAAATTTGGACATTTATCAGGGACCTAAAAGTTATTTAAGCCTTTTTTTTTCACAAATTTCCCTAAAGACTTTGAATGTTTGGACCTGTGGAAGATTTTCAAGAGATAGGGTAGGGTCTGGGAAGTTTTTGTATCAAACAGAAGGGATAAAAAGGGGAAACGGTTTGGATTTGTCAGATTCCTCAATGTTACAAATGTAAGGTCTTTGGAACTACAACTGAATCAAATTTACATAGGCAATATGAAGATGAAAGTTAACATTCCAAAGTTTAACCAAGGTACAACTGCTAGGAAAAAAGTATATGGAGACAGGGGACATAACGAACACAAGTGCTAGCAGAAGACATATGGAGGAAAAGGGTAAGGGTGTACAGGATGAACAACACAGAGATAACAGGAAGCAGCAGAAAGATAATAATGTTGAACTAGAAGGAAAGTACCTACATGCTTTAAAAAGGGGAATTAATAATACAAATCAGAGGTGGAGGCCCAAAAGATATCAACAGCCACAAGCAACAAGCCAACAATGGATGGGTCAGGACATCATCATTAAAGAGGTAGACGATGAATGGCTAAAACAAAGCCTTGTGGGGAGGCTGCGTGATTTAACGATGTTCGACCGGTTGGATGAGGTATATATAGTGAATGGAAGGAATGATGTTAAGCTAAGATATCTTGCTGACGATATAGTGCTGATCACTAGGCTAAGCGAAAAGGATGCACAGAAGAAAATCCAAGAAGAAGATGAGAACTTTCTTTCAATATTTCACTCTATTCAGAAGTGGGATAATAACATGAGTACAAGCAATAGGTTGACATGGATAAGGTGTTGGAGCATCCCTTTGCATATGTGGGGGGAAGAGTGTTATAGACAACTACTTGGCCCCCTTGGTGATTATGTCAAGATGGATCAGCAGATTGAAAGTAAACAGAGATTGGACTCTATTAGAGTACTCATGAAAGTATCATAGCTGGAACTTATAACAAGATACTCAAATGTAAGGTTCAATGGAGTTGTGCATTGGGTGAGAATCTCTGAGGAAACCATGGATTTTCGGAACACTTGCCATTGTAGACTATGGAAGTGGCAGGATTCAAGTGGAGAAGAATCTTCCTTGGAGAGTGACATCAGTATGGATCTTAAATAATCGGATTCGGAGTGTGGAGGCGATATTCAAGGACATGAAGACTACATTGGTGGAGGAGACGCTGGAGGTGGAGAACAACACGGAGATTTTCAGTGTACGGTGATGGATCAACAATCGGTTCTATACCCAACGGATATTGAGCCAAAGACAAGATAGAAAAGCAACGAAGGGGTAGGTGTTGCAGATACTGACACATTATTAGACCGTAACAATGAAAATGGGGAAAAAGGGGCAAGCCTTGGACAAGTAAAGCAGATTAGTAATCACCGAAATAGAAGCTCTAGGGAAGCAGAGACAAAAAAGGGTGAGAGTAAGACTAAGATTAAAGCGTTGGGCTCGAGGAAAATAGAGGAGTTCAAAAACAAAGTGGTTGAGAACAACACAAATGTAGGCTTGCGTCACAACCGTTGGAGGAAGCGTGTGTAGATGGACAATTAATTGTGGAAGGGACTACTAGTGGGCTAGTTGGATTGATATACGAAGGAAAAGCCTACTCTTCGAAAGATTGGGAAATAGAACAACCCATAGCCCAAATTGGGTGTTTGAATATGAAGATGGGTTGTGTTATAACCAACAGCGATGCTGAGACTGGGACATCATGTAGTGGAACTCACGGGCCTACTCTTGGTTTGGGCCACACCAATAATGTTAACACATTGGACAAGGAGTTACAAGCACATGATACATCTGGATCAAATAGGGATGCCCAACACTGTAATATGGAGTCTGTAACACCCTGAAAATTTCAATACAGTAAGTAAGAACGTGAGAGATTAATTAGAAATTAATGGGGATTTAATTGCTTGTTTTAAATAAGAAAAGAATATACTTTGAGTGATTAAATATAGTTAGTAATTAATTGAGTAAATAAGAAAAATGAAGGAAAATAAATAATATAAGTATTTCTTTGTAATGGTCAAATAGGAAAAACAGTTATAAAATCAAAAAATATAACATTTTTGGTAATTAAAATCTATGTGATTAATTCAAAGAAAACAATTGCTTGTAATAAAAAGTCCTCTGTGAGTAACTCACTGGAATTAATTCTCTGCAATTAATTCTCGGTAGTTACTTTCATGTGTATTTGTCTGTGAGTGATTATCTGTTATGCCTGCTAGTAATTAATTGAACTATGATTAATTACTACTAGTAAATATTTAATATATCTATTGCTATGTATTAATTAATTAATTGATTTCAAATTGGTGTGAATTATTTTAATTATTTTAGTTATTTTAAATTATGAAACTTACATGTCAAGTTATTGCTTATAAAATTCATCTGTGAGCAATTCCTCTACAGAGAGAATTTTATAAGAGTTATTAAAAAGTTTTCATTTCATAAAGATTTATAAAATTAAATAGATATTTATCTGTTTGAAATATCTGAGAAAAAGAATATGAATTCATCTGCTTGTAGAAAAATTGTTTGTGATAAATCATAAAATTGTGTCTGTGTTGTTGGAAATTTAATTGATTGGAAAAACTGTTTTGAACTGTTTTAAAATCTGGGACTTGCAAGATAAGGAATCTTTCGTAAAATTCATCTGTGAGTGATTACTCTACAGAGAAATTTTAGGAAAGTTATTTAAAAAGTTTTTCAATTATAAAGAATTATTAAAATAAAAATTGGATGTTTAAAAAAAATCGTTTATTTTTTTATGAACGCGTTCTGGTTTAAATTACACAGTGTATTTCTACACTGTGTAACTTGACACGACCCTAACCCATCTAATCAAGTGGCTTTCAGCCACTTAAAACTCTTGCAAACCCCTCCCTTACACATTCAAAACTCACGGCCACTCACATTCATTTTCACTAAACACCACTCAAATCAAAACTCACCTAACACTCACTCAAATCACTCACTTCACTTCAGCCTAACACTCAGCCAGGAGATTAAAAAATTAAGCTCCTCCATCTCTCTTCTTTATTCTCCTGGCTGAGACTCACTCCCTCCCTCACCAACACCAATTTTCAGTTCTTCTTCCTCTTGCATGCCATAGTTTGAGTGCCCAAAAGCCAACACTCATTTGGAGGAAAACAACAAGCTTCTTCTCCTCTTTCCAACGAGATCATCATCAAGTAAGGGGGCTCTTTGATGGATTCAAAGTGGCTGGAGGTGGAGGATCCAGCCACTCTCACCCAAAATGCCTCCCATGTTGATGAATGTGTGAAATATGTGATTGCATGTGTGTGATTGGATTTGTATTTTGAAATTCCCTCTTGGCAGTGGCTTGCAACTGTGTCAAAACCTTCTCGTCATCTTCTTTTTCTAAAAATCATGGTCTGGATCCAATGCAAAGGATACCATGCCCAAATTTTGTTAAAACTCATGCATTTTCAAAATTCGAAAAATTGTGTTGGTAGGGGCTGTCTCATTGTAGAAGCCCTGGACAGTGTTTATGTTTTTATGCATAACTTTTTATCTAGTAGTTAGATTTTGGTGAAACTTATCCCCAGTTGAAGTAGACTCAAAATGCACAAACTTTTCTTTTGAGACCATTGCGAGATAACCTCAAATGAAGGTTCATCCATGACATGCAATGAGACCATTCTACTTGTGGAAACTGGTTCGGGCAGTGGCTGTTTCACGTAGAAGCCCTAGACAGTGTTTACTTTTTTTTGTATAACTTTTGATCTAGCCGTTGGATTTTGATGAAACTTGTTCTCAATTAAATAAGACTCAAAATAAACCAAATTTCCTTTTGAGACCATTGCGATATACCTCAAATGAAGGTTCATCCATGACATGCAATGGGACTATTCTGCTTGTGAAAATTGGTTCGGGCAAGGTTTGGTTTTTGACCATTTTAAACCAAATTAATGATCGTTTTGAAATATAATTTTTTTTCTCACAAAACTAGACAAGCAGAGCTTTAAAATGATATAAGTTTAGAAAATTTTCATCCACAATTTCTAATTTAACTAATTTGGTTTAGACAGAACTCATGCATGGATCCCAAATTTCAAACCTGATACATAGGTCTTAGAAAAGAAATTATTGGGAAAAATTTAGGAGGAATTAGGATTCAGGTTTTCCTTTTCTGAAAGATATGAATGTTAGCTTTTTACCATAAAAATTTGAGTTAAAATCTCATTTGGGAAGGTTGAGAAAATTACACATCTTTGAGGTATGCTCACTGTGAGGTGCATACCAACCTGCGAACTTCTAGGAATTTTCATAATTTTTGTAGATTTAATATGAGAGTGTGGGTTACCTTTTTGAAAATATGTTTTAAGGACTTTAATTTGATATAAGAATTTCACCAAAAAAAAAATCGTTTCCTAAATTAATTTTGGACAGAGATTGGGTGCTGCAAGAGAGGGGTTCTATTTTTAAAAATTGCCTTGATATGTGATATTTGAATTATGATATATTTGAATGTGCAAATTAATTATAAATGTGTGCATGCAAGACAGTGGGTAAATTTGACCCTTGCCTTAAATGATTGTAAGACCCTTGGAATGTGAACCTAGCGCATATCTGTGCATGTGATTGTGCGTTTTGAAACGCTTTGTGGTACAGTCACGTGGACTGTAGTGTGAATTGAAATTCTTTGTGATGTCTGTGATCTGTGAGCATTAGACTTGAACACGAGTGCTTATGTGGACTAGGACACTGTCCTAGTAACCCGGGAAAATTTTACTGGCGATAATAGTATAAATTCCCAACAGCGAAAACAACTGATTTAGACTTAGGAATTTATTTATTTTATAAGCTTAATAAATAAACTCTTTAATTTGTGCTTTGGACTTAGATAAATATTCTAGGACCTTTGCGTGGAGGAATCGTCGGTAAGTCACTAATTAATAAAATTTTGAATTTGAGAGGGTAAGGCAAGAATAAAATTTAATAAGATTTTGTGATGCGCGTTGTGAAAATGCGCTTTTCGAGAGTTGTGCAACGGAGACGTGTGTGTACGGTGGAGCAATGGAATTGCGAAGAGAGTCGCGTGGGACATTTCCGACTGTGAAAGAAAGTTGTTAGAGATGAAAGTGGTGATCGAATGACATGTTCACCTGTGAGGTGATAGAGACGATGGTCTCATATATTTGTGTATTTTGTTTGGAGCCAATGAGGGTCTCGGCTTGGCGTCAATTCATCTCGTCTTTGTACCATGGACAGCGGAAACCCACGACAACGAGTATGGATAAAGCTCTGTGAGAGAGTGTTTGAGGAGTCAATCCTCACAGTATGAATGACCACAGATTGGTACCTGGGAGATGGTCGTGAGGCATTGTTGACCATGGAGGGTAGGCACTGAGTTGTGACATTTTGTTCACATAGCCAACTTGGCAACCCTGACATAACCACGAGACATTCCTCGGTTGGTGAGAGCCCGCCTTGTACCACGGTGAAGGTGTACTCCTAACAGTCATTCTACTCAAAAGAATGTAAGACCACTGAGTTCTGGGAGTTCCAGTGACAGCTAGCCAGTGTGTTACAGTTTACAGATAAGAGTCATGGAAACGAGTAGGTTCCGAGTGTGAACATTAGAGAACCAGCCCGCAATGGTTAGCAGAATTGTGTGTGACTTTTAAAGTCATTTTTGTGTGATTTGCTTGATGAAGCGAAGAGTTCACCGTTACATTTTTGTTTTAGGAGCCGATGGCAGTACCTGTGGAGATCACAAAGGGGCTATCCTCATCAGTTTCATCGCTCTCGTTATCATCCATCTCTTCGGAGTGTCCTTGAAGAGTTCATCGATGCCCGCTACTGTTCCCAATGCCACACCATCCGAGGAGTTCACGATTGGACCGACACTTCCCACCATTAGCCGAACCCCTCTTACGTCAAAGAATTGGAAACGTAATTGGGTGAGAGTCAGTCAGGGGGATCCGTCACTAGTCGTGAACTTAGGGGACAGTGAGTCAAGGTTTTTACGAAGGAATTGGAGAACTTTGAGGAAGATTCTGTGAAGGATCCCATTGAAGATGACCACTAGATTTCTTCTCAGGGATCTTGTCAAAGATCCCCCACTATCCTATTTCTTTGGATTAGTCTAACATGCAGGGTTGGGTTTAGAGATGACTGCTCTGAGACTAGTTTTTTCCCTTTTATGCATTTGTATATGGGTAGACCTAGGTTTCAGATTTTACTATATATATTTAGTTTTCATACTCTATTACCCTATGTATTTGGTATATACCTTGAGCAATGTGTATATGTATATATGTTACTATTGCTCTGGAAAACATTTTGATGTATGAAATTTTCCATTTTATGCATATGTGTATACTTGATAACCAACCAAATTATCTCATGTTCTTTATTTTATTAATTCAAAATTAAGTGCCCATTTATGTTTGAAATGACATTGAAATTTGTTTCTTGCGAACGTAAATAACCCGTTTTAATTACTAAGTGGAACACAACTTTCGAACCTAAAATTTACATAGAACTTTTTTTTAACAATTTGGCAAAATTCCAACTTACCTTTTTACAATTACATTTGATTTGCGAAATTAAACAAACTTTGGCCCTTTGTAAAATGAATAAATAAATAATCTCTTCTCTCTTTTACGAGAATTAAATAAAGTAACACTCCTATGAAATTAAAATGAGTTTAAAATGCAAAAACATGCAAACCCGGATTTAGGGTGTTACAGAGGCCTCACAGAGTTTGGAACTCGTTAAATCTATAACTTGTGGCAAAAAGAAAATTGGGCAGAAGCATTCTTAAAATACTTTTGAAGAAAAGAGGCCTTAACAATAGCACCTACAGATGGGTACGAAGGGGTGGTTCGTGGCCCACTAACTCATCAACTGCAAACGGAATGCTCTTCATCCCAGTCTAAAAGCCACGACAAAGGTAACAACGAAGTCAGGTTTGAAAGCCAATCTCTGAGTAATATATTGTCAGATAGCAATACCCTCAATTGTAATAGGATATTTTGGCTGAGGAGTGATCCAGTGGAAGCCCAAAAATTTTGGGAGTTAGGAAAAGCAATGGGAGTTTCCTTTACAGGAAAAGAGGAGGAGATAATTACAAGGTTGGTTGCCATGGAAGACAGAGATAGAAAGGCCTCTGACTAGATGGAGGCAGGTCAACAAGTAGGGAACCAAGCAGTTCAATCATGAAGCTATTATCATACAATGTCAAGGGGTTGGGTGGGTGAATAAAATGGAAATTCATTAGGAAGTTGGTGATAAAGGAGGACATTGAAATCTTGTGTATACATGATACGAAATTAGAAGAAGTAAACATTAATACATGAGCAACTCTATGGGGGGATATGAACATTGATTTCTTTTGTAGCCCGGTAGTTAATTCAGCAGGATGGTTACTATGCATTTGGGACAAAAATGCTATGGTGGTAACAAATATGTTTGTTGGTTTCGGATTCATCCTGGTGGAAGGCTTTTCGAAGGTTTGTGAGTGTGACATCACTATTGTGAATGTTTATTCCCCATGTGATTTGTGCCAAAAGAGAAGATCATGGGAGGAATTAATTGACAAGAAGAACAACAACAGTAATGAAATTTGGTGTGTAGTAGGTGATTTTAACAATGTTAGAAAAGAGAATGAAAGAAAAGGTAGTGGACATGGTCATGGTGGAGCGGGAGAGAGAAGGGAGTTCAATCAATTTATACACGAGATGGGGTTAGAGGACATCCTTATGAGAGGGAGAAAGTTTACTTGGTGTAGGACAAATGGTAGGGCTATGAGCAGAATTGATAGAATTATGGCCAATAGAGAGTGGCTTACCATATGGCCAAGGTTGTCACAATATATTCGAAAAGAAATATCTCAGATCATTGCCCTTTGGTGTTGCAGATCTCATAATTGATTGGGGGCCTAAACCATTCCGAGTACTAAATTGTTGGTTTGAAGATCCAAAATTTGAAAACTTTGTGGAGGAGGCTTGGTGTAGGCAACAAGTACAAGGGTGGGGTGCATTTGTCTTGAAAGAGAAATTTAAAGGGATGAAGAAGGGATTGAAGGTATGGAATCTTGAGCATTTTGGGAATTTGGAGACCAAACACAAAGATATTCAAAGAGAGATGAACGAACTTGAAGAGAAAGCGGAAGTTGCCAACCTATCCGACGGGGAGATCAAGAGGAAGTGGGAATTACAAGAGCAATTCTAGAAGGTTGCTAGGTGGAGTGAATCATTATTGAAGCAAAAATCAAGATTGAAATGGAACTTGGAAGGTGATTGTAATTTCAAATATTTCCTTAACGTGGTAAATTGGAGGAGGAAGAAGAATTCACTTTGTGGGATTGAGGTAGATGGGTGTTGGATTGATGAACCAAATAGTGTCAAGGAAGAAGCAAGGAGTTTTTTTTAGAAAAATTTATGTGAAGAGGTGTGGAGGAGACCAAAACTTGACGGGGTTTCTTTTAAACAAATTTTAGAGGAAAATAATTCATTGTTGTTAGCTCAATTTGAAGAAGTTGAAATCAAAGAGGCGGTGTAGGATTATGATATCAACAAGTGTCTGGGGCCAGATGGTTTGAATTTTAAATTCATTAAGAAATTTTGGGGGTTGATGAAAAATGATGTCAAGAGATTTCTAGTTGAATTCCATCAAAATGGAGTGCTACCAAAGGGTAGTAATGCTTCTTTCATTACCCTTGTCCCAAAGGTTGTTGAGCCTCAAATCTTGGTGAATATAGACCGATCTTACTTGTTAGATGCATGTATAAAATCCTTGCCAAAATCTTGGCAAATAGATTGGAAAAGGTACTTCATGAAGTGATCGATTATAGGCAAAGTGCTTTCTTGAGTGGTAGAAACTTGATGCATAGTGGGGTTGTGGCTAATGAGGTGATTGATGAAGCAAAAAGAAAAAAGAAGAGATGCATTATCTTTAAGGTGGACTATGAAAAAGCATATGATTCCATTTGTTGGGAATTTGTGCTATATATGCTCCGGAGATTAGGCTTTAAAGAGAAATGAATTTCTTGGATAAAGGGATGCTTAATCACAAGTACGGTTTTTGTCTTGGTAAATGGTAGTCCATCCAATGAATTGGTGTTGCAAAAGGGACTAAGGCAAGGAGATCCGTTGGCACCCTTTATTTTTATTATTGTTGCGGAAGGACTTTGCGGTTTGATGAGAGAGGCTACTAAAAGGAACTTGTTCACTGGCATCCAAGTGGGAAAAACCAATGTTGAGGTAAACCTTTTACATTATGCGGATGATACTTTATTCTTGGGGGAAGCATGCTTAAGCAATGTTTTAACAATTAAAAGTATCATGCGGTGCTTTGAATTAGTTTCCAGCTTAAAGGTGAACTTCTGTAAGAGTTGTTTTGGGGTTTTGGGTGTGGAGGGGATTAAAGGTTTGAGGTTTGCTAGGCTACTAAATTGTAGCCTCTCATCCTTACCTTTTACATATTTGGGAATACCAATTGGAGCCAATCCTAGAAAGATGGACACATGGAAGCCTATTATTAATAAGTTCAAGAAAAAGTTGGCACCTTGGAAGATTAAGTCTCTGTCTTTTGCCGGGAGGATTTGCTTGATTAATTATGTTCTTACCTCTTTACCTATTTTCTTTTTATCTTTCTTTAAAATTCCTAAAGAGGTGGCTTTGAAGATCATGACCATTCAAAGAAATTTTCTTTGGAGTGGGGATGGTGAGAGGAGAAAGGTATGTTGGGTGAGTTGGGATAAAGTGTGTAGGCCAAAAAGTCAAGGTGGGTTAGGGATAAAAAATATCATCTCTTTTAATGAGGCATTGCTTGGTAAATGGAGGTGGGCTCTTTTTGATTAAAAAAAAAAAAAGAATTATGGGTGGAGGTTCTAGAGTCTAAATATGGGGGTGGAAAGCTCTTTTTGAGGGAGGAGAGGCACCATTGTTCTTCCATATGGTGGAGAGATTTGAATAGGTCTTGTGGGTGGGCAAATGAGTTTAGAAGGTTTGATACCGGGATTAAATGGAAGATATGTGATGTTGACCGAGCCTCTTTTTGGCTCGATAATTGGGTGGGGGATGCATGCTTGGCGGAAATATTTCCAAGGTTATACATTATCGCTCATCCCAACAAAATCAACTCTTACAGCAAATAGGAACATGGAATGGGAATGAGTGGAAATGGGATATTCTTTGGAGGTGAGAACTGTTTGAGTGGGAGAGGGAGCAATTTGTTGAATTACAAAATATGTTGTCCAAAATTGTGTTTCATAGAGGAGATAGTGATAAATGGATTTGGTTGGCTGAAGCTTCGGGTGAGTTTTCTGTAAAGTCCGCATATATCGAACTGCAACAATACATCGAGGACCCTCAACAGGCGGTATTATTGCAAAAGATGTGGAAAATTAAAGCACCACCAAAAGCAATATTTCTGATGAGGAGATTGTTTCTTAATCGGTTACCTACTAGAGATAACCTTAAAAGCAGAAATATCATTCAAGATCCAAATGATTGTTTATGCCCGTTCTGTTTAGAAGCTGAAGAATCTGTAAACCATTGTTTTTTTTTCTGAAAAAAGGTTATCATGGTGTGGAATCATTGCTATGGGTGGCTTCGGTTAACTACTATCTTGCCGGAATATCTAGAACTTCATTTCTGGCAGCATACACAGGTAATGCAATCATCGACAGAGGTGGAGATATGGAGGGTTGTCTGGTCTGCGGTTGTATGGTGTGTGTGGAACATGAGGGACCACTATGTTTTTAGGGGGGGCTGTCTTTGATCTGGACCTTCTCCAACAAAGAGTGTCTTTCACGACTTGGTCTTGGATTAAGGCGAAAATTCTAGATTTCAACTACTCCTTCGTCTAATGGGCAATGGCGCCAGGCGAATGTATCAAGCCAAATTTGTATATAAGGATGTAGTCTCCACTTATCTTCCTCTGGAATTTTATGCATGCATATAGATAAGGATGCTATGTTAAAGTCACTTCACGTAGGCAGTTGAATTTTAGGCTGAAGCAAGTAATGGCCTCTGTCAAAGCTCTTTGGAATCTGGCTCATCTTTGGTTGGTCATAAAGTTGGGCACCGAATTCAAAGCCTTATTTATTGGTCCAGTAATGAGGAGTAATGGCACCAATGCACGAAAAACCAATGGTATTCCATATCTAATTGGACGCAATCAATTCGAGGTGGGGTATGTTTGTAATGGGATCTCTTATGCTTTGGTGTTGTAGACAAGGAATGACTTTTATCTAGAGCAAGGGTTATTTAATATTTCTATATCCTCAGGTATGAAATATAGCATAACCCATGGATCTACTTTTGGTGTATCCTTAGTTATGTACAAGGGATTCGGTACCCCTGGTACCTCATATAATACATAAATATATTTTGCTGACAAAAAAAAAACTCAGATGGAACTCCCTACACAGCCTCTCCAAAGCTTGCCTCCTCGGCTAACCATCACAAGAGATCACCTTTCTCGAACGGCATGTTGCCAACATCACGATCACGTCACGGTCTCATCACGACCAAAATGGAAAAGGATATTTCCTTCTCCCTTCGTATCTCACAAATAAAGTGATTTCACAACCATCATTCTCAACACAAGAGAAACATGTGCATCATGCACCACAAAACCCACCATGAACCAAGTTCATAATTTCATCCTCTTATTAAGTCTTATCAGGACCTTGCCCACTCTCAAGTCTTATGCTTGTTTTTAGTCCACAGTTCTCAATTTCCATGCAAGGGTCCTAATATGTTATTCTATGTCCAAATATTCAATATCACCCATATGTATTGGGTACCTATTAATTACTAATCCATGTAATTATTAAGTTCACACTCTTCTTTTATACTTAGTTCACTACTTTCCGCAATGAATAATATTAATTACTAGAACAACATTCTAGTTCCACAAATGTACTCTATTAGAGTCCATTTGCACCCTCACAAGAATCTAAGATTCTTGTCCCCAACACAACAAGTCATGACACAATCAAATGCACAATCAATTTGCAGCACTCATTGTTCGAGGATCACATTCCTCCCGGTCTCTAATTTCATAATTATAAATGAACAGTTACATGTAAGCAATAATTCAACACCTCAAGTATAATTAATCAATGATTAGAGTATATATACACACGAACACACACACACACACAGGGTTTCTCCCTTGATTGTGTAGAGCTAGTCTCCCTCTTCAATGTATCAAAAAGTGGTTGGTGAAAGGTGGGAACTTGGTGCTTAACTTCTAGAGAGAAGTTTGTGTTTCTAGAGAGAACGTGGAGAGAATTTGAAATAACTTGGAGAAGAAGAGATGAAGATGAGCACAAAATGGAGGAGAGAGGAAAGTTTAAACAAAAAGAAAAAAGCAAAAAGCATTTTGTCCCCTCCCTCATGGCCTAGGGCTGGCACATATATCAAGGAGGGTTGGGCTCAATTTTGTTTTTCAATTGGGCCCATACGAGGCCCAATAAAGCTAGGGTTAGGGTATTTTTAAGGTTAGGGTTAGGACATCTGTCTATTTTAGTCCCTCTGTGTCACTAACAATAACTCAAATCCATTTTAATTCAATCACACTTCAACAATTATTTTTCTAAGACATCATTTATTTTAATTAGTCCTTAATAATATTATTTCCATCAATTTCCTTAATCCTCCAAATTATTTATCACTTATGAGCCATTCAACATCGAAACAAATTAATTAAGTCATATAAATCATTAATTCTATTTTTATTTCTATCTAGTTCTTTCTAGGCTTGAATTAATAAAATTGGACTTAATTAAGTTTAATTCCCTTAATTAAAATATCTAAGTCACTAATTACCTTAGAACACTTAATTTCACTAATTAAAGTTATTACCAACTTATTAGTAAGCCATTTGTGGCATTAAAACTTTAATTTTTTACTACAGTCAAAAGTTCCACATATTTACCACAATACCATTAATGAGTTGACGAAATCCCTTCCCATTGATTTTGACCAAGATGAGTCTTTCATTGATTTTTCAAATTTTGAACTTCCCTCCACAAACTTTTAATGTCTCTACTTAACCATTATTAAGTGATACATATTTTTAATTATTTTCTATTATTTCTCTTAATTATTTAATTAATTACTAATTATATTTAATTACTCAAAACACATATTTTTCTTATTTAAAACAAATAAATCATAATTAAATCACACAAGCACATATTTATTGAGCTGTAATTTTTAGGATGTTACACTTAAAGTGTTTGCTTTTTTTAAGAAGTTAGAAAACACAAACCAAAACTAATATTGTAAAGAAATTAAAACTAAAAGTTAGAATATTAATAAAGAACAAAATTATAAGTAATCTTTAATGTGAATGATGATATTTTGTCAATTATAAGGCTTTTTTTTACCAAAATGGTGCAATTTTTTGAAAAAAATTACTAAAATGGGTAGTTTTTTAAAAAATTACGGAAATGGGTAAGTCGTGTTTGAAAACACGACTTCATATTTGTAGAAGTCGTGTTTTACAACACGATTTTGCTTTAAGGTGTTTTTTTTATACAAAAGTCGTGTTTATAGAATCGACTTTCATATTTTTTTATTTTTTTTTAGTGAAGTCTCACATAAGAATGACTCATAGGACTCTGCCTCGTATAGGCAGCCATATTACGTGACTCGTGCTAGAATTTGTTTACTTATTTTTTCATCTTTGGAAATGAAGCACAAAAGGCAACCTCAAGTAACTAATCTCAAGGCAGGCATGACTGAGTTCTCAACTTCTCATGTTGTAAGCACATGAAGCAGCCCTGGTGTAGTTGACAATTTAAATTATGCAAACACAAGACCTAAAATTTTTTATGCTGAAAAGGGGACTGGAAATAATACAAATCCACTTTTTAATACATTGATAAAAAGACCGTACAAAGTCTAATAATTACAGGAGCAAACAATACAAATATTTGAACATTGTACAGCTTCATGTCTGTCAAAGCTTATTTTTCTAAATTTCTTAGTGCATCGCCGAACAAAATGCTGCAATCTCCAAACATGGCCCCCAGGGGCAGTTTCACGCATGCTGATCACAAGGAAGAATATAATTCACTTTCAAAATAAAACACATTGTGCAGTATAACAAAATAAGATGAAAAATATGAAATTTGCATAGAATGAAATACCTATCCCTTCTTAACGACATCAATTGAAGCGATTATTTTTTAAGCAAACAATGGAAGAAACACAATTCTAGGAAAAAAGAATTTTAAATTCTACACTGTATCAGAGTTCAGAGAATGAGAGAATTCAAAGAAAACAGAAAGTGGAAAGTTCTTGTATTATTGAATTCCTTACTAAAACTGATTACAAAACTATTTATAGACAGATGACAGTTATCTATTAATAGCTGTCATAACAGACTTAATTCTTAACTAACATAACAGATTGAGTAAACTAACTGAGGTTGCAGTTGAGTAACTGCACCTCTTACAGTATTCTCTAATACCCCCCCGCAAACTCAAGGTGGGTGAGACTTTGGTGAAGTTTCAACTACATTGAGTTTGGTTCTTAAGAACAGGAACCGTGTTGGAGAGAGAGGCTTAGTTAATGCATCCGTCCACTGATCAAGAGCAGGAATATGATGAACTTGAAGCTGTTTGGTTAGAACTTTTTCGCGCACAAAGAATACATCAATCTCCATATGCTTTGTGCGAGCATGAAGCACAGGATTGTGAGACAAGGCAACAACACTTTGATTATCACAAAAGATCTTAGGAGTAGAAAAAGGAACCCCCAACTCAGTCAACAGTGTTTGTATCCAAAGAATTTCTGCTGTGGTTTGTGCTAGACTTCGATATTCTGCCTCAGTGGTTGACCGAGCAACAACTTGTTGCTTGCGAGACCACCAGGAAATTAGGTTGGGGCCAAAGAATATTGCTGCACCAGAAGTAGATCTTCTATCATCAATATCTGATGCCCAATCAGCATCACAAAGAGCTTGAAGAGTGAAAGGCTGCCTTGGAGTAGCAGACTTGAGATGTAAACCACAGTAGACAGTTCCTTTGAGATATCTCAGAATTCTTTTAACAGCAATCCAGTGAGAGTCAAGAGGATTGGACATGAACTGACACACCTTATTAACTGCAAAACTGATCTCAGGTCTAGTAATGGTAGTGTACTGTAGAGCACCAACTACTGACCGATATAAAGTGGGATCATGAAAAAGATCTGAACCAGACTTAGTAAGCTTGCAGTTGGAGACCATAGGAGATGAAATAGGTTGAGCTTCAATCATGCTTGTCTTCTGAAGGAGGTCACGAATGTATTTACTCTGAGTTAAAACTAGAGATTTATCTGCCATAGTTTTTACCTCAATGCCCAAGAAATAGTCTAGTTTGCCAAGTTGTTTCAGAGAGAAGCTAGAGTTAAGTCTGTGTGTAAGATTCTGGATTAGCTGAGTAGAGCTGCCAGTAATGATGATATCATCAACATACACCAGAAGGTAGACAGTATGAGAGTGAGCTTGATAAATGAATAATGATGGATCACATTTACTTGCTTTGAAGCCAAACTGAATTAAGGTAGATTGTAGACGATCAAACCATTGTCTGGGGGCTTGTTTGAGCCCGTAGAGTGCCTTGTTAAGTTTGCAGACCAAAGATTTGTCCTTATTTTCAAAACCAGGAGGCTGAGTCATGTAAACTGTTTCAGTGAGTAACCCATTGAGAAACGCATTGTTAACATCCAACTGAAAGAGATCCCACTGATTTGTTAAAGAAAGGGTGAGAATAAGTCTGATAGTGACAGGTTTGATGACAGGGGAAAAGGTTTCATGAAAGTCAAACCCATGAACTTGATGAAAACCTTTTGCAACTAATCTAGCTTTATACCTGTTAACTGAACCATCTGCATTTTCTTTGATTCTGAATACCCATTTACAACCAATAGCTTTCCTATTGGATGGCAGAGAAACCAGATCCCATGTATTATTCTTTATAAGAGCTTCATATTCTTGTTGCATGGCTGAGAACCAGTTGGTATCAGCTAAGGCATGCTTAACACTTTTCGGTTCACAGTGAGCTAAAAAAAGAGAGGGATGAAGTCTGGGTTTGTGTATTCCAGACTTGGACCGAGTTTGCATAGGATGAACATTGACAACCCTGGGAGAAGACTGATCAGACTCAGCAGTATTAGACATAGAGGTAGGTGACTGAGTAGGAACAATGTCAGAGTTATCATTGTCCGAAGACTGATCAGAACTGGAAATAGAGGGTTGAGCAAGATGAGAGCTAGGGGACTGAACAGGAGATTGTTGAACAGTGGATGGTATGTTAGAGGGAATTGAATTTGATGTAGTGATCTGTGGGGATACAGGAAGAGTAGCTGGACATGGTGTTACAATAGGTATAGATGCCATAGGAAATTGAGTGAATGGAACAGAAGTGGCAATAGATGAAGATTCAAATAAGTCAGTATAAGGAAACCTGAACTCATTGAATACAACATCTTTGGAAACAAAAACTTTCCCAGTGGGAGAAAGACATTTGTAACCTTTGTGACTAGTGGAATACCCCAAGAAAACACACTCATGAGACCTGAAATCCAACTTATGTTTGTTATAGGGTCGAAGAAAAGGAAAGCATGCACAACCAAAAGTTTTGAGAAAACCATAATCTGGATTTTGTTTAAACAGGACAGTATAGGGAACATCAAACTTAAGAGAAGCTGTGGGAAGCCTATTTATAAGATAGACAGCAGTGGTAAAAGCAAAGTCCCAAAATTTAAGGGGTAAAGAAGCATGATTGAGTAGTGTGAGTCCAAGTTCTACAATGTGTCTATGTTTTCTCTCAACCACACCATTTTGGTGATGTGTGTGAGGGCAAATGACTCTATGATTAATGCCAAGATTAGCTAAGTAGTTGGACAGAGGTCTGAACTCACCTCCCCAGTCAGTTTGTAGGCTTTTAATTTTAGTATTAAACTGAAGTTCAGACATAGCCTTGAATTGTTGAAAAACAGTGAGGGTTTCAGATTTAGTTTTAAGAAGAAAAAGCCAGGTAAACCTGGAATAAGCATCTACAAAAGTGATGTAGTATAGGAAACCATTCATGGAGGGAATATGAGACGGACCCCAGAGATCACTATACACCAATTCCAAGGGAGCACTATAAACAGTTTCAGACATAGAAGAGGGAAGTCGGTGAGATTTGCCAATACAACAAGCAGAACAGAAATCACTGCTAGTTTTATTAACATTGGGTATATTACAATGATTAAGAACTAATCTGAGTACATGAAGATTGGGCTGGCCAAGTCTGTTGTGCCACAATGTACTAGAATTAGTAGAGCTATGTACATCAGAAATCTTAGAACTATGTACATCTGAATTTTGAGAAGTAGAAACACAACAAGAAACTGCAGCAGCTGAAGGAACTTGCAGCTTGAGATTGGGAAAAGTGTATAGCCCATCAGCACCAACAGAGCCTTGAAGCAAGACTTCATTGGTAACCTGGGATTTGACAGCACAATAATTGGAGTGAAATTCAAAAAAGACATTGTTATCCTTAGCAAACTTACTCACACTGATTAAATTTTTGGTTATAGATGGGACATGCAAGAGTTGATTTAAGGACAAAGATACTTTAGAGTTAAGAGGAGACATAAAACTGGAGGAACCAGAAGAGTGTATGTGCAAACCTTGGCCGTTGCCAATGAAAATCTGGTCAGGACCTTCAAACGGTCCTTGCTGTTGAATGTTCTGAGATTCTCCTGTGACATGGAAGGAGGCACCTGAGTCAGGAACCCAAGTAGAGACAGGTTGTGACTGAGTATTGGAACTTGTCAACATAGCACTAGGGTGTAATCCATTGTTAGGTTGAGCTTGAAACTGAAATTGAGTCAGATTTGAAGGCCTGTAGGAACTGTTCATCCAAGTGTAAGATGGGCGATAGCCATTATTCTGTCCAAAAGCACCATTGAAATTATTCTGAGATTGATAAGTCTGAGGTTGATAAGATTGATTAAAGCTCTGTGAATCTTGAAGAGTCAATGAAGGATTAGGTTGATAATGTTGGTCAAAACGATAGTAGCAGAAGGTGGCAGTGTGTCCAAATTTGAGACACACTTGACACTGTGTGTTTGCAAAACGACCACCGCGGCCTCTGCCACCACCGCGCCGGCCGCCGCGACCGTAGCTACCTCCGCGGCCAAAACCACCACGACTATTAGGGGAGAAATTATCCGAATCAGATGCTTGAGAGGATTTGTTTGGCACAGTGAACGCATCAGAATTGGGATTAGGGTTCGTCGGAGCAGTTTGGGACAGATTAATCGATGGTGATTCTGAAAGTTTCTTGCGAAATTTGAGTAGACGAGCTTCATGCGCAAGAAGAAGCGCTTCAACCTCTTCGATTGGAAGAGGTTCAAAGTGACTTTCAATGACAGAGATTACAGAACCATAATCCGACGGAAGTCCTTCAAGAATGACATCAACGTGTTCTTGATGTGTGATAGGATTTCCTACAGAAGCAAGAGCATCAGCGATGGCTTTAACTCGAAGAAGAAATTCGCGCACAGGCTTATCATCAAGAGTTGTTGCGCGCAACTCGGTTCGTAATTGCCGAGACTTCGCACGTGTTTGCTTGTGAAAATAGTCATGGATTTTCTCCCAAACTTGAAACGAATGAACAGATCCTAAAATCCTAGAAAGAAAAGACGAAGATAACATCGATTGCAACCATGTCAGAAGAACCTGATCTTGTTGTTCCCAAGCAGAATACGCAGGATTTTCATTCCCTTCCTCGCGATCTTCCTCTGTAAGATATCGTAGCGGAATCGATGGATTGGCCACAAATCGTTGAAGGCGATGTGACTTGATGACTGGTTCGACTTGTTGTCGCCAGAGAAGAAAATTGGAGTCGTCAAGTTTCTCTGTGATAGCATGAGAAAAGGTTTGAGGAGCGGAAGAGGTGGGAGTAGAAGACGCCATTGTTGACTACTAAGCTCTGGATCGTAGAGCTCTGGATACCATATCAGAGTTCAGAGAATTGAGAGAATTCAAAGAAAACAGAAAGTGGAAAGTTCTTGTATTATTGAATTCCTTACTAAAACTGATTACAAAACTATTTATAGACAGATGACAGTTATCTATTAATAGCTGTCATAACAGACTTAATTCTTAACTAACATAACAGATTGAGTAAACTAACTGAGGTTGCAGTTGAGTAACTGCACCTCTTACAGTATTCTCTAATACACTGAAACATACAAAGTGATCATTAAGTTTTGAAAGAAATGGGTAGTTTCCCCAATGCTGGAAGTTGTAAACAGCTTTTGCATTTCAACAGCTCTAAACAAGTTAAATATTTGAGAGAAGGACTAGACATCCATTGTGGGAAATGAGTACCTTTATATCCTTCCACGATCAAAGTCTGAAGTTGTTGGGTATTAGGTTGAAGTTCTTCAAGAATCTTCTCAACATTTTCTTCTAATTTTGACTCTTCTAATTCCCACCCTTCACTTCCATCCCAAGATAACTGCAACTTATTCTTGCAGTGGAAGGTTTCCAAAGTAGTCAGGCAAGGATTCTAGCTTTGGAAGATTCTCCAATGTTAACTTCTGCAGCATGAGAAGATTTCCAAGACAATCAGGCAAGGATTCTAGATTTGGAAGATCCCATAATATTAACTTCTGCAGCAAGGGAAGATTTCCAAAACAGTCAGGCGAGGATTCTAGGTTGGGAAGATTATGCAGTATTAATTGCAGCAAGGGAAGGTTTCCAAAGCAGTTAGGCAAGGATTCTAGTTTTGGAAGTTCACATAATAATAACTCTTGTAGCAAGGGAAGATTTCCAAAACAGTGAGGCAAGGATTCTAGGTTGGGAAGATTCTCTAATGTTAACTTCTGCAACAAGGAAAGATTTCCAAAACAGTCAGGCAATGATTCTAGGTTTGGAAGATTCTCCAACGTCAACTCCTTGAGGGAAGTCATATGTTGTAGAGCCTCATGCAAACTTTCCACCTCTCTGCATCCTTCAATCAACAATTCCTCAAGAGAAGTTAGGCATTGAAAACCTGCCAACACATTGAACTTAGCACACCCCTCAATACAAAATTCCTTGAGAGACCGAAACCCTTGCTGCAAACCCAAGAATTTAGGACATTGAGTAATTTCAAGTGTGGAAAGGCGTGGAAACATGTTTTCCCCATCCTCTCTTGATAATCTTATTAGGTTTGGCAGATCCTTCAGAGACATAAATTCTAGAGCCATGAAAACTACTCCACCATCATAGCACTCCTCATTTATGTATTTTACATTAGTCATGCTACATATACTTAGACTCTTTAGAGAAGGAAGTTTCCCCAATGTTGGAAGTTGTAAACAGCTTTCGCATTTCAAGAACTCTAAACAAGTTAAATATTTCAGAGAAGGACTAGACATCCATTGTGGGAAATGAGTACCTTTATATCCTTCCACGATCAAAGCTCGAAGTTGTTGGGTATCAGGTTGAAGCGCTTCAAGAATGTTCTCAACATTTTCTTCTAATTTTGACTCTTCTAATTCCCACCCTTCACTTCCATCCCATGGTAACTGCAACTTATTCAGTTTCTTACTTGACATATTGGCTTCTTTGGCATCCATTACACTTTTCACTTTCCCCAGATTCTTGATGTGAAGATTCCCTTTCAGCTTCAATGCTCCCAATTCTGCCAAGTGGAACCATTTTTCCTTGCCAACAATGTACCAGCTTAAAATCTTTAGGGAAGTCAACTTCCCTATCTGAGGAGGCAAGCTTGATAGTGAGTTGCAACCATCCAAAGATAGTTGTTGTAGAGATCTTAAGCGTATCAAACTATTGGGCAACTTTTGGAGACATCGACAAAAGTCTAGTTTCAATATCTGCAAATTCCACAGTTCACATAGCGATTCTGGAAGAGTTTTAAAGTCACCCCCAGAAAGATTCAAGTACCTTAGATGTTTTAAATCACCGATTGAAGATGACAATTCTGCACTTTTCTTTTGGTGAAGCACCCAAAAAGAATAATATTTACAAAGTTGACCAGAATTGTAGAAACCTATATAGGTCCTCAAAGATTTGAATTTATGCAACTGACTTGAATTGATATCTCTCCAAGAAGAATAGTAGAGATGGTGGATTCTTTCAGGAAAAGTAGTTACACCATTGTTAGATGTAATGCAACAAGCCTCATTTGCAACAAACTGCGCAAGATCATGAACAAGATCATGCATCTTGAAACTTGTAACTTTGTCAAATTCATCTGTCTCAATATCTTGAAAAAATGATCTCCAATATAATTCATTCCACACACCATCACCAACATCTTCAGCATCTAATATTCCATTAGATGAAATGAATCCATTAGCGATCCAAAGTTCAATTAAATATTGCTTGTCTATTTTTTCATCGTTGGGAAATATTGCACAATAAGCAAAACATTGTCTGAGTTCTATTGGCAAGTTTAAGTAACTTAACCTCAGGACAGGCATTAGGGAGTTTTCATTGTGTGATAACTCCAAAAGGTTGCTTTGCTTAACATTGAGCCACTCATTTTTGTTTTTTCTGAAGCGTAAAATACCTCCCACTGCCTTTGCTGCAAGAGGCACTCCTTGACACTTCTTTAGTATCTCCTTCCCTATGTCATCAAGCTCTTCCCGTTCTACCTCATTTAGTCCAAGCTCTCCCTATTTTACATCATTTCCTCCAAAGGCTTGGTGTTTAAACAATTCCCAACAATCATTGTCAGGTAGCATTGATAATTTATGAGGACGCATTGTTCCCATGATTGCTGCAACCTTTGCAAGACGAGTAGTGACTAAAATAGAAGCACCCTTTGCCCCACAAGCCAATACCGATTTCAACTTCTGCCAATTTGGTTGCTGATCATCCCAAACGTCATCCAAAACAAGCAAATATTTTTTTCCTCGAAGCAGATCTTGAAGTTTGTTTTGGAGTGGCTCTAGTTCCAAATCCTCACAGACATGCTTAGATGCTGCTTCAAAGATAGCTTTTGTCATTCTCTTCAAACTAAAATATTCCGAAACGCATACCCAGATTCTTAGATCAAAGTACTCGTCTACCTTCTTATGATAGAAGATGAGTTAGGCCAGCGTTGTTTTTCCAAGTCCGCCTATACCTATGATTGGATAGACTGATAAATTCTCAGAATGAGAAGCATCACCAACCAAAAAGTTTACAATTTTATCTGTATCTTCTTCTCTTCCATACACTTTTGGCTCAGTGATGAGTGAGCTGGTTTGGCGCCACTTGATGACTCCACTTCTTCTCTCTTCTATGACACCACTTCTTCTCTCCGGATCCCTCACAATCAAATTAAATTTGTTCCTATCTTCAGCAATTTCATCTAATCTCCCACTTATCTTTTTCATTTTCTTAGCAAGTTCGTAACGAAAAATAACATGCATGGGATGAAAAGAGGATAAGCAAGAGCTTTGTACCATTTCTGGTAGAGGTAGACAACACTTGACTTCTTCATATTCCAAGCGCAATTCTTCATAGGCATACTCATCCATGATGTCTTCCGGCTCAAGAGCTACATCGTTTAGCTTTTGTAGCCAAATCTGTATAGCTCCATTTGAGAATTGTTTCTCCTCAGCATCTTCAAGAACAACCTTGATAGTAGGGAGTAAGCCGGCAAGCTTTTCCAAGTCTTGATCAAAACCCAGAAATAGCCCCAACTCTTTTGCAATGGGAGAGCTCAAATGTCCAAGCACACCTTCAAGTACAGCCTCAGTCATCTTCCAAGTTTTAATTCACAAGATGAAAATTCAAGAAAGAGAGGTTGTATGCTTCAGAAATGGCAAGAAATGATATCATCAAGTGATATGATTAACAAGACAAGCTGAATAGACGATTTGCATAGACTTGGTAAGTCAACAACCAACCCACTAAAATTGTATTATTGGAATCTTGCTCAAGTTGCAAGTCTGTCACAGGGCTCGTCATATTTTAATTTGTATTGAAATTATTGGAATCTTGCTCAAGTTGCAAGTCTCTCATCACATGGCTCGTCATATTTTAATTTGTATTGAAATTTCATGGAAGCAACCACTAGTTGGAAGAACAATAAACAATAAACGTACTGACATGTTAAAATCTTTACACAATCTCCTGTCTGCATAATGTTTAGCCACAAAATGCATCCTAGCTTTCATATATGCATCATACATCACCGAACACCTAACATAATTAAGCATTTTATTCCACATGGTCCATCAATAGCTATTCCCCTGACATAGAAAGATATGATCTCACAACAGCCAAAAAAAAAAAGAAACCCATAAAATAGCAATTTTGCTAATAGGTGTAAGTACTGCTGTCACGAAAACCTTTTTCACACATGTGGCGGTTTGTGGTGGGAGGTGCTACAATCAAAGTATAAAGGGTGGCATGGTCTTTTGAGTGAGGAACATGTTTCCTGGGAGTCTATGTGGTGGAGGGACTTGAGGAAAGTATGCGGGGGAAAAAATAATGAAAAATGGTTTGACAAGGAGGTTAAGTGGAATATTGGTGTGGGAGATAAAATCAGATTTTGGATGGATGATTGGGTTGAGGGACATTGTTTGGCAAATTTATTTCCAAGGCTATTCCTTATTTCGGAGCAAAAGGGAGATGTTATTGGAAATATGGGGTATTGGAGGGAGGATACATGGTGTTGGGAGGTCAAATGGAGGAGATCAACATTCTAATGGGAGGAGGATTTAATTCACCAATTATTTCTTGTTTTAAATAATATACAGGTACATAAATCTGCGCCCGATGCTTGGGTTTGGAAGGGAACAACAACAGGCTTATATTCAACTGCCTCTGCATACAAGGCGCGTACTCATTTTGATGGGGAAATGCCCTTTAGCGACATCTTTCATCTCTTGTGGCAAGTCAAAATGCCTAGCAAAGCTACATGTTTAATTTGGAGGTCCTTGAGGAATAGATTACCAACAAAAGACAATTTAAGAAGTAGGAATGTCATTGAGCTCGAAAGCGATCTGTTGTGTCCGTTTTGCCAGAAACATAGGGAGTCTGTACAACATTTGTTCTTGTCTTGCGTGGCTGCTACACAAGTCTGGAATAAATGTTATTCTTGGATTTCTATTGACTATGCTACGGTTTTACCAAACACTGTGGAGGAGCATTTTCGACAGAACATGGATGTTGGGAGATCAACTAATGAAAGACAAATCTGGCAAGTTGTGTGGTGCGTTGTGTTTTATTGTATCTGGAAACAGAGGAATGGCTGCATATTTAATCAGGAACTTTTGGATGTGGACAATTTGGTGGACGAAATTAAGTTTGTGACTTGGTCTTGGCTACACAGTTATAACCCAGCTTTTCGGTTTTCTTTTGTTCAGTGGGCAAGCAATTTGGCGGCATGCCTTGCAAGCTGACTCTTATGAGGGCACTCAATTTGTAGGAATATCGAGTCAAAGGTAGGGTGTGATCGTGACTTAGTCTGATTGGTAGACTATACATGTTGGGTGGATGGATTTCTTTTGTTTGTCGGTAGCATTTATGGTGTAACTTTATTATGAATTTTTATTAGATGGTGGGCTTAGGTAGATATAGCATGTGGGGCGAGGTATTATTGTTTCCTTGTCAGGTTGGTAACCTCTCTGCGGGTAGCCTTCAAGATGCCTCGGGTGGATCTTTTGGTGGGTTTTTTAGTGGTCTGTTAAGCCTGGGGTTATGCTATATTTATACCAACTTTGGTCATTAATATGGTATAACCTTTGGCCTCATGGTACCCTCTTTTTTCAGTATCTGGTACCGCTGGTACCTTTTTTTTCCCTCTATAATAGTGTTATTTTACCGATTTAAAAAAAAAAACGAAGCTTCCAGCTACAGTTGACATGCCCCTTCCTTATTCCTTCTAACTCGTCTCTTCCACATTTCCAGCCCATCCTTAACTCCTTTCCAGTCTTCCGGAAGCCCCTACCAGCCACGTAACATCATAATAAGCCGTGACATGCTCTATATAAAAAATAATGGTTTTTAGAGCCAAGTTGTCCATTCAAGACAGGGGTAAAAAGGACATTTAAATCTCCTTTATCTTTTTTGAAATGACTTAGAATATATTTCTAGATCTTTAAAATAAATGATATTTATCTTCCTTAACATAAACCTTAGGGACAAAAAATGATGGATTCAGATTTTCAAGAGATGAAAATCAACAAAAAAGGCTTTATAGAAATCAAAATCAAAATTCGCTCATTTTATAGGACCAAAATGATTTTAAATTTTAAAAAAAATGAAAAACAAAAAAATATGGAAATTAAAATCAAAATTTATTCATATTGTAAGGATTATAAACATGTTTAAGTCTTTTAAAATTATATTATAATTATATTATTATCAAATTATAACTTTTAAATAACTCTCAAACCATGGTTTATTGATGGAGGTCCCAAAGATTTGCAGCGCCGTAAAGAAAGAAGATGACTCTTTCAATGGAGAGAGAAAAAGAGATTTATATTATTTGTATTTTTAAAAAGATAAATTAAAATTACATAGTTGCCCTGTAATTTATGCCTATCTAAACAAAGGATGAATGAGTTTTTTTATCCAACAAACAAGGTGTTGGATGCTAACATATACCTTCTAATTTTTTAGTGGGTGTAAATATAGATATATATATTTTTGGTGTTTCAATATTTACATGTAATAATATTTTTTGTTTTAAATAATGCTAATAAGTAATAAGATTTTTTGTTTTATTCTCTAAGTGCTGCATTGTAAATTTACATGTAGGATACAATCCACGTGTCCGAATTCAATATATTTCGTGTACAAAATATAGGATGAGAACAATTTTGCTGTAAGGATTTGTTTAAAAATTTATATGCCATGACTACATCCATTAACTGAAAATAAGGAGTTAAGGAATCGAAACGTAGTTCCTTCCATCAACGTATGTTCACCACCCCACCAATAGATTTCCAAACATAGTTTTAGGGGTGTATCGGATTGGGATTTTAAAATACTATTTTGGCATAAAAAAGTCTTGTAGATTTTAAAAGACTACGTAGTAATTTTGAAGTCTTTTGAATTGTGTTCTCCCTTGATAAAATTATCAGGTTTGGCAACTCTTGTAGTAACATAGCCTTGAAAACCATGGCATTGCAACTCCACAGTCGTAGGACTCTGCCTCATATAGGCAGCCATATTACCTAACTCGTGTTAGAATTTGTTTAGTTATTTTTTCATCTTTGGGAAATGAAGCACAGATGGGAAAACAATGCCTCAGTTTCATTGGAAACTTCAAGTAAGTAATCTGAAGGCAGGCATGGCTGAGTTCTCATGTTGTAAGCTCAACATATATAGAGCCATTCCTTTTTCTATCCTGTCATCAAGCTCATGAAGCAGTCCTGGTGTAGTTGACAGTTTAAATTATGCAAACACAAGACCACAACTTTTTTATTCTGAAAAGGAGACTGGAAATTATACAAATCCACTTTTAATACATTGATATAAAGACCATATACAAAGCCTAATAAATAAAGGAGCAAACAATACAAATATTTTGAACATTATACAGCTACATGTCTGTCAAAGCTTATTATACTAAACATCATAGTGAACTTAAATTGAAGAAAGAAACACTGAAATCACTTAAATCTCCAAACATGGCCTCCGGGAAGCTTGAAATTCTGGATCTCAAAGTCGCTAGAGTTCTGATCACAAGGAAGAATGCTTGTTTCTGATACATATATTTCTCATAAAAATGGAACAAAAGTTACTTCTACTAAGTTGCTAATAAGTTGATTGTGTAAAAAGTAAAAACAAATGGAAAATGTTAACAATTGTTAATTAAATTATTTGTATCTGAAAAAAGATTTTATTATTAACTCTTTAAGAAATAAAATATACCATAAAACAATTTTTTAATAACAATAAAAATTAAATAAGCACTATCTACAAAAATTATTTTGGTAATAATAAAGTAAATTAAAATATAAATAATAAAATATTACATTTTTTATTTTTTAAATTGTAAATAATATTTTAGTGATAATTTATATCATTATTGTTTTCTTTATAGTGTTTGTCTCCAGTCTTTTCCCCATGACTTTGATATTAAATTAGTAATTTTTCTATACTTCTTTTTATGCTGAGTAAATCTTCTATATACTTGATGAGTATATTCATAAAATATAAAAAAGGGTTTTAAGACAATAATATTGATTTTATATTTTATATTCATTTCAAAATTTTAGTTTTTTTATTAAAAGATAATTACAGTTATGATAATTTATGTATCATTTAATTATTTAAATTTATTTCTATTTTTTGAAAATTTAAATTTTATTATCAAATATCTTATGTATTGCATGCATATTTAAAAAAAATTTAAAGCAAAATTTAAATAATAAAAGTTATGTTAAATGAGATAAAAATCAAAGTATAAGTAAAAATATTTGATTTTTTTATTTTTTAAAATATAAAAATTGGTTGAATTAATGAAAAAATTAATTACAATTTTCACACATTATTTTTATTTTTCAATTAGTTTCTATTTTTATTTCACTTTTAAATTTAAATCAAATTATCAAGTACGTGTGTATTTTTTGGGTATTTATTTAAATACAAAAAAAATGAATCATAAAATTTATGAGTAAAATTATATAATTGATAAAAATATATAATTGTTTATTTTACCAAATATATATAATTGTTTTAATAATCTTTTTTTTTTGTTTTTAGAGGATTATTAATTCATTATGTTATGATGTAAAAATCTAGAATCACATGAAATTTGTATCAATAAATATCTTAAAATTTAAATAAAAACAAAATTAATGAGGCCATCAATTCTATGACTGAATTTGGGGTTTGAGGAGTTTTTAGCTTTTTTAATATTTCATCACTAGGGTAAAACCGCAAATAAACTATGAATTAGTAAGGATTATTTGCATAGATTGCAAAATGAGATTAGAATGATATTCACTTAAAAACAGATAGCTTATGACGCAAACAAAAACAAAAGAAACAGAAAAACATAAGTAGCTTACAATTATTGGTATTTACAATCACAATGGGTTTCTTTACACAATAGTAATTTACTATTATAAGCATCTTTAATATATTTAAATGTGACATTTAAATTTCGATCAAAGAAAAAGAAGTAAAAGAAAGTTGCATTAGAAGGAAAAAAATTTAAATGGATAACCATAAAAAAAAAGGTAAACTACTTTTCTGACTTTTATATTTAAAAAAAAACTAAAATATTATCAAGTTCAAAGTATGGCCCTACATTGCATGGGTTTCCATACTGATAGTAAAATAGATATTCAATATTATTTTAATTATAAATTTGTTTTCAAATTTAACTTATTTAAAGCAAAAAATGTGTAAAGTGAAAAATTAAAGTTACATTCATAACCAATTTAAACAGGTCATACATAAAAATACCTTAATTCTATCTAATGACAAATAAAGTCTCATTTTATCATTTTACATATCTCTTTCACTTTTTTATAAATATATAAATTTGATTAATTATTTTGTGTACTATTAGCATTAAAAATAATAGTCAAAGAATAAAAAATATTGTTTTCATTAAAAAAATTATTTTTAATATTTTACCCATACATCTTTATCATTATTTTCTATAAATGTTTATAACAAAAAATATTTATTAAATACAATAAACTATTACTGTTATTCTTCATATGAAACATAAGTAGAAAGCATCAAAGAAATACTCTCATTTAATATTCAAGATTTTAAATTCCTGTTATGATTTGTCAAGACTTATATTCAATACCTTTAATTAATTAAAGATAAAATACCTTCAACAAATTTAAAATAATAGTGAATTTGCTAATAAGTTGACTGAAAAAAAAGTAAAAAATTAAATGAAAAATATTAAAAATTGATTATTAATTTATGTCTTTTTAATAAAAAAATTATTATTAATTTTTTAATTAATCTTCAGAAACCCAAGTAAAATATTACTGTTAACAATAATATAAACTTTTATTTATAATTATTATATATTTATTTATTTAAAAATATTTATTTACTATTAATTTTAATCTTATAAAAATAAATATTTATTTTATGCAACCCAGGAAAGATACTAATTGTATTAATTTGATGATTATTTGTAGTTATGCGTTAACCACTTTGTTAATTTATTAGCAATATCAAATTTTGTAATGGATAAATATTTAAAGCATAAAACAATAAATATTTCAAATCTATCAAATATTTATATATATATATTTAATACTTTTTTTCGAAGTCAAACTATATAAGTTGAAAATGTTAGAGAAGTTTCCAGTCAAAATTAGTTTTTCCTTTCCTTTCCTTTTCAAGCATTGAAAGATAAATTTGGTAAATTCTCAAGATTTGGCCGTCAGATCACCAAAAGAACATCATCACACATACACACACAAAAAAGTCAACGACATCTACAAACGCACACTGTCTGATAGAATGTTGAAAATACCTTGTCCGCACGTCCAAACACCCAACCCTCATTACTATTTAATCACGCTTTCAAACTCAATAATGCACACACTCACACACCCAGTCTCTGATTTCCTTGACACTGTTTTTCTTTCTCTTCGCCTTTCATTCCCTTTGTTTAACACTCCAATTTTTTGCCATGGAGTTCAAATATTGTGATGGTCAAAACCAAACGACACCATCACCAATGCCGCATTCTTTTTCTGCCGCCACCTATGTTTCTGAAAACCCATTACAAGGTAACATATTCTTTTCTTCACATTCCATTCAACTTTCAAGAGATCCATTTGTTTTGCTATTTAAGAAAACAAAGGTTTTCTAACATCAATTTATTTTTAGGGTATGATTTTGCTCCAAGTAGTTTTCTTAGCAATGTTATGGCGCCCAGAGTTTTCCCAATGCAAGTGCCGATCAATGTCGAGGAAGGAGCGCTCCAAAGAGAAATGGAGAAAGAGAAATTACGACGAGAGCTGGAGAAAGAGGAAATAAGGAGAGAGATCTTGGCCAACGAGATGGCCTTGGCACGACGACAAGAGCTGGAAGAGGAAGTGAGGAGGGAAATGACAGTGGAGAGAGCATTGAGAATCCTAATGCAAAGACCAGAAGGGATCTCGTTTCAACAACGAATTTCGATGCCTTTGAACAACCGGCCAGTTAATCACAGGAACGTATTTGGTGGGCCACAGCCCCAGTTACCCTTCCAAGTTGAAATTAGACAACAATCACATACTAATAATACTAACACAAACAAGGATAATGTGATCATACTGGTTAGTGTATAATGTTAGGTTTAACTTACTCTTTTTTTTTTTTTCTCTATCTCTATCTCTCTCTTCAATTCTACTATTTATTTTTTCCTGATTCTTCTTTATTGGCCTTTGAATAGTGAAAAACTTTTCTCCTTTTCCTTATTGATTAAAAAATGTCACCCTGAAGTGGCTGAATTGCCTACAATCACTTATTCACTTTTGACATAGTTAATTCTCCAGTCATTATATGGTGGCTGAATATTTTTATTATATATTAAGAATTTTGTAAAATTTAAAAAATAAAGCTTCTTCCTTTGCTTAAAGCTTTATTTACGAAATTGTTAACTTTTGCAAAATTCTTAAAATATAAGTAAAATTGTGAGTGATGCAAGCAATCCAAGTCCAAAGTTGATAATTAGTTCAAAATTGTAATGTGTTGAAAGTTGCAAAGAGAGAAAAATTATTCCTATTACAATTGACTAAATGACTAAAATGTGATACATAGTTATCTCTTAAGAGTTAGAAGTGGGAAGAGAAGTGTAATTTGATCATATCTCAAGTAAGAAAAGTGTAAGGATTTGCTTGATTGTGTTTTTATTTTTTAAAAAGGATTTTATAAAATAATTTTGAAGATCTGTTTTCCATGACAAAAATAAGGGAAAAACAAACCTGTTTTGAAAGTATTAATTCAAAAACAATTTTGGTGATGAGAAAGTAAAAACATGTATTTGGTAAATTTATTTGAACAATATACTTTTTATTTCCTTGTTTGCATTTTCCCTCGTTGTCATAATTAAAAAAGGAAAAATAAAATAGCAACGACTCCATTTTGAGTTTACTTTAAAAGGGACTTTAATATGTAAGAAATCCATCTTGGGTAAGGCTCCAGGTTTTGAAGAATAAATGGATAGTAGAGGATTAGAGTCCAATTCTGTTAATAACATAATAAAAGCATATTTCGATAATTTTTCAATAAATATTTATAAGAGAAAAAAAAAAGAAAACAAAATGAATTATTATTCTTGTTATTTGTTTGGCTAACCACTATTCAACAATACATTTTCTTCATAGTATACTTGCATTATTATAACTTTATTTCCAATGGAACCATGTTGTGTGATCATAATATGTATATCTTATTCATACATCCTAAATAGAAGATGGAGTCAATAAATATTATTCTCTTTATCCAATTGTAGGATATTGATCATTATGGTGCAAAGCGTAAAGCAGTGATCCCTCCTACAGTTGATGACAATGAGCATTCTCCTTGTAATTTGCAAAAGAAACCTAAGCTAGGGTGGAGTTGTGGTCAAGTTACTACCACAAGTGAGAAAGGGCTAAATGATCATCTTTAGGGGAAGAAGCAACAGGCTAAGGAAGCATCCTAGAGAACACAAAAAATAGGTAAGGAGACCAAAACATCATTATCATTAAAGAAAAGTAAAAAGTGTGTGAAATCTAATGAAGAAGTTAAATTTTTACCATGAATTCAGGTTTGGGCTCAAGATCAAATCGTTAGACACTTTAAGTTGGCAAAAAGCTAGTTATGTCTGGAGGAGCGACTGCCTAGGGACCAAGGCTAAAGGGGGCCCAAAAAGTTTTTTTTTTTTTTAAAAAAAGTCTATGGTTATGTAGTATTTTTTTTCTATATTATTTTATGTTATTTTTATAAATAGATTAAAATTGTTGTCTCATTTTATGTCTCTTTTTTTTATCCAAAATTAAAACATGACATGTTGAATAAAAAGTATCAATTTCTTGGTTATTAGTGTTTTCTGATGTGTTCCATTCATAAATTCATGTTGAATAAATTTTCAGTTCACTTTGGCATATCAATATGTAATAAATTTATGATAATAGACTTAAATGTTTGCTTTTTTTTTTTTTAAAGAAGATAAAAAACACAAACCAAAACTCAAATTGTAAAGAAATTAGTACTAAAAGTTAGTATATTAATAAAGAAAAAAATTATAAGTAAGCTTTAATATGAATGATGATATTTTCTCAATTATAAATGATGGCAATAGAGTTAGAACATTTTCTTTGAGGGGGCCAAATATAAAATTTAAATTAAATTATATTTTAATTAACATATTAAATTTAACCAACAACTAGAAAAATTATAATAATTGATCATATATCACGAAAACCATAATCATATAATTTAAACAAAAGATATAAGATTATAATGTTGTAGTAGAAGGAAAGAGATTTAGTTTTTAAAATTCATTATACAAATTCTAATGATAGAAAATATATATTATATTTAAATATCATATTTGAAGTTTTAAAATCAAAATTGACCCTAAAATTTTGTCAAGGCAAAATTTAATTTTTAACGAGATAAATAATAATAAGAATACTACATTCTCTACTCCAAACAATGAAATAATATTCTTTTAATTCCTTTTTTTTTATTAAGAAACATTTATAGTGATAATTTATTTCATTAATTTTGTTATATTTAAAAATACTTTAATTTAATCTAATGATGAAAAAATTCTCCGTTTCTCATTTTACATAACTGTTATTAAACTCGATTCAGACTAGAGACCGGTCCTATAATTGATTCAAGTTTAATATTCAATCGGACTTGTATTCGATATAGTATACCTGCAACACCTGTTTCCTTGTACTTGTACGTTGCTCCTTTCACATGGCTAACACACACACACACCTCTACCGGATCAGTCACCGGTTCGAGTTTTATAACTTTGACACACACCATACACACACATACACCCCTCTACCAGATCAATCACTGGTTCGAGTTTTATAACATTGACACACACCTCTATCGGATCAATCACTAGTTCGAGTTTTATAACATTAACACACCTCTTCCGGATCAATCACCGGTTCGAGTTTTTATATATCTCTTTATCTTATATAAATATTTAAATTTTATTAATAATTTTGTTTATTGTTATCTTTAAAAATAATGGTAAAAGATTGAAATTATTTTTTCATTAAAAATTAAATTTGGTATTGTACCAATATCCTAATCATTATTTTTAATAAATATTTTTTAAATATTTTGTAAATATAATAAACTGTTAATAATATTCTTGTTATGAAACATATAAAAAAAACATTAATGTTGTCATTTAATAGTCAAGCAATTGAATTTCTTATTTAGTGTCATATATTTGTTAATATTTATATTCAATATTATGCACTAAATATTTCTAATTAATTAAAATAAAATACATTTAATTAATTAGAAATAATAAAGAAGTTTCCAATAAGTTGATTGTGTAAAAAGTAAAAAAAAAAGGGAAAAATGTTAAAAATTGTTAATTAAATTAATTGTGTTAAATAAAATATTTCATTATTTACTCTTTAAGAAATAAAATATACCATAAAACAATTTTTTAATGACAATAAAAATTAAATAAAAACTATTTATAAAAATTATTTTGGTGATAATAAAGTAAAGAAAAATAAAAATAATAAAACATTACAAAATTTATTTTTAAAATTTAAAAATATAATTTTATTGATAAAATATTTTAGTGATAATTTAATTCATTATTTTTTTCTTTTTAGTGTTTGTCTCTAGTCTTTTCCCCATGATTTTGACATTAAATTAGTAATTTTTCTATACCTTTTTTATACTGAGTAAATTTTCTATATACATCATGAATATATTTATAAAATATAAAAAGGGTTTTAACACAATAATATTGATTTGATATTTTTTTTATTTTCAAAATTTTTGTTTTTTTATTAATAGATAATTATAGTTATGATAATTTAAGTACCATTTATTTATATAAAATTATTTCTATTTTTAAAATTTTTAAATTATATGATCAAATATCTTATTTATTGCATGTGTATTTAAAAAAACCTTAAAAGAAAAATTTAAATAATAAAAATTTTGTTAATTGAGATAAGAATTAAAGTATAAGTAAAAAAAAATTGACTATTTTATTTTGGAAAATATTAAAATGATTGAATTAATGCAAACATTTAATTACAATTTTAACACATTATTTTTATTTTTCAATTAGCTTCTATTTTTATTTCACTTTTAAATTTAAATCAAATTGTCAAGTACGTGTGTATTATTTGGTTATTTATTTAAATTCAAAAAATAAGTCAGAAAAATTTATGAGTAAAATATAGTTGGTAAAAATATATAATTGTTTTTTTTTATGCAAATATATATAATTGTTTTAATAATCCTTTTATGTTTTTAGAGTATTATTAATTGATTATCATATGATGTAAAAATCTAGAATCACGTGAAATTTGTATCATAAATACCTTGAATTTTAAATAAAAACTAAATTAATTATGCCTTCAATTCTATGCCTAAATTTGGGGCTTGAGATTTTTTTAGCTTTTTGAATATTTCAACACTAGGGTCAAGCCGCAAATTAAATATGAATAAGTAAGGATTATTTGCATAGATTCCAAAATGAGGTTATTAGAATGATATTCACTTAAAAGTAAGTAGCTTACGTAAAAATGAAATATAATGGTGCAATGGTAACTTCTGGCCAAAATGAAACAAAAAGATAAAGCCAATCAAACCTGTCTCATATTTCTATTCTACTATTATTTTTTAGTTTTTATGTTATATATTTTTTATAATATTATTTTTAAATATTTATTTTAAACTTAAATTTAAATTTGATAATATATTGAAATTAAATTGGATTACATTTTATTTTCAATTATGATTGAGTAGAAATACCTAAATTAAAAATTAGATTGGATTACATTTTATTTTCAAATTAAATCAACATAATCACTATTATTTTCTCCACTCAAAATTAGTGTTTAAAATTAAATTTTAAGCAAATAATTTTTCATTTATTTATTATCTTCTCACTTAAATAAATTATTCATGATTTTCTTCTATCATGACAAATTTTAATTTTTTTATACATTGATATTTATATGCCGATATATTAAAATAATAATTATATATAAAGTATAACATAGAGATGAATTTTATTTTTATTTATAAAAGCAAGTAGAAAATTTTCACTTAATTCACGGGGATGAATAATTTTTTTGAAGTCACATTAATATTTAAATTATTATGGTGAAATTATATTTTTTTATTAAAGTGTAAAAAGAAAAATATAACAAATTATATTACATACAATATAAAATTCAAATAAAAATTTTAAACATTATGTTTATCCCGTGCAATGCACTGGTCAAAATCTAGTTCACTTAAAAGTAAGTAGCTTACATAAAAAAAAAAGTGGCTTACGATTATTGGTATTCATGATCACAATGGGTTTCATTACACAAATGTAACTTACTATTATAAGTACCTTTAATATATTTAAATGTGACATTTGAATTTCGATCTAGAAAAATAAATAAAAGAAAGTTGCATTAGAAGGAAAAATATTTAAAAGTATAATCATAAAAAAACGTAAACTACTTTTCTCACTTTTATATTAAATTAGAAAATTAAGTAAAATATTATCAAGTTGAAAGTATGACCCTGCATTGCATGGGTTTCCATACTGATAGTAAAATAGATTTTCAAGATTATTTTAATTATAATTTGTTTTCAAATTTAACTTATTTAAAGTAAAAAATGTGTAAATTGAAGAATTAAAGTTACATTCAAAATCAATTTAAACAAGTTATATTTAAAAATACCTTAATTCAATCTAATGACGAATAAAGTCTAACTTTCTCATTTTATATATCTCTTTCACTTTTATAAATATATAAATTTTATTAATGATTTTGTGTACTATTATCTTTAAAAATAATAGTCAAAGAATAAAAAATATTTTTTCATTAAAAACATTATATTTAATATTTTACCCGTACATCTTTATCTTTATTTTCAATAAATATTTTTTTATAAAAATATTTATCAAATATGATAAACTATTAATATTATTCTTCATATGAAACATAAGAAAAAAGCATTAAATAAATACCATCATTTAATATTCAAGATTTTAAATTCCTCTTTTGATTTGTCAATATTTATATTCAATACCTTTAATTAATTAAAGACAATATACCTTTAATAAATTAAAAAATAATTATATATTTACTAATAAGTTGACTGAATAAAAAGTAAAAACATAAATGAAAAATATTAAAAATTGAATAATTAATTTATGTCTTTTTAATAAAAAAAAATTATTGTTAATTTTTTTAATTAATCTTCAAAGACCCAAGTAAAATATTATTTTAAACTATAATATAAACTTTTATTTTTAACTATAATTTAATTTATTTATTTAAAAATATTTATTTATTATAAATTTTAATATTATAAAAATAATATTTATTTTATGCAACCCAGGCAAAATACTAAATATATTTTTTATCCATAGGAATCGAACACGGTACCGGGGGGTTTATAATAACTCACGCACCCTGCTCAACTAACTGAGCTAGATCCCCTCAGTACTAATTATATTAATTTGATGATTATTTATAGTAATTCGTTAACCACTATGCTAATTTCTTAGTAATATCAAATGTTTGTAATTGATAAATATTTAAATCTTAAAACAATAAATATTTCAAATCTATTAAATATTTATTTACATTTAATACTTTTTTTCCAAGTCAAACTATATTTGTTGCAAAAGTGAGAGAAGTTTCCAGCCAAAATACTGTTTAATTTTCTTCCCTTTTCAAGAAATGAAAGATAAATTTGGTAAACTCTCAAAATTTGATCATCACATGACTAAAAGAACATCATCACACACACACACACACAAAAGTCAAAGACATCTACCAACACACACCGTCTGATAGAATGTTGAAAACACCTTGTCCGCACGTGCAAACACCCAACCCTCATTGCTATTTATTCACTCTTTCAAACTCAACAATACACACACTCACACACATCGTCTCTGATTTCCTTGACACTATTTTTCTTTCTCTTCGCCTTTCATTCCCTTTGTTTAATACTCCAATTTTTTGCCATGGAGTTCCAATATTGTGATGGCCAAAACCAAACGACACCATCGCCAATCCCATTACAAGGTAACGCACTCTTTTCTTCACATTCCTTTCAACTTTCAAGAGATCCATTAGTTTTTCTATTTAAGAAAACAAAGCTTTTCTAACATCAATTCATTTTTAGGGTATGAGTTTGCGCCAAGTAGTTTTCCTGGCAATGTTTCGGCGTCTAGAGTTTTCCCAACACCAATGTCGATGAATGTCGAGGAAGAAGCGCTCCAGCGAGAAATGGAGAACAAACAAATACGACGAGAGCTAGAGAGAGAGCAAATAAGGAGAGAGATAATGGCCAACGAGATGGCTTTGGTACGTCGACGAGAACTAGAGGAGGAAGTGAGGAGAGAAATGGCAGCGGAGAGAGCATTGGGAATCCTAATGCAAAGACCAGAAGGGATATCGTTTCGACAACGAGTTTCAAAGCCTTTGAACAACCGGCCAGTTAATCATAGGAACGTATTTGGTGGGCCACAACCCCAGTTACCCTTCCAAATTGAAATCAGACAGCAGTCACATACTAATAATACTAATACAAACAAGGATAATGTGATCAGACTAGTGAGTGTATAATGTTATGTTTAATTTACTCTTCATTTCTCTCTCTGTCTCTCTCTTCAATTTTATTATTTATTTTTTCCTACTTCTTTATTGGCCTTTGGATTGTTAAAAGCTTTTTTCTTTTTTGTTATTGATTGAAAAATGTCACCTTCAATAGTGGTTGAATTGCTTACAATCACTTATTCACTTTTGACATAGTTAATTATCTAGTCATGATATAGTGGCTGAATTTTTTATTATATATTAAGAATTTTGTAAAAGTTAAAAAATAAAGCTTCATCCTTTGCTTAAAACTTTATTTACGAAATTGTTAACTTTTACAAAATTCTTAAAATATAAGTAAAATTGTGAGTGATGCAAGCAATCCAAGTCCAAAGTTGATAATGAGTTCAAAATTGTGAATTGTGTTGAAAGTTACAAAGAGAAAAATTAAACCTATTACAATGAACTAAATGACTAAAATGTGACACATAATAATCTCTTAGGAGTTAGGAGTGGGAAGGGTAGTGTAATTTGAACGTATCTCAAGGAAGCGAAGTGTAAGGATTTGCTTGATTGTGCTTTTATTTTGTTTAAAAGGATTTTATAAAATAATTTTGAAGATCTGTTATCCATGAAAAAAATTAGGAAAAAAAAACAGTTTTGAAAGTATTACTTCGAAAACAATTTTGGTGATGAGAAAGTGTAGAAAAATGTATATGGTAAATTTATTTTAAGAATATATTTTCTTATTTTCTTGTTTGTATTTTTCCTTGTTTTTGTAATTAAAAAAGTTAAAATAAAATAGAAATAGCTCCATTTTGAGATTACTTTAAAAAGAGACTTTAATATGTAAGTAATTCATCCTATATAAGGCTCCAGGTTTTGAAGAATAATTGGATAGTAGAGGATTAGAGTCCAATTCTGTTAATAACAAAATAAAAGTATATTTGGATAAATTTTTCAATAAATATTTATAAGAGAGAAAAAAATAAGAAAATAAATGAATTATTATTCATGTTATTTCTTTGGCTAACCACTATTGAACAATATATTTTCTTCACGGTATACTTGCATTATTATAACTTTCTTGCCAATGGAACCATGTTGTGCGATCACAATATGTATATCTTATTCATACATCCTATATAGAAGATGGAGTCAATAAATGTTATTCTCTTTATCCAATTGCAGGATATTGATCATTATGGTGCAAAGCGTAAAGCAGAGATCCCTCCTACAGTTGATGACAATGAGCTTTCTCCTTGTAATTTGCAAAAGAAACCCAAGCAAGGGTGGAGTTGTGCATTATGTCAAGTTACCACCACAAGTGAGAAAGGTCTACATGATCATCTTCAAGGGAAAAAGCACAAGGCTAAGGAAGCATCACTGAGAACACAAAAAATAGGTAAGGAGACCAAAACATCATTATCATTAAAGAAAAGTAAAAAGTGTGTGAAATCTAATGAAGTTGTTAAATTGTTACCATGAATTCAGGGTTGGACTCAAGACCAGATCATTAGGCACTTTAAGTTGGCACAAAGTTGAGCTATGTCTAGAGGAGCGATTGCCCAGGGACCAGAGCTAGAGGGGGCCCAAAATGTTTTAAAAAAAAATCTATGGTTATGTAGTATTTTTCTATAATATTTTAGGTTATTTTTCTAAATAGATTAAAAATGTTGTTTCATTTTATGTCTCTTTTTTTTTTATCCAAATTAAAACGTGACATGTGAATAAAAAGTATCAATTTCTTGGTTATTAGTTTTTTCTTATGTGTTACATTCATAAATTCACATTGAATGAATTTTCAGCTCATTGTGGCATATCAACATGTAATGAATCTATGATAATAGACTTAATGTAACACCCCTTGTTACTATTAAAGATTTTCTTATTAATTTTGAAATTTGTGAAGTAATTTGATATCCAATTATTGAAAATAACCTTTAAAATATGGGGAAATTTGTTTTTCCTTTAAAATGTTATTACTTCAAATTCCAAACAACGATAATCCATAATAACTTATGATCATATTAAAATCCCTTTTAATGAAATATCGATTTTAATAAATCAAACTCATTTTACAAGACATTAGCTCCACTGTAAATCATGAAACATAACAAAATCTTTCTTAATTAAGAACATCCTTAGATCCATCTTTATACTATTCTATTACACAGGATATACTTATGCATTTACATTCTTGGAATTTAACACATTATACATTTGAGTCACATATAAGGAATTGATACATCACAATATTAAAACTTAATCTACCCTCTTTTTTACAAGAAAAAGACTAAGACTCAGAGTAGTGACTCAATGAAAATCCAAAAAACCCAATTAATCCATGAAGCATCCTAGAAGGATCTCTTCTAAATTCTCTTAAAACGTCCGCCCATGTGAACAACGCTAGTTGTAGCTTTTCCATTCCATCTTAGTGTCTTGCATAGGATCACTCATCTAGATCTAAAAAATAAAGGCTTATGGAGTGAGTCTCCTTCCTCCTCTAAATCAACAATCAAACGACCTTCTGGTCACAAACAGTCATAAACACACAAACATCAACCACCTCGATATGGTACTCTCATGGGTTTTACTCGTAACCCTAACACATCCCAGATCAGTCCTTAACCCATCACACATCGGGCCCGCTACCACTTGAACTCCCAGAACTCAGTGGGCTTACTTAATTTAAGCTGGATGACTATTAGGAGTACACCCTTTGCCACGGTACAATGGCAGGGCTCTCACTAACACGGTTATGTCTTGCATTTGTTGGGATTGCCAAGTTGGCTCTGTGAACTCCTGCCACAACTCAATGCCACACCTCCAAGAAATAGCAAGTCAATGATCCATTCCCCAGTTACCACTCTGTGTTCATCCAATCCCTGAGGACTGACTCTTCAATGACTCTCCCCATCGGAATCGTCCTTTACAAGTCTGTGTGGGGTTTCTCTGTCAAAGGGTATTGAATGGTGGTCAATCAATAACATGACCTCATTTCACACGAGACCAATGTCTCCCACGAAGACCTACATCTTTCCCACTATCTCAAGTGGTCATTCCATTATGACCCCATCCCTCGCACAATAATCACATATCTCAGATGGAAAAAATCACTAGAAGCATTTGACATAAAGTATGTGAGCGATATGAGAGGGGGGGAAACACTGTCTGGGGAAACACTGTGAGGAACTCAAGAGCGAAGGTGCTAGGATCCATTTCATCTTTTTTTTTGGCTTAAACAACTTTTAGGTCCCTGATAAATGTCCAAATTTTTCTTTGAGTCCTTGATGAATTTTTTCGTTGTTTTGAGTCCCTGATATATGAAAAATTTTGTTTTGGGTCCCTACTGTCAATTAAGTGATGATGTGACACCATCTCAACAGTTGATATATATTGGGAAGATCTATTCTAATGGTGACACGCCATCACTTAACTGATGGTAGGGACTCAAAACAAAAGTTTTGATATATCAGGCACTTAAAACAATGAAAAAATTTATTAGGGACCCAAAGCAAAATTTGGACATTTATCAGAGACCTAAAAGTTATTTACGCCTTTTTTTTCACAATTTTCCCTAAAGACTTTGAACGTTTGGACCTGTGGAAGATTTTCAAGAGATGGGGTTGGGTCTGGGAAGTTTTTGTATCAAACAGGAGGGATAAAAGGGGGAAACGGTTTGGATTTGTCAGATTCCTCAATGTTACAAATGTAAGGTCTTTGGAACTACAACTGAATCAAACTTACATAGGCAATATAAAGTTGAAAGTTAACATTCCAAGGTTTGATCGAGGTACAACTGCTAGGAAAAAAGTATATGGAGACAGGGGACATAACGAACACAAGTGCTAGCAGAAGACATATGGAGGAAAAGGGTAAGGGTGTACAGGATGAACAACACAGGGATGACAGGAAGCAACAGAAAGATAATAATGTTGAACCAGAAGGAAAGTACCTACAAGCTTTAAAAAGGGGAATTAATAATACAAATCAGAGGTGGAGGCCCAAAAGATATCAACAGTCACAAGCAACAAGCCAACAATGGATGGGTCAGGACATCATCATTAGAGAGGTAGACGATGAATGGCTAAAACAAAGCCTTGTGGGGAGGCTGCGTGATTTAATGATGTTCGACCAGCTGGATGAGGTATATATAGTGAATGGAAGGAATGATGTTAAGCTAAGATATCTTGCTGACGATATGGTGCTGATCACTGGGCTAAGTGAAAAGGATGCACAGAAGAAAATCCAAGAAGAAGATGAGAACTTTCTTTCAATATTTCACTCTGTTCAGAAGTGGGATAATAACGTGAGTACAAGCAATAGGTTGACATGGATAAGGTGTTGGGGCATCCTTTTGCATATGTGGGGGGAAGAGTGTTATAGACAACTACTTGGCCCCCTTGGTGATTATGTCAAGATGGATCAGCAGATTGAAAGTAAACAGAGATTGGACTCTATTAGAGTACTCATGAAAGTATCATCGCTGGAACCTATAACAAGATACTCAAATGTAAGGTTCAATGGAGTTGTGCATCGGGTGAGAATCTCTGAGGAAACCATGGATTTTCGGAACACTTGCCATTGTAGACTATGGAAGTGGCAGGATTCGAGTGGAGAAGAATCTTCCTTGGAGAGTGACATCGGTATGGATCTTAAATAATCGGATTTGGAGTGTGGAGGCGATATTCAAGGACATGAAGACTACATTGGTGGAGGAGACGCTGGAGGTGGAGAACAACACGGAGAGACAAAAAAGGGTGAGAGGAAGACTAAGATTAAAGCATTGGGCTCGAGGAAAATAGAGGAGTTCAAAAACAAAGTGGTTGAGAACAACACAAATGTAGGGTTGTAGTCACAACCGTTGGAGGAAGCGTGTGTAGATGGACAATTAATTGTGGAAGGGACTACTAGTGGGCTAGTTGGATTGATATACGAAGGAAAAGCCCACTCTTCGAAAGATTGGGAAATAGAACAACCCATAGCCCAAATTGGGTGTTTGAATATGAAGATGAGTTGTTATAACCAACAGCGATGCTGAGACTGGGACATCATGCAGTGGAACTCACGGGCCTACTCTTGGTTTAGGCCACACCAATAATGTTAACACATTGGACAAGGAGTTACAAGCACATGATACATCTGGATCAAATAGGGATGCCCAACACTGTAATATGGAGTCTGTAACACCCTGAAAATTTCAATACAGTAAGTAAGAACGTGAGAGATTAATTAGAAATTAATGGGGATTTAATTGCTTGTTTTAAATAAGAAAAGAATATACTTGGAGTGATTAAATACAGTTAGTAATTAATTGAGTAAATAAGAAAAATGAAGGAAAATAAATAATATAACTATTTCTTTATAATGGTCAAATAGGAAAAACAGTTATAAAATCAAAAGATATAACATTTTTGGTAATTAAAATCTATGTGATTAATTCAAAGTAAACAATTGCTTGTAATAAAAAGTCCTCTGTGAGTAACTCACTGGAATTAATTCTCTACAATTAATTCTCGGTAGTTACTTTCATGTGTATTTGTCTGTGAGTGATTATCTGTTATGCCTGCTAGTAATTAATTGAACTATGATTAATTACTACTAGTAAATATTTAATATATCTATTGCTATGTATTAATAAATTAATTGATTTCAAATTGGTTTTAATTATTTTAATTATTTTAAATTATGAAACTTACTTGTCAAGTTTTTGCTTATAAAATTCATCTGTGAGCAATTCCTCTACAGAGAGAATTTTATAAGGGTTATTAAAAAGTTTTCATTTCATAAAGATTTATAAAATTAAACAGATATTTATCTGTTTGAAATATCTGAGAAAAAGAATATGAATTCATCTGCTTGTAGAAAAATTGTCTGTGATAAATCATAAAATTGTGTCTGTGTTGTTGGAAATTTAATTGATTGCAAAAACTGTTTCGAACTGTTTTAAAATCTGGGACTTGCAAGATAAGGAATCTTTCGTAAAATTCATCTGTGAGTGATTACTCTAGAAAGAAATTTTAGGAAAGTTATTTAAAAAGTTTTTCAATTATAAAGAATTATTAAAATAAAGAATTATTCTTGCAAACCCCTCCCTTACACATTCAAAACTGACGGCCACTCACATTCATTTTCACAAAACACCACTCAAATCAAAACTCACCTAACACTCACTCAAATCACTCACTTCAATTCAGCCTAACACTCTGCCAGGAGATTCAAAAATTAAGCTCCTCCATCTCTCTTCTTTCTTCTCCTGGCTGAGACTCACTCCCTCCCTCACCAACACCAATTTTCAGTTCTTCTTCTCTTGCATGCCATAGTTTGAGTGCCCAAAAGCCAACACTCATTTGGAGGAAAACAACTAGCTTCTTGTCCTCTTTCCAGCGAGATCATCATTAAGTAAGGGGGCTCTTTGATGGATTCAAAGTGGCTGGAGGTGGAGGATCTAGCCACTCTCATCCAAAATGTCTCCCATGTTGATGAATGTGTGAAATATGTGATTGCATGTGTGTGATTGGATTTGTATTTTGAAATTCCCTCTTGGCAGTGGCTTGCAACTGTGTCAAAACCTTCTCCTCATCTTCTTTTTCTAAAAATCGTGGTCTGGCTCCAATGCAAAGGAGACCATGCCCAAATTTTGTTAAAACTCATGCATTTTCAAAATTAGAAAAATTATGTTGGCAGTGGCTGTCTCATTGTAGAAACCCTGGACAGTGTTTATGTTTTTGTGCATAACTTTTTATCTAGCAGTTAGATTTTGGTGAAACTTGTCCCCAGTTGAAGTAGACTCAAAATGCACAAACTTTTCTTTTGAGATCATTGCGAGATAACCTCAAATGAAGGTTCATCCATGACATGCAATGGGACCATTTTACTTGTGGAAACTGGTTCGGGCAGTGGCTATTTCACGTAGAAGCCCTAGACAGTGTTTATGTTTTTTTTTTGCATAACTTTTGATCTAGCCGTTGGATTTTGATGAAACTTGTTCTCAGTTAAATAAGACTCAAAATAAACCAACTTTCCTTTTGAGACCATTGCGATATAACCTCAAATGAAGGTTCATCCGTGGCATGCAATGGGACTATTCTGCTTGTGAAAATTGGTTCGGGCAATGTTCAGTTTTGACCATTTTAAACCAAATTAATGATCATTTTTGAAATATAATTTTTTTTTCTCAAAACTAGACAAGCAGAGCTTTAAAATTATATAAGTTTAGAAAATTTTCATCCACAATTGCTAATTTAACTAATTTGGTTTAGACATAACTCATGCATGGATCCCAAATTTCAAACCTGATACATAGGTCTTAGAAAAGAAATTATTTGGAAAAATTTAAGAGGAATTAGGATTCAAGTTTTCCTTTTTCTGAAAGATATGAATGTTAGCTTTTTACCATAAAAATTTAAGTTAAAATATCATTTGGGAAGGTTGAGAAAATTACACATCTTTTAGGTATGCTCAATGTGAGGTGCATACCAACCTGCGAACTTCTAGGAATTTTCATAATTTTTGTAGATTTAATATGAGAGTGTGGGTTACCGTTTTGAAAAATATGTTTTAAGGACTTTAATTTGATATAAGAATTTCACCCAAAAAAAAATCGTTTCTTAAATTAATTTTGGACAGAGATTGGGTGCTGCAAGAGAGGGGTTCTATTTTTAAAAATTGCCTAGATATGTGATATTTGAATTATGATATATTTGAATGTGCAAATTAATTATAAATGTGTGCATGCAAAGCAGTGGGTAAATTTGACCCTTGCCTTAAATGATTGTAAGACCCTTGGAATGTGAACCTAGGGCATCTCTGTGCATGTGATTGTGCGTTTTGAAACGCTTTGTGGTACAGTCACGTGGACTGTAGTGTGAATTGAAATTCTCTATGATTTCTGTGATCTGTGAACATAAGACTTGAACACGAGTGCTTATGTGGATTAGGACACTGTCCTAGTAACCCGGGAAAATTTTACCGGCAATAATAGAATAAATTCCCAACAGCGAGAACAAGTAATTTAGACTTAGGAATTTATTTATTTATTTATAAGCTTAATAAATAAACTCTTTAATTTGTTCTTTGGACTTAGATAAATATTCTAGGACCTTTGCGTGGAGGAATCGTCGGTAAGTTACTAATTAATAAAATTTTGAATTTGAGAGGGTAAGGCAAGAATAAAATTTAATAAGATTTTGTGATGCGCGTTGTGAAAGTGCGCTTTTCGAGAGTCGTGCAACAGAGACGTGTGTGTACGGCGGAGCAATGGAATTGCGAAGAGAGTCACGTGGGACATTTTCGACTATGAAAGAAAGTTGTTAGAGTTGAAAGTGGTGATCGAATGACATGTTCACCTGTGAGGTGATAGAGATGATGGTCTCATATTTTGTTTGGAGCCGATGAGGGTCTCGGCTTGGCGTCAATTCATCCCGTCTTTGTACCATGGGAAGCGAAAATCCACGGCAACGAGTATGGATAAAGCTCTGTGAGAGAGTGTTTGAGGAGTCAATCCTCAGAGTATGAATGACCGCAGATTGGTACCTGGGAGATGGTGGTGAGGCATTGTTGACCATGGAGGGTAAGCGCTGAGTTGTGACATTTTGTTCACATAGCCGACTTGGCAACCCTGACATAACCACGAGACATTCTTTGGTTGGTGAGAGCCCGCCTTGTACCACGGTGAGGGTGTACTCCTAACAGTCATTCTACTCAAAAGAACGTAAGACTACTGAGTTCTGGGAGTTCCAGTGGCAGCTGGCCAGTGTGTTACAGTTTACAGATAAAAGTCATGGAAACGAGTAGGTTTTGAGTGTAAACGTTAGAGAACCACCTCGCAGTGGTTAGCAGGATTGTGTGTGACTTTTAAAGTTATTTTTGTGTGATTTGCTTGATGAAGCGAAGAGTTCACCCTTACATTTTTGTTTTAGGAGCCGATGGCAGTACCTGTGGAGATCACAAGGGGGCTATCCTCATCAGTTTTGTCGCTCTCGTTATCATGCGTCTCTTCGGAGTGTCCTTGAAGAGTTCATCGATACCCGCTACTGTTCCCGATGCCACACCATTCGAGGAGTTCACGATTGGACATACACTTCCCACCTTTCGCTGAACCCCTCTTACATCAAAGAATTGGAGACGTAATTGGGTGAGAGTCAGTCAGGGGGATCCGCCGCTAGTCGTGAACTTAGGGGACAGTGAGTCAAGGTTTTTACGAAGGAATTGGAGAACTTTGAGGAAGATTCTGTGAAGGATCCCATGGACGATGACCACTAGATTTCTTCTCAGGGATCTTGTCAAAGATCCCCCGCTATCCTATTTCTTTGGATTAGTCTAACATGCAGGGTTGGGTTTAGAGATGACTGCTCTGAGACTAGTTTTTTTACCTTTTATGCATTTGTATATGGGTAGACCTAGGTTTCAGATTTTACTATGTATATTCAGTTTTCATACTCCATTACTCTATGTATTTGGTATATACCTTGAGCAATGTGTATATGTATATATGTTACTATTGCTCCGGAAAACATTTTGATGTATGAAATTCTCCATTTTATGTATATGTGTATACTTGATAACCAACCAAATTATCTCGTGTTCTTTATTTTATTAATTCGAAATTAAGTGCCCATTTATGTTTGAAATGACATTGAAATTAGTTTCTTGCGAACGTAAATAACCCGTTTTAATTACTAAGTGGAACACAACTTTCGAACCCAAAATTTACATAGAACTTTTTTTTAACAATTTGGCAAAATTCCAACTTACCTTTTTACAATTACATTTGATTTGCGAAATTAAACAAACTTTGGCGCTTTGTAAAAATAAATAATCTCTTCTCTCTTTTACGAGAATTAAATAAAGTAACACTCCTATGAAATTAAAATGAGTTGAAAATGCAAAAACATGCAAACCCGGATTTAGGGTGTTACAGAGGCTTCACAGAGTTTAGAACTCGTTAAATCTATAACTTGTGGAAAAAAGAAAATTGGGCAGAAGCATTCTTAAAATACTTTTGAAGAAAAGAGGCCTTAACAATAGCACCTACAGTTGGGTACGAAGGGGTGGTTCGTGGCCCACTAACTCATCAACTGCAAACGGAATGCTCTTCATCCCAGTCCAAAAGCCACGACAAAGGTAACAACGAAGTCAGGTTTGAAAGCCAATCTTTGAGTAATATACTGTCAGATAGCAATATCCTAAATTGTAATAGGATATTTTGGCTGAGGAGTGATCTAGTGGAATCCCAAAAATTATGAGAGTTAGGAAAGGAAATGGGAGTTTCCTTTACAGGAAAAGAGGAGGAGATCATTACAAGGTTGGTTGCCATGGAAGACAGAGATAGAAAGGCCTCTGACCAGATGGAGGCAGGTCGACAAGTAGGGAACCAAGCAGTTCAATCATGAAGCTATTATCATACAATGTCAGGGGGCTGGGTGGGTGAATAAAATGGAAATTCATTAGGAAGTTGGTGATAACGGAGGACATTGAATTCTTGTGTATACATGATACAAAATTAGAAGAAGTAAACATTAATACATGAGCAACTCTATGGGGGATATGAACATTGATTTCTTTTGTAGCCCGACAGTTAATTCAGTAGGATGGTTACTATGCATTTGGGACAAATATGTTTGCTGGTTTCGGATTCATCCTGGTGGAAGACTTTTTGAAGGTTGGTGAGTGTGACATCACTATTGTGAATGTTTATTCCCCATGCGATTTGTGCCAAAAGAGAAGATCATAGGAGGAATTAATTGACAAGAAAAACAACAACAGTAATGAAATTTGGTGTGTAGTAGGTGATTTTAACAATGTTAGAAAAGAGAATGAAAGAAAAGGTAGTGGACATGGTCATGGTGGAGCGGGAGAAAGAAGGGAGTTCGATCAATTTATACACGAGATGGGGTTAGAGGACATCCTTATGAGTGGGAGAAAGTTTACTTGGTGTAGGCCAAATGGTAGGGCTATGAGCAGAATTGATAGAATTATGGTCAATAGAGAGTGGCTTACCATATGGCCAAGGTTGTCACAATATATCCGGAAAGAAATATCTTAGATCATTGCCCTTTGGTGTTGAAGATCTCATAATTGATTGGGGGCCTAAACCATTACGAGTACTAAATTGTTGGTTTGAAGATCCAAAATTTGAAAACTTTGTGGAGGAGGCTTGGAGTAGGCAACAAGTACAAGGGTGGGGTGCATTTGTCTTGAAAGAGAAATTTAAAGGGATGAAGAAGGGATTGAAGGTATGGAATCTTGAGCATTTTGGGAATTTGGAGACCAAACACAAAGATATTCAAAGAGAGATGAACGAACTTGAAGAGAAAGCAGAAGTTGCCAACCTATCTGACGGGGAGATCAAGAGGAAGTGGGAATTACAAGAGCAATTCTAGAAGGTTGCTAGGTGGAGTGAATCATTATTGAAGCAAAAATCAAGATTGAAATGGAACTTGGAAGGTGATTGTAATTCCAAATATTTCCATAACGTGGTAAATTGGAGGAGGAAGAAGAATTCACTTTGTGGGATTGAGGTAGATGGGTGTTGGATTGATGAACCAAATAGTGTCAAGGAAGAAGCAAGGAGTTTTCTTGAGAAAATTTTTTGTGAAGAGGTGTGGGGGAGACCAAAACTTGACGGGGTTTCTTTTAAACAAATTTCAGAGGAAAATAATTCATTGTTGTTAGCTCACTTTGAAGAAGTTGAAATCAAAGAGGCGGTGTAGGATTGTGATAGCAACAAGTGTCTGGGGCCAGATGGTTTGAATTTTAAATTCATCAAGAAATTTTGGGGGTTGATGAAAAATGATGTCAAGAGATTTCTAGTTGAATTCCATCAAAATGGAGTGCTACCAAAGGCTAGTAATGCTTCTTTCATTACCCTTGTCCCAAAGGTTGTTGAGCCTCAAATCTTGGTGAATATAGACCGATCTTACTTGTTGGATGCATGTATAAAATCCTTGCCAAAATCTTGGCAAATAGATTGGAAAAGGTACTTCATGAAGTGATCGATTATAGGCAAAATACTTTCTTGAGTGGTAGAAACTTGATGCATAGTGGGGTTGTGGCTAATGAGGTGATTGATGAAGCAAAAAGAAAAAAAGAAGAGATGCATTATCTTTAAGGTGGACTATGAAAAAGCATATGATTCCATTTGCTGGGAATTTGTGCTATATATGCTCCAGAGATTAGGCTTTAAAGAGAAATGAATTTCTTGGATAAAGGGATGCTTAATCACAAGTACGGTTTCCGTCTTGGTAAATGGTAGTCCATCCAATGAATTCGTGTTGCAAAAGGGACTAAGGCAAGGAGATCCGTTGGCACCCTTTCTTTTTATTATTGTTGTGGAAGGACTTTGAAGTTTGATGAGAGAGGCTACTAAAAGGAACTTGTCCACTAGCATCGAAGTGGGAAAAATCAATGTTGAGGTAAACCTTTTACATTATGCGGATGATACTTTATTCTTGGGGGAAGCATGCTTAAGCAATGTGTTAACAATTAAAAGTATCATGCGGTGCTTTGAATTAGTTTCCGGCTTAAAGGTGAACTTCTCTAAGAGTTGTTTTAGGGTTTTGGGTGTGGAGGGGATTGAAGGTTTGAGGTTCGCTAGGCTACTAAATTGTAGCCTCTTATCCTTACCCTTTACATATTTGGGAATACCAATTGGAGCCAATCCTAGAAAGATGGACACATGGAAGCCTATTATTAATAAGTTCAAGAAAAAGTTGGCACCTTGGAAGATTAAGTCTTTGTCTTTTGCCGGGAGGATTTGCTTGATTAATTCTGTTCTTACCTCTTTACCTATTTTCTTTTTATCTTTCTTTAAAATTCCTAAAGAGGTGGCTTTGAAGATCATGACCATTCAAAGAAATTTTCTTTGGAGTGGGAATGGTGAGAGGAGAAAGGTATGTTGGGTGAGTTGGGATAAAGTGTGTAGGCCAAAAAGTCAAGGTGGGTTAGGGATAAAAAATATCATCTCTTTTAATGAGGCATTGCTTGGTAAATGGAGGTGGGCTCTTTTTGATAAAAAAAAAAAAGAATTATGGGTGGAGGTTCTAGAGTCTAAATATGGGGGTGGAAAGGTCTTTTTGAGGGAGGAGAGGCACCATTGTTCTTCCATATGGTGGAGAGATTTGAATAGGTCTTGTGGGTGGGCAAATGAGTTTAGAAGGTTTGATACCGGGATTAAATAGAAGATATGTGATGTTGATTGAGCCTCTTTTTGGCTTGATAATTGGGTGGGGGATGCATGCTTGGCGGAAATATTTCCAAGGTTATACATTATCGCTCATCCCAACAAAATCAACTCTTACAGCAGATAGGAACATGGAATGGGAATGAGTGGAAATGGGATATTCTTTGGAGGCGAGAACTATTTGAGTGGGAGAGGGAGCAATTTGTTGAATTACAAAATATGTTGTCCAAAATTGTGTTTCATAGAGGAGATAGTGATAAATGGATTTGGTTGGCTGAAGCTTCGGGTGAGTTTTCTGTAAAGTCCGCATATATCGAACTGCAACAATACATCGAGGACCCTTAGCAGGCGGTATTATTGCAAAAGATGTGGAAAATTAAAGCACCACCAAAAGCAATATTTCTGATGTGGAGATTGTTTCTTAATCGGTTACCTACTAGAGATAACCTTAAAAGCAGAAATATCATTCAAGATCCAAATGATTGTTTATGCCCGTTCTGTTTAGAAGCTGAAGAATCTGTAAACCATTGTTTTTTTTTCTGAAAAAAGGTTATCATGGTGTGGAATCATTGCTATGGGTGGCTTCGGTTAACTACTATCTTGCCGGAATATCTAGAACTTCATTTCTGGCAGCATACACAGGTAATGCAATCATCGACAGAGGTGGAGATATGGAGGGTTGTCTGGTCTGCGGTTGTATGGTGTGTGTGGAACATGAGGGACCACTATGTTTTTAGGGGGGGCTGTCTTTGATCTGGACCTTCTCCAACAAAGAGTGTCTTTCACGACTTGGTCTTGGATTAAGGCGAAAATTCTAGATTTCAACTACTCCTTCGTCTAATGGGTAGTGGTGCCAGGCGAATGTATCAAGCCAAATTTGTATATAAGGATGTAGTCTCCACTTATCTTCCTCTGGAATTTTATGCATGCATATAGATAAGGATGCTATGTTAAAGTCACTTCACGTAGGAAGTTGAATTTTAGGCTGAAGCAAGTAATGGCCTCTGTCAAAGCTCTTTGGAATCTGGCTCATCTTTGGTTGGTCATAAAGTTGGGCATCGAATTCAAAGCCTTATTTATTGGTCCAGTAATGAGGAGTAATGGCACCAATGCACGGAAAACCAATGGTATTCCAGATCTAATTGGACGCAATCAATTCGAGGTGGGGTATGTTTGTAATGGGGTCTCTTATGCTTTGGTGTTGCAGACAAGGAATGATTTTTATCTAGAGCATGGGTTATTTAATATTTCTATATCCTGAGGTATGAAATATAGCATAACCCGTGGATCTACTTTTGGTGTATCCTTAGTTATGTACAAGGGATTCGGTACCCCTGATACCTATTCATATAATACATAAATATATTTTGCTGACCAAAAAAAAAACTCATATGGAACTCCCTACACAGCCTCTCCAAAGCTTGCCTCCTCGGCTAACCATCACAAGAGATCACCTTTCTTGAACGGCATGTTGCCAACATCACGATCACGTCACGGTCTCATCACGACCAAAATGGAAAAGGATATTTCCTTCTCCCTTCGCATCTCACAAATAAAGCGATTTCACAACCATCATTCTCAACACAAGAGAAACATGTGCATCATGCACCACAAAACCCACCATGAACCAAGTTCATAATTTCATCCTCTTATTAAGTCTTATCAAGATCCTTGCCCACTCTCAAGTCTTATGCTTGTTTTTAGTCCACGGTTCTCAATTTCCATGCAAGGGTCCTAATATGTTATTCTATGTCCAAATATTCAATATCACCCATATGCATTGGGTACTTATTAATTACTAATCCATGTAATTATTAAGTTCACACTCTTCTTTTATACTTAATTCACTACTTTCCGCAATGAATAATATTAATTACTAGAACAACATTCTAGTTCCACAAATGTACTCTATTAGAGTCCATTTGCACCCTCACAAGAATCTAAGATTCTTGTCCCCAACACAACAAGTCATGACACAATCAAATGCATAATCAATTTGCAGCACTCATTGTTCGAGGATCACATTCTTCCCGGTCTCTAATTTCATAATTATAAATGAACAGTTACATGTAAGCAATAATTCAACACCTCAAGTATAATTAATCAATGATTAGAGTATATATACACATGAACACACACACACACAGGGTTTCTCCCTTGATTGTGTAGAGCTAGTCTCCCTCTTCAATATATCAAAAAGTGGTTGGTGAAAGGTGGGAACTTGGTGCTTAACTTCTAGAGAGAAGTTTGTGTTTCTAGAGAGAACGTGGAGAGAATTTGAAATAACTTGGAGAAGAAGAGATGAAGATGAGCACATAATGGAGGAGAGAGGAAAGTTTAAACAAAAAGCAAAAAGCAGAAAGCATTTTGTCCCCTCCCTCATGGCCTAAGGCTGGCGCATATATCAAGGAGGGTTGGGCTCAATTTTGTTTTTCAATTGGGCCCATACGATGCCCAATAAAGCTAGGGTTAGGGTATTTTTAAGGTTAGGGTTAGGACATCTGTCTATTTTAGTCCCTCTGTGTCACTAACAATCACTCAAATCCATTTTAATTCAATCACACTTCAACAATTATTTTTCTAAGGCATCATTTATTTTAATTAGTCCTTAATAAGATTATTTCCATCAATTTCCTAAATCCTCCAAATTATTTATCACTTATGAGCCATTCAACAGCGAAACGAATTAATTAAGTCATATAAATCATTAATTCTATTTTTATTTCTATCTAGTTCTTTCTAGGCTTGAATTAATAAAATTGGACTTAATTAAGTTTAATTACCTTAATTAAAATATCTAAGTCACTAATTACCTTAGAACACTTAATTTCACTAATTAAAGTTATAACCAACTTATTAGTAAGCCATTTGTGGCATTAAAACTTTAATTTTTTTACTATAGTCAAAAGTTTCACATATTTACCACAATACCATTAATGAGTTGACGAAATCCCTTCCCATTGATTTTGACCAAGATGAGTCTTTCATTGATATTTCAAATTTTGAACTTCCCTCCACAAATTTTTAATGTCTCTACTTAACCATTATTAAGTGATACATATTTTTAATTATTTTCTATTATTTCTCTTAATTATTTAATTAATTACTAATTATATTTAATTACTCAAAACACATATTTTTCTTATTTAAAACAAATAAATCATAATTAAATCACACAAGCACATATTTATTGAGCTGTAATTTTTAGGATGTTACACTTAAAGTGTTTGCTTTTTTTAAGAAGTTAGAAAACACAAACCAAAACTAAAATTGTAAAGAAATTAAAACTAAAAGTTAGAATATTAATAAAGAACAAAATTATAAGTAAGCTTTAATGTGAATGATGATATTTTGTCAATTATAAGGCTTTTTTTTTACCAAAATGGTGCAATTTTTTGAAAAAAATTACTAAAATGGGTAGTTTTTAAAAAAATTACGGAAATGGGTAAGTCGTGTTTGAAAACACGACTTCATATTTGTAGAAGTAGTGTTTTACAATACGATTTTGCTTTAAGGTGTTTTTTTTTTTATACAGAAGTCGTGTTTATAGAATCAACTTTCATATTTTTTTATTTTTTTTAGTGAAGTCTCAAATAAGAATGACTCATAGGACTCTGCCTCGTATAGGCAGCCATATTACGTGACTCGTGCTAGAATTTGTTTACTTATTTTTTCATCTTTGGAAATGAAGCACAAAAGGCAACTTCAAGTAACTAATTCAAGGCAAGCATGACTGAGTTCTCAACTTCTCATGTTGTAAGCACATGAAGCAGCCCTGGTGTAGTTGACAATTTAAATTATGCAAACACAAGACCTAAAATTTTTTATGCTGAAAAGGGGACTGGAAATAATACAAATCCACTTTTTAATACATTGATAAAAAGACCGTACAAAGTCTAATAATTAAAGGAGCAAACAATACAAATATTTGAACATTGTACAGCTTCATGTCTGTCAAAGCTTATTATTCTAAATTTCTTAGTGCATCGCCGAACAAAATGCTGCAATCTCCAAACATGGCCCCCAGGGGCAGTTTCACGCATGCTGATCACAAGGAAGAATATAATTCACTTTCAAAATAAAACACATTGTGCAGTATAACAAAATAAGATGAAAAATATGAAATTTGCATAGAATGAAATACCTATCCCTTCTTAACGACGTCAATTGAAGCGATTATTTTTTAAGCAAACAATGGAAGAAACTCATTGTGCAGTTTCACGCATGCTGATCACAAGGAAGAATATAATTCACTTTCAAAATAAAACACATTGTGCAGTATAACAAAATAAGATGAAAAATATGAAATTTGCATAGAATGAAATACCTATCCCTTCTTAACGACGTCAATTGAAGCGATTATTTTTTAAGCAAACAATGGAAGAAACTCAATTCTAGGAAAAAAGATTTTTAAATTCTACACTGAAACATACAAGGTGATCATTAAGTTTTGAAAGAAATGGGTAGTTTCCCCAATGCTGGAAGTTGTAAACAGCTTTTGCATTTCAACAGCTCTAAACAAGTTAAATATTTGAGAGAAGGACTAGACATCCATTGTGGGAAATGAGTACCTTTATATCCTTCCACGATCAAAGTCTGAAGTTGTTGGGTATTAGGTTGAAGTGCTTCAAGAATCTTCTCAACATTTTCTTCTAAGTTTGACTCTTCTAATTCCCACCCTTCACTTCCATCCCAAGATAACTGCAACTTATTCTTGCAGTGGATTTGAGTTTGGCTTGGGAACATTGTTCTTATTTTTACTCTTCATTCTTTTTGTATAATCAATTTTGACACCATAGAACCTCATCATAAATCTGTCTTTGCGCTGTAATGTTTAAAGCACTAAAATTTTCACAATGATCCACTACAAGAAAATTGATATTTTAGTAACATTTTTTGTGTGTGCATCTTGACTCGGGCTTCCTGATTTGCTTGAATTTTCATGTATACTTATGCTGCTGCAGGCTGCTAAAGGTAGTGCAAGTTTGAAATTTTATACTTAAAAAGAAGTATTTGATTTCCTGGACTTCCTTTGGCTTAAACCACATGAAAGAAATCTCTAAATATGCAAATGAATTTTAAGTTTGAGTATTTAGCAAACGCCTTTGTGTTTTATTCTCTGAGTGCTGATGTCATGACTACACCCATTAATTGAAACTAAGGAGTTAATGAATTGAGAGATAGCCTGGAAGGCAAGGCCAAGCCAACAATTTGGAGTGACACATTCCCAACCCTCTGAACATACCTTCAACTCAAAAGATACAAAGGGGTTCCTTCTATCCACGTATGTTCACCACCCCTCCAGACATAGCTTTAGGGGTATCTTAGATTGGGATTTTAAAAGACTATTTTGGCATAAGAAAGTCTTGTAGATTTTAAAAGACTGCGTAATAATTTGAGGCCTTTTGAAGCATGTTCTCCCTTGATTAAATTACCAGGTTTGGCAACTCTTCTAGTAACATAGCCTTGAAAACTATGGCATTGCAACTCCACAGTCGTTGGACTCTGCCTTGTATAGGCAGCCATATTACCTGACTCATGATAAAATTTGTTTATTTATTTTTTCATCTTTGGGAAATGAAGCACAGAAGGCAAAACATTGCCTCAATTTCATTGGCAACTTCAAGTAACTAATCTCAAGGCAGGCATGACTGAGTTCTCAAGTTGTAAGCACATGAAGCAGTCCTTGGTGAAGTTGACAGTTTAAATTATGCAAACACAAGACCTCAACTTTTTTATGCTGAAAAGGAAACTGAAAATAATACAAATCCACTTTCTAGTACATTGATAAAAAGACTGTACAATGTCTAATAAATAAAGGAGCAAACAATACAAATATTTGAACATTGTACAGCTATATGTCTGTCAAAGCTTATTATACTAAACTTCATAGTGAACCTAAAGAAAGAAGCGCTAAAATCTCCAAACATGACCTGAGGGAAGCTTGAGATTCTGGAACTCGATCTTGCAACATTTCTGATCATAAGGAAGAATATAATTCACTTTCAAAATAAAACACATTGTGTGGTACAACAGAATAAGATGAAAATCTGAAATTTGCATAGAATGAAATACCTCTCGCTTGTTAACTATGTCAATTGAAGCGATTAATTTTTAAGCAAAAAATGGAAGAAAATCAATTCTAAGAAAAAGAATTTTAAATTCTAAACTGAAACATACAAGGTGATCATTAAGTTTTGAAAGAAATGGGATATATAATAGGGAATGAAACTGAGGAGAAATCCTAAAATTTATTTGTCTTTGTTTGAAAGTTTAAAATTCTAAAATTTCATGACAATAACAATCTGTTGTTTTAATTTTGGAAACTATTCTTTTCCTGTAACTTAGGCTGGATATAGACCTTGACATGATTTACGAGAAGATATTAAAAGTGGGTCATGGAAGGGGAACGTTATATGTACAATTGTAGATATATATAGGAAGGAAAAGGATCCACAATATACCTTGAAGGCAATCACGTCAATAACCCCACACTTGAATGTCAGGAATGTGAGCTATTTTTGGCCAGTCCTCTCCTGTTCCCTCTTCACATCGTTTCTCTAACTCGGCAGGGCAATGGTAAATACTCAATCTTTCTAGATTGCTAAGGCTTAGGCTCGATGGAAGACACATCAACTTGGGACAGTTATCAATAGTCAGTTCTCGAAGCAATGGAAGGTTTCCAAAGTAGTCAGGCAAGGATTCTAGCTTTGGAAGATTCTCCAATGTTAACTTCTGCAGCATGAGAAGATTTCCAAGACAATCAGGCAAGGATTCTAGGTTTGGAAGATCCCATAATATTAACTTCTGCAGCAAGGGAAGATTTCCAAAACAGCCAGGCGAGGATTCTAGGTTGGGAAGATTATATATGCAGTATTAACTGCAGCAAGGGAAGGTTTCCAAAGCAGTTAGGCAAGGATTCTAGTTTTGGAAGTTCACATAATAATAACTCCTGTAGCAAGGGAAGATTTCCAAAACAGTCAGGCAAGGATTCTAGGTTTGGAAGATTCTCTAATGTTAACTTCTGCAACAAGGAAAGATTTCCAAAACAGTCAGGCAATGATTCTAGGTTTGGAAGATTCTCCAACGTCAACTCCTTGAGGGAAGTCATATGTTGTAGAGCCTCATGCAAACTTTCCACCTCTCTGCATCCTTCAATCAACAATTCCTCAAGAGAAGTTAGGCATTGAAAACCTGCCAACACATTGAACTTAGCACACCCCTCAATACAAAATTCCTTGAGAGACCGAAACCCTTGCTGCAAACCCAAGAATTTAGGACATTGAGTAATTTCAAGTGTGGAAAGGCGTGGAAAATGTTTTCCCCATCCTCCCTTGATAATCTTATTAGGTTTGGCAGATCCTTCAGAGACATAAATTCTAGAGCCATGAAAACTACTCCACCATCATAACACTCCTCATTTATGTATTTTACATTAGTCATGCTACATATACTTAGACTCTTTAGAGAAGGAAGTTTCCCCAATGTTGGAAGTTGTAAACAGCTTTCGCATTTCAAGAACTCTAAACAAGTTAAATATTTCAGAGAAGGACTAGACATCCATTGTGGGAAATGAGTACCTTTATATCCTTCCACGATCAAAGCTCGAAGTTGTTGGGTATCAGGTTGAAGCGCTTCAAGAATGTTCTCAACATTTTCTTCTAATTTTGACTCTTCTAATTCCCACCCTTCACTTCCATCCCATGATAACTGCAACTTATTCAGCTGCTTACTTGACATATTGGCTTCTTTGGCATCCATTACACTTTTCACTTTCCCCAGATTCTTGATTTGAAGATTCCCTTTCAGCTTCAATGCTCCCAATTCTGCCAAGTGGAACCCTTTTTCCTTGCCAACAATGTACCAGCTTAAAATCTTTAGATAAGTCAACTTCCCTATCTGAGGTGGCAAGCTTGATAGTGAGTTGCAACCATCCAAAGATAGTTGTTGTAGAGATCTTAAGCGTATCAAACTGTTGGGCAGCTTTTGGAGACATCGACAAAAGTCTAGTTTCAATATCTGCAAATTCCACAGTTCACATAGCGATTCTGGACGAGTTTTAAAGTCACCCCTAGAAAGATTCAAGTACCTTAGATGTTTTAAATCACCAATTGAAGATGACAATTCTCCAGTTTTCTTTAGGTGAAGCACCCGAAAAGAATAATATTTACAAAGTTGACCAGAATTGTAGAAACCTATATAGGTCCTCAAAGATTTGAATTTATGCAACTGACTTGAATTGATATCTCTCTAAGAAGAATAGTAGAGATGGTGGATTCTTTCAGGAAAAGTAGTTACACCATTGTTAGATGTAATGCAACAAGCCTCATTTGCAACAAACTGCGCAAGATCATGAACAAGATCATGCATCTTGAAACTTGTAACTTTGTCAAATTCATCTGTCTCAATATCTTGAAAAAATGATCTCCAATATAATTCATTCCACACACCATCACCAACATCTTCAGCATCTAATATTCCATTAGATGAAATGAATCCATTAGCGATCCAAAGTTCAATTAAATATTGCTTGTCTATTTTTTCATCTTTGGGAAATATTGCACAATAAGCAAAACATTGTCTGAGTTCTATTGGCAAGTTTAAGTAACTTAACCTCAGGACAGGCATTAGGGAGTTTTCATTGTGTGATAACTCCAAAAGGTTGCTTTGCTTAACATTGAGCCACTCATTTTTGTTTTTTCTAAAGCGTAAAATACCTCCCACTGCCTTTGCTGCAAGAGGCACTCCTTGACACTTCTTTAGTATCTCCTTCCCTATGTCATCAAGCTCTTCCCGTTCTACCTCATTTAGTCCAAGCTCTCCCTGTTTTACATCATTTCCTCCAAAGGCATGGTGTTTAAACAATTCCCAACAATCATTGTCAGGTAGCATTGATAATTTATGAGGACGCATTGTTCCCATGATTGCTGCAACCTTTGCAAGACGAGTAGTGACTAAAATAGAAGCACCCTTTTCCCCACAAGCCAATACCGATTTCAACTTCTGCCAATTTGGTTGCTGATCATCCCAAATGTCATCCAAAACAAGCAAATATTTTTTTCCTCGAAGCAGATCTTGAAGTTTGTTTTGGAGTGGCTCTAGTTCCAAATCCTCACAGGCATGCTTAGATGCTGCTTCAAAGATAGCTTTTGTCATTCTCTTCAAACTAAAATCTTCCGAAACGCATACCCAGATTCTTAGATCAAAGTACTCGTCTACCTTCTTACGATAGAAGATGAGTTGGGCCAGCGTTGTTTTTCCAAGTCCGCCTATACCTATGATTGGATAGACTGATAAATTCTCAGAATGAGAAGCATCACCAACCAAAAAGTTTACAATTTTATCTGTATCTTCTTCTCTTCCATACACTTTTGGCTCAGTGATGAGTGAGCTGGTTTGGCGCCACTCGATGACTCCACTTCTTCTCTCTTCTATGACACCACTTCTTCTCTCCGGATCCCTCACAATCAAATTAAATTTGTTCCTTTCTTCAGCAATTTCATCTAATCTCCCACTTATCCTTTTCATTCTCTTAGCAAGTTCGTAACGAAAAATAACATGCATGGGATGAAAAGAGGATAAGCAAGAGCTTTGTACCATTTCTGGTAGAGGTAGACAACACTTGACTTCTTCATATTCCAACCGCAATTCTTCATAGGCATACTCATCCATGATGTCTTCCAGCTCAAGAGCTGCATCGTTTAGCTTTTGTAGCCAAATCTGTATAGCTCCATTTGAGAATTGTTTCTCCTCAGCATCTTCAAGCACAACCTTGATAGTAGGGAGTAAGCTGGCAAGCTTTTCCAAGTCTTGATCAAAACCCAGAAATAGCCCCAACTCTTTTGCAATGGGAGAGCTCAAATGTCCAAGCACACCTTCAAGTACAGCCTCAGTCATCTTCCAAGTTTTAATTCACAAGATGAAAATTCAAGAAAGAGAGGTTGTATGCTTCAGAAATGGCAAGAAATGATATCATCAAGTGATATGATTAACAAGACAAGCTGAATAGACGATTTGCATAGACTTGGTAAGTCAACAACCAACCCACTAAAATTGTATTATTGGAATCTTGCTCAAGTTGCAAGTCTGTCACATGGCTCGTCATATTTAAATTTGTATTGAAATTATTGGAATCTTGCTCAAGTTGATTTTAGAGCCAAGTCTGTCACATGGCTCGTCACGTGACATGCTCTATATAAAAAATAATGGTTTTTAGAGCCAAGTTGCCCACTCAAGACAGGGGTAAAAAGGACATTTAAATCTCCTTTATCTTTTTTGAAATGACTTAGAATATATTTCTAGATCTTTAAAATAAATGTTATTTATCTTCCTTAACATAAACCTTAGGGACAAAAAATGATGGATTCAGATTTTCAAGAGATGAAAATCAACAAAAAAGGCTTTATAGAAATCAAAATCAAAATTCGCTCATTTTATAGGACCAAAATGATTTTAAATTTTAAAAAAAATGAAAAACAAAAAAATATGGAAATTAAAATCAAAATTGATTCATATTGTAAGGATTATAAACATGTTTAAGTCTTTTAAAATTATATTATAATTATATTATTATCAAAATATAACTTTTAAATAACTCTCAAACCATGGTTTATTGATGGAGGTCCCAAAGATTTGCAGCGCCGTAAAGAAAGAAGATGACTCTTTCAATGGAGAGAGAAAAAGAGATTTATATTATTTGTATTTTTAAAAAAGATAAATTAAAATTACATAGTTGCCCTGTAATTTATGCCTATCTAAACAAAGGATGAACGGGTTTTTTTATCAAACAAACAAGGTGTTGGATGCTAACATATACCTTCTAATTTTTTAGTGGGTGTAAATATAGATATATATATTTTTGGTATTTCAATATTTACATGTAATAATATTTTTTGTTTTAAATAATGCTAATAAGTAATAAGATTTTTTGTTTTATTCTCTAAGTGCTGCATTGTAAATTTACATGTAGGATACAATCCACGTGTCCGAATTCAATATATTTCGTGTACAAAATATAGGATGAGAACAATTTTGCTGTAAGGATTTGTTTAAAAATTTATATGCCATGACTACATCCATTAACTGAAAATAAGGAGTTAAGGAATCGAAACGTAGTTCCTTCCATCAACGTATGTTCACCACCCCACCAATAGATTTCCAAACATAGTTTTAGGGGTGTATTGGATTGGGATTTTAAAATACTATTTTGGCATAAAAAAGTCTTGTAGATTTTAAAAGACTACGTAGTAATTTTGAAGTCTTTTGAATTGTGTTCTCCCTTGATAAAATTATCAGGTTTGGCAACTCTTGTAGTAACATAGCCTTGAAAACCATGGCATTGCAACTCCACAGTCGTAGGACTCTGCCTCATATAGGCAGCCATATTACCTAACTCATGTTAGAATTTGTTTAGTTATTTTTTCATCTTTGGGAAATGAAGCACAGATGGGAAAACAATGCCTCAGTTTCATTGGAAACTTCAAGTAAGTAATCTGAAGGCAGGCATGGCTGAGTTCTCATGTTGTAAGCTCAACATATATAGAGCCATTCCTTTTTCTATCCTGTCATCAAGCACATGAAGCCGTCCTGGTGTAGTTGACAGTTTAAATTATGCAAACACAAGACCACAACTTTTTTATTCTGAAAAGGAGACTGGAAATTATACAAATCCACTTTTAATACATTGATATAAAGACCATATACAAAGCCTAATAAATAAAGGAGCAAACAATACAAATATTTTGAACATTATACAGCTACATGTCTGTCAAAGCTTATTATACTAAACATCATAGTGAACTTAAATTGAAGAAAGAAGCACTGAAATCACTGAAATCTCCAAACATGGCCTCCGGGAAGCTTGAAATTCTGGATCTCAAAGTGGCTAGAGTTCTGATCACAAGGAAGAATGCTTGTTTCTGATACATATATTTCTCATAAAAATGGAACAAAAGTTACTTCTACTAAGTTGCTAATAAGTTGATTGTGTAAAAAGTAAAAACAAATGGAAAATGTTAACAATTGTTAATTAAATTATTGGTATCTGAAAAAAGATTTTTATTATTAACTCTTTAAGAAATAAAATATACCATAAAACAATTTTTTAATAACAATAAAAATTAAATAAGCACTATCTACAAAAATTATTTTGGTAATAATAAAGTAAATTAAAATATAAATAATAAAATATTACAAATTTTATTTTTTAAATTGTAAATAATATTTTAGTGATAATTTATATCATTATTGTTTTCTTTATAGTGTTTGTCTCCAGTCTTTTCCCCATGACTTTGATATTAAATTAGTAATTTTTCTATACTTCTTTTTATGCTGAGTAAATCTTCTATATACTTGATGAGTATATTTATAAAATATAAAAAAGGGTTTTAATACAATAATATTGATTTTATATTTTATATTCATTTCAAAATTTTAGTTTTTTTTATTAAAAGATAATTACAGTTATGATAATTTATGTATCATTTAATTATTTAAATTTATTTCTATTTTTTGAAAATTTAAATTTTATTATCAAATATCTTATGTATTGCATGCGTATTTAAAAAAAATTTAAAGCAAAATTTAAATAATAAAAGTTATGTTAAATGAGATAAAAATCAAAGTATAAGTAAAAATATTTGATTTTTTTTATTTTTTAAAATATAAAAATTGGTTGAATTAATGAAAAAATTAATTACAATTTTCACACATTATTTTTATTTTTCAATTAGTTTCTATTTTTATTTCACTTTTAAATTTAAATCAAATTATCAAGTACGTGTGTATTATTTGGGTATTTATTTAAATACTAAAAAATGAATCATAAAATTTATGAGTAAAATTATATAATTGATAAAAATATATAATTGTTTATTTTACCAAATATATATAATTGTTTTAATAATCTTTTTTGTTTTGTTTTTAGAGGATTATTAATTCATTATCTTATGATGTAAAAATCTAGAATCACATGAAATTTGTATCAATAAATATCTTCAAATTTAAATAAAAACAAAATTAATGAGGCCATCAATTCTATGACTGAATTTGGGGTTTGAGGAGTTTTTAGTTTTTTTAATATTTCATCACTAGGGTAAAACCGCAAATAAACTGGGAATTAGTAAGTATTATTTGCATAGATTGCAAAATGAGATTAGAATGATATTCACTTAAAAACAGATAGCTTATGACGCAAACAAAAACAAAAGAAACAGAAAAACATAAGTAGCTTATAATTATTGGTATTTACAATCACAATGGGTTTCTTTACACAATTGTAATTTACTATTATAAGCATCTTTAATATATTTAAATGTGACATTTAAATTTCGATCAAAGAAAAAGAAGTAAAAGAAAGTTGCATTAGAAGGAAAAAAATTTAAATGGATAATCATAAAAAAAAGGTAAACTACTTTTCTGACTTTTATATTTAAAAAACAACTAAAATATTATCAAGTTCAAAGTATGGCCCTACATTGCATGGGTTTCCATACTGATAGTAAAATAGATATTCAATATTATTTTAATTATAAATTTGTTTTCAAATTTAACTTATTTAAAGCAAAAAATGTGTAAAGTGAAAAATTAAAGTTACATTCATAATCAATTTAAACAGGTCATACATAAAAATACCTTAATTCTATCTAATGACTAATAAAGTCTCATTTTCTCATTTTACATATCTCTTTCACTTTTTTATAAATATATAAATTTGATTAATTATTTTGTGTACTATTAGCATTAAAAATAATAGTCAAAGAATAAAAAATATTGTTTTCATTAAAAAAATTATTTTTAATATTTTACCCATACATCTTTATCATTATTTTCTATAAATGTTTATAACAAAAAATATATATTAAATACAATAAACTACTACTGTTATTCTTCATATGAAACATAAGTAGAAAGCATCAAAGAAATACTCTCATTTAATATTCAAGATTTTAAATTCCTGTTATGATTTGTCAAGACTTATATTCAATACCTTTAATTAATTAAAGATAAAATACCTTCAATAAATTAAAAATAATAGTGAATTTGCTAATAAGTTGACTGAAAAAAAGTAAAAAATTAAATGAAAAATATTAAAAATTGATTATTAATTTATGTCTTTTTAATAAAAAAATTATTATTAATTTTTTAATTAATCTTCAGAAACCCAAGTAAAATATTACTGTTAACAATAATATAAACTTTTATTTATAATTATAATATAATTTATTTATTTAAAAATATTTATTTACTATTAATTTTAATCTTATAAATATAAATATTTATTTTATGCAACCCAGGAAAGATACTAATTGTATTAATTTGATGATTATTTGTAGTTATGCGTTAACCGCTTTGTTAATTTATTAGCAATATCAAATTTTGTAATGGATAAATATTTAAAGCATAAAACAATAAATATTTCAAATCTATAAAATATTTATATATATATTTAATACTTTTTTTCGAAGTCAAACTATATAAGTTGAAAATGTTAGAGAAGTTTCCGGTCAAAATTAGTTTTTCCTTTCCTTTCCTTTTCAAGCATTGAAAGATAAATTTGGTAAATTCTCAAGATTTGGCCGTCAGATCACCAAAAGAACATCATCACACATACACACACAAAAAAGTCAACGACATCTACAAACGCACACTGTCTGATAGAATGTTGAAAATACCTTGTCCGCACGTCCAAACACCCAACCCTCATTACTATTTAATCACGCTTTCAAACTCAATAATGCACACACTCACACACACAGTCTCTGATTTCCTTGACACTGTTTTTCTTTCTCTTCGCCTTTCATTCCCTTTGTTTAACACTCCAATTTTTTGCCATGGAGTTCAAATATTGTGATGGTCAAAACCAAAAGACACCATCACCAATGCCGCATTCTTTTTCTGCCGCCACCTACGTTTCTGAAAACCCATTACAAGGTAACATATTCTTTTCTTCACATTCCATTCAACTTTCAAGAGATCCATTTGTTTTGCTATTTAAGAAAACAAAGGTTTTCTAACATCAATTTATTTTTAGGGTATGATTTTGCTCCAAGTAGTTTTCTTAGCAATGTTATGGCGCCCAGAGTTTTCCCAATGCAAGTGCCGATAAATGTCGAGGAAGAAGCGCTCCAAAGAGAAATGGAGAAAGAGAAATTACGACGAGAGCTGGAGAAAGAGGAAATAAGGAGAGAGATCTTGGCCAACGAGATGGCCTTGACACGACGACAAGAGCTGGAAGAGGAAGTGAGGAGGGAAATGGCAGCGGAGAGAGCATTGAGAATCCCAATGCAAAGACCAGAAGGGATCTCGTTTCAACAACGAATTTCGATGCCTTTGAACAACCGGCCAATTAATCACAGGAACGTATTTGGTGGGCCACAACCCCAGTTACCCTTCCAAGTTGAAATTAGACAACAATCACATACTAATAATACTAACACAAACAAGGATAATGTGATCATACTGGTTAGTGTATAATGTTAGGTTTAACTTACTCTTTTTTTTTTTTCTCTATCTCTATCTCTCTCTTCAATTCTGCTATTTATTTTTTCCTGATTCTTCTTTATTGGCCTTTGAATAGTGAAAAACTTTTCTCCTTTTCCTTATTGATTAAAAAATGTCACCCTGAAATGGCTGAATTGCCTACACTCACTTATTCACTTTTGACATAGTTAATTCTCCAGTCATCATATGGTGGCTGAATATTTTTATTATATATTAAGAATTTTGAAAAAGTTAAAAAATAAAGCTTCTTCCTTTGCTTAAAGCTTTATTTACGAAATTGTTAACTTTTGCAAAATTCTTAAAATATAAGTAAAATTGTGAGTGATGCAAGCAATCCAAGTCCAAAGTTGATAATTAGTTCAAAATTGTAAATTGTGTTGAAAGTTGCAAAGAGAGAAAAATGATTCCTATTACAATTGACTAAATGACTAAAATGTGATACATAGTTATCTCTTAAGAGTTAGAAGTGGGAAGAGAAGTGTAATTTGATCATATCTCAAGGAAGAAAAGTGTAAGGATTTGCTTGATTGTGTTTTTATTTTTTAAAAAGGATTTTATAAAATAATTTTGAAGATCTGTTTTCCATGACAAAAATAAGGGAAAAACAACCCTGTTTTGAAAGTATTAATTCAAAAACAATTTTGGTGATGAGAAAGTAAAAAAATGTATTTGGTAAATTTATTTGAACAATATACTTTTTATTTCCTTGTTTGCATTTTCCCTTGTTGTCATAATTAAAAAAGGAAAAATAAAATAGCAACGACTCCATTTTGAGTTTACTTTAAAAGGGACTTTAATATGTAAGAAATCCATCTTGGGTAAGGCTCCAGGTTTTGAAGAATAAATGGATAGTAGAGGATTAGAGTCCAATTCTGTTAATAACAGAATAAAAGCATATTTGGATAATTTTTCAATAAATATTTATAAGAGAAAAAAAAAGAAAACAAAATGAATTATTATTCATGTTATTTGTTTGGCTAACCACTATTCAACAATACATTTTCTTCATAGTATACTTGCATTATTATAATTTTATTTCCAATGGAACCATGTTGTGTGATCATAATATGTATATCTTATTCATACATCCTAAATAGAAGATGGAGTCAATAAATATTATTCTCTTTATCCAATTGTAGGATATTGATCATTATGGTGCAAAGCGTAAAACAGTGATCCCTCCTACAGTTGATGACAATGAGCATTCTCCTTGTAATTTGCAAAAGAAACCCAAGCTAGGGTGGAGTTGTGGTCAAGTTACTACCACAAGTGAGAAAGGGCTAAATGATCATCTTTAGGGGAAAAAGCAACAGGCTAAGGAAGCATCCTAGAGAACACAAAAAATAGGTAAGGAGACCAAAACATCATTATCATTAAAGAAAAGTAAAAAGTGTGTGAAATCTAATGAAGAAGTTAAATTTTTACCATGAATTCAGGTTTGGGCTCAAGATCAAATCGTTAGACACTTTAAGTTGGCAAAAAGCTAGTTATGTCTGGAGGAGCGACTGCCCAGGGACCAAGGCTAAAGGGGGCCCAAAAAGTTTTTTTTTTATATAAAAAAAGTCTATGGTTATGTAGTATTTTTTTTTTCTATATTATTTTATGTTATTTTTATAAATAGATTAAAATTGTTGTCTCATTTTATGTCTCTTTTTTTTTTACCCAAAATTAAAACATGACATGTTGAATAAAAAGTATCAATTTCTTGGTTATTAGTGTTTTCTGATGTGTTCCATTCATAAATTCATGTTGAATAAATTTTTAGTTCACTTTGGCATATCAATATGTAATAAATTTATGATAATAGACTTAAATGTTTGCTTTTTTATTTTTAAAGAAGATAAAAAACACAAACCAAAACTCAAATTGTAAAGAAATTAGTACTAAAAGTTAGTATATTAATAAAGAACAAAATTATAAGTAAGCTTTAATATGAATGATGATATTTTCTCAATTATAAATGATGGCAATAGAGTTAGAACATTTTCTTTGAGGGGGCCAAATATAAAATTTAAATTAAATTATATTTTAATTAACATATTAAATTTAACCAACAACTAGAAAAATTATAATAATTGATCATATATCACGAAAACCATAATCATATAATTTAAACAAAAGATATAAGATTATAATGTTGTAGTAGAAGGAAAGAGATTTAGTTTTTAAAATTCATTATACAAATTCTAATGATAGAAAATATATATTATATTTAAATATCATATTTGAAGTTTTAAAATCAAAATTGACCCTAAAATTTTGTCAAGGTAAAATTTAATTTTTAACGAGATAAATAATAATAAGAATACTACATTCTCTACTCCAAACAATGAAATAATATTCTTTTAATTCCTTTTTTTTTATTAAGAAACATTTATAGTGATAATTTATTTCATTAATTTTGTTATATTTAAAAATACTTTAATTTAATCTAATGATGAAAAAATTCTCAGTTTCTCATTTTACATAACTGTTATTAAACTCGATTCAGACCAGAGACCGGTCTTATAATTGATTCAAGTTTAATATTCAATTGGACTTGTATTCGATATAGTATACCTGCAACACCTGTTTCCTTGTACTTGTACGTTGCTCCTTTCACATGGCTAACACACACACACACACCTCTACCGGATCAGTCACCGGTTCGAGTTTTATAACTTTGACACACACCATACACACACACACACACCTCTATTGGATCAATCACTAGTTCGAGTTTTATAACATTAACACACCTCTTCCGGATCAATCACCGGTTCGAGTTTTTATATATCTCTTTATCTTATATAAATATTTAAATTTTATTAATAATTTTGTTTATTGTTATCTTTAAAAATAATGGTAAAAGATTGAAATTATTTTTTCATTAAAAATTAAATTTGGTATTGTACCAATATCCTAATCATTATTTTTAATAAATATTTTTTAAATATTTTGTAAATATAATAAACTGTTAATAATATTCTTGTTATGAAACATATAAAAAAAAACATTAATGTTGTCATTTAATAGTCAAGCAATTGAATTTCTTATTTAGTGTCATATATTTATTAATATTTATATTCAATATTATGCACTAAATATTTCTAATTAATTAAAATAAAATACATTTAATTAATTAGAAATAATAAAGAAGTTCCTAATAAGTTGATTGTGTAAAAAGTAAAAAAACATGTGAAAAATGTTAAAAATTGTTAATTAAATTATTTGTATTAAATAAAATATTTCATTATTTACTCTTTAAGAAATAAAATATACCATAAAACAATTTTTTAATGACAATAAAAATTAAATAAAAACTATTTATAAAAATTATTTTGGTGATAATAAAGTAAAGAAAAATAAAAATAATAAAACATTACAAAATTTATTTTTAAAATTTAAAGATATAATTTCATTGATAAAATATTTTAGTGATAATTTAATTCATTATTGTTTTCTTTTTAGTGTTTGTCTCTAGTCTTTTCCCCATGATTTTGACATTAAATTAGTAATTTTTCTATACCTTTTTCATACTGAGTAAATTTTCTATATACATCATGAATATATTTATAAAATATAAAAAGGGTTTTAATACAATAATATTGATTTTATATTTTTTTTATTTTCAAATTTTAGTTTTTTTATTAATAGATAATTATAGTTATGATAATTTAAGTACCATTTATTTATATAAAATTATTTCTATTTTTAAAAATTTTAAATTATATGATCAAATATCTAATTTATTGCATGCGTATTTAAAAAAACCTTAAAAGAAAATTTTAAATAATAAAAATTATGTTAATTGAGATAAGAATTAAAGTATAAGTAAAAAAAAATTGACTTTTTTATTTTGGAAAATATAAAAATGATTGAATTAATGCAAACATTTAATTAAAATTTTAACACATTATTTTTATTTTTCAATTAGCTTCTATTTTTATTTCACTTTTAAATTTAAATCAAATTTTCAAGTACGTGTGTATTATTTGGGTATTTATTTAAATTCAAAAAATAAGTCAGAAAATGTTATGAGTAAAATATAGTTGGTAAAAATATATAATTGTTTTTTTTACGCAAATATATATAATTGTTTTAATAATCCTTTTATGTTTTTAGAGTATTATTAATTGATTATCATATGATGTAAAAATCTAGAATCACGTGAAATTTGTATCATAAATACCTTGAATTTTAAATAAAAACTAAATTAATTATGCTTTCAATTCTATGCCTAAATTTGGGGCTTGAGATTTTTTTAGCTTTTTGAATATTTCATCACTAGGGTCAAGCCGCAAATTAAATATGAATAAGTAAGGATTATTTGCATAGATTCCAAAATGAGGTTATTAGAATGATATTCACTTAAAAGTAAGTAGCTTATGTAAAAATGAAATATAATGGTGCAATGGTAACTTCTGGCCAAAATGAAACAAAAAGATAAAGCCAATCAAACCTGTCTCATATTTCTATTCTACTATTATTTTTTAGTTTTCATGTTATATATTTTTTAGAATATTATTTTTAAATATTTATTTTAAACTTAAATTTAAATTTGATAATATATTGAAATTAAATTGGATTACATTTTATTTTCAATTATGATTGAGTAGAAATAACTAAATTAAAAATTAAATTGGATTACATTTTATTTTCAAATTAAATCAACATAATCACTATTATTTTCTCCACTCAAAATTAGTTTTTAAAATTAAATTTTAAGCAAATAATTTTTCATTTATTTATTATCTTCTCACTTAAATAAATTATTCATGATTTTCTTCTATCATGACAAATTTTAATTTTCTTTTATACATTGATATTTATATGCCGATATATTAAAATAATAATTATATATAAAGTATAACATAGAGATGAATTTTATTTTTATTTATAAAAGCAAGAAGAAAATTTTCACTTAATTCACGGGGATGAATAATTTTTTTGAAGTCACATTAATATTTAAATTATTGTGGTGAAATTATATTTTTTTTATTAAAGTATAAAAAGAAAAATATAACAAATTATATTACATACAATACAAAATTCAAATAAAAATTTTAAACATTATGTTTATCACGTGCAACGCACTGGTCAAAATCTAGTTCACTTAAAAGTAAGTAGCTTACATATTAAAAAAAAAAAAAAAAGTGGCTTACGATTATTGGTATTCATGATCACAATGGGTTTCATTACACAAATGTAACTTACTATTATAAGTACCTTTAATATATTTAAATGTGGCATTTGAATTTCGATCTAGAAAAATAAGTAAAAGAAAGTTGCATTAGAAGGAAAAATATTTAAAAGTATAATCATAAAAAAAACGTAAACTACTTTTCTCACTTTTATATTAAATTAGAAAATTAAGTAAAATATTATCAAGTTGAAAGTATGACCCTGCATTGCATGGGTTTCCATACTGATAGTAAAATAGATTTTCAAGATTATTTTAATTATAATTTGTTTTCAAATTTAACTTATTTAAAGTTAAAAATGTGTAAATTGAAGAATTAAAGTTACATTCAAAATCAATTTAAACACGTTATATTTAAAAATACCTTAATTCAATCTAATGACGAATAAAGTCTAACTTTCTCATTTTATATATCTCTTTCACTTTTATAAATATATAAATTTTATTAATGATTGTGTGTACTATTATCTTTAAAAATAATAGTCAAAGAATAAAAAATATTTTTTCATTAAAAACATTATATTTAATATTTTACCCATACATCTTTATCTTTATTTTCAATAAATATTTTTTTATAAAAATATTTATCAAATATGATAAATTATTAATATTATTCTTCATATGAAACATAAGAAAAAAGCATTAAATAAATACCATCATTTAATATTCAAGATTTTAAATTCCTCTTTTGATTTGTCAATATTTATATTCAATACCTTTAATTAATTAAAGACAAGATACCTTTAATAAATTGAAAAATAATTATATATTTACTAATAAGTTGACTGAATAAAAAGTAAAAACATAAATGAAAAATATTAAAAATGGAATAATTAATTTATGTCTTTTTAATAAAAAAAATATTGTTAATTTTTTTAATTAATCTTCAAAGACCCAAGTAAAATACTATTTTAAACTATAATATAAACTTTTATTTTTAACTATAATTTAATTTATTTATTTAAAAATATTTATTTATTATAAATTTTAATATTATAAAAATAATATTTATTTTATGCAACCCAGGCAAAATACTAAATATATTTTTTATCCATAGGAATCGAACACGGTACCGGGGGGTTTATAATAACTCACGCACCATGCTCAACCAACTGAGCTAGACCCCCTCAGTACTAATTATATTAATTTGATGATTATTTATAGTAATTCGTTAACCACTATGCTAATTTCTTAGTAATATCAAATGTTTGTAATTGATAAATATTTAAAGCTTAAAACAATAAATATTTCAAATCTATTAAATATTTATTTACTTCTAATACTTTTTTTCCAAGTCAAACTATATTTGTTGCAAAAGTGAGAGAAGTTTCCAGTCAAAATACTGTTTAATTTTCTTCCCTTTTCAAGAAATGAAAGATAAATTTGGTAAACTCTCAAAATTTGAACATCACATGACTAAAAGAACATCATCACACACACACACACACACACAAGTCAAAGACATCTACCAACACACACCGTCTGATAGAATGTTGAAAACACCTTGTCCGCACGTGCAAACACCCAACCCTCATTGCTATTTATTCACGCTTTCAAACTCAACAATGCACACACTCACACACATCGTCTCTGATTTCCTTGACACTATTTTTCTTTCTCTTCGCCTTTCATTCCCTTTGTTTAATACTCCAATTTTTTGCCATGGAGTTCCAATATTGTGATGGCCAAAACCAAAAGACACCATCACCAATCCCATTACAAGGTAACGCACTCTTTTCTTCACATTCCTGTCAACTTTCAAGAGATCCATTAGTTTTTCTATTTAAGAAAACAAGGCTTTTCTAACATCAATTCATTTTTAGGGTATGAGTTTGCGCCAAGTAGTTTTCCTGGCAATGTTTCGGCGTCTAGAGTTTTCCCAACGCCAATGTCGATGAATGTCGAGGAAGAAGCGCTCCAGCGAGAAATGGAGGATGAGCAAATACGACGAGAGCTAGAGAGAGAGCAAATAAGGAGAGAGATAATGGCCAACGAGATGGCTTTGGTACGTCGACGAGAACTGGAGGAGGAAGTGAGGAGAGAAATGGCAGCGGAGAGAGCATTGGGAATCCTAATGCAAAGACCAGAAGGGATATCGTTTCGACAACGAGTTTCAAAGCCTTTGAACAACCGGCCAGTTAATCATAGGAACGTATTTGGTGGGCCACAACCCCAGTTACCCTTCCAAATTGAAATCAGACAGCAGTCACATACTAATAATACTAATACAAACAAGGATAATGTGATCAGACTGGTGAGTGTATAATGTTATGTTTAATTTACTCTTCATTTCTCTCTCTGTCTCTCTTTTCAATTTTATTTTTTATTTTTTCCTACTTCTTCTTTATTGGCCTTTGGATTGTTAAAAGCTTTTCTCTTTTTTGTTATTGATTGAAAAATGTCACCTTCAATAGTGGTTGAATTCCTTACAATCACTTATTCACTTTTGACATAGTTAATTATCTAGTCATGATATAGTGGCTGAATTTTTTATTATATATTAAGAATTTTGTAAAAGTTAAAAAATAAAGCTTCATCCTTTGCTTAAAACTTTATTTACGAAATTGTTAACTTTTACAAAATTCTTAAAATATAAGTAAAATTGTGAGTGATGCAAGCAATCCAAGTCCAAAGTTGATAATGAGTTCAAAATTGTGAATTGTGTTGAAAGTTACAAAGAGAAAAATTAAACCTATTACAATGAACTAAATGACTAAAATGTGACACATAATAATCTCTTAGGAGTTAGGAGTGGGAAGGGTAGTGTAATTTGAACGTATCTCAAGGAAGCGAAGTGTAAGGATTTGCTTGATTGTGCTTTTATTTTGCTTAAAAGGATTTTATAAAATAATTTTGAAGATCTGTTATCCATGAAAAAAATAAGGAAAAAAAAAAACAGTTTTGAAAGTATTACTTCGAAAACAATTTTGGTGATGAGAAAGTGTAGAAAAATGTATATGGTAAATTTATTTTAAGAATATATTTTGTTGTTTGTATTTTTCCATGTTTTTGTAATTAAAAAAGTTAAAATAAAATAGAAATAGCTCCATTTTGAGATTACTTTAAAAAGAGACTTTAATATGTAAGTAATTCATCCTATATAAGGCTCCAGGTTTTGAAGAATAATTGGATAGTAAAGGATTAGAGTCCAATTCTGTTAATAACAAAATAAAAGTATATTTGGATAAATTTTTCAATAAATATTTATAAGAGAAAAAAATAAGAAAATAAATGAATTATTATTCATGTTATTTCTTTGGCTAACCACTATTAAACAATATATTTTCTTCACGGTATACTTGCATTATTATAACTTTCTTGCCAATGGAACCATGTTGTGCGATCACAATATGTATATCTTATTCATACATCCTATATAGAAGATGGAGTCAATAAATGTTATTCTCTTTATCCTATTGCAGGATATTGATCATTATGGTGCAAAGCGTAAAGCAGAGATCCCTCCTACAGTTGATGACAATGAGCTTTCTCCTTGTAATTTGCAAAAGAAACCCAAGCAAGGGTGGAGTTGTGCATTATGTCAAGTTACCACCACAAGTGAGAAAGGTCTAAATGATCATCTTCAAGGGAAAAAGCACAAGGCTAAGGAAGCATCATTGAGAACACAAAAAATAGGTAAGGAGACCAAAACATCATTGTCATTAAAGAAAAGTAAAAAGTGTGTGAAATCTAATGAAGTTGTTAAATTGTTACCATGAATTCAGGGTTGGACTCAAGACCAGATCGTTAGGCACTTTAAGTTGGCACAAAGTTGAGCTATGTCTGGAGGAGCGACTGCCCAGGGACCAGAGCTAGAGGGGGCCCAAAATGTTTTAAAAAAAATCTATGGTTATGTATATTTTGTTATTTTTCTAAATAGAATAAAAAGGTTGTTTTATTTTATGTCTCTTTTTTTTTATCCAAATTAAAACGTGACATGTGAATAAAAAGTATCAATTTCTTGGTTATTAGTTTTTTCTTATGTGTTACATTCATAAATTCACATTGAATGAATTTTCAGCTCATTGTGGCATATCAACATGTAATGAATCTATGATAATAGACTTAATATAACACCCCTTGTTACTATTAAAGATTTTCTTATTAATTTTGAAATTTGTGAAGTAATTTGATATCCAATTATTGAAAATAACCTTTAAAATATGGGGAAATTTGTTTTTCCTTTAAAACGTTATTACTTCAAATTCCAAACAACGATAATCCATAATAACTTATGATCATATTAAAATCCCTTTTAATGAAATATCGATTTTAATAAATCAAACTCATTTTACAAGACATTAGCTCCGCTGTAAATCATGAAACATAACAAAATCTTTCTTAATTAAGAACATCCTTAGATCCATCTTTATACTATTCTATTACACAGGATATACTTATGCATTTACATTCTTGGAATTTAACACATTATACATTTGAGTCACATATAAGGAATTGATACATCACAATATTAAAACTTAATCTACCCTCTTTTATACAAGAAAAAGACTAAGACTCAGAGTAGTGACTCAATGAAAATCCAAAAAACCCAATTAACCCATGAAGCATCCTAGAAGGATCTCTTCTAAATTCTCTTAAAATGTCCACCCATGTCAACAACGCTAGTTGTAGCTTTTCCATTCCATCTTAGTGTCTTGCATAGGATCACTCATCTAGATCTGAAAAATAAAGGCTTATGGAGTGAGTCTCCTTCCTCCTCTAAATCAACAATCAAACGACCTTCTGGTCACAAACAGTCATAAACACACAAACATCAACCACCTCGATATGGTACTCTCATGGGTTTTACTCGTAACCCTAACACATCCCAGATCAGTCCTTAACCCATCACACATCGGGCCCGCTACCACTTGAACAACCAGAACTCAGTGGGCTTACTTAATTTAAGCTAGATGACTATTAGGAGTACACCCTTTGCCACGGTATAATGGCAGGGCTCTCACCAACACGGTTATGTCTTGCATTTGTCAGGATTGCCAAGTTGGCTATGTGAACTCCTGCCACAACTCAATGCCACACCTCCAAGAAATAGCAAGTCAATGATCCATTCCCCAGTTACCACTCTGTGTTCATCCAATCCCTGAGGACTGACTCTTCAATGACTCTCCCCATCAGAATCATCCTTTACAAGTCTGTGTGGGGTTTCTCTGTCAAAGGGTATCGAATGGTGGTCAATCAATAACATGACCTCATTTCACACGAGACCAATGTCTCCCATGAAGACCTACATCTTTCCCACTATCTCAAGTGGTCATTCCATTATGACCCCATCCCTCGCACAATAATCACATATCTCAGATGGAAAAAATCACTAGAAGCATTTGACATAAAGTATGTGAGCGATATGAGAGGGGGGGAAACACTGTTTGGGGAAACACTGTGAGGAACTCAAGAGCGAAGGTGTTAGGATCCATTTCATCTTTTTTTTTGGCTTAAACAACTTTTAGGTCCCTGATAAATGTCCAAATTTTTCTTTGAGTCCTTGATGAATTTTTTCGTTGTTTTGAGTCCCTGATATATGAAAAATTTTGTTTTGGGTCCCTGCTGTCAATTAAGTGATGATGTGACACCATCTCAACAGTTGATATATATTGGGAAGATCTATTCTAATGGTGACACGCCATCACTTAACTGATGGTAGGGACTCAAAACAAAAGTTTTGATATATCAGGCACTTAAAACAATGAAAAAATTTATTAGGGACCCAAAGCAAAATTTGGACATTTATCAGAGACCTAAAAGTTATTTACGCCTTTTTTTTTCACAATTTTCCCTAAAGACTTTGAACGTTTGGACCTGTGGAAGATTTTCAAGAGATGGGGTTGGGTCTGGGAAGTTTTTGTATCAAACAGAAGGGATAAAAGGGGGAAACGGTTTGGATTTGTCAGATTCCTCAATGTTACAAATGTAAGGTCTTTGGAACTACAACTGAATCAAACTTACATAGGCAATATGAAGTTGAAAGTTAACATTCCAAGGTTTGATCGAGGTACAACTGCTAGGAAAAAAGTATATGGAGACAGGGGACATAACGAACACAAGTGCTAGCAGAAGACATATGGAGGAAAAGGGTAAGGGTGTACAGGATGAACAACACAGGGATGACAGGAAGCAGCAGAAAGATAATAATGTTGAACCAGAAGGAAAGTACCTACAAGCTTTAAAAAGGGGAATTAATAATACAAATCAGAGGTGGAGGCCCAAAAGATATCAACAGTCACAAGCAACAAGCCAACAATGGATGGGTCAGGACATCATCATTGGAGAGGTAGACGATGAATGGCTAAAACAAAGCCTTGTGGGGAGGCTGTGTGATTTAATGATGTTCGACCGGCTGGATGAGGTATATATAGTGAATGGAAGGAATGATGTTAAGCTAAGATATCTTGCTGACGATATGGTGCTGATCACTGGGCTAAGCGAAAAGGATGCACAGAAGAAAATCCAAGAAGAAGATGAGAACTTTCTTTCAATATTTCACTCTGTTCAGAAGTGGGATAATAACATGAGTACAAGCAATAGGTTGACATGGATAAGGTGTTGGGGCATCCTTTTGCATATGTGGGGGGAAGAGTGTTATAGACAACTACTTGGCCCCCTTGGTGATTATGTCAAGATGGATCAGCAGATTGAAAGTAAACAGAGATTGGACTCTATTAGAGTACTCATGAAAGTATCATCGCTGGAACCTATAACAAGATACTCAAATGTAAGGTTCAATGGAGTTGTGCATCGGGTGAGAATCTCTGAGGAAACCATGGATTTTCGGAACACTTGCCATTGTAGACTATGGAAGTGGCAGGATTCGAGTGGAGAAGAATCTTCCTTGGAGAGTGACATCGGTATGGATCTTAAATAATCGGATTTGGAGTGTGGAGGCGATATTCAAGGACATGAAGACTACATTGGTGGAGGAGACGCTGGAGGTGGAGAACAACACGGAGATTTTTGGTGTACGATGATGGATCAACAATTGATTCTATACCCAGCGGATGTTGAGCCAAAGACAAGATAGAAAAGCAACGAAGGGGTAGGTGTTGCAGATACTAACACATTATTAGACTGTAACAATGAAAATGGGGAAAAAGGGGCAAGCCTTGGACAAGTAAAGTAGATCAGTAATCACCGAAGTAGAAGCTCTAGGGAAGCAGAGACAAAAAAAGGTGAGAGGAAGACTAAGATTAAAGCATTGGACTCGAGGAAAATAGAGGAGTTCAAAAACAAAGTGGTTGAGAACAACACAAATGTAGGGTCGCAGTCACAACCGTTGGAGGAAGCGTGTGTAGATGGACAATTAATTGTGGAAGGGACAACTAGTAGGCTAGTTGGATTGATATACGAAGGAAAAGCCCACTCTTCGAAAGATTGGGAAATAGAACAACCCATAGCCCAAATTGGGTGTTTGAATATGAAGATGAGTTGTGTTATAACCAACAGCGATGCTGAGATTGGGACATCATGCAGTGGAACTCACGGGCCTACTCTTGGTTTGGGCCACACCAATAATGTTAACACATTGGACAAGGAGTTACAAGCACATGATACATCTAGATCAAATAGGGATGCCCAACACTGTAATATGGAGTCTGTAACACCATGAAAATTTCAATACAGTAAGTAAGAACGTGAGAGATTAATTAGAAATTAATGGGAATTTAATTGCTTGTTTTAAATAAGAAAAGAATATACTTGGAGTGATTAAATATAGTTATAATTAATTGAGTAAATAAGAAAAATGAAGGAAAATAAATAATATAAGTATTTCTTTATAATGGTCAAATAGGAAAAACAGTTATAAAATCAAAAGATATAACATTTTTGGTAATTAAAATCTATGTGATTAATTCAAAGAAAACAATTGCTTCTAATAAAAAGTCCTCTGTGAGTAACTCACTGGAATTAATTCTCTGCAAATAATTCTCGGTAGTTACTTTCATGTGTATTTGTCTATGAGTGATTATCTGTTATGCCTGCTAGTAATTAATTGAACTATGATTAATTACTACTAGTAAATATTTAATATATCTATTGCTATGTATTAATAAATTAATTGATTTCAAATTGGTTTTAATTATTTTAAATTATGAAACTTACCTGTCAAGTTATTGCTTATAAAATTCATCTGTGAGCAATTCCTCCACAGAGAGAATTTTATAAGAGTTATTAAAAAGTTTTCATTTCATAAAGATTTATAAAATTAAATAGATATTTATCTGTTTGAAATATCTGAGAAAAAGAATATGAATTCATCTGCTTGTAGAAAAATTGTCTGTGATAAATCATAAAATTGTGTCTGTGTTGTTAGAAATTTAATTGATTGCAAAAACTGTTTCAAACTGTTTTAAAATCTGGGACTTGCAAGATAAGGAATCTTTCGTAAAATTCATCTGTGAGTGATTACTCTACAAAGAAACTTTAGGAAAGTTATTTAAAAAGTTTTTCAATTATAAAGAATTATTAAAATAAAGAATTATTCTTGCAAACCCCTCCCTTACACATTCAAAACTGACGGCCACTCACATTCATTTTCACTAAACACCACTCAAATAAAAACTCACCTAACACTCACTCAAATCACTCACTTCAATTCAGCCTAACACTCTGCCAGGAGATTCAAAAATTAAGCTCCTCCATCTCTCTTCTTTCTTCTCCTGGCTGAGACTCACTCCCTCCCTCACCAACACCAATTTTCAGTTCTTCTTCCTCTTGCATGTCATAGTTTGAGTGCCCAAAAGCCAACACTCATTTGGAGGAAAACAACTAGCTTCTTGTCCTCTTTCCAGCGAGATCATCATCAAGTAAGGGGGCTCTTTGATGGATTCAAAGTGGCTGGAGGTGGAGGACCTAGCCACTCTCACCCAAAATGCCTCCCATGTTGATGAATGTGTGAAATATGTGATTGCATGTGTGTGATTGGATTTGTATTTTGAAATTCCCTTTTGGCAGTGGCTTGCAACTGTGTCAAAACCTTCTCCTCATCTTCCTTTTCTAAAAATCATGGTCTGGCTCCAATGCAAAGGAGACCATGCCCAAATTTTGTTAAAACTCATGCATTTTCAAAATTAGAAAAATTGTGTTGGCAGTGGCTGTCTCATTGTAGAAGCCCTGGACAGTGTTTATGTTTTTGTGCATAAGTTTTTATCTAGCAGTTAGATTTTGGTGAAAATTATCCCCAGTTGAAGTAGACTCAAAATGCACAAACTTTGCTTTTGAGATCATTGCGAGATAACCTAAAATGAAGGTTCATCCATGACATGCAATGGGACCATTTTACTTGTGGAATCTGGTTCGGGCAGTGGCTGTTTCACGTAGAAGCCCTGGATAGTGTTTACATTTTTTTTTGCATAACTTTTGATCTAGCCGTTGGATTTTGATGAAACTTGTTCTCAGTTAAATAAGACTCAAAACAAACCAACTTTCCTTTTGAGACCATTGCGATATAACCTCAAATGAAGGTTCATCTGTGACATGCAATGGGACTATTCTGCTTGTGAAAATTGGTTCGGGCAATGTTCAGTTTTGACCATTTTAAACCAAATTAATGATCATTTTTGAAATATAATTTTTTTTTCTCAAAACTAGACAAGCAGAGCTTTAAAATTATATAAGTTTAGAAAATTTTCATCCATAATTGCTAATTTAACTAATTTAGTTTAGACATAACTCATGCATGGATCCCAAAATTCAAACCTGATACATAGGTCTTAGAAAAGAAATTATTGGGAAAAATTTAGGAGGAATTAGGATTCAAGTTTTCCTTTTTCTGAAAGATATGAATGGTAGCTTTTTACCATAAAAATTTGAGTTAAAATCTCATTTGGGAAGGTTGAGAAAATTACACATCTTTGAGGTATGCTCACTGTGAGGTGCATACCAACCTGCGAACTTCTAGGAATTTTCATAATTTTTGTAGATTTAATCTGAGAGTGTGGGTTACCGTTTTGAAAAATATGTTTTAAGGACTTTAATTTGATATAAGAATTTCACCCAAAAAAAATCGTTTCTTAAATTAATTTTGGACAGAGATTGGGTGCTGCAAGAGAGGGGTTCTATTTTTAAAAATTACCTTGATATGTGATATTTGAATTATGATATATTTGAATGTGCAAATTAATTATAAATGTGTGCATGCAAAGCAGTGGGTAAATTTGACCATTGCCTTAAATGATTGTAAGACCCTTGGAATGTGAACCTAGGGCATCTCTGTGCATGTGATTGTGCGTTTTGAAACGCTTTGTGGTACAGTCACGTGGACTGTAGTGTGAATTGAAATTCTCTGTGATTTCTGTGATATGTGAGCATAAGACTTGAACACGAGTGCTTATGTGGATTAGGACACTGTCCTAGTAACCCGGGAAAATTTTACCGTCGATAATAGAATAAATTCCCAACAACGAGAACAACTAATTTAGACTTAGGAATTTATTTATTTTATAAGCTTAATAAATAAACTCTTTAATTTGTGCTTTGGACTTCGATAAATATTCTAGGACCTTTGCGTGGAGGAATCGTCGGTAAGTTACTAATTAATAAAATTTTGAATTTGAGAGGGTAAGGCAAGAATAAAATTTAATAAGATTTTGTGATGCGCATTGTGAAAGTGCGCTTTTCGAGAGTCGTGCAACGGAGACGTGTGTGTACGGCGGAGCAATGGAATTGCGAAGAGAGTCGCGTGGGACATTTCCGACTATGAAAGAAAGTTGTTAGAGTTGAAAGCGTTGATCGAATGGCATGTTCACCTGTGAGGTGATAGAGATGATGGTCTCATATTTTGTTTGGAGCCGATAAGGGTCTCGGCTTGGCGTCAATTCATCCCGTCTTTGTACCATGGGCAGCGGAAACCCACGGCAACGAGTATGGATAAAGCTCTGTGAGAGAGTGTTTGACGAGTCAATCCTCAGAGTATGAATGACCACAGATTGGTACCTAGGAGATGGTCGTGAGGCATTGTTGACCATGGAGGGTAAGCGCTGAGTTGTGACATTTTGTTCACATAGCCGACTTGGCAACCCTGACATAACCACGAGACATTCTTTGGTTGGTGAGAGCCCGCCTTGTACCACGGTGAGGGTGTACTCCTAACAGTCATTCTACTCAAAAGAACGTAAGACTACTGAGTTCCGGGAGTTCCAGTGGCAGCTGGCCAGTGTTTTACAGTTTACAGATAAAAGTCATGGAAACGAGTAGGTTCCGAGTGTGAACGTTAGAGAACCACCTCGCAGTGGTTAGCAGGATTGTATGTGACTTTTAAAGTCATTTTTGTGTGATTTGCTTGATGAAGCGAAGAGTTCACCCTTACATTTTTGTTTTAGGAGCCGATGGCAGTACCTGTGGAGATCACAAGGGGGCTATCCTCATCAGTTTTGTCGCTCTCGTTATCATGCGTCTCTTTGGAGTGTCCTTGAAGAGTTCATCGATACCCGCTACTGTTCCTGATGCCACACCATTCGAGGAGTTCACGATTGGACCGACACTTCCCACCTTTCGCCGAACCCCTCTTACATCAAAGAATTGGAGACGTAATTGGGTGAGAGTCAGTCAGGGGGATCCGCCGCTAGTCGTGAACTTAGGGGACAGTGAGTCAAGGTTTTTACGAAGGAATTGGAGAACTTTGAGGAAGATTCTGTGAAGGATCCCATGGACGACGACCACTAGATTTCTTCTCAGGGATCTTGTCAAAGATCCCCCGCTATCCTATTTCTTTGGATTAGTCTAACATGCAGGGTTGGGTTTAGAGATGACTGCTATGAGACTAGTTTTTTCCCTTTTATGCATTTGTATATGGGTAGACCTAGGTTTGATTTTACTATGTATATTCAGTTTTCATATTCCATTACCCTATGTATTTGGTATATACCTTGAGCAATGTGTATATGTATATATGTTACTATTGCTCCGGAAAACATTTTGATGTATGAAATTCTCCATTTTATGCATATGTGTATACTTGATAACCAACCAAATTATCTCGTGTTCTTTATTTTATTAATTCGAAATTAAGTGCCCATTTATGTTTGAAATGACATTGAAATTAGTTTCTTGCGAACGTAAATAACCCGTTTTAATTACTAAGTGGAACACAACTTTCGAACCCAAAATTTACATAGAACTTTTTTTTAACAATTTGGAAAAATTCCAACTTACCTTTTTACAATTACATTTGATTTGCGAAATTAAACAAACTTTGGCGCTTTGTAAAATGAATAAATAAATAATCTCTTCTCTCTTTTACGAGAATTAAATAAAGTAACACTCCTATGAAATTAAAATGAGTTTAAAATGCAAAAACATGCAAACCTGGATTTAGGGTGTTACAGAGGCTTCACAGAGTTTAGAACTCGTTAAATCTATAACTTGTGGGAAAAAGAAAATTGGGCAGAAGCATTCTTAAAATACTTTTGAAGAAAAGAGGCCTTAACAATAGCACCTACAGATGGGTACGAAGGGGTGGTTCGTGGCCCACTAACTCATCAACTGCAAACGAAATGCTCTTCATCCCAGTCCAAAAGCCACGACAAAGGTAACAACGAAGTCAGGTTTGAAAGCCAATCTTTGAGTAATATACTGTCAGATAGCAATATCCTAAATTGTAATAGGATATTTTGGCTGAGGAGTGATCTAGTGGAATCCCAAAAATTATGAGAGTTAGGAAAGGCAATGGGAGTTTCCTTTACAGGAAAAGAGGAGGAGATCATTACAAGGTTGGTTGCCATGGAAGACAGAGATAGAAAGGCCTCTGACCAGATGGAGGCAGGTCAACAAGTAGGGAACCAAGCAGTTCAATCATGAAGCTATTATCATACAATGTCAGGGGGCTGGGTGGGTGAATAAAATGGAAATTCATTAGGAAGTTGGTGATAACGGAGGACATTGAATTCTTGTGTATACATGATACAAAATTAGAAGAAGTAAACATTAATACATGGGCAACTCTATGGGGGGATATGAACATTGATTTCTTTTGTAGCCCGGCAGTTAATTCAGCAGGATGGTTACTATGCATTTGGGACAAATATGCTATGGTGGTAACAAATATGTTTGCTGGTTTCGGATTCATCCTGGTGGAAGACTTTTCGAAGGTTGGTGAGTGTGACATCACTATTGTGAATGTTTATTCCCCATGCGATTTGTGCCAAAAGAGAAGATCATAGGAGGAATTAATTGACAAGAACAACAACAACAGTAATGAAATTTGGTGTGTAGTAGGTGATTTTAACAATGTTAGAAAAGAGAATGAAAGAAAAGGTAGTGGACATGGTCATGGTGGAGCGGGAGAAAGAAGGGAGTTCAATCAATTTATACACGAGATGGGGTTAGAGGACATCCTTATGAGTGGGAGAAAGTTTACTTGGTGTAGGCCAAATGGTAGGGCTATGAGCAGAATTGATAGAATTATGGTCAATAGAGAGTGGCTCACCATATGGCCAAGGTTGTCACAATATATCCGGAAAGAAATATCTTAGATCATTGCCCTTTGGTGTTGAAGATCTCATAATTGATTGGGGGCCTAAACCATTCCGAGTACTAAATTGTTGGTTTGAAGATCCAAAATTTGAAAACTTTGTGGAGGAGGCTTGGAGTAGGCAACAAGTACAAGGGTGGGGTGCATTTGTCTTGAAAGAGAAATTTAAAGGGATGAAGAAGGGATTGAAGGTATGGAATCTTGAGCATTTTGGGAATTTGGAGACCAAACACAAAGATATTCAAAGAGAGATGAACGAACCTGAAGAGAAAGAGGAAGTTGCCAACCTATCCGACGGGGAGATCAAGAGGAAGTGGGAATTACAAGAGCAATTCTAGAAGGTTGCTAGGTGGAGTGAATCATTATTGAAGCAAAAATCAAGATTGAAATGGAACTTGGAAGGTGATTGTAATTCCAAATATTTCCATAACGTGGTAAATTGGAGGAGGAAGAAGAATTCACTTCGTGGGATTGAGGTAGATGGGTGTTGGATTGATGAACCAAATAGTGTCAAGGAAGAAGCAAGGAGTTTTTTTGAGAAAAGTTTTTGTGAAGAGGTGTGGGGGAGACCAAAACTTGACGGGGTTTCTTTTAAACAAATTTCGGAGGAAAATAATTCATTGTTGTTAGCTCACTTTGAAGAAGTTGAAATCAAAGAGGCGGTGTAGGATTGTGATAGCAACAAGTGTCTGGGGCCAGATGGTTTGAATTTTAAATTCATCAAGAAATTTTGGGGGTTGATGAAAAATGATGTCCAGAGATTTCTAGTTGAATTCCATCAAAATGGAGTGCTACCAAAGGCTAGTAATGCTTCTTTCATTACCCTTGTCCCAAAGGTTGTTGAGCCTCAAATCTTGGTGAATATAGACCGATCTTACTTGTGGATGCATGTATAAAATCCTTGCCAAAATCTTGGCAAATAGATTGGAAAAGGTACTTCATGAAGTGATCGATTATAGGCAAAGTACTTTCTTGAGTGGTAGAAACTTGATGCATAGTGGGGTTGTGGCTAATGAGGTGATTGATGAAGCAAAAAGAAAAAAGAAGAGATGCATTATCTTTAAGGTGGACTATGAAAACGCATATGATTCCGTTTGTTGGGAATTTGTGCTATATATGCTCCAGAGATTAGGCTTTAAAGAGAAATGAATTTCTTGGATAAAGGGATGCTTAATCACAAATACGGTTTTCGTCTTGGTAAATGGTAGTCCATCCAATGAATTCGTGTTGCAAAAGGGACTAAGGCAAGGAGATCCGTTGGCACCCTTTCTTTTTATTATTGTTGCGGAAGGACTTTGCGGTTTGATGAGAGAGGCTACTAAAAGGAACTTGTCCACTGGCATCCAAGTGGGAAAAATCAATGTTGAGGTAAACCTTTTACATTATGTGGATGTACTTTATTCTTGGGGGAAGCATGCTTAAGCAATGTTTTAACAATTAAAAGTATCATGCGGTGCTTTGAATTAGTTTCCGGCTTAAAGGTGAACTTCTCTAAGAGTTGTTTTGGGGTTTTGGGTGTGGAGGGGATTGAAGGTTTGAGGTTTTCTAGGCTACTAAATTGTAGCCTCTTATCCTTACCTTTTACATATTTGGGAATACCAATTGGAGCCAATCCTAGAAAGATGGACACATGGAAGCCTATTATTAATAAGTTCAAGAAAAAGTTGGCACCTTGGAAGATTAAGTCTTTGTCTTTTGCCGGGAGGATTTGCTTGATTAATTCTGTTCTTACCTCTTTACCTATTTTCTTTTTATCTTTCTTTAAAATTCCTAAAGAGGTGGCTTTGAAGATCATGACCATTCAAAGAAATTTTCTTTGGAGTGGGGATGGTGAGAGGAGAAAGGTATGTTGGGTGAGTTGGGATAAAGTGTGTAGGCCAAAAAGTCAAGGTGGGTTAGGGATAAAAAATATCATCTCTTTTAATGAGGCATTGCTTGGTAAGTGGAGGTGGGCTCTTTTTGATAAAAAAAAAAAAAAAAAAAAAGAATTATGGGTGGAGGTTCTAGAGTCTAAATATGGGGGTGGAAAGGTCTTTTTGAGGGAGGAGAGGCACCATTGTTCTTCCATATGGTGGAGAGATTTGAATAGGTCTTGTGGGTGGGCAAATGAGTTTAGAAGGTTTGATACCAGGATTAAATAGAAGATATGTGATGTTGATCGAGCCTCTTTTTGGCTCTATAATTGGGTGGGGGATGCATGCTTAGCAGAAATATTTCCAAGGTTATACATTATCGCTCATCCCAACAAAATCAACTCTTACATCAGATAGGAACATGGAATGGGAATGAGTGGAAATGGGATATTCTTTGGAGGCGAGAATTGTTTGAGTGGGAGAGGGAGCAATTTGTTGAATTACAAAATATGTTGTCCAAAAATGTGTTTCATAGAGGAGATAGTGATAAATGGATTTGGTTGGCTGAAGCTTCGGGTGAGTTTTCTGTAAAGTCCACATATATCGAACTGCAACAATACATCGAGGACCCTCAACAGGCGGTATTACTGCAAAAGATGTGGAAAATTAAAGCACCACCAAAAGCAATATTTCTGATGTGGAGATTGTTTCTTAATCGGTTACCTACTAGAGATAACCTTAAAAGCAGAAATATCATTCAAGATCCAAATGATTGTTTATGCCCGTTCTGTTTAGAAGCTGAAGAATCTGTAAACCATTGTTTTTTTTCCTGTAAAAAGGTTATCATGGTGTGGAATCATTGCTATGGGTGGCTTCGGTTAACTACTATCTTGCCGGAATATCTAGAACTTCATTTCTGGCAGCATACACAGGTAATGCAATCATCGACAGAGGTGGAGATATGAAGGGTTGTCTGGTCTGTGGTTGTATGGTGTGTGTGGAACATGAGGGACCACTATGTTTTTAGGGGGGCTGTCTTTGATCTGGACCTTCTCCAACAAAGAGTGTCTTTCACGACTTGGTCTTGGATTAAGGCGAAAATTCTAGATTTCAACTACTCCTTCGTCTAATGGGCAGTGGTGCCAGGCGAATGTATCAAGCCAAATTTGTATATAAGGATGTAGTCTCCACTTATCTTCCTCTGGAATTTTATGCATGCATATAGATAAGGATGCTATGTTAAAGTCACTTCACATAGGAAGTTGAATTTTAGGCTGAAGCAAGTAATGGCCTCTGTCAAAGCTCTTTGGAATCTGGCTCATCTTTGGTTGGTCATAAAGTTGGGCACCGAATTCAAAGCCTTATTTATTGGTCTAGTAATGAGGAGTAATGGCACCAATGCACGGAAAACCAATGGTATTCCAGATCTAATTGGACGCAATCAATTCGAGGTGGGGTATGTTTGTAATGGGGTCTCTTATGCTTTGGTGTTGCAGACAAGGAATGATTTTTATCTAGAGCATGGGTTATTTAATATTTGTATATCCTGAGGTATGAAATATAGCATAACCCGTGGATCTACTTTTGGTGTATCCTTAGTTATGTACAAGGGATTCGGTACCCCTGGTACCTATTCATATAATACATAAATATATTTTCCTGACCAAAAAAAAAAAAAACTCAGATGGAACTCCTTACACAGCCTCTCCAAAGCTTGCCTCCTCGGCTAACCATCACAAGAGATCACCTTTCTTGAACGGCATGTTGCCAACATCACAATCACGTCACGGTCTCATCATGACCAAAATGGAAAAGGATATTTCCTTCTCCCTTCGCATCTCACAAATAAAGCGATTTCACAACCATCATTCTCAACACAAGAGAAACATGTGCATCATGCACCACAAAACCCACCATGAACCAAGTTCATAATTTCATCCTCTTATTAAGTCTTATCAAGATCCTTGCCCACTCTCAAGTCTTATGCTTGTTTTTAGTCCACGGTTCTCAATTTCCATGCAAGGGTCCTAATATGTTATTCTTTGTCCAAATATTCAATATCACCCATATGCATTGGGTACCTATTAATTACTAATCCATGTAATTATTAAGTTCACACTCTTCTTTTATACTTAGTTCACTACTTTCCGCAATGAATAATATTAATTACTAGAACAACATTCTAGTTCCACAAATGTACTCTATTAGAGTCCATTTGCACCCTCACAAGAATCTAAGATTCTTGTCCCCAACACAACAAGTCATCACACAATCAAATGCATAATCAATTTGCAGCACTCATTGTTCGAGGATCACATTCCTCCCGGTCTCTAATTTCGTAATTATAAATGAACAGTTACATGTAAGCAATAATTCAACACCTCAAGTATAATTAATCAATGATTAGAGTATATATACACATGAACACACACACACACAGGGTTTCTCCCTTGATTGTGTAGAGCTAGTCTCCCTCTTCAATATATCAAAAAGTGGTTGGTGAAAGGTGGGAACTTGGTGCTTAACTTCTAGAGAGAAGTTTGTGTTTCTAGAGAGAACATGGAGAGAATTTGAAATAACTTGGAGAAGAAGAGATGAAGATGAGCACAAAATGGAGGAGAGAGGAAAGTTTAAACAAAAAGCAAAAAGCAGAAAGCATTTTGTCCCCTCCCTCATGGCCTAAGGCTGGCGCATATATCAAGGAGGGTTGGGCTCAATTTTGTTTTTCAATTGGGCCCATACGATGCCCAATAAAGCTAGGGTTAGGGTATTTTTAAGGTTAGGGTTAGGACATCTGTCTATTTTAGTCCCTCTATGTCACTAACAATCACTCAAATCCATTTTAATTCAATCACACTTCAACAATTATTTTTCTAAGACATAATTTATTTTAATTAGTCCTTAATAGGATTATTTCCATCAATTTCCTAAATCCTCCAAATTATTTATCACTTATGAGCCATTCAACAACGAAACGAATTAATTAAGTCATATAAATCATTAATTCTATTTTTATTTCTATCTAGTTCTTTCTAGGCTTGAATTAATAAAATTGGACTTAATTAAGTTTAATTACCTAAATTAAAATATCTAAGTCACTAATTACCTTAGAACACTTAATTTCACTAATTAAAGTTATTACCAACTTATTAGTAAGCCATTTGTGGCATTAAAACTTTAATTTTTTACTATAGTCAAAAGTTTCACATATTTACCACAAAACCATTAATGAGTTGCTGAAATCCCTTCCCATTGATTTTGACCAAGATGAGTCTTTCATTGATATTTCAAATTTTGAACTTCCCTCCACAAATTTTTAATGTCTCTACTTAACCATTATTAAGTGATACATATTTTTAATTATTTTCTATTATTTCTCTTAATTATTTAATTAATTACTAATTATATTTAATTACTCAAAACACATATTTTTCTTATTTAAAACAAATAAATCATAATTAAATCACACAAGCACATATTTATTGAGCTGTAATTTTTAGGATGTTACACTTAAAGTGTTTGCTTTTTTTAAGAAGTTAGAAAACACAAACCAAAACTAAAATTGTAAAGAAATTAAAACTAAAAGTTAGAATATTAATAAAGAACAAAATTATAAGTAAGCTTTAATGTGAATGATGATATTTTGTCAATTATAAGGCTTTTTTTTTTACCAAAATGGTGCAATTTTTTGAAAAAATTACTAAAATGGGTAGTTTTTAAAAAAATTACGGAAATGGGTAAGTCGTGTTTGAAAACACGACTTCATATTTGTAGAAGTCGTGTTTTACAATTCGATTTTGCTTTAAGGTGTTTTTTTTTTTATACAGAAGTCGTGTTTATAGAATCAACTTTCATATTTTTTTATTTTTTTTAGTGAAGTCTCAAATAAGAATGACTCATAGGACTCTGCCTCGTATAGGCAGCCATATTACGTGACTCATGCTAGAATTTGTTTACTTATTTTTTCATCTTTGGAAATGAAGCACAAAAGGCAACTTCAAGTAACTAATTCAAGGCAGGCATGACTGAGTTCTCAACTTCTCATGTTGTAAGCACATGAAGCAGCCCTGGTGTAGTTGACAATTTAAATTATGCAAACACAAGACCTAAAATTTTTTATGCTGAAAAGGGGACTGGAAATAATACAAATCCACTTTTTAATACATTGATAAAAAGACCGTACAAAGTCTAATAGTTAAAGGAGCAAACAATACATATATTTGAACATTGTACAGCTTCATGTCTGTCAAAGCTTATTATTCTAAATTTCTTAGTGCATCGCTGAACAAAATGCTGCAATCTCCAAACATGGCCCCCAGGGGCAGTTTCACGCATGCTGATCACAAGGAAGAATATAATTCACTTTCAAAATAAAACACATTGTGCAGTATAACAAAATAAGATGAAAAATATGAAATTTGCATAGAATGAAATACCTATCCCTTCTTAACGACGTCAATTGAAGCGATTATTTTTTAAGCAAACAATGGAAGAAACTCAATTCTAGGAAAAAAGAATTTTAAATTCTACACTGAAACATACAAGGTGATCATTAAGTTTTGAAAGAAATGGGTAGTTTCCCCAATGCTGGAAGTTGTAAACAGCTTTTGCATTTCAACAGCTCTAAACAAGTTAAATATTTGAGAGAAGGACTAGACATCCATTGTGGGAAATGAGTACCTTTATATCCTTCCTCGATCAAAGTCTGAAGTTGTTGGGTATTAGGTTGAAGTGCTTCAAGAATCTTCTCAACATTTTCTTCTAATTTTGACTCTTCTAATTCCCACCCTTCACTTCCATCCCAAGATAACTGCAACTTATTCTTGCAGTGGGTTTGAGTTTGGCTTGGGAACATTGTTCTTATTTTTACTCTTCATTCTTTTTGTATAATCAATTTTGACACCATAGAACCTCATCATAAATCTGTCTTTGCGCTGTAATGTTTAAAGCACTAAAATTTTCACAATGATCCACTACAAGAAAATTGATATTTTAGTAACATTTTTTGTGTGTGCATCTTGACTCGGGCTTCCTGATTTGCTTGAATTTTCATGTATACTTATGCTGCTGCAGGCTGCTAAAGGTAGTGCAAGTTTGAAATTTTATACTGAAAAAGAAGTATTTGATTTCCTGGACTTCCTTTGGCTTAAACCACATGAAAGAAATCTCTAAATATGCAAATGAATTTTAAGTTTGAGTATTTAGCAAACGCCTTTGTGTTTTATTCTGAGTGCTGATGTCATGACTACACCCATTAATTGAAACTAAGGAGTTAATGAATTGAGAGATAGCCTGGAAGGCAAGGCCAAGCCAACAATTTGGAGTGACAGATTCCCAACCCTCTGAACATACCTTCAACTCAAAAGATACAAAGGGGTTCCTTCTATCCATGTATGTTCACCACCCCACCAACAGATTTCCAAACATAGCTTTAGGGTATCTTAGATTGGGATTTTAAAAGACTATTTTGGCATAAGAAAGTCTTGTAGATTTCAAAAGACTGCGTAGTAATTTGAGGCCTTTTGAAGCATGTTCTTCCTTGATAAAATTACCAGGTTTGGCAACTCTTCTAGTAACATAGCCTTGAAAACTATGGCATTGCAACTCCACAGTCGTTGGACTCTGCCTTGTATAGTCAGCCATATTACCTGACTCATGCTAAAATTTGTTTACTTATTTTTTCATCTTTGGGAAACGAAGCACAGAAGGCAAAACATTGCCTCAATTTCATTGGCAACTTCAAGTAACTAATCTCAAGGCAGGCATGACTGAGTTCTCAAGTTGTAAGCACATGAAGCAGTCCTTGGTGAAGTTGACAGTTTAAATTATGCAAACACAAGACCTCAACTTTTTTATGCTGAAAAGGAAACTGAAAATAATACAAATCCACTTTCTAGTACATTGATAAAAAGACTGTACAATGTCTAATAAATAAAGGAGCAAACAATACAAATATTTGAACATTGTACAGCTATATGTCTGTCAAAGCTTATTATACTAAACTTCATAGTGAACCTAAAGAAGGAAGTGCTGAAATCTCCAAACATGACCTGCGGGAAGCTTGAGATTCTGGAACTCGATCTTGCAACATTTCTGATCATAAGGAAGAATATAATTCACTTTCAAAATTAAACACATTGTGCGGTACAACAGAATAAGATGAAAATCTGAAATTTGCATAGAATGAAATACCTCTCGCTTGTTAACTATGTCAATTGAAGTGATTAATTTTAAGCAAAAAATGGAAGAAAATCAATTCTAAGAAAAAGAATTTTAAATTCTAAACTGAAACATACAAGGTGATCATTAAGTTTTGAAAGAAATGGGATATATAATAGGGAATGAAACTGAGGAGAAATCCTAAAATTTATTTGTCTTTGTTTGAAAGTTTAAAATTCTAAAATTTCATGACAATAACAATCTGTTGTTTTAATTTTGGAAACTATTCTTTTCTTGTAACTTAGGCTGGATATAGACCTTGACACGATTTACGAGAAGATATTAAAAGTGGGTCATGGAAGGGGAACGTTATATGTACAATTGTAGATATATATAGGAAGGAAAAGGATCCACAACATACCTTGAAGGCAATCACGTCAATAACCCCACACTTGAATGTCAGGAATGTGAGCTATTTTTGGCCAGTCCTCTCCTGTTCCCTCTTCACATCGTTTCTCTAACTGGGCAGGGCAATGGTAAATACTCAATCTTTCCAGATTGCTAAGGCTTAGGCTCGATGGAAGACACATCAACTTGGGACAGTTATCAATAGTCAGTTCTCGAAGCAATGGAAGGTTTCCAAAGTAGTCAGGCAAGGATTCTAGCTTTGGAAGATTCTCCAATGTTAACTTCTACAGCATGAGAAGATTTCCAAGACAATCAGGCAAGGATTCTAGGTTTGGAAGATCCCATAATATTAACTTCTGCAGCAAGGGAAGATTTCCAAAACAGTCAGGCGAGGATTCTAGGTTGGGAAGATTATATATGCAGTATTAACTGCAGCAAGGGAAGGTTTCCAAAGCAGTTAGGCAAGGATTCTAGTTTTGGAAGTTCACATAATAATAACTCCTGTAGCAAGGGAAGATTTCCAAAACAGTCAGGCAAGGATTCTAGGTTTGGAAGATTCTCTAATGTTAACTTCTGCAACAAGGAAAGATTTCCAAAACAGTCAGGCAATGATTCTAGGTTTGGAAGATTCTCCAACGTCAACTCCTTGAGGGAAGTCATATGTTGTAGAGCCTCATGCAAACTTTCCACCTCTCTGCATCCTTCAATCAACAATTCCTCAAGAGAAGTTAGGCATTGAAAACCTGCCAACACATTGAACTTAGCACACCCCTCAATACAAAATTCCTTGAGAGACCGAAACCCTTGCTGCAAACCCAAGAATTTAGGACATTGAGTAATTTCAAGTGTGGAAAGGCGTGGAAACATGTTTTCCCCATCCTCCCTTGATAATCTTATTAGGTTTGGCAGATCCTTCAGAGACATAAATTCTAGAGCCATGAAAACTACTCCGCCATCATAACACTCCTCATATATGTATTTTACATTAGTCATGCTACATATACTTAGACTCTTTAGAGAAGGAAGTTTCCCCAATGTTGGAAATTGTAAACAGCTTTCGCATTTCAAGAACTCTAAACAAGTTAAATATTTCAGAGAAGGACTAGACATCCATTGTGGGAAATGAGTACCTTTATATCCTTCCACGATCAAAGCTCGAAGTTGTTGGGTATCAGGTTGAAGCGCTTCAAGAATGTTCTCAACATTTTCTTCTAATTTTGACTCTTCTAATTCCCACCCTTCACTTCCATCCCATGATAACTGCAACTTATTCAGTTGCTTACTTGACATATTGGCTTCTTTGGCATCCATTACACTTTTCACTTTCCCCAGATTCTTGATTTGAAGATTCCCTTTCAGCTTCAATGCTCCCAATTCTGCCAAGTGGAACCCTTTTTCCTTGCCAACAATGTACCAGCTTAAAATCTTTAGGTAAGTCAACTTCCCTATCTGAGGTGGCAAGCTTGATAGTGAGTTGCAACCATCCAAAGATAGTTGTTGTAGAGATCTTAAGCGTACCAACTGTTGGGCAACTTTTGGAGACATCGACAAAAGTCTAGTTTCAATATCTGCAAATTCCACAGTTCACATAACGATTCTGGAAGAGTTTTAAAGTCACCCCCAGAAAGATTCAAGTACCTTAGATGTTTTAAATCACCAATTGAAGATGACAATTCTCCACTTTTCTTTAGGTGAAGCACCCAAAAAGAATAATATTTACAAAGTTGACCAGAATTGTAGAAACCTATATAGGTCCTCAAAGATTTGAATTTATGCAACTGACTTGAATTGATATCTCTCCAAGAAGAATAGTAGAGATGGTCGATTCTTTCAGGAAAAGTAGTTACACCATTGTTAGATGTAATGCAACAAGCCTCCTTTGCAACAAACTGCGCAAGATCATGAACAAGATCATGCATCTTGAAACTTGTAACTTTGTCAAATTCATCTGTCTCAATATCTTGAAAAAATGATCTCCAATATAATTCATTCCACACACCATCACCAACATCTTCAGCATCTAATATTCCATTAGATGAAATGAATCCATTAGCGATCCAAAGTTCAATTAAATATTGCTTGTCTATTTTTTCATCTTTGGGAAATATTGCACAATAAGCAAAACATTGTCTGAGTTCTATTGGCAAGTTTAAGTAACTTAACCTCAAGACAGGCATTAGGGAGTTTTCATTGTGTGATAACTCCAAAAGGTTGCTTTGCTTAACATTGAGCCACTCATTTTTGTTTTTTCTGAAGCGTAAAATACCTCCCACTGCCTTTGCTGCAAGAGGCACTCCTTGACACTTCTTTAGTATCTCCTTCCCTATGTCATCAAGCTCTTCCCGTTCTACCTCATTTAGTCCAAGCTCTCCCTGTTTTACATCATTTCCTCCAAAGGCTTGGTGTTTAAACAATTCCCAACAATCATTGTCAAGTAGCATTGATAATTTATGAGGACGCATTGTTCCCATGATTGCTGCAACCTTTGCAAGACGAGTAGTGACTAAAATAGAAGCACCCTTTGCCCCACAAGCCAATACTGATTTCAACTTCTGCCAATTTGGTTGCTGATCATCCCAAACGTCATCCAAAACAAGCAAATATTTTTTTCCTCGAAGCAGATCTTGAAGTTTGTTTTGGAGTGGCTCTAGTTCCAAATCCTCACAGGCATGCTTAGATGCTGCTTCAAAGATAGCTTTTGTCATTCTCTTCAAACTAAAATCTTCCGAAACGCATACCCAGATTCTTAGATCAAAGTACCCGTCTACCTTCTTATGATAGAAGATGAGTTGGGCCAGCGTTGTTTTTCCAAGTCCGCCTATACCTATGATTGGATAGACTGATAAATTCTCAGAATTTGAAGCATCACCAACCAAAAAGTTTACAATTTTATCTGTATCTTCTTCTCTTCCATAGACTTTTGGCTCAGTGATGAGTGAGCTGGTTTGGCGCCACTCGATGACTCCACTTGTTCTCTCTTCTATGACACCACTTCTTATCTCCGGATCCCTCACAATCAAATTAAATTTGTTCCTTTCTTCAGCAATTTCATCTAATTTCCCACTTATCTTTTTCATTCTCTTAGCAAGTTCGTAACAAAAAATAACATGCATGGGATGAAAAGAGGATAAGCAAGAGATTTGTACCATTTCTGGTAGAGGTAGACAACACTTGACTTCTTCATATTCCAACCGCAATTCTTCATAGGCATACTCATCCATGATGTCTTCCAGCTCAAGAGCTGCATCGTTTAGCTTTTGTAGCCAAATCTGTATAGCTCCATTTGAGAATTGTTTCTCCTTAGAATCTTCAAGCACAGCCTTGATAGTAGGGAGTAAGCCGGCAAGCTTTTCCAAGTCTTGATCTAAACCCAGAAATAGCCCCAACTCTTTTGCAATGGGAGAGCACAAATGTCCAAGCACACCTTCAAGTACAGCCTCAGCCATCTTCCAAGTTTTAATTCACAAGATGAAAATTCAAGAAAGAGAGGTTGTATGATTCAGAAATGGCAAGAAATGATATCATCAAGTGATATGATTAACAAGACAAGCTGAATAGACGATTTGCATAGACTTGGTAAGTCAACAACCAACCCACTAAAATTGTATTATTGGAATCTTGCTCAAGTTGCAAGTCTGTCACATGGCTCGTCATAGTTTAATTTGTATTGAAATTATTGGAATCTTGATCAAGTTGCAAGTCTCTCATCACATGGCTCGTCATATTTTAATTTGTATTGGAATTTCATGGAAGCAACCACTAGTTGGAAGAACAATAAACAATAAACGTACTGACATGTTAAAATCTTTACACAATCTCCTGTCTGCATAATGTTTAGCCACAAAATGCATCCTAGCTTTCATATATGCATCATACATCACCGAACACCTAACATAATTAAGCATTTTATTCCACATGGTCCATCAATAGCTATTCCCCTGACATAGAAAGATATGATCTCATAACAGCCAAAAAAAAAAGAAACCCATAAAATAGCAATTTTGCTAATAGGTGTAAGTACTGCTGTCACGAAGCTTCCAGCTACAGTTGACATGCCCCTTCCTTATTCCTTCTAACTCGTCTCTTCCACATTTCCAGCCCATCCTTAACTCCTTTCCAGTCTTCCGGAAGCCCCTACCAGCCACGTAACATCATAATAAGCCGTGACATGCTCTATATAAAAAATAATGGTTTTTAGAGCCAAGTTGTCCACTCAAGACAGGGGTAAAAAGGACATTTAAATCTCCTTTATCTTTTTTGAAATGACTTAGAATATATTTCTAGATCTTTAAAATAAATGTTATTTATCTTCCTTAACATAAACCTTAGGGACAAAAAATGATGGATTCAGATTTTCAAGAGATGAAAATCAACAAAAAAGGCTTTATAGAAATCAAAATCAAAATTCGCTCATTTTATAGGACCAAAATGATTTTAAATTTTAAAAAAAATGAAAAACAAAAAAATATGGAAATGAAAATCAAAATTTATTCATATTGTAAGGATTATAAACATGTTTAAGTCTTTTAAAATTATATTATAATTATATTATTATCAAATTATAACATTTAAATAACTCTCAAACCATGGTTTATTGATGGAGGTCCCAAAGATTTGCAGCGCCGTAAAGAAAGAAGATGACTCTTTCAATGGAGAGAGAAAAAGAGATTTATATTATTTGTATTTTTAAAAAGATAAATTAAAATTACATAGTTGCCCTGTAATTTATGCCTATCTAAACAAAGGATGAACGGGTTTTTTTATCCAACAAACAAGGTGTTGGATGCTAACATATACCTTCTAATTTTTTAGTGGGTGTAAATATAGATATATATATTTTTGGTGTTTCAATATTTACATGTAATAATATTTTTTGTTTTAAATAATGCTAATAAGTAATAAGATTTTTTGTTTTATTCTCTAAGTGCTGCATTGTAAATTTACATGTAGGATACAATCCACGTGTCCGAATTCAATATATTTCGTGTACAAAATATAGGATGAGAACAATTTTGCTGTAAGGATTTGTTTAAAAATTTATATGCCATGACTACATCCATTAACTGAAAATAAGGAGTTCCTTCCATCAACGTATGTTCACCACCCCACCAATAGATTTCCAAACATAGTTTTAGGGGTGTATCGGATTGGGATTTTAAAATACTATTTTGGCATAAAAAAGTCTTGTAAATTTTAAAAGACTACGTAGTAATTTTGAAGTCTTTTGAATTGTGTTCTCCCTTGATAAAATTATCAGGTTTGGCAACTCTTGTAGTAACATAGCCTTGAAAACCATGGCATTGCAACTCCACAGTCGTAGGACTCTGCCTCATATAGGCAGCCATATTACCTAACTCGTGTTAGAATTTGTTTAGTTATTTTTTCATCTTTGGGAAATGAAGCACAGATGGGAAAACAATGCCTCAGTTTCATTGGAAACTTCAAGTAAGTAATCTGAAGGCAGGCATGGCTGAGTTCTCATGTTGTAAGCTCAACATATATAGAGCCATTCCTTTTTCTATCCTGTCATCAAGCTCATGTAGTTGACAGTTTAAATTATGCAAACACAAGACCACAACTTTTTTATTTTGAAAAGGAGACTGGAAATTATACAAATCCACTTTTAATACATTGATATAAAGACCATATACAAAGCCTAATAAATAAAGGAGCAAACAATACAAATATTTTGAACATTGTACAGCTACATGTCTGTCAAAGCTTATTATACTAAACATCATAGTGAACTTAAATTGAAGAAAGAAGCACTGAAATCTCCAAACATGGCCTCCGGGAAGCTTGAAATAAAAAGAAAAATATAACAAATTATATTACATACAATATAAAATTCAAATAAAAAATTTAAACATTATGTTTATCCCGTGCAACGCACTAGTCAAAATCCAGTTCACTTAAAAGTAAGAAGCTTATGTAAAAAAAAAAAAAGCGGCTTACGATTATTGGTATTCATGATCACAAAGGGTTTCATTACACAAATGTAACTTACTATTATAAGTACCTTTAATATATTTAAATGTGACATTTGAATTTCGATCATAGAAAAAGAAGTAAAAGAAAGTTGCATTAGAAGGAAAAATATTTAAAAGTATAATCATAAAAAAAAGGTAAACTACTTTTCTCACTTTTATATTAAATTAGAAAATTAAGTAAAATATTATCAAGTTGAAAGTATGACCCTGCATTGCATGGGTTTCCATACTGATAGTAAAATAGATTTTCAAGATTATTTTAATTATAATTTGTTTTCAAATTTAACTTATTTAAAGTAAAAAATGTGTAAATTAAAGAATTAAAGTTACATTCAAAATCAATTTAAACAAGTTATATTTAAAAATACCTTAATTCAATCTAATGACGAATAAAGTCTAACTTTCTCATTTTATATATCTCTTTCACTTTTATAAATATATAAATTTTATTAATGATTTTGTGTACTATTATCTTTAAAAATAATAGTCAAAGAATAAAAAATATTTTTTCATTAAAAACATTATATTTAATATTTTACCCATACATCTTTATCATTATTTTCAATAAATATTTTTTTATAAAAATATTTATCAAATATGATAAACTATTAATATTATTCTTCATATGAAACATAAGAAAAAAGCATTAAATAAATACCATCATTTAATATTCAAGATTTTAAATTCCTCTTTTGATTTGTCAATATTTATATTCAATACCTTTAATTAATTAAAGACAAAATACCTTTAATAGATTGAAAAATAATTTTGTATTTACTAATAAGTGACTGAATAAAAAGTAAAAACATAAATGAAAAATATTAAAAATTGAATAATTAATTATGTCCTTTTAATAAAAAGAATTATTATTAATTTTTTAATTAATCTTCAAAGACCCAAGTAAAATATTATTTTAAACTATAATATAAAATTTTATTTTTAACTATAATTTAATTTATTTATTTAAAAATATTTATTTATTATAAATTTTAATATTATAAAGATAATATTTATTTTATGCAACCCAGGCAAAATACTAATTATATTATTTTATCCATAGGAATCGAACACGGTACCGGGGGGTTTATAATAACTTACGCACCCTGCTCAACCAGCTGAGCTAGACCGCCTCAGTACTAATTATATTAATTTGATGATTATTTATAGTAATTCGTTAACCACTATGTTAATTTCTTAGTAATATCAAATGTTTGTAATTGATAAATATTTAAATCTTAAAACAATAAATATTTCAAATCTATTAAATATTTATTTACATTTAATACTTTTTTTCCAAGTCAAACTATATTTGTTGCAAAAGTGAGAGAAGTTTCCAGTCAAAATACTGTTTAATTTATTTCCCTTTTCAAGAAATGAAATATAAATTTGGTAAACTCTCAAATTTTGACCATCACATCACTAAAAGAACATCATCACACACACACACAAAAGTCAAAGACATCTACCAACACACACCGTCTGATAGAATGTTGAAAACACCTTGTCTGCACGTGCAAACACCCAACCCTCATTGCTATTTATTCACACTTTCAAACTCAACGATGCACACACTCACACACATCGTCTCTGATTTCCTTGACACTATTTTTCTTTCTCTTCACCTTTCATTCCCTTTGTTTAATACTCCAATTTTTTGCCATGGAGTTCCAATATTGTGATGGCCAAAACCAAACGACACCATCACCAATCCCATTACAAGGTAACGCACTCTTTTCTTCACATTCCTTTCAACTTTCAAGAGATCCATTTGTTTTTCTATTTAAGAAAACAAAGCTTTTCTAACATCAATTCATTTTTAGGGTATGAGTTTGCGCCAAGTAGTTTTCCTGGCAATGTTCCGGTGTCTAGAGTTTTCCCAATGCCAATGCCAATGAATGTTGAGGAAGAAGCGCTCCAACGAGAAATGGAGAACGAGCAAATACGACGAGAGCTGGAGAGAGAGCAAATAAGGAGAGAGATAATGGCCAACGAGATGGCCTTGGTACGTCGACGAGAACTGGAGGAGGAAGTGAGGAGAGAAATGGCAGCAGAGAGAGCATTGGGAATCCTAATGCAAAGACCAGAAGGGATATCGTTTCGACAACGAATTTCAAAGCCTTTGAACAACCGGCCAGTTAATCATAGGAACGTATTTGGTGGGCCACAACCCCAGATACCCTTCCAAATTGAAATCAGACAGCAGTCGCATACTAATAATACTAATACAAACAAGGATAATGTGATCAGACTGGTGAGTGTATAATGTTATGTTTAATTTACTCTTCACTTCTCTCTCTGTCTCTCTCTTCAATTTTATTATTTATTTTTTCCTACTTCTTCTTTATTGGCCTATGGATTGTTAAAAGCTTTTCTCTTTTTTGTTATTGATTGAAAAATGTCACCTTGAATAGTGGTTGAATTGCTTACAATCACTTATTCACTTTTGACATAGTTAATTATCTAGTCATGATATAGTGGCTGAATTTTTTTATTATATATTAAGAATTTTGTAAAAGTTAAAAAATAAAGCTTCATCCTTTGCTTAAAACTTTATTTACGAAATTCTTAACTTTTACAAAATTCTTAAAATATAAATAAAATTGTGAGTGATGCAAGCAATCCAAGTCCAAAGTTGATAATAAGTTCAAAATTGTGAATTGTGTTGAAAGTTGCAAAGAGAGAAAAATTAAACCTATTACAATGAACTAAATGACTAAAATGTGACACATAATAATCTCTTAGGAGTTAGGAGTGGGAAGGGTAGTGTAATTTGAACGTATCTCAAGGAAGCGAAGTGTAAGGATTTGCTTGATTGTGCTTTTATTTTGTTTAAAAGGATTTTATAAAATAATTTTGAAGATTTGTTATCCATGAAAAAAATAAGGAAAAAAAAAATGAGAAAGTGTAGAAAAATGTATTTGGTAAATTTATTTTAAGAATATATTTTCTTATTTTCTTGTTTGTATTTTTCCTTGTTTTTGTAATTAAAAAAGTTAAAATAAAATAGAAACAACTCCATTTTGAGCTTACTTTAAATAGAGACTTTAATATGTAAGTAATTCATCCTGTATAAGGCTCCAGGTTTTGAAGAATAATTGGATAGTAGAGGATTAGAGTCCAATTCTGTTAATAACAAAATAAAAGTATATTTGGACAAATTTTTCAATAAATATTTATAAGAGAAAAAAATAAGAAAATAAATGAATTATTATTCATGTTATTTGTTTGGCTAACCACTATTAAACAATATATTTTCTTCACGGTATACTTGCATTATTATAACTTTCTTGCCAATGGAAGCATGTTGTGCGATCACAATATGTATATCTTATTCATACATCCTATATAGAAGATGGAGTCAATAAATGTTATTCTCTTTATCCAATTGCAGGATATTGATCATTATGGTGCAAAGCGTAAAGCAGAGATCCCTCCTACAGTTGATGACAATGAGCTTTCTCCTTGTAATTTGCAAAAGAAACCCAAGCAAGGGTGGAGTTGTGCATTATGTCAAGTTACCACCACAAGTGAGAAAGGTCTAAATGATCATCTTCAAGGGAAAAAGCACAAGGCTAAGGAAGCATCATTGAGAACACAAAAAATAGGTAAGGAGACCAAAACATCATTATCATTAAAGAAAAGTAAAAAGTGTGTGAAATCTAATAAAGTTGTTAAATTGTTACCATGAATTCAGGGTTGGACTCAAGACCAAATCGTTAGGCACTTTAAGTTGGCACAAAGTTGAGCTATGTCTGGAGGAGCGACTGCCCAGGGACCAGAGCTAGAGGGGGCCCAAAATGTTTAAAAAAAACTATGGTTATGTAGTATTTTCTATAATATTTTATGTTATTTTTCTAAATAGATTAAAAATGTTGTCTCATTTTATGTCTCTTTTTTTTATCCAAATTAAAACGTGACATGTGAATAAAAAGTATCAATTTCTTGGTTATTAGTTTTTTCTTATGTGTTACATTCATAAATTCACATTGAATGAATTTGTAGCTCATTGTGGCATATCAACATTAATGAATCTATGATAATAGACTTAATGTAACACCCCTTGTTACTATTAAAGATTTTCTTATTAATTTTGAAATTTGTGAAGTAATTTGTTATCCAATTATTGAAAATAACCTTCAAAATATGGGGAAATTTGTTTTTCCTTTAAAACGTTATTACTTCAAATTCCAAACGACGATAATCCATAATAACTTATGATCATATTAAAATCCTTTTTAATGAAATATCGATTTTAATAAACCAAACTCATTTTACAAGACATTAGCTCCATTGTAAATCATGAAACATAACAAAATCTTTCTTAATTAAGAACATCCTTAGATCCATCTTTATACGATTCTATTACACAGGATATACTTATGCATTTACATTCTTGGAATTTAACACATTATACATTTGAGTCACATATAAGGAATTGATACATCATAATATTAAAACTTAATCTACCCTCTTTTATACAAGAAAAAGACTAAGACTCAGAGTAGTGACTCAACGAAAATCCAAAAAACCCAATTAACCCATGAAGCATCCTAGAAGGATATCTTCTAAATTCTCTTAAAACGTCCGCCCATGTTAACAACACTAGTTGTAGCTTTTCCATTCCATCTTAGTGTCTTGCATAGGATCACTCACCTAGATCTGAAAAATAAAGGCTTATGGAGTGAGTCTCCTTCCTCCTCTAAATCAACAATCAAACGACCTTCTGGTAACAAACAGTCAAAAACACACAAACATCAACCACCTCGATATGGTACTCTCATGGGTCTTATTTGTAACCCTAACACATCCCAGATCAGTTGTTAACCCATCACACATCGGGCCGCTACCACTTGAACTCCCAGAACTCAGTGTGCTTACTTAATTTAAGCTGGATGACTATTAGGTGTACACCCTTTGCCACGGTACAATGGCAGGGCTCTCACCGACACAGTTGTGTCTTGCATTTGTCGGGATTGCCAAGTTGGCTCTGTGAACTCCTGCCACAGCTCAACGCCACACCTCCAAGAAATAGCAAGTCAACGATCCATTCCCCAGTTACCACTTTGTGGTCATCCAATCCCTGAGGACTGACTCTTCAATGACTCTCCTCACCGGGATCATCCTTTACAAGTCTGTGTGGGGTTTCTCTGTCAAAGGGTATCGAATGGCAATCAATCAATAACATGAGCTCATTTCACACGAGACCAATGTCTCCCACGAAGACCTACATCTTTCCCACTATCTCAAGTGGTCATTCCATTATAACCCCATCCCTCGCACAACAATCACATATCTCAGATGGAAAAAATCACTAGAAGCATTTAGCATAAAGTATGTGAGCGATATGAGAGGGGGGGGAAACACTGTCTGGGGAAACACTATGAGGAACTCAAGAGCGAAGGTGCCAGGATCCATTTCATCTTTTTTTTTTTTTGGCTTAAACAACTTTTAGGTCCCTGATAAATGTCCAAATTTTTCTTTGAGTCCTTGATGAATTTTTTCGTTGTTTTGAGTCCCTGATATATTAAAAATTTTGTTTTGGGTCCCTACTGTCAATTAAGTGATGACATGACACCATCTCAACGGTTGATATATATTGGGAAGATCTATTCGGATGGTGACACGCCATCATTTAACTGATGGTAGGGACTCAAAAGAAAAGTTTTGATATATCAGGCACTCAAAACAACGAAAAAATTTATTAGGGACCCAAAGCAAAATTTGGACATTTATCAGGGACCTAAAAGTTATTTAAGCCTTTTTTTTTCACAAATTTCCCTAAAGACTTTGAACGTTTGGACCTGTGGAAGATTTTCAAGAGATAGGGTAGGGTCTGGGAAGTTTTTGTATCAAACAGAAGGGATAAAAAGGGGAAACGGTTTGGATTTGTCAGATTCCTCAATGTTACAAATGTAAGGTCTTTGGAACTACAACTGAATCAAATTTACATAGGCAATATGAAGTTGAAAGTTAACATTCCAAAGTTTAACCAAGGTACAACTGCTAGGAAAAAAGTATATGGAGACAGGGGACATAACGAACACAAGTGCTAGCAGAAGACATATGCAGGAAAAGGGTAAGGGTGTACAGGATGAACAACACAGAGATAATAGGAAGCAGCAGAAATATAATAATGTTGAACTAGAAGGAAAGTACCTACATGCTTTAAAAAGGGGAGTTAATAATACAAATCAGAGGTGGAGGCCCAAAAGATATCAACAGCCACAAGCAACAAGCCAACAATGGATGGGTCAGGACATCATCATTAAAGAGGTAGACGATGAATGGCTAAAACAAAGCCTTGTGGGGAGGCTGCGTGATTTAACGATGTTCGACCGGTTGGATGAGGTATATATAGTGAATGGAAGGAATGATGTTAAGCTAAGATATCTTGCTGACGATATAGTGCTGATCACTAGGCTAAGCGAAAAGGATGCACAGAAGAAAATCCAAGAAGAAGATGAGAACTTTCTTTCAATGTTTCACTCTATTCAGAAGTGGGATAATAACATGAGTACAAGCAATAGGTTGACATGGATAAGGTGTTGGAGCATCCCTTTGCATATGTGGGGGGAAGAGTGTTATAGACAACTACTTGGCCCCCTTGGTGATTATGTCAAGATGGATCAGCAGATTGAAAGTAAACAGAGATTGGACTCTATTAGAGTACTCATGAAAGTATCATAGCTGGAACTTATAACAAGATACTCAAATGTAAGGTTCAATGGAGTTGTGCATTGGGTGAGAATCTCTGAGGAAACCATGGATTTTTGGAACACTTGCCATTGTAGACTATGGAAGTGGCAGGATTCAAGTGGAGAAGAATCTTCCTTGGAGAGTGACATCAGTATGGATCTTAAATAATCGGATTCGGAGTGTGGAGGCGATATTCAAGGACATGAAGACTACATTGGTGGAGGAGACGCTGGAGGTGGAGAACAACACGGAGATTTTCAGTGTACGATGATGGATCAACAATTGGTTCTATACCCAACGGATATTGAGCCAAAGACAAGATAGAAAAGCAACGAAGGGGTAGGTGTTGCAGATACTGACACATTATTAGACCGTAACAATGAAAATGGGGAAAAAGGGGCAAGCCTTGGACAAGTAAACCAGATTAGTAATCACCGAAATAGAAGCTCTAGGGAAGCAGAGACAAAAAAGGGTGAGAGGAAGACTAAGATTAAAGCGTTGGGCTCGAGGAAAATAGAGGAGTTCAAAAACAAAGTGGTTGAGAACAACACAAATGTAGGCTTGCGTCACAACCGTTGGAGGAAGCGTGTGTAGATGGACAATTAATTGTGGAAGGGACTACTAGTGGGCTAGTTGGATTGATATACGAAGGAAAAGCCTACTCTTCGAAAGATTGGGAAACAGAACAACCCATAGCCCAAATTGGGTGTTTGAATATGAAGATGGGTTGTGTTATAACCAACAGCGATGCTGAGACTGGGACATCATGTAGTGGAACTCACAGGCCTACTCTTGGTTTGGGCCACACCAATAATGTTAACACATTGGACAAGGAGTTACAAGCACATGATACATCTGGATCAAATAGGGATGCCCAACACTGTAATATGGAGTCTGTAACACCCTGAAAATTTCAATACAGTAAGTAAGAACGTGAGAGATTAATTAGAAATTAATGGGGATTTAATTGCTTGTTTTAAATAAGAAAAGAATATACTTGGAGTGATTAAATATAGTTAGTAATTAATTGAGTAAATAAGAAAAATGAAGGAAATAAATAATATAAGTATTTCTTTATAATGGTCAAATAGGAAAAACAGTTATAAAATCAAAAAATATAACATTTTTGGTAATTAAAATCTATGTGATTAATTCAAAGAAAACAATTGCTTGTAATAAAAAGTCCTCTGTGAGTAACTCACTGGAATTAATTCTCTGCAATTGATTCTCGGTAGTTACTTTCATGTGTATTTGTCTGTGAGTGATTATCTGTTATGCCTGCTAGTAATTAATTGAACTATGATTAATTACTACTAGTAAATATTTAATATATCTATTGCTATGTATTAATTAATTAATTGATTTCAAATTGGTTTGAATTATTTTAATTATTTTAGTTATTTTAAATTATGAAACTTACATGTCAAGTTATTGCTTATAAAATTCATCTGTGAGCAATTCCTCTACAGAGAGAATTTTATAAGAGTTATTAAAAAGTTTTCATTTCATAAAGATTTATAAAATTAAATAGATATTTATCTGTTTGAAATATCTGAGAAAAAGAATATGAATTCATCTGCTTGTAGAAAAATTGTTTGTGATAAATCATAAAATTGTGTCTGTGTTGTTGGAAATTTAATTGATTGGAAAAACTATTTTGAACTGTTTTAAAATCTGGGACTTGCAAGATAAGGAATCTTTCGTAAAATTCATCTGTGAGTGATTACTTTACAGAGAAATTTTAGGAAAGTTATTTAAAAAGTTTTTCAATTATAAAGAATTATTAAAATAAAAATTGGATGTTTAAAAAAAATCGTTTATTTTTTTATGAACGCGTTCTGGTTTAAATTACACAGTGTATTTCTACACTGTGTAACTTGACACGACCCTAACCCATCTAATCAAGTGGCTTTCAGCCACTTAAAACTCTTGCAAACCCCTCCCTTACACATTCAAAACTCACGGCCACTTACATTCATTTTCACTAAACACCACTCAAATCAAAACTCACCTAACACTCACTCAAATCACTCACTTCACTTCAGCCTAACACTCAGCCAGGAGATTAAAAAATTAAGCTCCTCCATCTCTCTTCTTTATTCTCCTGGCCGAGACTCACTCCCTCCCTCACCAACACCAATTTTCAGTTCTTCTTCCTCTTGCATGCCATAGTTTGAGTGCCCAAAAGCCAACACTCATTTGGAGGAAAACAACAAGCTTCTTCTCCTCTTTCCAACGAGATCATCATCAAGTAAGGGGGCTCTTTGATGGATTCAAAGTGGCTGGAGGTGGAGGATCCAGCCACTCTCACCCAAAATGCCTCCCATGTTGATGAATGTGTGAAATATGTGATTGCATGTGTGTGATTGGATTTGTATTTTGAAATTCCCTCTTGGCAGTGGCTTGCAACTGTGTCAAAACCTTCTCCTCATCTTCTTTTTCTAAAAATCATGGTCTGGCTCCAATGCAAAGGATACCATGCCCAAATTTTGTTAAAACTCATGCATTTTCAAAATTCGAAAAATTGTGTTGGCAGTGGCTGTCTCATTGTAGAAGCCCTGGACAGTGTTTATGTTTTTGTGCATAACTTTTTATCTAGTAGTTAGATTTTGGTGAAACTTATCCCCAGTTGAAGTAGACTCAAAATGCACAAACTTTTCTTTTGAGACCATTGCGAGATAACCTCAAATGAAGGTTCATCCATGACATGCAATGAGACCATTCTACTTGTGGAAACTGGTTCGGGCAGTGGCTGTTTCACGTAGAAGCCCTAGACAGTGTTTACATTTTTTTGTATAACTTTTGATCTAGCTGTTGGATTTTGATGAAACTTGTTCTCAATTAAATAAGACTCAAAATAAACCAAATTTCCTTTTGAGACCATTGCTATATAACCTCAAATGAAGGTTCGTCCATGACATGCAATGGGACTATTCTGCTTGTGAAAATTGGTTCGGGCAAGGTTTGGTTTTTGACCATTTTAAACCAAATTAATGATCGTTTTTGAAATATAATTTTTTTTCTCACAAAACTAGACAAGCAGAGCTTTAAAATGATATAAGTTTAGAAAATTTTCATCCACAATTTCTAATTTAACTAATTTGGTTTAGACAGAACTCATGCATGGATCCCAAATTTCAAACCTGATACATAGGTCTTAGAAAAGAAATTATTGGGAAAAATTTAGGAGGAATTAGGATTCAGGTTTTCCTTTTCTGAAAGATATGAATGTTAGCTTTTTACCATAAAAATTTGAGTTAAAATCTCATTTGGGAAGGTTGAGAAAATTACACATCTTTGAGGTATGCTCACTGTGAGGTGCATACCAACCTGCGAACTTCTAGGAATTTTCATAATTTTTGTAGATTTAATATAAGAGTGTGGGTTACCTTTTTGAAAATATGTTTTAAGGACTTTAATTTGATATAAGAATTTCACCAAAAAAAAAATCGTTTCCTAAATTAATTTTGGACAGAGATTGGGTGCTGCAAGAGAGGGGTTCTATTTTTAAAAATTGCCTTGATATGTGATATTTGAATTATGATATATTTGAATGTGCAAATTAATTATAAATGTGTGCATGCAAGACAGTGAGTAAATTTGACCCTTGCCTTAAATGATTGTAAGACCCTTGGAATGTGAACCTAGCGCATCTCTGTGCATGTGATTGTGCGTTTTGAAACGCTTTGTGGTACAGTCACGTGGACTGTAGTGTGAATTGAAATTCTTTGTGATGTCTGTGATCTGTGAGCATTAGACTTGAACACGAGTGCTTATGTGGACTAGGACACTGTCCTAGTAACCCGGGAAAATTTTACCGGCGATAATAGTATAAATTCCCAACAGCGAGAACAACTGATTTAGACTTAGGAATTTATTTATTTTATAAGCTTAATAAATAAACTCTTTAATTTGTGCTTTGGACTTAGATAAATATTCTAGGACCTTTGCATGGAGGAATCGTCGGTAATTCACTAATTAATAAAAATTTGAATTTGAGAGGGTAAGGCAAGAATAAAATTTAATAAGATTTTGTGATGCGCGTTGTGAAAATGCGCTTTTCGAGAGTCGTGCAACGGAGACGTGTGTGTACGGTGGAGCAATGGAATTGCGAAGAGAGTCGCGTGGGACATTTCCAACTGTGAAAGAAAGTTGTTAGAGATGAAAGCGGTGATCGAATGACATGTTCACCTGTGAGGTGATAGAGACGATGGTCTCATATATTTGTGTATTTTGTTTGGAGCCAATGAGGGTCTCGGCTTGGCGTCAATTCATCCCGTCTTTGTACCATGGACAGCGGAAACCCATGACAACGAGTATGGATAAAGCTCTGTGAGAGAGTGTTTGAGGAGTCAATCCTCACAGTATGAATGACCACAGATTGGTACCTGGGAGATGGTCGTGAGGCATTGTTGACCATGGAGGGTAGGCACTGAGTTGTGACATTTTGTTCACATAGCCAACTTGGCAACCCTGACATAACCATGAGACATTCCTCGGTTGGTGAGAGCCCGCCTTGTACCACGGTGAAGGTGTACTCCTAACAGTCATTCTACTCAAAAGAATGTAAGACCACTGAGTTCTGGGAGTTCCAGTGACAGCTAGCCAGTGTGTTACAGTTTACAGATAAGAGTCATGGAAACGAGTAGGTTCCGAGTGTGAACATTAGAGAACCAGCCCGCAATGGTTAGCAGAATTGTGTGTGACTTTTAAAGTCATTTTTGTGTGATTTGCTTGATGAAGCGAAGAGTTCACCGTTACATTTTTGTTTTAGGAGCCGATGGCAGTACCTGTGGAGATCACAAAGGGGCTATCCTCATCAGTTTCATCGCTCTCGTTATCATCCATCTCTTCGGAGTGTCCTTGAAGAGTTCATCGATGCCCGCTACTGTTCCCGATGCCACACCATCCGAGGAGTTCACGATTGGACCGACACTTCCCACCATTAGCCGAACCCCTCTTACGTCAAAGAATTGGAGACGTAATTGGGTGAGAGTCAGTCAGGGGGATCCGTCGCTAGTCGTGAACTTAGGGGACAGTGAGTCAAGGTTTTTACGAAGGAATTGGAGAACTTTGAGGAAGATTCTGTGAAGGATCCCATTGAAGATGACCACTAGATTTCTTCTCAGGGATCTTGTCAAAGATCCCCCACTATCCTATTTCTTTGGATTAGTCTAACATGCAGGGTTGGGTTTAGAGATGACTGCTCTGAGACTAGTTTTTTCCCTTTTATGCATTTGTATATGGGTAGACCTAGGTTTCAGATTTTACTATATATATTCAGTTTTCATACTCTATTACCCTATGTATTTGGTATATACCTTGAGCAATGTGTATATGTATATATGTTACTATTGCTCTGGAAAACATTTTGATGTATGAAAATTTCCATTTTATGCATATGTGTATACTTGATAACCAACCAAATTATCTCGTGTTCTTTATTTTATTAATTCAAAATTAAGTGCCCATTTATGTTTGAAATGACATTGAAATTTGTTTCTTGCGAACGTAAATAACCCGTTTTAATTACTAAGTGGAACACAACTTTCGAACCTAAAATTTACATAGAACTTCTTTTAACAATTTGGCAAAATTCCAACTTACCTTTTTACAATTACATTTGATTTGCGAAATTAAACAAACTTTGGCCCTTTGTAAAATGAATAAATAAATAATCTCTTCTCTCTTTTACGAGAATTAAATAAAGTAACACTCCTATGAAATTAAAATGAGTTTAAAATGCAAAAACATGCAAACCCGGATTTAGGGTGTTACAGAGGCCTCACAGAGTTTGGAACTCGTTAAATCTATAACTTGTGGAAAAAAGAAAATTGGGCAGAAGCATTCTTAAAATACTTTTGAAGAAAAGAGGCCTTAACAATACCACCTACAGATGGGTACGAAGGGGTGGTTCGTGGCCCACTAACTCATCAACTGCAAACGGAATGCTCTTCATCCCAGTCTAAAAGCCACGACAAAGGTAACAACGAAGTCAGGTTTGAAAGCCAATCTCTGGGTAATATACTGTCAGATAGCAATACCCTCAATTGTAATAGGATATTTTGGCTGAGGAGTGATCCAGTGGAAGCCCAAAAATTTTGGGAGTTAGGAAAAGCAATGGGAGTTTCCTTTACAGGAAAAGAGGAGGAGATAATTACAAGGTTGGTTGCCATGGAAGACAGAGATAGAAAGGCCTCTGACTAGATGGAGGCAGGTCAACAAGTAGGGAACCAAGCAGTTCAATCATGAAGCTATTATCATACAATGTCAAGGGGTTGGGTGGGTGAATAAAATGGAAATTCATTAGGAAGTTGGTGATAAAGGAGGACATTGAAATCTTGTGTATACATGATACGAAATTAGAAGAAGTAAACATTAATACATGAGCAACTCTATGGGGGGATATGAACATTGATTTCTTTTGTAGCCCGGTAGTTAATTCAGCAGGATGGTTACTATGCATTTGGGACAAAAATGCTATGGTGGTAACAAATATGTTTGTTGGTTTCGGATTCATCCTGGTGGAAGGCTTTTCGAAGGTTTGTGAGTGTGACATCACTATTGTGAATGTTTATTCCCCATGTGATTTGTGCCAAAAGAGAAGATCATGGGAGGAATTAATTGACAAGAAGAACAACAACAGTAATGAAATTTGGTGTGTAGTAGGTGATTTTAACAATGTTAGAAAAGAGAATGAAAGAAAAGGTAGTGGACATGGTCATGGTGGAGCGGGAGAAAGAAGGGAGTTCAATCAATTTATACACGAGATGGGGTTAGATGACATCCTTATGAGAGGGAGAAAGTTTACTTGGTGTAGGCCAAATGGTAGGGCTATGAGCAGAATTGATAGAATTATGGCCAATAGAGAGTGGCTTACCATATGGCCAAGGTTGTCACAATATATTCGGAAAGAAATATCTCAGATCATTGCCCTTTGGTGTTGAAGATCTCATAATTGATTGGGGGCCCAAACCATTCCGAGTACTAAATTGTTGGTTTGAAGATCCAAAATTTGAAAACTTTGTGGAGGAGGCTTGGTGTAGGCAACAAGTACAAGGGTGGGGTGCATTTGTCTTGAAAGAGAAATTTAAAGGGATGAAGAAGGGATTGAAGGTATGGAATCTTGAGCATTTTGGGAATTTGGAGACCAAACACAAAGATATTCAAAGAGTGATGAACGAACTTGAAGAGAAAGCGGAAGTTGCCAACCTATCCGACGGGAAGATCAAGAGGAAGTGGGAATTACAAGAGCAATTCTAGAAGGTTGCTAGGTGGAGTGAATCATTATTGAAGCAAAAATCAAGATTGAAATGGAACTTGGAAGGTGATTGTAATTTCAAATATTTCCTTAACGTGGTAAATTGGAGGAGGAAGAAGAATTCACTTTGTGGGATTGAGGTAGATGGGTGTTGGATTGATGAACCAAATAGTGTCAAGGAAGAAGCAAGGAGTTTTTTTTTAGAAAAATTTATGTGAAGAGGTGTGGAGGAGACCAAAACTTGACGGGGTTTCTTTTAAACAAATTTTAGAGGAAAATAATTCATTGTTGTTAGCTCAATTTGAAGAAGTTGAAATCAAAGAGGCGGTGTAGGATTGTGATAGCAACAAGTGTCTGGGGCCAGATGGTTTGAATTTTAAATTCATTAAGAAATTTTGGGGGTTGATGAAAAATGATGTCAAGAGATTTCTAGTTGAATTCCATCAAAATGGAGTGCTACCAAAGGGTAGTAATGCTTCTTTCATTACCCTTGTCCCAAAGGTTGTTGAGCCTCAAATCTTGGTGAATATAGACCGATCTTACTTGTTAGATGCATGTATAAAATCCTTGCCAAAATCTTGGCAAATAGATTGGAAAAGGTACTTCATGAAGTGATCGATTATAGGCAAAGTGCTTTCTTGAGTGGTAGAAACTTGATGCATAGTGGGGTTGTGGCTAATGAGGTGATTGATGAAGCAAAAAGAAAAAAGAAGAGATGCATTATCTTTAAGGTGGACTATGAAAAAGCATATGATTCCATTTGTTGGGAATTTGTGCTATATATGCTCCGGAGATTAGGCTTTAAAGAGAAATGAATTTCTTGGATAAAGGGATGCTTAATCACAAGTACGGTTTTTGTCTTGGTAAATGGTAGTCCATCCAATGAATTGGTGTTGCAAAAGGGACTAAGGCAAGGAGATCCGTTGGCACCCTTTATTTTTATTATTGTTGCGGAAGGACTTTGCGGTTTGATGAGAGAGGCTACTAAAAGGAACTTGTTCACTGGCATCCAAGTGGGAAAAACCAATGTTGAGGTAAACCTTTTACATTATGCGGATGATACTTTATTCTTGGGGGAATCATGCTTAAGCAATGTTTTAACAATTAAAAGTATCATGCGGTGCTTTGAATTAGTTTCCAGCTTAAAGGTGAACTTCTGTAAGAGTTGTTTTGGGGTTTTGGGTGTGGAGGGGATTGAAGGTTTGAGGTTTGCTAGGCTACTAAATTGTAGCCTCTCATCCTTACCTTTTACATATTTGGGAATACCAATTGGAGCCAATCCTAGAAAGATGGACACATGGAAGCCTATTATTAATAAGTTCAAGAAAAAGTTGGCACCTTGGAAGATTAAGTCTCTGTCTTTTGCCAGGAGGATTTGCTTGATTAATTATGTTCTTACCTCTTTACCTATTTTCTTTTTATCTTTCTTTAAAATTCCTAAAGAGGTGGCTTTGAAGATCATGACCATTCAAAGAAATTTTCTTTGGAGTGGGGATGGTGAGAGGAGAAAGGTATGTTGGGTGAGTTGGGATAAAGTGTGTAGGCCAAAAAGTCAAGGTGGGTTAGGGATAAAAAATATCATCTCTTTTAATGAGGCATTGCTTGGTAAATGGAGGTGGGCTCTTTTTTATTAAAAAAAAAAAAGAATTATGGGTGGAGGTTCTAGAGTCTAAATATGGGGGTGGAAAGGTCTTTTTGAGGGAGGAGAGGCACCATTGTTCTTCCATATGGTGGAGAGATTTGAATAGGTCTTGTGGGTGGGCAAATGAGTTTAGAAGGTTTGATACCGGGATTAAATGGAAGATATGTGATGTTGATCGAGCCACTTTTTGGCTCGATAATTGGGTGGGGGATGCATGCTTGGCGGAAATATTTCCAAGGTTATACATTATCGCTCATCCCAACAAAATCAACTCTTACAGCAAATAGGAACATGGAATGGGAATGAGTGGAAATGGGATATTCTTTGGAGGTGAGAACTGTTTGAGTGGGAGAGGGAGCAATTTGTTGAATTACAAAATATGTTGTCCAAATTTGTGTTTCATAGAGGAGATAGTGATAAATGGATTTGGTTGACTGAAGCTTCGGGTGAGTTTTCTGTGAAGTCCGCATATATCGAACTGCAACAATACATCGAGGACCCTCAACAGGCGGTATTATTGCAAAAGATGTGGAAAATTAAAGCACCACCAAAAGCAATATTTCTGATGAGGAGATTGTTTCTTAATCGGTTACCTACTAGAGATAACCTTAAAAGCAGAAATATCATTCAAGATCCAAATGATTGTTTATGCCCGTTCTGTTTAGAAGCTGAAGAATCTGTAAACCATTGTTTTTTTTCCTGCAAAAAGGTTATCATGGTGTGGAATCATTGCTATGGGTGGCTTCGGTTAACTACTATCTTGCCGGAATATCTAGAACTTCATTTCTGGCAGCATACACAGGTAATGCAATCATCGACAGAGGTGGAGATATAGAGGGTTGTCTGGTCTGCGGTTGTATGGTGTGTGTGGAACATGAGGGACCACTATGTTTTTAGGGGGGCTGTCTTTGATCTGGACCTTCTCCAACAAAGAGTGTCTTTCACGACTTGGTCTTGGATTAAGGCGAAAATTCTAGATTTCAACTACTCCTTCGTCTAATGGGCAGTGGTGCCAGGCGAATGTATCAAGCCAAATTTGTATATAAGGATGTAGTCTCCACTTATCTTCCTCTGGAATTTTATGCATGCATATAGATAAGGATGCTATGTTAAAGTCACTTCACGTAGGCAGTTGAATTTTAGGCTGAAGCAAGTAATGGCCTCTATCAAAGCTCTTTGGAATCTGGCTCATCTTTGGTTGGTCATAAAGTTGGGCACCGAATTCAAAGCCTTATTTATTGGTCCAGTAATGAGGAGTAATGGCACCAATGCACGGAAAACCAATGGTATTCCATATCTAATTGGACGCAATCAATTCGAGGTGGGGTATGTTTGTAATGGGATCTCTTATGCTTTGGTGTTGTAGACAAGGAATGACTTTTATCTAGAGCATGCGTTATTTAATATTTCTATATCCTCAGGTATGAAATATAGCATAACCCATGGATCTACTTTTGGTGTATCCTTAGTTATGTACAAGGGATTCGGTACCCCTGGTACCTCATATAATACATAAATATATTTTGCTGACCAAAAAAAAAACTCAGATGGAACTCCCTACACAGCCTCTCCAAAGCTTGCCTCCTCGGCTAACCATCACAAGAGATCACCTTTCTCGAACGGCATGTTGCCAACATCACGATCGCGTCACGGTCTCATCACGACCAAAATGGAAAAGGATATTTCCTTCTCCCTTCGTATCTCACAAATAAAGTGATTTCACAACCATCATTCTCAACACAAGAGAAACATGTGCATCATGCACCACAAAACCCACCATGAACCAAGTTCATAATTTCATCCTCTTATTAAGTCTTATCAAGACCTTGCCCACTCTCAAGTCTTATGCTTGTTTTTAGTCCACGGTTCTCAATTTCCATGCAAGGGTCCTAATATGTTATTCTATGTCCAAATATTCAATATCACCCATATGCATTGGGTACCTATTAATTACTAATCCATGTAATTATTAAGTTCACACTCTTCTTTTATACTTAGTTCACTACTTTCCGCAATGAATAATATTAATTACTAGAACAACATTCTAGTTCCACAAATGTACTCTATTAGAGTCCATTTGCACCCTCACAAGAATCTAAGATTCTTGTCCCCAACACAACAAGTCATGACACAATCAAATGCACAATCAATTTGCAGCACTCATTGTTCGAGGATCACATTCCTCCCGGTCTCTAATTTCACAATTATAATGAACAGTTACATGTAAGCAATAATTCAACACCTTAAGTATAATTAATCAATGATTAGAGTATATATACACACGAACACACACACACACACACACACACAGGGTTTCTCCCTTGATTGTGTAGAGCTAGTCTCCCTCTTCAATGTATCAAAAAGTGGTTGGTGAAAGGTGGGAACTTGGTGCTTAACTTCTAGAGAGAAGTTTGTGTTTCTAGAGAGAACGTGGAGAGAATTTGAAATAACTTGGAGAAGAAGAGATGAAGATGAGCACAAAATGGAGGAGAGAGGAAAGTTTAAACAAAAAGCAAAAAGCATTTTGTCCCCTCCCTCATGGCCTAGGGCTGGCACATATATCAAGGAGGGTTGGGCTCAATTTTGTTTTTCAATTGGCCCATACGAGGCCCAATAAAGCTAGGGTTAGGGTATTTTTAAGGTTAGGGTTAGGACATCTGTCTATTTTAGTCCCTCTGTGTCACTAACAATAACTCAAATCCATTTTAATTCAATCACACTTCAACAATTATTTTTCTAAGACATCATGTATTTTAATTAGTCCTTAATAATATTATTTCCATCAATTTCCTTAATCCTCCAAATTATTTATCACTTATGAGCCATTCAACAGCGAAACGAATTAATTAAGTCATATAAATCATTAATTCTATTTTTATTTCTATCTAGTTCTTTCTAGGCTTGAATTAATAAAATTGGACTTAATTAAGTTTAATTCCCTTAATTAAAATATCTAAGTCACTAATTACCTTAGAACACTTCATTTCACTAATTAAAGTTATTACCAACTTATTAGTAAGCCATTTGTGGCATTAAAACTTTAATTTTTTACTACAGTCAAAAGTTCCACATATTTACCACAATACCATTAATGAGTTGACAAAATCCCTTCCCATTGATTTTGACCAAGATGAGTCTTTCATTGATTTTTCAAATTTTGAACTTCCCTCCACAAATTTTTAATGTCTCTACTTAACCATTATTAAGTGATACATATTTTTAATTATTTTCTATTATTTCTCTTAATTATTTAATTAATTACTAATTATATTTAATTACTCAAAACACATATTTTTCTTATTTAAAACAAATAAATCATAATTAAATCACACAAGCACATATTTATTGAGCTGTAATTTTTAGGATGTTATACTTAAAGTGTTTGTTTTTTTTTAAGAAGTTAGAAAACACAAACCAAAACTAATATTGTAAAGAAATTAAAACTAAAAGTTAGAATATTAATAAAGAACAAAATTATAAGTAATCTTTAATGTGAATGATGATATTTTGTCAATTATAAGGCTTTTTTTTACCAAAATGGTGAAATTTTTTGAAAAAAATTACTAAAATGGGTAGTTTTTTAAAAAATTACGGAAATGGGTAAGTCGTGTTTGAAAACACGACTTCATATTTGTAGAAGTCGTGTTTTACAACACGATTTTGCTTTAAGGTGTTTTTTTTTATACAAAAGTCGTGTTTATAGAATCGACTTTCATATTTTTTTATTTTTTTAGTGAAGTCTCACATAAGAATGACTCATAGGACTCTGCCTCGTATAGGCAGCCATATTACGTGACTCGTGCTAGAATTTGTTTACTTATTTTTTCATCTTTGGAAATGAAGCACAAAAGGCAACCTCAAGTAACTAATCTCAAGGCAGGCATGACTGAGTTCTCAACTTCTCATGTTGTAAGCACATGAAGCAGCCCTGGTGTAGTTGACAATTTAAATTATGCAAACACAAGACCTAAAATTTTTTATGCTGAAAAGGGAACTGGAAATAATACAAATCCACTTTTTAATACATTGATAAAAAGACCGTACAAAGTCTAATAATTAAAGGAGCAAACAATACAAATATTTGAACATTGTACAGCTTCATGTCTGTCAAAGCTTATTATTCTAAATTTCTTAGTGCATCGCCGAACAAAATGCTGCAATCTCCAAACATGGCCCCCAGGGGCAGTTTCACGCATGCTGATCACAAGGAAGAATATAATTCACTTTCAAAATAAAACACATTGTGCAGTATAACAAAATAAGATGAAAAATATGAAATTTGCATAGAATGAAATACCTATCCCTTCTTAACGACATCAATTGAAGCGATTATTTTTTAAGCAAACAATGGAAGAAACTCAATTCTAGGAAAAAAGAATTTTAAATTCTACACTGAAACATACAAAGTGATCATTAAGTTTTGAAAGAAATGGGTAGTTTCCCCAATGCTGGAAGTTGTAAACAGCTTTTGCATTTCAACAGCTCTAAACAAGTTAAATATTTGAGAGAAGGACTAGACATCCATTGTGGGAAATGAGTACCTTTATATCCTTCCACGATCAAAGTCTGAAGTTGTTGGGTATTAGGTTGAAGTGCTTCAAGAATCTTCTCAACATTTTCTTCTAATTTTGACTCTTCTAATTCCCACCCTTCACTTCCATCCCAAGATAACTGCAACTTATTCTTGCAGTGGAAGGTTTCCAAAGTAGTCAGGCAAGGATTCTAGCTTTGGAAGATTCTCCAATGTTAACTTCTGCAGCATGAGAAGATTTCCAAGACAATCTGGCAAGGATTCTAGATTTGGAAGATCCCATAATATTAACTTCTGCAGCAAGGGAAGATTTCCAAAACAGTCAGGCGAGGATTCTAGGTTGGGAAGATTATGCAGTATTAATTGCAGCAAGGGAAGGTTTCCAAAGCAGTTAGGCAAGGATTCTAGTTTTGGAAGTTCACATAATAATAACTCCTGTAGCAAGGGAAGATTTCCAAAACAGTGAGGCAAGGATTCTAGGTTGGGAAGATTCTCTAATGTTAACTTCTGCAACAAGGAAAGATTTCCAAAACAGTCAGGCAATGATTCTAGGTTTGGAAGATTCTCCAACGTCAACTCCTTGAGGGAAGTCATATGTTGTAGAGCCTCATGCAAACTTTCCACCTCTCTGCATCCTTCAATCAACAATTCCTCAAGAGAAGTTAGGCATTGAAAACCTGCCAACACATTGAACTTAGCACACCACTCAATACAAAATTCCTTGAGAGACCGAAACCCTTGCTGCAAACCCAAGAATTTAGGACATTGAGTAATTTCAAGTGTGGAAAAGCGTGGAAACATGTTTTCCCCATCCTCCCTTGATAATCTTATTAGGTTTGGCAGATCCTTCAGAGACATAAATTCTATAGCCATGAAAACTACTCCACCATCATAGCACTCCTCATTTATGTATTTTACATTAGTCAAGCTACATATACTTAGACTCTTTAGAGAAGGAAGTTTCCCCAATGTTGGAAGTTGTAAACAGCTTTTGCATTTCAAGAACTCTAAACAAGTTAAATATTTCAGAGAAGGACTAGACATCCATTGTGGGAAATGAGTACCTTTATATCCTTCCACGATCAAAGCTCGAAGTTGTTGGGTATCAGGTTGAAGCGCTTCAAGAATGTTCTCAACATTTTCTTCTAATTTTGACTCTTCTAATTCCCACCCTTCACTTCCATCCCATGGTAACTGCAACTTATTCAGTTGCTCACTTGACATATTGGCTTCTTTGGCATCCATTACACTTTTCACTTTCCCCAGATTCTTGATGTGAAGATTCCCTTTCAGCTTCAATGCTCCCAATTCTGCCAAGTGGAACCGTTTTTCCTTGCCAACGATGTACCAGCTTAAAATCTTTAGGGAAGTCAACTTCCCTATCTGAGGAGGCAAGCTTGATAGTGACTTGCAACCATCCAAAGATAGCTGTTGTAGAGATCTTAAGCGTATCAAACTGTTGGGCAACTTTTGGAGACATCGACAAAAGTCTAGTTTCAATATCTGCAAATTCCACAGTTCACATAGCGATTCTGGAAGAGTTTTAAAGTCACCCCCAGAAAGATTCAAGTACCTTAGATGTTTTAAATCACCAATTGAAGATGACAATTCTGCACTTTTCTTTTGGTGAAGCACCCGAAAAGAATAATATTTACAAAGTTGACCAGAATTGTAGAAACCTATATAGGTCCTCAATGATTTGAATTTATGCAACTGACTTGAATTGATATCTCTCCAAGAAGAATAGTAGAGATGGTGGATTCTTTCAGGAAAAGTAGTTACACCATTGTTAGATGTAATGCAACAAGCCTCATTTGCAACAAACTGCGCAAGATCATGAACAAGATCATGCATCTTGAAACTTGTAACTTTGTCAAATTCATCTGTCTCAATATCTTGAAAAAATGATCTCCAATATAATTCATTCCACACACCATCACCAACATCTTCAGCATCTAATATTCCATTAGATGAAATGAATCCATTAGCGATCCAAAGTTCAATTAAATATTGCTTGTCTATTTTTTCATCTTTGGGAAATATTGCACAATAAGCAAAACATTGTCTGAGTTCTATTGGCAAGTTTAAGTAACTTAACCTCAGGACAGGCATTAGGGAGTTTTCATTGTGTGATAACTCCAAAAGATTGCTTTGCTTAACATTGAGCCACTCATTTTTGTTTTTTCTGAAGCGTAAAATACCTCCCACTGCCTTTGCTACAAGAGGCACTCCTTGACACTTCTTTAGTATCTCCTTCCCTATGTCATCAAGCTTTTCCCGTTCTACCTCATTTAGTCCAAGCTCTCCCTATTTTACATCATTTCCTCCAAAGGCTTGGTGTTTAAACAATTCCCAACAATCATTGTCAGGTAGCATTGATAATTTATGAGGACGCATTGTTCCCATGATTGCTGCAAACTTTGCAAGACGAGTAGTGACTAAAATAGAAGCACCCTTTGCCCCCACAAGCCAATACCGATTTCAACTTCTGCCAATTTGGTTGTTGATCATCCCAAACGTCATCCAAAACAAGCAAATATTTTTTTCCTCGAAGCAGATCTTGAAGTTTGTTTTGGAGTGGCTCTAGTTCCAAATCCTCACAGGCATGCTTAGATGCTGCTTCAAAGATAGCTTTTGTCATTCTCTTCAAACTAAAATCTTCCGAAACGCATACCCAGATTCTTAGATCAAAGTACTCGTCTACCTTCTTATGATAGAAGATGAGTTAGGCCAGCGTTGTTTTTCCAAGTCCGCCTATACCTATGATTGGATAGACTGATAAATTCTCAGAATGAGAAGCATCACCAACCAAAAAGTTTACAATTTTATCTGTATCTTCTTCTCTTCCATACACTTTTGGCTCAGTGATGAGTGAGCTCGTTTGGCGCCACTTGATGACTCCACTTCTTCTCTCTTCTATGACACCACTTCTTCTCTCCGGATCCCTCACAATCAAATTAAATTTGTTCCTATCTTCAGCAATTTCATCTAATCTCCCACTTATCTTTTTCATTTTCTTAGCAAGTTCGTAACGAAAAATAACATGCATGGGATGAAAAAAGGATAAGCAAGAGCTTTGTACCATTTCTGGTAGAGGTAGACAACACTTGACTTCTTCATATTCCAACCGCAATTCTTCATAGGCATACTCATCCATGATGTCTTCCAGCTCAAGAGCTACATCGTTTAGCTTTTGTAGCCAAATCTGTATAGCTCCATTTGAGAATTGTTTCTCCTCAACATCTTCAAGCACAGCCTTGATAGTAGGGAGTAAGCCGGCAAGCTTTTCCAAGTCTTGATCAAAACCCAGAAATAGCCCCAACTCTTTTGCAATGGGAGAGCTCAAATGTCCAAGCACACCTTCAAGTACAGCCTCAGTCATCTTCCAAGTTTTAATTCACAAGATGAAAATTCAAGAAAGAGAGGTTGTATGCTTCAGAAATGGCAAGAAATGATATCATCAAGTGATATGATTAACAAGACAAGCTGAATAGACGATTTGCATAGACTTGGTAAGTCAACAACCAACCCACTAAAATTGTATTATTGGAATCTTGCTCAAGTTGCAAGTCTGTCACATGGCTCGTCATATTTTAATTTGTATTGAAATTATTGGAATCTTGCTCAAGTTGCAAGTCTCTCATCACATGGCTCGTCATATTTTAATTTGTATTGAAATTTCATGGAAGCAACCACTAGTTGGAAGAACAATAAACAATAAACGTACTGACATGTTAAAATCTTTACACAATCTCCTGTCTGCATAATGTTTAGCCACAAAATGCATCCTAGCTTTCATATATGCATCATACATCACCGAACACCTAACATAATTAAGCATTTTATTCCACATGGTCCATCAATAGCTATTCCCCTGACATAGAAAGATATGATCTCACAACAGCCAAAAAAAAAAGAAACCCATAAAATAGCAATTTTGCTAATAGGTGTACGTACTGCTGTCACGAAGCTTCCAGCTACAGTTGACATGCCCCTTCCTTATTCCTTCTAACTCGTCTCTTCCACATTTCCAGCCCATCCTTAACTCCTTTCCAGTCTTCCGGAAGCCCCTACCAGCCACGTAACATCATAATAAGCCGTGACATGCTCTATATAAAAAATAATGGTTTTTAGAGCCAAGTTGTCCACTCAAGACAGGGGTAAAAAGGACATTTAAATCTCCTTTATCTTTTTTGAAATGACTTAGAATATATTTCTAGTTCTTTAAAATAAATGTTATTTATCTTCCTTAACATAAACCTTAGGGACAAAAAATGATGGATTCAGATTTTCAAGAGATGAAAATCAACAAAAAAGGCTTTATAGAAATCAAAATCAAAATTCGCTCATTTTATAGGACCAAAATGATTTTATATTTTAAAAAAAATGAAAAACAAAAAAATATGGAAATTAAAATCAAAATTGATTCATATTGTAAGGATTATAAACATGTTTAAGTCTTTTAAAATTATATTATAATTATATTATTATCAAATTATAACTTTTAAATAACTCTCAAACCATGGTTTATTGATGGAGGTCCCAAAGATTTGCAGTGCCGTAAAGAAAGAAGATGACTCTTTCAATGGAGAGAGAAAAAGAGATTTATATTATTTGTATTTTTAAAAAGATAAATTAAAATTACATAGTTGCCCTGTAATTTATGCCTATCTAAACAAAGGATGAATGAGTTTTTTTATCCAACAAACAAGGTGTTGGATGCTAACATATACCTTCTAATTTTTTAGTGGGTGTAAATATAGATATATATATTTTTGGTGTTTCAATATTTACATGTAATAATATTTTTTGTTTTAAATAATGCTAATAAGTAATAAGATTTTTTGTTTTATTCTCTAAGTGCTGCATTGTAAATTTACATGTAGGATACAATCCACGTGTCCGAATTCAATATATTTCGTGTACAAAATATAGGATGAGAACAATTTTGCTGTAAGGATTTGTTTAAAAATTTATTTGCCATGACTACATCCATTAACTGAAAATAAGGAGTTAAGGAATCGAAATGTAGTTCCTTCCATCAACGTATGTTCACCACCCCACCAATAGATTTCCAAACATAGTTTTAGGGGTGTATCGGATTGGGATTTTAAAATACTATTTTGGCATAAAAAAGTCTTGTAGATTTTAAAAGACTACGTAGTAATTTTGAAGTCTTTTGAATTGTGTTCTCCCTTGATAAAATTATCAGGTTTGGCAACTCTTGTAGTAACATAGCCTTGAAAACCATGGCATTGTAACTCCACAGTCGTAGGACTCTGCCTCATATAGGCAGCCATATTACCTAACTCGTGTTAGAATTTGTTTAGTTATTTTTTCATCTTTGGGAAATGAAGCACAGATGGGAAAACAATGCCTCAGTTTCATTGGAAACTTCAAGTAAGTAATCTGAAGGCAGGCATGGCTGAGTTCTCATGTTGTAAGCTCAACATATATAGAGCCATTCCTTTTTCTATCCTGTCATCAAGCACATGAAGCAGTCCTGGTGTAGTTGACAGTTTAAATTATGCAAACACAAGACCACAACTTTTTTATTCTGAAAAGGAGACTGGAAATTATACAAATCCACTTTTAATACATTGATATAAAGACCATATACAAAGCCTAATAAACAAAGGAGCAAACAATACAAATATTTTGAACATTATACAGCTACATGTCTGTCAAAGCTTATTATACTAAACATCATAGTGAACTTAAATTGAAGAAAGAAGCACTGAAATCACTGAAATCTCCAAACATGGCCTCCGGGAAGCTTGAAATTCTGGATCTCAAAGTCGCTAGAGTTCTGATCACAAGGAAGAATGCTTGTTTCTGATACATATATTTCTCATAAAAATGGAACAAAAGTTACTTCTACTAAGTTGCTAATAAGTTGATTGTGTAAAAAGTAAAAACAAATGGAAAATGTTAACAGTTGTTAATTAAATTATTTGTATCTGAAAAAAGATTTTATTATTAACTCTTTAAGAAATAAAATATACCATAAAACAATTTTTTAATAACAATAAAAATTAAATAAGCACTATCTACAAAAATTATTTTGGTAATAATAAAGTAAATTAAAATATAAATAATAAAATATTACAAATTTTATTTTTTAAATTGTAAATAATATTTTAGTGATAATTTATATCATTATTGTTTTCTTTATAGTGTTTGTCTCCAGTCTTTTCCCCATGACTTTGATATTAAATTAGTAATTTTTCTATACTTCTTTTTATGCTGAGTAAATCTTCTATATACTTGATGAGTATATTTATAAAATATAAAAAAGGGTTTTAAGACAATAATATTGATTTTATATTTTATATTCATTTCAAAATTTTAGTTTTTTTATTAAAAGATAATTACAGTTATGATAATTTATGTATCATTTAATTATTTAAATTTATTTCTATTTTTTGAAAATTTAAATTTTATTATCAAATATCTTATGTATTGCATGCGTATTTAAAAAAAATTTAAAGCAAAATTTAAATAATAAAAGTTATGTTAAATGAGATAAAAATCAAAGTATAAGTAAAAATATTTGATTTTTTTATTTTTTAAAATATAAAAATTGGTTGAATTAATGAAAAAATTAATTACAATTTTCACATATTATTTTTATTTTTCAATTAGTTTCTATTTTTATTTCACTTTTAAATTTAAATCAAATTATCAAGTACGTGTGTATTATTTGGGTATTTATTTAAATACAAAAAAATGAATCATAAAATTTATGAGTAAAATTATATAATTGATAAAAATATATAATTGTTTATTTTACCAAATATATATAATTGTTTTAATAATCTTTTTTTTTTTTGTTTTTAGAGGATTATTAATTCATTATCTTATGATGTAAAAATCTAGAATCACATGAAATTTGTATCAATAAATATCATAAAATTTAAATAAAAACAAAATTAATGAGGCCATCAATTCTATGACTGAATTTGGGGTTTGAGGAGTTTTTAGCTTTTTTAATATTTCATCACTAGGGTAAAACCGCAAATAAACTATGAATTAGTAAGGATTATTTGCATAGATTGCAAAATGAGATTAGAATGATATTCACTTAAAAACAGATAGCTTATGACGCAAACAAAAACAAAAGAAACAGAAAAACATAAGCAGCTTACAATTATTGGTATTTACAATCACAATGGGTTTCTTTACACAATAGTAATTTACTATTATAAGCATCTTTAATATATTTAAATGTGACATTTAAATTTCGATCAAAGAAAAAGAAGTAAAAGAAAGTTGCATTAGAAGGAAAAAAATTTAAATGGATAATCATAAAAAAAAAAAAAAGGTAAACTACTTTTCTGACTTTTATATTTAAAAAAAAAACTAAAATATTATCAAGTTCAAAGTATGGCCCTACATTGCATGGGTTTCCATACTGATAGTAAAATAGATATTCAATATTATTTTAATTATAAATTTGTTTTCAAATTTAACTTATTTAAAGCAAAAAATGTGTAAAGTGAAAAATTAAAGTTACATTCATAATCAATTTAAACAGGTCATACATAAAAATACCTGAATTCTATCTAATGACAAATAAAGTCTCATTTTATCATTTTACATATCTCTTTCACTTTTTTATAAATATATAAATTTGATTAATTATTTTGTGTACTATTAGCATTAAAAATAATAGTCAAAGAATAAAAAATATTGTTTTCATTAAAAAAATTATTTTTAATATTTTACCCATACATCTTTATCATTATTTTCTATAAATGTTTATAACAAAAAATATTTATTAAATACAATAAACTATTACTGTTATTCTTCATATGAAACATAAGTAGAAAGCATCAAAGAAATACTCTCATTTAATATTCAAGATTTTAAATTCCTGTTATGATTTGTCAAGACTTATATTCAATACCTTTAATTAATTAAAGATAAAATACCTTCAACAAATTTAAAATAATAGTGAATTTGCTAATAAGTTGACTGAAAAAAAAGTAAAAAATTAAATGAAAAATATTAAAAATTGATTATTAATTTATGTCTTTTTAATAAAAAAAAATTATTATTAATTTTTTAATTAATCTTCAGAAACCCAAGTAAAATATTACTGTTAACAATAATATAAACTTTTATTTATAATTATTATATAATTTATTTATTTAAAAATATTTATTTAATATTAATTTTAATCTTATAAAAATAAATATTTATTTTATGCAACCCAGGAAAGATACTAATTGTATTAATTTGATGATTATTTGTAGTTATGCGTTAACCACTTTGTTAATTTATTAGCAATATCAAATTTTGTAATGGATAAATATTTAAAGCATAAAACAATAAATATTTCAAATCTATCAAATATTTATATATATATTTAATACTTTTTTTCGAAGTCAAACTATATAAGTTGAAAATGTTAGAGAAGTTTCCAGTCAAAATTAGTTTTTCCTTTCCTTTCCTTTTCAAGCATTGAAAGATAAATTTGGTAAATTCTCAAGATTTGACCATCAGATCACCAAAAGAACATCATCACACATACATACACAAAAAAGTCAACGACATCTACAAACGCACACTGTCTGATAGAATGTTGAAAATACCTTGTCCACACGTCCAAACACCCAACCCTCATTACTATTTAATCACGCTTTCAAACTCAATAATGCACACACTCACACACACAGTCTCTGATTTCCTTGACACTATTTTTCTTTCTCTTCGCCTTTCATTCCCTTTGTTTAACACTCCAATTTTTTGCCATGGAGTTCAAATATTGTGATGGTCAAAACCAAACGACACCATCACCAATGCCGCATTCTTTTTCTGCCGCCACCTATGTTTCTGAAAACCCATTACAAGGTAACATATTCTTTTCTTCACATTCCATTCAACTTTCAAGAGATCCATTTGTTTTTCTATTTAAGAAAACAAAGGTTTTCTAACATCAATTTATTTTTAGGGTATGATTTTGCTCCAAGTAGTTTTCTTAGCAATGTTATGGCGCCCAGAGTTTTCCCAATGCAAGTGCCGATCAATGTCGAGGAAGGAGCGCTCCAAAGAGAAATGGAGAAAGAGAAATTACGACGAGAGCTGGAGAAAGAGGAAATAAGGAGAGAGATCTTGGCCAACGAGATGGCCTTGGCACGATGACAAGAGCTGGAAGAGGAAGTGAGGAGGGAAATGACAGTGGAGAGAGCATTGAGAATCCTAATGCAAAGACCAGAAGGGATCTCGTTTCAACAACGAATTTCGATGCCTTTGAACAACCGGCCAGTTAATCACAGGAACGTATTTGGTGGGCCACAGCCCCAGTTACCCTTCCAAGTTGAAATTAGACAACAATCACATACTAATAATACTAACACAAACAAGGATAATGTGATCATACTGGTTAGTGTATAATGTTAGGTTTAACTTACTCTTTTTTTTTTCTCTATCTCTATCTCTCTCTTCAATTCTACTATTTATTTTTTCCTGATTCTTCTTTATTGGCCTTTGAATAGTGAAAAACTTTTCTCCTTTTCCTTATTGATTAAAAAATGTCACCCTGAAGTGGCTGAATTGCCTACAATCACTTATTCACTTTTGACATAGTTAATTCTCCAGTCATTATATGGTGGCTGAATATTTTTATTATATATTAAGAATTTTGTAAAAGTTAAAAAATAAAGCTTCTTCCTTTGCTTAAAGCTTTATTTACGAAATTGTTAACTTTTGCAAAATTCTTAAAATATAAGTAAAATTGTGAGTGATGCAAGCAATCCAAGTCCAAAGTTGATAATTAGTTCAAAATTGTAAATTGTGTTGAAAGTTGCAAAGAGAGAAAAATTATTCCTATTACAATTGACTAAATGACTAAAATGTGATACATAGTTATCTCTTAAGAGTTAGAAGTGGGAAGAGAAGTGTAATTTGATCATATCTCAAGTAAGAAAAGTGTAAGGATTTGCTTGATTGTGTTTTTATTTTTTAAAAAGGATTTTATAAAATAATTTTGAAGATCTGTTTTCCATGACAAAAATAAGGGAAAAACAAACCTGTTTTGAAAGTATTAATTCAAAAACAATTTTGGTGATGAGAAAGTAAAAAAATGTATTTGGTAAATTTATTTGAACAATATACTTTTTATTTCCTTGTTTGAATTTTCCCTTGTTGTCATAATTAAAAAAGGAAAAATAAAATAGCAACGACTCCATTTTGAGTTTACTTTAAAAGGGACTTTAATATGTAAGAAATCCATCTTGGGTAAGGCTCCAGGTTTTGAAGAATAAATGGATAGTAGAGGATTAGAGTCCAATTCTGTTAATAACAGAATAAAAGCATATTTGGATAATTTTTCAATAAATATTTATAAGAGAAAAAAAAAGAAAACAAAATGAATTATTATTCTTGTTATTTGTTTGGCTAATCACTATTCAACAATACATTTTCTTCATAGTATACTTGCATTATTATAACTTTATTTCCAATGGAACCATGTTGTGTGATCATAATATGTATATCTTATTCATACATCCTAAATAGAAGATGGAGTCAATAAATATTATTCTCTTTATCCAATTGTAGGATATTGATCATTATGGTGCAAAGCGTAAAGCAGTGATCCCTCCTACAGTTGATGACAATGAGCATTCTCCTTGTAATTTGCAAAAGAAACCTAAGCTAGGGTGGAGTTGTGGTCAAGTTACTACCACAAGTGAGAAAGGGCTAAATGATCATCTTTAGGGGAAGAAGCAACAGGCTAAGGAAGCATCCTAGAGAACACAAAAAATAGGTAAGGAGACCAAAACATCATTATCATTAAAGAAAAGTAAAAAGTGTGTGAAATCTAATGAAGAAGTTAAATTTTTACCATGAATTCAGGTTTGGGCTCAAGATCAAATCGTTAGACACTTTAAGTTGGCAAAAAGCTAGTTATGTCTGGAGGAGCGACTGCCTAGGGACCAAGGCTAAAGGGGGCCCAAAAAGTTTTTTTTTTTTTTTTAAAAAGTCTATGGTTATGTAGTATTTTTTTTCTATATTATTTTATGTTATTTTTGTAAATAGATTAAAATTGTTGTCTCATTTTATGTCTCTTTTTTTTATCCAAAATTAAAACATGACATGTTGAATAAAAAGTATCAATTTCTTGGTTATTAGTGTTTTCTGATGTGTTCAATTCATAAATTCATGTTGAATAAATTTTCAGTTCACTTTGGCATATCAATATGTAATAAATTTATGATAATAGACTTAAATGTTTGCTTTTTTTTTTTAAAGAAGATAAAAAACACAAACCAAAACTCAAATTGTAAAGAAATTAGTACTAAAAGTTAGTATATTAATAAAGAAAAAAATTATAAGTAAGCTTTAATATGAATGATGATATTTTCTCAATTATAAATGACGGCAATAGAGTTAGAACATTTTCTTTGAGGGGGCCAAATATAAAATTTAAATTAAATTATATTTTAATTAACATATTAAATTTAACCAACAACTAGAAAAATTATAATAATTGATCATATATCACGAAAACCATAATCATATAATTTAAACAAAAGATATAAGATTATAATGTTGTAGTAGAAGGAAAGAGATTTAGTTTTTAAAATTCATTATACAAATTCTAATGATAGAAAATATATATTATATTTAAATATCATATTTGAAGTTTTAAAATCAAAATTGACCCTAAAATTTTGTCAAGGCAAAATTTAATTTTTAACGAGATAAATAATAATAAGAATACTACATTCTCTACTCCAAACAATGAAATAATATTCTTTTAATTCCTTTTTTTTTATTAAGAAACATTTATAGTGATAATTTATTTCATTAATTTTGTTATATTTAAAAATACTTTAATTTAATCTAATGATGAAAAAATTCTCCATTTCTCATTTTACATAACTGTTATTAAACTCGATTCAGACCAGAGACCGGTCCTATAATTGATTCAAGTTTAATATTCAATCGGACTTGTATTCGATATAGTATACCTGCAACACATGTTTCCTTGTACTTGTACGTTGCTCCTTTCACATGGCTAACACACACACACACACACACACACCTCTACCGGATCAGTCACCGGTTCGAGTTTTATAACTTTGACACACACCATACACACACACACACCCCTCTACCAGATCAATCACTGGTTCGAGTTTTATAACATTGACACACACCTCTATCGGATCAATCACTAGTTCGAGTTTTATAACATTAACACACCTCTTCCGGATCAATCACCGGTTCGAGTTTTTATATATCTCTTTATCTTATATAAATATTTAAATTTTATTAATAATATTGTTTATTGTTATCTTTAAAAATAATGGTAAAAGATTGAAATTATTTTTTCATTAAAAATTAAATTTGGTATTGTACCAATATCCTAATCATTATTTTTAATAAATATTTTTTAAATATTTTGTAAATATAATAAACTGTTAATAATATTCTTGTTATGAAACATATAAAAAAAACATTAATGTTGTCATTTAATAGTCAAGCAATTGAATTTCTTATTTAGTGTCATATATTTGTTAATATTTATATTCAATATTATGCACTAAATATTTCTAATTAATTAAAATAAAATACATTTAATTAATTAGAAATAATAAAGAAGTTGCTAATAAGTTGATTGTGTAAAAAGTAAAAAAAAAAGGGAAAAATGTTAAAAATTGTTAATTAAATTATTTGTGTTAAATAAAATATTTCATTATTTACTCTTTAAGAAATAAAATATACCATAAAACAATTTTTTAATGACAATAAAAATTAAATAAAAACTATTTATAAAAATTATTTTGGTGATAATAAAGTAAAGAAAAATAAAAATAATAAAACATTACAAAATTTATTTTTAAAATTTAAAAATATAATTTTATTGATAAAATATTTTAGTGATAATTTAATTCATTATTTTTTTCTTTTTAGTGTTTGTCTCTAGTCTTTTCCCCATGATTTTGACATTAAATTAGTAATTTTTCTATACCTTTTTTATACTGAGTAAATTTTCTATATACATCATGAATATATTTATAAAATATAAAAAGGGTTTTAACACAATAATATTGATTTGATATTTTTTTTATTTTCAAAATTTTTGTTTTTTTATTAATAGATAATTATAGTTATGATAATTTAAGTACCATTTATTTATATAAAATTATTTCTATTTTTAAAATTTTTAAATTATATGATCAAATATCTTATTTATTGCATGCGTATTTAAAAAAACCTTAAAAGAAAAATTTAAATAATAAAAATTATGTTAATTGAGATAAGAATTAAAGTATACGTAAAAAAAAAAACTGACTTTTTTATTTTGGAAAATATTAAAATGATTGAATTAATGCAAACATTTAATTACAATTTTAACACATTATTTTTATTTTTCAATTAGCTTCTATTTTTATTTCACTTTTAAATTTAAATCAAATTGTCAAGTACGTGTGTATTATTTGGGTATTTATTTAAATTCAAAAAATAAGTCAGAAAAATTTATGAGTAAAATATAGTTGGTAAAAATATATAATTGTTTTTTTTACGCAAATATATATAATTGTTTTAATAATCCTTTTATGTTTTTAGAGTATTATTAATTGATTATCATATGATGTAAAAATCTAGAATCACGTGAAATTTGTATCATAAATACCTTGAATTTTAAATAAAAACTAAATTAATTATGCCTTCAATTCTATGCCTAAATTTGGGGCTTGAGATTTTTTTAGCTTTTTGAATATTTCATCAGTAGGGTCAAGCCGCAAATTAAATATGAATAAGTAAGGATTATTTGCATAGATTCCAAAATGAGGTTATTAGAATGATATTCACTTAAAAGTAAGTAGCTTACGTAAAAATGAAATATAATGGTGCAATGGTAACTTCTGGCCAAAATGAAACAAAAAGATAAAGCCAATCAAACCTGTCTCATATTTCTATTCTACTATTATTTTTTAGTTTTTATGTTATATATTTTTAGAATATTATTTTTAAATATTTATTTTAAACTTAAATTTAAATTTGATAATATATTGAAATTAAATTGGATTACATTTTATTTTCAATTATGATTGAGTAGAAATACCTAAATTAAAAATTAGATTGGATTACATTTTATTTTCAAATTAAATCAACATAATCACTATTATTTTCTCCACTCAAAATTAGTGTTTAAAATTAAATTTTAAGCAAATAATTTTTCATTTATTTATTATCTTCTCACTTAAATAAATTATTCATGATTTTCTTCTATCATGACAAATTTTAATTTTTTTTATACATTGATATTTATATGCCGATATATTAAAATAATAATTATATATAAAGTATAACATAGAGATGAATTTTATTTTTATTTATAAAAGCAAGTAGAAAATTTTCACTTAATTCACGGGGATGAATAATTTTTTTGAAGTCACATTAATATTTAAATTATTATGGTGAAATTATATTTTTTTTATTAAAGTGTAAAAAGAAAAATATAACAAATTATATTACATACAATATAAAATTCAAATAAAAATTTTAAACATTATGTTTATCCCGTGCAATGCACTGGTCAAAATCTAGTTCACTTAAAAGTAAGTAGCTTACATAAAAAAAAAGTGGCTTACGATTATTGGTATTCATGATCACAATGGGTTTCATTACACAAATGTAACTTACAATTATAAGTACCTTTAATATATTTAAATGTGACATTTGAATTTCGATCTAGAAAAATAAGTAAAAGAAAGTTGCATTAGAAGGAAAAATATTTAAAAGTATAATCATAAAAAAACGTAAACTACTTTTCTCACTTTTATATTAAATTATATCAAGTTGAAAGTATGACCCTGCATTGCATGGGTTTCCATACTGATAGTAAAATAGATTTTCAAGATTATTTTAATTATAATTTGTTTTCAAATTTAACTTATTTAAAGTAAAAAATGTGTAAATTGAAGAATTAAAGTTACATTCAAAATCAATTTAAACAAGTTATATTTAAAAATACCTTAATTCAATCTAATGACGAATAAAGTCTAACTTTCTCATTTTATATATCTCTTTCACTTTTATAAATATATAAATTTTATTAATGATTTTGTGTACTATTATCTTTAAAAATAATAGTCAAAGAATAAAAAATATTTTTTCATTAAAAACATTATATTTAATATTTTACCCGTACATCTTTATCTTTATTTTCAATAAATATTTTTTTATAAAAATATTTATCAAATATGATAAACTATTAATATTATTCTTCATATGAAACATAAGAAAAAAGCATTAAATAAATACCATCATTTAATATTCAAGATTTTAAATTCCTCTTTTGATTTGTCAATATTTATATTCAATACCTTTAATTAATTAAAGACAATATACCTTTAATAAATTGAAAAATAATTATATATTTACTAATAAGTTGACTGAATAAAAAGTAAAAACATAAATGAAAAATATTAAAATTGAATAATTAATTTATGTCTTTTTAATAAAAAAAATTATTGTTAATTTTTTTAATTAATCTTCAAAGACCCAAGTAAAATATTATTTTAAACTATAATATAAACTTTTATTTTTAACTATAATTTAATTAATTTATTTAAAAATATTTATTTATTATAAATTTTAATATTATAAAAATAATATTTATTTTATGCAACCCAGGCAAAATACTAAATATATTTTTTATCCATAGGAATCGAACACGGTACCGGGGGGGTTTATAATAACTCACGCACCCTGCTCAACTAACTGAGCTAGATCCCCTCAGTACTAATTATATTAATTTGATGATTATTTATAGTAATTCGTTAACCACTATGCTAATTTCTTAGTAATATCAAATGTTTGTAATTGATAAATATTTAAAGCTTAAAACAATAAATATTTGAAATCTATTAAATATTTATTTACATTTAATACTTTTTTTCCAAGTCAAACTATATTTGTTGCAAAAGTGAGAGAAGTTTCCAGTCAAAATACTATTTAATTTTCTTCCCTTTTCAAGAAATGAAAGATAAATTTGGTAAACTCTCAAAATTTGATCATCACATGACTAAAAGAACATCATCACACACACACACACAAAAGTCAAAGACATCTACCAACACACACCGTCTGATAGAATGTTGAAAACACCTTGTCCGCACGTGCAAACACCCAACCCTCATTGCTATTTATTCACTCTTTCAAACTCAACAATACACACACTCACACACATCGTCTCTGATTTCCTTGACACTATTTTTCTTTCTCTTCACCTTTCATTCCCTTTGTTTAATACTCCAATTTTTTGCCATGGAGTTCCAATATTGTGATGGCCAAAACCAAACGACACCATCACCAATCCCATTACAAGGTAACGCACTCTTTTCTTCACATTCCTTTCAACTTTCAAGAGATCCATTAGTTTTTCTATTTAAGAAAACAAAGCTTTTCTAACATCAATTCATTTTTAGGGTATGAGTTTGCGCCAAGTAGTTTTCCTGGCAATGTTTCGGCATCTAGAGTTTTCCCAACGCCAATGTCGATGAATGTCGAGGAAGAAGCGCTCCAGCGAGAAATGGAGAACGAACAAATACGACGAGAGCTAGAGAGAGAGCAAATAAGGAGAGAGATAATGGCCAACGAGATGGCTTTGGTACGTCGACGAGAACTAGAGGAGGAAGTGAGGAGAGAAATGGCAGCGGAGAGAGCATTGGGAATCCTAATGCAAAGACCATAAGGGATATCGTTTCGACAACGAGTTTCAAAGCCTTTGAACAACCGGCCAGTTAATCATAGGAACGTATTTGGTGGGCCACAACCCCAGTTACCCTTCCAAATTGAAATCAGACAGCAGTCACATACTAATAATACTAATACAAACAAGGATAATGTGATCAGACTAGTGAGTGTATAATGTTATGTTTAATTTACTCTTCATTTCTCTCTCTGTCTCTCTCTTCAATTTTATTATTTATTTTTTCCTACTTCTTCTTTATTGGCCTTTGGATTGTTAAAAGCTTTTTTCTTTTTTGTTATTGATTGAAAAATGTCACCTTCAATAGTGGTTGAATTGCTTACAATCACTTATTCACTTTTGACATAGTTAATTATCTAGTCATGATATAGTGGCTGAATTTTTTATTATATATTAAGAATTTTGTAAAAGTTAAAAAATAAAGCTTCATCCTTTGCTTAAAACTTTATTTACGAAATTGTTAACTTTTACAAAATTCTTAAAATATAAGTAAAATTGTGAGTGATGCAAGCAATCCAAGTCCAAAGTTGATAATGAGTTCAAAATTGTGAATTGTGTTGAAAGTTACAAAGAGAAAAATTAAACCTATTACAATGAACTAAATGACTAAAATGTGACGCATAATAATCTCTTAGGAGTTAGGAGTGGGAAGGGTAGTGTAATTTGAACGTATCTCAAGGAAGCGAAGTGTAAGGATTTGCTTGATTGTGCTTTTATTTTGTTTAAAAGGATTTTATAAAATAATTTTGAAGATCTGTTATCCATGAAAAAAATTAGGAAAAAAAAAACAATTTTGAAAGTATTACTTCGAAAACAATTTTGGTGATGAGAAAGTCTAGAAAAATGTATATGGTAAATTTATTTTAAGAATATATTTTCTTATTTTCTTGTTTGTATTTTTCCTTGTTTTTGTAATTAAAAAAGTTAAAATAAAATAGAAATAGCTCCATTTTGAGATTACTTTAAAAAGAGACTTTAATATGTAAGTAATTCATCCTATATAAGGCTCCAGGTTTTGAAGAATAATTGGATAGTAGAGGATTAGAGTCCAATTCTGTTAATAACAAAATAAAAGTATATTTGGATAAATTTTTCAATAAATATTTATAAGAGAAAAAAATAAGAAAATAAATGAATTATTATTCATGTTATTTCTTTGGCTAACCACTATTGAACAATATATTTTCTTCACGGTATACTTGCATTATTATAACTTTCTTGCCAATGGAACCATGTTGTGCGATCACAATATGTATATCTTATTCATACATCCTATATAGAAGATGGAGTCAATAAATGTTATTCTCTTTATCCAATTGCAGGATATTGATCATTATGGTGCAAAGCGTAAAGTAGAGATCCCTCCTACAGTTGATGACAATGAGCTTTCTCCTTGTAATTTGCAAAAGAAACCCAAGCAAGGGTGGAGTTGTGCATTATGTCAAGTTACCACCACAAGTGAGAAAGGTCTAAATGATCATCTTCAAGGGAAAAAGCACAAGACTAAGGAAGCATCATTGAGAACACAAAAAATAGGTAAGGAGACCAAAACATCATTATCATTAAAGAAAAGTAAAAAGTGTGTGAAATCTAATGAAGTTGTTAAATTGTTACCATGAATTCAGGGTTGGACTCAAGACCAGATCGTTAGGCACTTTAAGTTGGCACAAAGTTGAGCTATGTCTAGAGGAGCGACTGCCCAGGGACCAGAGCTAGAGGGGGCCCAAAATGTTTTAAAAAAAAATCTATGGTTATGTAGTATTTTTCTATAATATTTTATGTTATTTTTCTAAATAGATTAAAAATGTTGTTTCATTTTATGTCTCTTTTTTTTATCCAAATTAAAACGTGACATGTGAATAAAAAGTATCAATTTCTTGGTTATTAGTTTTTTCTTATGTGTTACATTCATAAATTCACATTGAATGAATTTTCAGCTCATTGTGGCATATCAACATGTAATGAATCTATGATAATAGACTTAATGTAACACCCCTTGTTACTATTAAAGATTTTCTTATTAATTTTGAAATTTGTGAAGTAATTTGATATCCAATTATTGAAAATAACCTTTAAAATATGGGGAAATTTGTTTTTCCTTTAAAATGTTATTACTTCAAATTCCAAACAACGATAATCCATAATAACTTATGATCATATTAAAATCCCTTTTAATGAAATATCAATTTTAATAAATCAAACTCATTTTACAAGACATTAGCTCCGCTGTAAATCATGAAACATAACAAAATCTTTCTTAATTAAGAACATCCTTAGATCCATCTTTATACTATTCTATTACACAGGATATACTTATGCATTTACATTCTTGGAATTTAACACATTATACATTTGAGTCACATATAAGGAATTGATACATCACAATATTAAAACTTAATCTACCCTCTTTTTTACAAGAAAAAGACTAAGACTCAGAGTAGTGACTCAATGAAAATCCAAAAAACCCAATTAATCCATGAAGCATCCTAGAAGGATCTCTTCTAAATTCTCTTAAAACGTCCGCCCATGTGAACAATGCTAGTTGTAGCTTTTCCATTCCATCTTAGTGTCTTGCATAGGATCACTCATCTAGATCTAAAAAATAAAGGCTTATGGAGTGAGTCTCCTTCCTCCTCTAAATCAATAATCAAACGACCTTCTGGTCACAAACAGTCATAAACACACAAACATCAACCACCTCGATATGGTACTCTCATGGGTTTTACTCGTAACCCTAACACATCCCAGATCAGTCCTTAACCCATCACACATCGGGCCCGCTACCACTTGAACTCCCAGAACTCAGTGGGCTTACTTAATTTAAGCTGGATGACTATTAGGAGTACACCCTTTGCCACGGTACAATGGCAGGGCTCTCACTAACACGGCTATGTCTTGCATTTGTTGGGATTGCCAAGTTGGCTCTGTGAACTCCTGCCACAACTCAATGCCACACCTCCAAGAAATAGCAAGTCAATGATCCATTCCCCAGTTACCACTCTGTGTTCATCCAATCCCTGAGGATTGACTCTTCAATGACTCTCCCCATCGGAATCGTCCTTTACAAGTCTGTGTGGGGTTTCTCTGTCAAAGGGTATTGAATGGTGGTCAATCAATAACATGACCTCATTTCACACGAGACCAATGTCTCCCATGAAGACCTACATCTTTCCCACTATCTCAAGTGGTCATTCCATTATGACCCCATCCCTCGCACAATAATCACATATCTCAGACGGAAAAAATCACTAGAAGCATTTGACATAAAGTATGTGAGCGATATGAGAGGGGGGAAACACTGTCCGGGGAAACACTGTCCGGGGAAACACTGTGAGGAACTCAAGAGCGAAGGTGCCAGGATCCATTTCATCTTTTTTTTTTTTTGGCTTAAACAACTTTTAGGTCCCTGATAAATGTCCAAATTTTGCTTTGAGTCCTTGATGAATTTTTTCGTTGTTTTGAGTCCCTGATATATGAAAAATTTTGTTTTGGGTCCCTGCTGTCAATTAAGTGATGATGTGACACCATCTCAACAGTTGATATATATTGGGAAGATCTATTCTAATGGTGACACTCCATCACTTAACTGATGGTAGGGACTCAAAACAAAAGTTTTGATATATCAGGCACTTAAAACAATGAAAAAATTTATTAGGGACCCAAAGCAAAATTTGGACATTTATCAGAGACCTAAAAGTTATTTAAGCCTTTTTTTCACAATTTTCCCTAAAGGCTTTGAACGTTTGGACCTATGGAAGATTTTCAAGAGATGGGGTTGGGTCTGGGAAGTTTTTGTATCAAACAAAAGGGATAAAAGGGGGAAACGGTTTGGATTTGTCAGATTCCTCAATGTTACAAATGTAAGGTCTTTGGAACTACAACTGAATCAAATTTACATAGGCAATATGCAGTTGAAAGTTAACATTCCAAGGTTTGATCGAGGTACAACTGCTAGGAAAAAAGTATATGGAGACAGGGGACATAACGAACACAAGTGCTAGCAGAAGACATATGGAGGAAAAGGGTAAGGGTGTACAGGATGAACAACACAAGGATGACAGGAAGCAGCAGAAAGATAATAATGTTGAACCAGAAGGAAAGTACCTACAAGCTTTAAAAAGGGGAATTAATAATACAAATCAGAGGTGGAGGCCCAAAAGATATCAACAGTCACAAGCAACAAGCCAACAATGGATGGGTCAGGACATCATCATTAGAGAGGTAGACGATGAATGGCTAAAACAAAGCCTTGTGGGGAGGCTGCGTGATTTAATGATGTTCGACCAGCTGGATGAGGTATATATAGTGAATGGAAGGAATGATGTTAAGCTAAGATATCTTGCTGACGATATGGTGCTGATCACTGGGCTAAGTGAAAAGGATGCACAGAAGAAAATCCAAGAAGAAGATGAGAACTTTCTTTCAATATTTCACTCTGTTCAGAAGTGGGATAATAACATGAGTACAAGCAATAGGTTGACATGGATAAGGTGTTGGGGCATCCTTTTGCATATGTGGGGGGAAGAGTGTTATAGACAACTACTTGGCCCCCTTGGTGATTATGTCAAGATGGATCAACAGATTGAAAGTAAACAGAGATTGGACTCTATTAGAGTACTCATGAAAGTATCATCGCTGGAACCTATAACAAGATACTCAAATGTAAGGTTCAATGGAGTTGTGCATCGGGGGAGAATCTCTGAGGAAACCATGGATTTTCGGAACACTTGCCATTGTAGACTATGGAAGTGGCAGGATTCGAGTGGAGAAGAATCTTCCTTGGAGAGTGACATCGGTATGGATCTTAAATAATCGGATTTGGAGTGTGGAGGCGATATTCAAGGACATGAAGACTGCATTGGTGGAAGAGACGCTGGAGGTGGAGAACAACACGAAGATTTTCGGTGTACGGTGATGGATCAACATTATTAGACCGTAACAATGAAAATGGGGAAAAAGGGGCAAGCCTTGGACAAGTAAAGTAGATCAGTAATCACCAAAGTAGAAGCTCTAGGGAAGCAGAGACAAAAAAGGGTGAGAGGAAGACTAAGATTAAAGCATTGGGCTCGAGGAAAATAGCGGAGTTCAAAAACAAAGTGGTTGAGAACAACACAAATGTAGGGTTGTAGTCACAACCGTTGGAGGAAGCGTGTGTAGATGGACAATTAATTGTGGAAGGGACTACTAGTGGGCTAGTTGGATTGATATACGAAGGAAAAGCCCACTCTTCGAAAGATTGGGAAATAGAACAACCCATAGCCCAAATTGGGTGTTTGAATATGAAGATGAGTTGTTATAACCAATAGCGATGCTGAGACTGGGACATCATGCAGTGGAACTCATGGGCCTACTCTTGGTTTAGGCCACACCAATAATGTTAACACATTGGACAAGGAGTTACAAGCACATGATACATCTGGATCAAATAGGGATGCCCAACACTGTAATATGGAGTCTGTAACACCCTGAAAATTTCAATACAGTAAGTAAGAACGTGAGAGATTAATTAGAAATTAATGGGGATTTAATTGCTTGTTTTAAATAAGAAAAGAATATACTTGGAGTGATTAAATACAGTTAGTAATTAATTGAGTAAATAAGAAAAATGAAGGAAAATAAATAATATAACTATTTCTTTATAATGGTCAAATAGGAAAAACAGTTATAAAATCAAAAGATATAACATTTTTGGTAATTAAAATCTATGTGATTAATTCAAAGAAAACAATTGCTTGTAATAAAAAGTCCTCTGTGAGTAACTCACTGAAATTAATTCTCTGCAATTAATTCTCGGTAGTTACTTTCATGTGTATTTGTCTGTGAGTGATTATCTGTTATGCCTGCTAGTAATTAATTGAACTATGATTAATTACTACTAGTAAATATTTAATATATCTATTGCTATGTATTTATAAATTAATTGATTTCAAATTGGTTTTAATTATTTTAATTATTTTAAATTATGAAACTTACTTGTCAAGTTTTTGCATCTGTGAGCAATTCCTCTACAGAGAGAATTTTATAAGAGTTATTAAAAAAGTTTTCATTTCATAAAGATTTATAAAATTAAACAGATATTTATCTGTTTGAAATATCTGAGATAAAGAATATGAATTCATCTGCTTGTAGAAAAATTGTCTATGACAAATCATAAAATTGTGTCTGTGTTGTTGGAAATTTAATTGATTGCAAAAACTGTTTCGAACTGTTTTAAAATCTGGGACTTGCAAGATAAGGAATCTTTCGTAAAATTCATCTGTGAGTGATTACTCTAGAAAGAAATTTTAGGAAAGTTATTTAAAAAGTTTTTCAATTATAAAGAATTATTAAAATAAAGAATTATTCTTGCAAACCCCTCCCTTACACATTCAAAACTGACGGCCACTCACATTCATTTTCACTAAACACCACTCAAATCAAAACTCACCTAACACTCACTCAAATCACTCACTTCAATTCAGCCTAACACTCTGCCAGGAGATTCAAAAATTAAGCTCCTCCATCTCTCTTCTTTCTTCTCCTGGCTGAGACTCACTCCCTCCCTCACCAACACCAATTTTCAGTTCTTCTTCTCTTGCATGCCATAGTTTGAGTGCCCAAAAGCCAACACTCATTTGGAGGAAAACAACTAGCTTCTTGTCCTCTTTCCAGCGAGATCATCATCAAGTAAGGGGGCTCTTTGATGGATTCAAAGTGGCTGGAGGTGGAGGATCTAGCCACTCTCCCCCAAAATGCCTCCCATGTTGATGAATGTGTGAAATATGTGATTGCATGTGTGTGATTGGATTTGTATTTTGAAATTCCCTCTTGGCAGTGGCTTGCAACTGTGTCAAAACCTTCTCCTCATCTTCTTTTTCTAAAAATCGTGGTCTGGCTCCAATGCAAAGGAGACCATGCCCAAATTTTGTTAAAACTCATGCATTTTCAAAATTAGAAAAATTGTGTTGGCAGTGGCTGTCTCATTGTAGAAGCCCTGGACAGTGTTTATGTTTTTGTGCATAACTTTTTATCTAGCAGTTAGATTTTGGTGAAACTTGTCCCCAGTTGAAGTAGACTCAAAATGCACAAACTTTGCTTTTGAGATCATTGCGAGATAACCTCAAATGAAGGTTCATCCATGACATGCAATGGAACCATTTTACTTGTGGAAACTGGTTCGGGCAGTGGCTATTTCACGTAGAAGCCCTGGATAGTGTTTACGTTTTTTTTGCATAACTTTTGATCTAGCCGTTGGATTTTGATGAAACTTGTTCTCAGTTAAATAAGACTCAAAATAAACCAACTTTCCTTTTGAGACCATTGCGATATAACCTCAAATGAAGGTTCATCCGTGACATGCAATGGGACTATTCTGCTTGTGAAAATTGGTTCGGGCAATGTTCAGTTTTGACCATTTTAAACCAAATTAATGATCATTTTTGAAATATAATTTTTTTTTCTCAAAACTAGACAAGCAGAGCTTTAAAATTATATAAGTTTAGAAAATTTTCATCCACAATTGCTAATTTAACTAATTTGGTTTAGACATAACTCATGCATGGATCCCAAATTTCAAACCTGATACATAGGTCTTAGAAAAGAAATTATTTGGAAAAGTTTAGGAGGAATTAGGATTCAAGTTTTCCTTTTTCTGAAAGATATGAATGTTAGCTTTTTACCATAAAAATTTAAGTTAAAATATCATTTGGGAAGGTTGAGAAAATTACACATCTTTGAGGTATGCTCAATGTGAGGTGCATACCAACCTGCGAACTTCTAGGAATTTTCATAATTTTTGTAGATTTAATATGAGAGTGTGGGTTACCGTTTTGAAAAATATGTTTTAAGGACTTTAATTTGATATAAGAATTTCACCCAAAAAAAATCGTTTCTTAAATTAATTTTGGACAGAGATTGGGTGCTGCAAGAGAGGGGTTCTATTTTTAAAAATTGCCTTGATATGTGATATTTGAATTATGATATATTTGAATGTGCAAATTAATTATAAATGTGTGCATGCAAAGCAGTGGGTAAATTTGACCCTTGCCTTAAATGATTGTAAGACCCTTGGAATGTGAACCTAGGGCATCTCTGTGCATGTGATTGTGCGTTTTGAAACGCTTTGTGGTACAGTCACGTGGACTGTAGTGTGAATTGAAATTCTCTGTGATTTCTGTGATCTGTGAACATAAGACTTGAACACAAGTGCTTATGTGGATTAGGACACTGTCCTAGTAACCCAGGAAAATTTTACCGGCAATAATAGAATAAATTCCCAACAGCGAGAACAAGTAATTTAGACTTAGGAATTTATTTATTTATTTATAAGCTTAATAAATAAACTCTTTAATTTGTTCTTTGGACTTAGATAAATATTCTAGGACCTTTGCGTGGAGGAATCGTCGGTAAGTTACTAATTAATAAAATTTTGAATTTGAGAGGGTAAGGCAAGAATAAAATTTAATAAGATTTTGTGATGCGCGTTGTGAAAGTGCGCTTTTCGAGAGTCATGCAACAGAGACGTGTGTGTACGGCGGAGCAATGGAATTGCGAAGAGAGTCACGTGGGACATTTCCGACTATGAAAGAAAGTTGTTAGAGTTGAAAGCGGTGATCGAATGACATGTTCACCTGTGAGGTGATAGAGATGATGGTCTCATATTTTGTTTGGAGCCGATGAGGGTCTCGGCTTGGCGTCAATTCATCCCGTCTTTGTACCATGGGCAGCGGAAACCCACGACAACGAGTATGGATAAAGCTCTGTGAGAGAGTGTTTGAGGAGTCAATCCTCAGAGTATGAATGACCACAGATTGGTACCTGGGAGATGGTCGTGAGGCATTGTTGACCATGGAGGGTAAGCGCTGAGTTGTGACATTCTGTTCACACAGCCGACTTGGCAACCCTGACATAAGCACGAGACATTCTTTGGTTGGTGAGAGCCCGCCTTGTACCACGGTGAGGGTGTACTCCTAACAGTCATTCTACTCAAAAGAACGTAAGACTACTGAGTTCTGGGAGTTCCAGTGGCAGCTGGCCAGTGTGTTACAGTTTACAGATAAAAGTCATGGAAACGAGTAGGTTTTGAGTGTAAACGTTAGAGAACCACCTCGCAGTGGTTAGCAGGATTGTGTGTGACTTTTAAAGTCATTTTTGTGTGATTTGCTTGATGAAGCGAAGAGTTCACCCTTACATTTTTGTTTTAGGAGTCGATGGCAGTACCTGTGGAGATCACAAGGGGGCTATCCTCATCAGTTTTGTCGCTCTCGTTATCATGCGTCTCTTCGGAGTGTCCTTGAAGAGTTCATCGATACCCGCTACTGTTCCCGATGCCACACCATTCGAGGAGTTCACGATTGGACATACACTTCCCACCTTTCGCCGAACCCCTCTTACATCAAAGAATTGGAGACGTAATTGGGTGAGAGTCAGTCAGGGGGATCCGCCGCTAGTCGTGAACTTAGGGGACAGTGAGTCAAGGTTTTTACGAAGGAATTGGAGAACTTTGAGGAAGATTCTGTGAAGGATCCCATGGACGATGACCACTAGATTTCTTCTCAGGGATCTTGTCAAAGATCCCCCGCTATCCTATTTCTTTGGATTAGTCTAACATGCAGGGTTGGGTTTAGAGATGACTGCTCTGAGACTAGTTTTTTCCCTTTTATGCATTTGTATATGGGTAGACCTAGGTTTCAGATTTTACTATGTATATTCAGTTTTCATACTCCATTACCCTATGTATTTGGTATATACCTTGAGCAATGTGTATATGTATATATGTTACTATTGCTCCGGAAAACATTTTGATGTATGAAATTCTCCATTTTATGCATATGTGTATACTTGATAACCAACCAAATTATCTCGTGTTCTTTATTTTATTAATTCGAAATTAAGTGCCCATTTATGTTTGAAATGACATTGAAATTAGTTTCTTGCGAACGTAAATAACCCGTTTTAATTACTAAGTGGAACACAACTTTCGAACCCAAAATTTACATAGAACTTTTTTTTAACAATTTGGCAAAATTCCAACTTACCTTTTTACAATTACATTTGATTTGCGAAATTAAACAAACTTTGGCTCTTTGTAAAAATAAATAATCTCTTCTCTCTTTTACGAGAATTAAATAAAGTAACACTCCTATGAAGTTAAAATGAGTTTAAAATGCAAAAACATGCAAACCCGGATTTAGGGTGTTACAGAGGCTTCACAGAGTTTAGAACTCGTTAAATCTATAACTTGTGGAAAAAAGAAAATTGGGCAGAAGCATTCTTAAAATACTTTTGAAGAAAAGAGGCCTTAACAATAGCACCTACAGTTGGGTACGAAAGGGTGGTTCGTGGCCCACTAACTCATCAACTGCAAACGGAATGCTCTTCATCCCAGTCCAAAAGCCACGACAAAGGTAACAACGAAGTCAGGTTTGAAAGCCAATCTTTGAGTAATATACTGTCAGATAGTAATATCCTAAATTGTAATAGGATATTTTGGCTGAGGAGTGATCTAGTGGAATCCCAAAAATTATGAGAGTTAGGAAAGGCAATGGGAGTTTCCTTTACAGGAAAAGAGGAGGAGATCATTACAAGGTTGGTTGCCATGGAAGACAGAGATAGAAAGGCCTCTGACCAGATGGAGGCAGGTCAACAAGTAGGGAACCAAGCAGTTCAATCATGAAGCTATTATCATACAATGTCAGGGGGCTGGGTGGGTGAATAAAATGGAAATTCATTAGGAAGTTGGTGATAACGGAGGACATTGAATTCTTGTGTATACATGATACAAAATTAGAAGAAGTAAACATTAATACATGAGCAACTCTATGGGGGGATATGAACATTGATTTCTTTTGTAGCCTGGCAGTTAATTCAGCAGGATGGTTACTATGCATTTGGGACAAATATGCTATGGTGGTAACAAATATGTTTGCTAGTTTCGGATTCATCCTGGTGGAAGACTTTTCGAAGGTTGGTGAGTGTGACATCACTATTGTGAATGTTTATTCCCCATGCGATTTGTGCCAAAAGAGAAGATCATAGGAGGAATTAATTGACAAGAACAACAACAACAGTAATGAAATTTGGTGTGTAGTAGGTGATTTTAACAATGTTAGAAAAGAGAATGAAAGAAAAGGTAGTGGACATGGTCATGGTGGAGCGGGAGAAAGAACGGAGTTCGATCAATTTATACACGAGATGGGGTTAGAGGACATCCTTATGAGTGGGAGAAAGTTTACTTGGTGTAGGCCAAATGGTAGGGCTATGAGCATAAGTGATAGAATTATGGTCAATAGAGAGTGGCTTACCATATGGCCAAGGTTGTCACAATATATCCGGAAAGAAATATCTTAGATCATTGCCCTTTGGTGTTGAAGATCTCATAATTGATTTGGGGCCTAAACCATTCCGAGTACTAAATTGTTGGTTTGAAGATCCAAAATTTGAAAACTTTGTGGAGGAGGCTTGGAGTAGGCAACAAGTACAAGGGTGGGGTGCATTTGTCTTGAAAGAGAAATTTAAAGGGATGAAGAAGGGATTGAAGGTATGGAATCTTGAGCATTTTGGGAATTTGGAGACCAAAAACAAAGATATTCAAAGAGAGATGAACGAACTTGAAGAGAAAGCAGAAGTTGCCAACCTATCTGGCGGGGAGATCAAGAGGAAGTGGGAATTACAAGAGCAATTCTAGAAGGTTGCTAGGTGGAGTGAATCATTATTGAAGAAAAAATCAAGATTGAAATGGAACTTGGAAGGTGATTGTAATTCCAAATATTTCCATAACGTGGTAAATTGGAGGAGGAAGAAGAATTCACTTTGTGGGATTGAGGTAGATGGGTGTTGGATTGATGAACCAAATAGTGTCAAGGAAGAAGCAAGGAGTTTTCTTGAGAAAAATTTTTGTGAAGAGGTGTGGGGGAGACCAAAACTTGACGGGGTTTCTTTTAAACAAATTTCGGAGGAAAATAATTCATTTTGGTTAGCTCACTTTGAAAAAGTTGAAATCAAAGAGGCGGTGTAGGATTGTGATAGCAACAAGTGTCTGGGGCCAGATGGTTTGAATTTTAAATTCATCAAGAAATTTTTGGGGTTGATGGAAAATGATGTCAAGAGATTTCTAGTTGAATTCCATCAAAATGGAGTGCTACCAAAGGCTAGTAATGCTTCTTTCATTACCCTTGTCCCAAAGGTTGTTGAGCCTCAAATCTTGGTGAATATAGACCGATCTTACTTGTTGGATGCATGTATAAAATCCTTGCCAAAATCTTGGCAAATAGATTGGAAAAGGTACTTCATGAAGTGATCGATTATAGGCAAAGTACTTTCTTGAGTGGTAGAAACTTGATGCATAGTGGGGTTGTGGCTAATGAGGTGATTGATGAAGCAAAAAGAAAAAAAGAAGAGATGCATTATCTTTAAGGTGGACTATGAAAAAGCATATGATTCCATTTGCTGGGAATTTGTGCTATATATGCTCCAGAGATTAGGCTTTAAAGAGAAATGAATTTCTTGGATAAAGGGATGCTTAATCACAAGTACGGTTTCCATCTTGGTAAATGGTAGTCCATCCAATGAATTCGTGTTGCAAAAGGGACTAAGGCAAGGAGATCCGTTGGCTCCCTTTCTTTTTATTATTGTTGTGGAAGGACTTTGCGGTTTGATGAGAGAGGCTACTAAAAGGAACTTGTCCACTGGCATCTAAGTGGGAAAAATCAATGTTGAGGTAAACCTTTTACATTATGCGGATGATACTTTATTCTTGGGGGAAGCATGCTTAAGCAATGTGTTAACAATTAAAAGTATCATGCGGTGCTTTGAATTAGTTTCCGGCTTAAAGGTGAACTTCTCTAAGAGTTGTTTTAGGGTTTTGGGTGTGGAGGGGATTGAAGGTTTGAGGTTCGCTAGGCTACTAAATTGTAGCCTCTCATCCTTACCTTTTACATATTTGGGAATACCAATTGGAGCCAATCCTAGAAAGATGGACACATGGAAGCCTATTATTAATAAGTTCAAGAAAAAGTTGGCACCTTGGAAGATTAAGTCTCTGTCTTTTGCCGGGAGGATTTGCTTGATTAATTATGTTCTTACCTCTTTACCTATTTTCTTTTTATCTTTCTTTAAAATTCCTAAAGAGGTGGCTTTGAAGATCATGACCATTCAAAGAAATTTTCTTTGGAGTGGGGATGGTGAGAGGAGAAAGGTATGTTGGGTGAGTTGGGATAAAGTGTGTAGGCCAAAAAGTCAAGGTGGGTTAGGGATAAAAAATATCATCTCTTTTAATGAGGCATTGCTTGGTAAATGGAGGTGGGCTCTTTTTTATTAAAAAAAAAAAAAGAATTATGGGTGGAGGTTCTAGAGTCTAAATATGGGGGTGGAAAGGTCTTTTTGAGGGAGGAGAGGCACCATTGTTCTTCCATATGGTGGAGAGATTTGAATAGGTCTTGTGGGTGGGCAAATGAGTTTAGAAGGTTTGATACCGGGATTAAATAGAAGATATGTGATGTTGATTGAGCCTCTTTTTGGCTTGATAATTGGGTGGGGGATGCATGCTTGGCGGAAATATTTCCAAGGTTATACATTATCGCTCATCCCAACAAAATCAACTCTTACAGCAGATAGGAACATGGAATGTGAATGAGTGGAAATGGGATATTCTTTGGAGGCGAGAACTATTTGAGTGGGAGAGGGAGCAATTTGTTGAATTACAAAATATGTTGTCCAAAATTGTGTTTCATAGAGGAGATAGTGATAAATGGATTTGGTTGGCTGAAGCTTCGGGTGAGTTTTCTGTAAAGTCCGCATATATCGAACTGCAACAATACATCGTGGACCCTTAGCAGGCGGTATTATTGCAAAAGATGTGGAAAATTAAAGCACCACCAAAAGCAATATTTCTGATGTGGAGATTGTTTCTTAATCGGTTACCTACTAGAGATAACCTTAAAAGCAGAAATATCATTCAAGATCCAAATGATTGTTTATGTCCGTTCTGTTTAGAAGCTGAAGAATCTGTAAACCATTGTTTTTTTTCCTGCAAAAAGGTTATCATGGTGTGGAATCATTGCTATGGGTGGCTTCGGTTAACTACTGTCTTGCCGGAATATCTAGAACTTAATTTCTGGCAGCATACACAGGTAATGCAATCATCGACAGAGGTGGAGATATGAAGGGTTATCTAGTCTGTGGTTGTATGGTGTGTGTGGAACATGAGGGACCACTATGTTTTTAGGGGGGCTGTCTTTGATCTGGACCTTCTCCAACAAAGAGTGTCTTTCACGACTTGGTCTTGGATTAAGGCGAAAATTCTAGATTTCAACTACTCCTTCGTCTAATGGGTAGTGGTGCCAGGCGAATGTATCAAGCCAAATTTGTATATAAGGATGTAGTCTCCACTTATCTTCCTCTGGAATTTTATGCATGCATATAGATAAGGATGCTATGTTAAAGTCACTTCACGTAGGAAGTTGAATTTTAGGCTGAAGCAAGTAATGGCCTCTGTCAAAGCTCTTTGGAATCTGGCTCATCTTTGGTTGGTCATAAAGTTGGGCATCGAATTCAAAGCCTTATTTATTGGTCCAGTAATGAGGAGTAATGGCACCAATGCACGGAAAACCTATGGTATTCTAGATCTAATTGGACGCAATCAATTCGAGGTGGGGTATGTTTGTAATGGGGTCTCTTATGCTTTGGTGTTGCAGACAAGGAATGATTTTTATCTAGAGCATGGGTTATTTAATATTTCTATATCCTGAGGTATGAAATATAGCATAACCCGTGGATCTACTTTTGGTGTATCCTTAGTTATGTACAAGGGATTCGGTACCCCTGATACCTATTCATATAATACATAAATATATTTTGCTGACCAAAAAAAAAACTCATATGGAACTCCCTACACAGCCTCTCCAAAGCTTGCCTCCTTGGCTAACCATCACAAGAGATCACCTTTCTTGAACGGCATGTTGCCAACATCACGATCACGTCACGGTCTCATCACGACCAAAATGGAAAAGGATATTTCCTTCTCCCTTCGCATCTCACAAATAAAGCGATTTCACAACCATCATTCTCAACACAAGAGAAACATGTGCATCATGCACCACAAAACCCACCATGAACCAAGTTCATAATTTCATCCTCTTATTAAGTCTTATCAAGATCCTTGCCCACTCTCAAGTCTTATGCTTGTTTTTAGTCCACGGTTCTCAATTTCCATGCAAGGGTCCTAATATGTTATTCTATGTCCAAATATTCAATATCACCCATATGCATTGGGTACCTATTAATTACTAATCCATGTAATTATTAAGTTCACATTCTTCTTTTATACTTAATTCACTACTTTCCGCAATGAATAATATTAATTACTAGAACAACATTCTAGTTCCACAAATGTACTCTATTAGAATCCATTTGCACCCTCACAAGAATCTAAGATTCTTGTCCCCAACACAACAAGTCATGACACAATCAAATGCATAATCAATTTGCAGCACTCATTGTTCGAGGATCACATTCTTCCCGGTCTCTAATTTCATAATTATAAATGAACAGTTACATGTAAGCAATAATTCAACACCTCAAGTATAATTAATCAATGATTAGAGTATATATACACATGAACACACACACACACACAGGGTTTCTCCCTTGATTGTGTAGAGCTAGTCTCCCTCTTCAATATATCAAAAAGTGGTTGGTGAAAGGTGGGAACTTGGTGCTTAACTTCTAGAGAGAAGTTTGTGTTTCTAGAGAGAACGTGGAGAGAATTTGAAATAACTTGGAGAAGAGATGAAGATGAGCACAAAATGGAGGAGAGAGGAAAGTTTAAACAAAAAGCAAAAAGCAGAAAGCATTTTGTCCCCTCCCTCATGTCCTAAGGCTGGCGCATATATCAAGGAGGGTTGGGCTCAATTTTGTTTTTCAATTGGGCCCATACGATGCCCAATAAAGCTAGGGTTAGGGTATTTTTAAGGTTAGGGTTAGGACATCTGTCTATTTTAGTCCCTCTGTGTCACTAACAATCACTCAAATCCATTTTAATTCAATCACACTTCAACAATTATTTTTCTAAGGCATCATTTATTTTAATTAGTCCTTAATAAGATTATTTCCATCAATTTCCTAAATCCTCCAAATTATTTATCACTTATGAGCCATTCAACAGCGAAACGAATTAATTAAGTCACATAAATCATTAATTCTATTTTTATTTCTATCTAGTTCTTTCTAGGCTTGAATTAATAAAATTGGACTTAATTAAGTTTAATTACCTTAATTAAAATATCTAAGTCACTAATTACCTTAGAACACTTAATTTCACTAATTAAAGTTATTACCAACTTATTAGTAAGCCATTTGTGGCATTAAAACTTTAATTTTTTTACTATAGTCAAAAGTTTCACATATTTACCACAATACCATTAATGAGTTGACGAAATCCCTTCCCATTGATTTTGACCAAGATGAGTCTTTCATTGATATTTCAAATTTTGAACTTCCCTCCACAAATTTTTAATGTCTCTACTTAACCATTATTAAGTGATACATATTTTTAATTATTTTCTATTATTTCTCTTAATTATTTAATTAATTACTAATTATATTTAATTACTCAAAACACATATTTTTCTTATTTAAAACAAATAAATCATAATTAAATCACACAAGCACATATTTATTGAGCTGTAATTTTTAGGATGTTACACTTAAAGTGTTTGCTTTTTTTAAGAAGTTAGAAAACACAAACCAAAACTAAAATTGTAAAGAAATTAAAACTAAAAGTAAGAATATTAATAAAGAACAAAATTATAAGTAAGCTTTAATGTGAATGATGATATTTTGTCAATTATAAGGCTTTTTTTTTACCAAAATGGTGCAATTTTTTGAAAAAAATTACTAAAATGGGTAGTTTTTAAAAAAATTACGGAAATGGGTAAGTCGTGTTTGAAAACACGACTTCATATTTGTAGAAGTCGTGTTTTACAATACGATTTTGCTTTAAGGTGTTTTTTTTTTTATACAGAAGTCGTGTTTATAGAATCAACTTTTCATATTTTTTTTATTTTTTTTAGTGAAGTCTCAAATAAGAATGACTCATAGGACTCTGCCTCGTATAGGCAGCCATATTACGTGACTCGTGCTAGAATTTGTTTACTTATTTTTTCATCTTTGGAAATGAAAAGGCAACTTCAAGTAACTAATTCAAGGCAGGCATGACTGAGTTCTCAACTTCTCATGTTGTAAGCACATGAAGCAGCCCTGGTGTAGTTGACAATTTAAATTATGCAAACACAAGACCTAAAATTTTTTATGCTGAAAAGGGGACTGGAAATAATACAAATCCACTTTTTAATACATTGATAAAAAGACCGTACAAAGTCTAATAATTAAAGGAGCAAACAATACAAATATTTGAACATTGTACAGCTTCATGTCTGTCAAAGCTTATTATTCTAAATTTCTTAGTGCATCGCCGAACAAAATGCTGCAATCTCCAAACATGGCCCCCAGGGGCAGTTTCACGCATGCTGATCACAAGGAAGAATATAATTCACTTTCAAAATAAAACACATTGTGCAGTATAACAAAATAAGATGAAAAATATGAAATTTGCATAGAATGAAATACCTATCCCTTCTTAACGACGTCAATTGAAGCGATTATTTTTTAAGCAAACAATGGAAGAAACTCAATTCTAGGAAAAAAGATTTTTAAATTCTACACTGAAACATACAAGGTGATCATTAAGTTTTGAAAGAAATGGGTAGTTTCCCCAATGCTGGAAGTTGTAAACAGCTTTTGCATTTCAACAGCTCTAAACAAGTTAAATATTTGAGAGAAGGACTAGACATCCATTGTGGGAAATGAGTACCTTTATATCCTTCCACGATCAAAGTCTGAAGTTGTTGGGTATTAGGTTGAAGTGCTTCAAGAATCTTCTCAACATTTTCTTCTAAGTTTGACTCTTCTAATTCCCACCCTTCACTTCCATCCCAAGATAACTGCAACTTATTCTTGCAGTGGATTTGAGTTTGGCTTGGGAACATTGTTCTTATTTTTACTCTTCATTCTTTTTGTATAATCAATTTTGACACCATAGAACCTCATCATAAATCTGTCTTTGCGCTGTAATGTTTAAAGCACTAAAATTTTCACAATGATCCACTACAAGAAAATTGATATTTTAGTAACATTTTTTGTGTGTGCATCTTGACTCGGGCTTCCTGATTTGCTTGAATTTTCATGTATACTTATGCTGCTGCAGGCTGCTAAAGGTAGTGCAAGTTTGAAATTTTATACTGAAAAAGAAGTATTTGATTTCCTGGACTTCCTTTGGCTTAAACCACATGAAAGAAATCTCTAAATATGCAAATGAATTTTAATTTTGAGTATTTAGCAAACGCCTTTGTGTTTTATTCTCTGAGTGCTGATGTCATGACTACACCCATTAATTGAAACTAAGGAGTTAATGAATTGAGAGATAGCCTGGAAGGCAAGGCCAAGCCAACAATTTGGAGTGACACATTCCCAACCCTCTGAACATACCTTCAACTCAAAAGATACAAAGGGGTTCCTTCTATCCATGTATGTTCACCACCCCACCAACAGATTTCCAAACATAGCTTTAGGGTATCTTAGATTGGGATTTTAAAAGACTATTTTGGCATAAGAAAGTCTTGTAGATTTCAAAAGACTGCATAGTAATTTGAGGCCTTTTGAAGCATGTTCTTTCTTGATAAAATTACCAGGTTTGGCAACTCTTCTAGTAACATAGCCTTGAAAACTATGGCATTGCAACTCCACAGTCGTTGGACTCTGCCTTGTATAGTCAGCCATATTACCTGACTCATGCTAAAATTTGTTTACTTACTTTTTCATCTTTGGGAAACGAAGCACAGAAGGCAAAACATTGCCTCAATTTCATTGGCAACTTCAAGTAACTAATCTCAAGGCAGGCATGACTGAGTTCTCAAGTTGTAAGCACATGAAGCAGTCCTTGGTGAAGTTGACAGTTTAAATTATGCAAACACAAGACCTCAACTTTTTTATGCTGAAAAGGAGACTGAAAATAATACAAATCCACTTTCTAGTACATTGATAAAAAGACTGTACAATGTCTAATAAATAAAGGAGCAAACAATACAAATATTTGAACATTGTACAGCTATATGTCTGTCAAAGCTTATTATACTAAACTTCATAGTGATCCTAAAGAAGGAAGTGCTGAAATCTCCAAACATGACCTGCGGGAAGCTTGAGATTCTGGAACTCGATCTTGCAACATTTCTGATCATAAGGAAGAATATAATTCACTTTCAAAATAAAACACATTGTGCGGTACAACAGAATAAGATGAAAATCTGAAATTTGCATAGAATGAAATACCTCTCGCTTGTTAACTATGTCAATTGAAGCGATTAATTTTTAAGCAAAAAATGGAAGAAAATCAATTCTAAGAAAAAGAATTTTAAATTCTAAACTGAAACATACAAGGTGATCATTAAGTTTTGAAAGAAATGGGATATATAATAGGGAATGAAACTGAGGAGAAATCCTAAAATTTATTTGTCTTTGTTTGAAAGTTTAAAATTCTAAAATTTCATGACAATAACAATCTGTTGTTTTAATTTTGGAAACTATTCTTTTCCTGTAACTTAGGCTGGATATAGACCTTGACACGATTTACGAGAAGATATTAAAAGTGGGTCATGGAAGGGGAACGTTATATGTACAATTGTAGATATATATAGGAAGGAAAAGGATCCACAATATACCTTGAAGGCAATCACGTCAATAACCCCACACTTGAATGTCAGGAATGTGAGCTATTTTTGGCCAGTCCTCTCCTGTTCCCTCTTCACATCATTTCTCTAACTCGGCAGGGCAATGGTAAATACTCAATCTTTCTAGATTGCTAAGGCTTAGGCTCGATGGAAGACACATCAACTTGGGACAGTTATCAATAGTCAGTTCTCGAAGCAATGGAAGGTTTCCAAAGTAGTCAGGCAAGGATTCTAGCTTTGGAAGATTCTCCAATGTTAACTTCTGCAGCATGAGAAGATTTCCAAGACAATCAGGCAAGGATTCTAGGTTTGGAAGATCCCATAATATTAACTTCTGCAGCAAGGGAAGATTTCCAAAACAGTCAGGCGAGGATTCTAGGTTGGGAAGATTATATATGCAGTATTAACTGCAGCAAGGGAAGGTTTCCAAAGCAGTTAGGCAAGGATTCTAGTTTTGGAAGTTCACATAATAATAACTCCTGTAGCAAGGGAAGATTTCCAAAACAGTCAGGCAAGGATTCTAGGTTTGGAAGATTCTCTAATGTTAACTTCTGCAACAAGGAAAGATTTCCAAAACAGTCAGGCAATGATTCTAGGTTTGGAAGATTCTCCAATGTCAACTCCTTGAGGGAAGTCATATGTTGTAGAGCCTCATGCAAACTTTCCACCTCTCTGCATCCTTCAATCAACAATTCCTCAAGAGAAGTTAGGCATTGAAAACCTGCCAACACATTGAACTTAGCACACCCCTCAATACAAAATTCCTTGAGAGACCGAAACCCTTGCTGCAAACCCAAGAATTTAGGACATTGAGTAATTTCAAGTGTGGAAAGGCGTGGAAAATGTTTTCCCCATCCTCCCTTGATAATCTTATTAGGTTTGGCAGATCCTTCAGAGACATAAATTCTAGAGCCATGAAAACTACTCCACCATCATAACACTCCTCATTTATGTATTTTACATTAGTCATGCTACATATACTTAGACTCTTTAGAGAAGGAAGTTTCCCCAATGTTGGAAGTTGTAAACAGCTTTCGCATTTCAAGAACTCTAAACAAGTTAAATATTTCAGAGAAGGACTAGACATCCATTGTGGGAAATGAGTACCTTTATATCCTTCCATGATCAAAGCTCGAAGTTGTTGGGTATCAGGTTGAAGCGCTTCAAGAATGTTCTCAACATTTTCTTCTAATTTTGACTCTTCTAATTCCCACCCTTCACTTCCATCCCATGATAACTGCAACTTATTCAGTTGCTTACTTGACATATTGGCTTCTTTGGCATCCATTACACTTTTCACTTTCCCCAGATTCTTGATTTGAAGATTCCCTTTCAGCTTCAATGCTCCCAATTCTGGCAAGTGGAACCCTTTTTCCTTGCCAACAATGTACCAGCTTAAAATCTTTAGGTAAGTCAACTTCCCTATCTGAGGTGGCAAGCTTGATAGTGAGTTGCAACCATCCAAAGATAGCTGTTGTAGAGATCTTAAGCGTATCAAACTGTTGGGCAGCTTTTGGAGACATCGACAAAAGTCTAGTTTCAATATCTGCAAATTCCACAGTTCACATAGCGATTCTGGACGAGTTTTAAAGTCACCCCCAGAAAGATTCAAGTACCTTAGATGTTTTAAATCACCAATTGAAGATGACAATTCTCCAATTTTCTTTAGGTGAAGCACCCGAAAAGAATAATATTTACAAAGTTGACCAGAATTGTAGAAACCTATATAGGTCCTCAAAGATTTGAATTTATGCAACTGACTTGAATTGATATCTCTCTAAGAAGAATAGTAGAGATGGTGGATTCTTTCAGGAAAAGTAGTTACACCATTGTTAGATGTAATGCAACAAGCCTCATTTGCAACAAACTGCGCAAGATCATGAACAAGATCATGCATCTTGAAACTTGTAACTTTGTCAAATTCATCTGTCTCAATATCTTGAAAAAATGATCTCCAATATAATTCATTCCACACACCATCACCAACATCTTCAGCATCTAATATTCCATTAGATGAAATGAATCCATTAGCGATCCAAAGTTCAATTAAATATTGCTTGTCTATTTTTTCATCTTTGGGAAATATTGCACAATAAGCAAAACATTGTCTGAGTTCTATTGGCAAGTTTAAGTAACTTAACCTCAGGACAGGCATTAGGGAGTTTTCATTGTGTGATAACTCCAAAAGGTTGCTTTGCTTAACATTGAGCCACTCATTTTTGTTTTTTCTGAAGCATAAAATACCTCCCACTGCCTTTGCTGCAAGAGGCACTCCTTGACACTTCTTTAGTATCTCCTTCCCTATGTCATCAAGCTCTTCCCGTTCTACCTCATTTAGTCCAAGCTCTCCCTGTTTTACATCATTTCCTCCAAAGGCTTGGTGTTTAAACAATTCCCAACAATCATTGTCAGGTAGCATTGATAATTTATGAGGACGCATTGTTCCCATGATTGCTGCAACCTTTGCAAGACGAGTAGTGACTAAAATAGAAGCACCCTTTGCCCCACAAGCCAATACCGATTTCAACTTCTGCCAATTTGGTTGCTGATCATCCCAAACGTCATCCAAAACAAGCAAATATTTTTTTCCTCGAAGCAGATCTTGAAGTTTGTTTTGGAGTGGCTCTAGTTCCAAATCCTCACAGGCATGCTTAGATGCTGCTTCAAAGATAGCTTTTGTCATTCTCTTCAAACTAAAATCTTCCGAAACGCATACCCAGATTCTTAGATCAAAGTACCCGTCTACCTTCTTATGATAGAAGATGAGTTGGGCCAGCGTTGTTTTTCCAAGTCCGCCTATACCTATGATTGGATAGACTGATAAATTCTCAGAATTTGAAGCATCACCAACCAAAAAGTTTACAATTTTATCTGTATCTTCTTCTCTTCCATAGACTTTTGGCTCAGTGATGAGTGAGCTGGTTTGGCGCCACTCGATGACTCCACTTCTTCTCTCTTCTATGACACCACTTCTTATCTCCGGATCCCTCACAATCAAATTAAATTTGTTCCTTTCTTCAGCAATTTCATCTAATTTCCCACTTATCTTTTTCATTCTCTTAGCAAGTTCGTAACAAAAAATAACATGCATGGGATGAAAAGAGGATAAGCAAGAGATTTGTACCATTTCTGGTAGAGGTAGACAACACTTGACTTCTTCATATTCCAACCGCAATTCTTCATAGGCATACTCATCCATGATGTCTTCCAGCTCAAGAGCTGCATCGTTTAGCTTTTGTAGCCAAATCTGTATAGCTCCATTTGAGAATTGTTTCTCCTTAGCATCTTCAAGCACAGCCTTGATAGTAGGGAGTAAGCCGGCAAGCTTTTCCAAGTCTTGATCAAAACCCAGAAATAGCCCCAACTCTTTTGCAATGGGAGAGCACAAATGTCCAAGCACACCTTCAAGTACAACCTCAGCCATCTTCCAAGTTTTAATTCACAAGATGAAAATTCAAGAAAGAGAGGTTGTATGATTCAGAAATGGCAAGAAATGATATCATCAAGTGATATGATTAACAAGACAAGCTGAATAGACGATTTGCATAGACTTGGTAAGTCAACAACCAACCCACTAAAATTGTATTATTGGAATCTTGCTCAAGTTGCAAGTCTGTCACATGGCTCGTCATATTTTAATTTGTATTGAAATTATTGGAATCTTGCTCAAGTTGCAAGTCTCTCATCACATGGCTCGTCATATTTTAATTTGTATTGGAATTTCATGGAAGCAACCACTAGTTGGAAGAACAATAAACAATAAACGTACTGACATGTTAAAATCTTTACACAATCTCCTGTCTGCATAATGTTTAGCCACAAAATGCATCCTAGCTTTCATATATGCATCATACATCACCGAACACCTAACATAATTAAGCATTTTATTCCACATGGTCCATCAATAGCTATTCCCCTGACATAGAAAGATATGATCTCATAACAGCCAAAAAAAAAAGAAACCCATAAAATAGCAATTTTGCTAATAGGTGTAAGTACTGCTGTCACGAAGCTTCCAGCTACAGTTGACATGCCCCTTCCTTATTCCTTCTAACTCGTCTCTTCCACATTTCCAGCCCATCCTTAACTCCTTTCCAGTCTTCCGGAAGCCCCTACCAGCCACGTAACATCATAATAAGCCGTGACATGCTCTATATAAAAAATAATGGTTTTTAGAGCCAAGTTGTCCTTTCAAGACAGGGGTAAAAAGGACATTTAAATCTCCTTTATCTTTTTTGAAATGACTTAGAATATATTTCTAGATCTATAAAATAAATGTTATTTATCTTCCTTAACATAAACCTTAGGGACAATAAATGATGGATTCAGATTTTCAAGAGATGAAAATCAACAAAAAAGGCTTTATAGAAATCAAAATCAAAATTCGCTCATTTTATAGGACCAAAATGATTTTAAATTTTAAAAAAAATGAAAAACAAAAAAATATGGAAATTAAAATCAAAATTTATTCATATTGTAAGGATTATAAACATGTTTAAGTCTTTTAAAATTATATTATAATTATATTATTATCAAATTATAACTTTTAAATAACTCTCAAACCATGGTTTATTGATGGAGGTCCCAAAGATTTGCAGCGCCATAAAGAAAGAAGATGACTCGTTCAATGGAGAGAGAAAAAGAGATTTATATTATTTGTATTTTTAAAAAGATAAATTAAAATTACATAGTTGCCCTGTAATTTATGCCTATCTAAACAAAGGATGAATGAGTTTTTTTATCCAACAAACAAGGTGTTGGATGCTAACATATACCTTCTAATTTTTTAGTGGGTGTAAATATAGATATATATATTTTTGGTGTTTCAATATTTACATGTAATAATATTTTTTGTTTTAAATAATGCTAATAAGTATTAAGATTTTTTGTTTTATTCTCTAAGTGCTGCATTGTAAATTTACATGTAGGATACAATCCACGTGTCCGAATTCAATATATTTCGTGTACAAAATATAGGATGAGAACAATTTTGCTGTAAGGATTTGTTTAAAAATTTATATGCCATGACTACATCCATTAACTGAAAATAAGGAGTTAAGGAATCGAAACGTAGTTCCTTCCATCAACGTATGTTCACCACCCCACCAATAGATTTCCAAACATAGTTTTAGGGGTGTATCGGATTGGGATTTTAAAATACTATTTTGGCATAAAAAAGTCTTGTAGATTTTAAAAGACTACGTAGTAATTTTGAAGTCTTTTGAATTGTGTTCTCCCTTGATAAAATTATCAGGTTTGGCAACTCTTGTAGTAACATAGCCTTGAAAACCATGGCATTGCAACTCCACAGTCGTAGGACTCTGCCTCATATAGGCAGCCATATTACCTAACTCGTGTTAGAATTTGTTTAGTTATTTTTTCATCTTTGGGAAATGAAGCACAGATGGGAAAACAATGCCTCAGTTTCATTGGAAACTTCAAGTAAGTAATCTGAAGGCAGGCATGGCTGAGTTCTCATGTTGTAAGCTCAACATATATAGAGCCATTCCTTTTTCTATCCTGTCATCAAGCACATGAAGCAGTCCTGGTGTAGTTGACAGTTTAAATTATGCAAACACAAGACCACAACTTTTTTATTCTGAAAAGGAGACTGGAAATTATACAAATCCACTTTTAATACATTGATATAAAGACCATATACAAAGCCTAATAAATAAAGGAGCAAACAATACAAATATTTTGAACATTATACAGCTACATGTCTGTCAAAGCTTGTTATACTAAACATCATAGTGAACTTAAATTGAAGAAAGAAGCACTGAAATCACTGAAATCTCCAAACATGGCCTCCGGGAAGCTTGAAATTCTGGATCTCAAAGTCGCTAGAGTTCTGATCACAAGGAAGAATGCTTGTTTTTTATACATATATTTCTCATAAAAATGGAACAAAAGTTACTTCTACTAAGTTGCTGATAAGTTGATTGTGTAAAAAGTAAAAACAAATGGAAAATGTTAACAATTGTTAATTAAATTATTTGTATCTGAAAAAAGATTTTATTATTAACTCTTTAAGAAATAAAATATACCGTAAAACAATTTTTTAATAACAATAAAAATTAAATAAGCACTATCTACAAAAATTATTTTGCTAATAATAAAGTAAATTAAAATATAAATAATAAAATATTACAATTTTTTTTTAAATTGTAAAAATTATTTTAGTGATAATTTATTTCATTATTGTTTTCTTTATAGTGTTTGTCTCCAGTCTTTTCCCCATGATTTCGATATTAAATTAGTAATTTTTCTATACTTCTTTTTATGCTGAGTAAATCTTCTATATACTTCATGAGTATATTTATGAAATATAAAAAAGGGTTTTAAGACAATAATATTGATTTTATATTCTATATTCATTTCAAAATTTTAGTTTTTTTATTAAAAGATAATTACAGTTATGATAATTTATGTATCATTTAATTATTTAAATTTATTTCTATTTTTTCAAATTTTAAATTTTATTATCAAATATCTTATGTGTTGCATGTGTATTTAAAAATAAATTAAAAGCAAAATTTAAATAATAAAAGTTATGTTAAATGAGATAAAAATTAAAGTATAAGTAAAAATATTTGAGTTTTTTATTTTTAAAAATATGAAAATTGATTGAATTAATGAAAAAAAATTAATTACAAATTTCACACATTTATTTTATTTTTCAATTAGTTTCTATTTTTATTTCGCTTTTAAATTTAAATCAAATTATCAAGTATGTGTGTATTATTTGGGTATTTATTTAAATACAAAAATGAATCATAAAATTTTATGAGTAAAATATAGTTGATAAAATATATAATTGATTTTTTTACCAAATATATATAATTGTTTTAATAATCTTTTTATGTTTTAAGAGGATAATTAATTCATTATCTTATGATGTAAACATCTAGAATCACATGAAATTTGTATCAATAAATATCTTAAATTTTAAATAAAAACAAAATTAATGAGGTCATCAATTCTATGCCTGAATTTGGGGTTTGAGATTTTTTTAGCTTTGTTAATATTTCATCACTAGGGTCAAACCGCAAATAAACTATGAATAAGTAAGGATTATTTGCATAGATTCCAAAATGAGGTTAGAATGATATTCACTTAAAAACAGATAGCTTACGCAACTAAAAACAAAAGAAACATAAGTAACTTACAATTATTGGTATTTACGGTCACAATGGGTTTCTTTACACAATTGTAATTTACTATTATAAGTATCTTTAATATATTTAAATGTGACATTTGAATTTCGATCAAAGAAAAAAAAAGTAAAAGAAAGTTGCATTAGAAGGAAAATCATAAAAAAAATAAAGGTAAACTACTTTTCTCACTTTTATATTTAATTAAAAAAACAACTAAAATATTATCAAGTTCAAAGTATAGCCTTGCATTGCATGGGTTTCCATACTGTTAGTAAAATAGATATTCAATATTATTTTAATTAAAAATTTGTTTTCAAATTTAACTTATTTAAAGCAAAAAATGTGTAAAGTGAAAAATTAAAGTTACATTCAAAATCAATTTAAACAAGTTATACTTAAAAATACCTTAATTCTATCTAATGACAAACAAAGTCTCATTTTCTCATTTTACATATCTCTTTCACTTTTTATAAATATATAATTTTATTAATTATTTTGTGTACTATTTGCATTAAAAATAATAGTCAAAGAATAAAAAAAAAATTTCATTAAAAACATTATATTTAATATTTTACCCATACATCTTTATCATTATTTTCTATAAAGGATTTTAACAAAAAATATTTATTAAATACAATAAACTATTAATGTTATTCTTCATATGAAACATAAGAAAAAAGCATCAAAGAAATACTATCATTTAATATTCAAGATTTTAAATTCTTGTCAATACCTTTAATTAATTAAAGATAAAATACCTTTAATAAATTAAAAATAATAATGAATTTGCTAATAAGTTGACTGAATAAAAAGTAAAAACTTAAATATTAAATATTAAAAATTTATTATTAATTTATGTCTTTTTAATAAATATTTTGTTATTAACTTTTTTAATTAATCTTCAGAAACCCAAGTAAAATATTACTTTTAACAATAATATAAACTTTTATTTTTAATTATAATATAATTTATTTATTTAAAAATATTTATTTGTTATAATTTTAATCTTATAAAAATAAATAATTATTTTATGCAACCCAGGCAAGATACTAATTGTATTAATTTGATGATTATTTGTAGTTATGAGTTAACTGCTTTGTTAATTTATTAGTAATATCAAATTTTGTAATGGATAAATATTTAAAGCATAAAACAATAAATATTTCAAATCTATCAAATATTTATATATATTTAATACTTTTTTTTCCAAGTCAAACTATATATGTTGAAAATGTCAAAGAAGTTTCTGGTCAAAATTACTTTTTCCTTTTCTTTCCTTTTCAAGCATTGAAAGATAAATTTGGTAAATTATCAATATTTGACCGTCACATCACCAAAAGAACATCATCATCATCACACACACACACAAAAGTCAACGACATCTACAAACACACACTATCTGATAGAATCTTGAAAACACCTTGTCTGCACGTGCAAATACCGAACCCTCATTACTATTTAATCACGCTTTCAAACTCAATAATGCACACACTTACACACACAGTCTCTAATTTCCTTGACACTATTTTTCTCTCTCTTCACCTTTCATTCCCTTTGTTTAACACTCCAATTGTTTGCCATGGAGTTCAAATATTGTGATGGTCAAAACCAAACGACACCATCACCAATGCCGCATTCTTTTTCTGCCGCCACCTACGTTTCTTAAAACCCATTACAAGGTAACACATTCTTTTCTTCAAATTCCATTCAACTTTCAAGAGATCCATTTGTTTTGCTATTTAAGAAAACAAAGGTTTTCTAGCTAAGATCAATTTATTTTTAGGGTATGATTTTGCGCCAATTAGTTTTCTTGGCAATGTTACGGTGCCCAGAGTTTTCCCAATGCAAGTGCCGATCAATGTCGAGGAAGAAGCATTCCAACGAGAAATGGAGAAAGAGAAATTATGACGAGAGCTAGAGAAAGAGGAAATTAGGAGAGAGATCTTGGCCAATGAGATGGCCTTGGCATGACGACAAGAGTTGGAAGAGGAAGTGAGGAGGGAAACAGCAGCGAAGAGAGCACTGGGAATCCCAACGCAAAGACCAAAAGGGATCTCATTTCGACAATGAGTTTCAATGCCTTTGAACAACCGACCAGTTGAAATTAGACAAGAATCACATACTAATAATACTAACACAAACAAGGATAATGTGATCATACTGGTTAGTGTATAATGTTAAATTTAATTTACTGTTATTTTCTCTATCTCTATCTCTCTCTTCAATTCTATTATTTATTTTTTCCTGCTTCTTCTTAATTGGCCTTTGGATAGTAAAAAGCTTTTCTCCTTTTCGTTATTGATTAAAAAATGTCACCCTGAAACGGCTGAATTGCCTACAATCACTTATTCACTTTTGACATAGTTAATTCTCCAGTCATTATATGGTGGCTGAATATTTTTATTATATATTAAGAATTTTGTAAAAGTTAAAAAATAAAGCTTCATCCTTTGCTTAAAGCTTTATTTACCTAATTGTTAACTTTTGCAAAATTCTTAAAATATAAGTAAAATTGTGAGTGATGCAAGCAATCCAAGTCCAAAGTCGATAATTAGTTCAAAATTGTAAATTATGTTGAAAGTTGCAAAGAGAGAAAAATTATTCCTATTACAGTTGACTAAATGACTAAAATGTGACACATAGTTATCTCTTCAGAGTTAGGAGTGGGAAGAGAAGTGTAATTTGATCATATCTCAAGGAAGTGAAGTGTAAGGATTTGCTTGATTGTGTTTTTATTTTTTAAAAAGGATTTTATAAAATAATTTTGAAGATCTGTTTTCCATGACAAAAATTAGGGGAAAAAAACCTGTTTTGAAAGTATTAATTCGAAAACAATTTTGGTGATGAGAAAGGAAAAAAAAATGTATTTGGTAAATTTATTTGAAGAATATACTTTTTATTTCCTTGTTTGCATTTTCCCTTGTTTTCATAATTAAAAAAGGTAAAATAAAATAGCAACAACTCCATTTTGAGTTTACTTTAAAACGAGACTTTAATATGTAAGTAATCCATCTTGGGTAAGGCTCCAGGTTTTGAAGAATAAATGGATAGTAGAGGATTAGAGTCTAATTCTGTTAATAACATAATAAAAGCATATTTGGATAAATTTTTTAATAAATATTTATAAGAGAAAAAAATAAGAAAATAAAATGAATTATTATTCATGTTATCTATTTGGCTAACCACTATTCAACAATACATTTTCTTCCCAATATACTTGCATTATTATAACTTTATTGTCAATGGAACCATGTTGTGCGATCACAATATGTATATCTTATTCATACATCCTAAATAGAAGATGGAGTCAATAAATATTATTCTCTTTATCCAATTGTAGGATATTGATCATTATGGTGCAAAGTGTAAAGCAGTGATCCCTCCTATAGTTGATGACAATGAACATTCTCCTTGTAATTTGCAAAAGAAACCTAAGCTAGGGTGGAGTTGTGCACTATGTCAAGTTACTACCACAAGTGAGAAAGGGCTAAATGATCATCTTCAAGGGAAAAAACACAAGGCTAAGGAAGCATCCTTGAGAACACAAAAAATAGGTAAGGAGACCAAAACATCATTATCATTAAAGAAAAGTAAAAAATGTGTGAAATCTAATAATGTTGTCAAATTTTTACCATGAATTCAGGTTTAGACTCAAGACCAAATTGTTAGACACTTTAAGTTGGCAAAAAGCTTCGCTATGTCTGGAGGAGCGACTACCCAGGGACCAAGGCTAGAGGGGGCAAAAGTTTTTTATTTTTATTTTTAAAAAGTCTATTGTTATGTAGTATTTTTTTCTATATTATTTTATGTTATTTATATAAATAGATTAAAATTCTTGTCTCATTTTATGTCTCTTTTTTTAATCCAAAATTAAAACATGACATGTTGAATAAAAAGTATCAATTTCTTGGTTATTAGTGTTTTCTGATATGTTCCATTCATAAATTCATGTTGAATAGATTTTCAGTTCACTGTGGCATATCAACATGTAATGAATCTATGATAATAGACTTAAAGTGTTTGCTTTTTTTAAGAAGATAAAAAACACAAACCAAAACTCAAATGTAAAGAAATTAGTACTAAAAGTTAGTATATTAATAAAGAACAAAATTATAAGTAAGCTTTAATATGAATGATAATATTTTTTCAATTATAAATGATGGCAACAGAGTTAGAACATTTTCTTTGAGGGGGCCAAATATAAAATTTAAATTAAATTATATTTTAATTAACATATTAAATTTAACCAACAACTTGAAAAATTATAATAATTGATCATATATCACGAAAACCATAATCATATAATTTAAACAAAAGATATAAGATTATAATGTTGTAGTAGAAGGAAAGAGATTTAGTTTTTAAAATTCATTATACAAATTCTAATGATAGAAAATATATATTATATTTAAATATCATATTTGAAGTTAAAAGTAAATTGACCCTAAAATTTTGTCAAGGAAAAATTTAATTTTTAACATAATAAATAATAATAAGAATACTACATTCTCTACTTCAAACAATGAAATAATATTCTTTTAATTCCTTTTTTTATTAAGAAACATTTATAGTGATAATTTATTTCATTAATTTTTTCATATTTAAAAATACTTTAATTTAATCTAATGATGAAAAAATTCTCAGTTTCTCATTTTACATGAGTGTTATTAAACTCGATCGGACCGACCGGTCAGACCAGAAACTGGTCTTATAACTGGTTCAAGTTTAATATTCGATTGGACTTGTATTCGATTCGGTATACCTGCAACACTTGTTTCCTTGTAGGTTGCTCCTTTCACATGGCTAACACACACACACACCTCTACCGGATCAGTCACAGGTTCGAGTTTTATAACGTTGACACACACCACACACACACACCCCTCTACATGATCAGGTTCAAGTTTTATAACATTGACACACACCTCTACCGGATCAATCATTGGTTCGAGTTTTATAACATTAACACACACCTCTACTGGATCAATCACCGGTTCGAGTTTTATAACGTTTTACATATCTCTTTATCTTATATAAATATTTAAATTTTATTAATAATTTTGTTTATTGTTATCTTTAAAAAAAATGGTCAAAGATTGAAATTATTTTTTCATTAAAAACACACACCTCTACTGGATCAATCACCGGTTCGAGTTTTATAACGTTTTACATATCTCTTTATCTTATATAAATATTTGAATTTTATTAATAATTTTGTTTATTGTTATCTTTAAGAATAATGGTCAAAGATTGAAATTATTTTTTCATTAAAAATTAAATTTGGTATTGTACCAATATCCTAATCATTATTTTCAATAAATGTTTTTCTAAATATTTGGTATATATAATAAACTGTTAATAACATATAAAAAAAGCATTAATGTTGTCATTTAATAGTCAAGAAATTAAATTTCTTATTTAGTGCCATATATTTGTTAAGATTTAAATTCAATATTATGCACTAAATATTTCTAATTAATTGAAAATAAAATATATTTAACTAATTAGAAATAATAAAGAAGTTGCTAATAAGTTGATTGAGTAAAAAGTAAAAAAAATGTGAAAAATATTAAAAATTGTTAATTAAATTATTTGTATCTAATAAAATATTTCATTATTTACTTTTTAAGAAATAAAATATACCATAAAACAATTTTTTAATCACAATAAAAATTAAATAAAAACTATTTATAAAAATTATTTTGGTGATAATAAAGTAAAGAAAAATAAACATAATAAAACATTGCAAAATTTATTTTTAAAATTTAAAAATATAATTTCATTAATAAAATATTTTAGGGATAATTTAATTCATTATTGTTTTCTTTTTAGTGTTTGTCTCTAGTCTTTTCCCCAGATTTTGACATTAAATTAGTAATTTTTCTATACTTTTTTTATAATGAGTAAAATTTCTATATACATCATGAGTATATTTATAAAATATAAAAAGGGTTTTAATACAATAATTATGACTTTATATTTTTTATTATTTTCAAAATTTTAGTTTTTTTTATTAATAGTTAATTATAGTTATGATAATTTACGTACCATTTATTTATTTAAAATTATTTCTATTTTTTAAAGTTTTAAATTATATTATCAAATATCTTATGTATTGCATGTGTATTTAAAAAAACTTAAAAGAAAAATTTAAATAATAAAATTATGTTAATTTAGATAAAAATTAGAGTATAAGTAAAAAAAAAATGACTTTTTTATTTTCGAAAATATAAAAATTGATTGAATTAATGAAAACATTTAATTACAATTTTAACACATTATTTTTATTTTTCAATTAGCTTCTATTTTTATTTTGCTTATAAATTTAAATCAAATTATCAAGTACGTGTGTATTATTTGGATATTTATTTAAATTCAAAAAATAAATCAGAAAATTTTATGAGTAAAATATAGTTGGTAAAAAGGTATAATTGTTTTTTTTACCAAATATATATAATTGCTTTAATAATCCTTTTATGTTTTTAGAGGATTATTAATTCATTATCATATGATGTAAAAATCTAGAATCACATGAAATTTCTATCAATAAATACCTTGAATTTTAAATAAAAACAAAATTAATTATGCCTTCAAATCTCTGCCTAAATTTGGGGTTTGAGATTTTTTTAGCTTTTTGAATATTTCATCACTAGGGTCAAACCGCAAATAAACTATGAATAAGTAAGGATTATTTGCATAGATTCCAAAATGAGGTTAGAATGATATTCACTCACGTAAACAAAAAAAAAAGTGGCTTACGATTATTGGTATTCATGATCACAATGGGTTTCATTACACAAATGGAACTTACTATTATAAGTACCTTTAATATATTTAAATGTGACATTTGAATTTCGATCATAGAAAAAGAAGTAAAAGAAAGTTGCATTAGAAGGAAAAATATTTAAAAGGTTAATCATAAAAAAACATAAACTACTTTTCTCACTTTTATATTGAATTAGAAAAATAAGTAAAATATTATCAAGTTGAAAGTATGACCCTGCATTGCATGGGTTTCCATACTGATAGTAAAATAGATTTTCAAGATTATTTTAATTATAAATTTGTTTTCAAATTTAACTTATTTAAAGTAAAAAAATGTATAAATTAAAGAATTAAAGTTACATTCAGAATCAATTTAAACAAGTTTTACTTAAAAATACCTTAATTCAATCTAATGATGAATAAATTCTAACTTTCTCATTTTATATATCTCTTTCACTTTTTATAAATATATAAATTTTATTAATGATTTTGTGTAGTATTATCATTAAAAATAATAGACAAAGAATAAAAAATATTTTTTCATTAAAAACATTATCTTTATCATTGTTTTCAATAAATATTTTTTAATAAAAATATTTATCAAATATAATAAACTATTAATATTATTCTTCTTATGAAACATAAGAAAAAAGCATTAAAGAAATATCATCATTTAATATTCAAGATTTTAAATTCCTCTTTTGATTTGTCAATATTTATATTCAATACCTTTAATTAATTAACGATAAAATACCTTTAATAAATTAAAAAATAATAATGAATTTACTAATAAGTTGACTGAATAAAAAGTAAAAACATAAATGAAAAATATTAAAAATTGAATAATTAATTTATGTCTTTTTAATAAAAAAATTTATTATTATTATTTTTAATTAATCTTCAAAGACCCAAGTAAAGTATTATTTTTAACTATAATATAAACTTTTATTTTTAACTATAATTTAATTTATTATTATCAATTTTAATCTTATAAAAATAAATATTTATTTTATGCAACCTAGGAAAAATACTAATTATATTAATTTGATGATTATTTATAGTAATTCGTTAACCACTATGCTAATTTCTTAGTAATATCAAATGTTTGTAATTGATAAATATTTAAAGCTTAAAACAATAAATATTTCAAATCTATTAAATATTTATTTACATTTAATACTTTTTTTTTCCAAGTCAAACTACATTTGTTGCAAAAGTGAGAGAAGTTTCCAGTCAAAATACTGATTCATTTTCTTCCCTTTTCAAGCAATAAATTTTTTTTGGTAAACTCAAAATTTGACCATCACATCACTAAAAGAACATCATCATCATCATCATCACACACACACACACACACACACACACACACACAAAAGTCAACGGCATCTACAAACACACACCGTCTGATAGATGTTGAAAACACCTTGTTCGCACGTGCAAACACCCAACCCTCATTACTATTTATTCACGCTTTCAAACTCAACAATGCACACACTCACATACACAGTCTCTGATTTCCTTGACATTGTTTTTCTTTCTCTTCGCCTTTCATTCCCTTTGTTTAACACTCCAATTTTTTGCCATGGAGTTCCAATATTGTGATGGCCAAAACCAAACGATATCATCACCAATCCCATTACAAGGTAACACACTCTTTTCTTCACATTCCTTTCAACTTTCAAGAGATCCATTTGTTTTGCTATTTAAGAAAACAAAGCTTTTCTAACATCAATTCATTTTTAGGGTATGAGTTTGCGCCAAGTAGTTTTCCTGGAAATGTTCCGGCGTCCAGAGTTTTCCCAAAGCCAGTGTTGATGAATGTCGAGGAAGAAGCACTCCAGCGAGAAATGGAGAATGAGCAAATACGACGAGAGCTGGAGAGAGAGCAAATAAGGAGAGAGATAATGGCCAATGAGATGGCCTTAGCACGACGACGAGAACTGGAGGAGGAAGTGAGGAGGAATATGGCAGTGGAGAGAGCATTGGGAATCCCAATGCAAAGACCAGAAGGGATATCATTTCGACAACGAGTTTCGAAGCCTTGGAACAACCGGCTAGTTAATAACAGGAACGTATTTGGTGGGCCACAACCCCAATTACCCTTCCAAATTGAAATCAGACAGTAGTAGCATACTAATAATAATAATAATGATGATGATGGTGATGATGATGATGATGATGATGATGATGATGATGATGATGATGATGATAATAATAATAATAATAATAATAATAATAATACAAACAAGGATAATGTGATCAGACTGGTGAGTGTATAATGTTATGTTTAATTTACTCTTCATTTTTCTCTCTATCTCTCTCTTCAATTTGATTATTTATTTTTTCCTACTTCTTCTTTATTGGCCTTTGGATAGTTAAAAGCTTTTCTCTTTTTTGTTATTGATTGAAAAATGTCACCATGAATAGTGGTTGAATTGCGTACAATCACTTATTCACTTTTGACATAGTTAATTATCTAGTCATGATATAGTGGCTGATTTTTTTATTATTATATATTATGAATTTGGTAAAAGTTAAAAAATGAAGCTTCATCCTTTGCTTAAAGCTTTATTTATGAAATTGTTAACTTTTACAAAATTCTTAAAATATAAGTAAAATTGTGAGTGATGCAAGCAATCCAAGTCCAAAGTTGATAATGAGTTCAAAATTGTGAGTTGTGTTGAAAGTTGCAAAGAGAGAAAAATTAAACCTATTACAATGAACTAAATGACTAAAATGTGACACAATAATCCCTTAGGAGTTAGGAGTGGAAAGGGTAGTGTAAGGATTTGCTTGATTGTGTTTTTATTTTGTTTAAAAGGATTTTTTAAAATAATTTTGAAGATCTGTTATCCATGAAAAAAATAACGAAAAAAAAAAAACAGTTTTGAAAGTATTACTTTGAAAACAATTTTGGTGATGAGAAAGTGTAGAAAAATGTATTTGGTAAATTTATTTTAAGAATATATTTTCTTATTTTCTTATTTGTATTTTTCCTTTTTGTAATTAAAAAAGTAAAAATAAAATAGAAACAACTCCCTTTTGAGCTTACTTTAAAAAGAGAGTTTTAAATTTAAGTAATTCATCTTGTGTAAGGCTCCAGGTTTTGAAGAATAATTGGATAGTAGAGGATTAGAGTCCAATTCTGTTAATAATAGAATAAAAGTATATTTGGATAAATTTTTCAATAAATATTTATAAGAGAAAAAAATAAGAAAATAAAATGAATTATTATTCATGTTATTTGTTTGGCTAACCACTATTAAGCAATATATTTTCTTCACAGTATACTTGCATTATTATAACTTTCTTGCCAATGGAACCATGTTGTACGATCACAATATGTATATCTTATTCATACATCCTATATAGAAGATGGAGTCAATAAATGTTATTCTCTTTATCCGATTGTAGGATATTGATCATTATGGTGCAAAGCGTAAGCAGAGATCCCTCATACAGTTGATGGCAATGAGCGTTCTTCTTGTAATTTGCAAAAGAAACCCAAGCAAGGGTGGATTTGTGCACTATGTCAAGTTACCACCACAAGTGAGAAAGGTCTAAATGATCATCTTCAGGGGAAAAAGCACAAGGCTAAGGAAGCATCCTTGAGAACACAAAAAATAGGTAAGGAGACCAAAACATCATTATCATTAAAGAAAAGTAAAAATTGTGTGAAATCTAATGAAGTTGTTAAATTGTTACCATGAATTCAGGGTTGGACTCAAAACCAGATCGTTAGGCACTTTAAGTTGGCACAAAGTTGAGCTATGTCTGGAGGAGCGACTGCCTAAGGACTAGGGCTAGAGGTCGGGGCTTCAAAATGTTTTAAAAAAAATCTATGGTTATGTAGTATTTTTCTATAATATTTTATGTTATTTTTCTAAATAGATTAAAATTTTGTCTCATTTTATGTCTCTTTTTTTATCCAAATTAAAATGTGACATGTGAATAAAAAGTATCAATTTCTTGGTTATTAGTTTTGTCTTATGTGTTACATTCATAAATTCATGTTGAATGAATTTTCAGCTCACTGTGGCATACCAGCATGTAATGAATCTATGATAATAGACTTAATGTAACACCCCTTGTTACTATTAAAGATTTTCTTATTAATTTTGAAATTTGTGATGTAATTTGATATCCAATTATTGAAAATAACCTTTAAAATACGGGAAAATTTGTTTTTCCTTTAAAACGTTATTACTTCAAATTCTAAACGACGATCATCCATAATAACTTATCATATTAAAATCCCTTTTAATGAAATATCGATTTTAATAAATCAAACTCATTTTACAAGGCATTAGCTCCACTGTAAATCATGAAACATAACAAAATCTTTCTTAATTAAGAACATCCTTAGATCCATCTTTATACTTTTCTATTACATAGGATACACTTATGCATTTACATTTTTGGAATTTAACACATTATACATTTAAGTCACATATAAGGAATTGATACATCATAATATTAAAACTTAATCTACCCTCTTTTATACAAGAAAAAGACTAAGACTCAGAGTAGTGACTCAATGAAAATCCAAAATATCCAATTAACCCATGAAGCATCTTAGAAGGATCTCTTCTTTCTCTTAAAAAGTCTGCCGGTGTCAACAACGCTAGTTGTAGCTTTTCCATTCCATCTTAGTTGCTTGCACAGGATCATTCATCTAGATCTGAAAAATAAAGGCGTATGGAGTGAGTCTCCTTCCTCATCTAAATCAACAATCAAATGACCTTCTGGTCACAAACAGTCATTAGATATGGTACTCTCATGGATTTTACTCGTAACCCTAACACATCCTAGATCAGTCCTTAACCCATCACACATTGGGCCCACTACCACTTGAACTCCCAAAACTCAGTGGGCTTACTTAATTTAAGTTGGATGACTATTAGGAGTACACCCTTTGCCATGATACAATGGCAGGGCTCTCACCAACACGATTATGTCTCGCATTTGTCGGGGTTGCCAAGTCAGCGATCCATTACCCAGGTACCACTCCATGGTCATCCAATCTCTGAGGACTGACTCCTCAATTACTCTCCCCACTAGGATCGTCCTTTACAAGTCTGTGTGGGGTTTCTCTGTCAAAGAATATCGAATGGCGGTCAAACAATAACATGAGCTCATTTCGCATGAGACCAACGTCTCCCACGAAGACCTATATCTTCCCCACTATCTCAAGTGGTCATTCCATTATGACCCTATCCCTCGCACAACAATCACATATCTCAGATGGAAAAAATCACTTGAAGCATTTGACAGAAAGTATGTGAGCGATATAAGAGAGGTGGAAAAATTGTCAGGGGAAAACACTGTGAGGAACTCAAGAGCGAAGGTGCTAGGATCCATTTCATCCTCTTTTCTTTTCACAAATTTCCCTAATGACTTTGAACGTTTGGACCTGTGGAAGATTTTCAAGAGATGGGGTAGGGTCTGGGAAGTTTTTGTATCAAACAGAAAGGATAAAGGGGGAAACGGTTTGGATTTGTCAGATTCCTCAATGTTACAAATGTAAGGTCTTTGGAACTACAACTAAATCAAATTTACAAAGGCAATATGAAGATGGAAGTTAACATTCCAAAGTTTAACCGAGGTACAACTGTTGGGGACAAATTTACAACAACTGTTGGGAAGAAGTATATGGAGACAGGGGACATGAGGAACATAAGTGCTAGTAGAAGACATATGGATGAAAAGGGTACGAGTGTATAGGATGAACAACACAGGGATGGCAGGAAGCAGTAGAAAGATAATAATGTTGAACCAGAAGAAAAGTACCTACAAGCTTTAAAAAGGGGAATTAATAATACAAATAAGAGGTGGAGGCCTAAAAGATATTAACAGCCACAAGCAACAAGCCAACAATAGATGGGTCAGGACATCATCATTAAGAGGTAGACGATGAATGGCTAAAACAAAGCCTTGTGGGGAGGCTGCGTGGTTTGACGATGTTCAATCGGCTAGACGAGGTATATATAGTGAATGGAAGGAATGATGTTAAGCTAAGATATCTTGCTGACGATATGATGCTGATCATTGGGCTAAGCAAAGAGGATTGCACAGAAGAAGATCGAAGAAGAAGATGAGAACTTTCTTTCAATATTTCACTCTGTTCAGAAGTAGGATAATAACATGAGTACAAGCAATAGATTGACATGGATAAGGTGTTGGGGCATCCCTTTGGATCTGGGGGGGGGAGAGTGTTATAGACAATTGCTTGGCCCCCTTGGTGATTATGTCAAGATGGATCAACAGACTGAAAGTAATTAGAGATTGGACGCTACTAGAGTACTCATGAAAGTGTCATTGCTGGAACCTATAGCAAGATACTCAAATGTAAGGTTCAATGTGTAACACCCCGAAAATTACAACTCAGTAAGTAAGAACATGAAAGATTAATTAGAAATTAATGAGAATTTAATTGTTTGTTTTAAATAAGAAAAAGATATGTTCTTATAAATTAAAATATAGTTAATAATTAATTGTGTAGATAAGAAAAATGAAGGAAAATAAATAATATGAGTAATTCGTTATAATGGTCAAATAGGAAAACGTTTATAAAATCAAAAGATATAATATCCTCTGTAATTAAAATCTAAGTGAGTAATCTAATTAAAACAATTACTTGTAATAAAAAGTCCTTTGTAAGTAACTCGCTGGAATTGATTCTTTGCAATTAATTCTCGGTAGTTACTTTCTTGTGTATTTGTCTGTGAGTGATTATCTGTTATGCCTGCTAGTAATTAATTGAACTATATGATTAATTACTAGTAGTAAATATTTGATATATCTATTGCTATGTATTAATTAATTAATTGATTTCAAATTGGTTTTAATTATTTTAATTATTTTAACTTCTGAAACTTGCCCGTCAAGTTATCGCTTATAAAAGTCATCTGTGAGCAATTCCTCTACAAAGAGAATTTTGTAAGAGTAAATAAAAAAAAGGATTTTCATTTCATAAAGATTTATAAAATTAAATAAATAATTATCTATTTGAAATATCTGGGAAAAACCTTTTTGAATAGTTTTTAAAATTTGAGACTTGCAAGAAAAGTAATCTTTCATAAAATTCATCTGTGAGTGATTACTCTACAATTTTTTTTTAGGAAAGTTACTTTAAAAAGTTTTTCAATTATGAAGAATTATCAAAATTTAAATTAGATGTCATCTATTTGTTTTTTTTTTATTTAGAACGCGTTCCGGGTTAAATTACACAGTGTATTTCTACATTGTGTAACTTGATATGACCCTAACCCATCTAATCAAGTGACTTTTAGCCACTTAAATTGCATGCAATTCACTCCCTCACACACTCAAACTCACTGCCCTAACCATCACTCAAATCAAACTAAAATTAACCTTCACTCAAAATCACTCACTAACAGTCAGCCTCACTTCAGCCCAAGAGAATCAAAGTTTGCTCCTCCCTCTCTCTTCTTTCTTCTGGCCAGATCACCCCCCACCCTCACATCACCATTTTTTCAGCCTCTTCCTCCCCTTGCATTTCCTAGCTAGAGGGACCAAAAGCTTGCACTCCTTTGGAAGAACACAACCAGCTCCTTCTCCTCTTTCCAGCAAGCTCATCATCATGTAAGGGGGCTCTTTGATGGATTCAAAGTAGCTGGAGGTGGAGGATCCAACCACTCTCACCTAAAATGCCTCCCATGTTGATTGAATGTGTGAAATATGTGATTGCATGTATGTGATTGGATTTGTATATTTGAAATTCCCTTTGGCAGTGGCTTGCAACTATGTTAAAACCTTCTCTTCATCTTCTTCTTTTTCTAAAAATTGTGGGATGGCTCCAATGCAAAGGAGACCATGCCCAAATTTTGTTAGAACTCATACATTTTCAAAATTCGAAAAAAATTGTACTGACAGTGGCTGTCTCATTGTAGAAGCCCTGGATAGTGTTCATGTTTTTGTGTATAACTTTTGATCTAGCCGTTGGATTTTAATGAAACTTGTTCTCAGTTGAAGTTGACTCAAAATTTACCAACTTTACTTTTGAGACCATTGCGAGATAACATCAAATGAAAGTTCATCCATGACATGCAATGAGACCGTTCTACTTGTGGAAATTGGTTCGGGCAGTGGCTGTCTCAAGTAGAAGCCCTAAATAGTGTTTATGCTTTTCTGTATAACTTTTGATCTAGCCATTGGATTTTGATGAAACATATCCTCAGTTAAATTAGACTCAAAATGCACCAACTTTGCTTTTGAGACCATTGCGATATAACCTCAAATGAAGGTTCATCCGTGACATACAATGGGACTATTCTGCTTGTGAAAATGGGTTCGGGCAAGGTTCGGTTTTTGACCTTTTTAAACCAAACTAATGAGAATTTTTGAAATATAATTTTTTTTCATAAAACTAGACAAACAGAGATTTAAAATGATATAAGTTTCGAAAATTTTCATCCACAACTGCTAATTTAACTAATTTGGTTTAGACAAAACTTATGCATGGATCCCAAATTTCGAACCTGAGACATAGGTTTTAGAAAAGAAATCATTGGCAAAGATGTAGGAGGAGTTAGAATTCAAGTTTTACTTTTTCTGAAAGGTATGAATGTTAGCTTTTTACAATAAAAATTTGAGTAAAAATATCATTTTGGAAGGTTGAAAAAATTTCACATCTTTGAGCTATGCTCACTGTGAGGGGCGTACTGACCTGCAAACTTCTAGGAATTTTCATAATTTTTGTAGATTTAATCTGAGAGTGTGGGTTACCTTTTTGAAAAATAGGTTTTAAGGGCTTTAGTTTGATATAAGAATTTCACCAAACAAAAATTGTTTCCTAAATTAATTTTGGACAAAGATTGGGTGCTGGTAGAGAGGCATTCTATTTTAAGAATTGCCTTGATATGTGATAGTTGAATTATGATATATTTGAATGTGTGAATTAATTATAAATGTGTGCATGTAAGGCAGTGGATAAATTTGACCCTTGCCTTAAATGATTGTAAGACCCTCGTAATGTGAACCTAGGGCATCTCTGTGCGTGTGATTGTGCGTTTTGAAACGCTCTGTGGTATAGTTAAGTGGACTGTAGTATGAATTGCAATTCTCTGTGATGTCTGTGATTTGTGAGCATAAGACTCCAACGCGAGTGCTTATGTGGACTAGGACACTGTCCTAGTAATCTAGGAAAATTTTATTGGCAATAATAATAATATAAATTCAACAGTGAGAACAATTAATTTAGACGTATGAATTTATTTATTTATTTTATAAGCTTAATAAATGAACTCTTTAATTTGTGCTTTGGACTTAGATAAATATTCTAAAACCCTTGCGTGGAGGAATCGTCTGTAAGTACTAATTATTAACAACCTTAGAAATTAAGAGGGTAAGGTACAAATAAAATGTAATAAAGAATCTTGATACGTGATGGTAATATGCGCCTTGAGAGTCATGCAATGTGGAAATATGCATGTATGGTGGACTTGTGAAGGAAGTCGTGTGGGGCAATTCCGGTTGGGAGAAAGATGCAAAGATGTTGGCGGAGATCGAACGACATGGTCACTAATAGGTGATGGAGAGCATATTCTCGTATGGTATAAATTTTTGTTGGAGCCAAGACAAGGTCTTGAGCTCAGCGTCGATTTGACCCATCTTGTACCACCAGCGGCGGAAACCCACGGTGACAAGCAAAGATGATCTCTGTGAGAGAGTGTGCGACGAGTAAGTCCTCGGAGTATGAGTGACCACAGATTGGTACCTAGGAGATGATCGTAAGGCATTACGACCTTGGAGGGTAGGCGTCGAGTTGTGACTACGTTCACATAAATCGACTTGGCGACCTTGACAATAACTACGAAAAAATCTTAGTTGGTGAGAGCCTACCTTATACCAGGGTGATGGTGTACTCCCAACAGTCATTCCACTCAATATATGTAAGATCACTGAGTTGTGGGAGTTCCAGTGGCTGCTAGCCAGTGTGTTACAGTTTACAGATAAAAGTCATGGAAACGAGTAGGTTCCGAGTGTGAACGTTAGAGAACCACCTCGTAGTGGTTAGTAGGATTGTGTGTGACTTTTAAAGTCATTTCTATGTGATTTGCTTGATGAAGCGAAGAGTTCACCCTAATGTTTTTGTTTTAGGAGCCGATGGCAATACCTGTGGAGATCACAAGGGGCTATCCTCATCAGTTTCATCGCTCTCATCATCATCCATCTCTTCAGAGTGTCCTTGAAGAGTTCATCGATACCCGCTACTGTTTTCGATGCCACACCATCCGAGGAGTTCACGTTGGTTTGACGCTTCCCACCTTTCGTCGAACCTCTCTTATGTCAAAGAATTGGAGACGTAATGGGGTGGGAGTCAGTCAGGGGGATCCGTCGCTAGTCGTGAACTTAGGGAACAGTGAGTCCTAGGACTTTGAGGAGGATCGGAGAACCTTGAGAAAGATTCCGTGAAAGATCCGGTGGACAATGACCATTAGATTCTCTCCTCAGGGATCTTGTCAGAGGCCCTCCACCATCCCATTTCTTTGGATTAGTCTAAATTGCAAGGTTGGGTTTAGAGATGACTGCTCTGAGACTAGGTTTTTCCCTTTTATGTATTTGAATATGGGTAGACCTAGGTTTCAGATATTACTATGTATATTCAGTTTTCTTACTCGATTACCCTATGTATTTGGTATATACCTTGAGCAATGTGTATATGTATATATGTTACTATTGCTCCGGAAAACATTTTGATGTATGAAATTCTCTATTTTTTGCATATGTGTATACTTGATAGCCAACAAAATTATCTCGTGTTCTTTATTTTATTAATTCGAAATTAAGTGCCCATTTATGTTAGAAAGACGTTGCAATTAGTTTCTTGCTAATGTAAATAACCTGTTTTAATTACTAAGTGGAACACAACTTTCAAACTTAAAATTTACATAGAACTTTTTTTTTAACAATTTGGAAAATTTCCAACTTACCTTTTTTTACAATTACATTTGTTTTGCAAAATTAAACAAACTTTGGCACTTTGTAAAATGAATAAATAAATAATCTCTTCTCTCTTTTATGAGAATTAAAAAAAAGTAACATGCCTATGAAATTTAAATGAGTTTAAAATGCAAATACATGTAAACCCGGATTTAGGGTGTTACCCGATGGAGTTGTGCATCGGGTGAGAATCTTTGAGGAAACCATGGATTTTCGGAACACTTGCCATTGTAGACTATGGAAGTGGCAAGATTCGAGTGGAGAAGAATCTTCCTTGGAGAGTAACATCGGTATGGATCTTAAATCATCGGATTCGAAGTGTGGAGGCAATATTCAAGGACATGAAGACTACATTGGTGGAGGAGACGCTGGAGGTGGAGAACAACACGGAGATTTCCGGTGTACGGTGATGGACCAACAATCGGTTCTATACTCAGCGGATATTGAGCCAATGACAAGATAGAAAAGCAATGAAGAGGCAGGTTTTGCAGATACTAACACATTATTAGACTGTAACAATGAAAAGGGGAAAAAGGGCAAGCCTTGGACAAGTAAAGTAGATCAATAATCATCGAAGTAGAAGCTCTGGGGAAGCAGAGACAGAAAGGGGTGAGAGGAAGACTAATATTAAAGCATTGGGCTCGAGGAAAATAGAGGAGTTCAAAAACAAAGTGGTTAAGAATAACACAAATGTAGGGTTGTTGTCACAACCATTGGAGGAAGCGTGTGTAGATGGGTAATTAATTGTGAAAGGGAGTACTAGTGGGCCAGTTGAATTGATATATGAAGGAAAATCCCACTCTTCGAAAGATTGGGAAACAGAACAACCCATAGCCAAAATTAGGTGTTCGAATATGAAGATAGGTTATGTTATAATCAATGGCGATGCTGAGACTGGGACATCATGCAGTGAAACTCACGGGCCTACTTTTGGTTTGGGCCACACCAATAATGTTATCACATTGGACAAGGAGTTACAAGCGCAGGATACATCTGGATCAAATAGGGATGCCCAACACTGTAATATGGAGGCCTCACAGAGTCTGGAACTTGTTAAATCTACAACTCGTAGAAAAAAGAAAATTAGGCAGAAGCATACTCAAAATACTTTTGAAGAAAATGAGGCCTTAACAATAGCACCTACAGATAGGTACGAAGGGGTGGTTCATGGCCCACTAACTCATCAACTGCAAATGGAATGCTCTTCATCGCAGTCTAAAAGCCATGACAAAGGTAACAACAAAGTCAGTTTTGGAAGCCAATTTCTTAGTAATATATTGTCAGATAGCAATATCCTAAATTGTAATAGGATATTCTGGCTGAAGAGTGATCCAATGGAAGCCCAAAAATTATGGGAGTTGGGAAAGGCAATGGGAGTTTCCTTTACAGGAAAAAATGATGAGATCATTACAAGGTTGGTTGCCATGGAAGATAGAGATAGAAAGGCCTCTGACCAGATGGAGGCAAGTCAACAAGTAGGGAACCAAGCAGTTCAATCATGAAGCTATTATCATACAATGTCAGGTGGGAGAATAAAATGGAAATTCGTTAGGAAGTTGGTGATAATGGAGAACATTGAATTCTTGTGTATACAGGATATGAAATTAGAAGCAGTAAACATTAATACATGCGTAACTCTATGGGGGGATATGAACATTGATTTCTTTTGTAGCTCGACAGTTAATTCAGCAGGAGGGTTACTATGCATTTGGGACAAAAATGCTATGGTGGTAACAAATATGTTTGTTGGTTTCGGATTCATCTTGGTGGAAGGCTTTTCGAAGGTTGGTGAGTGTAACATCACCATTGTGAATGTTTATTCCCCGTGTGATTTGCGCCAAAAGAGAAGATTATGGGAGGAATTAATTGACAAGAAGAACAACAATAGTAATGAAATTTGGTGTGTAATAGGTGATTTTAACAGTGTTAGAGAAGAGAACGAAAGAAAAGGTAGTGGACATGGTCATGGTGGAGGGGGAGAAAGAAGGGAGTTCAATCAATTTATACACGAGATGGGGTTGGAGGACATCCCTATGAGAGGGAGAAAGTTTACTTGGTGTAGGCCAAATGGTAGGGCTATGAGCATAATTGATAGAATTATGGACAATAGAGAGTGGCTTACCATATGGCCGGGGTCGTCATAATATATCCGGGAAAGAAATATCTCAAATCATTTCCCGTTGGTGTTGAAGAACGTCATAATTGATTGGGGGCCTAAACCATTCCGAGTACTAAATTGTTGGTTTGAAGATCCAAAATTTGAAAACTTTGTGGAAGAGGCTTGGAGTAGGCAACAAGTACAAGGCTGGGGTGCATTTGTCTTGAAAGAGAAATTTAAAGGGATGAAGAAGGAATTAAAGGTATGGAATCTTGAGCATTTTGGGAATTTGGAGACCAAACACAAAGATATTCAAAGAGAGATGAACGAACATGAAGAGAAAGCGGAAGTTGCCAACCTATCCGAAGAGGAGATCATGAGGAAGTGGGAATTACAAGAGCAATTCTGGAGGGTTGCTAGGTGGAGTGAATCATTATTGAAGCAAAAATCAAGATTGAAATGGAACTTGGAAGGTGATTGTAATTCCAAATATTTCTATAATGTGGTAAATTGGAGGAGGAAGAAGAATTCACTTTGTGGGATTTAGGTAGATGGGTGTTGGATTGATGAACCAAATAGTGTCAAGGAAGAAGCAAGGAGTTTTTTTGAGAAAAAAATTTGTGAAGAGGTGTGGGGGGGACCAAAACTTGATGGGGTTTCTTTTAAACAAATTTCAGAGGAAAATAATTCATTGTTGTTAGCTCACTTTGAAGAAGTTGAAATCAAAGAGGCGGTGTGAGATTGTGATAGCAACAAGTGTCTGGGGCCGGATGGTTTGAATTTTAAATTCATCAAGAAATTTTGGGGGTTGATGAAAAATGATGTCAAGAGATTTCTAGATAAATTCCATCAAAATGGAGTGCCACCAAAGGGCAGCAATGCTTCTTTCATTACCCTTGTCCCAAAGGTTGTTGAGCCTCAAAGTCTGGGTGAATATAGACTAATCTCACTTGTTGGATGCATGTATAAAATCCTTGCCAAAATCTTGGCAAATAGATTGAAAAAGGTACTTCATGAAGTGATCGATTGTAGGCAAAGTGCTTTCTTGAGTGGTAGAAACTTAATGCATAGTGTGGTTGTGGCTAATAAGGTGATTGATGAAGCAAAAAAAAAAAAAAAGAGAAGCGTTATCTTTAAGATGGACTATGAAAAAGCATATGATTCCATTTGTTGGGAATTTGTGCTATATATGCTCTGGAGATTAGGCTTTAAAGAGAAATGATTTTCTTGGATAAAGGGATGCTTAATCTCAAGTACAGTTTTCGTCTTTGTAAATGGTAGTCCATCCAATGAATTCGTGTTGCAAAAGGGACTAAGGCAAGGAGATCCGTTGGCACCCTTTCTTTTTATTATTGTGGCGGAAGGACTTTGCGGTTTGATGAGAGAGGCTACCAAAAGGAACTTGTTCACTAGCATCTAAGTGGAAAAACTCAATGTTGAGGTAAACCTTTTACAATATGCGGATGATACTTTATTCTTGGGGGAAGCATCCTTAAGCAATGTGTTAACAATTAAAAGTATCATGCGGTGCTTTGAATTAGTTTCCGGCTTAAAGGTGAACTTCTCTAAGAGTTGTTTTGGGGTTTTGGGTGTAGAGGGGATTGGAGGTTTGAGGTTTGCTAGGCTACTAAATTGTAGTCTCTTATCCTTACCTTTTACATATTTGGGAATACCAATTGGAGCCAATCCTATAAAGGCGGACACATGGAAGCCTATTATTAATAAGTTCAAGAAAAAGTTGGCACCTTGGAAGATTAAGTCTTGTCTTTTCCCGAGAGGATTTGCTTGATTAATTTTGTTCTTACCTCTTTACCTATTTTCTTTTTATCTTTCTTTAAAATTCCTAAAGAGGTGGCTTTGAAGATCATGACTATTCAAAGAAATTTTCTTTGGAGTGGGGATGATGAAAGGAGAAAGGTATGTTGGGTGAGTTGGGATAAAGTGTGTAGGCCAAAAAGTGAAGGTGGGTTAGGGATAAAAAATATCATCTCTTTTAATGAGGCATTGCTTGGTAAGTAGAGGTGACCTCTTTTTGATAAAAAAAAAAAAAAATTATGGGTGGAGGTTCTAGAGTCTAAATATGGGGGTGGAAAGGTCTTTTGAGGGAGGAGAGGCACCATTGTTCTTCCATATGGTGGAGAGATTTGAATAAGTGGGTGGGCAAATGAGTTTAGATGGTTTGATACCGAGATTAAATGGAAGATATGTGATGGTGATCGAGCCTCTTTTTGGCTCGATAATTGGGTGGGGGATGCATGTTTGGCAGAAATATTTCCAAGTTTATACATTATCTCTCATCCCAACAAAATCAACTTGTACAACAGATGGGAACATGGAATGAGAATGAGTGGAAATGGGATTTTCGTTGGAGGCGAGAACTGTTTAAGTTGGAGAAGGAGCAATTTGTTGAATTACAAAATATGTTGTCCAGAATTTTGTTTCATAGAGGAGATAGTGATAAGTGGATCTGATTGGCTGAAGCTTCGGGTGAGTTTTCTATAAAGTCCACATATATCGAACTGCAACAATACATCGAGGACCCTCAGCAGGCGGTATTACTGCAAAAGATGTGGAAAATTAAAGCATAGACAAAAGCAATATTTCTGATATGGAGATTGTTTCTTAATCGGTTACCTACTAGAGATAACCTTAAAAATAGAAATATCATTCAAGATCCAAATGATTGTTTATGCCCGTTCTGTTTAGAAGTTGAAGAATATGTAAACCATTATTTTTTTCCTGCAAAAAGGTTATCATGGTGTGGAATCATTGCTATGGGTGGCTTCGATCGGTTAACTACTTTCTTGCTGGAATATCTAGAACTTCATTTCTGGCAGCATACACAGGTAATGTAATCATCGACAGAGGTGGAGATGTGGAGGGTTGCCTGGTCTGCGGTTGTATGGTATGTGTGGAACATGAGGAACGACTGTGTTTTTAGGGGGCTGTCTTTGATCTGGACCTTCTCCAACAAAGAGTGTCTTTCACGGCTTGGTCTTGGATTAAGGCAAAAATTCCAGATTTAAACTACTCCTTCGTCCAATGGGCAGTGGCGTCAGGCGAATGTATCAAGCCAAATCTACATATAAGGATGTAGTCTCCACTTATCTTCCTCTGGAATTTTATGCATGCATATAGCTGGATAAGGATGATGTGTTAAAGTCACATCACGTAGGAAGGTGAATTTTAGGCTGAAGCAAGTAATGGCCTTTGTCAAATCTCTTTGGAATCTGGCTCATCTTTGGTTGGTCATAAAGTTGGGCACCGAATCCAAAGCCTTATTTATTGGTCTAGTAATGACATTGGAAGGAGTAATGGCACCAATGCATGGAAAACCAATGGTATTCCAGATCTAATTGGACGCAATCAATTCGGGGTGGGGTATGTTTGTAATGGGGTCTCGTATGAAATATAGCATAACCGGTGGATCTACTTTTGGTGTATCCTTAGTTATGTACAAGGGATCCGGTACCCCTAGTACCTATTCATATATAATACATAAATATATTTTGCTGACCAAAAAAAAAATCTCATATGGAACTCCCTACACAGCCTCTCCAAAGCTTGCCTCCTCGACTAACCATCACAAGAGATCACCTTTCTCGAACGGCATGTTGCCAACATCACGACATGTCACGTTCTAATGGTCTCATCACGACCAAAATGGAAAAGGATCTTTCCTTCTCCCTTCGCATCTCACAAATAAAGCGATCTCACAATCATCATTCTTAACACAAGAGAAACATGTGCATCATGCGCCACAAAACCCACCATGAACCAAGTTCATAATTTCATCTTCTTATTAAGTCTTATCAAGATCCTTGCCCACTCTCAAGTCTTATGCTTGTTTTTAGTCCATGGTTCTCAATTTCCATGCAAGGGTCCTAATATGTTATTCTATGTCCCAATATTCAATATCACCCATATGCATTGGGTACCTATTAATTACTAATCCATGTAATTATTAAGTTCACATTCTTCTTTTATACTTAATTTACTACTTTCCATAATGAATAATATTAATTACTAGAACAACATTCTAGTTCTACAAATGTACTCTATTAGAGTCCATTTGCACCCTCACAAGAATATAAGATTCTTGTCCCCAACACAACAAGTCATCACACAATCACATGCACAATCAATTTGCAGCACTCATTGTTCGAGGATCACATTCCTCCAGGTCTCTAATTTCACTATAAATGAACAGTTACATGTAAGCAATAATTCAACACCTTAAGTATAATTAATCAATGATCAGAGTATACACACACACACACACACACACACACACACACACACAGAGGGGTTCTCCCTTGATTTATCAAACAAGTGTATGGTTCTAGTTTTCCAAGATCATGCTCCAAAATTTTTATAAAAATAAAAACAACACATTTGACAGATTCAACAGTTTTCAAAAGAAAAATCCATTAAAAATAGTTGCAGTGCTCAAATAATTCCGAAAGACTTCCCATAGCTTCTAAATGCATCAAAATACTAGGAAACAGTCTCACACCACCAAAACTAACCACAAAAATATGTTTTAAAAATCCGAAACAGTTGCAGGCCAAACATAGAAAATAGCCATATTTTTTAAGATTTCAAGCATTCTTGTGATACCCATGGCACAAACAAGCTTCCTACAACCCAAGCAACAAGAAACAACATGAAAACACCATGGCTTATATGCAAAAGAGGAAAACCCCTCCATACCTCAAGGTTCCCAAACTCCAAATGCAACACAAGTGATATGGTTGTGTAGAGCTAGTCTCCCTCTTCAATATATCAAAAAGTGGTTGGTGAAAGGTGGGAACTTGGTGCTCAACTTCTAGAGAGAAGTTTGTGTTTCTAGAGAGAATGTGGAGAGAATTTGAAATAACTTAGAGAAGAAGAGATGAAGATGAGCACAAAATGGAGGAGAGAGGAAAGTTTAAACAAAAAGAAAAAAGCAGAAAGCATTTCCCCTCCCTCATGGCCTAGGGCTGGCGCACATATCAAGCAGGGTTGGGCTCAATTTTGTTTTTCAATTGGGCATATATGAGGCCCAATAAAGCCAGGGTTAGGGTATTTTTAAGGTTAGGGTTAGGACATCTGTCTATTTTAGTCCCTCCGTGTCACTAACAATCACTCATATCCATTTTAATTCAATCACACTTCAACAATTATTTTTCTAAGACATCATTTATTTTAATTAGTCCTTAATGAGATTATTTCCATCAATTTCCTTAATCCTCCAAATTATTTATCACTTATGAGTCATTCAACAACGAAACGAATTAATTAAGTCATATAAATCATTAATTCTATTTTTATTTCTATCTAGTTCTTTCTAGGCTTGAATTAATAAAATTGGACTTAATTAAGTTTAATTACCTTAATTAAAATATCTAAATCACTAATTACCTTAGAACACTTAATTTCACTAATTAAAGTTATTACCAACTTATTAGTAAGATTTTTTACTTTAGTCAAAAGTTCCACATATTTACCACAATACCATTAATAAGTTGACTAAATCTCTTCCCGTTAACTTTGACCAAGATGAGTCTTTCTTTGATTTTTCAAATTGAACTTCCCTCCACAAATTTTTAATGTCTCTACTAAACCATTATTAAGTGATACATATTTTTAATTATTTTCTATTATTTATCTTAATTACTTAATTAATCACTAATTATATTTAATTACTCAAAGCACATATTTTTCTTATTTAAAACAAATAAATCATAATTAAATCCCACAAGCACATACTTATTGAGTTGTAATTTTTAGGATGTTACACTTAAAGTGTTTGCCTTTCTTTAATAAGAAGTTAAAAAACACAAACCAAAACTAAAATTGTAAAGAAATTAAAACTAAAAGTTAGAATATTAATAAAGAACAAAATTATAAGTAAGCTTTAATGTGAATGATAATATTTTTTCAATTATAAGGCTTTTTTACCAAAATGGTGCAATTTTTCAAAAAAAAAAATATACTAAAATGGGTAGTTTTTAAAAAAATTACGGAAATGGGTAAGTCGTGTTTGAAAACACGACTTCATATTTGTAGAAGTCGTGTTTTACAACACGATTTTGCTTTAAGGTGTTTTTTTTTATACATAAGTCATGTTTATAGAATCGACTTTCATATTTTTTTTTTCATTTTTTTTAGTAAAGTCTCACATAAGAATGAGACTTTCAGTTTTTTCAATTTTTTTTTATTTGTAAATACTAAAGTCGTGCTATGAATCACGACTTCATTTGTTTTTTTTTTATAATAATTTCGATAATAATTAATACAGAAGTCTCATTCTTATGTACGATTTCACTAAAAAAAAATTTTAAAAAAATATGAAAGTCGATTCTATAAACACGACTTCTGTATATAAAAAAAAAACCTTAAAGCAAAGTCGTGTTGTAAAACACGACTTCTACATACATGAAGTCGTGTTTCAAACACGACTTATCCATTTCCGTAATTTTTTTTAAAAGCTACCCATTTTGGTAATTTTTTCAAAAAATACACCATTTTAGTAAATAAAAAAGCCCAAATATAAACAACGGTGATAGAGTTAGAACATTTTCTTTGAGGGGGCCAAATATAAAACTTAAATTAAATTATATTTTAATTAACATATTAAATTTAACCAACAACTAAAAAAATTATAATAATTGATCATATATCACAAAAACCATAATCAATAACATTAATCTTGTTTCATTGAATCCGGGAAACTTAATCCGGAAACTAAATTAGTGTTTTTTTTCTTTTTAATTTTGTGAAAAAACTCTTGTTTAGAGAAAATGTAATAACAATACCGTTGTTTTGAATGGGATGATCTTCATCATCCAATAGAATCCTTGACCAAAATTGACCATTTTGGTTTTTCGGGTAAAAGTATAGCTAGAGATACAAAAAATAAAAAAATAAATAAAAAATAAACGTTGTAGTTGGCCTCCAGCTTCAGAGACCTACGGCTTCCTTGTTATGTTAATAATATCATATTATATTGTGTCTTGAGAAAATGATAGAAACTCATAAGTGGTCTTTACATGAGACGTACGTTGGGATAGCTCAACCAATTATTAGACAAATGTCACCAAATAAAGGAACAAAGTTTTTGTCATTCCTATCTGCAAAAAACCTTCCAATGCAATTCTCTTATAAATTGCATTTCAATTCTTCTTTGAACATTGCAATAACATAGTCACGTATATTAGTGAGAAGAGGGAAAGGGGGCCATCACCACTAATGCCATCTCTATTCTTGCTTTGCTAGGGATTCCTAATCTACTGGCCTAGTTTGTTTTCCATTTTAGACACATTATTATCTTCATTTCAATGGGTATCAGAAGTTGATGAGAAAAGTCTTGCAACCTTAATATTGGTGCTTCTTGTTCTTTTAGTATATGCGTTTATTCACTTGCCTTCTTCATTCCCCTTTGGCAAGTCTTCTTATGGTATAAACTGTCACATCAACATCTCCAGCCATGATCATGTTGGATTTGAATTCGGGTTGGGAACATTGCTCTTGTTTTTGCACTTCATTCTTTTGTATAATCTATTTTGACACCATAGACCCTTGTCATAAATCTCTCTTTGTGCTGTAATGTTTAATGCACTAAAGTTTTCACAATGGTCCACTACAAGAAAAGTGATATTTTAGTAACATTTTTTAGTATACTTATCCTGCTGCTGGGTGCTAAAGGTAGTGCAAGTTTGAAATTTTATACTGAAAATGAGGTATTTGGTTTCCTGGACTTCCTTTGGCTCAAACCACATGAAAGAAATCTCTCTGGAACGCAGTCTCCTGCTTGCTCTCTGGCACCTGCATTCCACCTTGTAGAATATGATGTCTTTAGCAAACGGTTTTTTGTTTTATTCTGTGAATGCTGCATTGTAATTTTACATGTAGGAATTAGGATACAATTCACGTGTCTAACTTCAATATATTGCAAAATATAGGATGAGAACAATTTTGTTGTAGGGATTTGTTTAAAAATGTAAATGTCATGACTACACACCCACTAATTGAAACTAGGGTGCATTTCGGTCTATCATTGAGAGATAGCCTGGAAGGCAAGGCCAGGCCAACAATTGAGCCTAACACATTCCCAACCCTCCGAACATACATTCAACTCAAAAGATACAAATAGGTTCCTTCCACGAACGTATGTTAATCACCCCACCAAAAGATTTCCGTACGTAACTTTAAGGGTGTATTGGATTGGGATTTTAAAAACTATTTTAGCATAATAAAGTCTTGTAGATTTTAAAAGAAACATAGTAATTTGATGTCTTTTGAATTGTGTTCTCCCTTGATGAAATTACCAGTTTTGGCAACTCTTGTAGTAACATAGCCTTGAAAACCAGGGCAACACAACTCCACAGTCATAGGACTCTGCCTCGTATAGGCAGCCATATTACCTGACTCGTGTTAGAATTTCTTTACTTATTTTTTCATCTTTGGGAAGTGAAGCACAGAAGGCAACTTCAAGTAACTAATCTCAAGGCAGGCATGACAGAGTTCTCAACTTCTCATGTTGTAAGCACATGAAGCAGCCCTGGTGTAGTTGACAGTTTAAATTATGCAAACACAAGACCTCAAATTTTTTATGCTGAAAAGGGGACTGAAAATAATACAAATCCACTTTTTAATACATTGATAAAAAGACCGTACAAAGTTTAATAAATAAAGAAGCAAACTATACGAATATTTGAACATTGTACAGCTACATGTCTGTCAAAGCTTATTATTCTAAATTTCTTAGTGACCAAGTGCTGAGATCTTCAAACATGGCCACCGGGGGCAGTCTCACGCATGCTGATCACAAGGAAGAATACGATTCACTTTCAAAATAAAACACAATCTGCAGTATAACAAAATAAGATGAAAAATATGAAATTTGCATAGAATGAAATACCTATCACTCAATTGAAGCAATTATTTTTTAAGCAAACAATGGAAGAAACTCAATTCTAGGAAAAAGAATTTTAAATTCTAAACTGAAACATACAAGGTGATCATTAAGTTTTGAAAGAAATGGGATATATAATAGGGAATGAAACAGAGGATAAATCATAAAATCTGTTTGTCTGGTTGAAAAATTAACATTGTAAACTTCATTACAATAACAATCTATTCTTTTGATTTTTGAAACTCTTCATTTCCTGTAACTTAGGCTGGATATAGATGTTGACACGGTTTACAAAAAGATATTAAAAGTGGGGTAAGGAAAGGGAATGTTATATGTAGATATATATAGGAAGGAAAAGGATCCACAATGTACCTCGAAGGAGATCACGTGGATCACCGCCGATTTGAATGTGAGGAATTTGAGCTATTTTTGGCCAGTCCTCTCCCGTTTTCTTCTTACATCGTTTCTTTAACTCAGCAGGGCAATTGTAAATACTCAATCTTTCCAGATTGCTAAGCCTTAGGCTTGATGGAAGACACGTCAACTTGGGACAGTTATTGATAATCAAATTGCGAAGCAAGGGAAAGTTTGCAAAGCAGTCAGGCAAGGATTCTAGCTTTGGAAGATGCAATAATGTTAACTTCTTGAGGGCAGTCATATGTTGTAAAGCCTCATGAAAACCTTCCAACTCTCTGCACCTTTTAATAAAAATTTCTCAAGACCAGTTAGGCATTGAAAACTTGCCAACACATTGATCTTACCACACCCCTCAACACAAAATTCCTTGAGAGAGCGAAACCCTTGTGGCAAACCCCACAATTTAGGACATTGAGTAATTTTAAGTGTGGAAAGGCGAGGGAACATGTTTTCCCCATCCACCCTTGATAACCTTATTAGGTTTGGCAGATCCTCCAGTGACATAAATTCTAGAGCCATGAAAACTACTCCACCATCATAGCACTCCTTGTATATGTATTTTACACTAATCATGCTACGTATACTTAGACTCTTTAGAGAAGGTAGTTTCCCCAATGCTGGAAGTTGTAAACAACTTTTGCATTTCAACAGCTCTAAACAAGTTAAATATTTGAGAGAAGGACTAGACATCCATTATGGGAAATGGGCACCTTTATATCCTTCCACCATCAAAGCCTGAAGTTGTTGGGTATCGGGTTGAAGCGTTTCAAGAATGTTCTTAACATTTTCTTCTAATTCTGACTCTTCTAATTCCCACCCTTCACTTCCATCCCATGACAACTGTAACTTATTTAGCTTCTTACTTGATATATTGGCTTTTTTGGCATCCATTACACTCTTCACTTTTTCCAGATGCATGATGTGAAGATTTCCTTTCAACTTCAATGCTCCCAATTCTGCCAAGAGGAACCCTTTTTTCTTGCCAACAATGTACATGCTTAAAATATTTAGCGAACTCAACTTCCCTATGTGAGGAGCCAAGCTTGATAGTCAGTCGCAACCATTCAAGGATAGCTGTTGTAGAGCTTTTAAGCATATCAAACTGTTGGGCAACTTTTGGAGACTTCGACAAAAGTCTAATTTCAATATCTGCAAATTCCACAGTTTACATAGGGATTCTGGAAGAGTATCAAAGTCACCCTCAGAAAGATTCAAGTACCTTAGATGTTTTAAATCACCAATTGAAGATGACAATTCTCTACTTCTCAATTGGTGAAGAACCCGCAAAGAATAATATTTACAAAGTTGACCAGAATTGTAGAACCTATATAGGTCCTCAAAGATTTGAATTTATGCAACTGACTTGAATTGATGGCTTTCCAAGAAGAAAAGTAGAGATGGTGGATTCTTTCAGGAAAAGTAGTTACACCATTGTTAGATGTAATGCAACAAGCCTCCTTTGCAACAAACTGCGCAAGATCATGAACAAGATCATGCATCTTGAAACTTGTAATTTTGCCAAATTCATCTGTCTCAATATCTTGAAAAAATGATCTCCAATATAATTCATTCCAGACACCATCACCAACATCTTCAGCATCTAAGATTCCATCAGGTGAAATAAATCCATTAACCATCCAAAGTTCAATTAAATATTGCTTGTCTATTTCTTCATCTTTGGGAAATATTGCACAATAAGCAAAACATTGTCTGAGTTCTATTGGCAAGTTTAAGTAACTTAGCCTCAAGACAGGCATTATGGAGTTTTCAATGTGTGATAACTCCAAAAGGTTGCTTTGCTTAACATTGAGCCACTCATTTTTGTTTTTTTTGAAGCGTAAGATACCTCCCACTGCCTTTGCTGCAAGAGGCACTCCACGACACTTCTTTACTATCTCCTTCCCTATGTCTTGAAGCTCTCCCTGTTTAACCTCATTTGGTCCAAAGGCTTGGTGTTTAAACAATTCCCAACAATCATTGTCAGGTAGCATTGATAAATCATGAGGATGCTCTATTGTTCCCATGATTGTTGCAACTGTTGCAAGACGAGTAGTGACCAAAATAGAAGTACCTTGTGCTCCACAAGCCAATACAAATTTCAACTTCTGCCAATTTGGTTGACGATCATCCCACACATCATCTAAAACCAGCAAATATTTTTTTCCTCGAAGCAAATCTTGAAGGTTTTTCTGTAGTGGCTCTAGATCCAAATCCTTGCAGGCATGCCCAGATGCTGCTTCAAAGATAGCTTTTGTCATTCTCTTCAAACTAAAATCTTCTGAAACGCATACCCAAATTCTTAGCTCAAAGTGATTGACTACCTTCTCATGATTGAAGATGAGTTGGGCCAGTGTTGTTTTTCCAAGTCCGCCTAGACCTACGATTGGATAGACTGATAAATCCTCAAAATGAGAAGCATCACCAACCAAAAACTCTACAATTTTATCTTTATCCTTTTCTCTTCCATAGACTCGTGGCTCAGTGACGAGTGAGCTGGTTTGGCGCCACTCGATGACTCCACTTCTTCTCTCCGGAACCGTCTCAATCAAATTAAACTTCGTCCTTTCTTCAGCAATTTCATCTAATCTCTCACTTATCCTTTTCATTCTCTTAGCAAGTTTATAACAAAAAATAACATGCATGGGATGAAAAGAGGATAAGCCAGAGCTTTGTACCATTTTTGATAGACAACACTTAACTTCTTCGTGTTCCAACCGCAATTCTTCACAGGCATACTCATCCATGATGTCTTCCAGCTCGTGAGCTGCGTCTTTTAGATTTTGTAGCCAAATCTTTACAGCTCCATTTGAGAATTGTTTCTCCTCAGCATCTTCAAGCACAGCCTTGATAGTAGTGAGTAACCTGGCAAGCCTTTCTAAGTCTTGATCAAAACCCAGAAATAGGCCCAGCTCTTTTCCAATGGGAGAGCTCAAATATCCAAGCACACGTTCAAGTACAGCCTCAGCCATCTTCCGAGTTCTAATTCACAAAATGAAAATTCAAGAGAGGTTGTATGCTTCAGAAATGGCAATGCAATGATATCATCAAGTGATATGATATGATTAACACGACAAGCTAGCAGAGGAGGCAACCAACCCGCTAATAATTGTGTTTTTGGAATCTTGCTCACTGATTGCACCTATTTTTTATCCCCACAATTGCACCTGTCATCATTTGGTAAATATGTCCCGCTCACTTTTTTGCTTTTCATTTCATTTCAGTTTTTTTTTTTTTCGTTTCTTTCGTAAGTCACATGTCAATTGAAAGGCTCATTCATTGCATTGCACTATTGCAGGGGTACGGGATGAAAAGAAATTTTCGAGATTTGCTAGCTGCTGTGCTACTGTATGGTGGACTTTAGTTTGACACACTTAATAACATATCAAAACATTCTATAAATACTTCATCATTATGTATATTTATATCTGTTTCAACTAAAACTCTAAAATTTTGACGCACTAATATTTTTATGTCTCTTTGAATTTAAAAAAGAAACTAATAATGATATTTATTGTATGAATATTTTTATAAAATATTGAAAACAGATAAATGTTGATTAAAAACTAATTTAATTAATAAAAATATTTTATTTATAGAAAAAATAAATTAAAATATAAAAACACATGTTTAATATTTTTAATTTTAAAAAATGAAATTATTAAATTAATAAAAATTATTTTAACGATACTATGTGTTATCTATTTTTTTTATATTTATTATATATTTTGAGAAGAATTATGTTGATGGTCATTTTTTAGTTGATATTAACATTTTGCTATTTGGGTTTTGGCAAGAGAGATTATAAGTTGAGTTAAAACGACCAATGATCTGTCATCCAATAATGGCTATGCTAAGGATTTAAGTGCCCCTGTCACTTGCATACCACAAAGCCTAATAGAATTCATTACATAATCAGCTGCCTATAACTTTCTATTTTTGAATAAATCAGATACCTATAACTAATTATATACAATCCTCACAATATGGCTTGGTGTTAAAGGTTGGGTTACTTCTTGTTCGGTAGGAACGAGTCAGTTCTGATTTGAGGACGAATATATGATTCAGATCTAAGATTTCGAGGTCGTACCGGACGAAGAAGCACAGCGGCGATATGATACGGTGACAATGAGATACGACGACGATGGAGCACCTGCAAGCACTTCGGTGCTCAAGTAAGTGAGAGTATGAGGTGAAGTGTATGGAATGAGAGTTAGCATGATTAAATACCTGAGATTTGCTTATATAGCTGAGTTTATGTGGGAAAATCAGTTAGGCGGTTGGGGTCACGCGTTCTGTGTGACCCACGTGGGGGGTCACGCGTCCCACGCATACCCCTTGTCAGTATGGATGACTCGGGGTTGCCGGCGGGGAGCCAACTCTGAGAACACGGTCCGAGAAGATTCTAGGAATATTGGGCGAGATCCTGTTCTGAGTTATTACTCCAGAACACGGTTCGAGAAGATTCTGGGAATATCGGTCGAGATCCTGTTTCGAGATACTACTCCAGAACAGTTGCCCCTAAGCCGATTGGTTCTCTTGAGAACCTGTCGGCTTTTGTGAGGTTGGATGCAGGTGCTCCATTAGATTTTGAGACTATCAGCCGAGATCCTGTTACAAGATACTACTCCAGAATAGTTGCCCCCAAGTCGATTGGTTCTCGTGAGAACCTGTCGGCTTTAGTGAGGTCAGATGATACTTCTCGGGTAGTCGTTTACCTCAAGCTGTTGACCATTAGATTTCGAGAGTATCGGCCGAGATCCTGTTCTGAGATACTTCTCCAGAACAGTTGCCCCCAAGCTGATTGGTTCTTGTGAGAACCTGTCCGCTTTGGTGAGGTCAAATGATACTTCTCGGGTCGTCGTTTACCTCAAGCTGTTGATCTTTCTTGAACGGACTAACTAGCAGTTATGTCACATGTGTCACGCTTCCAATGGCGTCCTTTCATTTCCAACAGTCAACCGTTTGGCGGTTATTACTGAGCTCGAGGCAGTTTTATTGATTTTGAATTTTGAAATTGTCTATTATGGGCGGTTATAAATACTTCGCTGTCTCCTTTCATTTGATCCTTTGGTCTTCTGATTTCTTCTTCATCTACCTTCTTCTCACTTTCTTCCTTTCTCTTATACTCTGGTGGCTACTTCTGCTCCATTGGCAACGGTGCTCATGGCCTTGTTCTGTTCCAGCGACGACGGTCGTTTGTCCTTGGTTGATTTTTTTTTGTAAAGGTACCATTTTTCGCCTCTCCTCCCTTTTTGTTTTTTTTTTGTTCTTGCTTGAGGATGGTTTGAATAAAGACCACTGCCAATAGGAGGTTGGGGCACAACGGTTCTAATTCCGCTACCGCTGCGATTTCTGGTAACGCCGGGGGTAATTTTAGAGAAACTTCTAGAGGTCCTAGTATCTCGTCCCGTCCATCGGGAGAGGAACTGCACCGCCATAGGTGGTTTCAGCCTTCCAAGGCCGAAAGACCTTTTGGACTCGAGAGCCGCTCTCACTTATTGGCTAGGCTTGTTCTTGGGAAGACTAAGAGAAGAAATACACAAAAATTTAGCGGTGTTGTTCTTGTTGATGTCCTGAAGTCTTGGGACAAAGAGGTGCCTGATGGTCTTTTTAGGTTTGTTCGAGAGTATTTATTGAGCATTGGGTTAGACCTTTCTAGGGAGGAGGTTTCAGTGGCGGATCGCGGGTCGATGGAATTCCAACAATTTATGGAGGTGCCGGCAAGCGATAGCGATCCTTGTGAAAGGGAAGAGAGTAGCCATTCTAAGTTGTCAGATGATGAGTATCGTAGGTTACAAGCCGATATGGTGAAGATCAGTGCCGAGTTTAGCCGAGAAGCTGTTGAGGAGCACGCTACGGCGGCTTGTCAGTTTAGTTCTTATAACGATCCCCCAGTGGCTTCTGATAATGTTTCTTGTGACAGGGAGAAGGATTCTGAAATGAGTGAGGCTAGAGATTTTGGTGATACCATCATCCCTTCCTCTATTCTCGAAGGGATGGAATAGATTGGTGATAGTATTTGGGGTACTCGATTTGTATGCACTGCTTCTAACGTTAATGATTTAGTTGAGAAATTATCATTAACTCTGGATGGGAGGGATAGTCGTTGGGTACTGGTGCTTCCCGGGGAGAATGGTCGTATTTGTTCTCAGGGTCAACAAGGGGAAGACGTGGGTCAACCCTTAGATGATGACTTCTCGGACTCAGATAGCTCTAATAGTTTGACCGAAAACACAGGCGGTGAGGATTCAGATAGCGAGATAAGTGTTTTCGCAGAGGGGGTTACCGAGAAGGTTGCCAAGGGGCCAAAATTACACTATGCATATTTCCTTCCTATGTGTAGGACTTTTTTTCAAGATCTTGGGGTTAGGTTGTCGTTTAGTGACTTTGTGGTAAAAATTCTTAACCATTATAGGGTGTGTCCTTCCCAACTTCATCCTAACGAGTTGGCTTCGTTCTTGCTTTCGAAAAACTGTGTAATTGGGGGGGTTTCCAGCTACTCAAACTTTGTTTAGTAACCTGTTTATTCCTTATCGTAAGAAACAGGGGAGGAAGCATATAGCCTTGTCTTTTCGTGTTGTAGACAAGTGTAAGCTTCTCGAGGTTTACGAGAGTTCTTATAAGAATTTTAAGGATGAATACTTCTGGTTGTTTCCACGGAGGAAGTCTTGGGAGTATACGTTTGAGGTAGTTGGGAAGAGGCATGATAGGAGAGATTTGTTTGCGGCTAGATTTCCTTCGTATTGGAACGAGGAACACTATAAGGATCCCATTAAGTGTTATAAAGTTCTTGATAAGGACTTGTCGGAGGAGGAAAAGGGCTACCGTGATCAATTATTTGAATTTGCGAAAACCTGGAGGCCGAGTTACTTGCCCTGCAGTGTGGTACTCGAGAATGATTTGGCAGACTTTACTCCTGCTATAAGTATGCTGTTTTTTTTTCTTTTCATTTTGCATGTTTCTTGCCTATCTTTTACGTAATTCTAATTAGAATTGCTTGTTTTATTTTGTTGCAGTTGAGTTCATGGATGCAGTTGCCTTCCTATTGAGAGTCTCCAAAGAGTATGCTCCTCTTCCGGTTGCCATGGTCACCTGGTAGGGACCTTCCCAGTTGTCTGCTAGTTTGCCTTCTTTGGCGTTTTTTCCTCCGATGTCTGCTCTTCATAAAACCAAGTCTCCGACCGTGAAGCTTCTTTGTATGACCCGATTATTGTACCTAGCTTATACTCTTCTTTTCAGTGACGCTTCTTGTACGACGACAACTTCTCTTCTTTCTTCTGCTAGGTCTAGCTCTGACCTAGCATTGTCGATGTTGCTATCGTAGTCAAAGTTGACTACCCTCCATGATGGTTCTCTAATCTCTACAGGAATCATGGCCTCTATGCCATACGCTAATATGAAGGGGGATTCTCCAGTAGAAGAATGCGGGGTGGTCCTGTATGCCCAAAGTACATGGGGTAGTTGTTCCACCCAGCAACCTTTAGAAGAGTCCAACTTCCTTCTCAGGCCCTTCAAGATTACCTTGTTGGTTGCCTCGACTAGACCATTGGTTTGCGGATGTTCTACTGAAGTGAACCTTTGTTTAATTTTTAGTCCTTCTAGTAAATTCCTGAATTTCTTTCCCATGAATTAAGTGCCATTATCAATAACGATAGTTTTTGGTATGCCAAATCAGCAAATGACTTGTTGATGGAAAAAATTATCGAGGTTCTGCTCTGTTATTTTTGCCAAAGCCTCCGCTTCGATCCACTTGGTAAAGTAGTCGATAGTTGTTATCAGATACTTGACTTGTCCCACTGCTTGTGGGAAAGGTCCTAAAATATCAATTCCCCACCATGAGAAGGGCGAAGGAGAACTCATTACGCTCGGGCTCTCGGTGGGAAGATTTTGTAGGTCTGCACACCTTTGGCATCTATCACACTTTCGAACATATTTATGGCATAGGCTTTAATTGTCGGCCAGTAATCCCTGCTCTTAGCATCTTTTTTGCCAACGTTTTTCCTCCTAGGTGTTGCCCACAGGTTCCTTCGTGGACTTCGGCTAGGAGATAAGATTGTTCTTTTGGGCCTAAGCATTTCAGTAATGGTTGGGAGAAACCTCTTCTATATGGCCGTGTATTGCGCATGAAAAAGTTAGTCGCAACCCTTTGTAGCTGCTTGGCTTATTTTTTGTTGACTGGTAGCTTCCCAGTATGCAGATAGGCCATCAGTGGACTCATCCAATTTTCCTGGACCTCTGTTGACAGTACATAGTTAGGTTCTTGTAGAGTTTGCTATATTACTGTGTGATTATTTCCCAAACTTTGGTTGTTGGCCAGCCGAGAAAGGATGTCGGCCCTCAAGTTTTCCTCTTGAATAACATGGCAAAATTCAGCTGACTCAAACTTGGTTTCCATAGCTTTTACCTTCGCGAGGTATTTTTGCAAAAGAGGTTCTTTCACCTGGAATTCGCCGTTTACTTGGAAGACCACAAGTTTAGAGTTGCTGAATACCTTGATTCTTCTTGCTCTTAGTTCCTCTGCGAGTTGCATCCCGGTGAGGCAGGCCTCGTATTCGGCTTGGTTATTAGTAGTCGGGAAGGAGAATGTCAGTGCTTGCTCTATGATCAAGTTGTTTGTTGATTCCAGCAAGACTTCGGTGCCACTCCTGTTATCGTTTGATGACCTGTCTACATATATCATCCAAACTTGTTGCCCCTCTTGCTCTCCTGGTGTGAGCTTCGCGATGAAGTCAGCTAGAGCTTGGGCCTTTATGGCTTACCGAGGTTCGAAAAGTATTTCGTGCTCCGATAACTCGATCGCCCAAGCAACCATCCTTCTTGCCAAGTCCGGTCTATGTAATATTTGTCGTATCGGCTGGTCCGTCCGGACAACAATTTGATGGGATTGAAAATACTGTCTCAGCCTTCTAGCCGCGGTTACCAGTGCAAAGACTACTATCTCGAGTTTTGGGTACCTTAGCTCAACTCCTTGTAGCGTGTTGCTGACAAAGTATATGGGTTTCTGCCCTTCATCGGTTTCCCGTACCAGCACTGCACTTACGGCTTCGTTGGCAACTGCCAGGTACAAGTATAAATTCTCCCCGATTTCTGGTTTGACGAGAACTGGTGGGGATGACAAGTTCTCTTTTACCTTTTGGAAAGCAGCTTCGCATTCGTCATCCCACTTGACAAAGTTAATATGAATGGCAAAGAATGCAATGAACCACCAATGTTCCTTGGTCCTCACAAAGTGTATCACTCAATCACACTACAGCAGGTGAATGTATCTCTCAAGCAACTCGTTAAAACCACACATATTAAATTTGCTTTTTATCTCTCAACAATTCATAATTATCAAACATGCAAGCGAGGATTACTAAGGACTTTCTTGGCTTGTAGCGTCGCTAGGCTTACAACAAAATTGGTTTTTCAGGTATTCAAAACATCTAAGAACATGAGAGCAAAAAGAGAATAGTCCTCAACTCAGTCTCAAGTCAATTAGTCCCCAAGTGCCTTCAACAAACCAAACCACTTTATTTCCCACTGTAATTTATTTATTTTATTTTTTTTATCATTTTTTTTCTTTTTTTTTTTTGACAACTTTGAAACTGTAGGACAAAGGTGAGCCACAAGCATTTTCAAAAATTTCTTTTTTTCTTCTTTTTTTTTTTTTGACAGTCATACTAACTATGACACTAGAATTCTCTTGGGGTACCCTTCTTTTTATCATTTTTGGGTGTTTTACCAAACACCTCAAACTTAATGTACAACCCTATTCCTCAATTTGCTCTCCTATTGCTAGGAAGGGGCAACATTTGTTTTTTTTTTTTTTTTTCTTTTAAGGCTAAGGGTTATGCATTAAGAAAATTTTCTATTTGGCTCAAAGAGGGTGCAAGGGATTTTATTGGAAAGGGAAAAAGGCTTTTTGGCTTATGGCTTAAAACAACAAACAAGGCCTTGATCCTTTCCAAGCTAGCATGCAAAACAAAGGACTCAAGAGACTCAAGCAAAATCATATGTGAAAAATCAATGGTGCCACTCAGCATATATCATAGTAAATTCCTCACCAAGGTAGGTCTCATCAAGGAAACAAAGGCATCAAAACAAACATGCCACACACATTAACCACAATCAGAAATTCATTAGGATCCGGAGTGCACTCACAATCAAGTATTGGACCAAAACAACTTTTCTCATGCTTTAATGAAAACAAGCAAGCAACTACTATAGGCCGAATCACATGACCACATAACAACAATTAAAATAGAAAGCAATAAAAACAAGAAAAATAAGGGAAAATAAATACCAACCTTGGGAGGACTAGTCATCATAGTCCTCCCCCATCTCCCATCAGAGGCCCATCATCACCCCATTGGGCAAGAAGGTGCTAATCTCGAGCTCTAATTGGCCAATCACCATGGGCCGCAAACTCCACCTTAACACCCCAAACTTAAAAGGATGCAAGTATGTAGTAAAAAGAAGGAAAGAATAAGAGATAAAGAAAGGGAGGATTTTTTTTTTGTTGTCTAGGGGTGCGCTTAAACACCCCAGAATGTGAATATGAGGGTGTGCAAGGTGCTTGTGCTATAATTGGGTAATTAATAGCAAATTAAGTAGACTACGATAATTAAATTGAGGAATGTAAAGACAAGTGCAAAAATTAAAAGAGTTTAAACGAAGAAAATTGGTTGAGGAATTTCATCAAACACTTGGTATGCGTAGAATTTGAGTTGTTATCAATGGATGAAGTCATCGGGGTTTAATTTCATTAGACGTTCCTAACATGCAATTACTAACTATTCCTATTCAATCAAGATATGTTATCATCAACCCACAAAATTATTCAAGCCTTAATCCCTTAAGTGAAAGAACCGAAGTCCCTTGATTCCACTATCAATCCCTACAACAAATAAATATAAACTTAACATAAAATTTAACAATTTACAGAAATAAATAATATGAATGAGTACAATTTTAATATCGGGATAAAGTAAAAACATGTAACAGTACCATTAAACTTGTTTAATTTGCATAATTGAAGAATCACCACAATTGGAGAACCCAAATCACGAGTGCTTAAAAACTTATCTATCTGGACCGCAAAATCGCCCCAACGAGTACAAACAATGTTATTGCTCCTGTGTCAAAGAATAGGACAAATAACTGATACGTATAAAAGGCATAAAATAATTTATTAAAAATTACGAAAGAAATAAGCATAGGGTTTATTGTATCTTACTCCAAATCTTCAAGCATAACATCAGTACGCGTATTTTTTTTTTCAATTCTTGTCAGTCTCCTTAATGGTATCCTTTTCAACATGTCCAATCACATCTAGCAGAAAATAATTACTTGTTTATCAAGTAAGACAATTTTGACAAAATATTATTCAAATAAGGAACCATATAAGCACCATAACTAACCCATCAACATAAATTTGTTCGTAGAAGACATAATATGTTGAAAAGGAACAAAATTAAAAAAAGACTTTGGAATGTTATATACTTTGTTTTCGTTATTTTAGTGATTCCCAAAAATTGTAGTTTACATTTATGGGTTGTTGTCCTCCACTTTTCAGTTTTAGTAACCAATAGATTGTCTATGATATATAGAGAACCCTCATCCAATAATTTGGCAAACTTTTCAAATTGAGAACGTTTCAAGGTAGCATGAATCCTTGCACACTAAAAAAAGTCACAATCCATATATTAGGCATGAGATTGTGACTCTCAAAATATTGAAGTAATATTAGAAACTTAAATTTTTTTTTACCTTTTCATCTATGAGTATCATCTCCATAGGAAGAGTTTGTTTCACGAAATCATCTTACATTCCCGGGGAATATGAAGGTGGGAATGTTTATTCCCATGTTTGTTAGGAGGTTATTAGAAAATATTCCCGATATCTTTTATTCTCAGGAAAGTTGTATTCCCATGTCTACACAGCTTTTATTCCCATGGTAATAGGGTGGGAAAGTTACATTCCCATGGCAATTTGAGAAGTTATTTTCTAACTTCATTATAACTTCCATTTTTATTTTTTTCTTTATTATTTTAAAACTTAAAAAATATTCCTATAAATGTTAAAAGTTAACCAAACACATTTTTATATATGTTAAGGAATAATATTCCTAGCTACAATTTTCCTAGGGATGTAATTCCTGGGAATGTAAGATGATTCCGTGAAACAAACGCTCCCATAGTATTTATTTGCAGAGGATTTTTGTAATCAAAAACTTCATAAAGTCTAATAATGTCAACTTTTAATTTCCAATCAGCTTTTTAAATATAATCAATAAAAAAATAATTATTGAAGTAATATATATTCTTTATGGATGCTATTTTGAAATTGTTTTTTTATAAAAAAAATTAATTTCTCCATATATACTATTTTGAAATTATTTTTTATAGATACTATTTTGAAATTATTTTTTATAAAAAAATTAATTTCTCCATATATACTATTTAACTACTTTTTAAAAGTGCTATCTTTTATATATTAATTATATATAATTTTTTTTTATTAGTTCAATTACTTTTTTAAAAGACATGAAATTACATCAATTCTTTATAGGTTCTTTTAAAAAGTAATTAAATAACCATTATTTTTATAGATATTATTTTAAAATTATTGTTCTTTTAAAAAGTAATTAAATAATATATGGAATTATTATGTTTATTTTTTATACTATTTTTCAGAATGTTTTATATGTTAAATAATTAACATGGAATGCACATAATTTTCTTTACAAATATATTAAAAAGATAAAATAGTACATTATTTTATATTTTTATCTTTTAAATAATTAGCATGGAATGTACATAATTTTCTTTGATTGTACAATATTATTTTCATAAGATAAGATTGTGCAATATATTATTAAAAAAAATAATTGAAACAAAAATTTATAATAATAATTTATAATAATATTGTTGTAATAGATTTATTTAAAATATTTGACGATAGAATATATACTTGTTTCAATTATAAGTTTTATTTTCTTTTTTATCTATTTTTTTAGAAGCTTTTTTTTATCTATCTCTTTATGGACACCACTGTTACTTATATATATATATATATTAAGATGACTTAGATATTTTGTTAATCCACGTAAAATAAGTTAATTTTGATTTTAGTCTTTATATGAAAAAAATAGCTTTCATCCCTTCAAAAGGCTATTAGTATTTTTTTTGGAGGCTTATGTGTTTAACATAATGACAAATGACTTTATTAGGTGGCACTCACTAGTATTTGAGATATAATATCAATATGTGATACTTTTAAAAAAAAAAATTCTAGATCCTAAAACTAAATTTTATTTATCCTCCTTATAATGAACTTCTGAAACAAAAAACGATGATGATTTCAAATTTCCAAGAGATGAAAATCAAAGAAAAATGTATTACTGGGATCAAAACTAAAATTCGTTCAAAGTTTAGAAATATGTAAAATATATTTTTTTAAAGTTTTATAAAAACTAAAATTAAAATTAGCTTATTTTATAGGAATTAAAAACATATTTAAATCCTTTATAATTATATTATTATAAATTGTAACTTTCAAATAACTCTTAAACAATGGTTTTTTATTATTATATAAGGGGTCGTGGCTAGGGTGGGAGAGCTTTTAAGTTTGAGTATTGGAAAGTGGTCTCCTGCTTGCTCTCTGGAATCTGCATTACACCTTGTAGAATATGATGTATTTAGCAAACGACTTCTTGTTTTATTCTCTGAGTGTTGCATTGTAAATATACATTTAGGATACAATTCACGTGTCTGACTTCAATGTATTTAATGTTCAAAATATAGGATGAGAAATTTTTCTATAGGGATTTTTTTTAAAATGTAAATGTCATGACTGTAGTCATTAATTGAACCTAAAGAGTAAATGAATTGAAACGTAGGGTGCATTTTTGGAATCTTGCTCACTGATTGCACCTACTTTTTATCCCCACAATTGCACACCTGTCACCATTTGGTAAATATGTCCCACTCACTTTTTTGCTTTTCATTTTATTTCAGTTTTTTTTTTTTTCATTTCTTTTGTAAGTCACATGTCAATTGAAAGGCTCATTCATTGGATTGCACTATTGCAGGGGTACGGGATGAGAAGAAATTTTCTAGATTTGCTAGCTGCTGTGCTACTGCATGTATGTTGGATTTTAATTTAACACACGTAATAACATATCAGAACAGTCTATAAATACTTCATCAATATGTATATTTATATTTGTTTCAACTAAAACTCTAAAATTTTGACCCTCTAATATTTTTATGTCTCTTTGAATTTTAAAATAAAACTAATAAGGATATTTATTGAATGAATATTTTTATAAAATATTAAAAATAGATAAAGTTTTAATTAAAAACTAGTTTAATTAATAAAAATATTTTATTTATAGAAAAAATAAATTAAAATATAAAAACACATATTTAATATTTTTAATTTTAAAAAATGAAAATATTAAATTAATAAAAAATATTTTAACGATACTATGTGTTATCTATTTTTTTTTTATATTTATTATATATTTTGAGAAGAATTATGTTGATGGTCATTTTTTAGTTGATATTAACATTTTGCTATTTGGGTTTTGGCAAGAGAGATTATAGGATGCGTTTGATGTCTATTAAGGTACAGCACAAAGAGAAAAGCACATGACAACCACTCAAGTCACAACACAACTTTTTTGTTGATGCATTGCATTCCATCACTAATGAGCTTTGTTTTTTTATTTTTATAAGCAGATTGAACTTTTATCAAGAGTAAGAAGAAGCTAGCTATAACATAGCATAAGGAATGCCATGATGATTCCGCACACAATCTGATACAAAAGACTCCCATACCAGAACAAGAAATGTTAATAATGAAGGGAGCCAGTGTAAAAGTAATATAGTAGATTAACCAAGGCTACTTTGTGAAGGCATCTGATGTGAAAGAGCTCCTAATTTCCAGTAAGCTATTTATCCCCTCCCCATTAACTTTACTTTGAAGCCCCTAAATCCTCTCCCCCTGCATCATACCCAAATTCCACTCTAACCTTAGCCCCACATATCCAATACCCACCAATTGTAATGACCCCCAAAAGATTCTCTGTTACTTCAACCAGTATCAGTGCTTTTGTTTTTATATCAATTTTTATCTAATGTAGAACAATTCCTTTTTCATCTCATTGTGTGGACTCCATTGGTTGAACTTAACAAGGCCACTGAAATCACTGAAGTCTCCAAACATGGCCTCTTGGAAGCTTGAAATTCTGGATGTCAACTTAGAAAGAATTCTATTCACCGTTAAAAATATTTTCCTGAAATAAAACACATTGTGCAATCAGCAGAATAAGATGAAAATCTGAATTTGCATAGCATGAAATACCTCTCCCCTCTTAACAATGTCAATTGAAGTGATTATTTTTTAAGCAAAAAAATGGAAGAAACTCAATTCTAGGAAAAGAATTTTAAATTCTAAACTGAAACATACCAGGTGATCATTATGTTTTGAAAGAAATGGGATATATAATAGGGAATGAAACAGAGGAGAAATCCTAAATTTTTTTTGTCTTTGTTTGAAAACTTAAAATTCTAAAATTTCGTGACAATAGCAATCTATTCTTTTAATTTTTAAAACTCTACTTTTCCTGTAACTTAGGCTAGATATAGACGTTCATACAGTTTAAAAGAAGATATTAAAAGTGGGGCATGGAAGGGGAACGTTATTTGTTGATATATATAGGAAGGAAAGGGATCCACAACATACCTCAAATGTAATCAAACACACCACCGACCACATGAATGTGAGGAATGTGAGCTATTTTTGGCCAGTCCTCTCCCTTTTCTTTCTCACATCGTTTCTTTAACTCACGGCAATATTTAATTCTCAATCTTTCCAGACTGCTAAGGCTTAGGCTTGATGGAAGACATGTCAACTTGGGACAGTAACCAATAATCAAGACACGAAGCAAGGGAAGGCTCCCAAAGCAGTCAGGCACGGATTTTAGGTTTGGAAGATACCATAATGTTAACTTCTGCAGCAAGGGAAGATTTCCAAAACAGTCAGGCAAGGATTCTAGGTTTGGAAGATTACTCAAGCTTAGCTCCTGCAGCAAGGGAAGATTTTCAAAACTGTCAGGCAAGGATTCTATGTTTGGAAGATTCTCCAATGTTAACTCCTTGAGGGCAGTCATATGTTGTAAAGCCTCATGCAAACCCTCCACCTCTATGCACCTTTCAATACGCATGTCCTCAAGACAAGTTAGGCATTGAAAACATGCCAACACATTGAACTTACCACACTCCTTAATATGAAATTTCTTGAGAGAGCAAAACCCGTGAGGCAAACCCAATAATTTAGGACATTCAGTAATTTCAAGTGTGGAAAGGCGTGGGAACATGTTTTCCCCATCCACCCTTGATAACCTTATTAGGTTTCGCAGATTCTCTAGTGACATAAATTCCAGAGCCTTGAAAACTACTCCACCATCATAGCACTCCTCGTATATGTATTTTACACTAATCATGCTACGTATACTTAGACTCTTTAGAGAAGGTAGTTTCCCCAATGCTGGAAGTTGTGAACAGCTTTTGCATTTCAACAGCTCTAAACAAGTTAAATATTTGAGAGAAGGACTAGACATCCATTGTGGGAAATGGGTACCTTTATATCCTTCCACGATCAAAGTCTGAAGTTGTTGGGTATTAGGTTGAAGCGCTTCAAGAATCTTCTGAACATTTTCTTCTAATTCTGACTCTTCTAATTCCCACCTTTCACTTCCATCCCATGACAACTGCAACTTACTCAGTTGCTTACTGGACATATTGGCTTCTTTGGCATCCATTACACTTTTCACTTTCCTCAGATGCTTGATGTGAAGATTTCCTTTCAGCTTCAATGCTCCCAATTCTGTCAAGAGGAACCCTTTTTCCTTGCCAACAATGTACATGCTTAAAATCTTTAGGGAAGTCAACTTCCCTATCTGAGGAGGCAAGCTTGATAGTGAGTCACAACCATTCAAAGATAGCTGTTGTAGAGCTTTTAAGCATATCAAACTGTTGGGCAACTTTTGGAGACTTCGACAAAAGTCTAATTTCAATATCTGCAAATTCCACAGTTTACATAGGGATTCTGGAAGAGTATCAAAGTCACCCTCAGAAAGATTCAAGTACCTTAGATGTTTCAAATCACCAATTGAAGATGACAATTCTCTACTTCTCAATTGGTGAAGAACCCGCAAAGAATAATATTTACAAAGTTGACCAGAATTGTAGAAACCTATATAGGTCCTCAAAGATTTGAATTTATGCAACTGACTTGAATTGATGGCTTCCCAAGAAGAATAGTAGAGATGGTGGATTCTTTCAGGAAAAGTAGTTACACCATTAATGCAACAAGCGTCCTTTGCAACAAACTCAGCAAGATCATGAACAAGATCATGCATCTTGAAACTTGTAATTTTGCCAAATTCATTTGTCTCAATATCTTGAAAAAATGATCTCCAGTATAATTCATTCCAGACACCATCACCAACATCTTCAGCATCTAATGGTTCATTAGATGAAATGAATCCATTAGCCATCCAAAGTTCAATTAAATATTGCTTGTCTATTTTTTGATCTTTGGGAAATATTGCACAATAAGCAAAGCATTGTCTGAGTTTTATTGGTAAGTTTAAGTAACTTAACCTCAAGACAGGCATTATGGAGTTTTCATGGTGTGATAACTCCAAAAGGTTGCTCTGCTTAACATTGAGCCACTCTTTTTTGTTTCTTTTGAAGCGTAAAAGACCTCCCACTGCCTTTGCTGCAAGAGGCACTCCCCGACACTTCTTTACTATCTCCTTCCCTATGTCCTCAAGCTCTCCCTGTTTTACCTCAGTTTCTCCAAAGGCTTGGTGTTTAAACAATTCCCAACAATCATTGTCAGGTAGCATTGATAATTCATGAGGATGCTTTACTGTTCCCATGATTGATGCAACTGTTGCAAGACGAGTAGTGACCAAAATAGAAGCACCCTTTGCCCCACAAGCCAATACAAATTTCAACTTCTGCCAATTTGCTTGCTGATCATCCCACACGTCATCCAAAACAAGTAAATATTTTTTTCCTCGAAGCAAATCTTGAAGTTTTTTTTGTAGTGGCTCTAGATTCAAATCCTCACAGGCATGCTCAGATACTGCTTCAAAGATAGTTTTTGTCATTCTCTTCAAACTAAAATCTTCCGAAACGCATACCCAGATTCTTAGATCAAAGTGCTCGACTACCTTCTCATGATTGAAGATGAGTTGGGCCAGCATTGTTTTTCCAAGTCCGCCTAGACCTATGATTGGATAGACTGATAAATTCTCAGAATGAGAAGCACCACCAACCAAAAACTCTACAATTTTATCCTTATCCTCTTCTCTTCCATAGACTTTTGGCTCAGTGATGAGTGAGCTGGTTTGGCGCCACTCAATGACTTCACTTCTTCTCTCTTCTATGACACCACTTCTTCTCTCCGGAACTGTCTCAATCAAATGAAACTTCTTCCTTTCTTCAGCAATGTCATCTAATTTTTCACTTATCCTTTTCATTCTCTTGGCAAGTTTGTAACGAAAAATAACATGCATGGGATGAAAAGAGGATAAGCAAGAGCTTTGTACCATTTCTGGTAGAGGTAGACAACACTTGACTTCTTCATATTCCAACCGCTTTTCTTCATAGGCATACTCGTCCATGATGTCTTCCAGCTCAAGAGCTGCATCTTTTAGCTTTTGCAGCCAAATCTGTATAGCTCCATTTGAGAATTGTTTCTCCTCAGCATCTTCAAGCACGGCCTTGACAGTAGTGAGTAAGCCCGCAAGCCTTTCCAAGTCTTGATCAAAACCCAGAAATAGCCCCAGCTCTTTTGCAATGGGAGAGCTCAAATGTCCAAGCACACCTTCAAGTACAGCCTCAGCCATCTTTCAAGTTCTTTCTCACAGAATGAAAACTCAAGAAAGAGAGAGATTGAAATGCTTCAGAGATAGAAATGCAATGATATCATCAGGTGATATGATTAACAAGAAAAGCAGAGGAGATGATTTGCGTAGACTTTGTAAGTCAACAACCAACCCACTAATAATTGTATTCTTGGAATCTTGCTCAAGCTGCAAGTCTGTCACATGGCTAGTCATATTTTAATTTGTATTGAAGCCTCGTGGAAGCAACCAATAGTTGAAAGAAAAAATAAACAATAAACGTACTGACATGCATGTTAAAATATTTATCCTTATATATAAAAATAAGGGTTGTTAGAACCAATTGTTTCCGCTCAAAACAAGGGTAAAAAAGACAATTAAATCTCCTTTGTCTTTTATAAAATGATTTAAATATATTTTTAGTTTATGTAGATTAAGTGTTGATTTTAATATTTGATACTCATTAGTACTTATGTGTTTAACAAAACTTCAAGTGACTTTCTCATAAGACACTTATCAGTAATTGTTGTACAATGTCAACAGTGGAAGTGGCAGGGGTCATGGCGGTGGTGGCAGTAGCAGTCACGGTAGTGATGTTGATGGGTTAATAACAATCTTGAAGAAGAGTAGCATGATAATTGAGATATTTTACGACATGATAAATTGTTAATTGAGATCTTTTAGATATTATTTAGGGTCATTGCTTTGCTCCCCACTTCCAAATGCTTTTGGGTGGTTAATTGCTGATTTGATACTAAGCAAATTAACAACAACTACAGATATATGATGGTTCCAAAACATTTTTTGTGAGTGCATATAGGCTCGGGCTTCCTGATTTGCTTGAATTCTCATGTATACTGGTGCTGTTGCATGGTGCTAAAGGTAGTGCAAGTTTGAAATTTTGTACTGAAAAGGAGGTATTTGATTTCCTGGACTTCCTTTGGTTCAAACTACATGAATGAAATCTCTAAATATGCTAATGCTTTGTAAGTTTGATGTGCAACTCCCTCTTGGAAAGTGGTCTCCTGCTGCTGCTTGCTTGCTCTCTGGTGTCTGCATTACACCTTGTAGAATATAGCAAACGACATTTTGTTTTATTCTAACTCAATGAAAATTCAAGAGATGCTGTATGTAGTGCCGGCCTGGAGTTGTTTTAAGATGCGACCACTGGGCTGATGGTTGAAGGGAATAAAAAAAAAAATTAGACAACTTTAATGAGAGAAAAAAATATTTCTTTTGACAACAACTTTGTCTTATCGCCTTTTTCTAAAACCCATTTAATTCTCAAATTTTAACTTATCAAATCATTATTAAATATAAAATTTACTTTTTTAAGAGGCAAAACCTATTCCTATAATCTCTTTGTCTCGAATCCAATTGTCGCTTAGAGAATATTCTTGGTTTAAAAAATAGCTAATAAAATTTAAATTTTTAAAAAAATTAAATGTCTATTAACATGTACTCCCTCCAGATCTAAATATAAGAAGAAGAAAAAAACTGTTTCACGCTAAGTAAAAAAATTGGTTAACAACATTTAATTGCACCAATCTCAATTAAAAAATTGTTTTTCTAAATTACCCTTGATTGAAATTTGATATCAAGAATAAGGAGACATTGGAATTAAAACCTCTATTAAATGAATGGTATATGATTCATTAAATGAAATAAAATTAGTTGATATTTGTTTATATTTAAATCCAACACACAAGTCATTTATTTTTTTGGTTATATTGGAAGGTGGAGGGAGTAATATTTTGTACTTGAACATATTTATGAGTAAAGAAAATATCTTGTATGTAATAATATGTATTATTTTTATAAAATTGCATGTTTCTTTTTTTATAAAATATATATTTATAATCTTGTACATAAAAGTGCCGATCAACTATTTTGTCTTAAGACCCATAAAATATTATTATCGGGCCGGTTGTATGCTTCAGAAATGGCCAATGCAATGATATCATCAAGTGATACGATTAACAAGACAAACAGAGGAGACGATTTGCATAGACTTGGTACAACCAACCCGCTAAAAATTGTATTATTTTAATCTTGCTCAAGTTGCAAGTCTCTCACGTAATTGCCTCCTCATATAGTCGTGGCCATTCTATAAGGCACAATGTGACATTACTTTCTCAATTCTTCCGTGTAACACTAACTTTTGAAACAACTTGTTAACTGAAAATTCAGACGTGTATAAAACTGATTAGTAAAACACATTTCAAAAAACACTAAAATAAAATTTGACAATATACAAGTAACTATACCCTACTAGAAAAAATAAAATTAAAATTTGAGACAGAAAATGATTAGTCACTAAACGTTGAAACTTTCACAGCTAAATATATTAACGACAAATTTGTGATATATATACAACAAGATTTAGCATTTGATAATTTTTTTTCTATCTCAAAATTCTGTCTAGTTGATAATACTTTAGTAGTGCATAGTAATACACTATTCCCTGAAATAATGAAGACATAGCTTAGTTATAGCATTTTAGCCTTAAGGGTTTTTGCCCCCATGCACCTCCATAAGCTTTGGGTGTGGTTCATTGCTGATTTGATACTAAGCAAAATTACAACTAAAAATATATAATATGGTTCCAAATTAAAACATTTTTTGTGTGTGCGCATCTTGGCTAGGGTATATATATCCACACTCATTAGGGTCCATCATTTCTTGGGACAATAACATTGTCTTCTGGGGCAGATGCCCTCCTGAACACTGATCCAAGTTGAATTCCAGCACTCGCATGAGAACTTCCTTGGCCAGTGTGGCCATTATTATCACCTCTTTGTCCTTTTTTCTTTGCCTTTTGTGCCCAACCAACTAGGCGTCCTTGCACTTGTTCATCAAATATGGCCTTCTTAAAGTGAGTTCCCATCTACATTGTATATGTAACATGTGTTGAATGTCAATGCAAAAAGACCTCAATTTTAAATATAAGAAGATTGGTTTGCATTTGAGTTTGAAAGGAAACTCAAAATTCACTCACCTGTGTAACGATTGCATAAAGTGGCAGGGTACTATAGCTGCATAGTAACTGAATAAATACCCTACAAACCCAACAAAAAGGGGTAAGGAAAGGGCAGAAGAGAGGAAATGATTGAAATTTAGAATGCACATGGAAAGAAGTCAAAATATAAAGAAATGAATGAAGATAATTTGAGCAATAAGGAGTTTGGTTGGTTCGAATCTAATAAAATAAGTGATTGGAATGGAATGGATCCCGAGTTTAATGGTGATGCACTGTTTTACACTATCATTCAATTACAAATCATCGTTGATATGACTTTCAAAATAATTTTATAAAAGTCAACAAAAACTTATTATATATGGTGGTTTGTGATTGGATGACAGTGTAAAACTATTTTACACTGTCAGTACATAATCTTTTTTCTCATGGATTCCTTCATGTGAAAATTCTGTACTATCCCTTTCTTAAAAAAAAATCAAATAGGCGAGGCCTTACTAAAATTTGTGTACATTTAAAAAAGTATTGTAGTTACCCAATTATGAGCCTTGGGACAATGTAACGAACCCGTCCCATTATACAGGAGTCAAAGCCATATGTAACCTGAGAAACATAAACTAATAAGGTTATATTCATTAAAATTATGAAAAAATACTTGCAAAACCAAAAGAGAAAACTAAAATGGAAAAGCAAAGGAAAAAATACTTGCAAAACCAAAAGAGAAAACTAAAATACTTGTATTAATACATGACTCTTCTATAGGTAAAATTTTAATTATGAAAAACAGAAAAAGAAATTTTACGAACGACTGAAAATTTAAGCATAAAATTTAAAAAAGAATATAGAAATTTAAATAGTAACGTATGTTGCTTACTATAAGGAAATAATTACCTATCCTACAAGAACATCCAATTCCATCCATTTACCACCTCTAAGAGAAAAGATAGATATAACACATGACATGCTACATTAATGTAATTGTAATTGGATTTTGAAGGATTTTTTAGACCAATTTCCAACAAACCTTGAAGCAGTTTTACTCTTGAATTGTACTTATTTTAGTTGATTAATAACATAGTTCTTGTAATGTTCAATTTTTCCCTTATCCTTGAGCAATATTAAGATATGATGATGTGTTAGCGGTTTGAGTGAAATAAATGTACACAGAAAAGAACCAAACAAATTTATCAATATACTTACAGCGAGAAGAATGAAAGAAATCCAGAAATATGCGTGCCAACCTGGAAAAGTAAACCAAACATATCTTAATTTTGAGAGTCAAATTAATTTTCTTTGATGACTAGAAAAGCCAAAACATGCAATTGAACTACCACTCCTTCCAGGAAAAAGTATCATCATTGTTAATGATGCTCATTGATCACACTTGAAATTAATTGCTTACACATAAAATGCTTCACGTCCTTTTTTTATGTGCAAGAATATTTTATTTAAATTTATTTCATCAACAAAAGCACAAAAAAAAAAAGATTAGTAGGAAATTTCTACATTCGTAAACAATGTAACATGGTATAAAATTACCAACAAAATTGATCACTTAGATCAATGAATGGCATAAGTGGAAACACAAACAGGTTCTGGATTCCAGTTTTGGGCACTACAGAGAAGCTTCAAACATAACAGAGCCAATTAGACTCTGTTATATAACATGTACACATTGGGTTAGGTGAGGTCATTGGGTTTATTATTAAAATAATAAAAAAGTAGAAAAAAAAAATTAATATTCTAACTCAAAAGTCTAGTTAGAGTTAGAACTTGGGATCCCATTTTCTGCACCAACAATCTACTGTGATAACATGAGTGCTGTCTAGTGTCTCCCTAGCACATAATCAAGTTTTACATGCCAGAACCAAACATATGGAAATAGATCTGTTCTTCGTCAGAGAAAAAGTTCTTACCAACCAACTCAAGGTTCTGCATGTCTCAGCTCAAGATCAATGGGCAGATGCTCTCACCAAGCCCCTGTCTACTGCTCGTTTTCTATTTCTTAAGAGCAAACTCAAAGTGTCTGAGCTTCCCAAAGCTCAGCCACCTTGAGTTTGTGGGGGTGTGTGTGAGTATATGTAAATAGAATGGGTTCTATTTCTGTAAAGAGAATTTCTATTCTCTCAGTTAGTTAGGATTGGGTAGTTACAACTTAGTTACTGAGAGCTGTCACTAAGACAACTCTCTTATATATACTACAGTGTATCTCTGCATTCGATGATTGAAAATAAAATCAGATTCATTTTCCCTTTTCTGTTAGGTTTCTGAGTTTTACAATACTCAGGTTACCTGAACTTTTTTTTTTTTTATCAGCAAAACAGATATATAAATAGTAAAAGGGGTACAAGTGGTACCCCAACCCTTTTACAATATAAAGGTCACCTCAGACCAATTCCAACAAAATTACAGATAATAAGTACATATCAGACCCTTCCCCTCACAACAGATACATTTATCTGAAATAACTAAGTTACTGGACTAGATCTACCAGTAAATTATGCAGCTAAATATGATAAGATTATTCATCTAAATATGTTAAGCACACATGTGGATTGGTAGGCCATTCATAATATGAAAAATTAGATCCCTCTGATCTTGGCACTCAGCCAACTCCATGCTCTGAGTTTCACCAGCTCAGGTTACCTGAACCTAAATTACTATTTCTGTTTGAAATTTTGATCATATTAGATATACGGAGTGGATCCAAGTGAAAATAATGAGCTAAATTGTGGTAAGCCTGGTAAGGATCATGCTATATTTTTCTTTGAATATTGTTTTACTTTTTATAAGATAGTTTCTTCTTGAATGTTACAAAGTTTAAAAGGATGGGCACAAAAGTCTCTAAAATGTTTACTCCAGGAATTGCATTTAATGCTCAACTATTAATCGTAAGGTGTAAAATATCAAAAATTGAATTTAGTTTGCAGGTTGACAAATAAACTCAAAAGCATGGTACCACACAGGAGAAGAGACACGATGATCCATGGATATTGGGAGTGTTGCAAAACAAAACAATAGGATAGAAGAAGTTGCAATTAATCAGATGTCGGGAGCTACCTTATGTCTAAAGCATAAAGCATTATGCAGAAAAACTGTTAGAAATAGCAATATGAACCAGTTTATAATTATCTTAATTATATGTTAATATCAGTAACAACTAATATATAATTAGGTATATGTTACAATTTGTATTTAATTTTATTTATTAATTTGTAGTTATAAACACAATGTGTGTGGTCTAAATTTCATCCATTTTAATTTTTCGTATTTAATTTAAATTAATTTTTGCGAGTTCTTATGTTGACATCTCAACAATTCAGTTCGAATTTCAATCCTATTTAGCCAAATTGTTTTTTTCTTTGCATGAGTTGTCTTCAAATAGATTATTCTCTTTGATCTATCTCTTTCATGCCTTTTGAATGACTAACATAAATGTGGACAAAGAGTTACAAGACTTACTTTAGGTGTATTAATTTATACACCAAATTAATTTGGATTGGGGAGTTTAAATGAATGTCTTATTCTTCATATTTATCATATTAATTTTCATTATGTGTTGTAAATAATTCGTTGATAGTTTTTTTTTTTTTTTTTCATTTTCCCACAACTCTTATTTTTTCTATTTACAATAAAATATTTATTTTCACAATATATGTAGACACACACACACAAATGTATCAAAAAAGACACACACACACAGCGAGTTTTTTTTTTTTTGACTGCAACACACAGCAAGTTTTAGCAATTGATATTTTTTTTTCTATCACAATTCTGTCTAATTGAAAATATTTTAGTTGTGCGTAGTAATACCATTAAATAATGAAGACATAGCTTAGTGATAACATTTTAGCCTCAGTCGCTGTTCAAAATTTGTTTTCATTTTACCTGCAAGGTATGTCCCCATTATTTAGGGTCTTTGGCCCCCACCACCAAAAGCTTTTGAGAGGTTAATTGCTGATTTGATACTAAGCAAATTAACAACTACAAATATACAAGTTCCAATACATTTTTTGTGTGTGCATCCTGGCTCGGGCTTCCTGATTTGCTAGAATTCTATACTTATGCTGCTGCAGGGTGCTAAAGGTAGAGCAAGTTTGAAATTTTATACAGAAAAGGAGGTATTTGATTTCCTGGACTTCCTTTGGCTCAAACCACATGAAAGAAATATCTAAATATGTTAATGATTCTTAAGTTTGAGTATTGGAAAGCGGTCTCTTGCTTGCTCTCTGGCATCTGCATTACACCTTGTAGAATATAATGTATTTAGCAAACGACTTCTTGTTTTATTCTCTGGGTGTTGCATTGTAAATATACATGTAGGACACAATTCACGTGTCTGACTTCAATGTATTTCGTGTTCAAAATATAGGATGAGAACAATTTTTCTATAGGGAATTGTTTAAAAATGTAAATGTCATGACTACACTCATTAATTCAAACTAAAGAGTAAATGATTTGAAACCCTCCAAACCTACTTTCAACTCAAAAGATACAAAGTGGTTCCTTCCATCAATGTGCGTTCACCACTCTACCAACAGATTTCCAAACATAACTTTAGGGGCTGTAATAGATTAGGACTTTAAAAGACTATTCTAACATAAAAAAGTCTTGTAGATTTTGAAGGACTAGATAATAATTTGAAGACTTTTAAAGCGTGTTCTCCCTTAATGTAGGCTTGAAAACCATGGCATCGCAACTCTACAGTGGTAGGACTCTGCCTCGTATAGGCAGCCATATTACCTGACTCATGTTAGAATTTGTTAACTTATTTTTTCATTTTTGAGAAATGTAGTACGGTAGGCAAAACATTGCCTCGATTTCACTGGCAACTTCGAGTAACTAATCTCAAGGCAGGCATGACTGAGTTCTCATGTTGTAAGCTCCACATAGAGCCATTCCTTTTTCTCTCCTTTCATCAAGCACATGAAGCAGTCCTGGTGTAGTTGACAGTTTAAATTATGCAAACACAAGTCCTCAAGTTTTTTATGCTTAAAGGAGACTGGAAATAATACAAATCCACTCTTTAATACATTGATATAAAAGACCGTACAAAGTCTAAAAAGAAAAGGAGCAAACATGCAAATATTTGAACATTGTGCAACTATATCTCTTTCAAAGCTTATTATACTAAATTTCATAGTGAACTTGAATTAAAGAAAGAAGCACTGAAATCACTGAAGTCTCCAAACATGGCCTCTGGGAAGCTTGAAATTCTGGATGTCAACTTAGCAAGAATTCTAATCACCGTTAAAAATATTTTCCTGAAATAAAACACATTGTGCAGTCAGCAGAATAAGATGAAAATTTGAATTTGCATAGAATGAAATACCTCTCGCCTCTTAACGATGTCAATTTAAGCGATTATTTTTTAAGCAAAAAAATGGAAGAAACTCAATTCTAGGAAAAGAATTTTAAATTCTAAACTGAAACATACCAGGTGATCATTATGTTTTGAAAGAAATGGGATATATAATAGGGAATGAAACAGAGGAGAAATCCTAAATTTTTTTTGTCTTTGTCTGAAAACTTAAAATTCTAAAATTTCGTGACAATAACAATCTATTATTTTAATTTTTAAAACTCTACTTTTCCTGTAACTTAGGCTAGATATAGACGTTCATACGGTTTAAAAGAAGATATTAAAAGTGGGGCATGGAAGGGGAACGTTATTTGTAGATATATATAGGAAGGAAAAGGATCCACAACATACCTCAAATGCGATCAAACACACCACCGTCCACTTCAATGCAAGGAATGTGAGCTATTTTTGGCCAGTCCTCTCCCTTTTCTTTCTCACATCGTTTCTTTAACTCAGCACTGCAAAAGATAATACTCAATCTTTCCAGACTGCTAAGGCTTAGGCTTGATGGAAGACATGTCAACTTGGGACAGTAACAAATAATCAAGACACGAAGCAAGGGAAGGCTCCCAAAGCAGTCGGGCAAGGATTTTAGGTTTGGAAGATCCCATAATGTTAACTCCTGCAGCAAGGGAAGATTTCCAAAATAGTCAGGCAAGGATTCTAGGTTTGGAAGACTCTCCAATGTTAGCTTCTGCAGCAAGGGAAGATTTTCAAAACTGTCAGGCAAGGATTCTAGGTTTGGAAGACTATCCAATGTTAGCTTCTGCAGCAAGGGAAGATTTTCAAAACTGTCAGGCAAGGATTCTAGGTTTGGAAGATCCCTTAATGTTAACTCCTGCAGCAAGGGAAGATTTCCAAATGAGTCAGGCAAGGATTCTAGGTTTGGAAGATTCTCCAATGTTAACTCCTTGAGGGCAGTCATATGTTGTAAAGCCTCATGCAAACCCTCCACCTCTATGCACCTTTCAATACGCATGTCCTCAAGACAAGTTAGGCATTGAAAACATGCCAACACATTGAACTTACCACACTCCTTAATACGAAATTTCTTGAGAGAGCAAAACCCGTGAGGCAAACCCAATAATTTAGGACATTCAGTAATTTCAAGTGTGGAAAGGCGTGGGAACATGTTTTCCCCATCCACCCTTGATAACCTTATTAGGTTTGGCAGATTCTCCAGTGACATAAATTCCAGAGCCTTGAAAACTACTCCACCATCATAGCACTCCTCGTATACATATTTTACATTAATCATGTTATTTATCTGTAGACTTTTTAGAGAAGGTAGTTTCCCCAATGCTGGAAGTTGTAAACAGCTTTCACATTTCAACAGCTCTAAAAAAGTTAAATATTTGAGAGAAGGACTAGACATCCATTGTGGGAAATGGGTACCTTTATATCCTTCCACCAACAAAGTCTGAAGGTGTTGGGTATCAGGTTGAAGTGCTTCAAGAATCTTCTCAACATTTTCTTCTAATTTTGACTCTTCTAATTCCCTCCATTCACTTCCATCCCATGACAATTGCAACTTATTCAGTTGCTTACTTGACATATTGGCTTCTTTGGCATCCATTACACTATTAACTTTTTCCAGATGCTTGATGTGAAGATTTCTTTTCAGATTCAATGCTCCCAATTCTGCTAAGAGGAACCCTTTTTCCTTGCCAACAATGTACATGCTTAAAATCTTTAGGGAAGTCAACTTCCCTATGTGAGGAGGCAAGCTTGATAGTGAGTAGCAACCATTCAAGGATAGCTGTTGTAGAGCTTTTAAGCGTATCAAACTGTTGGGCAACTTTTGGAGACTTCGACAGAAGTCTAATTTCAATATCTGCAAATTCCACAATTTACATAGCGATTCTGGAAGAGTATCAAAGTCACCCTCAGAAAGATTCAAGTACCTTAGATGTTTTAAATCACCAATTGAAGATGACAATTCTCCACTTCGCATTTGGTGAAGCACCCGCAAAGAATAATATTTACAAAGTTGTCCATAATTGAAGAAACCTATATAGGTCCTCAAAGATTTGAATTTATGCAACTGACTTGAAGTAATGGCTTCCCCGGAAGAATTGTAGAGATGGTGGATTCTTTCAGGAAAAGTAGTTACACCATTGTTAGATGTAATGCAACAAGCCTCCTTCGCAACAAGTTGCGCAAGATCATGAACAAGATCATGCATCTTGAAACTTGTAATTTTGCCAAATTCATCTGTCTCAATATCTTGAAAAAATGATCTCCAATATAATTCATTCCAGACACCGTCACCAACATCTTCAGCATCTAAGATTCCATCAGGTGAAATAAATCCATTAACCATCCAAAGTTCAATTAAATATTGCTTGTCTATTTCTTCATCTTTGGGAAATATTGCACAATAAGCAAAACATTGTTTGAGTTTTACTGGTAAGTTTAAGTAACTTAAACTCAGGACAGGCATTATGGAGTTTGCATTGTGTGATAACTCCAAAAGGTTGCTTTGCTTGACATTGAGCCACTCATTTTTTTTTCTTTTGAAGCGTAAAAGACCTCCCAATGCCTTTGCTGCAAGAGGCACTCCCCGACACTTCTTTACTATCTCCTTCCCTATGTCCTCAAGCTCTCCCCGTTTTACCTCAGTTTCTCCAAAGGCTTGGTGTTTAAACAATTCCCAACAATCATTGTCAGGTAGCATTGATAATTCATGAGGATGCTCTATTGTTCCCATGACTGCTGCAACAGTTGCAAGACGAGTAGTGACCAAAATAGAAGCACCCTTTGCCCCACAAGCCAATACAAATTTCAACATCTGCCAATTCTGTTGCTGATCATCCCACACGTCATCCAAAACAAGCAAATATTTTTTTCTTTGAAGTAGATCTTGAAGTTTTCTTTGTAGCGGATCTAGATCCAAATCTTCACAGGCACTCCCAGATGCTGCTTCAATGATAGCTTTTGTCATTCTCTTCAAACTAAAATCTTCCGAAACGCATACCCAGATTCTTAGATCAAAGTGCTCGACTACCTTCTCATGATTGAAGATGACTTGGGCCAGTGTTGTTTTTCCAAGTCCGCCTAGACCTACGATTGGATAGACTGATAAATTCTCATGATGAGAAGCCTTGCCAACCAAAAAGTCTACAATTTTATCCTTATCCTCTTCTCTTCCATAGACTATTGGCTCAGTGATGAGTGAGATGGTTTGGCGTGACTCGATGACTCCACTCCTCCCTTCTATAACACCACTTCTCTCTGGAACAATCTCATTCAAATGAAACTTCTTCCTTTCTTCAACTATTTCATCTAATTTTTCACTTATCCTTTTCATTCTCTTGGCAATTTTATAACGAAAAATAACATGATTGGGATGAAAAGAGGATAAGCAAGAGCTTTGTACCATTTCTGGTAGAGGTAGACAACACCTGACTGCTTCATATTCCAAGCGCAATTCTTCATAGGCATACTCATCCATGATGTCTTCCAGCTCAAGAGCTGCATCTTTTAGATTTTGCAGCCAAATCTGTATAGCTCCATTTGAGAATTGTTTCTCCTCAGCATCTTCAAGCACAACCTTGATCGTAGGGAGTAAGCCGGCAAGCCTTTCCAAGTCTTGATCAAAACCCAGAAATAGGCCCAACTCTTTTGCAATGGGAGAGCTCAAATGTCCAAGCACACCTTCAAGTACAGCCTCAGCCATCTTCCAAGTTTTAATTCACAGGATGAAAATTCAAGAAAGAGAGGTTGTATGCTTCAGAAATGGCAATGAAATGATATTATCAAGTGATATGATTAACAAGAAAAGCAGAGGAGATGATTTGCGTAGACTTTGTAAGTCAACAACCAACCCACTAATAATTGTATTATTGGAATCTTGGTCAAGTTGCAGGTCTTTCACGTGGCTCGTCATATTTTAATTTGTATTGAAATTATTGGAATCTTGCTCAAGTTGCAAGTCACTCATCACATGGCTCGTCATATTTTCATTTTTTTTGCTTGAAAATATATTAGTAATATGATTATGAGAAATAATATTTCTCTATTGATAAATAAATAAATAATGGTTAATTTGTTTAAAATTTAAATTATATTTTTTTAAGAAAAGTGTTTTTTAAAAAAGTGAATTTTTAAGAACTAGATATGATTTATTTCTTAAAAAAATAATTTTTGCTTTTTATTTTTTAAAAAATAATATAGATAAACAAATCAAAAAGCAAAAAAAAAATTATTTTATTAAAAAATGTTTTTTTTAAATAAGCTTAAACAAATGGATCCAATATATAATTGATTTCTTTTAAATATGAGAAACTCAATCATGTAATACTAAGCACATTTTAAAACTAAAGATGTATTTGAACCCTTATGTAAATATGACAAATTTTAATATGATATAAAAATTAAATTAAATTCAAAGTAAAACATTTTAAAATCATAGTAATATATATATATATATATATATATATATATATATATATATATATATATATATATATATATATATATATAATTATCTTAGTTTCAAATATGAATAATAATGAGTTTAATGGTCATGTATCGTTGATATGACTTTTAAAATAGTTATCATAAAAGTCAACAAACTTACCATACTTGGTGGATTGCGATTGGATGACAGCGTAAAACTATTTTACATTGTCAGTACATGACCTATTTTCTCTAGTATTATTTTAGATTTAAGTCAATAAGATTTTATGGAGTAAATTTTCTTTTTCAAATTTTTTAAATTAATTTAAAATATTTAAAATTATATCTACAAATTAAAATCTTAAAATCTATTAAAAAAATAAATTAAACATTTGAAAAAAAAAATCAATCAATGTTAAATAAAATCAAGTAAAAATATTAATGGTCAATGTTTATCTTACTTTCAACATATCTTCTTTTGTAAAACCTCTTCATTAAATCTTTTGTGTTATATCAATAGTTGAAAATTAAGAAATTATAAAATAATGTAAAAAAAAATTGTATTTCAAGTAGAGAAATTATGAGTTGTATTTGCTTATAATAAATCTCATGAGATTTTTAAATTTAAATTTGTTACAAATTTGAATCAAAATAAATATTAGTATTATTAATTAATTTGAATCAAAATATATATTTATATTATTAATTAGATTCTAATCTTGATAGATTACCATAATTAAGTATTTGATAATTAAATAATTACCTTAATTATCATAAATATTTATTTTGCTTAATTAAAAAATAAAATAATTTAGTGAAATTTTAGAAGGAAAAGAATGAATGTGATATTGTCACGTAGCATCTGCTTACGTGGCCAAATCTTCTCTTTATAATAATAATAATAATAATAATAATAATAATAATAATATAATTGATTGATATATTGATAATGGTATGCATATATTTACAGTAAATTATTATATAATAATGATAATAAACAAAAAGTTATAAAAATTATAAAAAATAATTCCATAAATTTTAATAAATTGACTATCATATTGCATAAAGTCAATATCTATTAAACATTTGATAATTTAATAATTTAATTGATTAATTGAATCAGGATATATATTCACCTTAATTATTATAATTAAACATAATAACAAGTTTTTATCAATTAAATGATGAAAAAAATCGATAAATTTTAGGCAAAAAAAGAATGAATATAGTGATATTATGTGGCATTTGTCTACATGACAAAACTTTCTTTTTATAATAATAATAATAATAATAATAATAATAATAATAATAATAATAATAATAATAGATATATATATATATATACGAAAAATATTTTTTAAGAGTTAATATTTATTTCAATAATATCAATGCTTTGATGAAATTAATTTTCAATTATTAGGTAAAGTATAGCTATTCACACATGCACAAAAAATTTACAAAGAATCAAATTAATTTTAAGAAAAGTAAAGCGTTTTTCCCTTTGTTAATGAGAATTGGTTATAGTGTGAAACATATAAAATAATTAAAAACATATTTATATTTTTTTATTTTAAAAGTTGTGATATTTTATCGATAGAATAAAAATATTAAAAATAATTTTTTAAACTTATTTTCAAAATATTATTTTAAATTCAAATTATTTTTTTAACATTTATTCTTTTAAAATTAATTTACTTATATAATATAAATTAGAAGTAAAGATGAAAATATTGTTTCTTCTTTCAAATAAAGCTCTCTTAACTCAATTAAGCATTTTCTATATTTTTTCATTAAGACACTCTTGAACAATTTAAACTCAAATGGGATCCTTTGTAAAGCAAAAGAATCAATAGCTAATAAATGAGCTAGTTATTATTGAAAAATATTAAAATAATCCTTCACCAAATACACAATGCTCCAAAACTTCTTGATTAAGTTATTATTGAAAAATATTTAAATAATCCCTCACCAAACACACAATGCTGCAAAACTTCTTGGTTAAGTTTATTAATAAACTTCTACCTACAAAAAAAAAGTCTCTACAATGAATAGTAAAAGTAACATCTTCAATTGTATTGTTTATAGATGGATTTCATGGAAGCTACGACTAGTTGGAAGACCAATAAACAATAAACGTACTGACAAGTTAAAATCTTTACACAATCTCCTGTATGCATAATGTTTAGCCACAAAATGCATCCTAGCTTTCATATATGCATCATACATCACCGAGCACCTAACATAAGCATTTTATTCCACATGGTCCATCAATAGCTATTCCCCTGACATAGAAAGATATGATCTCACAGCAGCCAAATTAAAAAAAAAAAAAAAAAAACCCATAAATTAAATAGCATTTATGCTAATTGGTGTCACGAAGCTTCCAGCTACAGTTGACATGCCCCTTCCTTATTCCTTCTAACTCTTCTCCTCCACATTTCCAGCCCATCCTTAACTCCTTTCCAGTCTTCCCCAAGCCCCCACCAGGCACGTAACATCATAATAAGCCGAGACATACTCTATAATAAAAATAATGGTTTTTAGAGTCAAGTTGTCCACTCAAGACAGGGGTAAAAAGGACATTTAAATCTCCTTTATCTTTTTTAAAATGACTTAGAATGTGTTTCTAGATCATTAAAATAAATGTTATTTGTCTTTCACTGCTTGGTCTTGGATTAAGGCAAAAATTCCAGATTTCAACTACTCCTTCATCCAATGGGCAGTGGCGCCAGGCGAATGTATCAAGCCAAATCTGCATATAAGGATGTAGTCTCCACTTATCTTCCTCTGAAATTTTATGCATGTATATAGATGGCTAAGGATGCTGTGTTAAAGTCACTTCACGTAGGAAGGTGAATTTTAGGCTCAAGTATGTAATGGCCTATGTCAAAGCTCTTTGGAATCTGGCTCATCTTTGGTTGGTCATAAAGTTGGGCACCGAATTCAAAACCTTATTTATTGGTCCAGTAATGACATTGGAAGGAGTAATGGCACCAATGCATGGAAAACCAATGGTATTCCAGATCTAATTGGACGCAATCAATTCGGGGTGGGTTATTTAATATTTCTATATCCTCAGGTATGAAATATAGCATAACCGGTGGACCTACTTTTGGTGTACCCTTAGTTATGTACTACAAGGGATTCGGTACCCCTGGTACCTATTCATATATAATACATAAATATATTTTGCTAACCAAAAAAAAAAAAAATATATATATATATATATATATATATATATATATATATCAGATGGAACATCCTACACAGCCTCTCCAACGCTTGCCTCCTCAGCTAACCATCACAAGAGATCACCTTTCTCGAACAGCGTGTTGCCAACATCATGATCATGTCATGTTCTAACGGTCTCATCACGACCAAAATGGAAAAAGATCTTTCGTTCTCCCTTCAAATCTCACAAATAAAGCGATCTCACAACCATCATTCTCAACACAAGAGAAACATGTGCATCATGCACCACAAAACCCACCATGAACCAAGTTCATAATTTCATCCTCTTATTAAGTCTTATCAAGATCCTTGCCCACTCTCAAGTCTTATGCTTGTTTTTAGTCCACAGTTCTCAATTTCCATGCAAGGGCCCTAACATGTTATTATATGTCCAAATATTCAATATCACCCATATGCATTGGGTACCTATTAATTACTAATCCTTGTAATTATTAAGTTCACACTCTTCTTTTATACTTAATTCACTATTTTATGTAATGAATAATATTAATTACTAGAACAACTAGTTCTACAAATGTACTCTATTAGAGTACATTTGCACCCTTACAACAATCTAAGATTCTTGTCCCCAACACAACAAGTCATCACACAATCAATTTGCAGCACTCATTGTCCGAGGATCACACTCCTGGTCTCTAATTTCACAATTATAAATGAACAGTTACATGTAAGCAATAATTCAACACCTCAAATATAATTAATCAATGATCAGAGTACACACACACACAAATATAATTAATTAATGATTAATGATCATAGTACACACACACAGGGGTTCTCCCTTGATTTATTAAACAAGTTTATGGTTCTAGTTTTCCAAGATAATGCTCCAAATTTTTTTTAAAAATAAAAACAACACATCTAGCAGATTCAACAGTTTTCAAAAGAGACAGACACAGAGGGGTTCTCCCTTGATTTATTAAACAAGTTTATGGTTCTAGTTTTCCAAGATAATGCTCCAAAAATTTTATAAAAATATAAACAACACATCTGGCAGATTCAACAGTTTTCAAAAGAAAAATCCATTAAAAATAGTTGCAGTGCTCAAATAATTCCAAAAAAATTCCCATAGCTTTTAGATGCATCAAAATACTAGGAAACGGTCTCACACCATGAAAACCAACCACGAAAATATGTTTTAAAAATCCAAAACAGTTGCAGGCCAAACATAGAAAATAGCCATATTTTTCAAGATTTCAAGCATTCTCGTGATACCCATGGCACAAACAAGCTTCCAACAACCCAAGCAACAACAAAACAACATGAAAACACCATGGCTTATATGAAAAAGAAGAAAACCCCTCCATACCTCAGGGTTCCCAAACTCCAAATGCAACAAAAGTGGTATGGTTGTGTAGAGCTAGTCTCCCTCTTCAATATATCAAAAAGTGGTTAGTGAAAGGTAGGAACTTGGTGCTCAACTTCTAGAGAGAAGTTTGAGTTTTTAGATAGAATGTGGATAGAATTTGAAATAACTTGTAGAAGAAGAGATGAAGATGAGCACAAAATGGAGGAGAAAGGAAAGTTTAAACAAAAAGCAAAAAGCAGAAAGCATTTTTGTTCCCTCCCTCATGGCCTAGGGCTGGTGCACATATCAAGGAGGGTTGGGCTCAATTTTGTTTTTCAATTAGGCCCATATGAGGCCCAATAAAGCTAGGGTTAGGATATTTTCAACAATTATTTTTCTAAGACATCATTTATTTTAATTACTCCTTAATAAGATTATTTCCATCAATTTCCTTAATCCTCCAAATTATTAATCACTCATGAGTCATTCAACAATGAAACGAATTAATTAAGTCATATAAATTATTAATTCTATTTTTATTTCTATCTAGTTCTTTCTAGGCTTGAATTAATAAAATTGGACTTAATTAAGTTTAATTACCTTAATTAAAATATCTAAATCACTAATTACCTTAGAACACTTAATTTCACTAATTAAAGTTATTACCAACTTATTAGTAAGTCATTTGTGCCATTAAAACTCTAATTATTTACTATAGTCAAAAGTTCCACATATTTACCACAATACCATTAATGAGTTGACCAAATCCCTTACCATTGACTTTGACCAAGATGAGTCTTTCTTTGATTTTTCAAATTTTGAACTTCCCTCCACAAATTTTTAATGTCTCCACATAACCATTATTAAGTGACACATATTTTTAATTATTTTCTATTGTTTCTCTTAATTACTTAATTAATCACTAATTATATTTAATTACTCAAAACACATATTTTTCTTATTTAAAACAAATAAATCATAATTAAATCACACAAGCACATACTTATTGAGTTGTAATTTTTAGGATGTTACACTTAGAGTGTTTGCTTTTTTTTTAAGAAGTTAAAAAACACAAACCAAAACTAAAATTGTAAAGACATTAAAACTAAAAGTTAGAATATTAATAAAGAACAAAATTATAAGTAAGCTTTAATGTGAATGATGATATTTTGTCAATTATAAGATTTTTTTTTTACCAAAATGGTGCAATTTTTAGATAAAATTACTAAAATTGGTAGTTTTTTAAAAAAAATTATGGAAATGGGTAAGTCGTATTTGAAAACACAACTTCATATTTGTAGAAGTCGTGTTTTACAACACGAGTTTGCTTTAAGGTATTTTTTTTATACAGAAGTCGTGTTTATAGAATCGACTTTCATATTTTTTTTAGTGAAGTCTTACATAAGAATGAAACTTTCAGTTTTTTTAAAAAAAAATTATTTGTAAATACTAAAGTCATGCTATGCATCACGACTTCATTTTTTTTTTAATAATTTTCGGTAATAATTAATACAGAAGTCTGATTCTTATGTACGATTTGACTAAAAAAAATGAAAGTCAATTCTATAAATACGACTTCTGTATAAAAAAAAAAACCTTAAAGCAAAATTGTGTTGTAAAACACAACTTTTACAAATAAAAAATTCAAAAAATATGTGCACAAGCATTTCAAGTTGAATGGAGTACAAGCATCAAAAAGTCTAATTCAACAAGGTTTGTTAACATTGCAACAAGCAAATCTCCTTTTTGACCACCAACCCCTCTGACTCATGAATATCAATTTCCTTTTTAAAGTTCATGATTAAATCTTACAAGACAATTTTTTACATGCAGCAAAAGAATATAACCCTATTTAAATGAAATTCTTTATAAAGAAGAAGAAAATAAGAAGGTAAAATAATAAAGTTTTCTTGTAGGAGAAAAAAACAGTGAAATACATTAAGCTTTTTGGTGTACAATGACAATACTGAGCATCAAACTTAAGTTATCACATGTACTATCTAAATCCTCTACTACTAGGTTGATTTTAATGGGTTAAGTGAACTAGTTAATTTAGTTTGTGAAAGAAATTTATCATTTTATCTTCTTTTTTTTTTTAATTTTTTCTTTCTAATAAGTGTTTATAGATTATATTCTTTTGCTGCATGTAAAATATTGTCTTGTAAGATTTAATCATGAACAAATCATATTAAGCATAAAGAAAAAAAATCAAAATTCAGTTTTAACCCCTTAAATAATTTGTTCAAAGACCTATTGTATTTCTAGAAGATCCTCGCATATGCTGTTGCTAGAGTGCAAGACAACAAAGAAAAGTTGTGAAAATAAGCACACAAGTTTCTTTTGTAAAAAGGAAAATTTGAGAGGATAAGGTTATATTTGTTAATGCGTGCACATACATACACTGACACCCCAGTGTGTTGAGGGGATCAGCACAAGGAGAAAGTAGTACATAGATTTCTTACATGAGTTAACACTATGTAAAATCAAATTAAACAGAATAATTTAAACAAAAAGCATAAAACAAAATCAGTGGCTTGCATGAGATTGAAGAGGGTAGAAAATTGAGAAAGAATTTTTTTTATATTCAAAACTTAAAATTGAGGAAGAAAGCTGAGATATATTATGGCAATATAAAGTATAAAGTTTTATGGCTTGTACTTGTTAAATTTGTAAACTATATTTTTTTTATATTTATATTATTTTTAATTTAACAAATTAATATCATATTTGATTGCCATTTAAAAAGGTAATTTCTATAATATTTTTAGGCAAATGCTACCCAGTGCCTTGAGGGCACTAGTTAGCAAGACCCATATTTTTATAACATTTAATTCAGTTACTATTATAAATGATAAATTCTGCCGTAATCTATTCAAATTCAATTAAACTACGTAATTTGTATTATACTGATTACTATTAAAAAGGATAACTCGTATCTTAATTAATTTAATTTTAATTTCAAAAAAGATAATTTATATCACCATTAATTTGATTACTTTAAAAAAATTAACTTATATGTAGAATTAATTATAATTTTTTGCATAAAATTTAACACAACGGGAACATATTTCCTTTGATTAAAATGCACAATGGAAATGCAATTCTGTTGTGTTTTTTGATCTATGGAAACACATTTCCGTTGTGTTAGGAGGTGCAAATCCAATACACAATGGAAACATTATTCTATTAATAAAAATATATAATGAAATCGTGTTTTCGTTGTGTATTTTTTTGCATTCCCTCTTGCACAATGAAATGTAATACCGTTGTGTATTTTGATGAACAAAATCGCGTTTTTGTCAGGGATATTTTCGGATATTGCAAAAACCAATCAAAGAATGAGGTGTGAAGAGCAGATGAGAATAGCAAAAGCCCTCATTCATATAATGCTGATTTTATTTTAAACCCATAAAATATCAATATCGGCCGGTTGTATGCTTCAGAAATGGCCAATGCAATGATACCATCAAGTGATATGAGGAGACGATTTGCATAGAGTCGGTACAACCAACCCGTTAAAATTGTATTATTTTAATCTTGCTCAAGTTGCAAGTCTCTCACGTAATTGCCTCATCATATTTTAACTTGTATTGAAATTTCATGGAAGCAGCCACTAGTTGGAAGAAAAATAAACAATAAAGGTACTGACATGTTAAAATATTTATCCTTATATGTATAAAAAAATATGGGTTGTTAAAGCTAAATTTTCCACTCAAAACAAGGGCAAAAGAGACATTTAAATCTCCTTTGTCTTTTATAAAATGACTTAAATATATTTTTAATCCATGTAAAATAAGTTAATTTTGATTTTAGTCTTTATAAAAAAAAATAAAAAAAAACTTTCATCCCTTCAAAAGGCTATTAGTATTTTTTTGGAGGCTTATGTGTTCAACATGATGGCAGATGACTTTCTTAGGTGGTACTCACTAGTATTTGAGATATAATATCAATATGTGATACTTTTATTTTTTTTTTCTAGATCCTGTAAATAAATTTTATTTATCCTCCTTATAATGAACATTGGAAACAAGACAAATGATGATTTCAAATTTTCAAGAGATGAAAATCAAAGAAAAATGTATTACTGGGATCAAAACTAAAATTCGTTCAAATTTTAGAAATATATAAAATAAAAAAGTTTAAAGTTTTATAAAAACTAAAATTAAAATTCACTCATTTTATAAGACTTGAAAACATATTTAAGTCTTTTATAATTAAATTATTATAAATTGTAACTTTCAAATAACTCTCAAACGATGGTTTTTTTCATTATTATATATGGGATCACGGCTAGGGTGAGAAAGCTTTTAAAGTCTCCCACCTTGCGAAAGAAACAATAGTCGTTCTGATTTAATATTTTAAAAAGAGTTTAATGGTGATGCAATCACAATGTAAAATAGTTTTACACTGTCATATAATTATAAGTCACTATTTGTATGATTTTTAAGGTGATTTTATAAAAATCAACAAACATACCATATATGATGGGTTGTGATTAGATGACTGTGTAAAACTATTTTACATTATCAGTGCATAACATTTTTTCTCTTTTAAAATGGGTGGACACTGACAATGTAAAATATTTAAATGGTGATATATTGACAATATAAAATAGTTTTATACTGTCATCCAATCACAAGTCACTGTTGATATGAATTTTAAGATGATTTTATAAAAGTCAACAAATATACCATACATAATAAATTGTGATTGAATAATTGTGTAAAACTATTTTACATTCTCATTACATAACTTTTTTTCTCTTTTAAAAATGGGTGGAGACAATTTGATAAGACTACCTGCTAGGAAAGTAATAAAAGTGACATTTAAAAAAGATAAAAAAAAATTCCACATGGCTGACAGGGTAGGGATTTTAGACCCAGTCAAAAGTTGTTGACTGGTAGGGTGGGGTATTTGCATTGGCCATGTGGAGTTTCTACTTTTTTTATGTAATTCATTAACTCTTCTAGCAAGTATCCTGGGTAAATCCTACCTACTCACTTTAAAATGGACGCAGACTATTATGGGGGACCTTGTAATGTCTCCCACCATGGGAAACTAATTTTAGCCATAGGATAAGTTTATTTTTTGAGATTGATGTGAGACTACCGTACAACCGTCTACACTAGATTTTTTTTAAAAAAGGGATCATTTTTTTTTTCTGTTTAAGTTTTTTTTTTAAAAAAAAGATCATTCTTCTCCATTATTGTTTTGCTTCTGCCTCTCTTCCCATTTTTTTCCGTCATTTTATCTTTATTTTTATTTTTAGTCCCTCATAATTTTTTTTTACTACTTTTAGTCCCTCATAAATTATTTTGTTCTGCTCTATTTTTAGTCCATCATAAATTGTTTTGTTCTGTTTTTAGTCCCTAACATTAATTTCAAATGTTTATTTGTGTAACATTTTTTGTAATTTCAGAAAATCTAGTGTTTGAAATTTTGATTTTTTATTTTATTTTTTAACATTTCTGACAGTTTTAGTTTGCCAAAAAATTTGCAGTAGTTAAAAACCACTAGAAACTTAAACAGAAGAAGAAAGATCCCTTTTTTTAAAAAAAAAAAATCTAGTGTAAGTAGTTGTATGGTAGTCCCGCATCAATAAGCAACAACGGAGAAGAAGGGTAATTTTTTTTATAAAAAAAAACTTAAACAGAAAAAAAAAAGATCCCTTTTAAAAAAAAAATCTAGTGTAGGTGGTTGTACGGTAGTCTCACATCAATCTTAAAAAATAGACTTATCCTATGGCTAAAATTAGTTTCCTACCGTGGGAGACATTATAAGGTCCCCAAAATAGCCTGCACCCTTTAAAATGAATAAATCTCAACGGATGCAGTTTGTTTCCTATAGTGGGAGACATCATTGGATCTCCCACCCTAGTCATGGCCATATAAGGGAATAAAACCGATGCACCCTTTGCACAGTGGCCACCAACCCTTCAGAACACCGATAACAACGAAATTTTTAGTTCTTAAACAAAATTTTTAGTGTTTTTGTCTGTATACTTTTCTATTGTTAACAGCTTTAGTTCTTATTATCAGGTAACAACATTAATTGAAAATGTGACAACTACATTCGCAACCACGTGACTTGACACATCATCGCTCATCAAGGAGTCTGACGAAACAGATACATAATTTTTTTTATAAACTATGTTTTTAATCATTTATCAACTAGTCTAACATCATCAACAAAGTTTATGTCATTCCTATATAAATTTGATACATGTTAATCAATACATTTTTCACTATATAAATGAACTCGTAATTTAAAAATTGAATAAAAATCATATAAAGCAAATCAAAATAATCAAGAGATACCAATACCTCTTAAATAAAAAGTAAATTTCATAATAAATCAACCAAAAAATTAAATAAAAAGGCATAAATGTCAAAACTACCCACAAACGAAACGTCAATAAACACCATGAAGCTATTTTTGTTGTGTGTACAATGACAACAAGGTTAAAACCAAAAACCTTGTGCAAGGCACTTAAACTCTTTACCCCTAGGTCCACCTTACTAAATGTGATGTCATATATTTGGAAAAAGAAAGGAATAAATTGTGTTTATCTTCTTTTTAATGAATATTAAATGAATTGTACATATTAATTTGATTTTTATTAAGAAAGAGATAAATATATATAAAATTTAAGGCTTAAGGTTAAGTTTAGCCTAACTTTTTATTTTTATTTTTATCAACAGTTACTTTGATTTTTCTTTTAAATTAAAAGTTACTTAAAAGTTAAAGTTTAAAATAAGAGCATTAAAAAAAAGTAAAGGTTATTTGACATTTTTTTTTTTTGTTTTAAAGCTTTTTTAGGTTGATTATTTTTTGTTTTTTTTATTTTAAATTTACTTAAAACTATTTGCCTCACTCAATGGAAGAATAAATTGATCAAAATACAAATATGCTTAAATATGTTTTTTATCCCTCAAATTTGGGGTAAGTTTATTTTTTGTCCTCCAAAATTAAAATTGACCTTTTCAATCCTTGTAATTCGAAGAAAAAAACTTGTTTTAATCCCTCTGTCCAAACTCCTTCTGCCCGAACATTATAAGAATGAATCCTTTGAAAGGAAACTACGTACATGTGGTAAAGTGCTTGATAATAACAAGGCAAAATCAAAGTAGATTACCATATAAGTGACCTGTAATTCGTTAGCTAAGTAAGCAAAATCTCAAATAACATTTGAGCAAAAGGACTAAAATAGGTTTTTTTTTTTTTTAAATTACAGGGTGTAAAGGCAAAAATCACAAGAAGGAAGGTTGAATTGTGATTTAAAAAAAAAATTCGCAAATGTTTTTCAAAAACAGCTTATTGTATGAAGAAACAATTTATAAAGAACACTTAAGAAAAGACAATAGATGATAGTTTTAAAAACTTTACTGTTTTATCAAATATCTTTTTAAAACGATTTTGATTGAACTTCACAATTCAAGGTTAGATATAAACAAATAAAAGCAAGAAGAAAATACATAGATTTATACTGGTTTGTCTCAACCACTGAGGCTACGTCCAGGTCTTGGCAACCCACCAAGTTTAACTATCTTTCACAAAGATACAAAGTATTCTTTTTACAAGTTACTCCTTGCTTAACCCAAGTAGTTTTTACACTAGCCTCTCCAAGCTAACAACCTAAGTATTCTTTGCTACCAAGCCACTTCTGACTCTTACTAATTAATCAACAAATTTGTTTAAGGTTCGAGGTGCACATTGACTATTTCTATCGTCTTACAGACACTTATACAAATTAAGCTCATAGTCTAACTCTCAGGATATACAAAGTGTTTTAAAAGCTCAGGAAAACTTAGAAAACTTTTACAAGAGTTTGAATGCTTGAGAAGGATTGTCCGTTTGTTTCTCTAACTTCAGCACTTTAAAACTTCAGGTATATGTAGGCTCAATAAGGAAGTAACTATTGTCTCTTAATGACCTTCTTCTTTCGTCTGATGATCATCTGTTGGTGAAGGTGTCTGTTGGGAGATTGAATGCAGCATTAAATGCATGTCACCAACTTGTCAAGATTTTTGATAAAACACTTTGTTTATCTTCCTTGAGGGTAAAATCACCTTTTGTGCACTTAAGTACACTACAACTTGCTTTTAGGCACACCTTTTAATAAAGTAGATAGCTTTATCATTTGACTTTTCTCTTTCTCTTTTGTTCTTTGACAAATCCTATGAAGATTAAGGAACATTTCCTGCGCAAAGGATCAACTGAACAGAGCATTCAACTTGATCATTAATGCTACACGCTTGGTGTTTGTCTATTATCGTCTGATGAATCAGACACGGACACAAAACACTTCTGTCTGTATGCCATCAGACGCAAACTTTGAAACTTAATATTTATTTGCATCAAAGCAAAACAATTGAGAGTCCTGATTTGTCTTATGACTCAACATAGGGACTGAAAAATATGAATTTTAAATTTGAGGGACCGAAAACAAACTTACCCCAAATTTGAGGGACTAAAAACATATTTAAGACATAAAAATAATAAGTTAAATTAATTTAATCAACATAAATTTAAAATCTTCTATATTATTGTTCATCATGGAAAGAGTTCAGTCGATTAATTATGTTATTACCTGTATGCTTTTATACAAATTTCACGTTTATTCTGGGCCTATGTCTTTAATTCAAAAGATTTAAGGGTGGATTAGAAACTTTTTGCTGTCTGGTGATGTGAATAAACAGAAGTTGGTGACCATTGCTTGGCAAAAAGTTTGTAGCACAATATCAAAGGGGGGTTTGGGCTTGATTTCTATTGCTAATGTTAATGAGGCTACTATCTTAAAGCTCTCGTGGGATTTTTTGCATTCTGAGTCGGAATGGGTAGCCTTACACGAGCTCATTTTTTAAAAAGCAATGTTCTTTTGGTTGGCTATAAATCATCCTCTATTTGGCTTTCTTTGCAGTGCATTGCAAATACTAGTTGGGTGCTCGGTTGTGGGAAAATGATTAATTTTTTACTAGTATTTGGTGCTTGGAAACATCCATTGTTGATGCTCTTGATATTCCAAAATCTCACCAGCATCATCTTTCGTCAATGGTGGTGAGTTCTATTTGTAATTGAGCCTGGAACATTCCAACTGTTGTTTTATAGTGTCTCCCTCATTTGGTTTCTATTTTAAGGCACTTTCGAGTTCCAGCTTTGGACGTGGATGATAAGAACCAAGCTATTTGGCTTCCAGCTAGTGGTCTTTTATCATTCAAAGCTACCTTGGCTCATGTAAGGAGTACAAATCCCCAAGTTTCTTGGCCAAATTTGATTTGGTCTTGATCCATATCAGCCTCTCGGTCCTTTTTATTATGGAGATTATTAAATAATAAAATGCCAACGGATGAGCACCTCTGGTCTTATGGTTGTGTTGTTGTTTCAGTTTGTAGCCTATGTGGTGTTTCAGATGAGTCTCTTCCATGCATCTGTTTTTGCAATGTTTGTTTGCCAACAAGCTTTGGAATTGGTTCCAATCTCTTATTCGGTGCCACATTGTCTTATCTTCTTTTATGTCTCTTCTACTTGTTTTGAAGAAGACATGGAGTAGCCAAATGAAGGATGTAGTCACCTCGGCATTGGTGCATGTTATTTGGGTGGTTTGGTATATTAGAAATAACTTGCATTTTTGTAATATTTCTTGTTCATTTCAACAGGCTACTAGCATAGTGTTTTTTGTTGTTTCTTTATCGGGGACTATTTCAAAGGGCCATGTGTTGCATTCTATGGAAGACTTTAGCATCTTAAAGTCTTTTATGGTGCCTATTCATCCTCCTAAGGCTCCTATTGTGAAACAAGTTGATTAGCATCCGCCATTTTTGGGTTTTATTAAGTGCAATTCGGATGGTGTTGCCAGAGGTTCTCTAGGTCATGCAGCCAGTGGAGGTATTTTTCGAGATAGTAGTGGGGCTCTTTTAGGTTGTTTCGCAGCTTAAATTGGTTTTTTTTTCTGCCCTTTATGTTGAATTATATGCAGTGATGTTGGCCATTGAGCATACTTATAGAATGGGATGACACAAGCTTTGGTTGGAGTGTGACTTAAATTAGTTCTCGCTGCATTTTCAAATGTTCATATTGTTCCTTGGGAGTTACGTGCCAAATGGAAGTGTTGCCTTAGTATTTATTCTCAGACGAATTTTTTATCTTCTCATATCTACAGAGAAGGGAGTCATTGTGCAGATAAGCTTGCAAACTATGGGATACATCATAGGATTGATTTCATTTGGTGGGATTCGTTACCTAGTTTTATTAGAGATGTGTTCTTAATTTAGAAACTGTTTTGGTTTTCCTTTCTTTAGATTCTGCTAATTTGTTGTCATAGGTTTTGGCCTAGTCCCCCCATAAGTTTGTTTCTTTATTTCCTTCTTTTTAATCAATTTTTGTGTGCTGCAGATGATTGATAGGCTTTAGGGTGCCAACGTTGTTGGGTGCCTTTGCCCTATTGTGATGCTTTGCACGCCATAGCTTGATGTAAAAAAAAACACGTAATTTAATATATTTTTCTTAAATTTTTATTTACAAGATAAACCAAACAATGAATTTATTCTTACTTGATAGTAACTAGATTAATAATCAATCATCAAAGGACTCATGGAGGTCACGTCCCGTCCACTAAACCCTGGTCCCATTTTCATTCTTTTTCTCTAGTTATAGCATGTTCTTGATGTGTTCATGTAAATACTTAATTAAAACACATGTTTGATCCATTTAAAACACCAACACAACATGAAATCATGTTCATGAGAAATTTGAGCAACAACTAAAACATATATAAAATCATATTATCATGGTAGAAACACAACAACAACAACAACAACAACAAGTAATAATATGAAAGCATGGAATGAGAGGATCTTGGGGACCAAGATCCATTTCTTCCATTCCATAGATGCAAGAATATATCCAAAATGCTAATTGAAATTCCACATCTGCAACGGTTTTTGTGTGTGTTTTGGACCGGACAGCAGGCCAGTTCACGGTTAAACTGGTTGAATCGGCCGGTCCAATCCGATTTTTATAACCATGGTTTCAACCCTCGACATATTCTATGAGGCACAATGTGACATTACTTTCTCAATTCTTTCGTATAACACTAACTTTTGAAATAATTTGTTAACTGAAAATTCAGACGTGTATAAAACTGCTTAGTAAAACACATTTTAAAAAAAAACACTTAAAATTTGACAATATACAAGTAACTATACACTACTAGAAAAAATAAAATTAAAATTTGAGACAGAAAACGATTAGTCACTAAACGTTGAAACTTTCACAGCTAAATATATTAACGACAAATTTGTGATATATATACAACAAGATTTAGCATTTGATAATTTTTTTTTCTAACTCAAAATTCTGTCTAGTTGATAATACTTTAGTAGTGCATAGTAATACACTATTCCCTGAAATAATGAAGACGTAGCTTAGTGATAACATTTTAGCCTTAAGGGTCTTTGCCCCCATGCACCTCCATAAGCTTTTGGGTGTGGTACATTGCTGATTTGATACTAAGCAAAATTACAACTAAAAATATATAATATGGTTCCAAATTAAAACATTTTTTGTGTGTGCGCATCTTGGCTAGGGTATATATATCCACACTCATTCGGGTCCATCATTTCTTGGGACAATAACATTGTCTTCTGGGGCAGATGCCCTCCTGAACACTGATCCTAGTTGAATTCCAGCACTTGCATGAGAACTTCCTTGGCCAGTGTGGCCACTATTATCACCTCTTTGTCCTTTTTTCTTTGCCTTTTGTGCCCAACCAACAAGGCGTGCTTGCACTTGTTCATCAAATATGGCCTTCTTAAAGTGAGTTCCCATCTACATTGTATATGTAACGTGTTAGAATGTCAATGCAAAGAGGCCTCAATTTTAAATATAAGAAGATTGGTTTGCATTTGAGTTTGAAAGGAAACCAAAAATTCACTCACCTGTGTAACGATTGCATAAAGTGGCAGGGTACTATAGCTGCATAGTAACTGAATAAATACCCTACAAACCCAACAAAAAGGGGTAAGGAAAAGGCAGAAGAGAGGAAAAGATTGAAATTTAGAATGCACATGGAAAGAAGTCAAAATATAAAGAAATTAATGAAGATAATTTGACCAATAAGGAATTTGGTTGGTTCGAATCTAATAAAATAAGTGATTGGAAGGGAATGAATCCCAAGTTTGATAGTGATACACTGACAGTGTAAAATAATTACAAATCACTGTTGATGTGACTTTGAAAATGATTTTATAAAAGTCAACAAACTTATCATACATGGTGGTTTGTAATTAGATGACAGTGTAAAACTATTTTATACTGTCAGTGCTCTTTTTTCTCATGGATCCCTTCATGTGAAAATTTTGTACTATCCCTTTCTTCAAAAAAATCAAATGGGTGAGGCCTTACTAAAATTTGTGTACATTTAAAAAAGTATTGTAGTTACCCAATTACGAGCCTTGGAACAATGTAACGAACCCGTCCCATTATACAAGAGTCAAAGCCGTATGTAACCTGAGAAACATAAACTAATAAGGTTATATTCATTAAAATTATGAAAAAATACTTGCAAAACCAAAAGAGAAAACTAAAATGGAAAAGCAAAGGAAACCATAAATTGTGCTTTAATCCAATCCAATATGCTTACCCATATCCAAAAGAAAAATGCTATCTCAAAAGCATTTTGGAAAAGGATGAAGTGAATCAAGAAGAGGACAATGTAGGGACGATTAAACCAGAAGTGATCATCTCTTGGTTGAACAACTAATTCACCTTCTATGGCTGAATGCTTCTCAGCTACTTCATGAGCTAATTGAATTATTACATGCTCCAACTTAGTACCCACAGCAAGTAGAAGCTGAAAAATGCAAACCAACAAAAGAAAAATTAATTGAAGAGGAAGATATAAACGAGGCTGGGAGACAAACAATATTAGAAAAGAAATTAATACATCAATTTGTATGCATAGAGAATTTATATGTGTAAACACTATGCATACATGACTTTTCTATAGGTAAAATTTTAATTATGAAAAACAGAAAAAGAAATTTTACGAACCACTGAAAATTTAAGCATAAAATTTAATAAAGAATATGGAAATTTAACTAGTAACGTATGTTGCTTACTATGCGGACATAATTACCTATCCTACAAGAACATCCAATTCCATCCATTTACCAACTCTAAGAGAAAAGATAGATATATTGTTAACATATGATATGTTACATTAATGTAATTGTAATTGGATTTTGTAGGATTTTTTAGACCAATTTCCTACAAACCATGATACAGTTTTACTCTTGAATTGTACTTATTTAGTTGATTAAGAACATAGTTCTTGTAATGTTCAATTTTTCCATTATCCTTGAGCAAAAATAAGATATGATGGTGTGTTAGCGGTTTTAGTGAAATAAATGTACACAAAAAAGAACCAAACAAATTTATCAATATACTTACAACGAGAGGAATGAAAGAAATCCAGAAATAAGCGTGCCAACCTGGAAAAGTAAACCAAACATTTAATTTTGAGAGTCAAATTAATTTTCTTTGACGACTAGAAAAGCCAAAACATGCAATTGAACTACCACTCCTTATAGGAAAAAGTATCATCATTGTTAATGATGCTTATGATCACACTTGAAATTAATTGCATACACATAAAATCCTTCACGTCCTTTTTTTATGTGCAAGAATATTTTATTTAAATTTATTTCATTAACAAAAGCACAAAAAAAAGAATAGTAGGAAATTGCTACATTCGTAAACAATGTAACATGGCATAAAATTACCAACAAAATTGATCACTTAGATCAATGAATGGCATAAGTGGAAACACAAAACAGGTTCTGGATTCCAGTTTTGGGCACTACAGAGAAGCTTCAAACATAACAGAAGCCAATTAGACTCTGTTATATAACATGTACACATTGGGTTAGGTGAGGTTATTGGGTTTATTATTAAAATAATAAAAAAGTAGAAAAAACAAAAAAAAAATTAAAATTAATATTCTAACTCAAAAGTCTAAATTATTTTATATGTATATGCACTAAATCGCATTTATTGTTTTTTTTTTAATTTTTTATGTTGAGTACTATATTAAGTGTTTTTTGTAAATTCTTTTTATATAGTTGGATTGGTTAAGGTATGAGATTATCAAACCCGACTCCCAACTTTACAAATCCATGAAGGGCTTTGCTATTCTCACCCCCTAATCTTGTAAAATTACTTTGTTGTCCCTCCTCCATTTCTTACACCCCACCCCACTCCCTTCTCCTCACAGCCTCCACCCCCACTACCAACCTTGTATCACTCTCCTTCTCCTTCAGTTCCTACACTTACTCATACACATAAGTTGTATAGATCAACAGAATTATGGTTCCGCTGTGTTGAATGCATGGCAGAATCGTGATTCCCTTATTTTTTTTTGTTTTTTACAGTACACAACGGAATCGTGATTCCGTTGTGTTCGAAAAAACATGCACAATGGAATCACGATTCCGTTGTGCATTTTTTTCATACACAACGGAATAGCGATTCCGTTGTACCCTTTTTTTCACCTCTTGTACAACGGAATCACAATTCCGTTGTACACTTTTCAATGGAATCGTGATTCTACTATATAAGTGTACAACGGAATCGTGATTCCGTTGTACAAGGGTATTTTGGGAATTCAAGAAAAAATCACCCACGTGAGTGGTGAGAATAACAAATTGGGGGGTGAGAATAGCAATTCTCATCCATGTACTCAACACAACCCAATTTTTTGGTTGGGTCACATTAGGTTGGTTGGGTTGAGTAGACCCATGATCACCATGCATGATCCATCCATGTTGTCAAAGCAAGAAACCACAATTATTGAAAAAAAAAATTAAGTGGGGTTCAATGTGATACAAGATAGTGACAACAGAAAAAGAAAACATATAATTGCAATTTCTCTGGTTTAATAAAGTATGCAATCAACTCATCACTGTAGTATTGAATTCATAAAAAAATATATTCAAGAATATAACTGTGTTTTAATTAGAAATTATAGATAACATGCAGTGAAATGTGTAGTCTTAGGACATAATTTCCAAGTCTAGTAGCTTACCATGGACATTAAGCAACATGAAGATGACCACAAAGATCCAAAGATACCAACTGCAACCATGAAATTATAATCGTAACTACAAAGAATCAAAAACTCACACAATGGGCTAAACAACAAAGAAAGTTTGAGCAATTAATGGATGAAGATGTGTGATAAGTATAGAAGCTTAAATAATTACTAGAAAATTATTCTTCAGAAGCATGTACCTTATACCAACAACTTTCTTGAAATCATCTTCAAGGGCACGAATCATGTATTTATGGAAATTAAACTTTGGATTTCCTTTGCAGTGGGTCTAAAACAGAGGTACAAAATAGATTAATATTATGAATCTATCATAGAAGCTACAGCCTAATAGCAAGCTAGAGCTTATTTTACAGCACATTAAAAACTTACCATAATGAAACCAAGCCTTAATGTCACATAATCTAATTTGGTCACAGATCCATAAAATTGCTTGAAAAATGATTTCTGAAAGAAACATGAAATAATGTCAATAATAACATGACAGAGTCACTTGACAATAATTTTGTAGTTACTAGTATGTGTTGTCTATACACTATAGTAAGAGTATATATATATATATATATATATACACACTCTATTTTGTCAAAGTTTAAGACCAATATATACTTATAAACAACTTACCACCCAACCCAGAACAGCAGAATCTTTGCCAAAACCAGTAAAACGATCCTGGATAAAAGCGTGTTGGTGAACATGAGTTACTACTGTTTGTTCCAAATCTGCATTAAACCAAGATGCATATAAAGAGTAGTTTAGCAGAGGTAAAAACCGTTGGATGGCTTATAGGAAGTTCAATACTAAGCATATTGTGCTAATCTAATCTAATATGGTGCATATTTGCATTTAAAGTTTCATGTTGATCACTCATGAGGCATAAATTGAAGCGATTGAAACATATGTAAATAAGGGATTGGTTATGAGATAGCTTTTCAGAAGTTCAATTAGCAACATAATTTGTAAAATTATTATAAACTTAGACTTGGGCACATTGATTTTTTTCTATCAGTTTTTGTACATTTTCTTATAAGAAATAAAGGACATATTTCATGAAAAAACAGGCTATGCACCGAGTTTTATACTGTCATCGAATCACAAACCATCTTATATGGTAAGTTTGTTGAATTATACAATAATTATCTTAAAAGTCATATCAATGGTAATTTATGACTGATTGACAGTGTAAAACTATTTTACAGTTTACACGGTGAATGTATGACCAAACTCTTTCATTTATGTTGTTTTGGAATAGATGTTGATGAAAGCTCATCTAAACTTATTAGTGCATAAATGCATTTGAAGTTTCATGTTGGTTATTCAAAAGACATATATTAAAGAGATTAAACAGTTGTAAACTGAAAGATCAATTATAAAAGGACAAATCAAGTAAATATTGAGTTAACAATATGTAATTGAAATTTTAAACTGATTGGACAACTGAGGGGTCACTCCCACTTCAATTTTTAATTATGATGATGATAAATAGATGTTTCAATAATTCCCAGTCACACAAACAGAAATTTAGCCTATAGGATCATGATGAGTTGAAAAGCATAGTGTTTGATGGCTACTAAATACTCCACAGGTTAATGAAATAATTGAACAATAGGGAAAGTAACCAATTATATCTGTTTACCTGGTTGTGTTTCATTACTATTGTCATTTCCAATGGAGTGTTCCCAGTGCTTCCACTCACGTATCTGTTAATTAGAGTTAATTATTAGTACTGTAAAAAAGAGCTTCCAACAGGCACATCTTATAATAAAGCATAGTTATGCACTCACTTTTAACCCTCCAAAAACAACAGTGAGAACACAAAATGTGACATGGGCCACAGCTAGGACAAAAATAAAGGTATGCAGGTGATGCAGTGCCTCTACAGATAACAGAGGAACCTTGCCCTGAAAAGAAAATTAAAATACATACCAAGATACTTTGTGGTTAGGCATGTGGAGTAAAATAGAATATCAAAGGCATAAATATGAGAAATCATCAAATAAAAACTGTCAAAATAACTGAAAGTATATTTTTCTTTTAACCATGTTATTGGTGTGAAGTATCCACCGATTTTGTCGATAACTAATACACCTTCAGTTGGATATCCCTCCCAACCACGTTTTTTCAACCTTGCTTAAGGGGACAAGTCCAGTTCCACTCGGACCAACGACTTGTCGGTAAATAATTATGAATATGATAATTTATTGGAAGAGATAAAATGACCATAGTCTTTAAATGCATTTTATTGTGTGGTTTTAATACCTTCCTAGCACAGTGTCCAAGTTTTTCTCCTGCTTCTGGCTGGTGATTCTCACTTTCACTCTCAGCTAAAAGGCGCCTAGCAGTGCCAGAAATATCAGAGAAAAAAGTCTGAAAATGTGATGTGGTTTTTGTTGATTCTTCCTTTCCTTCATCCTTAAGACTGCAAGGAAGCATATGGTGAGTCCAACTCACTGGAACACAAATTTTGATTATCCCATTTTGTGTTATTGTCAGTAGCAGAGAAATAAAGCCCAACAGCATCAACTCTGAAACAAAAACAGAAAACAGAAAAGGAAAAAAAAAATACAAAATTAATCACATCCCATTTTTCATAACAGAAGTCCCTGCATACCCATTAGTCTTTAAAAAACAAATTAGGTGCATTCTTGAATCAAAATTACAGTTTTATCTCAATTACTCATGCCTACTTGTGGTGAAACTCTAATTTGAGAACCACACCAATACCCAAAAGCATGTATAGTTCAAGCACCTAAGTTTTGTTGCAAAATTGATCACATCATCCCATTTAGCCAATAAAATTGATCACATCCCATTTTTCATATAAAAAATCTCTACATACACATTAAACATTAAGAAAAAAAAATTTAGGAAATCAACTCGTTGATAATTAGCCGTTTTTCACGCTAATCAGTCACAAATTCCTCACCAACAGGTACACTCATGAATCAAAATTAGACTTTCAATAACTCGTGTTCACTTCGTCATTCAAATTAGTGCTCCAACTTTGAGAACCACACCAAAAGAACAAAACCATGTATAGTTGAGCACTTAAGTTTTGTTGTAAAATTGATCATATATTCGTACCTGACTCGAACAGGTTTGCCTCCAATGGAGGATACCTGTGTCTAGACTAAAAAAAAAACTGATCATATATACGTATCTCATTTAATAAAAAAAAATGAAAAGAAAGGGAAAAAAAAAAGTACCTTCTTTAATTTTTTGCAGGGCTTCATAGAGTGGCTTCTGATTCTTCTTCTTGAGAAACTTCCCTCCATAGTGAAGAAACCGTTCAGCAGCAAATGAAGCAGCAACGATCACAGAACAAACAACAGCAACAACCCAAGTGGGAGTGAATTCCAAGCTGTTCCCTTCTTCACCTCCACCAGCCATTTTCTCTTCACTCTTCAGAACTTCTCTCTCTCTATATCCCTATATATAACTCTTCTTCCTCTCTCTCCTATTGTGTTAATTTCAATTTTCTGTGTGAAAACTATTCAACTATTCAAGACCCTTTTGGCTCAATAACTCGTTACATTCAAAAGATTTAATTGTGCTGAGGTTTGAAACTCTGAAAGCTCAAATTTATTGTTGTCTTTGGAACATCATGACATGCCTTAACAACTCTTGTAGGGTGTTCATTCTGCAACCCCGCGGCTAAGGCGACTTTTGACGTATGAACGTGTTACAACTTACAACTACTACTATACTCTCACGATTCAATTCAATGCTATAAAGTATAATCTATCTACATGATTCCGTTTAAATTATTGTCCATTTATAGAGTTTTTTTTAACCTTGTATACGCGCTTCTTAACTTAATTAGTTCAAAGAGACCAAGGGATTGGTCCATCACGTTGTTTAACTTTGTTATTATATATTACAAAGAAAAATGTGATGTGGTTATAAAAAAACAAGGGGATTGATTCGGTGCCTTAAATTTTTAAGAGGGTACCGGTGTCTTTTTATCCTGGATCAATAAAAAATACTAGAAACTACTTGAAAAAATAGGTTATATAAAAACAGTGCAAATCAATTTTATACTGTTATTTAATCATAATATCATGTATGATAAATTTTTTAATTTTATATTAAAATAAAAAATTTTGAGATAGATTATGGACTAATTATTTATACATTAAAATTGCATCATAAATGAATTAAAATTTAATTTTAATGGTGTTTTAAATTTTATAATTAAAAGAAATCCATCAAATTTATTTCAATTTTTTAAAAAAAAATCAATATTAGACACGGTAGAATTTGTAAAAAAAGAAAAAAAGAAAAAGAAGAAAAGGAAGTTTGATGTGTACCTAAGAACAACTCGAGAGGTTGTATCTGGATTCTGTCGTTTATGTCTGAAATTCCGAGAAGCTGACTCTTTCAACTGAAAAACGAACAATCAGGCAACGTTTTCATTGTATTTTTCAAATAGAATAGAGCTTCAAATTAAATTAAATTAAAATAAAATAATTGATAATATGAAAAGAACTTGACTTTGCCCGCATTAGTCGGTCATTTTGTCTTTTCTTTACAGTCAACAGTCATCTAGAATATCACTTCAGTGTGTTTCTAATATTTGCTCTTATAAATTTAACCTTTTTAATCAATTTACAAAAATTAAGGAATTTAGTCAATTTAGGTAGAGTATTAAATTTGTTAATTTTTTTTTTATTGTTTTTCAAAACTACCTTTAAAGTTATGGAATTTTCATTCTCTTAATTTTTTCACTAAATTAATTTCCAATTAACCTCATTAATTAATGCATCTCATTTAAGGATTTTTTTTTTATAAAATACAATTAATTTATTAAACAATTTGACTGATATCTTATAAAAAGAAATCAAGATAAATTTTCTAAAAAAATCCGATAAAAAGGATGGAAATAATAACTCTTAAGCGCGTAGATTTATTGAGTCAAAAAAAAAAAAAAAAAGCGCATAGATTTACGTTGGAGTGTTAGGTCCGTTGAATGACGCAAACCTATTTAGAGAAATATTCGTATATTTTTTAATCCCTAGGAATTGATGACAATACCAAGAGATTTATAATAACCAATTGACTTAAACCCCTCGGTAGAGAAATATTCATATGTGGGATATGTCTTGAAGAACTTCTTTTTTTTCTTTTTATGAAAAATACTTATAAGGAAAAAATTAAATCATCATTATATATAAAATTTACGAATCCAAAAACAGTTTTGGAAAACACGTAGCGAAACAACATTGGTTTTGAAGTATTGGATGACACATGTCATCATTTCATGCTTCGAAATTGTTTGGTTCGGTTACGAACCAAATTCAAATTCAAATACATTTAAGTCTCATTAATTTATTAGGAACAAAAGTTAATTCAAAATCGTTTATAATTAATATCTGAAATTAAAATTAAATAATTTATAAGTATCTTCAATAAATCAGTTGACTAATCCTTAATTGAAAATTTTATTAAATAGCTACCTTAATTACAATAATTATAGGACAAATTTATATTTATTTTTATTAAATAGCTACATTTTTTTTCAAAGAAATTAAATAACTACATTTATTCAGTATAATTATTTGAAATGCAAAATTCAACATATATTATTCAGCACATATTTATAGAAATTTTAATCCTCCATTAATTATAGGCTGATCAATAATTTAAAATTATGAAATAACTTGTGTAAATAATTAACTATCAAGCAATGTGATAAATAATTAACATTCAATCTGATATTCACAGATGTTTTATACACAATAATTCTGTTTTAAAATTACCTTACCTTAATGAGAGTGCTAATAACTTTTGTAATATCATGATTAAGAATATTAATATGTGTTATCTCTTATTACTGTAAAACAAAATTATACCCAGCTTGATTTAAATTTTTTATAATATCATTATAATTAATTTTCAAATATTTATTGTATTTATGATTTATAATTTATAATAATGATTATATTAATGACTTTTAATTAGCTATATTTAAATTTGAAATTTAAAACTCATTCAGTATATGTGAATATTTAAATAAGGAAATTCTTTCATTTGGTCATTCTCTCTTAATGACTAATCAAATTCAATGGCTAATTTCGAATATTCACACCCATCTCCACACTTTCTAGAATTTGCATGGATAGTCATCTCCTCATTTTTTTTTTTTTTCTTCTTCTTTGTCCTTTTTCTTTTTCTCTTCTCCTAAATCATCCAATAAAATGGCCAAACAGTTTGTGTTATAGTCAACCAATAAAAAGAAGATTATTAAACCAACATTTTCTAGTGAACGTATCCACGGTGAGTGACTTTTATTTAGAAATAGAAACAAGACTTCTTCTCAACTCCTGTTACTGTGCATGCATATTTGAAATATTGTTTGTTTAACTAATATTTTTTAAGCTAAATTTGTTTTATTTCATGAGATTTTCCCCCTTTTTTTCATTTTTTGGTATTGTAATATTTTTTTATCCTAATTTCTTATTTTCTTTTTCATCAAGGATTTTCATAATGTTGTCTCAGGTTGCTTTAATTTGTTTCCAATATTTTGACTATTTTAAATGTTTTACGTCATTTTAATATTTTATTCTAATCAATTTTCTGATTAATTAGTTCAGTATATTTTAATAAATATATAAATATATTTTCGAACCCAAAACAAGATTTTTATTCGTGTCTAGATCTTTTAATACATTATATGATTATATTTCATTTTTTGAGATCCTTTTCTCTATTTTTGTATTAAGAATATACATGCTATGTTGCTGAAACGTAAATTTACCTTCAAATTCTTTCACTTTAATTTAATTTTAAAAACTTTGGAAATGATTTTTTGCTATTAAAAATTTAGTTTTTTGTGCTTTCTTGAGTCATTTCGATTTTTTAAAAACTTGAAACAATTCTTTTTTTTTTTCTTGAGTCATTTCGATTTTTTGTGCTTTCTCATCAAAATATTTTAATGTTAGTGAATCAATTAATTAAATTTTATGAAATATTTTCTTTAATTATATATGTCAAATACTAAATGATCAAAATTAATAATTGATAACTAAGTGATCAAAATAGTAAATAAAATAATTTATTTAACTATGATATATTTAATTGCAGTAATTAATCACGATTGGTTTTTAATATGTGTACCGTAATATTTTTAATTATTATTATTTACGGTAATTTATATGGCAATTTATGATAACACGTTGTCATTGTATTTATGATAATATATTTACGGTAATGTTTTTAATCACTATTTTTTATTTTAAAATACATATTTTATTTTTATAATTTACATTTAACATATTATGAACAAATTTTATCTCTAAAGGGAAATATAATATTTTCTTTTAAACGAAAATACAATACATATTTCCTTTATTCAACCACATAAAAAAAATATCATGTTCTTTATTTATAAAAAGATTATGTTTTGTATAAGGTCTTTGAATAAGATTTTAATTTTATGGTGTTTTATGATTATGATTATATTTTTTGAATTATTTTTTAATGACATTTTAATTTAATAAATATCATATTTTAAATTAATATATTTATCAATTTTCATATTAATTAAAGTATAAGTAATAGATACGGATATAGACATTTAGGTATTCAATGAAAAATGACATAAGCATTAAAGTTACTATCCACACATGTAAGGGTCCGGATATGAACATTTTTTTAAAGTACAACTATGAGGACGAGTACTTATTATTTTTAGTTCATAATTCCTATTTCAAAATTTCACAAATTTTTAAATGTTAAAATTTTAATATTATTTTATAGCATTGTCCACAATGCATAGCTTGAATTTAGATTTTAATTTTAAAATATATAATTAAAAATGTCATTTCATAAAAATATTTTGTTTTCATTTTTTATTGTAACTACAAACTCTTATTTTAGATTACTTAAATTATTATTTCATAATAATTATTTAAATTAATACCTTACCTAACACATAATTAATTTTTTTTTCTCCAAAATACAAAAGTATTATTTTATATTTTAAAAACTATAGGTTATGATATATATAATTAACCATATATCTATAATAGATAACAATAATTAATAATTAAAAATATTATACTTTAATCGTAAATAATTTTTAAAATAAAATAAATTGAAAAAATATTTATATATTTAAAATACTTTATAAAAATATTCATAAAAAATATTTAACCCGGGCCATGGGTCATACATTCTAGTATTTAAGAATTTAAGATTTAAATCTATTCAGATATAATAATATAAAAATTCTCATTTTCAAAGGTAAAACAAGATGTTATTATACTTTACTTTTTTAAGAAAATATGTGACTTTTTTTATAGTTGAAATTATATTTTTATATTTTTTACAAGGTTAAAATTAATTATTTTTAACTTGTTTTGTCTAAAATCATTTTTCTCTTCAAATTACATTTTTTTTACAATTTTAAAACAATATTTAATCGTAAAGACTGATTTAAAGAAACATTTCAAAAATAAATTCAAATAAAGTTTAACATATACTATATAAAATAAATAAATTAAAATTTGTATTTTTATTTTTAAAGGTCATTCAATCAATTATTATATATTATATAATAAGGTTTTGCCATTTAGATAAATGTCACGTAATATCATTATATTCATTTTTTTTGCCTAAATTTCATTGACTTTTTAATTTGTTTTTATTTTATAAAACATATTATTTATTTAATTATAATAATTTTAGTTATATTAATTATATATAAGAAGATTTTTGTCATGTAATAATTAACATTTTAGAGATTTTTTTTTTACTGAAATAAATTACTCTTTTAATTCATACAAATATATTATTAAATTAATTATAACCATTACTTTCAAATGCCATTGATTAATCTTTTTTTATGATTTAAGTATTGTCATGATTCTAATAGTTGATTCCAATTATGTTAATATTAAAAAAAAATTGTCACGTAGGTAAATGTTATCTAACAACACGACATTCATTCTTTTTTCAATGAAATATGCCACTGATTTTTTTTTTAACTTTTTTCTTAATAAAATACATCATTATAGTAATTAAATAAATTACAATGATTAAATGTTTTGATTATGTGTGTGTGCACTTTAAAAAAAAAAAAAAAAGATTATGTGTGCGTGCGTGTGAAAAATAAAAAATATATAAAAATTATAATAATATAAATAATTGCATATTGTAAATTCAACACTCGGTACATATCACGAGTCATTACACTAATATATAGAATTCAATAATTTAGTTATCTTAATAAAAATATTTGACTAATGCAGGTGGAGGCGAGTAAGATTATTACATGTTTAAGTTAAAAACCTCTTATCAACTAATTTACAATACTGATGATATTATTTCTTTTTATTTTAAAAATTAATAACACATTTTTATACTTTAAATCTTGCTTCAATATATATTTTTTAGCCCTTGTATAGTTAAGGCTGGTCCATAGCCAAAATTATAAATGAGTAACAAATTTATTTAGTTCTGTAAAAAAAAGAAACAAATTTATTTAGCATTATATGGACTTTATTAAATTTAAAAACGTAAATAAAATAAAAGGTATACATTATTAGGTGTAATATGAGTCCAGGAAGGTACTGAGATCAATAAGGAACTCACACCTCACATGTTTTTTCATAGTAAAGGTCTGAAATTGAACCCCTTATTACATAAGTTATATGCCAATCATACCACTTTGTTAATTAGATATCTCTTTATATCAAATACCTTATTAATACTTATTATTTCTCTTTATCTTTTTCTTCTTATCACATATAATATCACTTCTCATACCTACATTTCTTTCTTTTATCAATTTGTATTTAGATTTCCATTATTTTCCACGAAGCAAACATTAATTCAAGTTGTCAAACATCTTCCCTCAATATCCCGCAATCTTACGACTTACGTACGTTTCCTGCAACGTTGCCAATTAATAAGTTCCACAAAGTAACCTTTCATTTATTTGGATCAAACAATTGCTGGTACATTCTTTTTTTTTTTTTTTTTTTCCATCACGTACAATACTGGTTGAAGTTTCCATCAACTTTTCTAATAACTCATCTCTGTATGAAAAACTTGACTAACCAATTTTAGTGAAACCTCCGCTATCAAACACGTTTATTAGTTTAAATTTAAGATATTATTTAAAGAATTCAAAGCTCAAAATGACATATTGATCAATTGCTGATACATTCAAATCACACAACCATAATAATTTTACGTAGTATTCCTACAGTTTTATAAACCGATTCAAATCACGGGTACTATACTAGTCACGGGTACCATATACTACATATATCTCAATCTTTATATGGTGTAGTGTTAACTGTCTGTAGCCATAAATTGGAATGAGTTTTGTCCGCGTTTGTTACGCGTCTGGTTACTTCTTCAACCAACAAAAAATAAATGAATTTAATGCACCGAGTCTATCAGTAATTAAGTGGGGTTGTTTTTAACTGGTTACGTATTTATCTATTTTAAAGATAATGTCTTATATTCTATTTATTTACATATTAAGACAATGTCATGTATATATGGTCATGTGTGAAACCTAGTATTATTTCTTCAAATTCCCACTCAAAATTCCTCGATTTTCCTGCTGTACAACGCTCCTGTTGTCACATTCACATTCTAGCTATCACGAGCCAGTGGATCAACTGGTTTAGAGTTGTTACAATTTAAGCAATAGTCTCGAATTTGAGTTCTAAATTTACAGTTATCTGAAATACTCGGAAGAAGAGTTTTACTGTCAATAATAATTCTATTCAGGTCTCATAACAAAATTTGTCTCCAATAAATGATACATGTATTCCAAGAAAAAAAAAAGAACTCACGAACTTGGCCCACATCTTACTCTCTCACAATCTTATGCTTAATGCTTGTGATGTGAAGTCCACAGTTTCTCACAATCTTAGTTTCTCACTGTCTGTCTTAGTTTCTCACTGTCTGTCCCATGGACCACTCACGATCTTTGCACACGTCTTATTCTCTCACAATTTCATGCTTGTAAAGTCCACAGTGCATGTCTTACTCTCTGGCAATCTCCTCCAGTCATGCCTGTGAAGTCGAGAGTGCGAAAATACAAAATATTTAACCGACAAGGACCAAACCATCTACCTCCTTTCATGGAGGAAGATAAGTTAGCACTGAGTCACGTTTGCATTTAGCTATTTGTAAGATAAATATAATATATATACAATATACATCTTTTTTTTTTTTGTCATCATCACATTGATGCGGAGTATTCACCAATTTTGCTGACAATTAATCTTTGTTGGAAAACTTGACTGACCACCTTTAAGAAGGTATCTCCTTCTAATTATATTTTTTTCATCCATAAGTTTGAACTTAAGACCTTACTTAAAGCGATCAAGCCTAGTTCTATTTGGACCAATGACATATTGGTATACTATATACATCTATTTATGTTACTATATATAATTTATCTTAATTTACTAGTCTAATTAGTGACCCATTAATCAAATAATTTTATTGAGTCAATGATTGATCTCATTTTGATAACACTAATTTCATATGTCTCTACTTCAAATTCATGTTATTGTAATGCAACATCCTCTACTCAATGTAACCTTGTCTTATTGCACTTCTTCATATCCAAACACTCCTTCCACCTTCAATTTTAGGATTGGTTATCATATTTCTTTATACCATGATTTGTTTTCCTAATTAGTTAATATTGTGATTAATAAAAGCTTTAGATTTTATGAATATATCAAAATATATTAATTCATTATAGTACATGTTAGCTAATATCAATCTAGCATTTTTTTCTTTTAAATGAAAAAAAAATAATTATCGTGTGGATTAATTACCTGATATTGTTTTACCTTAACTAATGAAACAAAGTTCAAATCTTTTATATGTAGCTGCGTCAAATATTTATAACGAGAATTTTGTCACCCATAACAATTTTACTCAACTTGAGCAGCAAGATCGTCTCAATGCCTTGATTAGAAAAAAAATAAATTATTATTGAATTTTAGGTGTACCGAACCAGACCCAACTACTCAGCTTATTAGGGATATGCCAAGTCAAAAAAGATAAATAAATTCAAGCACACGAAATAATATTTTTAGGATATATAAGCATAGAAATAATTTTACTAAAAACTATAGTTGAATTAAAATAAATTTTATAAAAATGAATGCCACTGATAATTTTCTTAGTGTTTAAGCGTTAGATCAAATTATTATAAGTTTGACGAAAGACAAAGTTTAGTAAATTTAGATTTTTTTTTTTTTTTTACTGCAGCAAATTTAGATTCTAGAACAGTCAAAAGTCTCCAGTATTAATTGCATCAGTGCAATGGTTACCCCTTGGAATAGACCGAAGACATCATTGAATAAATAATGTATTGATAAATCAGGCAGATGAATAATTCAAGTGTCATGTATATGGTATTTGAAATTAAATGCACCCACATTTCACAAACAATTATAATATGAATATTAAAAAGCCTAATGGTGTAATTTGAAAAAAATGGTAATCATTATTATATTCATCATATTGAAACGTCAATTGTATACTGTATTTGAAATAACACGCACCAGCATTTTACAAACAACTGAAACAGGGAAGTGAACATTACCATACATAACCTAACAAGCAAGGGAATATATCCTAATTTTTTATAGTGAGACATTTAACGCATTCACACATTCATGCAATTAGAAATGTTAGATAAAACTCCAACAACTCATATTTTATCTCCACAAATTATATTTAAAATACACATAAGAGATTCAAATTGATTGAACTTCATCAACATGTCAATTCATAACTGTGTGAATGGAGAGAATCCTAGTCAGCAAAAAAAAAAAAATCCATTTCAGTTGAAAGGGAAACTGCCCCTCTCTACTTTTTTTTTTTTTTAATCTGATTTGTTTATTTGTCTATTTGAGAAATTTTACTCCAATTATAACGAGAAAAATGACTATACACTGATAGTATAAAATAATTTTATACTATTATTCAATCACAATTCATCACGTACAATAAGTTTATTGACTTTTACAATAATTACTTTAAAAGTCATATCAACGATAATTTATAATTAGATAATAATATAAAGCAGTCTTACACTGTCACTGCCGTTAATCTCTTAAAAAATAGAACATGAATTTGGATTCTCATCGCTGAAAAGTTGTGGCGCATAGACATAGTGAATAATATAAGGAACATTGTCCTTTATCTTAATTTCCTCTTTTAGGTGCTCTTGATGAATCTCTATTATTTTGGTTGTTTCACCAGATTTGCCGCCTCCGAATTTTAATTCCTTGATTGATTCACCAGACTTTCCTTCTTTGGCTGATTCACCTGATGATTTTTTATTATCATCAACATCTTTTTTCTTGGTTGATTCACCAGACTTTCCTTCTTTGGCTGATTCACCTGATGATTTTTTATTATCATCAACATCCTTTTTTTTTGTTGATTCACCAGACTTTCCTTCTTTGGTTGATTCACCTGATGATTTTTTAATATCATCAACATCTTTTTTCTTGGTTGATTCCCCAGACTTACTATGATCCTTCTCTTTGGTTGTTTCTGATGACTTCACTTCCTCTAGTTTACCCTTCTTCTCTTCCTTTTTCACTTCCTTTACGGAAATAATCTCAGCATTTTTGTGCACCCTTTTTCTCAAAAATGATATCAATTTCTCCACTTCAATGGTACCTTCCACTGTTACACTTTGTGCTTTCTGGTCGGTTTTCACATCGAAAATACCTACATTTCTCAAATCAAACTTAGGATTAGCTTGTTTGGTTAGATGGTAGGATTCAAATATTATATTATAAATCCATGACTATGAGTTGTGTACCTTTGTGCTTTATTAATCTACTTTTTAGGTCAGCCTCACATTTGTCACAATGCATGTTAACCTTCGCCGAGATGATGCGGATAATTGGCTTGAAACCACACATGAAAATAATTAATTAGTTGCCTATACTCCCAAAAGTATTTCAAACATGAATTGAATGGTAGATTATTTTGCTACTTTTTTTTTTTATTATTAACGGTCACTTTTATCCAATTTTTAAAATTCAGACCCATCTGTAGAGGTATTATTGATCAAATAAGTGGATTGCTAATTGAATCACATAAACCCTAAATCCTAAACCCTAAATCGCATAAACTGGTGTATTTAAATAACATGAAAATTAAAATAAATGTACCTATATTATTTCGCTTGCATTTACTAAATAAATATAATAGCTTAATGGTTGAGCGTCACTTAAGAGAATCCAAAGACAAAGGTTTGATCCCAATAGATGTTATTTTTTGTATTATTTTCGTTAAAACGTTCTTGATGGACAACTTAGACAGTAGTGCCTCGGTAACATGGACAATAGCAGTAGCTTCAATGTCTCGGTAACACCTTCAACATATTGAAGATACCGGTAACACCATCAACGCCTTGGGCCGCCCAACATAGGGCCACACATGCAACATTGATCAACTAGGGCAGGTTTGCTCAACACAGAGTTTCACCGATTTAATCCGATTTGAAGTTGATTTAATGACATCACAACTAGGTCACTTGCATGTCCAATCCAAAATTTAGCTCAACTCGATCGTATGCCCGGTTTTAAATTTGATTGGTTGGGTGGGCCGAGCTGAGTTTTAAAATATTGTTTTTATCTAACTAACTTTTATTAATTTTTAAGAGAAATTAATTAGGAGTTTAATAATTGTGCATAATAAGAGTAAAAGTTTTTAGACTATCAATCAATTAGAAATCACTACTAATATGACGGCTAAAAACACAAGCACCTTAGCTGCAATACAAATATACAATAGATAGTCACTAATACCAACACCACAAATTACAAAAAATATCATATTTAAAAATTTCTATATTATTGGTCAAAATATTTTGAGAAGGTAAAAAATAATTTATTTAAACATCATTTAATAATTTAAAATGAATATTTTATAAGCAATTTAATTTTAAAATAAATATTTTATATTTTTCAATTTTCTAAAATAAATAAGCTATAAACAAATTAAGACTTCACGATAAATAAACATAATTTAAAATAAACTAAAATCTATTAGAATTATTTAATGGAGAAGCCGGTGAAATACTTAAAATGAAAAATCAGTTAAAAAATGTATTTTATATCGTGTTGGAATTTAAAGTTGGAATTGTATGAATAAGCTATGTGCAAATTGAACAAAAAAAAAAAAAAAAACTCTATAGCTCTATCTATACTAATTTAATTGAAAGCTATTTCTTTTTTCAAATTTTGTTCTATGAAAATAAATTATTATCCGGCTCAAATAGGATTGCATCCAATAAAAAATACCCGTGGTCTAAACAAAAAAAAATATTTTTCTAGAACTTTTTTTTGAAAAATGTTTGACTTAACTACTTCTTTTAGGAAAAAGATAAATTCAAAAAAAAAAAAAATCTAGCCAAACCAAAAAAGAGAGGGAATAAATCATCACTAATATTGTCAATATATATTTTTGTGACTATCACTAATATTGTCAATATTTATATGATACATCTAAATCTAATCATATGAGTATCGTTGCATTTTATTTTTTTCCTTCTAACCAGTTTATTTTTACATATAACTAAACGTATACGTTGGACGAGTAGATATTTAGATAGATGCCGTAATCAATGTATTAGAGTTTTAAGTGGAAAATGAAATAATTGGTAGTGAAATGATAAGAAAAGATATGAATGTGGAATTTGGTGAATGGAGGATGGATGTCGTAATCAATAACTAATTTATTGATCAAAAGTTTAATCAACGAATGGAGGATGGATGTTCCCATCACAAACCTCCCCAAATTATAAGGTATGACGACATAGGACTAGGAGTTTATGGTATAATCGAAATTTCATTAGGAGATTGATATGATCAACATGATAATTTAAACAATTAAATTGAAAGATTTATATTTTGGTAACCACCGTAATTAGGACTTTTGGCTTCCTGGTGGGACCGCAAGGTATCCCACAAGCTTCGGTCCTTTGGGCCGGCTATGAGATTAATCCTCAGTTCGGGACTTAGTCACACTTAAAGCTTCTCATCCCTCCCCAATGATGTATTATGCCGAACCCAAATCTTTCCCCCACAAACTTAGCGTGTGTTGCTAACTGAGTTACACCCAGTATTTAAATTGATTTATATTGATTCAGTTAATTTATGTGTTTATATTTTTCTTTCATATTATTTATTATATTTCATATTTTTCTTTCCCTTTTTTTTTTAATTATATAACTTGTTATACAAATAATTCGAACAATGTAATTTTAGACTGTGATGTTTTAAATTGAGTATGAAATTTGATAGTGAAATTTAGTTGACTTGACTTGACAATCAACGATAAGTTAAATCTGATTATTGACTTTGGACTATATAATTTTGGACTATCTCTTTCTTCTATTCTCTCTTTGTTTTTTTTTTACACAACTATTCTCTCTTTGTTTGCACACACAAATCACAAAATGTTTACACTCCTTTAGGCCAGCGTATAGCTGGAGTTTTCAAAGCCTAAATAATTGTGGCTATTTGTTTTCTTCTATTCCGAGTAAGGTTTCTTTTTTGGGGTCCACAATCCGAGTAAATTAAGTATAAAGTTTAAACACACCTTGGATATAAAAACATAAAAATTAAAAATAATAGGCCAGGCCAGTTCATACAAACTACAACCTTTTAAGAAATTCATCATAGCAAATTTTCTGCCATGAATGTGGACATCGAAACATTTTATAATATTACTATGTAAAGACTATTATATATTTTTAGCCTATAGGTGTTATCTGGATATATAAATAAGACTCTCTAGATGAAAAGTCAGTGGCGAAATTTTTCACACATACAAAAATATATATCTATATTATATACTTTTTTTTTCTGGTACCCATTTTTACAGAGTATTTTGTGATATTATCATAAGCCATAATGGATATGACTAAAGTTAGCTTGTATAAAATTAATTTTTGTTCAATAAATTTCTTTTTCATCAAATTATTATAAATAAAATGAATGAATTAAGCATTGTTTAAAAATAATTAAAAATACTAGTATTATTTTAAAATTATATTGCAATTGTAATCTAACAAAAATATAGAATATTTTGTGTGTTATTTTAAGGTCTTTTTTATGGTGAATAGATAAATGGCAGCGTGACAGTGTGAAAACAATCAACAACTGAACAAAGAAATGCAGAGAAACAAAAGGAAAGGGAGAAAAAAAAACATTAGTTTAACTCTTTTCTTTCACCAAAAAAAAGGAAAAAAAAAGACTCTTTTCTTTCCGATCTCTAGTTACACACACTCCTTCCTTCTTCATTAAACTGGCCTTTTATATTAACTTCTTTTTTTTTAAATAGTATATATATTAACTTTCTACTATTTTTATAGAACGCTTAATTTTTAAAAAAATTATTTTTATTCAATGTTTTTTTGTAACAAAAAAATTAAATTAAATTTTCTTTACACCCATATATGTTATCTCAAGCGTATCTTAATTTATTATTAATTTTTTTTATAAACATCCGTATCATAAAAGAAAGAATAACTTACATCTTTGATTTCCTTGGGTTTTTTTTCCGTAGTAGTAATCTCCTTGGGCTTCACTTTTGGTGATATTAATTCAACTTTTTTCTTGCTCTTCTTCTCTATAAGCTTCAAGATTTTCAAAGGGTCTATTTTCCCTTTTACCTTGATTTCTCCTTTCTCAAACTCTATTTCCACACTCTGTACCCCTGTTGAAAAATCACCATGACATAAAATTATTAACTCTGTTCATTAATGCATAAATTTCAGTAAATATTAAATGTGTTCTATATTTCTAAAACATTAAATGTATTTATTTTTTCATTTAATACTTTCTTTATAAAGTAGAAGGCAAGTTTGTAGGAGAATTAAAGCATCTACAAATGCATGATTGCTTAAATAGGTTGCTTATATTAAATTTGTCAGACCTATAATGTCACATAAATTTAAGAATTTTATACGAAAATTTACTCTAATACTAAAGTTATTAGAGTGGGTGCTTAACTTGAGTCATATTAAATTTTCTGACTGAAAAAATGATTTTTTATTGTTACGAATCAATTAAGCAATACCTTACTTAAGCAACGCACTGCTAAGTCATTTGTTCTAATGAAAAAATTTGTTAAGCAACTCATATTAACATCCCCGTTGGAGATGCTCTTTGCAAGAAGATATAACATTACTAAAATAAAAACTTATGAAATTAAAGAAATTAAATTAGAGCATAGTGAAAACATTTTTTAGAATATGTTCATACTCATACCTTCGGTAACCATGAGATGCTTCTTGATTTTGCTCCCACATTCCTTGCAATGCAGGTTAACCTTGTAAATAGCAGTGATCACTTCAATGTCTTCTTTCTTCTTTTCTTCTTTTCCTTCTGCCATATTCCCTATTGTGCGAAATGAAAAGGCTAGGAGAGAATGAAAGAAACCGTCTAAAAAAGTGGATCAATATCACTTCAATGTTGCATATTGAAATTTTAAAACTACAAGTTTTCTTAACAAAATTTCTTTCTTTGTTTAGCTAATGGTAGCTCACCAATTTCTTGAAACTTGCTTACATGAACGAAAGAATCTTGTACGTTTCACCCAAATGGGCAATCGTTAGTTGAGGATTGATGTTGAAAGTTTCATTGTTTGTATATATGTGTGTGTTTTGTGAACAGTTTAACAAGGTTTTAAATTATGATAGCAATTTATTACCATTTTTATCGCAATCCTTAATACAGTGAGAAATTGCATTCTAATGCAAAACAGTAACTTCAAAAACCTTGACGCTCCAATTGGAATCACGGTCACGGATTGTTTTTTAAAACCTTGCAATTTAACTACTCTTACTCTTTTATATATTATTCTTGCACTGTGACACCCATTTTTTAATTAAAAAGTTATACAATTTTTTCTTATTTTTATATATAAATCATATACATGACTCATCCCGCGTAACTCCCTCTTAGACAAATATAAATAATCCTTACTCATCAAAAAAATATAAATAATCCTTAAAAATAACAAGGGAAATAAGTGTGATTTTCTAAACAAAAATGGTTTGAGTGTTAATTACTGCACTAAAAACCTTACAAGAGATTGATGTAATCATCTTCAAAATTAATTATTTAGTATTAATTTTTGTTAAACAAAAGAACCCTAAGTGTTGGAAACTTTGAATAAAAAGATATGTCGTCATCAAAATACGAGATTGTTTAGTGACTAAAATTCATGTAAACTATAGATAATTAACAGACAAATTGTCATTTTTTATTAATAAGGAACTAAATTAATGCCGACAATCTATCTTTCAAAATTAAATTGATTTCAAGGTATCATTTTAAGGCTAAAATTAAACAATTATTTTCATTTTTCTCCCACTACCCCCAAAAGAAAAACAATTATTTTCACTTTTAACAACCAGATTATTTTATATTGTCTAATCTACTTTTTGAATGGGCTGCCTGCTGCCCTGACCCCACGATGACCCAACCACTTTTTATAATTTTATATATATGCAATAAGACTAAATTGGTAAATACCTTATTTAATCTAGGTTTAAATATATTTTTAGTCTTTATAATTTAGGATTTTTTTGCTTTTCGTCCTTGCAAAATATTTTTTTTGGTTTTGCTTCTTGCAAATTATGTTTGTTTTGTTTTTCATCTTTAAAGCGGTTTAAATAACATTTTTTTTACAGTTCAAAGCGATATCTAAATTATTTTAAGGATGAAAAATAAAACAAACATAATTTGTAAGGAGTAAAACAAAAAAAAATTACAAGGACGAAAAGCAAAACAACGCTAAATTGCAAGGACTAAAAACATATTTAAACCTTTAATCTTTCTAATGTCATACTCAAACATGCTGTCAAAAAAAATGTCATACTCATACATTAATAATTAATATATATATATACTCCCTCTAGATCTAAATATAAGCAAAAAAAAAAAACATTTAATTGCACCAATCTCAATTAAAAAATAAGTTGTTTTCCTAAACTGTTCTTTGAATTTGATATCAAGAATAAGAAAGAGACATTGGAATTAAAACCCCTATTAAATGAAGGTATTTTGGAGATAATCTCATTTAATGAACTAAATTTAGTTGAAATTTACTTATATTTAAATCCAAGGACTAAAGTCATTTTTTATTTTTTTTTGCTTATATTCAAAGCCGGAGGAAGTATATATTTGGGTAAATGTGTTACATGGATGTTGCTTGAGCATAATCCTGGAATTATGAATGGAGGACCTGGCAGGACAACCAACCAAGAGAATCAGAGAAAAGAATTAAATATGACTTGATCATAGGATATACACTAATTTAATTGTACAGTTATATAATATGTGAATACCAGCTAGTAACAACTACTCCAATGACTCTGTAAAAAAAAAAAAAACTAACAATGACTCTGTCAAAAAAAGAAAAAAAAAACCTAACAGTGACATGTCAAGATTAATTATTATATGTGAATAGCAGGAAGTAACAAACAACGACTTGCAAAGTTTAATTAGTATATGTGAATACCAGGCAGTAACAATGACTTGCCAAGATTAGTTCAGCTGTTTTATTGAAAGACATGTATGCATGATGCATCGACTTGAATTAATTGACTACTATTATCAAGTGGAGTTTAACCAAAAATATTCCCCTCAAAATTCACGACCACTAATCACATTCAATTTAAGACAATAATATATTTATTATTGGAGTTAAATAAGTTCAAATTACTCCACCAATAGGAGTCCAAAATCTTGTAATTAACTACCAACTGTCAACATGCAATTTTGGGCCGTTTTATTTTTATTTTATTTGTTTGTTTTTATAAAGCTTCTTTAATTATCACTATGTTGGATCAAGATGGGGGCAGGCTCCTCCCTTGCTAGACGAATTGGGCTTGTCCCAGTATGTGTCACATTCACGGGCTTTGTTAATGGCACTTTCTTAATTGCTAAGTGTATTCTCCTGCTTTAGTTTTTTTTTAACAAAAATATCCTCCATAAAAACATGTTTCTATTGTTCACGACACAAAATAGAATCATGTTTCAGTTTTGCATTGGGGGTGTGCGTTCCTGATACAAAATAGAAATGTGTTTCTATTTTATATTAGGAATGTACACCCCCAATGCAAAATGGAAGCAATTATCCAATTGTATTATTACTTATGGTCCTTTTTATAAGAAACAAGATTTAGTGTATTTTACACTAAAACTTGTTTCTTATAAAAAGGACCGGAGGGTATTTCACAATACAAAATGGATTCCATAAAATAAAGTGAGTTAAAATAGTCCTTTCGAAAAAACTGTTTGTTTTCGATTTTGAGACAAGATTTTGAACCCTATTGCAACTGATTTGAGATGTGAAACTTGTCCTATTAAATTCACGTACATGAAAACTATAGAATTCATTTCTTTTATACTAAAGTATTAAGTTACAAATAAGTATCTCATAATGTATTCAAAATAAATAAAAAGGGAAATGCATGTGTGCATGCAATTATCTATACTCTAGGTAGATATATAAATGATGTAAAAAAAAAAGGTAGATATATAAAGGGTGACAACGACCCTTATGATTAGTTAAATTCTGCGGAAATATTCCGAGAGTTGGTACCTTAGAGTCTTAAGAGCTTGGGCTAGCCAAGTTGGACAGAAGGTACGATTGGACATGGTGTGGAAAGCTATAGTTTGGTACGTTGCGAGTTGAAATGTGTGACCTTGGCTAAGGTCTAAGGGATGGGAGGCATCGAGTGTGAGACGTCCCAACGAGTAGGTCGGCCCCCCTACGTTCCGAAATTGATAGTGCTAGCTCGTAACATCCTGATAAGTGTAGAGACAACTTATGATGAAGTGAGGTGTATACCTCTTATGGGAGTATCCTGATAGGATATATATATATATATATATATATATATATATATATATATATATATATATATATATATATATATTGGTGTTTCGATACCAAGTTGATTGTTGGCTACATAGGCATGGGATTGTGGTAGTGGTAGAGGTATACTTCCCATCACTTCTCAAAGGTTGGATTTGACAATCAATGATTAATCGGTCAAAAGTATGGATCCATACGATAATGATGATATTGTTGAGGAAGTCAACAATGGTAAAGTTAATGATGACAACATGATAGTTATAAGAACTTAGAATAAACCTTAGGTTCCTTATAGGACTATTTCTTTGTATGTGTTGTTGTGGTTAAGAGTGAGAAACGTCTCGACTCTTTCCATAGAAACGACGTCGAAAGTACAACACCTCACTCCATACCGTTATTTCTTTTGTATGTTATCGCGCTACGTGAAGATGGACGCACCAATCATGAGGAACATGGGAGTGGCCTACAGTCCTCATGAGCTGTGGGAAAACGATGAGGACGCATTCGAGATAGAAATGGAATGACCTACATCGTCACAGTCAACAGATACGATGGACTACACTCTGGTTATGCCACCTTCTACTGAGGGACTCGTTAGCATGTCGCAGTATCCATCCTCACCGTCATAGAGCAAGTAGTGTGGCCTTTTCCAATATAGAGGTTGGTTATAGAGGTTACCTAGGTAACGATGAGTCGGGTTTTTAAGAGTGTTGTAGCTTATAGACTGCTATCTAGGTCTGGGGTAGGATATGATAATGTATCTCTTTCTTTATTTCAATTGTATTTTTTTCCGTTGTATTATGCTTTCACGATGTACTTGACAACTTACGTTTAATGGAAATGATGATGTTTTCTTCATTCATGTGTTATTTATTATTTCTATGCAACACGTTTCATATGCGCAGAAAATTTTCCCAATTTTCATATCAACATTAAAGGAGAGTTTTAATTGAACTAAAACTAAAATGTGTGTGTGACAAGTTTAGAGTCAATGTAACGAGGGGCGTTACATTTATAAGGAGCCAAAAAAGACCAATGCAAAGGAAGAGGGCCTTGTAGAAGCTTCAAGGGATGATCAACATGCTAATTGAAAGTCGAAACGTTAAAAGAGATGAGGAGCAGTCTCCTAAGGCAACCGACGATCTACCAAGGACCTTTAGACTGTAGAGACTACTAGTCAAATGGCAATTTCATAGTCCCCATTTGGAGTTGGAAGATTTTGAACTAAATGGTCTATTATTAGATGATGGCCCCATTCCTATAGGAGTCGTGGGGGTTTTACCAATGGAATTTACCGGTCAAAATAGCTAGCCATTAACCTTGGAATGGGACGTGTTAGCCAATGAAGAAGAATGGGCAAGCCTAGCTAAAGAAGCAGACCCTAGAGCTAGAGTAGCCAAATTGTACAAGCCTACTAGCAACATGGTTAGAAATCTCAAACCCATTTATGTTAGGGCCACCATTATGTAGACAATGGGGTGCTTCTCAATGTGATGCCTTATTCCATTGTCAAGAATTTCTGCTTTCTTTTTATTGGATGCAAAGCCATCTTACTCAATCCTACTAGGACAAGATTGGCTCTATCCCAATTTATGTGTGCCATCCACCTTGTACCAAGTTTTGATATTTGGGTAGGCGATAGGGTGGAGGTCGCACCAATCGATCATAATCCATTCATGGGTGATGTCTCTATGGCAGAAGTTGCCTTTTATTCACCTCAATTGCAGTCGATCATTGAAACTATTGATTTGGAGGAGTTTTTCTCTATTGATATTTATGACTTCACCTCTTTTAGGTTGAAGAAACGAGCTGACTTACGGCTTGAAGAGCTTAAATCAGAAGATACTAATGGAAGTGATTGATGATTTGATCCAAAGGCTAATTCAGCATGCCCAAAAGCTATGGCTAGAGAAGTTTCTAGGGAAATGCTTAAGGGACAAACTAGCCTTGCAGTTGAAGATCTTGTGCAGTTGATCCAACAGTCATTGCTACCAATGGAGGCTCAAGACCCTCTAATAAAAGTGAATTATTAAGCAATGGGGATCGAAGTAAACTCTTGCAACTAATCACCTGGTTCAAAGACTGTTTCGTCTAGGAATATCACAAAATGTCAAGTTTGTCAAAATTATAAGTGAAACTCAATAAATAATACATAGGACCACATAATTTTGTTTTTTTATTTAATATATTTCAACCAAGAAAAATATTGTCTACAACATGATATATGAACAACAAATTATGGAGGCAATTTAAATATACTTCCATGAATGAAAGTAATGCAAATAAGAGTTAACTTGTAGCAGTAAATTGGAACTTATAGCAGTAAGGTATAAACCCTTGCTCATGCACTTTAAATGTGCTATTTAGATATTGAAGTCACGTCTCAAATATTGCAAGTCTCGATTATTAATTCAAAAGAATCTTATATAACATGCATTAACTAAACAATAATACACTGATTACCTTTTCTATATTTGGTACCCTTTTTACCATGTTCTATGGGCACAAATACAAAAGTTCACTTCATCAAATCTTCAGAAATTCATGCTAGGTACCCACAAATATCAGTGGCATTCATTTGGCAACTGTTCCTATATTCCTAGCTTCCACGGTAAGTGCTGAATGAGAATGGTGAAAGCAGGAGAGGAACATGGAAATGTTCCCTTTTTTGTGACTCCTTGATTTCAAACACTATAGACACATAAGGAAAGAAACCATTTGGGATGTACTTCCCAGTGTTGAAACTTATCCTGTATATCCCTGGACTCACATCATCAACTATGCTCAACAGTTGACCACTGCGACCGTCTGAATCCGTCGCTGAAGACCCTTGGAACACCCAACTGCCACCGCCTGTGGCCCCAAATGGCGGCCAAGACTGAGTGCCCCTCCACGCCTCCAGAAGTACCTCGATACCAGCAGCTGGAGAGCCCCGCGAAACATCCAACACATGAGTGGTAATGGGAGGGCGGGTTCTGGCAGGATGGTGAATTGATTTTGCTGTTGAACTCTCTGAAGCAGCAATCACGTGACTACTGATAATGCTTATACGATCTTCTAGCATTGGGAAAATTAAAAATAAAGATTGGTTATAGGATTTAAACAAGGAAATATCATGATGTAGAAGTTGGGAGAGTTTTGAAAATTCATACCACATACATTATATAAACAATAGGAAGGACAATTTATTCACAACCAATAGCACACCTTATACCTTTCGAATTTCCCAAGGAAGGGTTTGATGCAGAAAGTGGGAAGTTACAACTTACAAGCAGACAATAATAGGGTCATGCAATAATCAATCATTTGCTACATGTAGGACAGTTCATAGTAGGGATGAATTGAAAATACATTGTAATCAGACTTCCTAGTTCATTCTTAATTGTTTAAATTAAATAGTGGGGGCTTAGGAATCACTTCAAATGATGGAACATCAAGGACTAAGAATGTGCACCACTTGACAAAACAACATGCCTATTACAATGCAATGGAATAAAATGAGTTAAGCTTTGCTTAATAGGGAGGTCCAATTCATCCAGATTTAAGATATAACAAGGTTTCTTAAAATATCTGTTTCCTTGGTTTTCTATTCTACCGTCCTTTAGTATGCTTGGTCTATATTTAGAAGTATATTTTGACCAACACCCCTCCTCTCCCACACCCACACAAATCTCCCACACAAGAACACACTTTTCAGTGCTCACTTAAGAGTTTCCAGACACCCGAATTTCAGAGGTAAAAACCAATCTCATAACTCATTACATGATGTGCATCTTTATTTTGTGCCAATAATCATCTTTATTTAATATCTAACATGCCTCCTCAAGCAGAAGCCTTTTGACCTGAATTATGGACAGTGCACTTGCTCACTTATATTATGCTAAAATTCTACTTTTTAATTTAGAAGAATGAAGCCAGCAAGGATCATGCATGACCACTTGGTCATGGAGGCTCTTATTTTTTTTTTTGATCCATAGGAATTGAAAACAAGTACCGGGAGTTTACAACAACTGACGCACCCTGCTCAACCAACTGAGCTAGACCCCCTCGGTGGTCATGGAGGCTCTAATTCAATGTTAATTATCAACTACTCCCAAAGCTTAAGCTGATAGGTGGAAACTCATTAATGGTTTTGTATCTAAATATTACAATTCTTCTACATGATACAAATGTTAGCACCAAACAGAAATTTTCATAAAATGTTTTTCCATATATGCACAAAAATTAGCAACTTAAAAGAAATAGGTTCAAGGAAAATTAATTTCAGAAAACAGATCATCAAGTAGCAGCAAAAATAATTGAAGGAGAAAGAATGGCCTGACTATTCAAACTGGTAAAAAAGATGCAAGCAAGTTAGACTACATCGGACTAATGCTGTGAAACAAACAATGCTCATAGGCTAGCAGGCATAATACAAAACATACAAGTTATGTTTTTCTTTTATCAAGATAAATCTTACACACAAAAACAAAATTAGTAAGGCTAATTATATAACACCTGTTAAAATTTTAAGCATTTACAAAGGACCCTCTCATATGCTGATTATTTGTTAATTACATACAATTGGATTTAATCAGATCGCCTTTTCTATCCTCTAATTCATTTGTAGAGTTAATGACACGTGAAAATCACATGCATGATTCTAACACATGATGGTTGATTCTAAATGGCCGGTGATATACTACATTTTAATTTATGAATACAACTATGAACAAAGCCAAATTTAATAGTTGAAGGGTTGTCAGGGAAACACGTAGAGCACAAAGTTATATCTTTCCTAAGCAGATCTAAATTTGAAAAGGTGTTCTTAAACTGTAAAGAAACATAAAACATAACAAAGAATATGGAAGTACCTTCTGCCTTTTTAGCATTGGAATACTTATCAGCTGTAGAAGAAATGTTTTCTCTACTTGAAAAGAGCTTTGCAAGGCGCAGTTCTGTAATTTTCATTTGCTCCTGAGCAGCAATCTCAAATTCAACAATTGGCCTGTTTGTATAACGTCTCTGCAAGGAGTGAAACAAATTAATTTAAATTTAAATGAAAAGTCTTACATCAACATTTTCCTGTATCTCTCAAATTCTGACTGGCGAAAATTTCAGAATAATTTGGGTTCCTAAACAACATAGGAAATTAAAATGATTGAATCATGCACATAAGAGACAATAAAGGAGATGAAAAGCCCCCAAGGAGGGAATATTCACCACCCTTTCAACAAAAAGCTTGTGAAATCAATCATACTCAACTCACAAGATCAATCTTCTAAAAATAATTAATCCAGTTTTTAACCTTTCAAAAAGGAACAAATGTATGTTCATATTATAATGGTTCAATAGAAACTCACCCAAATAAACATTAGATGAACAATAGAAATAAAATAAATAAATAAAAATATTGCCGGCACTAAACTATAAATTCAAATTTACCTTCAGTTCAGAAAGTATCTCATCAGTACTTCTCCCAGCTGCACAAATGAGAAATACAAACCCAAACTTTTCCCTGTACCGAGCATTCCATTCAGATAGTTCCTGCAAAATAGACCACATGCAGCTGACTAACTGTCATTCATCAACAGTTAACATTGCAGTTGAGGCCTTCCTCTGTCCACATGTTTGCTGCCCCATCCAAAGCCCAATTTTATTAATGGATAAATGGTTCCTAACTTCCTCCACAATAATCATAAAACCAATAGACAATAGTAAACCATGATGCAGGTCCAACCAATGAAGGTGCTTTTCAATTCAATATCTTACACATGTTATATCTTAAGTACTCTGATAGCACTTCCATCCATATATTTCATAGTACAGAAAATAGCACTAAAGTATTGGTAAATTTTTTAGTAGCAGCAGCAATCAAACCTGTAAGCTAGAAACAGTAGCAGTTGCTAAAGCAGTTGATTGCTCTCCCTTACTCCACCTGCCAAAAGCAGTTCCTTAGACAAGTCATTATTCCTAACAGGCAAATAGGGGATACATTTCTTTTACCCTTTTCATTGCAAACATCACAGATTAAGCCAAAAGCTAACACCACCTAGGTGAAGACAAATTCACAACTTCATTCATGTTTCTCACATCAATGTAAAACGGAGAAACCAACCCAAATGGCTAAAAACAGGAACAAAATTGGAGGAATAACTGAACAGACAAACTCCATAACTAACTTAAAATCCCATGCACCCACCAAGAAAAATAAAACAACCTTTGCATCTAACTTATTTGTTTCATATCAAAATACAAAAATAGAAAGCAACCCAGAATCCCAGATAGTTAAAAACAGGAACAGAATCTGAGGAATAACCAAACGGACAAACTCCATAGCTAACTTAAAATCCCAGACCCAGATTTCTTGTAGTCAGGTATTTAACACATTCACACTATCACACAATTGCAACCGTTGGATGAACATTAGACAACTCATATTTTATCTCCGTAAATCAGACTTAAAATATGCATCTAAGATTTGAGCCGTCCAATATTCATCCAACCTGAAGGTTTGATTGTAGGGAATCCATTTCCTGAAACCCCTGCATCCACTCAGAAAGAAAAACACAACCATTACACCTAACTCATTAGTTTCATAAGAGTTTAATTTCTATGCACTCTCAGTGCACATGTTTTTACACTACAAACTAACAAAAAATCATGATAGATAAGTAGTACTTATAAAAGTCAACAAACTTACAGTATATCGCAATTTGTAATAACAAAACCGTGTAAACACTCCAAGTTCATAGACTATTTACTCTCAACTTAATATCAATACACAAGATAGAGAGCCACCATGATGGTTAAAAGAAGGAGTAGATAGTCTATGAAATGATTTTTATACTGTTGTCCAATCACAAATCATTTATAAGCTGAGTTTATTGACTTTTACAATAAGTAATTTAAACTCAACGAATGATTTCTGATTGAAACAGAATAGGAGGAGGAATCAATCACTGAACCTGAACTGACAAATCCCAAATGAAGACACAAACAACCACCAATCCACAAAGAGAAAAACACACCCTTTGCATTCAAAACTCAATTCTTTCACACCAAAACACGAAAAGGAGAGTGACCCAGATGGGGAAAATAGGTGAATTTTAAGTACTGAACTGAGAAGTGGCTTCAGACACAAACAACCACCAACCTACAAAGAGAAAATTAAAAACACAACCTTTGCACTCAAAACTCAAATCTTTCACACAAAAACACAAAAAGGAGAGTGACCCAGATGGGGAAAAGTGGTAAATTTAAAGTACTGAACTGAGCAGTGGCTTCAGACACAAACAACCACCAACCCACAAAGAGAAAAACACACCCTTTACACCTAAAACTCAATTCTTTCACACCAAAACGCAAAAAGGAGAGTGACCCAGATGGGGAAAGGAGGTAAATTTGAAGTACTGAACTGAGCACTGGCTTCAGAGGCAACAGAGGGAGAGTGGGTATGACCGATCTGAGGGTGCGCAGAGAAGGCCTGAAGCCAACCGTTGACATCAACGTTGTTGAACCAAACGTCCCTCGCGACAGAAACAGCGTCCTGCAACGAACCGAAAGGAGAGGCCGAAGCCATGTCCTTCGCGAATTTGGTGCTCGCACAGCACGACACGAAGTCCTTCTCGTCGAAACTGAACTCCATTCTTCAAACGACAATAATCACTCTCTTCACTTCGCTTGTGTTTTTATGGTTTGAGGATCTTTGCAAAGTTTTGGGAAGAGAAGAGAAGACGGTGTGTCAGCACTTAGTCCTCTTCTTGGGACACAAACAAAAAGCCACGTAAAATGGTTCCTTTGGCCAGCTGAAGGGGAAAATGGTAGTGACACAAACTCTTTTTCTATTGGATTTATCAACTTTTTTTTTCCTCATCTTTATTTTTATTTTTGTCCCTCATACATTTTTTACTTAAATATAATTTTAATTCCTCTATTTTTTAAAATATGCAATTTTGATTTTCTATTTTAAAATAGAGATATTTAATCCCCAATTTTGTAAAATCTGCAATTTATTAATTAATATTGACTATGACATGGTTTAAACAAATAATCTCGTGCTACGTTCCTAAATTTGGGCCAAATCAAGTTAATTTCTTATCGGTCATTGCTTCGAATTTGATGGAATGACCAAAATCACGGATTTTACAAAATTGGAAGACTAAATATCTTTATTCTAAAATAAGGGGACTAAAATTACGGATTTTGAAAAATAAAGGGACTAAATGTCTCTATTTTAAAATAGGGAGACCAAAATTGTGGATTTTAAAAAATAGAGAAACCAAAATTGCATTTAAGCCTAAATTTTTTACTGGTTTTAGTCCTTCAAAAAAAAATTTGTTCCATTTTTTGTCCTTCAAAAAAATTTTCATTTTGTTTTTTAGTTCCTCAAAAATTCTACGTCAGGAACCAAAATCGAACAAATTTTTTTTTGAGAGACTAAAAATGGATAAAAATTTTTGAAGGACTAAAAACGAAAATCAACGAAAGATGAAGGATAAAAAGATAATAAACCCTTTTCTATTTGATGATTTTTATTGTTAAAAATTATTTGTTTGTATCTTTTGTTTTTCTTAATTTAGTGTCTTATTTTTTTAAAATTTAATCTTTTTTTCTATTGTAATATGGTTTGTGATCATTAAAAATAATAATATTTTTTCTTAATAGTGATAGTTTTTAAGGTAAATGACCATTTTGGTCCCTAAATGTATAAATTGGTGACAATTTAATATATGAAAAAACGAAAATTCTGATTTGATCCCTAAATGTGTAAAAAGTAAGGCCATTAAAATAGGTAATAAAACTGATTAATGTATGACAATTAAAATACATACAGATGTTGGAGAGAGCTCTCTTTATATTTAGAAAAGGGTCACATTGTTTTCAATAATGTGTAATAAAACCAATTAAAAACATGACATTAACACATTAAAATAGGTAATAAAACTGATTAATGTATGATATTAATGTCATTAAAATGGAAATAATTTTAAGAAAATAAAATCACTTGGAAATATCTCATTTTCATATTATTTTTAAAATGATTTTATAAAATAATTATTACTAGATATTAACCTTTTGAAATATCTAATAAAATATGAGAAAATAGGCTATGCACTGATAGTGTAAAATTATTTTACACCGTCATCCAATCACAACCCACCATGTATGGTAAGTTTGTTGACTTTTACAAAATTATCTTTAAATTCATACCAACGTTGATTTATGATTGGACGACCGTGTAAAACTTTTTTAAACTGTCAGTGCATCAACATTAAACTCATAAAATATACAACAGTTTTCCCTTTTCCCAATTCCACCAACCTTGTAACCTGCATTTTTTTTTTTGCTGATGTGATTATTTTGAGTCTTTGACACCACAAGCAATGACTATATACAAGGAATTTTTATTATTTAAGATACAGAAATTCAAATTGCACACCCATAATACCCACACAAGCTTTTTGTTTGGGTGAAGCTTAGCTACATATGACAGAAGCACAATTAATAACCACCTCAAAGAAGAACCTGCCCCGAAATCTTGTTAAGAGATTCCTTCCCTAATTTTCTTCTTAATGCTTTTAAAATTAAAAGAGACCTAAGCCATTGTTGTATCAAAGATCTACAATAGTCAAAGAAAATTAAATGCCAAAAACTTCCAAGGTCATGTACCTTTGCTAGAGCCTCCTTGTCCCCTTGTTTTTCCAAGGATAATATATCTGGTGAATCAAGAGTGATCACTATCTGTTTCATGTCTTATCTTGTGTAAACTAAAATCATACCTGTAAAAAGAAAAAAAGGGAAAGAAAACTACATTATTGTTACGTCATTGACAAGTGTACTAAGTCGTACAAGTAGTATAAAATGGAAGTCTAAGTATCGTATCCACAGGGACTTGTTCAATATTTGGCAATTTACACACTTTTTACTTACTAAGCAAAATATAAAGCGAACTTGAAATGGTAATGATTGAAAATAAAAGACAAATGTGGAATTTTGGAAATAAAACTAATAAAAGGGGTTTTTGATTCTCAAAGATCTAGATTGCAGAAAGGGATTACGAGAAATGATGATAATGAACGTTGGGGTTCGACTTCACTAAACCACTCCCTCATGCATACACATGCTATTAATCAATGTTTATCATCTGTTTGTTATCAGCAACTCATAAAAATGCTCAATTCCTAATTCCTAACAAGAAAAGCCTAAGTTCCTTGACTAAACTATCAATCCCTTGCATAGCTTAGCCAAGTTACTTGCTTTAAGAAAAAGAGTCAAAGGTGACTAATGGGCTTTGCTCTATTCCTAGATACAAGACCCATTAGGTGCTCTTCTACAGTTCATAGTTCAAATACATTTTCCAATCGCATTTAAACCATAAAAATCAAGCAAAGGGTTGATCAAGCCACAAGCAAGCATTAAGCAAAGGAGAAAGCACTTAACGGTAAATAATAAACATGTATTAATAACTCAAAAGATATACATGCATTTGGGTTTAGTTACATCAAACCCCAATGAAGGGGAGCTCAGCTACTCATGGTTGAGAGGAGCATCAAAAATAGTGAAAGAAGGAAGAAGATGAAAAATGGAGGAAGGGGTGAGTTCCACGGAGCTTCACACGTTCCAAAACCTAGGTCCAAGAAGAATGTTCTATTCTCCCTCATAAAGCCTCCTTTAATGACTTTGTATGTTGCCCATAAAGTGACAGCAGACATTTCTAGCCTGGCGAGCACAATATTCTCGCTGGGCAAGAGCTTCATTAATGAGTATGGGAACTCCTTGGCTGGGCGAGACACTCTTGTGCTGGCTAGGCTAGAAATGTCTTCAAAAGTGAGATAGCTACTGACTCCCTCTGGCTGGGCATGCACTCCTCTGTCCAGTTGGGCCAGAGTTCAAAATATCCTCTTTTTCACTTTGACTTATCCTCCTTCAAGAGTGGGCTTCTAACATCAATAAAAACATAGGAAAACATAAAAATTGATTCAAAAGTCTAAACATGATAAAATGATTCCTAGAAATTTAACTAAAAAGTGAGAGAAACAAGACTTTAAATAAGGAATAGACAAGATAAATGCAATCATGTGTACCAAAAAGGTAAGCAATTAATGCAGTTATCAATTATGCAACTTCCATAGAAACTGAATCTGGAACAACTGAACAAGCCTTGTTAATGTACCCTATGTTGACTAATGACTGTAGTTTCCATCTTGTCTCCAGTCAATACCCATATAGCTTTATTTTTTCCTAGGCAAGCTTTTCAATACATTCAGGAACTTGTATTTGCATGTAAAAAGAATAAACTTTATTAACTAATCAAGAACTTAACTAGTGGTGTTAATAACTATTTTTCTGGGGTTAGTTTTTTCACAATTTCAGTGGTCTATTTATGAAGCTTGAGGGGTTTTTTTTTTTTTAGAAAATTCCATATCATAATGTAAGAAATATGAACTAAGAAGAAAAAAGGAAAAGTGTGAGCAATAAAACAAATTTACCCCAAAAGTTAAAGGAAGACGATGCCACCATAACTCCCAATGATAGAGTACTCTTTAAGGAATGGATGCCACATGCTAGAACTTTTGCACTTCACTGTCTTCACTAGTGTCCTAAATATAAGAAACATATTTGGTTGAAATTCAATTTCAATAGTGGATATTGATAATAGAAACCCTTGCATGTAAAACAGAATATTAATTAATTAATATATATATATATATATATATATGCATGAAGAAAGTGGCCGCTGAGACAACCTCCTTTAACAAATATTCATCAATTTATGTGTAACTTGTGGTGGTGTTGTTTGGTAAATGCTAACTAGAGAGTGAAATATTTGCAATAAACAAGACTATATTTCAAAAGCTACAAAGATATTGAGGAGAAGTGGCACCTAATGAAGAAGAGGTATACATATGAGAATTGGATTTCGGTTTTGGTTTCAGGCAACGCTGTTGGAGCAACGGACAATCCAAAATTGTAAGAGTTGAAATGGATTTGGGCAGAACCTCCTCTTGAAAGCATTGGAGACTGGGGCAGTCATTAAGCCTCAATTTCTCAAGAGATGAGAGGTGGCAGAGACCCTTTTCTAGTCTGTTAAGATATGGACAATTATAGATTTCCAGAGAAGTAAGAGAGAGTGGCAGAAAAACATCATCATCAGGAAAAGACTTCATATCCGCTTTGGAAATCCACAAGATTTCCAGAGAGGCTATAGCTCCCAATGCCCCTTTCAGCGAGGGGATAAGTTTGGAGCAATTTGAGAGATCCATGCCTCTTAGATTTAGTGGCATACCTTCATCACAGAACAGTTCCACTTGTGGACAATCACTTATCCGTAACTCAATAAGAGATGGAAGAAAGATGTGCATGCGTTTGAGCAATAATTTCAAATTCTCCAATCCCTCAACAATGAATGTTGCTAGCCAGGGTGCAGATAGTCCTTCAATGGGAAACGATTCAAATCGAGGGCAGCCGCTGATTTCCAGATCCTTGAGATGTTATGAGTGTTCTCCTGTGAAATCATTTGCAAATTACAACAGCAGTCGAGTTCGAGTGAACAAAGTTTTGGGAAGAAATCTAGCTGAAAGGTTGTTAGAGAGTTCCAACCACCATTGATCTTCAATGTTACAAGGAAACCATAGCAATGGATCATGGGAATATTCACATTGGGGCAAAAATAAATGTGCAATATTTCAAGAGAAGTATTAGAGTTGGTGTGCTCGATCCTCTCGAGTGATGATGCTTCCATGTTGTGTCCCCCAAGGATGAGTCTTCCACAGTCATGAATAACTAGCTTCTTTAAATGAAGGAGTTGCTCTGACAGCTCCTTTTGCTTGGGACATTTCTGTATAGAAAGATATTGAAGGCATGGAAAGCAGCTTTACATTCCCATTCTTCCCATTCCTTCATATTGGAGAATTCCAATGTTTCCAATGATGTGAATGAAGAAGAGCTACTCCCATAAAATTCAGCACCAATACCCTTTATCCCATCAAAGGGCTCTAATCTTTAGGTGCTTGAGAAATGGCAAAAGTCCAAGGGGAGGCAAACATAGGCAATATTTACAGTCTTCTAGCCATAAAAACACTACATTTGATAATGAATTATCGAAAAACCAACTTGGAAATTGTGTAGCACCATAGTTCATGATCAACAAAGACCCTAATTGTTTGGATGGTTGTAGATTCTCAAACACTTCCCATTCTTTCCTTGGATCATTAGGGATCTGGTTCGAACTCTATTCTAACTCTAACTCCACAAGGTGTGTTTTATTTTTCAAATATGCTTCTAATGCATCAGAGGGATTCACAATATTCTGAAGCTCCCTAATTGATAGCTCTCCATGAAGATTGAGTCCTCCTAGCCGCTGAATACTAAACTCGCTACTTTTGCCAACATAAAACGAACTTAATACTTGAAGATTCCTCAATTTTCCCAAATGCATTGGCACCTGTCTCACTTGAGTCCTTATAAATTCAAGGCAACACAAAGTGGTGAGTTTATACAAATTCAAGGGTAGCTCCTCCAAGTCCTTACAATTGTTCAGCTTTAGTATTTGCAAGTTATAGAGCGAACAAGTTGAATCAGGTAGTTTTTTTATGCTAGTACTTGAAAGGTTTAGCGATCAGAGATGTTTAAGATTGCTTATAGAGTCAGGCACCTCCCTTAGGCCATAACAAGAAACCAAAGATAGGACTCGTAAGAACATAAACTTGGAAAATAGCTTATGTATCAAAATCTTGAAATATGGATGATCACAAAAAAAGTTCCATTCCCAGATTTATTGGAATAAATGTATGCTACCTCTTAACATCATATAAACTCTCAAACCCATCAAAATTTGAAACTTCGTTGATTGCAAATGAAAAATGACAGGTCTTTTTCGGTGTACTTTTTGCTTTATCAACTCCCAACTTGAAACAAATGTCTCCACAAACGTATTTTGCCAAATCATTGAGAAGGTCGTGCATGACAAAACACATTTCGAACATGCTTGATCGTTGAAAGAAGGACCCCGATAATAGATTGATAATTGCCTTATATTCCTACATTTTGTAATAGTTTAAGGGCAATTATTTGATATTTTTCATACTTTTGAGCTTTTTTTATCTTCATTTTATTTAATTTTGAATAAAAGTTTAGTTTATTTAGGATTTGCTAACTGTCTAGTTTTTTACACTTAGTCTTGGTTTATTTGTAGTGTTTTGTAGAAAAATTGATGAAGGACCATGTGGAGAAGTGTTAAAAAGCATTATTATTGTTATTGAAGGAAAAAGAGAAGAAAAAGGGTTAATTTGGGTTTCTGGCAAGTAAGCACGACCCCAAGCATGGGGCGTGCTTATGTGCTCGCGCTCCATAACTTTTGCACGACCCCAAGCATGGGGCATGCTGATGTGCTCACGCTCGGTAACTTTTGCACAGCCTCGTGCACAACCCCAAGCACGAGGCGTGCTGATGCAGCAGCGCTCCGAAAGTTCAGCACAACCCTATGCACGACCCTAAGCACAACCCCGTGCACACCCCTGCGACAGCTGAAGTCTTTAAATAGATTTGATTTTTATGATTTGGAAAGAACTTTTTCTACATTCAGAATTATTCATTCTTGGAGAACATTACGAAGCCAATTCCATGCTTAGAGATTCATCTTCCATGGTCTCTTCTACAGTTTCTTCTTCCCCCATGGCTATGAGTAGCTAAAACCCCATCCTCGTTAGGGTTTAATGTATTTAGACTACTACTTCCATGTTATTACGTTTTATTCTTGTTCAATAAAGATTGTTATTGTTCTTCTTCTATGCTTAATGCTTGTTTTTTGGCATAATCAACCAATTGCATGATCCTATAATTTCAATTGTAATTGGAAAATTCTTTTGAATTGCGAACTGAAGAAGACAACCAATTGTCTTTATGCCTAGGGATAGGGTAAAGAGGGTTGGTCATCGCTAAAACCTTTTTTCTCAATGCAAGTACCTTGGTTACACTAGTTCAAGGGATTGATAGTGGAATCAAGGGACTTAGGTTCTTTCACTTAAGGGATTAAGGCTTGAATAATTGTGGGTTGATGTTAACATATCTTGATTGAATAGGGATAGTTAGTGATTGCATGTTAGGAATGTCTAATGAAGTTAAACCCCGACGACTTCATCCATTGATAACAACCCAAATTTCTACGCATACCAAGTGTTCGACGAAATTCCTCAACCAATTTTCTTCTTTTAAACTTTTAACTTTTATGCAATTGTCTTTAATTTTGGTTACTTCAATTCTTAATCTTCGTAGTCCATTTAATTTTGCTATTAATTACCCAATTATCGTACAAGTCCCTGTGGAGACGATACTTTACTTATCACTGTGTTACTTGCATGATTTGGTACACTTGCCAAAATCACCAACAAGTTTATGGCGCCGTTGCCGAGGACTTGTGTCTCGGTAATTGGGCAAATTTTTAGTATATTTTGTGGACTTTAAACATTCTTTTATTCTTTCACATTTTATTTTTTATATCTTTTATTTTCTTCTCTCTCACCCGGTGCTAACTTGCTTGTTCCAGTTTGCTTGTGATTCTATTTATGTCAGATACTATAGGTACAAGGAGCAAAACTGATCCTGAAGAGCTTCGTTTCATTCCTAAGATTGAGAAGACCGCTAGGCTGATTAGTGTTCAAACTAAAAGAGCAAAGCAACTAGCACGACAAGTGACATTGGAGGAGAGTTCATCTATCCCTTCTTCAAAAGAGTCTTCCAGTTCAGACGAAGAGGTCATTCTATTTGAAGAGGAGATGGCAGAAGAAGAACAACTTGCGAGGAGAACTCTTGCGAATCAAGTCAACAATAATGGTCCACGGGTTTTCTCTAGTATTGCCAGGCCAAGGAATACCACCCGCACAGTTGAAGCTAAGCCAGCCTTGCTCACACTTCTCAGTCAACATGCATTTGCTGGCTTAGAAAATGAAGACCCATACAACCATTTGACCACTTTTTATGATCTATGTGGCACAACAGGGGTAGCCCAGAATGAAGAAGAGAACCTCTATATAAGGGTGTTCCGTTTCTCCCTTATGGGAAATGCATTGAATGTCACGACCCGTCCTAGGATCGTGACCGGCACACAGGCTACATGTCCTTTAGCCTGGCTAGCCTGGGAGTAAGACCACACTAAGACATAAATAAGGACAAATAAATGGGGCTACCAAAAATCCGACAGAGTCTCTCCTAAAAATAGGACAAACCAAATATATAGAACATCCTGTGAAATCATATATACATATATTCAGATCCAACAGTCAGATATTAGGACCACACATCACAACATTGGCCATTGACATGGATATATCCAAATACATTAACTAGTAATAATAATATAACTCATAATCATCGTAGTTCTCAAAACATCATAATTACATCAACAACGTGTCTATATAGAAGTATCACCTACAACTCAAAATAAAGGGATTTACTCTATATCTATTTCTGTCCCTATCCCTATAGCTGCATTATACTGGAGTCACCAAAATATACTCTCCATCACATGCAATGGAGGCCTACCAAAATATGAACAAAATTCCTGGGGAGATCAGCAATCCCAGGAAGTCTGCTACTCAATCACCTGTGAATCTGAGGGAAAAAAGGAAAGAGCGGGGTAAGTCAAAAAGACTTAGTGAGAGCATAAAATACAAATTGGACAGGAATAAGAAAGCAATCATAGCATGAGTTTTTACATCCAAAAAAAATTTAAATGACATTTATTTTAAAGTGAAATAAATACACTCATTTTAATAAAACTAATATTTACTCCCTTGAGAATTCATAAAAATATAATCAAAACCATAATTAAGAATAACAAACTTTATATGAATTTTCACTCTACTATGTACACATAGACCACATTATCTCTTCGTTGTGGCAAACGGAAATTATAAAACTATGATATTTAACTTGTAGGCTGCATTATCTCTTCGTTGCAGCAAACGGTAACTATAGGAACTATGGACATTCCACCCATAAGCTACATTATCTCTTCATTGTAGCAAATGAAAAATATATAAACTATAGGTATTCAACCTATAGGCTACATTATCTCTTCGTTGTAGCAAACGGAAACTATCTAAACTATGGGTATTTAACCTATAGGCTACATTATCTCTTCGTTATAGCAAACGGCCATCACTCACCAAAACTCACAATGAGAACTCAATTTTTACATTTAATTATTAAATTATTCAAACTATCAAAAATCACAAAGAATCAATTTCAACCAAGTAAAATAAATAGTATACTTATTTTTCCTTCTCAAGTACTCATAGGAACTAAGATCACTAAGAAAATGTATTTTAAAATTTACTTGCTTCTCCTAAAAATACCAATGAAAAAGCCACTAGGTAAATTTAGCTACTCATAACCAAAGAGAACCTAATCAATGCCTTCCAATGTCGTGGGGAGGAGCAACCACCATATTTTCCAAGGAGTCTAGACATTAATAGCAAGGGAATGAAAGATTAGATAAAATCCCCAATTTAACATGCATAGGGTTTTGAGGAAACCACAATAATCCTAATATTTAAATTTCCAACACCTCTCACACATAACTCATTACTAATCTATGCTATAAAAATAATTATCTAGCTTTGTTGTTCATGGGTTTACCTCAAAAGCTTCAAATAGGGAATTTTAAGAGATTGGCTATTGTTCCCATTAACTCCAATCACCTTCACATGCTTGAGCACCACAAAAGTGTAGGAAACTTGATGGGTTTTGGAACAAGGAAGGAAAGGAGAGTGGGAAGAATGAGAAGAAAAGATGAGGGGAAGGGTTTTAATTTGAAAGAAAGAAAAAAAAAAAGAACGAAGAACAAATGGGGGGAGGGGTCTCGGGAGTTTGAAGAAAAGAAATGGGGGGAAGGTTATTTGCTTGTTTTATTATTATTATTATATTATATTTTTTTTTCCTTTTTAATGAAACGGTGCATTTCATTCTTCCCCTCTTAAAAAGAAACTGTCCTCGAATTTAATCTATAACTAACCTTGAGTCTCAAACATGTGAGGATACTTCTCACGCATAACAATTTCTGGCTTCCAAGTCATCTCCTCACCAACTGGCCCTCGCCACGCCACTTTCACTGACACGACATCCTTAGAATGTAAACGCTTCACACGTTTGTCTACTATAGCCACTGGTTGTTCTGTATAGCTTAGATTCTCATCAAGTTGCACTGACTGATGCTGAATAATGTGAGAGGGATCATGAACATACTTTCGAAGCATAGATACATGGAAAACTGGGTGAACTCTAGAGAGATCAGGTGGGAGGGCTAAGCGATAAGCCACTTGCCCCACCCTCTCTAGAATTTCAAAAGGACAAATAAACATGGGACTAAGCCTACCCTTCCTGCCTAAACGTAAGATATCCTTCATTGGAGACATACGCAAAAATACATGTTCTCCTACACTGAACTCCAAAGGTCGACGTCTCTGATCTAAATAAGACTTTTGTCTACTCTGAGCAGTCACCAAGCGATCTCGGATTATCTTGACTTTCTCAATAGCTTCTTGAATTATATATGGACCTACCAGTCTAGACTCTCCAGTTTCAAACCAACCAATTGGTGATCTACAACGCCTACCATACAAGGCCTCAAAAGGTGCCATATGAATACTAGATTGATAACTATTCTTATAAGCAAACTCTACCAAAGGCAAGTATTGATCCCAACTAACTCCAAAATCAAACATGCAAGCACGCAACATATGTTCTAGGATTTGTATTGTTCTCTTGGATTGACCATCAGTCTGAGGGTGAAAAGCAATACTTAAATCCAATCTAGTCCCTAAACCCTTTTGAAAAGATCTCCAAAATTGAGCTGTGAACTAAGGTCCTCGATCTGATATTATATATAATGACACTCCATGCAAGGATGTTATTCTCTCTATATAAAGCTTAGCATACTGAGCTGTTGAGTAGGTAGTTTTCACAGGCAAAAAGTGTGCTGACTTGGTCAATCGATCTACAATCACCCAAGCTGAGTCATAACCCTTTGAGGTTCTAGGCAACCCCGTCACAAAGTCCATAGTGATCCTCTCCCATTTCCATTCAAGTATATCAATCTTTTGAAACAACCCTGCGGGCTTTTGATGCTCTGCCTTAACTTGTTGGCATACTAGATATTTAGATACAAATTCAGCTACATCCTTTTTCATCCCTTCCCACCAATAAAACTCCTTCAAATCTTGATACATTTTAGTGGCACCCGGATGAATGGTGTACGAGGAATGATGGGATTCTCCCAAAATCTTCTCCCTTAAGTATCCTACATTAGGAACACATAGACGAGTGCCAAAGTGTAAGACACCCTCTGAATCAACCACAAAATCAGAATCCTTACCTGCTTGAGTCTCCTCCACAATATTCCTCAAATGAGGGTCTTCACCTTGAGTTGCTTTAATGGTATCAACTAAAGTGGAACGAGCAAGAACATGAGCTAAAAGTGATTCGGTGCCTGTGACCTCAAACTTCACTCAACTAGTTACAAGATCTTGGAGTTCTTTCACTATAGGTTTCCTAACTTCAACTATGTGAGCCAAGCTACCAATAAACTTCCTACTCAAAGCATCAGCAACTACATTTGCTTTACCCGGATGATACAAGATCGTACAATCATAGTCTTTCAATAGCTCCATCCACCTCCTTTACCTTAAATTCAAGTCCTTCTGCTAAAAGATATACTTAAAGCTCTTATGATCAGTGTAGATCTCACAAGTCTCACCATACAGGTAATGCCTCTAAATCTTAAGAGCAAAGATCACTGTTGCCATCTCCAAGTAATCCGTAGGATAGTTTTGCTCATGCCTCTTGAGTTGTCTAGAAGCATAAGAAATCACCTTTCCATGTTGTATCAACACACACCCTAATCCAACTCTAGATGCATCACAATAAACCACATAACCACCACCACTCGAAGGTAAAGCTAAGACAGGAATGGATGTCAAATAATCCTTTAAATGTTGAAAGCTTTGCTCACGTGCATCATCCCATTGGAACATAACCTGCTTCTGTGTTAATCTGGTTAGAGGAGCTGCAAGTTTGGAAAAATCCTTAATGAATCCACGGTAGTATCCTGCAAGTCCAAGAAAACTACGAATTTATGACACCGATGTAGGCCTAGGCCAAGCCTAAACCGCTTCCAGTTCTTCATATCTACACTTATTCCATCCTTAGATACCACATGGCCTAAAAAGGCCACACTATCCAACCAAAACTCACATTTGGAGAACTTTGTATATAACTTATGCTCCCTTAAGGTTTGCAAGGCTAACCTCAAGTGTTGCTCATACTCCTCCTTACTCTTAGAATACATCAAAATGTCATCAATGAAGACTATCACAAAGTGGTCTAAGAACAACTTGAAGACTCAATTCATCAAATCCATGAAAGTTGCAGGGGCATTGGTTAGTCCAAAAGACATAACCAAAAACTCATAATGTCCATATCGGGTACGAAAAGTTGTCTTAGGAATGTCCTCCACCTTTATCTTTAATTGATGATATCCAGATCTCAAATCAATTTTTGAGAAACATTGGGATCCTTGAAGTTGATCAAACAAGTCATCAATGCAAGGTAAATGATACTTATTCTTCACTGTCACCTTGTTTAATTGTCGATAATCAACATATAAACGTAGTGAACCATCCTTCTTCTTGACAAACAACACTCGTGCACCCTAGGGGGAACAACTAAGACAAATGAAACCTTTGTCAAGAAGATCCTGCAACTGTTCCTTCAACTCCTTAAGCTCGACTGGAGCCATTCGATATGGAGGTATGGATATGGGTTGAGTTCCTGGAAGTAAATCAATACCAAACTCTACTTTTCTATCTGGTGGGACACCAGGTAACTCTTCAGGGAAGACATCAGGGTATTCACATACCACTGGGACTTGCTCCAACTCCACTACTACCACATCAACATCTTTTATCATTGCAAGGTACCCATGACAACCCTTACTCAACAACCAATGTGCTTTTACTACTGAAATCAAGTTACTTGATGACCAACTCTGATCACCCTGAAACACAAAGGTTGGTTCCCCTGGCATATCAAACTTCACCACTTTATTGTGGCAATCTAAAGTAGCATGGCAAGAAGCCAACCATCTAATACGTGGAGGAGTGATCAAGAATAAGTCACTGGAAGAAGCCATAGAGTTGAGTGAAAATATGGCAGCCAGTGATTTTGAAGCTCAACATGATAAAGCTCCACGCAGAGGGGTAATTGAGCTAAATTCTCAGGATGCAATTCTGGCTCAGGTGGAAGCACTCAAGGTACAAATGGCCAATCTCCCTCAACAATTGATGAAGGTTGCTTCTTCTCACTTTCATCACCAAGTGCGCAGTTGTGCAAACTGTGGAGGCAATTATCCTGTGGAGCAATTCCAATATGCTTCCAACTCACAAGAGGAAGAGGCGAACTACATGGGAAGGCAAAATTATTACGGACAGTCTAATAGGCCTCCTCAACAAAAGCCCAACCTCTATGACCGCCAAACAAAGCTGGAAGAGGCTCTCACAGAATTTATGCAAGTCTCAATTTCTAATAAGAAGAGCACTGACGCCTCTCTCAGAAACTTGGAAACTCAAGTTGGGCAGCTTGCAAAACAGGTGGCGAAACTAGTATAGCACACTAAGAGTGGCTTTTCAGCCAACACTCAGACCAATCGCAAGGCTAACTGCAGTGCAATCTTTACCATTAGTGGGTCAAAGTATGACACAGTGAATAAAGAAGATGAAGTAATGGAGGAAGTTGAAGTTAAAAAGGTAGGAGTTCGCAGCACAGATGGGGACTCAAAGATGAAGTGGGCTAGAGCTCGGAGTACCAAAGAAGAAAAGCTAAACGCCAGAGTCTCTCTCACTACAGAGCTCCGTTATCCTAAAACTCCAATAAAGATTGATAAGGAACGACAATTTACCCGGTTCTTGGACATTCTTAAACAACTCTTCATCAATATCCCATTCTTGGAGGCCTTAAAGCAAATGCCGACCTATGCCAAGTTCTTGAAGGACTTCCTAACAAGGAAAAAGGCGTTCATTGAGGAGGACACCATTGAGTTGGAGGAGGGGTGTAGCGCTATTATTCAGAAGACATTGTCTGCCAAACATAAGGATCCTGGGAGCTTCACTATTCCTATCACCATTGGGAACCTTTCTATCGACAAAGCACTCCTTGATTTGGGGACGAGCATCAACTTGATGCCCCTATCTATGCTAAAGAGAGTTGGAGATGTGGAAGTAAAGCCAACTCGTATGACATTATAGCTTACTGATCGCTCCATTGTATACCCCTATATGGTGGTGGAAAACATGCTAGTGAAGGTTGACAAACTCACATTTCCCGCCGATTTTGATGTCATGGATATGGCGGAGGATTCACATATTCCCATCATCTTGGGACAACTTTTAATGAAGACTGCCAATGCTGTTATTAAGGTGGGGGATGGAAAGTTCAAGCTCGGAGTGGAGAATGAAGAGGTGACGTTCAATGTTTTTGACACCGAGAACCCCCCAAGGGGCTAGGGTTGACCATGATCATTCATCTCAGTGACCCTTGAGGTCACTCATCAGTTAAGCTAGTGACGTTAAAGAAACGCTTACTGGGAGGCAACCCAGCTTTCTATCTCTTCTTTGCATCTATTTTCATATTATTTGTGTTATTGCTTCCAAAAAAAAACTCCCTCTCTTTGTTTATTTTTTTCTTCCCTTGTTGCATACTTGGCATCCCTTTAAAGTTTGGGGTGTTAGGGTGGAGTTTGTGGCCCATGTTGCTTAGCCAATGAGAGCTGGGGACCGGCACATTCTTGACCAAGGGGGTGATGATGGGCCTCTGATGGGAGTTGGGGGAGGACTATGATGACCAGTCCTCCCAAGGTTGGTATTTCTTTTCCCTTATTTTTCTTGTTTTTATTGCTTTTTGTTTTAATTGTTGTTTTGTTGTTTTATGATTTGGCTTGTAGTAGTTGCCTGTTTGTTTTCATTAAAGCATGAGAAAAGTTGTTGTTTTAGTCTAATGCATGATTGTGATTGCATTCATGGATTCTTGTGAATTTCTAATTGTGGTTAATGTGTGAGGCATGTTTGTTTGGATACCTTTGTTTCCTTGATGAGACATACCTTGGTGAGGAATTTACTGTGATATATGCTGAGTAGCACCATTGATTTTTACACATATGATTTTGCTTGAGTCTCTTGAGTCCTTTGTTTTGCATGCTAGCTTGAAAATGATCAAAATGCCTTGTTTGTTGTTTTAAGCCACTAGCCAAAAAGCATTTTCCCTTTCAAGAAATCCCTTACACCCTCTTTAAGCCAAATAGAAAATCTTCTTGATGCATGACCCTTAGCCTTAAAAGAAAAACAAATGTTGTCCCTTCCTAGGAATAAGAGAGCAAATTGAGGAATAAGGGTTGTGCATTCAATAAAACACCCAAAAGTGATAAAAGAAGGGTACCCCAAGGGAATTCTAGTGTCACGGTTAGTATGACTATAAAAAAAATGAAAATGCTTGTGGCTCACCTTTGTCCTATAGTTTAAAATTTGTCAAAAAAAAGAGAAAAAAAAAGAGAAAGAAATAAATAAAGTGCAGTAGGACATAGGTGATGTTAAATAAAGTGGTTTGGTTTGTTGAAGGAACTTGGGGTCCAATTAACTGATAATTGTTGTTGAGATTGAGTTGAGGATTGTTCTCTTTTTGCTCTTATATTCTTAGATGTTTTGAATCCCCAAAAAAACCAATATTTGTTGTAAGCCTGACCACGTTACAAGCCAAGAAAGTCCTTAGTGATCCTTGTTTGCATGTTTGATGATTGTGAATTGTTGAGAGGCAAAAAGAAAAATTAATATGTGTGGTTTCAATGTGTGCTTGAGAGATACACTCACCCTTGTTGTGTGATTGAGTGATACACTTTGTGAGGACCAAGGAACATTGGTGGTTCATTGCATTATTTGCCATTCATATTGATCTCTTGATGAATTGTTGCTTGAATCTTTTGTGTGAGCACTACATTATGTTTGGATTGGGTTGTTCTGGAACTTGTTTTGATATCATGCTTGATGATGATGAGTTGGGAAATTATTGCAGGCCATGTCTTTGTGTTTTAGTGTTTCTTAGGATTTTCATTGCTTATTTCTTGTTTTGTTGCTCGAGGACGAACAAAGTTCTAAGTTTGGGGTGTTGATAGTTACCTTATATTCCTACATTTTGTAATAGTTTAGGGACAATTATTTGATATCTTTCATATTTTGAGCTTTGTTTATCTTCATTTTATTTAATTTTTAATAAAAGTTTAGTTTATTTAGGATTTGCTAATTTTCTAGTTTTTTACACTTGATCTTGGTTTATTTGTAGTGTTTTGCAGGAAAATTGATGAAGGACCATGTGGAGAAGTGTTGAAAAGCATTGTTATTGAAGGAAAAAGAGAAGAAAAAGGGTTAATTTGGGTTTCTGGCAAGTAAGCACGACCCCATGCACAACCCCAAGCACGGGACGTGCTGATGTGCTTGAGCTCCATAACTTTTGCACGACCCCAAGCACGGGACGTGCTGATGTGCTCACGCTCCGTAACTTTTGCACGACCCCATGCACAACCCAAGCATAGGGCGTGCTGATGTGCTCGCGCTCCGTAACTTTTGCACGACCCCGTGCACAACCCTAAGCACGGAGCGTGCTGATGCAGCAGCACCCCGAAAGTTCAGAACAACCCTATGCACGACCCTAAGCACGACCCCATGCACACCCCTACGACAGCTGAAGTCTTTAAATAGATTTGATTTTTATGATTTGGGAAGAACTTTTTCTACATTTAGAATTATTCATTCTTGGAGAACATTAGGGAGCCAATTCCATGCTTAGAGATTCATCTTCCATGGTCTCTTCTTCAGTTTCTTCTTCCCCCATGGCTATGAGTAGCTAAAACCCCATCCTCGTTGGGGTTTAATGTATTTAGAATACTACTTCCTTGTAATTACGTTTTATTCTTGTTCAATAAAGATTGTTATTGTTCTTCTTCTATGCTTAATGCTTGTTTTTGGCCTAATCAACCAATTGCATGATCCTATAATTTCAATTGTAATTGGGAAATTCTTTTGAATTGCGAACTGAAGAAGGCAACCAATCGTCTTTATGCCTAGGGATAGGATAAAGAGGGTTGGTCATCACTAAAACCATTTTTCTTAATGCAAGTACCTTGGTTATACTAATTCAAGTTGATAGTGGAATCAAGGGACTTAGGTTCTTTCACTTAAGGGATTAAGGCTTAAATAATTTTGTGGGTTGATGTTAACATATCTTGATTGAATAGGAATAGTTAGTGATTGCATGTTAGGAACGTCTAATGAAGTTAAACCCCGATGACTTCATCCATTGATAACAACCCAAATTTCTATGCATACCAAGTGTTCGACGAAATTCCTCAACCAATTTTCTTCTTTTAAACTCTTTACTTTTATGCAATTGTCTTTAATTTTGGTTACTTCAATTCTTAATCTTCGTAGTCCATTTAATTTTGCTATTAATTACCCAATTATCGTACAAGTCCCTGTGGAGACGATACTTTACTTATCACTGTGTTACTTGAGCGATTTGGTACACTTGCCAAAATTGCCAATATAGATCATCGAAGTACTGTTCACCAACTTCTTCTGGACTCTTGCTTTGTTGAGGACAATATAGAAAATTTTCAGCCATCCACAAACGAATTAAATCCTCCTTGTGAAAAACATAATCTTTGGGGAATAATGCACAATAAGAAAAGCGTATCTTGAGATGAGAAGGAAGGTGGTGATAGCTTAAAAATAGAGCAGGGATAATTTCACTGTCTTCTTTTGGTAAGTCCCATATCTTGCTTATCAATATATTTTCCCATTCCAAAATAGATGACTTTGTATGTAAAAGACTTCCAACTGTTTTTAAAGCTAGAGGCAATCCTTTGCACTTTTCAACTATCTTTGTATCGATCTCCTTCAACTCAGCCTTCAACTGAGTATGATCATCTGGGAATGCATGTTTAGCAAAAATTTTCCAGCAATGATCTTCTTGCAATTGCATTAGGTGATGTACTTTATTCGACCGCATGGTAGAAGCAACTTTCTCACTGCGTGTTGTGACAAGAATTCTACTTCCCTGAGCCCCACAGTTAAGAGGAGTTTGCACAGCTTCCGATTTCTCTCGTTTTTCGTTCCAAACATCATCCAAAACAAGAAAAAATCTTTCTCCTGCCAATTTTTTTTCAATCTTCCATGGACCATTTCTAGGCTTCCACTGTCATCTTTGATTCAGTGATTGCTTCAAGAATTGCTCTTGTGACAGCCAAAACATCGAAATGATCCGAAACACAGACCCAAGCTTTGATACCAAAATTAGCCTCCTCCATCCTCGGGTCGTTGTATACGTGTTGGGCAAGCTTGGTCTTACCCACCCCACTCATGCCCACAATAGAAAGTATTGATAGCTGGTTACAATTGTCAGTTTCAGATGTCAGCCAATTAAGGATCATTTCTTTGTCATCATGTCTGCCATAAATAACACTTTCAACCTCCAAAGATGTTGATGGCAATTTCTGTGAAACTTTACTACCTGATCCAACCTCAGCATAAGCAGCCTCCTTCAAACCAAGATCACCCTTTTGGCTTGCAAGATATTCTAGTTTTTCAAGGACTTGTTTCATCCTTGAATAAATTTTCAAGTTAAATGTACTGAAAGTAGCATTGAAGAAATTGGATACCTTGTGTGTAAAGGTTTGAGATTCAGATTCAGCTTCAGCTTCTTCCACTTTGAATTTGGAGAGTTCACAGTCTATTTCATCCAAGAGATCCTCTGTATCAAGCACAACATCTTTGACCTCAAGAAGCCAGCCTCTCACGCATCAATTTTCGATCTGCTTTTGTTCTGCATCATCAACCACAGCATCGATGGACAGCAGCTTCGCCTTCAACTTGTTCAGCAGTGTCTCGTCAAGTTTTCTTCTGCGAAAGAAGTCTCGAACTTGACTTGAAGCTAGCCTATCAAATGCAACCTGAAGGAAAGCAGAAAGAAGAGCACCACCAAGAAATTCTGCTGCCATGGTAGAGGAAAGGGAGTGGATGAATGGAAATTAATCTGTAATTTGAAGTGCAGCTTATGCCAATGACTCAGTGCAGTGCAGTGCAGGGTTACTATACTGATGAATCGAGGATAGTGGAACATCTTTTTCTTTGATGGCCACAAAACCAATAACTGTTGAGTCTTTTGACTATGCAAATATTCACAGGTCTATTCCATCAATGACTTTGGATATGATTCCTTGCATTCACACATTCACCCGGTCGTAAATTGTGATTGTTAGATTATCAATGGATTGTTCAAATTTCGGATACATATTTCAAGTTAAATTTACCAATAAGTTTGATTTTCATTCATAGGTTTTGATGTATGAACCTTTGAAATCCTGACTCTAGGAAATCTTTATCCAAAGAGGCACCAATAATTGTTGAGTCTTTCTGATGAAACAAAACATTCACAGCTGTATTCCATGAATGAATGTCTAGGGTAGCTCTTGAGGGAGTAGTATTTTCCAAGACTTATAAGAGATTTGTGTGTGTCATGTTTAGCTCTAGTTTCAAATTCATTAGTAGTGTTACAATTTTCTGCTGTTTCCAAAACTTGAGTTCATCAATGATTTTGCTCTTATTTCTTAAAGAGCGTGCTTGCAACACACTCTTCAAAACACTTTTTCTAACACACTTTTTATTATTTGCTAAAATTTATAGAAAACTACAAAATCTATGTTATTTATACTTTAATAAAATAAAATATTTTTTTTTATAAACTAAAATTAACTTATACATAAGTTAATTTATAAAAACTTTCTCATTTAGCTTTTCTAAAAACTGACTTTAATTTATGTATAAGCTAATTTTAACTTATGAAATATATTTAATTCATTTTACCTTCTTATTTTCTTTACTTATAAGAACTTATTGTGAAACTTATCCAAATAGGAACTTCTTTTTCTCATAAGCAAAATATTAATATTTATTCAAATCAAATCCAAGCACAAGGTGTGCAAAGATTCTTAGCATAGAGTGCATATACAAATTGCACCACTCCACCCCCCCATCAACATCCAAATAGGACCTTAGTGTTATAGCTTTCAATATGCAAGCTAGTAGTACTCCTTGGCAATCTTTGCCGTTTCAATTATGAAATTTCCTTCCTTGAACTTTTGTCTTGCCTCATAAGCTTGTAGGTACTTCCAACCCAATTCCTCACCACAGTTGCTGCAAAAGATGCCAGCAATAGTGTACAGACCAGTTATGAGACTTCTCTCTTGCTTTGGCCCCAAAATGATGTTCCTTGCATGAGAGAACATAAAGGCTCGCCCAGTTTTTGCCTGAATAGCCAAAGGTGAACATAAACAGGGATGGTGCTAACTATTCAATTTTGAGGGGCCAAATACAAAGATAGAATTTTTGAAGCCATCAAACATAAAGAATATTACAAAAATACATTTCTCTCGTGTATCTTAACAAAGATACACGTTAAGATACACAACATAAATGTATTTTTGTCAAGTCTGCGAGGAAACCAACAACAGAATAGTGATTTTGTTGTGTAAAAACCACAACGGAATCACATTTCCAAACAAATGAAGGAAATCAATGTTTAAATTTTGAAAGATATTCAAGGAAAAAGACATTATTTTATTATCACAAAATTAAAGTTATAAAAAACACTCATACATAATATACAAAAATTGAAATACCATGTGTGACATAGTATTTTTCTTTTCGGGGTAACCATTGCTATTCCATTACAAAGAGCCGCCCCTATAGTAGACAAGTTAGAATTAGTGAAATTTATATATAACTTTTTTAAAAAAATCGCACACTAAAATTTAGTAACTTGAGAATTAACGAAGAAAAAACAATTTTCCATCACTAAAATTGGTCATTAAATTATTGACTTTTAAAAAATGACAATTTTATTTCAAGGATGTATATGTGAACAAAACATTAATAAGCATACATACGGTTGACCTCCTCCATTGCATATATGTTTTGATTCTTTTCAAGTATGTTGGTATTTTAGTATTGGGCCTATACTTACCAAAAACTATATCTATTTTTATTTGAAATCTGAGTTGAACTTATATAGCAGTCAGGAGCTTTCTGCAATTTTTAGGCTTATCCTTAATTTGTGATTTGTGAAAGAGGTTAATTGCTATAGCAACTGCTTGCATCAAAGCAGATCAAACTAATAGAACTGTTCTGTAATTTTGGGAAAGAAGAAAAAGGCCCTTTCCTCTGAAAGAAAAACAGACAAAAAAGGAATAAAAAGAAAGAGAGAATGTTTAGTTTTGGTCATTAAGGTTTGCAGTTTAGGCTTTATTACAGTACTGAAAATAAACCATCATATATATAATATAACCATCTACAAAGTTCTTCTCAAAAAAAAAAAAAAAAAAAACACCATCTACAAAGTTCAAAACAGGATATAAACTGATGCAGAGTTATATAAAAAATATAAAAAAAATTGAGTTTTTTCAACAATATTACCATATAGCTTTTGGAAAGCAGTTCACCGCGGAAAGCAACAGGGTTTTGGCAGTTTTTGCATCTGTATATGGCTGATGGATCAACATGAATCGCCATTGAACTGAATCAAGTCAAAATGTTGCTATTAACTTTAACTAAAGCAACTATATGAGTTTTGTTCAACACTAGCTATATCTTATATAAGAAGAGAAAGGAGATGAGTGGATATTATTGTGATCTGGTCAATACATGTGTGTAGACCAAAGCATGTGGGAATCTGGATTGCGTGCAATTGGCTATAACATGCATTTACTCAGTCAGCTAATGGTAACTCTTGGATGAAGATCGGACGACTCATATTTTATCTCGTGAGAGAAAAATGTATTTTGGTAATATTTTCGATCAAAATTGGTTTTAATTCAAGTTCTTCTAATATGAGGAAAAATAATCCTCAAACTTTTGAAAATAGAGAAAAAGGGTCATGCACTATCAGTGTAAAATGTTTTATACTGTCATCCAATCACAACTCATCATTTATGGTAAGTTTGTTGACTTTTACAAAAATATCTTAAAAGTCATTCAATGGTAAGTTTGTTGACTTTTAAAAAAATATCTTAAAAGTCATTCAAACAGTGATTTGTGATTGGATGGCAGTGTAAAACTATTTTACACTGTCAGTGTATCACCATTAAACTCTTAAAAATATGTGACTATGGTTTCTCTCCCGTTAATAATAAAATCACGTATTAGATGGATGAAAATCATATATTCTTTAAAGTTAAAAGACTGATTTTATCGATTAAATCAGAGGTCTCGAGTTCCAATCCTGGGCATGCAACTGCGTTGAATACTTGAAGGAAGAGTTTTTCCGTCCATAGTGATCATATCCGACTCAAATGGAGATATCTGTGGTCTAGACAAAAAAAAAAATCAAGGTTTAAAATCAAGTTTAACTGAAAATACAGAAACCAAAAAAATATTGATTTGAAAATATAAGGATTAAAACTAAGTTTAACAAAAAAAAAATATATATGAAAAAAAAACTTTTTTTCCCGTAAAATCAGACTTAAAACACGCATTCAAGATCTAAGCCATAGGATCTTTGTCAAACGGTTACAAAGCACTAACAACATAAATGCAAGTGATTAACCACTGTACTGAATCCATTTCCACCATTTTTTTTTTTTGGAAGGCCCATTTCCACCATGTGGCTTGATAGAGACAATGTTAGGTGCCACGAAAGAACACGCAAGACATTTTATCTACAACAATAGACAATAATCAATCTCCAATTATTGACTTCTTTCTCTTTGAATTTTATTTTCTCTTTCTTTCGTGTTATAGATATAGATAGTATTATAGATATAGATATGAGTACAAATTTGAATCATATAACGTGAGGAATTCATTTTTGTTATAAATTTTACTCCATTTTATCAGTATTTAAATTAAAATATTCAATTTAATTAATGAAGTTAATATGCAAAATTGAATATTTTTTGCCATTTCATTTGAATTAACATATGAAACAATAATTTTTTTTCCGCAATATTATGAAACAATAAATTTTGATTTAGGGAAAAAAGTAGAGATTGAAAGTTAAGTTTGCAATAATAACAAAGATGAAGATAATAACGATGTACCAAAAAAAGATGAAGATAATAACGATGGTGGACGATAATTGTTTATTATTATGATTATTTTTAGTTATTCATTCTAAAATATCTTTTATTCTCCTCAACAAATGAGATTTGCAAAAAATGCATGTATGTCTTAGGTCACACAGCTTTAGGATATGTTTGTCCTAGTTTTTTTTTTTTTTAAATATTTAAAAAATATTTTTAAATTAAAGTTAAAAATAACAACTTATAGAATAGAAATTATTTATCTGTTTTTAATTTTTATAAACATTTTTAATAAATATTATAACTAATTTTTTTATAAATATATGAATTTTCAAATAATTTAGTAACAACAGTGAAAATATATATAAAAAAATTATAAACTCATAAAAATAATATTTATATTTATATTTAAAATAGAATGTTGTTGCTATCATCAGTTGAAATGACAGTAAGTTATTATGACCTTTCCAATCTCTTCAAAGTCTTTGCGTAGTGGCTAAGGAGAAGGCTTTTTGAACATCATGGTAATTAAAAAATAACTAATTACCAAACTAAAAAAAAACTATTTATCTAGAGATGGTGATTTTAGACACATAGATATAGTAAAAAGTTATGATAGTTGACGCTTTAAGTAAAAGATAAATTTATTCTCTGGACATTTGAGGATTACATGTTTATTTTTATTTTTTTAAAATAGTTAATGTATGACATCAATACTCTTAACTCTTTAAGTTTGATTTTATCGAGGTCCTTTCTGTGCATGTTAGGAGCATTTGTCATTTTCTGGAATAGTCACTTATTATGACGATTTGAGTGTTAGTTTATGCATTGGATAGTAAAGTATAAAATTTTACGGATGTAGTTTTAGTAGACAAGTGATATAAATTAAAGTGTTTTTTTTTTGTTGAAAATAAATTAAAGTGTTTTTTTGTTGAAAAAAATAGGAAAAAATATGTTTTTAGTCCCTATATTTTATATTTGTTTTGTTTTAGTCCATGTATTTCGCAATTGAACATTTTGGTCCCTGAACTTTTAAAAAATAAGTGGTTTTAGTTCCTTAAGACAGATGCCACGTTGATGTTAACAGTTTCTGTCATAAGGGATTAAAAACACTTATTTTTTAAAAATTCAGGGAGCAAAATGTTCGATAGTGAAGTACATAAACTAAAAACAAGAATGTTATAAAGTATAGTAACTAAAAATGCATTTTTTCCAACAACAAAAAAAATATATAGATAAAACCATGTGGTAGCAGGCATATTAATTTTTAAAATGCAATGAAAGGTTTTTTTTTTTTCTTGATACATATATTAAAAATATATATTAAAGTAAGGTTTTTTTTTTTGAAAAAAAATACGTACGTGATACATAAACAAAAGTAGTTGTATAGTTTAGGCACAAGGGGATAGGTCTAAACGTGTACATAGCGTCAATAGTGGTGACTCTACACAAATACAACGCAAGGAGTCAACACAATTGACGTCATACATTAACTATTTAAAAAATAAATAAACAAACACGTAAACCTCAAATGTCCGGGGAACAAATTTGTCTTTTTCTTAAAGCGTCAATTGTCATGACTTTTTATTATGCCTACATGTCCAAAATCACTCATCCTAGGTAAATAGTTTTTTTTATATTATAATTTGGTAATTAGTTTTTTTTATTACCATAATGGTCAAAAAGCCCTAAGGAGAAAGCTACAAAGCACAAGAACTTTCCTTGTGCCGTGTCCAACCTTGTATGTATTTCTTATTTCAAAGTTTTAAATATTTGGGTAAATGTTACTTTTAGTTTTTTATGTTTTAGTATAAATTTTAAAAGTCTCATTTTGGTTATTTATGTTTCAAAGGGTGTCGTTCCGGTGTTTTCTTCAGTTTTCGTTACTAACTTTTGAAATAATTAATTTAACATAGTAACGGCGAAAAATCACCACTATCTTTATTTTATTTAAAAATTATAAACCATTAAAAGAGAAAGCATCGAACTGGGGGAGATCCACGCCAAATGGTCAATTTTGTTTTTTGGTCCCGGGTCAGAGACCACGGGTGTTCTCCAACCCACTTGGTTAGAGACTAATTCAGCTCATAATGCATGGCTGCCACTGGCCCAAGAGAATTTTGCACACGGAGGAAACTGAACACGAGTTCTCCCACTAAATAGATCGTTCTCCACACAAGAATCACACCTGTTTGATCAAATTATATTGCTAAAATTTGAAGTAACCAAAGTCTACTGCAGAAATAACTATCCCCAACTTGTTCTAACATTGTTTCATTGAATCCATTTTGTGCATTTCAATCCCATAAGGACGAGTAATTGTACAGTAAAATTGAGAGATGAAAAAGCGTAACCCAAACAAACAAAACACAAAAAAATAGAATTATTGATATGACATTGTACTAGTGGGGGTATTCGGCAACACATACAAACCGAATACCCCCCCCCCCCCGACAGTAGGATCAGGTGTTTAGTACCCGAAGCATAGCCGAACACCCCAACGCTATATGATCCGTTCGGCAGACAGAAGTATTCGACATCTATAAAACCGAGTACCCCTAAAACCCTCACCCCGGGCCCAAATGATAGTATTCGGCATAAATAGGCCGAACACTGGTAGAAATATATGCATCATTAAGTAACTAAAAACAACGTAAACATAAGGTTAAAAGGTAATTAAATACTCTTAATTACCACATATATGATTAAGAAAAGGGCCCTTCAGGGCCAAAAGGCCCATGAAGGCCCAAGCCCAATAAGAATATGTATAAATAGGGGATCCACTCCCCAAGGTAAACTCTCTGAATTCGCATTTATTACACACATTAAATGCTCTGCGCCGAACCCTAACTTGAACGTTGGAGTGTTTATTGCAGGTACCTCACCTTTCCGACAAGTTACAAAGATATCAGAACACTAAGAGACAACGGAAGGCCTCCCCTTATCCCACGACAGGAACATTTTGGCGCCCACCGTGGGGCCCGGTAAAACTTTCCCCGCAGCCTCACAAAGAATGGTTACTACTCGAAGTCACGCGCACATGGAAGAACGTCTCGTCGACGAAAATCTGGTGGAAGATCAGACAAATCTTTCGTCAGATTTGAGGCAGTTGCGAGCCGACATCTCGGCAATAAGGCAACAGCACGCTCAAGAGTTGTCGGCCCTCCGCCGAGAAAATGCCGAGTTGAGAGACTTGAACCAATCCAGGAGACAAGAAAACCAGAAACCAGACAAAAATCATGAAGAGGAGTCGATAATCAACCTTAGCATGCAGGGTACGACGAATCGACCTTCCTTTTTTACCTTTAACAATCAGTCACGTCCCTGTAGGCACCCTTTTGTCTCAGGGATCATGGAAACTCCCCTTCCTCCAAACTGGAAGAACCTTAGTCTGGACCGATACGATGGTAGCACGGATCCAGATGAACATGTAGATGTGTATATAACCCAGATCAGTTTATACACCTCTGAAGATGTCGTTCTATGTAGGGTGTTCCCCACCTCCCTCAAGGGACACGCCCTCAGTTGGTTTACTCGCCTACCACCGAACTCCATCGACAGCTTCGAGACGTTGGTCGCCAGATTCGGCAATCAATTTGCAACTAGCAGACCCCATCATCTAACTTCAGTGGCACTAGTCAATATTCGGCAGGAGAAAGGGGAATCTCTAAGAAGGTTCATGGAAAGGTTCGGCAGGACTGCATTAAATATCCGGAACTTAGACTCGGCTGTGACTATGCACCAGTTAGTGACGGCTCTTAGGCCAGGAGCCTTCGTCAACAGTCTCTGCAAAAAACCGGCTCTTGACATGGATGACCTCCGACGACGAGCAGCAAGATACATGCAGATGGAAGAATTATCCGAATACAGAAGCCAGGTCCAAGCAGAATCCAACCCAAGGAAGAGGGAACAAGAAAAAGATTATCAAGGAAAGGGAAAAGACAGGATCGGCAAAGAAAAGGAGTACCGTGGCTCCAGGTATACGACTTATACCCCGCTTAACACTAGTCGATCCCGGATACTCGAACAGGCTCTGGCCACAGAAATTTTGGCCATGCCGAAAAGGGCCAACACTCCCCTTAAAGCCGATTACAGCAAGCAATGCCGATACCACCGCAACAAGGGTCACTCCACTGAAGAATGTGCCGCCCTTAAAGACAAAATCGAAGATCTCATCAAAATGGGACACCTTAAAAATTTCGTCCATGATCCGAGGACCGAAAGATCTCATTTCTGGAGAGATAAAGACAATGACAGAACCTACAGGACGGACTTTAGCCATGTTAGAAGAGACGAAAGACAAAGAAGCAGGTCCAGAGAACGACAAGACATCAAACCCTCTAATCCTAGGAGGGTCATCAACACGATTGCCGGAGGGTTTGCGGGAGGAGGAAGTACTTCTTCGACCCGAAAAAAGCACCTCCGGCTAGTCCGGTCAGTCAACATGACTTCAACTACAAACACACTGAAAATGCCGCCCATCACCTTCACAGATGCAGATTTTCAGGGGACCGACCCTATGCAAGATGATCCAATGGTCATCAATGTAGATGTGGCCGACTGCACAGTACGAAAAACCCTAGTAGATCAGGGAAGCTCGGCCGACATCATATACTGGAACACTTTCAAACAACTGGACATACCAGAGAAAAAGCTCATGCCCTATGACGAACCCTTAGTCGGATTTTCCGGTGAGAGGGTTAACACCAGAGGGTGTATAGAGTTGGACACAACCTTCGGTTATGAGGGAAAGGAGTACAAGACCATAAGAGTGAGATACATTGTGGTCCACGCCAACACCTCGTACAACATACTACTAGGACGACCGTCGTTGAACACTCTTGGAGCCGTAGTCTCCACTCCACATCTAGCCATGAAATTCCCATCAAACCGAGGCACGGTCGTCACGGTCCACGCTGATCAAAAGGCAGCAAGAGAATGTTACCTAGCCAGTCTAAAGGTTACTCAATTAAGGGAAGACGACAGCAAGTCGATACACATGGTCTCGGCGGTTGAACCCTCGCACCAAACTTTAGATCTCGATCCCAGAATCGAGGACCAGCAAATAAAGCCGAATGAGGAAGTCCATCCATTTCAAATTGGGCAAGAAAAAACTCAAATTACATACATCGGAAACAATCTATCTGAAGAGGGCAGGTTTCGGATTCAAAGAGTAGTAGAACAAAACGCCGATCTCTTTGCCTGGAAAGCTGCCGACATGCCCGGCATTAACCCAAGATTCCATTGCCACAAGTTGGCAATATGCCGGGAAGCAAGACCGATTTCTCAAAAGAAAAGGAAAATAGGAGAGGATAGGAGGAGAGCAGTAGAAGGAGAAGTGTCCAAACTGTTGGCCGCCAATTTCATTCGAGAGGTTAAGTATTCCACTTGGCTAGCCAATGTCGTCATGGTAAAGAAGGCAAATGGAAGATGGAGGATGTGCACGGACTACACGGATCTAAATAAAGCTTGCCCAAAAGATGCCTACCCGCTACCAAACATTGACAGATTGGTCGATGGGGCAGTTGGACATCTTTGTCTTAGTTTTTTGGATGCTTATTCAGGGTACAACCAAATCCGAATGCACCCTCCAGATGAAGACAAGACAGCTTTCATAACCGAATCAGCCAATTTCTGCTACCAAGTAATGCCCTTCGGCCTGAAAAACGTGGGAGCCACTTATCAAAGATTGATGGACAAAGTTTTCCAGAAACAGTTAGGACGAAACCTAGAGGTGTATGTCGACGACATGGTGGTTAAATCTTCCATGCCTGACGAACACGCAAAGGACCTGGAAGAGATCTTCAAGGAACTCAGGAAACATAACATGCGCCTAAACCCTGAAAAATGTGTCTTCGGCGTCCAAGGGGGAAAATTCTTGGGCTTTATGTTAACATGCCGAGGCATAGAAGCCAACCCAGATAAATGCGAGGCGGTTATTCGCATGAAAAGCCCGAGAACCCCAAAGGATGTCCAGAGACTCACAGGGAGAATTGCCTCTCTATCACGATTCCTGCCTAGAATTGCCGAGAAGGTAAAACCCATTATGCGATTGCTGAAAACAACCAAGAACTTTTCGTGGAACCAGCAGTGCGAAGAGGCTTTCCAAGAACTAAAAAAGACCCTTTCGGCCCCTCCCATACTCCAAAAACCGGAACCTACAAAAGATCTAGTGCTGTACATCTCGGTTTCCCAAACAGCCATAAGTGCGGTTTTAGTACAGGAACGGAAAAGTGGTCAGGCACCCATATACTTCATTAGCCGAGTACTACAGGATGCCGAGACCAGGTACCAAACGATAGAGAAGGCTGCCCTGGCATTAGTGAATGCTGCAAGACGCCTGAGACAATACTTTCAAGGACATCGGGTGATTGTCAAAACCGATTGCCCAATTGCAAAGGTGTTAAGGAAACCAGAATTAGCAGGGAGAATGATAGCATGGTCAGTAGAGCTCTCAGAGTTCGACTTAAAGTACGAATCGAGGGGTCCAATCAAGGCACAGTGTCTAGCAGATTTCATCAATGAACTACACCCTGCTGAAACCTTTGAAGAAGAATGGTGGACGGTACATGTTGATGGATCGTCAAACCAAAGGGGAAGTGGTGCAGGCATCATACTGGAAGGACCCAACCAAATACGCCTGGAACAGTCATTACGATTCGGTTTTAAAGCATCCAACAATCAGGCCGAGTATGAGGCCTTATTAGCTGGGCTCAGATTGGCCAGAGAGATGGGAGCCCGAAAGATACAATGTTGGAGTGATTCGCAAGTAGCAGCCGAACAGATCAACGGTGTTTTCCGAGTCAAAGACCCTCAATTGCTGAAATATTATCATACTTTCATTCAGCTGAAACAAGAGTTCGAGGAAGTAAGGGTGAATCATTTAGCCCGAGAACACAATGATAGGGCAGATCGGCTCGCTAAATTAGCTACTACCCAAAAACCCGGACAATTGAGAACCTTCATCCAGGAGATGCTGCCCGAACCAAGTATAACCGCTGGAGAATGCATGCAGCTTTCGGCAACCAAGAGTACGTGGATAACCGAAATACAACAGTACTTGGCACAAGGACTCCTTCCGGAGGATAAAGAACAAGCCAAAAGATTGCGGATCAATGCTTCAAGATACGTTATGATAGCCGAAGAGTTGTACAGAAGGGGATTTTCCATGCCCTTGTTAAAATGTCTTGAGAAAGAACAAGCAGAATACGTGATGAGGGAGCTGCATGAGGGAATCTGTGGCATGCATTCTGGAGCACGAACGATGGCAACACGAGTTCTCCGAGCAGGATATTACTGGCCGACCCTCAAAACTGACTGCGCCGAGCACGTAAAAAAGTGTAGCCAATGCCAAAAACATGCTAACCTTATTCACCAACCAGCAGATAAGTTGCACTCCATATCGTCACCTTGGCCTTTTGCTGTATGGGGAACCGACATTCTAGGACCTTTCCCTGTAGCCACAGGACAACGCAAGTTCTTGATAGTAGCTGTCGATTACTTCACAAAATGGATAGAGGCCGAGCCTTTGGCAATCATCTCGGCTCAGAACGTACAGAAATTTTTGTGGAAAAATATCATCACTCACTTCGGCATTCCATATGCAATCGTCACAAATAACGGCCTACAATTCACGGACAAAAGGTTAAACGCTTTCCTTGAAGGTTTGGGAATAAAGCATAAAGTTACCTCGGTCGAGCACCCCCAAACAAACGGACAAGCAGAAGCCGCAAACAAAGTCATCTTAGGAGAACTGAAAAGAAGGTTGGGAACAGCCAAAGGGGCTTGGGCCGAGGAGATACCCGAGATATTGTGGGCATACAGGTGCACCCCTCAATCAACCATCAAAGAAACACCTTTCAGAATGGTTTATGGGACCGAAGCAATGATCCCAGTCGAAGTAGGAGAACCCTCATTCCGAAGACAAAACTTTGAGACTTCCGAAAACGAAAGTACCATGAGATACGAACTAGACTTGGTTGAAGAAATACGTGACCGAGCACGTCTCAATGCGGAAGCATGCAAACAATGAATGACTCGAAGATTCAACTCAAAGCTGAAGCCGTGAGACTTTCAAGAAGGAGATCTAGTCCTAAGGGCCCAAGGCGAGGCCCGAAGAGATTCCAAAGAAGGAAAATTGGCAGCCAATTGGGACGGCCCGTTCAGAGTTCGGCAAAACCTCAACAATGGAGCATACAGGTTGGAAGAACTATCAGGAAAAACAATACCAAGAACCTGGAATTCCACTCATCTTAAATATTACTTCAGTTGATGTATTTTTTCACTATATATTTAAAATGTGATACTTTCTTCCCTCCTTATTTTTATCATCCCTACGAAAATGTAAAAGGATGTACAAATCGCTATTATTATTATTTGAGCACCATTCGGATCTTCTTCAAAATGGTTTCCCTCCCGAGTGCTCCCACTCGGCTAAGGATGCACCATTCGGATTTTTCTTCAAAATGGTTTCCCTCCCGAGTGCTCCCACTCGGCTAAGGATGCACCATTCGGATTTTTCTTCAAAATGGTTTCCCTCCCGAGTGCTCCCACTCGGCTAAGGATGCACCATGCGGATCTTCTTCAAAATGGTTTCCCTCCCGAGTGCTCCCACTCGGCTAAGGATGCACCATTCGGATTTTTCTTCAAAATGGTTTCCCTCCCGAGTGCTCCCACTCGGCTAAGGATGCACCATTCGGATCTTCTTCAAAATGGTTTCCCTCCCGAGTGCTTCCACTCGGTTAAGGATGCACCATTCAATAGAAGAGCCGCATCCTCGAAAAACGCTTACAGTCCTACTTCGTCCAAAAATAAAAATGCAAGTATCACAAAAATAAATAAAAGAGCGAAATAAGCTAAGTTGAAAAACCGAAAGGAAGAATATATTTTCATTAGATTAGCAAAAAGGGCCGAGCCCATGTATACAAAAAGACAAAAGGCTCTAACGGCCTAAAAACTACAAAATCATTCTACTTTTGCCTAATTGTCATGAACATCGGCGTCTACGGTTTCTTCATCACCCCCCTCATCAGCGGCCCCAAGCTCCACACCATCAAGAGGATTCTCGAGAATGGCATCATCCGGGATGTCATCAATAGGCACCAGTTGCCCTTGGTAAACATCCTTCTCCATATCAAAGATGCTGCGGTCACGAACATTATAAAAATGCGTTATTTGCCGCATCCCATGGAGGAAACCAGCCTCGTGTTCAGCAACAATCTTTTCTTCAGCCGAAGAACGAAACCTCTCCCTCGCAAGACGTTCCGCATCCCGTTCTTCCCGAGCCTCGGCCAACAGAGCCCTTAGCCGCTCAATCTCATCAGATTGAAGCTTAGCATCCTTCTCGGCCATTATTACTTTAGTATCTAATTCATGCACTTTGACCGAGAGGTCCTTAACTTCATCTTTCAAACGCCCATTATCGTCGGCCAAAACCAAGTTGGCCTCTAACACCTGTTTATTAGACGCTTGGGCCTCCTCCAAATCCTCCTTCAATTTTTCGGCCTCCTTCAAAGGATTCCCAAACAAATGATAAGCAACTGCGGTCGCCCTCGCTTGAAATTCACAAAAGGCCGACCAGTTGGCGGCAGCATCGGATTTGCTGAGGATGGCCTTCCCGGTATCCGAAATGTCATTAGAGCTTACCATCTTCTTGGGCCTAAAGTCTTTAACAAAAAGCCTTCGGCAGTCAAGGCGTTAATAGCAGATAAAGAAGATGAAGCAGGAAAACCCAAGGTCTGTTGCTTCAGCTTCTTAACCCTTTCCTCTTCCGAAGCCTCACGACTCCGGTGCCTCTTCTTGTGCTCTTTCTCTTTGCTTTTCTTTTCTCCTGCTGGAGGAGGCACAGTGTCTACGGGAGGTGGTCGGGGGGTCGGTTGTTTGGGAATGGAGGGCACCGCAGCAGTTCCGGACTTGTTCCCCGCAGCTTGAGCCCGATTCCTCCGGGCATTCCGGTATGAAAATACATCACCTCCGGCATCGGCCATAATACCTACACCAAAAAACACTTAGTCAATAACAAAAGCCAAAACTTTTAAACACTTGCAAAGAAAGAACAAAAATCTTACCACACATATCTGCTAAAACAGTGGAAGAATTTAACAGGGCCACAAGCTGCCTAGCAGGGAGCTTTCGGGGGAGAGACTCTAGAAAAAGGAGATCCTCGCGTTCCGTTTCGGTCATCATGGATTTCGGAAACTTGTCATAACGCCGAGGGTTTTGCTCCCAGTAGAACGGAAATATGGACTTCCCACTCGTATCATAAAGATGGTGAGTCCCTATATTCGGCCTAACAACTACTTTGAAGAAACCAGTTTTAAAATTCTTATAAGAGGTAGTGAATGACTTGAAAAGAGGCCTTTTCGGTTTTCTTATTAAAGAGACCCATAGACCATCTTTAGGCCGAGTACAAAAGTAATATAGAAACACGTTCACCGAAGGCTCTATAAAATTAAAAATACAAAGGGCCCGAAATGCCTGGATGGCAGCCCACCCATTCGGGTGCAACTGCGAGGGTGCCACGTTTAAAACCCGAAGCACCCCCATAGTGAAGTCGTCGAAAGGAACCCTTACATGTAAATCACGAAATACACAATCATACATATAAAAGAAATCCCTTTTCGAGTTGCCTTTCCCCATAAAAACAAATTCAGGGTTGGGCTCTCGCCGACAACATTGTAATCCTATAGGACAAAATTCATCTTCGGCAATAGAAGACACATCTACATAATTTACAAAGTTAAGGATGCTATTCCTATCGTCATACCGAGACCAATAGGCCCCGACTTCCCCAGCAACCCAGGTATACCCAGGAAGGGTAATGGGTGGAAAAGCCTTTTTCACATGAGCAACCCGAGGTCTACGCTTCGGTTTTGCTCCAGAACCCTCCTCCGCCGAAGAGGCAGAAGAGGCCGCAGGACCCATAACATTCTCACCCATCCTTTCTTGGTTTGGAAACGAAGAAGAAGAAGCCAAAGAAGAAGAAACGGACTCAGAAGACGAGGCAGTCGAAGACCCCTCGCCAGAATCTCCACTGTTAGAGGGAGCGGACGGAAAGTCAACTACCTCAGTTCCCCCAGAAACCTCACGGCCAACCGAACTCATAACAAAAAAGAAAAAAAAGCAAAAGCCGAACCCTCGTACCTTAATTAAGACGAGAACAAGGAAGCTAGAACAACTATTCGGCCGAGAGCAAGAGAAGAAGGTTTTAGTGAAATCATAAATATGAGCAACGAGAACGACATCTCTCCCCTATTTATAGGGCCCAAGCCCATAACAGTCCAGAACCCCCCAACCGTTAGATATGTCAAGATCTAACGGTTCACGTAATGCAACGCTTCGATTCCTCCGACCCAACGGCTTTATTCTGCCATAAATGGCAGTGATTTCAAACGACACAACCTTAAAACGCCAATATCAAACAAACAAACCTCTTCGCTATTTTCCTTCGCTTGAGGCTGGGGGGCATGTGTACTAGTGGGGGTATTCGGCAACACATACAAACCGAATACCCCCCCCCCCCCCCCGACAGTAGGATCAGGTGTTTAGTACCCGAAGCATAGCCGAACATCCCAACGCTATATGATCCGTTCGGCAGACAGAAGTATTCGACATCTATAAAACCGAGTACCCCTAAAACCCTCACCCCGGGCCCAAATGATAGTATTCGGCATAAATAGGCCGAACACTGGTAGAAATATATGCATCATTAAGTAACTAAAAATAACGTAAACATAAGGTTAAAAGGTAATTAAATACTCTTAATTACCACATATATGATTAAGAAAAGGGCCCTTCAGGGCCAAAAGGCCCATGAAGGCCCAAGCCCAATAAGAATATGTATAAATAGGGGATCCACTCCCCAAGGTAAACTCTCTGAATTCGCATTTATTACACACATTAAATGCTCTGCGCCGAACCCTAACTTGAACATTGGAGTGTTTATTGCAGGTACCCCACCTTTCCGACAAGTTACAAAGATATCAGAACACTAAGAGACAACGGAAGGCCTCCCCTTATCCCACGACAGGAACAGACATGTTGTTTGCTTATATTGGAAACCTCTTCAATGATGGAACCAGCAACTTTGACACCCTAAGTGCAAAAAGATTTTCTTGGAATTTTGAGGGCACAGATATCTGTAACAGTCTTCTTTATGACTCTGTTATATCAGTTACACAAAAACCCCAAAATAAAATAAATATAGTGACGAATTTTAACCATCATTATATTAAATTAATTATTTCAAAATTTAAAAGTTAACGAAACACTAACGTCAGTAACGGAAACTAACAAAATAATCAAAATAAAACCTTTCGAAAAGATCAAAATGAGACTTTTAAAATTTTATGCACCAAAACAAAAAAACACTAAAACATGAAGGACCAAAAATAACATTTATCCTAAATATTTTTACCTATATGTAAATACAGTATAGTTGTTGTGAGCTAAGGCACGAGGGACTTAAGCTCAATGTTTCCAGGGAAGTGTCACGGTGGTATCCACAGTGGCACGACAAACAATTTCGGCTGCGACACTTGCAAAGACTCTAATATGAAAGTTAGTATATGAAAGTGAAGTTAGGGAATGCGTGGAATCCTTTATACAAAAGTTTCTGGTAGGAATAGTCGTTAGAACTATTTGAGTGTCACGTTTGATGTGCCACATCACATGACAAAGCGTGTTTAAATGTGTTTGAATGTTGGGATTCTGCCACAATTTTTTTTTTTATATGTAAGAATAGAAAACAGTTTTTTTTTTCCCCTGTCACAGTTTAATTATATATTAACTCTCTCTCTCTCTCTCTCTATATATATATATATATATATATATATATATATTTAGTTCCTATTTTTAAAAATATTTTCTTTCAGTCTTTGTACATTCGATCTTTAATCCCTTTTAGAGTTTTAGTCCTTGTCGTACGAATTTAAAGAGATTAAAATAATATATGTAGAGATTAAAAATAGTATGTTTAGGGATTAAAATGGAGTGTTTTAAAAAAATGAGAGTTTTAAAAATAAAGATTAAAAATGAGAGTCTTTAATTATAGCAACAAAAATGAGAATGCTTTTAAAAATGGAATGCTTTTAAAAATGAGAGATTTTTGTTTTTGTAATTATAGCTACAAAATGAGTAATTAAACCTAGAAATAATAATATTTATTTCTTTTCTTTTTAAAACTAAATAATTTCAAAAAGTTAACTCTCACTCTATTTCTCTTCTATTTGTCTTCAACCAAATAACCTTAATTTCCATTATATTTTTGGCTTATTTCTTTTTTCAACTATCTACTTTCTCTCTCTATTTTCTTCCTTTCTAATAAACACAACTCAGTTTGGATAATTAAAACCATGGATAAATTTGAGATCATTGGGGTAATGTTGTTGCCTTCAAAACAGATTGCATAATGCCGTGTTTTCAGGAATTGGAGGGTGAAGCTTGCTGCCTATTCTATGCGTTAAAGTTTGTCATTTCTCTTGGACTAGAGGCTGTTCACTTTGAGATGGATTGTAAAGGGGTTGTTGACAAGATACATTCATTAGTAATGGATATCTCAGAGTTAGGGCTTATTATTTCAGAATGTTGCTCTCTGTTATCGTTTAATCAAACTTTTAGTCTTGATTTTGTAAGGAGATAAGCTAATGAGGTTGTTCATGTTTTGGGAAAAGCGACCCCATGGTCTCTATGCTTTCAATCATGTTCCTTCTTGTATTGTTCACTTGGTTATTAATGAAATGACTTAAGTTTGTTTATGTAAAAAAAAAAAAAACCACATCATATTCTCGGTTCTTATAAATTATGTTATGACACATGTCTTGAATTTTTACCATAAATTAATATTAATTTATTTTTAATTAATCATTTAAATAAAGGAGACTTTTAGAGATTTTCACTTTTCATTATTTCATTAATTAACATTTAAATTTCTTCCATAAATATTAAACATAATAGGATATTTGTAAATAATTATTAAATTTTCTATTAATTAAAATAACTTTTAAATAATGTATTTTATCATTAAAATAATTATTTATCAATTAAATTAATTTATATAATTTTTTTAATTTATTTTTTCCACATTTATAAATATTAAATAGTTTAATGGTGATGCACTGACAATGTAAAATAATTTTACACTGTCATCCAATCATAAATTACCGTTGATATGATTTTGAGGATAATTTTGTAAAAGTCAACAAATTTATGAAATATGATGAGTTGTGATTGAATGATGATGTAAAACTATTTTATACTATGAGTGCATAATTTTTTTCAATATTAAATAGAACAAATTACAATAATATCCCCTGAATTTTTATCAAATTATACATAATTTCATCCTTTTTTATTTTCCTACACTAATCCCTTTAAATTTAAAAATATTATACTAACACCAGTGATAGAGGTACTGGGGTGGCCCACAGGGATCATGGCCACCCCTAAGATTTTAGGATTTCATCTCTTCACTCCTCAGACTTTAAGATTTTATCTTTTTTATTAAAATATCTTATTTAAAAGTTAAAACCTTTTAACTTCTCTCTCATTTACAGTACATTTCAGCTTTAATTTCACTCTTACGTTTCTCCCATCCATTAGAAGGAAAAAACAAAAAAAGTTTCTGCATTTGTTATGTGTTGTGGGTTCTGCTTCTGCGAGTTGCATTCTTCCCCCATTGCTCATTCTTTTTTGTTGATTGCTTAAATAGACTTAAAATAATTTTGTCTTTATTTATTTGAAAAAAATATCAAGATGATACAATAAAACTGAAAATAATTTAGTATCTTTTATAATATGATTAAAATTATGTAAATCCATTAGAACAACTTTGAACTTTATAAGTGAAGGTTTTTTATTTTAATCTTTTTATATCTTATACTCAATATAATCATATATTCCTTTTACTTAATTATAAAAAAAATGTCAATTATATATATATATATATATATATATATATATATATATATATATATATATATATATATATATTTCTTATGTTGTAGATGTAAAAATTTAAATATTCTTTTTTAAGTTATAATTTTTTATAGGCTTAAATATATTTTTAATCCCTTAAATTTAGAGTTGTCTTTTTTTAGTTTCTAAATTTAAATTTGCATTTTTTTAGTCCCTCTTGCAATCAAAAATCACTACAAATTGTGCACAATTCAGTCAAGACTAAAAAATACAAATTTTAATTTGAAGACTAAAAAAGATAGAGTCCTAAATTTAAGAAATTAAAAATATATTTAAGACTTCTTTATATGCCCCCCCCCCCCCCATGAATACAAATCCTGGCTCCGCTCCTGACTAATATCCCTTTATATATTTGAAAAAATTACACTAATTAACCCTATCAAGTCGTACACTAACATTCCTTACAAGGAAAACAAAAGTAATGTTTAAAAAAAGCAAAAATACTTGTGTAATTACACGAAAATTCAGATAGTTTGTGTTGCGTCAGGTTTATGCCCCCAACTTCTTTTGTTCTTGGTTTTTGATCTATATATTTATGGTGTGCTGCTTATGACGGATATTGACTGCGATGCCAATATATTTGGAATTTCAGCTTAATACTATCACTTTAGCATGCCATTTTTGCTAAAAAAAGAAAATTGAAAAAAAAAAGTACTAATTGAGTTTTTATATAAGCAAAATATGTATATTTATTAAAATCAAATCCAAGCACAAGGTGTGCAAAGATTCTTAGCATAGAGTGCATATACAAATTGCACCACTCCACCCCCCATCAACATCCAAATAGGACCACAGTGTTGTAGCCTTCAATTAATATGCAAGCTAGTAGTACTCCTTGGCAATCTTTGCCGTTTCAATTATGAACTTTCCTTCCTTGAACTTCTCTCTTGCCTCATAAGCTTGTAGGTACTTCCAACCCAATTCCTCACCACAGTTGCTGCAAAAGATGCCAGCAATAGTGTACACTCCAGTTATGAGACTTCTATCTTGCTTTGGCCCCAAAACGATGTTCCTTGCATGAGAGAACATAAAGGCTCGCCCAGTTTTTGCCTGAATAGCCAAAGGGGAACATAAACAGGGATGGAGCTAGCTAGCTTTTCAATTTTGAGGGGCCAAATACAAAGATACAATTTTTTAGGCCATCAAACATTACTATAAAATGTTAAAAAATGAAGGAAATCAATGTTCAAAATTTGAAAGATATTCAAGGAAAAAGACATTGTTTTATTAACAGAAAATTAAAGTTATAAAAAAATGACTTAAATATGTTTTTTTTTATAGATTTAATGACTTAAATATGTTTTTATCTCTCAAATTTGGGTTTTAGTCCCCTAAATTTAAATTTATTTTCTTTTAGTCCCTTAATTTTGAAAAAATGTTCTTTTTAGTTTCCATAACTGATTTTTGGTAGTTTAGATGCACAATTTCTAGTAATTTTTTTTTTATTGTAAGATGGACTAAAAATAGTATTTTTCGAAATTGAGACACTAATAAAAACAAATTTAAATTTAAGGGACCAAAAACAACAAAGACTTAAATTTGAGATACCAAAAATATATTTAAGCAAAAAAAATCATAGATAATATACAAAAATTGAAAAATCATGTGTAACATAGTATTTTTTTTTTAACCATTGCTATCCCATTACAATGGAAAGAGCCGCCCCTAAAGTAGAAAAATTAACATTAGCGAAATTTATATATAACTTTTTTTAAATTAAAAAATCGCACACTAAAATTTAGTAACTTGAGAATTAACGAAGAAAAAGCAATTTTCCATCACTAATAAAGTGCACACGTCTCAGCCCTCTACAGAAATGAACGGTTTAGATGTTATACTATACTTCATTTAAAATTACGGTAAAATATGTTTTTAATCAATGTAATTTTAGAAAAATTTAATTTTAGTTCATGTAGTTTTGAATTAATACAAAATACACATTTTTCATATATTTAAACTTAATATCATTGGTGGTTAAAAATCACCACAAAGATTATTAAAAAAAATATTCTCAAATTCAATGAAAAACTCGTCTCTTCTATTACCGACGACATATTATATGTCTATTTTTTTAATAATTTGTGACGATTTTTAGCCGTCAATGATGTTGAGTTTAAATACATGAGGAATGTGTATTTTGCAATGTTTTTAAAATCGGACCGGTCATTGAACCGGTCAAGGCACTGGTTCAAGATTCAATGGTTCAACCGGTTGAACCGGTATTAATAAAATAATAATAATAAAATAATTTATAAAATAATATTAAATAAATATAATATCACATAACTTTATAACATTAAAAACTATAATAAAACTTAAAACATCACTAAAAGTTTAATTAAATATATCATAATACTTAAGTTCAAATTTTAATAAAATAAAATAATGTCCATTAACAATAACAAATTTACATTTAGAATAAAGAAAGAAAATGACAAATTAATATAATATAAAATTATCAAAAATCAAGATATAAAAAAATTATAAATTAATATAAATGAGCAAATTATATGTTTTACAAGAAAATAGTAATAATAATTGATAAAATAATTTATATATATTTGAGATATTTATTAAATATGTGTTTTTATTTATTTTTAAAATATTTTATATTAAATTTAAAATTTTAAATGAAAAAATTAAAAATTAAAAAAAATTAAAAAATACCGGTTCAAACCGGTTTTGGCTACCGGTTCTTGACCGATTTTGGCCCGGTTTGACCGGTTCTTGATCGGTTCCCACTGGTTCTGAGTTCCTCCGGTTTTATAGAGTATCCGGACCGGTCACCAGACCGGTTCCCGGTCGAACTGGTCGAACCGGCCGGTCTGGTCCGATTTTGAGAACTATGGGTATTTTGTAACAGTTTATAGCCACCGAAAACTCTATTTCTATTAACAACCATTAGAGGGAAGCGACTAAAAAAAAAGTGTTTTTTAAAGTTTGAGTACTAAAATGATTGATTTGAAAATACAGAAACTAAAACTAAATTTTTCTGAAAATACAGAGATCAAAAATATATTTTACCCTTAAAATTATTTTAATAAAATAAAAATATATAATTTATAATTAAAAACATTGTGCTCCCGCTCACTTCCGGTGACACCACCGCCGATGATGAGAATGTTGAAAGGGTTCACATTGTCGCAACGAACAGAGGTTAATTCTATTCTCTGCAGCACAAGGTTCTAGTCAGTGGTGGAGATTGGCGGAGAGATGAGGACGGTGCTGCAGTTTTTTTAGTAGTATATTTTTATTTTTTAAAAAACATATATAATATTACAATTTAATTGAGGTGTAATGATCTACACCGTTCATTATTATAAAGGGCTGAAATGTATGCACTTTTTACCCTCTAAATTGCGTGTTGCACTTTAGAGGTCCATTGCATATACGTTTTGATTTTTTTTCAAGTATGTTGGTATAGTATTGGGCCTATTCTTACCAAAAACTATATCTGTTTTTATTTGAAATCTGAGTTGAACTTATATAGCAGTCAGGAGGAGCTTTCTGCAATTTTTAGGCTTATCCTTTGTGATTTGTGAAAGAGGCTAATTGCTATAGCAACTGCTTGCATCAAAGCAGATCAAACTAATAGAACTGTTCTGTAATTTTCGGAAAGAAAAAGGCCCTTTCCTCTGACAAGAATGAAGAAAAATAGAACTGTTCTGTAATTTTGTGAAAGAAGAAAAAGGCCCTTTCCTCTGAAAGAAAAACAGACAAAAAAGGAATAAAAAGAAAGAGAGAATGCTTAGTTTTGGTCATTAAGCTTTGCAGTTTAGGCTTTATTACAGTACTGAAAAACAAACCATCTACAAAGTTCAAAACAGGATATAAACTGTAAAACTGATGAAGAGCTATATAAAGAAAAGTAAAAAAACAAAAATTGAGTTTTTTCAACAATATTACTAGATAGTTTTTGGAAAGTAGTTCACCGCGGAAAGCAACAGGGTTTTGGCAGTTTTTGCATCTGTATGTGGCAGATGGATCAACATGAATCGCCATTGAACTTACTCAAATGAAAATGTTACTATAAACTTTAACTGAAGCAACTATGAGTTGTGCTCAACACTAGCTATATCTTATCTTATTATATATAGAAGAGAAAGGAGATGTGGATATTATATGTGGTCTGGTCAATACATGTGTGTTGACCAAACCGTGTGGGAATTTGGATTGCGTGCAATTGGCAATAACATGCATTCACTCACTCAGCAAATGGTAACAGTCAGATGAAGATTGGACACCTAGTATTTTATTTCGTTAGGAAAAAATGTATTTTTATTTTCTATATTTCTTTTTGTCAAAATTAATTTTAATTCTTGTACTTTTATATTAATGAAAATAATTTTTAAACTTTTAAAAATGTGCGATCTTAGTCTCTCTTTACTAATTTTGTCAGTAACAAAATCACATATTAAAGGAACGAAAATCACATATTTTCTAAAGTTGAATTACTGATTTTATCGATTTAAAAGTAGAAAGATTAAAAGGTTTAACTAAAGATAAAAGAACCAAAAATACATTGAATTAAAAATATAAAAACTAAAACTAAGTTTAACCGTAAATAGATGAAAAAAAAAACATTTTTTTTCCAAAAAATCTGACTTAAAACAAGCATTGATCTAAGCCACAAGATCTTTATCAACCGGTTCCAAAGCACTAACAACATAAATGCATGTGATTTCCCATTGCACTGAATCCTTTTCCACCATGTGGCTTGATAGAGACATTGAGACAATGTTAGCTACAACGAAAGAGCACGCAAGACTTTTTATCAACTACAATAGACAATCATCAATCTCTACCAATTATTGAGTAGTTCTTTCTTTTTGATTGTTATTCTCTTTCTTTCTTGTTATAGATATAGATGTAATAGATATAATAATGAGTACAAATTTGAATCATATAACGTGAGGAATTCATTTTTGTTATAAATTTTACTCCATTTTATCAGTATTTAAATTGAAATATTCAATTTAATTAATGAGGTTAATATGCAAAATTGAATAATTGTCTCTTTTGCCATTTCATTTGAAATAACATTATGAAACAATAAATTTTCATTTAGGGAAAAAAGTAGAAATTGAAAGTTAAGTTTGCAGTAATAATAAAGATGAAGATAATTGTTTATTATTATGATTATGATTATTTTTAGTTATTCATTCTAAAATATCTTTTATTCTCCTCAACAAATGAGATTTGCAAAAATTTCATGTATGCCTTAGGTCACAGCTTTAGGATATGTTTGTCCTAGTTTTTTTTTAAAAAAAAAATTTAAAAACTATTTTTAAATTAAAGTTAAAAATAAGAACTTAAAAATAGAAATTATTTATCTGTTTTTAATTTTTATAAACATTTTAATAAATATTATAACTATTTTTTTTTAAATATATGAATTTTCAATTAATTTAGTAACAATAGTGAAAAAATATAACAAAATTATATAAAATAGAATGCTGTTGCTACTCATAAAAAAAAAATGTTGTTGCTATCATCAGTTGAAATGACAATAAGTTAATAAGTTATTATGACCTTTCCAATCTCTACAAAGCATAGTTATAAAAATCGGACCGGACCGGTTCGACCGGGAACCGGTGGCCTGACCGGTCCGGTTTGACTATCGGACTGGATATGTCATCGACCCGGATCAGCCCGGTTTGACCCGGTCGGGTTTGGTAGAAAACTAGTGACCCGGACCCGGTTGACCCGAGGTTGAACCGGTTCTGCTAAGTTTTTTTTTACAATTCTTGTAAACAATATAGTTATTTGGAATTCTTTCCATAGTACCATTTGAAATCCATGATAAAAGTTAATTGCTAAATAGTATAATATAATATAATAATATGCTCCTATAACATTTTAATTAAATTGTTAATAGCTAATTGCTTAATAGTATATAATAATATGTTCCTATAATATTATTTTGACGTTGACAATAATATATAATAGCTAATTATTATTATCTTGATCTTGATATGATTTAATATTTATGTATTTTATACATCTTCACCATACTTGCTCATGGTCCTCCGACAACTTTTATACTTAGCCGTGAAAAATAACAAGAATTTCTTTAGTAATTTAATGATAATATCCAATATAATAATTTATAGTAATAAATGATTATGTAATATTTATAGTTTGATCATGATTGATTTTAATTTTAGAGTATGAATTATGGATTGATCACATTTTGTTAGCTATATTATATATATTTTTAAATTTTTTATTATATACCCGGTCAAACCGGGTCAATTAGTGACCCACCGGTTCGACCATTGACCCATCAACCCAGTACCTCGACCGGGTCGATGACCGGTCCGGTTTTCACAACACTGCTACAAAGTCTTTTGCGTAGTGGCTAAGGTGAAAGCTACAAAGCACAAGAACTTTCCTTGTGCCGTGTCCATTTCCAAGTTTTAAATATTTTTATCCATATGTAAATACAGTATAGTTGTTGTGAAGTAAGGCACGGGGGACTAAGCTCAAAGTCTCCGGCGAAGTGTCACGGTGGTATCAACGGTGGCATGGCAAACAATTTCGGTTGTGGCACTTGCAAAGACTCTGATATTTTGAAAGTTAGCGTATGAGAGTGAAGTTGGAGAATGAGTGGAATCCTTTACACGAAGGATTTTGGCAGGAAAAGTCGTTAGAATTAGAATTGTTTGAGTGTCACGTGTGATGTGCCAAGTGACCGAGCGTGTTTAAATATGTTTGGGTGTTGAGATTCTGCCATAGTTTAAATGTTTAATCATATATTTGGTTTGGATAGTTATAATTTTTTTCTCCTTTTTAGTTCCTATATTTAAAAATATCTCCTTTTAATTAATCCCTTTTAGAGTTTTAGTCCTTGTCGGATGAACTTAAAGAGATTAAAATGATAAGGATTTCTATGATACTCGCCCAATAATGTTGGGGGTTTTGATACTGTTATTTTTTAACCAATCAAATTTCATATCAGTTTTGGGTAGTTTTTTTCTCATTACTATATTGCAAATCTAGGCTCAAGCACAAAAATGATTAGCCCAAACCCAAATTCACCCTATAACAATTTCATATTCAAACCATCATAAGAAATTAACCAAAATCAAAGATATAAATTATTTCAATATCAGATTATTCCAAAAACACCACTGAACAATTCTCAAACATCAACAAGCATCGAGGAAACATCAACAATCAACACGTCATCACCAACGGTGTCGCCCTCGTTGCCGCCTCAGAAAACATACTTCCTCTCTTGGAGACCCAAACGTTGGACTCTCTTGGAGCACGATATGATGGATCCAACAATCGCAACTTCTGCGCATAGTTTTAAAAACCGACCCGGTCAAGGCACTGGGTCACTGGGTCAGTGGTCGAACCAGTGGGTCACTAATTGACCCGCATGACCCGATCTGTATTAAAAAATTTGAAAATTTTATACCTGCCTTAAAAAAGTAAAAAAAAAATCACATCTTAATTCCACAAGCTCATTTTTCAAGTTCAAATCCATTGATATTCACAGTAACAAAATCACATTATAAATTACTTATTACACTTCTTTAAAGTTTAAACATAATTCAAAATAATAGAATCACACTATCAACTATATCATCACTTCTTCAAACAAAATTCACAGTGACAGAATCACAATATAAATTACCTAATAATCACTACTCATAAATAATAAAACAGAATCAACTAAAAATAACATTCAAGTTGGATTAAATATAATCATGTGGTGTGGATCGATGTGGCTGAGATGAGGGCCTTAGGGTTTATCTGTGTGCACTTTGAAGTTTGAAAAAGAAAAGTCACAGACTCACAAACACGACACAACAAGCAATGTTTTGGCAAACGCTCACAGCCACAAAACCTTTCTTTCTTTTGGTTTTTTTATCCAAATGACGTCGTTTCAAGCAATTTAAAAAAAATTAAAAAATTTTATAAAAAAAAAAAGGTGTGTGACCCGGGTCGGGTCACCGGTTTAACCCCGGGTCACACCGGGTTTGACCGGGTCGAAAGTATGGTCAGTCCGATAGCCTGCTCGACCCGGTCTAACCTCCGGGTCACGGTCTGACAGGCCGGGTCGGTCCAATTTTTAAAACCATGCTTCTGCGGCCAGATTCGTAGCCTTTACGGCCAAATCTATGGCCTCTGCAACCATATATATGGGCTCCACGGCCAGATGTGTGGCTTTGGTAGCCAGATTCGTGACTTTACATGGTTGGTGAGAGCCCTAAATGATATTGTTCGCATGGATGGGACCAAACAATATCCCAATTTTACATGGTCACATTTGCTTCAATTCACACAAAACCACTACAAAGCAGACCAAGCTACACTGCCAAACTTCATCAAGTGGTTGCAATCCTCCAAAACCACAAACTAGCTAGCTTTTACGCTAACCAACAAATGAATTTTGTGTTGTTCTACTACTTTACTTTAACAAGAGGTTGTTGAACACAATGTCACATCTAAATTCTCCTTGTAGTTTTCCTACGTACACCCTAAATCTTGAACTTTTTATGCCACCATTGGATATGGATGTGTTTGTTGCTCTTTACATGCATATCAATTGGCCATCATCAACCTCTATGTCCTTTATAGCCACCCCGTCCTCATTGTTGGTTGTGCAACCCCATCTCTCTTGGTCCTAAAGGATAAAACTATTAAATGCAAAACTTGAAATATGAATGGGGGGAGTGATTGTATCAGTTTCATTGTTCATATTCCTTAGATGCTAACCAATGACTTGTGAGTTCTTCAATTTATGGCGATTTTTACCCGCTAAAAAATGAACCGTAATAAAATAATAATAAAAATAAACACCACATTATCATTTAACAATGAAAGAGACGGAAATGACTAAAAGATATGACGGAAAAAAAGTTGGAGGATGTTAACCGGTCATCGAAAAGTTTAGGGACTAAAACCATAAATGTCAAAAAGTTTAGGGACAAAAAACATAGTTTATCCTAAATTAAATAATAACTCTTCCTTTCTGATTCCTTTCAGTGTATCTCGTTTGTTCTTTGCGATTCCTTTCCATTAGAATTCTTCCTTTCAATTCGAATAGAATTCTTTTCCTTCTGATTAGAACAGGGAAGATAGGAATGAAAACCCTAATCTCCATCTGTGTTTGGTGTCATGCCACGACTTTGTGCTCTCTCACTCTCTCAAGTACCTTCTACACAGATTCTGACTTCTGAGAAAACCCATTCGCATTTTGGAAGATTCCTTGTAGCAAGAACGCGACATAAGGGGACCAAGAAAGGCGTTGACAGAGATAGCATGAGTTACAAAAACAAAGAGGCTACAGAAGACGTAAGGGGAGACGATTGCAACTCTAGGTTTGTAACCTCTGTTTGTTTCTTAATTTTGTTTTTGTCCATGTTAGTGAAACTTTATGTTCTGTTACTGATTGTTGCCACAAAATGCGAATTTGGTTGTTTTTCAACTTTACCTTTTAATTCTCTGCTATTCTATTTTCGTTGTAGAGCTGAGTATTGCTTGCATGATTGGAACTGTGTGGTTAAGTTTTTTGTGCTTATTTTTGAAACTTTTTGCAGTGTCGAAATTGGGTCTTCGACTAAAACTTTTTGTGGTTAAGTTTTTTACATTGTCGAAATTGGGTCTTCAACTAAAACTTTTTGCAATGTGTCTATTATACACGAATAAAGCTGATTAATATGTTTTCTCAATACACAATATCTTCTAAGTTATTATGCTACTAGAACAATTAAAAGAATCAATCATATTCCTTTATTCATTTACTTTTTCACTTGATTTTGCGGCCTATATGTAGTAGACTCTAGTAGAAAGTTTTTAAACATGAAATTTATTTTAATAATGAAATTATCTTTACATGAGTAAACTACTATTTGGTTTTCAAAAGATTGATTTTGCATCAATTAGGTCTTCCAAATAATATTTAGGTAAGCTTATTATGATGATATTGAAATTTAATGTAATGATGGAAATGTATCTATGCAAATCTGGTATATCTTAATTTAGGACTAAGTTTCATCAAATTTAGAAACTTAGTCAATTGATTTAAATAATCTGTTGTGGATTAAATCAATGTTGCTCTTATGTTCAAGGCTCAACTGCATTAAATCAAGGTTCCATTTTTTCTGGATTTTTTTATTGCTGAAATTAGTTATTGATTTTTTTTAAACTGATATGTTGGTTGTTGTGCAGATGGATAATTGGCATGATTTGTCAGTTGTTAATTTGGGTGATGATGGAGATGATAACTGGTCTTTGTCTTGCATTAAAAGTGATAGTGCATGTAGATCATAATATGCAGTGTGGTTGGGATGAGAATGCAAATATGGATGTAGATGGGAAGTTTAAAAAAATTGTAGACTTAACGGTTGAGGAAATAAAGAGGCTAGATTTTGGTAGTGAATAGGAAGCATATGAGTTTTATGAGAAATATGCAAAATGTCATGGTTTTGCGATAAGAAAGATGAAGTGAGATGTAATGTTAACAAGGAAGTGGTAATGCGACAGTTTGTATGCCATAGACAAGGATTGAGAGACAAGAAGCACTTCACAAGGTTAGACAAAAAAAAGAGATCATCGATGTATCACCTGAACTGATTGTGAAACCAGGCTTCGTGTACAGTACAAGGTGAAGAAATCAAAATGGACAGTAACACTTTTTGATGAGGCCCACAACCATGAACTAACCCCTTTTAGACATGTTCATTTGTTCCTAGCTTATCGTGGATTGACGAATGCAGATAGAGCTCAGGTTGATAATTTACGTTCGTATGAAGTCAGAACTTGTTATATAATAGGGTACATGGTGGGTCAAAAGGGTGGATATGATGGTCTTGGTTTAACAAGAAAAGATTTATACAACTATTTTGATAGCCAAATTCGTGGTCAGATTAAAGATGGGGATATTGTTGCTTCATTAAATTATCTTCATGCAAAGTCGAATAATGTTCTTATGTTATTAGCAAAATTTACGACTACTATTGATGGTAGATTGAAGTAGCTTTTTTGGGCAGATGGGTGCATCAGATCTGATTTTCTATGTTTCAGTGATGTTCTTGCGTTTAACACGACATATAAGAAGAACAAATACAACATATTTGGTTGTGCTTTGGTGTCAGATGAAACAATTAAGACATATAAGTGGATCTTAAAAGCATTTTTAGAAGCAATGGGAAATAAACATCCCAAAGTAGTTGTGATAGATGGGGATGGGGCCATGATGGAGGCTATAAGGCAAATATTTTTGGATACATGCCATTGACTATGTGATTGGCACTTGCAAAAAAATGCACATGAACATGTGAAGAGTTCTCCATTTTTAAAAGATTTTAAGAAAGAGATATACTCAAATTTCACCCCGGAGGAATTTGAAGATTTTTGGATAAAGATGATTGAGAAGCATTGACTTATGGGGAACAAATAGGTTTCTAATATGTATGAGAACAGATCATCATGGGCCACTGCATATTTTCAAGATAAGTTCTTTGCTCGTATATGTATTATGCCACAGAGTGAAGCTATCAATTCAATCAAGAAAACATATGTTAATAACAAATGTAACATTTTCGAATTTATGCATAAGTATGAGCAGATTTTAAGTGGATACAAAAACAATGAATTTGAAGTTGATTTTAGTTCTCTATATTCAAAACCTTTTTTTACGACATCTCTTCATAACATTAAGAAGGATGCTGGGAAAATCTACACAACAGTGGTTTTTGAAGAAATTAAAGAGTAGATTGTAAAGGGTTGTGTGTTATTTGTTACTAAACGAGTAGTGAATGGGGACCAATTGATCATCAAGTTGACCAAGTGTTGTGATCCTAGTATGGAAAGGAAAGTTGTGGATAATACTTTTAAAACAATATTTTCTTGTGAATGTAGACGTTTTAAGTCACATGGTATTCCATGTTAGCATATTTTATGTGTCATGAAAGAGAAGCATGTGGACCACATTCCCAATAATTTGATTTTGAAACGGAGGACTAAGGCTAAGAGTGCTTTTTGTCATCTGTACCGTCGTAGGAAGTTGATTTTGATGCAATAAAACTTGCTTGATTCGAGGCATATTGTGGTGCTTCTACAAGGCTCTGCAAGGTAGTTGCAAAAAACAAAGCATACTACAATGAGGTCATGGAAGACATATTGAAGCCTACCAATAAGTATGAGAAGTTAAAGGAGCATGTTACCCCACAAAACTTATCATTAAAGCACTTTTCTGATCCCACTATGGTCAAGACTAAAGGTACACCAAAGAAGCCCAACATTGGCATGAAGAGGTCGAAATGTTGTTCAAATTGTAGTAGCACAAAACATAATGATAGGATGTGTCTAATGCGTGATGTTACAAATGATAAAAGTATGAATAATTATCAGTTAGCTCATTCAAAGTCATTTGAATTCAGCATGGCAGCTGATAGTGTAAGTTTCTTCTAAATCTTAATAATTATAATTATAATTTAAATGGTTATGTATTTCAAGATTTCAATTGTGTAAGAAATCAGATGAATTTCTTTGATTTTGTAGGATGAAGTAATAATAACTTCTGAAGTAAACCATACAAACTATAATGACAAAGTAAATTAACTTTTATTTCAATTTAATTATTTTTGTCTTTGGTTTTAAGTAATAGTTTTTTTTTTAATTTTTTTATAGACAGGTAAAGGGAAAGTTAATGGTTGCTATAATTGGAAGCAAAAGAAAGCAAAAAAGTTGACACAATTCAAATAATGCTCAAGTAAGTACAAGATTGTGGCTATGTGCATGTTGAGAAATGGTTATGTACATGGCTTGGCAATGTCTAATATTTTTATTTCTACTTATTTAAATGATTGATAAGTGAATGTTCTCTTATTACATAATCAAACAAGTTGTTTGTTCCAGTAGAGATCTCTGTATTATATCCCAAGTGCAAACTATGTTCCCTCCAATGTAGCATATGAAATAGCCTCCTGTACCTCCAATGCAGCCTATGGTACCTCCAATGCAACCTATGGTACCCTCAAAATAGCCTACGTTACACCCTACAGTACCCCTAATGCAATTCCTTACATATGGGTATGCCACTTTGAGCCAAGGGCCATTTAACTTACCTAATTATTGTGGAGTTCTTGTTTATCCTCACAATACCGAAGTTCCCATTTCATCACAAGTACCTCAGGTTGTTAATTTGCTTATAAGATTATAACTTTGATGACCTTTTCTTTGTTTCTTGTGTGTCATTTGATTTGTATTTAAAACTTTAAAATATACTATTTCAGCATTATCATGAACTATCTGTTGGTAATAATTGTATCTTGTTTTGGATTGCTTCAACAAGTCATGAAAAATAGTGGTCAAACCAGTAAATTTTATTAATTGCTATTGCAAATTGTATTTAGGGAGTAAAGTTGACATTTTTTTTATAAGTCAATTGATGATGGTGGTAAAATTACAACATTTTTGTTTTAGGTGGAAAGGATGTCCAACCATAGTAGTCCCTCCCAAATATATTATAAAGGTATTTGTCTTGACTTGACTTACCTTTTCTTCATAATTATAATATTGACTGCTACCCTAGTTAGAGGAGTACTATTCCCTAGAGGTGTAGTGTAGGCTCATTGTTCTGAATCACATGCTTGTTGTCGAACAATACACAAGCTGCTCTATTCAAATACATTATTACTCCAAAACCAATCCCCTCAAATCAGCAAATTAAATATGCAATTTAGATTTTGAGTGATTTTGTATTGTTTCTTGATAAAGCTTAATTAAAATTGCTTACTTTCAAATCTTTGTTACAAACTATTTATTTCTATATTTGCATTGAATGCTCAAGTACATGGAAAGAATTGTTGCAGTTTGTAGGAAATTGATTGAATGGATGCAACAAATTCAAGAATGGGATCCCAAGTTTCTCACATTTTCACATACACCCAAAAGAATGACACCTTTATTTTTCCTAGTTCATACAACAAGAATGACACTTTTTAATTTTGTTTTGAAACCATTTTGTGATTACCTGCATAATATGTGCACTCATTGATATTAATGATTAATGCCTCTAATGGAAACAACAACAAATATATGCATTTGGGTTTAGTTCAGTTTGAATTTAATATTAAATTTGAACCAAACCAAACCAATCTTTTGAGGTTTGGTTTTGATCGATTTTTAAGGTTTGGTTTAGACATTGAAAAATGGATGGCAAGAGAGCCAACTTCTTGGTTCCTACCAACTTAATTTGCGGTGCATATACCTTCATAATATTTATTTTTTAATTTTGTTATTAATAAATATCATTATAATTTTGCTTCTTTTGTCAATGGCAGCAATGTGTATTGGATTGTAAGGAAATACCTGAAAATGTGACAGATTTCATTCGATGTGACTTCATGAGAAAATTGGATTATGTACAAAAAGTAATTGTATACAATATAAGATTTAATTAAGTCATTTTTATTTTTATACTATGATATTCTTCACAGTTTTTTGAAAATCTTATTCTTGCAGATTTTTGTTCCCATTAATGACAAGGGTAGTCACTGGTACCTGTTTATTGTTGACTTCAACGAAAGAAAGTTATTGTTATTAGACTCCTTACCTTGTCTCGAAAGAAATGAGTATAGAAAGATAAAAGTGTATAAATTGGTATATATAAGTTCTACTCTTATTCATGAGTGGATTTTAAGCCCCTTTTTTATTAAAAAAAAAGTTCTACTCTTATTCATCTTACTTTTCACTTCTAATTGTTATCTTTTCACATCTACAAGCAATATTTCTACAAGAGATGCTACTGAACCCGTCATTCTATAATGGACTTGTCTTTTGTTGAACCAATTGCCTTGGTCGTCAACAAGGGTCGTAAGTGTATCTCATTTCTTTTTTCTTTTGTATTGTTTACAATTAAAAGTATACCATTTACTAAAATAAATTTCCCTTACATTGTTATAATTTGATTGATTGCATTAGTGATGATTGTGGGGTTTGGGTTCCCCATTGGATGACTGAATGCTTATTGCATGAAGATTACAACATAATCATTGTAAGTCTATAATTTTTTTCAATCAACAGTTGTAAGTATATAATGCTATTTTATTTTATCAATTTTCATAAATATAATTGCTTGTGTTCTCTTTAACAGGTTCAGCAGCCAGCTATAAGGATGCGCATTGCACTTGCTCTGGTTCTTCATACTTACAATGAATTGAGGGGTGAGGTCATTCGAAGAGCAAGTCAATATTGGAGGGATCTATTAAGAATGCACTGATGCATATTAAATTTAAAGTTTTATTTTTTTCTATTAAGTTTAAAGTTTTTATAATAACGTGAGTCATTCGCGACATAGGATGTCGATTGCAAACCATTATGTTGTTTATTATCTATCAAGACATTTCTTGTAGTTACATTGTCTCATTGTTCTAAATCTAATGCAAATGGCTCAACTAGGCTTGCCCACAATTGCGACCTAACTTAGAAATAAGACAGAGGCTTTTATGCCTTTAAATACTTGTGACGTTAAAAATATATTAAGTTATTTATCAATTCAATTAGTTATGATTGGCTTAAGTTGAAGAAACTTTACATATTAGACTAGTTGAAAGGAAGAATTTATTTTGACAAAAATGCATGTTGCAAATGGAAAAACTAAATTGAGTTTACAATTGGAGGAGAATCCTCCTTCAAAGCTTGTAAAGCAAAATAAGGAGTATTAACAAAGAATATAATACTCGGATCTCACACAAAACCTTTCTTTGCAAAAATGTCAACCACATTATTTCCTTCCCTGAATATATGTTCAAAAGAAACTTGCATATACTGTGGGATACTCTCAAGAATTGCAGCAACAATGTGATAATACCGATGATGAACTATTATGTCAATTACAAAATCAAGCAAAAGAATAAAAAAAATAACATTATATTAACATACTATAAGGAGTTGCAAATCTTATCAATTCCATTAGGCCTAAGCATCGGTCGGATTCGGGCTCAAAAAATCCAATTCGACCAAAACCAACTGCCAATATTTTTAATCCGCATCCGACCATAAGAGTCTTCAGTTTGATCGATTTCAGGTTCATCAGATGGTGGGTGTTGTCAGGTGGGTTGGGGCGGGTTTAGATGTAACCATAACAAATCATAGAAGAAAGATTGAGGCCCGGTAGAAACTACAGATCAAGGTGCTTGCACTTCATAGATCAGTGTTGGATATGCATGGATTTTAACCACCAAGAAGGAGTAGAAAAAGGAAAAAAAAAAAAAAGAAGGTTGTGTCATTGGTAAAAATGACAGCCAAGCACCAGCACTGTGCGGGGGTACATGATTAATGAATGAATAGTGAAGAGGATGATGCTTGCGCTTCACCTCTGCGCTGCGTAGAAAAGAGGTGCAGTACAAAAGATGATGAAGGTAGAGTGAGGAGAACCAAGTTGTTGGAGGTGGATGTGTAAACAAAATTAAGATAGAGTGTAGAGAGATGAACTAAGTTGTTGGATTGTTGCAATATCTATGCTACAAATCAAAGCAAATAGATTTGAAATTTGAAATAAGAGTTTTGTAGAAATTGGGTGAAGTGACCATATAGGCAAATAGGTCCTCCTCCAGTTCTTCTTTCCGTCAAATCTTCACTACTTTGTCACATCACAAGTTTACTTGTCCCAAGATTTGCAGTCTAACCTCTTTTTTCAATCTCCACTTTCGAAGCCCATTTTACTCTAGTGTTTATTTTTACTTATGTATTATTTCGGCCGGGTTCTACTTTTTACGGATTAAATAATCTACAACCAAACACAAGCAACAATACTCGTTTGAAACCGTTTTATTTCACCCGCACACCCGACACTTAGATCTACCTACCCGTCTCACCCACTATGCTCCTCGGATTTGTCGATTTCGGTCGAGTCCGGATATAATGTTCACCCCTAAATTCCATTTAGGATTACTATATCATGTATGCAAATCATTACAAGGTAGGAAAAACAAATAAGGTCCTTAATTCTGACATTTTTTTGTTTGTTTTGTGATTAACACCATCAATCATCTAAAAATAAAATGGACGTGTGTGCTCATAACCTTCCAATAGGTGATGCCAATATGTTTTTGATACTATCTATCAACATGCCAATATGCCACCAATCAAGGTTGATAAATATAATGTACTCATTAATGAGGCATAACTCCCATGATTTATTCTCTAAATTCCCTGCATTCAAGTATGCTCATATGTTTCATGAATGGAACCATGCTGCTAAAGAATTCTTGTAAAAAGGAATTTAACATTATTACCTTATGGCCACAATAAACTCATGTTGCCTTTGGTAATGAACCTAATGTTATGCAAAGTGACTGATACACTTGCTTTACAGTTCCTTCAAAAAATTTCCCACAACTAACAATAAACTGTAAAAAAACGCAATAGCAAAATAAATCTAGGACTTAAAGTAGGACCTCATCATAATTCATACACATACAACCATTCACACACAACAGGTGAAGTAACCTATTATAAGATTTAAAATTTTATACAATTGGTCAAACCAACAACAGGAGCCGTCTAACCATAACATCTTTCCATATGTAATTTCAACTGCACCACTCCCAGTAATCACATCTAACCACATCATTCCAGCCTCATATGGTGTAACACCCCGCAAATTTCAACCCAGTAAGTAAGTATGTAAGTAACTTGATTAGGAATTAATTGAGATTTAATTGTTTACTTTAAATAAGAAAAAGGTATGTTGTGAGTAATTAAATATAGTTAAAAATTAATTGAGTGATTAAGAAAAATGAAGGAAAATAAATAATATAGGTATTTCTTTATAATGGTCAAATAGGAAAAGAATTATGAAAATCAAGGGACATAATATTTTCTGTAATTAAAATCTATGTGATTAATTCAATGAAACTAATTGCTTGTGATAGAAGTTTATCTGTGGGTAACTCTTTGTAATTAGTTCTCTAGAATTAATTCTCTGTAGTTTCTTTTTTGTAATACTTGTCACTAAGTTTGTCTGTAGTTAGAATTCTTTGTAGTTAAATTGTTTGTGGTATTTTATTTAAGTAGTTATGTGTGGTGTAGTACGTATTTAAATTCAAGTACTCAAAGTTGTCTGTGATTGATTGCCTGGAATGCCGGCTAGTAATTAATTGATCCGTGATTAATTACTAGTAGTGATTATTTAAATATTTATTGTTATGTATTAATTAATTAATTGGCTGCAAAATTGTTTTAATTATTTTAAATTCTAATACTTTGCTCATCAAGTTATCTCTTATAAAGTTTATTTGTAAACAATTTCTTTACAGAGAAAATTTTATTTGAGCAACTAGAAAAAAGTTTCATTACACAAAGTTTTATAAAATTTATTAGATGTTTGAAATTAAGTTTTAAAATTTTAAATTACATTGCATTACAATTACACAGTGTAAAATTACACTGTGTAAACTAAACTCGGTAATTAATTCACTAATCCTAATCACTTGATGTAACACCCTGAAAATTTCAACTCAGTTATATAAGTATATACGTGTATATATATATATATATATATTTATAATTATGTATATATTTATATATATCTCTGTAAGCAATTCTCTGGAATTAATTTTCTACAATTAATTCTCTGTAGTTACTTTCCTGTGTTTTGTTTGTAAGTTGCTATAGAATTCTATGTGATTGAATTGTCTATGTTATTTATTTATTTATTTATTTATTTATTTGTGCAATGTAATATGTACTTAATGATCAAGTACGTATATTGTCTGTGTATGCTTGCTAGTAATTAATTGAGCTGAGATTAATTACTAGTAGTAAAATATTTAAAATATCTATTGCTATGTACTAATTAATTTATTGTTTGCAAATTGGTTTTAAGTATTTTAATTATATTAAATTCTAGTAACTTACACACCAAGTTACCTCTTATAAAGTTTATCTGTAAATAATTTCTTTACAGAGGAAATTTATTTGAGCTACTAGAAAAGTTTTTATTACTAGAAGTTTTATAAAATTAATTAGATGTTTGAAATTAAGTTTTAAAATTTTAAAACACACCTCTTTACGATTACACAATATAAAATTACACCGTGTAAATTAAAATGAATAACCAAATTCCCTAATCCTAAGCTAATGACACAACATTACATGCAAAGCCTAAACTAATGACACCTAAGCTAATGCATACATGCATGTCATCTATGATCAACACCTAAGGATCACTAAGACAACACCTAACCTACATGCAAGCCACAAGGGCTTGACACCTAGCCTAAACTTACCACCTAATCACCCCAAAACCCACGGCCACCCCTAACACTCACACACTCACTCACTAATCAACCTAACAAGCAAATTAACACACACAAAATCCTCTCTTCTCTCACCTCTTTTCCTTCCTTGGCCGAGACACCAACAAGAGAAGGGGAATCCATTTTTGGAGCTTGAAGCTTTGCATGCAAGCCATTGCCAGTCCTCATCCTCTCTACCTAGTCTCCTCTTCATCTCTTCTTCCTTTCTCTCGGTTGGAACCAAGAACCAAGGTAAGGGAAACTCTCTTGTGGATTCTTTGTTTTCTTTTTCTATTGAGAATACGGTTAAGGGCTGGGGGCCTTAACCATAGCATCCATGCATGCCTCCAATGATAAGAATTGTGATGTGTTTGAATTGTTTGTTGAATTGAAATTGGATGGGTAGTGTTGAATTCTCTTTAGCAGTAGTTGCGAGCCTTTGCATGTGGGGAGTAAATTCAATTTCACCTTGTAATTGGAATGAAAATGGCCCTGGAAACAAGTGAGGTCATGTACCATTTTCTCAAAATGGTTTTGATCAAGTTTTCTTTAAAAATGTTAACTAAAATTCGTTGGCAGTGGTTGTATTTTCCTTTAGCATGGAACATCCCTCACTGTTTTGCCATTTTTGAAAGATCTAACCGTTGGTTTTTTGTGAAATTTGTTTTAAATGAAAACAGACACAAAATGAAACAACTTTTATGTTGACATATTTGAAAAATAATTTCATCTTGGGGTTCATCCATGGCTCAAAAGTGGACTGTCCTGTTTTAGGGTTTCACTGGAACAGGGCTCGATTTTTGTTAAAATTCTCCCTGTGTACTTAATGTTTTGGAAATGTAATTAAACCTTTAAAAACTAGACACAATAAGATTTTTAACCATGTATATTAAAAAAATTACCAAGCACAATTTCTAAATTAAATTTTTTCAAAAAGAAACAGAACAAGGGTTTAGGACCTTGTTTTGAGTCAAAAAACTAGGCTGTTAGGAATATTTTACTGGGAACAATAGAAAATGAATTTAGAATTAAGAAATACTTTTTTGGAAAGATCAAGATGTTATATTTAAACTTTAAAATTTTTCATTTAATTTAGCTTTGGGAAGTGGGAGAAATTTACATTTCTTTGAGCTATGTTCAGTGAGCACTCAAAATTCAGGGCTGCTGACTTAGAAAATTTTTATACAATTTTCTAGATGTTGATTTATAAGTGGGATACCTTTCTGTAAACTAGATTTCAAGAGCTTCGATTTCATATAAAAAAATTTAAATTCTGAGGTCATTTGCTACAATCAGTGAGAGCTCACATTCAGTATTGCTAAAGAGAAATCTGCCTTTTTAGTCAATTTTGTTACCATAAGTGTGTTATTTTGAATTGTGGTAATTATAATTATTAATTGTGATTTTGTAAAGCAGTGGATATGTAATATCCATTAACCTCTTCTGTTTTGGGTTTAAGTCCCAGAGATGTGAATCTTGGGTACTTAATCTTTGAAAGTGTGGTTTTGTGTGCTTTTATGATACAGTCCTTTGGACTGTAGGTTGAAATTTGTGACAATGTTGTTTGTCTGTGTGATGTATTCACAAGACTCGGACGCGAGTACTTGTGAGGACTAGAACTCTATTCTAGTGTCTGTGGCAAGATTGTCATTTAAAGATAAATGAAACTTGAACAGTGAGCACCATTAATTAGGATGTAAGATTTTATTTTATTAAATAGAAATTAATTAATCAACTCTTTATTTTTATGCATTGGACATAGAAATAAACTTAGGACCTTTGCGTGGAGGAATAAACGGTAAGTTGACATTTTATAAAATTGTAAAGTTTGAAAGAGCAAGGAAATACATAAAACATAATAAAATTGTCTACGTGTTGTGAATCATGTTGATTTCTAAGAGTCGTGCAACGGAACTGCGTGTGCGCGACGATTTGTGGGAACTGCAAGATGAAAAGAGAGTCACGTGGAGTGTTCCAATTGTGAGAATAACAAAGAGAGGGGGCGGAGTTTGAAAGACGTGTCACAACGTAATGTGATAGTCACCCATAGAAAGGTGATGGAGGCAAATGTCCTCATACATATGATTTTTGAGCAGAGACGGGGTCTCAGGCTCGGCGTCTATTCGACCGTCCAGTACCATGTGCAGCAGAACCCCATTGTGATGAGAAAGAATAATCCTTGTGAGGAGAGTTATGGAGGAGTCAGTCCTCCGAGTATTGGATGATCACAGTTGGTACCTGGGAGATGATCGTAAGGCATTGCAACCTTGGAGGGTAAGACACTGAGTTGTAACGATAGATCACATAGCTGACTTGGCCACCCTAGCAAAAATATGAGACATCATCGGTTGGTGAGAGCCCACCATAGTACCATGGTGAGAGGTGTACTCCCAACAGTCATCCAACTCAATTATGTAAGACCACTGAGTTCTGGGAGTTCCAGTGGCAGCTTGCCAGTAAGAAAGGATTTACAGAATTAGTGAAAGGAAACGATTAGGACTGCGAGTGTGAACGTTAGGCAACCACATGGCGATGGTGGACAGGATTGTTTGTGACTTGTAAAGTCGTTGTTTATGTGCTGCTTGATGAAGCAGAGAGTTCACCCTTCTGTTTATTTTTTGGATCAAATGGCAGTCCCGGACCCTCAACACTTCTGGGAAGTGGAGTGCATCTATGGGAGGTGGGAGTCCGATGTGGTTAGGCATGTAGATCATTTTACGGGTTACATTCGTTTGGTTCACACGCCAAAGTACAAGTCCAGAGTTTATCCTATTATATACGAGTATTTAGTGTGGTGGACACAACCTACGCTGCCCTATTACCAGCAAGTCGAACCTATGGAGGTTATCTACGTTTCTTCAGCTGCTACGTCATCTAGAGGGCTAGGACCACACCTGACTGACTCAGAGTGCACCCCCACTGTGCCCTATTCCTCACAGTTGGAGTTACAATTGGGGGAGCACAGTGATCCTGAGCGTTGGGAGATGGCTCCGGCAGATGTGGAAGCACCTATGGACATGGAAGAGATTCCTACTGGGGGAATCAGATGATGCCAGTAGCAGCCGCAGCGGCAGTAGAGTTGGTTGTGGAGGCTCCAGCCGGTGGAGCAGGTTGGTTGGTGAAGTCTGACACGGATGAGGGTCCGGAGGAGGATCCCAAGGAGGACTCAGAAAGAGAGTCTCTTGGGGATTCATTTGAGGTTTCCTCTCGCGAGTCCCACTGTTAGGACTACACCAACTAGTGACCTACCTAGACTTCTGGGTTGAGTCTTTCACAGGGTAGGTGTAGACGATGACTGCACTGAGAGTTAGGATCTTACTTTGTTTTTATCAAGTATTTGGTTGGGTAGATCTAGGCATCTAAGATATTTTGTTATACATATTTATTCATCATGTGGACCATGTAGTCTCTTTCTGTACTTATGCTCCGGGAGTACGTTATGTCTTTTGGCTACATATATGTATATACATGTGTACATTTCCAGTCATACGCATCTTCCATTGTTTTATTTCAGCATATTCAAAAATTTAATTCGATCTTTTACGATTGAAACTATGCTTGACCTTTTTGTTGAATTAAATAACGCATTATAACTGCAAAAGGAAATTATAACTTTCGCAATTAAAATTGAATTAAAAAGTTTTAAAATTTTCACTAAATTTCGATTATGTTTCTTTCACCTTTCACGTGTTTTCTTAAGCAAATAATTAAGGCATTTTATAAAATAATTAATTGAATTAAATATCGCATATTCATCATCATAGAATTTAGGGTGTTACACTTAACACCTCACCCCATGCAAATGGCCTAAGCTTGGCACCTACCCCCTCACTAGTACGGGTGGCAAAACGGGCCGACCCGCCACTGACCCTCCAAAAATGGGTCAACCCGGCCCGCCCCGCATTTAAAATATGGGAGAGTGTCACCCCGCCCTGTTTTTGCTAAGGCTGGCGGGTTAGCCCGCCAAAACCAAAACTATTACAAAAGGGTCACGAGATGGCGGGTCAACTCGTTTTTCTTTTTTTAAAAAAATAATTGATTTTACATGTAATAAAATGTCCAAACACTGATATTTCAACTAAACCATCACTGCACAGCCTCTGCCCAATTCAAAATTCTAAGTAAACTATTGTATATTCCATCTCAGTTGCTGCAATTAATAATTATAACTATCTAATAGTCTCACACAAGCTGTGATATCTAGCATTAATTATGCTTAAAGAGCCAAAGAAATTCAAGCAGCAAAACATGACAGTAAATTAATAGATGTCTAATAGTCTCATACAAACCAAAGCTGCAAACATAAACATAAAACACAGGACAACAATCCAAACCACAAGTTGTTTGTAACTAACAAACAATACTAGTCCAATATCCATGAAGATTGAACAGAAAATAAAACAACAATCCAAAATAGTAATTTTAATGCCAACTACCATGGCATTTTCACAAAGCTAAACTAAAACAAGTAACTTAATCTTCATCATCTTCCAAATCCAAGACATTGGACGCTTCCTTGGAAGACAACTCCCCTCTTTGATCTTTGATGTCGTCGTCATCATCATCTACATATTACAAAATCAAAATAGAAAATAATTAAATTTACAAAAATCACATGACACATATAGATGATTATCATAATTAAATTTAAATTAAAGAAATTACCATCATTAACAAAACCATGCAACCTGTTGCGAGTACAAATCAAAGCATTTGCATTTTTTGACAAGAGACGATTCCTATACTTGTTGAGGACAATAAGAACCAATGCTAAAGGCTTATTCAGATGCAACTGCAGTAATTGGAATGCTCAACAAGTCATAAGCCATTAGGGACAGATATGAAAATCTATTCTTATTATCCTTCCACCATTGTAAGATATCCAAGTTTTCATAGTAACTGAAATCCAGATTTGGCTCCTCCAAATAAACATCTAGTTGAGACTTCCCAATCTTACTAGCAAGCTGCTGATTATGCATTTTCAATTCCTAAACAAATAAAATGAAGGAAAAAGAAAACATTAAAGCAATATAATGATAATAAAATTCAGTAAGAAAAAGTAACTAAACTGTTAATTTAATAGACATAAAAAAAACTTACATTAAACAACATTTGAGAGAAAGACTTGGGTTCATTCATTGTGTTGGGAGTAGAAGATGTGCCTTGGGTAGTATTCTGCTCCTTGAAAGAAGTAGAATAATGTTCAAATAGTATGTATAGCTTCTCTTGTACATTTTCCAGCTTACTTTCACATGTAGATGCATCAACTTTGGAGTAACAATAAGTCAATAAAGAAAGCTTTATGCGTGGGTCAAGAACCGCTCCTAGAGCAAGTACAACATTGTACTCATCCCAATATTTTTCAAACTTCACAACCATCATTTCAGCCATTTCTTTTACAATAGAATCTTCATCATTCAAACTTTCAAGTAGAACACACTGAATTTTCCAAACTTGCAGAAAATACAAGTTGGAGGTAGTATAAGATGTCCCAGAAATCAAATTGGTGGTTTCATAGAAAGGCAACAGGAATACACAGATCTTTTCTCCTCTTTTCCATTTTTCTGCCGAAGGACAATACTTATAATTCTCATCATGAAAGTGAAGACTTGAAAATACACGACGATATTTAATAGCACAATCAAGCATCATATAAGTCGAGTTCCACCTTGTAGGAACATCTAGACATAAGCTAGTTGAAGTATCAACACCACCAACTCTCTCAATGCATTCCTTAAATTTTTTCATTATACTCTTTGACCCCCTCACATATTTCACACTGTTTCTAATTTTATCCAAGGCTTCAACACATACTTTCAGTCCTTCTTGAACAATAAGATTTAAAATATGAGCATAACAACGCATATGAAAGTACTCTCCATCACATAACAACCCAATTTGCAAAACAAGTTGACTTCTCAAATGCTCGTGCATAACATCATTGGCAGATGAATAATCTAAAGTGATAGAATTTTTTTCTCTCAATTCCCCAATCAATCAAAAAGCCAAGTATCTTTTTAGACAACTCATGTCCAGTGTGAGGAGGAGGCATGTGACAAAAGTTGAGAATTTTGCTATTTAAGTTCCAATTTAAGTCAATAAAATGAGCAGTTAAGCAAATGTAACCCTCAGTGGTACATGAGTCCACAAATAAGAAGTTAAAGATATCCTACTTGGGACTCTAGCCATTTGTTCCTTAAGTTTTTCCTTCTCCCTCATATGAATTTTTAAGACATCAGCCTTAGCAGTATTTCTGCTAATAGGAATTACATCAGGATTGAGGTACTTAAGCCATTGCCTAATCTTTCTATACTCAACAAATTTAAAGGGCAAATCATGTTCAAGTATTGCTTGAGCACACATCTTATGTGACACCATTTGTATCTTAAGAGACTGTAATTTTCCTTGCATGTCTATAATCATTTCACCAGCTTCATATTGAATTTTCTCACACCTTGGAATATGACGTTTCAAAGATGATGTCCCATAAATCTTACCACCACATTTGTACTCTTTATTACAACCATTACATCTTGCCCTATCAATTCCATCGTCACCCAGTCCTATCTTAGTAAAATATTTCCAACAATCTGATGTTAATGTCTTTTTTTTTTCCCCTCTTATTAGGCAAAATAGATTGGGACTGTTGTTCAACCTCAACATCCAAACTCTCTTCATCAACTTCATTGTTAACATAATCCATTTATAGAATTTAACAGAGATAAAAACAAAAACAAAAACTCATAATAGAGATCAACTTTCAGATTAACTAAAAATAGAGATAAAAATTACCCTAAGAAAAAAAATATAAAAAATAATAACTTAGAACATAAACTCGATAGTTACAAACAAGAAGACAACAAAGAGATTAAGAGAACGAGAATAAAAGAGAAAGAACTTAGAACTGACCTAAAATGAGCCTGTGCGAACTGCGAACAGAAACGCAAAGTCAAACTGCAACCAGAAAAGGAGTGCGCGAGTGACGTTGGCCTTGCTCGGTGATGACGTTGTGCGAATGGGAAGCAGGGACTTAGGCTCAGCCTTGCTTGGCGACGACGTTGTGCGAACGAGAAACGCCTTGCTCTGTTGTATGAATACGAAGCGGCACCTCAGGCTCAACCTTGTTCAGCGATGGCGTTGTGTGAATGAGAAACGCCTTGCCCTGTTGTGCGAACGTGAAGTGGCGCCTCAGGCTCAGCCTTGCTCGGCATTGTGCAACTGTGACGAAGAGCGCTGCCGCTATGCTCTGTTGCACCGTTTGTAGTGAGACCGTGAGAGAGCTTTTTGTGTTTTGTGAAATTGAATGAAACTCTAACCTAAAATGACTAAGTGTAGACGTGTAGTGTGTGTGTGTGTCTACTATCTACTGTCTAACTTAATAAAAAAATATATAATTATTAATTAAAACGGGTTGGCAGGCCAACCGCCTTCAACCCATTTTTTGGCGGGCCATGTCGGGGCAGGTCACAGCGGGTTTGTGGGTTATAAACCTTGCCCCGCCTTGCCAAAAAAGCGGGTCAAATGGGCTGGTTCGTCGGGTTGGGCCTGTTTTGCCACCCCTACTCACTAGACACATAACCCACCCAAAATCAACACAACACTCACTTAATCTCTCTCACTAATACAACACACACAACACCAAGAAAAGCTAAGTAAAAAATTCTCTCATCTTCTCCCTTTCCTTGTGGCTGGCTGAGAGCTTAAAGGAAGAGGAAGAGGAGGTTTGGCCACCATTTTCTTGCATGCAAGCTAGGAGACCTTCACCCCCATCATCACTAGAGTTCATCCTTCTCATCACAATCCCATCTTTCTCTTCTTTGAGCTTTTTGAACTAGGTAAGGTGAACTCTTTTTGTGAACTCAAGAAAACTATGGTTGTCCTTGGGGGATTCAACCATAGAAATACATGAATGCCTCCATTGTTGTTGTTATTAATTTTGCATGTGATTTTTGGTTGGTTGGAAACCCTTGAGGGTATTTCTGTTTTGTGATTGTTAAACTGTTTGGGCCATGCAATGTTTGCATGTGACTCTTTTTCTATCTTTTTGACTCTTTAATTCTTCGGGAAGACTCCTAATACAAGAGAGACCATGTCCAAATTTTATCAAAATTTTTAGACAAGTTTTTATAATGAAATTCAAACTCAAATCAAATGAGGCAGTGACTGTGCTCTCGGGTTAGCCAGGGCAGCCCCCAATGTTTCAGCCTTTTCTCAAAATATAACCGTTGGATTTTCATAAAATTTGTTTCTAATGAAACTAGACACAAAATTATAAAACTTTCCTTTTGTAGTCGTGGTGAGAGAAGCTCATTTTGAGGCTCATCCATGACCCACAAAGTGAACACTCTGTTTTCGTTTTTGTGAGGGGCAGAGCTCGGTTTTACTTAATTCTGCACCTCTACACTTATCTTTTTCAAAATGTGATTACGTATATAAAAACTAGACAAAACAAGGTTTTCAACCATATAATCCACAGTAATTACCAATTTCATCTTCTAAACTTAAATTGTGAGTTTTGGCAGAGGAAAAGATTTTGGTTCTGTTTTGAGTTTGAAAATGTTATTTTACTAGGAACACTAGGAAAAGAATCTGAGTGCAAGAGTTACCTTTTTAGAAAGATAAATATATTAACTTTTTACTGTAAAAATTCCAGCTCAAAACAGGTTTGGGAAGTGTTAGAAAAATAAATTTCCTTGAACCGTGTTCATTGTGAAGCACATTCTGTACTTCCAACTTGTAGAATTTTTAGGAATTTTTATAGATTTTTGCTAAACAATTGGGATACCATTTTAAAAAATAGAATTCTATAGCTTTTTGTAAATATAAAAAGTTTATAATTCAAAATCATTTTCTAAATTTAATTCTATCTCACATTCAGTGCTGCCAAAGGGGAAATTTACTCTTAATTGCCTTTTCTTTTGATGCAATGTTTGTTATTTTTTTTTTATTGCTATAATGAATTGATAAAGTTGTGATTTTGTGAGGCAATGAGTATTTTTACTCACTGTTTGTTTTGTTTAAAGACCAAGGGAATGTGAACATTGGGCAACTAATGATTGATACATGTGACTGTGAATGCCTTTGTGTTATAGTCAATTTGACTGTAGGTGAACACTGTGATAGTGTTGTTTGAATTTGTGATGTGCTCACAAGACTCGAGCGTGAGTGCTTGTGAAGACTAGAACTCTGTTCTAGTGATTCTGGCAATTTTGCCGTTTAAGACAAAATGAAACCTTAATAGAGAGCACCATTAATTAGGTTGCAAGACTTAATTTTATTAATAGTTTTTTTAATTAAATAACTCTTTATTTGTGCTTTGGACATAGAAAGGACTTAGGACCTTTGCGTGGAGGAACAAATGGTAAGTTTGATTAATTATACAATTATAAAACTTGATAGGGTAAGATGTACATAAAATATAATAAAACTTGATAAGCATTTTGGATTATATGGTGTTGAGAGTCATGCAATGGAATTATGAGTGTACGGCGAATTACTAGAATTACAAGATGAAAAAAGAGTCGCGTGGGTATTTCCAACTATGAGAATACCAAAGAGAGGGGGCAGAGTTCGAATGGCACGTCACAAGAGGTGACGGTCACTCATAGAAAGGTGATGGAGGCAATATGTCCTCGTATATATATATATATATATATATATTCTTTTCTTTTTTTAGTAGAGACTGGGTCTCATACTCGGCGTCTATTCGACCGTCTAGTACCATGAGCAGCAAAACCCCACAGTGACGAGAAATGATAATCCCGATAAAAGAGTTGTTGAGGAGTCAGTCCTCAAAGTAATGGATGACCATAATTGGTACTTGGGAAATGATCGTAAGGCAAATTGACCTTGGAGGGTAAGGCACTGAGTTGTGATGATAGATCACATAGCTGACTCGGCCACCCTGAAAAAAATACGAGATATTATCAGTTTGTGAGAGCCCGCTATTGTACCATGATGAAGGGTGCACTCCTAATAGTCATCCTACTAAATTGGGTAAGACCACTGAGTTTTGGAAGTTCCAGTGGTAGCTAGCCAGTGAGAAAGAAATTACAGAATTAGTGATGGAAACGAATAGGTTTTGAGTGTGATCATTAGATAATCATATCGTAATGGTTAGTAGGATGTGCATGTGACTTTGTAAGTCTCTTTGGTGTGTCTGTCTTGACGAAGCAGAGAGTTCACCCTTATGTTTTTATTTTAGGGGCAAATGGCAGCACCTGCGGAGGTCACAGAGATATCATCATCCTCCCCTTCGTCGCCCTCGTCATCATCTTTTTCTTTTGAAGCATCTTCAGAGAGTCCGTTGGTATCCGCTTCTGTTCCCGATGCCACACAATTCGAGGAGTTCACGCCTAGGCCGACGCTTCCCACTTTCCGCCTGCACCCTTCGTATGTCCGGGATCTGGAACGTGCATGGGCGAGTGCCCGTTTGGGGGATTCGTCACTAGTCATGGACCTTGGGGGACAGTGAGTCGGAGGATTCCGTGGACAACGGTCACGAGATTTCTTCTCAGGGATCTTGCTAGAGATCCTCTACCATCACATCTTATTTTGGAATTAGTCTAACATGCAGGATTGGGTTTAATGATGACTGCTCTGAGTCTATGATCTTTTCCTTTCTTGTATTTAATATGGGTAGACCTAGGTTTCAGATTTTGACATATGTATATTCAGTCATCTTACTTTGGGGTTGTACCTATTACTTTTGCTCAGGGAAGCATCTATGTTATGACGCTCTTTACTTCAAGGATATATTTATATATATATTTTGTAGCAAAAAATATCTCATTTTATTTAGTTTGCTTAATTCGAAATTAAATGCTTATTTGTAATCGAAACGACACTATATTGTTTTCTTGCAAATCTACATAACAAGTTTTAATTATTAAGCGAAATGCAACTTTCGAAATTAAAATTGAAATAAAAGTTTTAACAATTTGGTAAAATTCCAACTTACGTTTTCATAATTACACTTGATTTGTACAATTAAACAAATTATCGTGCTTTATAAAATAAATAAATAAAGGATATCTCTTCTTTCTTTTACAAGAATTGAATGAAGCAACACGTTTATTAAATTAAAATAAGTTTAAAATGCGAGTATATGTAAACCCGGATTTAGGGTGTTATATATGGAACAACAATACATTCATGCAAGCAGTACTCAGCACTACAACGAAAATAGAGATGGAGATTAGGTACCTAAGAGGGTGAGAGAGCATGAAGTCGCGACGCGGCACCAACCACAAATGGTGATTAGGTTTTTCATTCCCATCTTCTCGGTTCTAATCAGAAGGAAAAGAATTCTATTCAAATTAAAAGGAAGAATTCTAATGGAAAGGAATTGCGAAGAACGAATGGGGCACGTTGAAGGGAATTGAAAAGGAAGAATTCTAATAGAGTTCTAATAAGATTTTTTAATTTAAAAGAGTTATTATTTTAAAAAACAATATTTTAATTAATCAAGGACTATTTTGAAAATAACAAAAGTTTTTATTAATTAATGAGAAAAAAAAACTACTCTAAACTGATATATAATTTGACTGGTTTAAAAAATAATAGTATCAAAACCCCCAAAATTATTGGGGTTATCATAGAAATCCTCTAAAATGATGTGTGTAGGGATTTAAAATGGTACGTGTATAGACTAAAATGGAATGTTTTTAAGAATGAAGATTAAAAATAAAGTTTTTGTAACTATAGGAACAAAATGAGTAATAAACCTAACAATAATAACAATTATTTCTTTTTTTTTTAAACTGAATAATTTCAAAAGGTTAACTTTCACTCTATTTCTCTTCTATTTATATTCAACCAAATAACCTCTATTTTTATTATATTTTTCACTTATTTCTTTTTTCAACTATCTACTTTCTCTCTCTATTGGATCAAATTACATCTGTATAACTTTGACCAACTATATAATTTAATATTTGAGACCTCATTTTGGATACATAAAACCACGTCATATTTTCACTCAAAAAAAAAAAAAATCACGTCATATTCTCGGTTCTTATAAATTATGTTACGACACAAGTCTTGAATTTTTACGTTAAATTAATATTAATTTATTTTTTATTTAATTATTTAAATAAAGGAGACTTTTAGTGATTTTCACTTTTCATTATTTCATTAATTAGCATTTAAATTTCTTTCATCAATATTAGGGGTCTAGCTCAATAGGTAGCATACGTGAGTTGTTATAAATCCTGGTACCTGTGCTCGATTGCTACATATAAAAAAAAAACACAATAGGATATTTGTAAAAGTTATTAAATTTTCTATTAATTAAAATAACTTTTAAAATTATATATATATATATATATATATATATATATATATTTATTATCATTAAAATAATTATTTACCAATTAAATTAATTTATATAATATTTTTAATTATATTTTTTTCCACTTTTATAAATATTAAATATACCGGTGCATTAGACAGATAATGTCATAATGATAATTTTTTTTTTTTTTTTGAAACAATCATAATGATAACTTCTACCCAGTAAGTTCAATATATTGCACGGCCACCACCACATCTTGGGTTCTCCCTCACCCACCCACCCACCGGAACACTGGAAAATCCCCCAAAACCAACCCACCGTTGGCGCGATGGCATCCCCCTCCAAAGGCGATGACGAACAACAGGTCTCTCTATTCTTTATCTTCTGTTTTAATTTACAAGTTTCTCATAAACTTCACTTCACCACTCTCTTCATTTCTCTTTCTCTATCACCGCGTGGACGCGGAACAATTTTCTGCATGTTTGAATTTTAGTTCGGAGAGCTCAAAAGTACTTTTACTCTAAAGCAATGAATTCTTCATTCTTCATTTTGTGTATTGGAATTCGCAATTGTGTATTGAAATTCAGAAAGTAATTTCCCAACTTTAATCGAAACATAGCCTCTGCTCTTCAGCATATTTTCTGAATTTCATTTGTATTGAAGATCAAGATAGATTACCGAAGTAAAATTATCGGAGAAAAGCAACACAAACACCTAAGGAACTGTATCTTAAGTTTTTTGCTTATTATTATTGTAATTTGATAAATTAGTAAAATGATATATATTTTTTTTTGTTTTCCTTTTATTTATTTATTTTTTTAATTTATCTTAGTGATTTTTGGTTTTGTTCGACAGGTTCTGGTGCAGCGTGAATCAAATGCGAGAGTTTTGACATTAAACAGGACTAAGCAGTTGAATGCCCTCTCTTTTTATATGGTACTTTAATCTGTTCACTGCGTCACTTTATCTGATGAATTAGTTTTACTTTGGAATAACATTAAAGAATATTGTATGTACTGTGTAATGTGTGTCTAATGAGCACACTTAAGCTTTTATTTATAATATGAGAAACATAATCAGTATTGATTACATAGGATCAATCAATTACTGAGTAATAAGGAATAAAATCCCTGATTATTAGCTAATAATGAATAACGTAATCTGACACTCCCTCTCAAGCTGGAGCATATATGTCATATGAACCGAGCTTGTTACAAATGTGATCAACCCGGGAACCTTTGAGAGGTTTAGTGAACATGTCTGCAAGTTGATCTTTAGATTTGACAAAATCTGTGGTAATTTCTCCTGAGAGTACCTTTTCTCTCACAAAGTGGCAATCTATCTCCATGTGTTTGGTTCGTTCATGAAAAACCGGATTTGATGCTATGTGAATAGCAGCTTCATTATCGCAGATCAGTGTAGTGGCTTGAGTGTCTCCAAATTTGAGCTGTTGGAGAAGCTGCCTAAGCCATGTAATCTCGCAAGCAGCTGCTGCCATCGCACGGTATTCAGCTTCGGCACTGGATCTAGCAACTACTTTTTGCTTCTTGCTTTTCCATGAGATCATATTCCCTCCAATGAGAACACAATACCCAGAAGTAGATTTCCTATCCGATGGTGACCTTGCCCAATCAGCATCGGAGTAAGAAATAATGTTGGTATTGCCTTTGTCCTCATATAACATTCCGCGACCTGGTGCACTCTTGATGTATCGAAGGATACGGGTGACGGCATCCCAATGACTATCACAGGGAGCGTTCAAGAATTGGCTTACCACACTAACAGCAAATGTGATGTCCGGCCTGGTGACAGTAAGATAATTAAGTCGGCCCACAAGTCGTCGATATCTTCCTGGGTCTTTCAAAGGCTCCCCCTGACCCGGAAGAAGCTTAACATTAGGATCCATAGGAGTGTCGCTCGGGCGACAATCAAGCATACCAGTCTCAGTCAAAATGTCTAAGGCATACTTCCGTTGAGAAATGGCAATTCCAGATGAGGACTGGGCAACTTCAATGCCGAGAAAGTATCTGAGGGGACCCAAGTCCTTGGTCTGAAACTGACTGTGGAGGTGAGACTTGAGCCGAAGGATACCGTCAGAGTCATCCCCAGTGATGACGATGTCGTCAACATAGACAACTAGATAGATACATAGGCCAGACGGAGAATGGAGGGAAAACACCGAGTGATCAGCCTCACAACGAGTCATACCAAGCTGAAGTAGAGAGGAGCTGAAACGACTAAACCAAGCACGGGGAGATTGCTTCAAGCCATAGAGTGAGCGGTGAAGCTTACAAACAAGGCGTGAGTCACCGGAGACTGTAAAACCAGGTGGTTGATCCATGTACACCTCTTCTTGCAACTCACCATGCAAGAAGGCATTTTTGATGTCCAACTGGTGGAGAGGCCAATGTCGGATAGCGGCCATAGCCAGAAAAAGGCAAACAGAAGAGATTTTGGCCACAGGAGAAAAAGTGTCACCATAATCAAGGCCAAAAATATGAGTATATCCCTTTGCCACCAAGCGAGCCTTGCAACGATCAATTGTGCCATCCGGTTTGATCTTCACTGTATAGACCCAACGACACCCAACAGTGGTTTTGTTGGGAGGTAAGGGCACAAGCTCCCATGTGTTGCTAGCATCCAAAGCAGCCATTTTTGCCAGCATCGCCTGTTGCCAATTGTGGTCAGCCATGGCTTCACCTGTAGACTTAGGAATAGACACAGAATCCAAAGAAGAGATAAAAGAGAAATAGGAGGGTGATAAATGGGCACAATTAAGAGTACAAGCATATAAAGGATTAGGATTACGAGTGGACCGAATACCTTTGCGGAGTGCAATGGGAAGTTCAGGTGCAGGTGACGGTGGTGGAAGGACGTTTGGAGGAGGAGATGATGCTGGAGGATCAGTGGGTGGTGCTGCCGGTCGTGCCTGTGTCCGTCGGTGGTATATGAGAAGTGGAGGTGGGGTAGGAGCAACTACTGGTGCTGGAACAACAGGTGGAACCTCCAGAAGAATGTTTTCAACAGCGGAAGAAAAGAAAGGAGTAGTCTCAAAGAAAGTAACATCAGCAGAGACCAGATACCGTTAAAGTTGAGGAGAGAAGCATCTGTAACCTTTCTGGAGGCGGGAGTAACCCAGAAAAATACATTTTAGGGATTTTGCAGAGAGTTTATTTTTACCTGGGCTGAGATCATGGACAAAACACGTACTCCCAAAGACACGGAGAGGAAGGGGATGGAGGTCCTGTTGAGGATTTAAGATGGAATAAGGAATCTAATTATCAAGAACTGATGAAGGCATGCGGTTAATCAGATGACATGCAGTAAGAAGAGCATCCCCCAAAAACGAAGTGGGACATTATGGTGAAGAAGAAGAGTGCGAGCTGTTTCCACCAAGTGGCGGTTTTTGCGTTCAGCAACACCATTTTGTTGTGGTGTGTGAGCACATGATGTTTGAAGAATCCCCTGCGAGGTTAGAAAGGACTGAAACTGGGAAGACAAATATTCTTTTGCATTATCAGTTCGTAAAATTTTAATTAAGGAGCCAAACTGATTTTGAACTTCAATAGAAAAACTTTGAAAAATAGGAAAAACATCAGAACGATTCTTCATTAAGAAAACCCAAGTACAACGAGAGAAATCATCAATAAATGTGACAAAATAGAAATATCCTAATGTTGAAGAGACTCGACTAGGACCTCAAATATCGGAGTGAACTAAAGCAAAAGGTGACGCAGCACGCTTATTGACACGAGGACCATAACTGGTACGAGTATGTTTACCAAGCTGACATGACTCGCACTGAAAGGACTTGACTGTAGAGAGACTAGGAACTAACAAACGCAATTTTTCCAAACTCGGGTGCCCAAGACGTTGGTGTGCGAGAGCTAGAGAGGTAGAGGAGACACAGGCAACTGGAGGTGTAAGCTGATATAATCCTCCAGACTCATGTCCTGCTCCAATCGTCCGTCCAGTGCATCGATCCTGTACAAGAACGGAATTATTAACAAACAAAACAGAAAAATTAAGAGTGCAGGTGAGTTTGCTAATAGAAATTAAATTAAACGGACACCCAGGAACGAATAAGACAGAATTTAAGGAAAGTTGAGGAAGAGGATGAGTTTGTCCGATGCCCTGGACTTTAATTTGAGAGCCATCTGCGAGAGTAACAGAGGGCAAGGAGTCCGAAAAAGACAATGAAGAGAAAAGAGATTGGTTACCAGTCATATGATCAGAGGCACCAGAATCAAGTATCCAAGGTCCAAGAGAAGATGACTGAGAAACAAAAGCCACAGGATTACCAGACTGAGCCACAGCGGTAACAGGTGATGCGGGTTCGTTGGCTGCTCGAAGTTGGAGAAGCTCATTGTATTCGGCAGCAGAGATAGTAATATCGGAAGCAGGATTGGTAACTTGGGCCACATTAACTGATCGAGACTGCTCTCTAGCTTTGGTGCGACAGTCTGCTTCAATATGTCCCCAGCGGTTGCAGTAGGTGCAACGAGGACGTCCACGACCACCTCCACGTCCTCCATTACGACCACCACGATGAGAGGAGTGGGAGACGAGAGCAAGAAAGTATACTCCAACGATGTCCATCGTTTCTACAGTGTACTTACCAGTCTAATGAACATCAAGTTGGAGAATTCAGACATGCAGGCATACCTTGGCAAGCTTGATCGCTTGATTGCAGAATATCCTACTCTTATGCCCTTTACTACTGATGCAGAGATTTTTTATAAACAACGTGGTCAGTTCTTCATGGTGCTCGCTCTGATACCATAAAGAATATTGTATGTACTGTGTAATGTGTGTCTAATGAGCACACTTAAGCTTTTATTTATAATATGAGAAACATAATCAGTATTAATTACATAGGATCAATCAATTACTGAGTAATAAGGAATAAAATCCCTGATTATTAGCTAATAATGAATAACGTAATCTGACAAACATATTATAGGGAAGAGTGAAAAGAAAGGCTTTAACTTGCTTTCACTGATCAGGATTTCTTTTTCTGTCTTGTTAATTGTTATAGGTGTCTCGTCTACTTGAAGTTTTTTCTGAGGATGAGGAAAATTCTGATATTAAATTGGTTGTCGTGAAGGTAAATCTCCTTTTACTGAGCACATTCAATGGATTTTTATTTTTATAGAATCTATGGAAGAGGAACAAAAGAAACTGCTATTGGAATTGAGATGACAGTAAATAAACTACTAAATTATTTCTTGAAAAATTTTGGCAGGAGCAAATTGCTCTCTGGAAAAAATTGTAAAGGATACTGTTGGAATTAGGTTTGACATTCGGAGGAAACATGGGACATATGTTCAAAATAGGTGTGACAGTAATTCTTGGTTTGCTTTATGTGGAGTTGTAATGCTGAATATTATGGATATGTTACTAATTATGTTTAGCAGTTTCGGGGTACTAGGACACATTAAATATTATTTTTGAAGATAAACTCACTTAGCTATGAGTCAAGCTTGACAACCTTGTGCTAAAACTAGAAAGTCAAGTCTACTCCCCCCACATATTCCTTAATGTGTTAAGTTTGACAGCCTTATCCACCAGACATTGTCCACTGTACCAGCCCAACATAAAAAATATATTCCCCATGGCAAGCTTGAGGATATGATAATGTAGCAACCATGTAGATGTGTTGCTTAGGGGAGTTTGGACTGGTTGGTACTAGTGTAATTTCCATTACTCTCTTGATGTTTGGAGCAGCCTGGGAGTGTGGTTTGAGAGATTTAGTTCAATTATCGAGAAGTTTAGGATGATTCATAGTCAAGTGGGCCATTCTATATTATGTTTAGGATGACATACATCTAGTAGGGTTTTTCTTTTTTCTTGGTATTTTTCCAATGCTAGGAGCAAAATTTGGGGACTAAAATGTGGAGGTAGGAGTTGATACTTGGTGTCGAAGGTTTACCCCCCATTTGAAGTAAAAATTTACTCCAGATTTTCACCAATAAATTGGTAGTCATTAAAAATCAGCTTTTTTTTTTTTTTTCTTGTTTGGTAAAAGATAATTTCATTAATAAAAGGAGTACTTAGGAGGAGGAAAGGTAGCCTCTGTAAACAATTATTAAAATAACAGAAGCATTCATACAGAAAAAACTCTTCAATTTCATTGTGTATATTCAGAAAAATTCCTGGAAAGACTCCATAAAGAGGACATAAAAATCCTACTGACCCAAAGAACATTCAGGGTCAAAAGCTTCCCTTTAAAAATCCTAACATTTAACTCCAACCAACCCCAACTACATGATTCTTTAAAAATATCTGCATCAGACTAATAATTTAAATTCTGATAATTATAGTAAACTAAATTAAACTTGTGCAAAAAATTGTAGAAATCATTCAATGCAGTGCAAAAGCATATGCTTTGGTTGTGTATTTAAAGTGATGAAGTATTCACTTGGTTTATTCTCTATTAGAAAGTTCCATTTGATTGTCTATGCGAATTAGTTTACTATTATCATGAGAATTTAAATTATTAATCTGAAGAACATAATTTGAAAGAATTGTGAAGCTAGTTGGGTTGGTTGATGCTAAATGCTAAGATTTTTAAAGGGAAGCTTTTAACCATCAACCTTCTTTGGGTCAGTAAATTTTTTATGTCCTCTCTGTGGTGTTTATGCAGTATTTTTTATTATTTTTATTTTTTTGCATAGACATGCAATAAGATTGGCGAGTTATTCTGTGCAAATGTTGATTTTTAATGACTACCTATTGTTGGTGAAAATCTGGAGTAATATTTTGTTTGAGAAAGTTATGAAAAGTGAATTCTGACTAAATTATATTCCAAGAAGTAATAAAAAGTGACTACTCTGTAAGAATGTGACTATTTGTTGTTTAATGTTAATACTTTTTCAGACCTTCCATTTTTCCAATCATCCCAATTTTAGTTCTGGTTGGATTGGATGAACTTTTCTTTTTTAATTTTTAAGAGAGGAATCAAGTAGCCTTGTATTTTGCATATTCATTGGTTAGTGGCAAACTTTTACTGTTCAAACAATTCCTGTAATGTGTAAATGCATGTATTTCTTTAACAATTAGAGAGAGAAGTTATGTATGGAACAAAACTATAATTTGATATTGAAATGTCTTATGGCTACCTATGTCAGGGAAATGGAAGGGCTTTTTGTGCTGGTGGTGATGTTGCCGCTGTTGCTCGTGATGGAAGTAAAGGTATGTTTTCTTTTCGCTACTTAAAATGGATCACATGATTTAAAAATAATATTCATAGCATTGTTGTGAATGCTGTATTTTGTCCTAGGCTTTTATAATATCATTTCATGTTACATTCTTTTATTGATTTTATCTTATCATATTTTTATTAATTTTATTTTGCCACTTAATGAGCTGTTGTTATAGTCCCATGTAAATATTGTTATTTTTGTAGATTACTCAGTTATTAGGAATTAGGATTATTAGCTACCACACAGGCAAGTATTAAAGTATCTATATATTGAAAAAGGACTGTGTCCAGTATTATAATCAATAATTTCATTTTTTTGTTCCAAGTCTTTTCAAATCAAGTCGAGCCTTAGATGCATTTTAGTTCATCAATTAACCCATGCGCAAAATTTCAACAAACTGAACCCCTATCATTTATCATGAGCCATTTCAGAAACTTAAGCTGTTGGTTGAAAGCACTTAAATGATTTTCCAGTTGTTTCCCTAATATAAAAATGGTGTGAATCCATTTTGTCTTTTAATAAATTTAGTTGCCTCTCCCTGTGGTATCCTCTGGGTACATTGTATTGCGACGATTTCTACAATCTTAATTTGAGAGGGAAGCTATTTTGATATGAAATATTGTGCTGCTTCGAAATTCCTTATATCAACATGCCAAGCTAGTATGAGAGTTCAATAACTTCGAATGCATGAATTTTCAAATGTAGTATTTAATTTTAATTCAAAATTAATTGTTTTTATTTTCTACTAAAATAGGTGACTGGAGGTTTGGTGCAAACTTTTTTCATAATGAATTTAAATTGAATTACTTGATGGCAACATATAGTAAGCCCCAGGTAACTCTTTCTTATTTACAATTTTTTTTCTTTTTTATTTTTGCATTCATGACTCTGACATACATACATTTTTTCTTACCTTTGTTTGCAAATATTTGAAGGTTTCAATTCTTAATGGAATTGTCATGGGAGGTGGTGCTGGTGTTTCTGTACATGGAAGATTTCGTGTTGTTACAGAGAATACGGTACATTTTTGCTGAGAGCATTATTATGTAAATGTAGTTTAGAGGAAGAAAGATAATTTTATTTCATAATCATTCAGATTTACAAAGATTGAGAGATTTGATTTATAGGCAAAGTTGGTTATGATTTTTTATCCAATCTGATTACAATTCTAATTCAAAAATGGATAAATCAGGAAAAATAAATCAGAAAAAGATAAGGATAATATCAGTAAAAAAAACTGATCTTATCTATCCTAGGGTTCTAGAATTAGTTTATTCTAAAATATGCTAACAACCTCAACAGTAAATAATGTAATAATGTCTAGATTCGTTGTATAGTCTAATATAATCATTTAATTATGGTAATTGGATAACTGTATCATTTTATTAATTGCTTTAATCCTATATATGACCTCCATTGTGTAGTTGAGACACATGGTTTTGTCACATGGTATACAGAGCCTAAAGAGTGGCAAAAATGGTGCCTGTACACTGGACTCATGGTCTTCTGGTCAAAATTCATTTTTTTTTGGGCATTCCTCCTTTGTTTCCATTTGCCTTATTTTCCTGCAAGCTTTCAGCTTTCTAACTGGTGAACCCATTGGATGACATGAATACTGAATTCTATACTTGGTTGTTAGTGCCACTGTTAGGTTTGATTGGGATTTTGAGTCATATCTTTCAAGATATATCAGATGAGCGAAGTGTGTTATGATAACTATAGTCACCATATTAAAATGATGTAAGTAATGGTATTCTGAATCTGCTACTTGGAAAATATCTGACATTTGAATAATATGATTTCTTATTAGTGTATATAAGTGGGGGGCAACACTCATCTTACAAGCCGGTTTTGTAGGGTTGAGTTAGGCCCATAATCCACTTTCTAAAATGGTATCAGAGCCTATCCTAGCGATCTGTTGTGGGGCCTATGCCTTGTTGTGGGCCTATCGTGCCACCCACTATCGGACTACCCGCAAATGTCCAGTCCTGCAAATTTCACGTTCGAGATGTCCAGTTCTCGGCGTGAGAGGGGTGTGTTAGAGATCCCACATTGACTAGTGATATGGCCAAATTAGTGTATGTAAGTGGGGGGCAACCCTCACCTTACAAGCCAGTTTTATAGGGTTGAGTTAGGCCCATAACCCACTTTCTAAGAATATGATTTCTTTTGTTTGCTTTTTGCTAACCTTTTATCCTAGTCAAACTGTTATCAGTTGGTTTCATGTGTCTCTTTTCAATTGAAATTGTTTTTCAAGTTGCTTTGTACAGTTTGCTGGAAGAAGTCGACAGTTTACTAAGTCTACCCAACCAAGTTTTCTTAATATCTATAGAGAGTGAAAGAGATTTTCCCCATGTGACCTATTTCCATAACTCCCAAAATATATTTGGCATTTCTCTGTAACCATAGGTGTCAAACATTTGCATGATTGCACAGTACCATTGGAGACTTTTGTGGATCCATTATTCTTATTAGTTTTAGACCTGTCTTCTTTTTCGTAAGAATTTGTTTTCTATCCAAAACAAAAAATGGTGATAGCGTAGGAAGGTTAGTTTGAAGTGGCCTATTCATGTATGCCTTTCCTTTTACATCTATCTAGCATCCAAATCTTCATTGACATAAATTTTCTGTTTGTACTTCATGACCTATATGTTCTAGTGTTTTCAGGTCTTTGCAATGCCAGAAACAGCTTTGGGTTTATTTCCTGATATAGGTTCCTCGTATTTCTTGTCTAGACTGCCCGGATTTTTTGGTATGCATGTAATATCTTAAATCTCTATAAATTAAATTAGTCCTTATTGGTTTCCTCTGTATTAAGATTACTTAATTTCTCAATCTTTTAATTGTTCTCATCATTTGTGCTGTGTCCTGCATACTTTTGATGTGTTACTGTTTTTGTCAGTCTATTAACACATTTCAACTTTCAATGCAACACATGCATAAAGATATGGAAAGAGTGGGGTAGGGGAGGGGAGAGGCTGGTTCTTGATTTTTTCATGGTTGTTTATTTTCTCTTGCATAGTTGGATTATAATATTGATTTTTTTGTTTGTTATAATTTCAACAACTTTTTAGCATCGACAAACATTCCGTTTCCTCTTCTCATTTCTATTGAAAAACAAATTGCAGGAGAATATGTTGGTCTTACAGGTGCTAGGTTGGATGGTGCAGAAATGCTTGCTTGTGGTCTTGCAACACATTTTGTTCATTCATCGGTATGCTACCTACTACTATAATAGTGAGTTCTTTCTGACGATTAGTGTCTTTGGTAATTAAATGCCTAAACTTGGTCATAAAAATGTGCATGCACAAATCATTAAAGTAATTAGGCCTGGGGATTGAAAGTATGTCATGAAATTACAGATAAATATTAGGAAGTCAGAGATGCTTTTCAGATGTATCTAAAAGATGGTGTCACACTTTATTACCCTATGATTTAGGGGAGTGAGTGTGCACCTGCTGAGTTGGGTGACAGTTGAGGTGTTGACCTTATTTTTATGAGCTGTTGTTGTATTAGTTTCTAACAGCTATTGTAACCATTAAGAGAGAGTAATTGAGAATCTTGTTTCTTTCAATTTGGGTAGTTTTGAATGCTTTTGAGGTATAGCTGTCAGTTTTTTAAAGCCATTATCATAATCTTTAATCTTATCCAAGCTAGCTACTTGGACACTTATTTATTATTTATTTTAAAAAAAGATGACACAAACCTTATCTTAATATATACCTTCTGATTTCATTCAGTTAAATTGATATTCCTTTGGAACATTATTATGATTTTATAATGCATAATAATTCTTTCTTAATGTATTATGTGATGTTTCAAAACTCTGCCTTTTATAATCATTCAATGCGCAGAAATTGTCTTTATTGGAAGAAGCATTATGCAAGGTGGAAACTAGTGATCAAAATGCGGTGTCTGCAATTATCAATAAGTATTCGGAGCAACCTTTCCTAAAAGAGGATAGTGTTTATCACAGGTTGGTATGTAATATGAATAAATACGACATATTATATACACAAACATACAACAACCACCAAAGCCTTCTATAGATAGATAGATAGATAATTTAGCATATACACAACAACTGCAGCAGCAACAACCAAATCCATTTCCCACTAGGTGCAGTTGGCCAGACAAACCAAATCTTCAGATAAGGTGTTGAATACTAGATCCTTTCTCATGGTTTCACTATGAATCTTAGTCTACCTTAATTATTGAGCTACACTGCATCCAATCAACTCTTCTAACTTGGGTTTCTATTGATCATTTGATCTTCTTCTCGTATGTCCAAACAATCTTAGGTGAGTCTACCATCTTCTCCTCAATATATGTGTGTGCACGTACGTACGTGGGGAAGTATGTATGCATGCATGTGCAAGTGTGTGCTTATCCTTCTTTCAGTTGCATTCTGGTTTGTCTCTATTTCTAATATGATCCTATTATAATTTTTTTCAACCACAGGTACATCCCTACTCCATGTACAGAACATATTTACATACTGGAATGTGATTTGTTCATGATGGACCATAACACTAGAATGAATTGGTCATTTTAATTAAATTCCATTCCTATAATTCTGTTTTTCTTTTTCCTACATTGATGGCTGGAGGTTTGAACTTCAAACATATGACCTCCTACAACCTACCCAAATCCTCACTGCTCAGTCCTAACTCATTCCTAGTGGCCAAGCTGCGCCAGTTAGTACAGCTGGCAGTAGTGTATTTGTTACAGCTATATCTCTTAGTGTTATGACAGTTACAATTCACTGGGTATCCTAATGTAATTGAGTGAGTGGTAACAACTGTCCTCTCTGTGTATATATGGCAGCAGCCTCACTTTTATCAGTTGAGTAGTAATTTAGGTTTCAGTTTCAGAACATTTGAGAAAAACAGATTCTCTCTCTCTCTCTCTGTCTTTCATTATAGCTTCTATTAGTTTTTTTTTTCCCTATAATTGAAACAGAACACACTAGCTTAGTCTTGTACATTTCTCATTTATCTCTGCTTCTTCTTGTGGCTCACTGCAGGATGGATGTGATCAATAAGTGCTTCTCTCGAAAAACAGTTGAGGAAATATTATCTTCTCTTGTAAGCTGTGTTGAGTTACACTATTGAAAATGTCTGATTAATATTCTTCAGCATGATCAAGGGTGAACTTTTGCCATTTAGCAACCTGACTTTTATCTTGCTGTTTTAGGAGGTGGAAGCTACGAGAAAGGCTGATCGTTGGATTTCTGCAACTATTCATTCCTTAAAGAAAGCATCTCCAACAAGCCTTAAAATCTTTCTTAGATTGGTATGTGTCCAGAATGTATTAAAAGTTCTGTTTTATGTACATTCTAAAGTTCACTTCTCTTCTATATGTTCAACTGTTCAAGTATCATTTTTATCATCTTCATCATTATAGTGATTATAACTAGTAACAACTGTTATATTATTTCTTTTGACCTTTTCAGATTAGACAAGGAAGGCTCCAAGGTGTTGGACAATGCCTTGTTTCTGATTATAGAGTTGTTTGTCATATTCTAAAAGGGCACTACAGCAAGGACTTCTTCGAGGTTATCTGATGATTCCTATACATAGTTATGTTTTAGATTATTTTTCTTTCATACCCTATGCTTAATGGTATGCTTTACTGCAGGGTTGTAGGGCTATACTGGTAGATAAAGACAAGAACCCAAAGGTGGGTAACCACTTTGACTTTGTATTTTGACTTTGTATAATCATTTCCCATTTAATCATGAACATTCTACACGTGAATTAGTATCATTGAACTTGTATTTTGGTTCTCATGGTGATGGTGTCTTTTTCAGTGGGAACCTTCCAAATTGGAGCTTCTTAGTGATAGCGATGTTGATCGTTACTTCTCTAAGCTTGATGATGAAGGATGGAAAGATTTGGAGCTTCCTAAAAGGTTCAACAATCTGCCTACATATGCTATTTCAAAGCTGTAAAAGCATCAATAATCTCATATTTTTCAAGCCAAAAGTATAGAAGAAAAGTATCACACCATTCAATGGTTTCTTGAATGTTTCAATATGGCAGTTTATGGATTGCCACCGTTACAATTGATATGAACATAAAATTAGTGAATTCTACAAATCCAAAAACAATAAATAGTCAGATTAAGAAATGGTATGAGATTTCCAACTTGTGTTACTGCCAATAGGGGTATTCGCGGATTGAATAGAAAAATCATCCGATCCAATCACTTCGATTTTCTTAATTAATCATCCAATCGGTTTGATAAAAAATTTAAATCCGATCCAATTTAAATCGGTTTGGATTGGATCGGTTTTCGGTTTTAGTCTTGTTTATTTTTTTCTTTGGAGAAAGTATTAAATAAATGATAATATATATAATAAACATAATAAAAGATAATTTAAAATATTAAAACAACTAATGAGTAGGGTGCGTGGGTTATTGTAAATCCTCTGGTTTCGATTCTTACGGATAAAAAAATAATTAATAATAGTATAACTCTTCAAATATATACTATTAAAAGTAAATTTATATAACTTTATAATTACACTTATGTACCTTTAATCAAATAATTACTAAAAAATATCTTCAATTAAATAGATGTTTTACAAATAAATATAAGTTATGTGATAATTTTATAAATATATAAGAAATAAAAATATAAACAAGAGTAGTATCATAAATTTATGAATAAAAAAGTTTAATAAATTTTTATTGGATTGGATTGGATTTCAGATTTGATTCCGAAATCTGATCCAATCTAATAAAAAATTTTGATTTTTTCAATTTTCAATCCATTTGGTTTTTGATTTATTCAGTTTTCAATTTTTTGGATCAGTTTTTTCGATTTTGATTGGATTGGATCGGTTCATGAATACCCCTAACTGTCAATGCATTTATAGAGGTGTAGTTTTAGAATTTGCATGACATGTTGATATTTTATCCTTTAGGTAGAGTTTAATTTTACTGAAAAGATTTTTTGCTAAATACTTTTACTGAAAAGATTTATACACTATCAACAAATTAGAAATCATCCTAGATATGATTTTTAAAATAATTATTACAAAAGTTAATAATATTCAATTATATAATAATTCATGATTGGATGATAGTGTAAATAATTTTTATATTGTAAATGTATTTTTATTAAATTCTTGGGTAAGTTATATTTAGATTTATGACAAAGAATTTAAATTGATATAGTTATTTCTAATTAGTGACAATTTCTTTTAAAAATATTATTGAAATAATAACTTATATTGTAAATGTATTTTTATTAAATTCTTGGGTAAATTATATTTTAGATTTATGATAAATAATTTAAATTGATATAGTTATTTCTAATTATTGACAATTTATTTTAAAAATATTATTGAAATAAAAACTTTTATATTGTAAATGTATTTTTATTAAATTCTTGGGTAAATTATATTTTAGATTTATGATAGATAATTTAAATTGATTGAGAGAGAAATTTATTAATTAGTTATTGAAATAGTGTGTGACCTGCTCCTCCAAAGGAAAGTAGGAAGAAAATATATTAGAATACTTATTTAAGAGAATAGGAAGATTTGAGTGTTATTTATTTTCTTTTATAATAATTTTTTTCTTTTATAATATGTTATTGTTATTTTAAAGGCTATAAATATTTACATTTGCAATCAAATAACCTCAGTATCCTTTCTTTTATATGTTATTGTTTTGAAGAATTAAATGTTGTTTTAACACTACATGAATAATTGATATGTTGAATATTTTAAGATATACTCATAACTATTCTCTCTTTCTATTACATAAATTTTAGAAAAGTAAATCAAATATCAAATTGTACAAGACATTTGTTGAAATTTATTTTAATAGATTTTTTTAACATAATTAATTACGCATTTTTTATAAAACAAACATGTAGACTTTTTTTTATTATAAATTGATGAAAGTTATATTTGGTGCCCCTAACTTCTATTCCTGGGTCGTACCTACTTGAACCGTGCTTCAAAATTAATTCTATTAAAATTAACTGTGCCCAACGTAAAACTAGAGGCATCTTGATGAGTGTTTGCAGATAAGCACAATAGAAAGAGACAAAAAGAGATATTTTCCAAAAACCATATTTTCCATCTAAATTGCTTAATGTAGAAAAAGAGCAAAAGCCATATTTTTCAAAAGGTTCATCTGCATGATGTAGACATGTCCGCGTAGCACTTTATTATCTCTCCATGTTATTGGAGCATAGTATCTACCAGGTGAAGACTAATCTGCATAGTACATTAGTCTATCAGTTTCATGTTCATTCGCTTTAAGGTTTGATTCTGGAGTCTGGACCAAAACACCAATATAATTTCATAATCACACATAGCTTTCTTCCTCTCATGGCTTTGCAATCATGTTCCTCTTCCTTCTCCTACGACGTGTTCCTCAACTTCAGAGGCTTAGACACGCGCCATGGTTTCACCGGCAATCTCTACAAAGCTCTTCATGACAGGGGAATCCACACTTTCATCGACGATGAGGAGCTTCAGAGCGGAGAGGAAATAACACCAGCACTTGTCAAGGCAATTGAAGAGTCCAGGATTGCCATCACTATCCTCTCTATAAACTATGCTTCTTCCTCATTTTGTTTAGATGAACTTACCAACATTCTTGACTGTGCTGAGAGGAAAGGATTGTTGGTTTTGCCAGTTTTTTATATGGTGGATCCTTCGTATGTTCGACATCAGAAAGGTAGTTACGGAGAAGCATTGGCTATGCATGAGAAAAGGTTCGAAGCTAAGAAGGAGAGGTTAGAGTTCAACCATAACATGGAGAAATTGGAGAAATGGAAGATGGCTCTGCATCAAGTAGCTAACTTGTCTGGATATCATTTCAAACATGGGTACCCCACCTTACCAAATCCTTCACTTTATAATTTTCCTTTGAGAGAGATGCTAGAAACACACGACACACTCTTTTGAACACACTCCTTCTGATTGGTTGAAATTTATTAGTAATCACAGAATATTCAATGAACCTTTCTCATGATTTTATAGTTTTCAATAAATTTTAAACAACTGAAGAGAGTGTGTTAGAAGAAATGTGTTAGAAAGTGTATTGCTAGCACTCCTCTTTTGTTTGAATAATTTTCTCTTGTCTAATAAAATATTTAATCTTAAAATTTAAAGTGATAAGAAATGTCTGTTAACCTTGACAACATATGAATCAAGACATAGATACCAGGCTTTTCATTTAACTTCATTAAAACCTTTTTGTTTGAAACAGAGATGGATATGAATATGAGTTTAATGGGAGAATTGTTGAGTGGGTCTCCAGAAAGATTAATCATGGTCCATTACATGTTCAGAATTACCTGGTAGGACTAGAGTCACAAGTGCTAGAGGTAAGGAACCTTTTGGACGTTGGGTCTGGTGATGGTGTCCACATAATAGGGATCTACGGAATTGGTGGGGTAGGAAAAACAACACTTGCTTTAGCAGTTTATAATTTGATTGCTAAGGATTTTGATGGTAAGTGTTTTCTTGAAAACGTGAGAGAAAAATCAAACAAATATGGATTAGAACACCTCCAAAGAACCATTCTTAGGGAAATACTTGAAATTAGAGAGAAGGAAATCAACTTAGCAAGTGAGCAACAAGGAGCTTCAATGATAAAACATAGGCTCCAGCGAAAGAAGGTTCTCTTGATTCTTGATGATGTTGACAGACATGAGCAATTACAAGCAACTGCTGGAGGACTTGATTGGTTTGGTCCCGACACTAGAGTCATCATCACGACTCGGGACAAACAACTGCTAACATCTCATGAGGTTAAAACAACGTATGAGGTGAAGGAATTGAATAAGAGTCATGCTCTTCAATTGCTTACATGGAAAGCTTTTAAAACAGAAAAAGTTGATCCAAGTTATGAGGAGGTCTTGGATAGTGTAGTAACTTATGCTTCTGGCCTTCCATTGGCTTTGGAAGTAATTGGTTCCAACTTGTTTGGAAAAAGTATTGGAGAATGGAAATCTGCAATCAATCAATATAAAAGAATTCCTCATAATCGAATCTTAGAGAAATTGAAAGTAAGTTTTGATTCTTTGGGGGAAGAAGAGAAAAATGTTTTTCTTGACATTGCTTGTTGCTTCAAGGGAAAAGAATTGACAGAGATTGAAGATATACTTTGTGCTCATTATGGTCAATGCATGAAATATCATATTGGTGTGTTGGTTGAAAAATCTCTCATAAAGCTTAGTGGGTATGATAGTGTTACATTGCATGACTTGATTGAGGACATGGGTGAAGAAATTGTCCGGCAGGAATCACCGAAAGAGCCTGGGAAGCGCAGTAGATTATGGTTACCGGAAGATATAACTCAAGTTTTGGAAGACAACATGGTAAGTGAGACTCATGAATGGTTTGGTTTCTTATCTTGATTCATCATTTTGGTTATCATGTGTTCACATCATAGTTTTTTTTTCTTTATAATATGTAAATTTCTATAAAAATGTGTATTGAAGTCTTACATATATTGTATTGTGGTTGATTCATGCCTTTGCAATAACAGGGAACCAGTGCAATTGAAATCATATGTCTGGATTTCCCCAGATTTGACAAAGAAGAAATAGTAGAATGGAATAGCAAAGCCTTCAAGAAGATGAAAAACCTCAAAACACTTATTATTAGAAATGCTAACTTTTCCAAAGGTCCCAAATATCTTCCAAATAGTTTGAGAGTACTAGAATGGTGGAGATATCCTTCTCATTGTTTACCATCTGATTTTCATACTAAAAAACTTTCCATATGCAAGCTACCCTATAGTTGCTTTACTTCATTTGAGTTGGATGGCTTATCCAAGGTAAGTTTAAAGAGTACATTTTCCTCATCTTGCAAATTAATAAATTCACTTTAAGACTATTAATTCTGTTCCTATTTCTTTTTTTTTTCTTTGCAGAAGTTGGTGAATCTAAGAGTTTTGAATTTTGACATGTGCAAATGTTTAACACAGATACCTGACGTGTCTGGTCTCCCAAATTTGGAGGAACTTTCATTTGAATATTGTCATAATTTAATTACAGTTCATGATTCAATTGGTTCACTGGATAAACTTAAAATATTGAGTGCTTCTCGTTGCAGCAAGCTTAGGAGATTTCCACCCCTCAAGTTGACCTCACTGGAACAACTTGATCTTTCATTATGTTCTAGTCTTGAGAGTTTTCCACAAATATTAGGAAAGATGGAGAACATAAGGGAACTTGGGTTGTGCTACACACCCATAAAAGAATTGCCATTTTCATTTCAAAATCTTATTGGACTCCAAGAACTATGCCTGCGAAACTGGGGAGTTGTTCAGATGCCAAGTAGCATTTTCATGCTGCCACAATTGACTGAAATTGATGCTAGGGGATTCAAAGGGTGGCAATGGCTAAAACTGGAAGAGGATGAAGAAAATGTGGGTTCAATAGTATCTTCCAAGGTAAAACTGCTTTGTGCCACAGAATGCAACCTGTATGATGATTTTTTTTCAATAGATTTCACATGGTTTGCTCAAGTGAAAGAATTAATTCTATCGAAAAATAATTTCACATTCCTTCCCGAATGCATCAAAGAATGTTCACTTTTAAGGTATCTTGATGTGAGTGATTGCAAGCATCTTCAGGAAATTAGAGGGATTCCGCCAAACTTGAAACATTTCCTTGCAAAAAACTGTAAATCCTTGACTTCATCGAGTACAAGCATGTTGCTAAATCAGGTGTTGTCTTGTTTTAAATGTATTTGATTTAATAATATGGGCATGTTTGAATAAATTTCTTCAAAAGCACTTATAAGAGAAGAAAATAAGAAGGAAAAATGAAATAAACTTCTCTATAAGTTAAAATTAGCTTATGCATATGTTAAAATTTAGCTTTTGGAGAAGTCAATGTGAGAAAACTTCTATAATGTATAAGCTAATTTTAGTTTCTGGAGAAGTTTATTTCATTTTTTCTTCTTTTTATTCTCTCCTGGTGCTTTTGAAAAAGTTTATCCAAACAGACCCTATATAGTGTACTTAATGTTGGTAAACTTAATATTGTTTATGACTAACAGGAACTGCATCAGGCTGGAAACACTTGGTTCTTTTTGCCAGGGGCAACAATTCCTGAGTGGTTCGATCACCAAAGCAGGGAACCTTCAATTTCTTTCTGGTTTCGTAATAAGTTTCCTGACAAAGTTCTTTGTCTTGTTATTGCATCTATGGATAACGACTCTGGAACATTCAGACCCATGGTGATCATCAATGGCAAAAAATGTTACCCCCTTGATAGTCTCGATTTCATGATGGAAATGGATCATACATGTCTTTTTGATCTGCGAAAGATAAAATACAAAGATAATCCATATGAAGTGCCTTTAGAGAATGAATGGAACCATGTGGAGGTTACATATGCGGGGGTGATAGAAACCTCAATCCTTAAAGCAAGAGGAGTCCATGTATTCCAACAAGAAAGTAACATCGAGGATATTCAATTTGCTGATCCTTATAGAAGAGAAAATTAGACAATGATCTCAACAGTTGGGAATCACAAAACCACCAGTTGCTAAAAAGGTGTAGGTTCATGGACATGGAAGATTCATAGACACTATTTATGCAACAGCAACAATGTGTAGTTTTATCTCACATCTATTTGAACTGGGCATGTAGCTATTTTTCATTTCTTCCTGCTCAAGCAATGTAGTCATTGTACAAAAATGTGAACTTGGGTTCAAATTCAACAGAGTCAAAGCTTATAAGGGGCACCATTAGTGTCAAAGGTAAATTATCATGTGGTTTGCTATATCGCAGTAACTGATTTTAATTGCTCTTAATGTTTTGATCTGTATAAATGGAACAAAAGAGAAGAAGTGCAAGGACTAAAATTCTGGGGTGCATGAATAATTTTTTTCTTGGCAAATATATAGGAATTCAATTTGTTTTTTTCAGTAGTGGCAAAAAGTTAATTTGCTTTGTGTTAGAGAAACTGAATGCTATTAGATTGTGAATTAGTAGAAAGAAAATACTGTTATAAATTTTGATTTATGTAGTATGTTAGTAAATTATTTTGACTTCATAATTAGTAATAGCATGTCAAGTTTAACAATAATCCCAATAGGCTGTGAAATTGTTTGAAGAAACAGGAAAATGGGTATTAGTAACGTTGGATAATGATGACACTTAACTGTTTTGTCAAGCATCTTTTAAAGTGTTTTAAGATTCAGCATTCCTAGAATGACAAGGTTGGGTTTCAATATAAACTAGTGTTGTAGGTAAATAATGTTGTGTCATTTATTTCTCCCTGTGTTATGATTAACTTTAAGGTAATTCATTCTGTGCTGACAATATGCCTCACTGATTAAGCCTGATATACTTTAAAGAGTTAAGACATAAACATCAGATTGGCTAATATCTCTTCCTAATTAAAATTGAATTTCTACTCCTCCTTCAATCTCTCACCAACCTTTCTTCTCAGTTCTCATGGCTATGCAATGCTGTTCCTTTTCCTTCTCTGCTACTGAGGTACTGGTACTCACCATGCTTTTACTGGCAGTCTCTACAAAGACCTTTGTGACTGGAAAATTCACACTTTTGCTTGAGAAGGCAATTGAAGACTCCAGAAACTTCATCATTGTGTTCTGCCAGAACTATGCATCTTCCTTGTTTTGCTTAAATGAACTTGCATATATCCTCTATAAAAAGAGGATCAATGAGCTGTAGCGGAAGGAAATAGAAATGTTTACATGATGTCTTATCATCAGGTGTTACAGTACAGGTAACCTGTCAGAAAGAACATGTTTATGCATTTTATCCCCTTTTAGCATAAAGGCAATTTATTCATTGCAATTTATAATTTTTACGTAATATGGATTAATCCATCCATAATAGGTGAGGTTCATGTTGATTCTCTGTCATCATCATCATCATCATCATCAAAAGTATAATTAACTAGTAATAAATGTGTGTGCAAAGAAGCTAATTATATAGAAGAACTACTCCAAGTTCAGATCCAGTGAGTTCATTGCTTATTAGTGATATATATCCCTTCCAGGTTGCTAGATTCAATTTAACAATAATATGGGAATTCCATCAATGAGGCAATTATTACTCAGCATAAGATCAATAATTATAACTGGTAGTCTCATTCAGACAAAAAGATCGATAGTTTATATTTAAAAAAAAAATGCTCACTCTAAAGGAAAGCAAATCGATAAAACAGGAAGCCCTGATAGAACAAAAAAAATACAATAGAATCACTTAACAAGAACTCGGAAAGAAGGTGGAGACCTCAAAATGAAAGTATAAAACCACAGAAGTTGTGACATACCAAGTTTCTACTACAAAACGATAATTCTATTATAACTTCACTTCTGTGTTGAGATTGAGAAAATTCTCTGAAGGCATTGCCTAAGAGGCTTTTGGGTTTCTAGCATTTATGTTTTTAGTTAATATTAATGTCAATGTTCTTGAAAGTCTGTCTCATCTATGAAGGTAGAAGAAAGAAAAAGAAAGATATTTCCTCTCCCTTTGCTGCTTCTATTCTGCAATGTTATTTTTGTGAATCAATATGATCCTGGAACAAGGCTAGCGCTATAGTCAAGCCTGTGGCAACTACCTGTGAATTGGATTTTCTAAAATGAAATGCAGAAGACTTTAGATACAAAGGAAACTTAATATGTAATTTTATTTCAAGAAGAAGAATAATTAAGAAAAAGATTTTTCTGCAACTGAGCATTAACTTAATATGTCTGTACAAGTGCAGTTGATCGAGAAAGAAGTGAAGCAGAGTAAGAACCAAGTGCAGAAGCTATAATTACCTTCTTTTTTATTTTTAATAAGAGCTATAATTACTTGAAGCTGGGTGTTATTGATAAAAAATACCATCCATCCATATATAAATATGCAACATGCCATAAAATTACATGTATAGCTATGGTAAAAGTCTTGATGAAAATTCATTTGATTTACTTGTGTTATGTTGGATGGATGGTATTTCATACAACAACAATAATAATACTACATAGTTGTAGTAGTGGTAGGTTAATCACTTGTGATGTGATGTAGTTGCTGCTGGTTTAATGAAATAGTATATAATTTTTCAATAGAAGAACAACTAATATAAAGAAGATAGAAGTTTTTATAGATATTCGTGGAAGGTTTTGGATGCTAGTGAATAAAATCAACAAATTCATTGATTTAATTTCACAAAGTAAAAAAATGACGTGCTCTACTTTATATATTAAAGTGAAGAAGATAGCTGCTTCCACTGTTAGTAATATTATACGAAATTGTCATTAGATGCAAAATGCGAATACAACAAAGAAAAAAACTTAAATATGAAACTTTGTTAGTATTATTATATGAAATTGTCATTAGTAGCCTTTCTTCTCAGTTCTCATGGGCTATGCAATCATGTCCCCATGCATTCACTTACCATGTGTTCCTCAGCTTCAGAGGCTCAGACACACACCATGGTTTTACTGGCTATCTCTACAAAACTCTTCATGACAGGGGAATTCACACTTTCATCGACGATGAGGAGCTTCAGAGCGGAGAGGAAATAACACCAGCACTTTTGAAGGCAATTGAAGAGTCCAGGATTTCCATCACTATCCTCTCTATAAACTATGCTTCTTCCTCATTTTGTTTAGATGAACTTACCAACATTCTTGACTGTGCTGAGAGGAAAGGATTGTTGGTTTTGCCAGTTTTTTATATGGTGGATCCTTCGTATGTTTGACACCAGAAAGGTAGTTATGGAAAAGCATTGGCTATGCATGAGAAAAGGTTCATGGCTAAGAAGGAGTGGTTCAAGTTCAACCATAACATGGAGAGATTGGAGAAATGGAAGATGGCTCTGCATCAAGTAGCTAACTTGTCAGGCTTCCATTTCAAACATGGGTACTCCACCTCACCAATCTTTTTTACTTTATATTTTTTATTGGATTAAGTTTATATGGTAGAAGTTTATAAAAGAAATATCATATTGGGGTGTTGGTTAAAAAATCTCTCATAAAGCTTAGTTTGTATGGTAGAGTTACATTGCATGACTTGATTGAGGGCATGGATAAAGAAATTGTCCAGCAGGAATCACCAAAAGAGCCAGGCAAGCGCAGTAGACTATGGTTACCAGAAGATACAATTGAAGTTTTGGAAGACAACACGGTGACTGAGACTCATGAATGGTTTGGTTTGTTATCTTGATTTATCTTTTTTGACTATCATATGTTCACATCATAGTTGTTATGTATATCCTTCTCATTGCTTACCATCTGATTTTCATCCGAGGAAACTTGCCATCTGCAAGTTACCCAATAGTTGCTTAAAGTCATTTGAGTTGGATAGCTTATTGAAGGCGAGTCTAAAGAGTACATTTTCCTCATTTTGTAAATTAATAAATTCACTTTACGATTATTCATTCAGTGCTTGTTTCTTTCTTTGCAGAAGTTTGTGAATCTAAGAGTTTTGAATTTTGACTTATGCAAATGTTTAACACCGATACCTGATGTATCTTGTCTCCCAAATTTGGAGGAACTTTCATTTAAACATTGTGAGAATTTAAATGCAGTTCACCATTCGATTGGTTTTCTGCATGAACTTAAAATACTGAATGCTGCTAGATAAACTTAAAATACTGAATTGAATTGCAACCTGCATATTGATTTTTTTTCAATAGATTTCACGTGGTTTGCTCATGTGAAAATATTAAACATAGCCTACAATAATTTCACAATCCTTCCTGAGTGCATAAAAGAATGTCAATTTTTATGGAAGCCTTGATGTGAGTAGTTGCAAGTATCTTCGGGAAATTAGAGGGATTCCGCCAAACTTGAAACATTTCCTTGCAACAAAATGTAAATCCTTGATTTCCTCGAGTACAAGCATGATCCTAAATAAGGTTTTGTCTTGTTTTTAATGAATTTGGTTTAAGATGAATGCTGGCGACACTCTTTCTGACACTCTCTCGTTAACACTCTCTATGTGATTGGTTGAAATGTGTTAGAAATCACCAATTTTAGTGGTCTCACTTCTATCTATGTGATTGGTTGAAATTTGTTAGAAATCACCAATTTTGGTGGTCTCACTTCTAGATTATGAGAGAGAATCATTAAATGATAAGTGGAACATACCAAAATTGTTATTTCTAACAAATTTTAACCAATCACATAGAGAGTGTTAGCAAGAGAGTGTCAGAAAGAGTGTCGTTAGCATTCCTCTTTGGTTTTATAATATATAATGTACTTAATGTTGGTAAACCTATGAATTCTTTATGACTAACAGGAACTGCATGAGGCTCAAAACACTCTGTTTTGTTTGCCAGGAGCATGGATTCCAGAGGGGTTCGATCACCAAAGTAGGGGACCTTCAATTTCTTTCTGGTTTCGTAATAAGTTCCTTGACAAAGTTCTTTGTCGTGTTAGATGTATGGATAACATCTCTGGATGGTTTAGTCCTAGGGTGTTCATCAATGGCAATAAATGTTCCCTTGATAGTCTCGATTTCACGATGAAAATGGATCATACATATCTTTTTGATCTACATAACATAAATTAAATTCCAAGATAATCTGTATGAAATGCCTTTAGAAAAAAAAATGGAACCATGTGGAAGTTACAATTACATGTTCTTTAGGAAGGACCACAATCCCTAAAGCAATTGGAATTCATGTATTTAATCAGGAAAGTAACATGGACAATATTCAATTTGCTGATCCTTATAGGAAGAGAAAATTAGACAATGATCTCAACCGTTGGGAATCACAAAGTCACCAGTTGAGACTTGGTTATGTGGATATGGGTTGGGCATCCCACATCGACTAATGATATGGCCAAAATAGAGTATATCAGTGGGGGACAACCCTTAGCTTATGATATAGCTTTTGGGTTAAGTTAGACCCCAAACCCAAATTCTAATAACATTTGTGCAACAGCAACAATGTAGTTTTATGGTCATGTCTATTTTCATTTCTTCCCACTCAAGCAATGTAGTCATTGTATGACAATGTGAAGTTGGATTCAAATTCAATGGAGTCAAAACAGATAAGGGTCTCACCATTAGTGTCAAAGGTAAATTATCTTGTGGTGTGCTATATCACAGTAACTGATTTAATTTGCACTTGTTATTTTGATCTGTATAAATGGAACAAAAGAAAAAATTGGAGTGCATGATTACTTTTTTTACTTGAAGAATATATAGGAATTCAATTTGCTGTTTCAGTAGTGACAAAAAATAAATTTGCTTGTGTTAGAGAAACTGAATGCTATTAATTAGACTGGGAATTAGTAGCAAGAAAATACTATTATAAATTTTGTTTTATGTAGTGTGATAGTAAATTATTTCGACTTCATAATTTGAAATAGCATGTCTATCTTAATAATATTCCCAATAGGCTGTGAAATTGTTTGAAGGAATAGGAAAATGGGTATTAGTAGTGTTGGATAATGAAGACACTTAACTAGCAAGCATCTTTTAAAGTGTTTTTAGATTCAGGATTCCAACAATGACAAGCTTGGATTTTGATATAGACTAGTGATGTAGGTAAAGAATTTTGTGTCATTTATTTCTCCCTACATTATGATTAACTTTCAAGTGTAATTCTATGCTGAAATGGAATTATTATCAAGAGTTGAAGATTCCTATTTTATTTTATTTTTCAAAATGATTGTTGTAGACTACAAAGATCTTACTTTTTATACAATACAGTCTGTACTCATTCTGTCTTGTAGTGAAAAAATGGCATTTATTTTTCAAAAAACATTTCAGTGGATACAAAACCGAGTAATAGAGCTTATAGAATCATTTGAGACAGGAACTTGGTTGTATGGAAGATTCATAATTTCTTTTGCCTCCTTTAAAACTGCAGCATCTGGAGCAATGTGAGCATAATTTTTGTTGGCTTATGCTTTGAAGTTCCAATAGTAAATATTTCAGACAATACATATTAACTTCAGCGCAAGCTTTTTCACTTTTGTATGTTGAACTTTCATCTTCTGTGTGTTAGGATGATCAGGCTACTGGTTGTGATTTATGATAAATAGTTTATCAGGAAGAAGATAGACTTAAACCAGTTAAAATTGTAAATAATCTGCTTTGGTTTTATCATCCTACTCAGGGACGGATCCAAAAATCTATTAAACAGGGGGCTAAATTTTTTTTCTTCTCCTATAATGTCTAACTTCTAATAAATAATAATTTTAAAATAAATATTTACTACTTTTACATATAAAATTGAAACTAATTTTTATTTTAAATTATAATAACCTTAGTCATTATCGTGATAACAACAAAATACAACTAGTTTTATCCAAATTTATACTAGTTATTGCCTTAATCATTACAGTAATAACAACAAACTCAACTAATTTTACACAATTTTATACTAACTAACTTTAACCATTATTATAATATATAGCAACATACATAATTAATTTTACACAATTTTATACTAACTAATTTAAAAATATATATGTATATACATAAGAAGTTTTAAGGGAGGGGGGGCTTGAGCCCCTGCTCGCCCCCATGTAAATCCGTCCCTAATCCTACTATATTAGCTGCTTTTGTAGCTTTAGCTATTAGTACATGTGAAATTTTATATAGTTGTAAACATTTTTATATTATCATCTAAAATCTTCTAATACATTATTTAGTAGAGACGTACATTTTCTGTTCTTGTCATTGTCAAAAGTTTTGACTTGTGGCAATATAATTAGATAATAATATAAAAGAACTTTTAAATAAAACTAGTTGTTGATTAAAATTAAATGTTTCAACTATGTAACTATAAATTCCACGAACAATAATCTAATGATTATTAGAATAAATATAACAATGACTCAGTAATTAATCAGGTAAGTTACTTATAGCCTGTGTATTTTTTATGTAGCTTTATAAATCCCACCAACAATAATCTAATGATAATTACAATAAATATGACAATGATTCAGTTATTATTCAGGTAAGTACGTTACTTGTGGCATGTGACGCAACCGTTTAATGTGAAAACTATTTCTTTCATAATTGAGAAATCACACGCAAAATGGTTCAAGTTATGAGTATTTTTCAAGTTTAGTATATGCGGGTATGATACTTTAGCATAACTTGTACTCTGGGATCTCAAAAAAGGCATAATATGCACGTATGCACGTGGAGACGAAGAAAGTCAAATAAGTAAAAGGAAAAAGATTCTGTGGGTTATTTTCAGCCAGTATCTATCTATCTATCCGTGTATGTGATTATATTCAGCCAATTGTTTAGATCGTGACATATCATTGAAAAATAGGAATACGTGTTATGATAATATTTCCTCTGGTTCAATTCTTTTCGGTATAAAATGAGTTAGTCACCTACTTTGGTTGTATTAAACAAAAATATAGTGATTTTGTTCGATCAAAAATTTCAATTTCGACATTTTTTGGAAAATATCTTGATCATCCAATTATAATTTCTCATAGAAATCAAGAATTCTCGCTAATTCTTTAAGATTAATGGACCCAATTCAATTTAGCAAAAGATTTTTTATTTATATTTTTTTTCCATCAAGAGAGCTTTATAAAATTTTTGGGCTCCGGATCTAAACATCATTCCGATCCTAACACAAACCTAATGATAAATATTTAAAAATCATTCTAATATTGACACAACTCACCTAGATTACGAAATGAAAAGATGAATTAACAATGATGAATAAAACATCATTCCGATCCTGAATGATTTAGAATCTCTTAATTTTTAAAAGTTGAAAATTATCACTTCTATTCTTAAAAGACGAAAAAATTAATTAGTTTAATTTTTTATATTAATTTAATCCTTGAAAAAAATAATCGACGTTTTCATTTTTAAAGAATAAAAAGGCTTTAACTTCTGTAAAAAAAAAAAGGCTTTAACTTTATTTCTAGCCCCAATAAAATTAGCAAGTTTTGATTTTAGTTCTTTTAATTAATTTTTTTAGTTTTTATCTCTCAAAAAATATGAAATTATTGATTTTAAAATGTAGTTCCTATTATCATGTGTCACTTGTTAAGTGCTCATGTGTTTAACAAAAGATTCAGTGATACTTGCTAGTGTTTGTGGTATCATATTAGCATGTGATACCTTTAAACTTTTTTTTTCTAAATCTCTAAAATGAATGTTATTAATCTACCCTAAAATAGGAACCAAAAATAGTGATTTCAGATTTTGGAACGATGGAAATAAAAAAAAAAATTACATGGACCAAAATCAAAATTCATTCATTTTATGTTGGACCAAAAACAATGATTTCAAATTTTAGAAGGATGAAAAATAAAGAAAAGTTTTTACATAGAACAAAATAAACTCTCGATCATTTTAAAGGGACTAAAAACATATATATTAAGCCAAATAAAAATCATAATTTTTAGGCTAAATTAGACATTTGGTCCTATATTATTTTTTAGATTTAGTTTTGTCTCTTATCTTTTAAACAATTCATTCAATCCTTTATGTTTTAAATATAGATTAATTTGGTCCTTCCATCAGCTTACAATTAACAATTAATGTTAATAATTTTAATATAATGGTAATTAAAAACCGCCATATAACAATACTTATTGGCCTAGACGTGTGTTTCGCACATGTAATTAACAAAGTGATAGTTAAAAAATGCCACAATAATATTTAAAAGTTATAAAAATTAAAAACCCCTTTGAGAAGAACTACTCCATTTTCATGTTCAATTTCTCTCAAATCATTTTGTTCCATGAATCTTAAAATTGATATGGGATTACTTTATATCGATGCATTACAATTAAAATGCCCTAAATTTTGCAGTAAATACATGTCTAGATTGAAAAGAATTGAATGGGTCATATTATACCCGTGTTGCAGAAAATGAGTTTTTCCAACCCAGAAACTTGACCCATTTCATTTTCTTTCATTTTTTTTTATCAAAATGAAACAATTTTTTAATATGTTACTTGTATGGGAGAGGCGACCTGAATCCCTCAATTAATTACAGAAAACATAAACTCAAAGCATAAATAAAAAACAAACTAGATTTCGTAAAATATGCAACATGAAAATGTTTGATTCTCACATATGTTTCAACATTATCATTTTGATTTTCAATTATATTGATCAAAACACGTACGGTAACAAAACCCCTTAATCAATTTTAAAATTCATGGAACAAAATATAAGAAACTGAGCATGAAAATAGAGTAGTTCTTCGGAAAGGGGTTTTTTATTTTTATAATTAATTTTTAAATATTGTAGTGGTAGTTAAAAATCGTGACTATGTTAATTAGCATGCGAAAACACATCAAGGCCCGTAGGTATTGTTTTGTAGCGGTTTTTAACCGCTATTATGTTGAAATTATTAATGGTATTAATTCTAAATTGACACAAGGATCAAATTGACCAAAATTTAAAACATAAAGATCTAAATTAAAATTTTAAAAGATACAAAATTAAACAAAATTAAAAAATAAGATAAAGGACAAATGTGTAATTTGGCCTAATTTTCATCTTTGAAAAATTAATGTACGGACCACAAATATTTAAAGTATTAAAATAATGTTTTACTCTAACAATGCCACAAATGATAGTATTTATAAAAAAAAAAAAATAAGAATGTAAAATGAATTGAATTTCTCTCCTAAACTAAAATCAATTTATGTATTTCAACTTTTGGATAAGTTAATTGAGAGAGCTTTTATTAAAGTTAGGTGCATATAAATTGATTTTAGCTTAGGAAAGAAACTTAACTATTTTTACTTTATATTTTCTTCTCCTATAAACATTTATGAAAAAAAAGTCATCCAAATAAATATTACAGTATTTCTACGAAATAACTCATTAGAAAAAAAGAAAAAAGTATCTCTATGTAATTTAATCAATGGAAATTCTCTAGTGTCATCAAAATCTTACTTAACAAGTCTTTACAAAAAAAAATCTTACTTAATAAGTAACTCTCTTTATAGAGATATTTTGATATCTTGATGCCTAGCTAAAAAGTAGTTTACTAGGTAGGACTAAATAAAACCGCTTATTATTTATTATTTAGACTAAAAGTACTAACAACCGAATATGCCATTAGCACTATATTTCATAGTACTATTAAAGATACCACTCCATTCTATCACTTTTTCCTAAAAAAAATCTTTGCGGAATCAATGGAGAACATGATTATGATCCAAAAATTCAATGGATAACATGATTGTTATTGAATAGTAGTAATATATATCATTGTGAAGTTGCCACGTACTTCCCCGCCAACTCACTCGGCCATCATCACGTGTAATTCCCAAACGAAAAGCAAAATAATTGAAACGAAATAAGATAACGAAAATGTTTTATGGACACCCCATATGCTATTATATACTTAAAGAGAAAAAAAAGTAATAAGAAAAAATAATAGATGTAATAGGTATTTGATGTGACAAAAAAAAAGAGATAGAGACAAATGAAAGATGTCAATATGATGTCTAAAATATTAGGATGTTCAAATATAACTACTCATAAGATAATCAGTTTCTTATCCACCCAACCCATTGGCTACCGCCACAATGCTTTCTTCCTTTCCTCATGTTTCTTATCCACCCAACCCTAAAAAAATAACAATAACATTGTTATCATTTAAATACACACTATTTATACTACATCTGGTCCTAATTATAAACAACAAATTGACTTTTTCTTTGATCCTAATTATAAGCAATAATTACTAGTTTTTAAAGTAAATTTCTTTTGTACCCTTACTTTATTGTTTACTCTATTCCATATGCACTATGACAACCACTTAAAGCAAAGGGTATTTTTGGAATAAAAATTAAACTTATGGCATAATTAATTAAAAAAAGTTGTAATAATTACTTTTCTTGGTATTGATGATTTGTCCTATGTTGCTTATAATTAAGACCAGAGGTAGTATATACAAGAAGTGATCCATTTACTCCAAGAGTGAGTTACTTTCTTCCTCACCATTCATTTTCTTAAAATCTAATGATTAAGATTAGTTACCAATTATAACCATTAGATTTCAAGAAAATGAATGGTAAGGATGGGGAATAACTCTCTTAGAGTTACTCTTGGAGTAAGTGGATCCTCCTCTCTCTCTCTCTCTATATATATATATATATATTATTTAGATAACATTAAGGTTAGAAACTAAAACTTGATGAAAACTATCCAATCCTAGTGTTATACTCTTACTTATAACTATATATAAAGAAAATACAAAAATTTGGTGTACATATTTTTGTGTTGTATTTTATTTTTATAACTATCTTCATAAATCTTTATTTTATTTCCATAACTACACTCTCCAAACACTAATACCATCCACTATTATTTAACTTTCATTATTTTTTTAAAAAAAATATATATAAAGAGACATGGAATATCTCTTTTTTTTCTAGTATATAATAAATTTGTTGGTTTTTATTATAATAATTCTAAAAAATATACTTGGGAAGGTTTTTTATTGAGTGTAAAAATCTTTACTCTAATGATATATGAAAATTAAATTATTATAATGTTTAGGCTTAATAATATTTTTAGTCTCTCAAATATTGTAATTATATGATTTTAATCCCTTGCATTTCAATTACGCTAATTGAGCTTCTCAAGTTTTCTTCCACTTATAATCATGTCCCTCTATCCTTGATTTCATCCGATATTTAACTAATGAGATAATGTGACAAATTGGATGTGACATGATAGTAAATAATTTTTTTATGCTTAAATATTAAATAAATTAAATTGGACGTGACATGACAGTAAATAAATTGGACGTGACGTGATTGTAAACAAATTAAAGACTTAAATATTAAATGGAATCAAGATGGAGAGACGTGATTGAAAATTGACAAAACTAAATTTGAGATATACAATTAACACAAAAGTCTAAGTTAACAAAATTGCTCGATCACAATATTTAAAAGACTAAAAATCAAGTACGGATCCAGAAAATTATTGAAGGGGATTGAGATTTTTTTTTACTTTAATTATATAAATATCTAACTTATACTAAATAAATATTTAATAATAATAAAATTTATTAAATTATTTATTAGTTTTACACGTAAAATTAAAATTAATTTTTATTTCAAATGATACAAGAAGGAAACACATGTCTTTATAATTCGTACTATTTTTTTTTTAAGTTTTGAAAAAAAAATTTGTCTCACAAACACAATAACAATCAAACAAAACTCATAACAATAATCTCACAATAAAAAAGAGGAACAAACTCATCACATATAATAATAACTAAACCATTAAAATCCGTCTTTGCTAAAAATATAACAAAGCCTAGTTTTTAATATGTTTATATTATTAAAATTCCATGTAAACTTTACTAAACCATTAAAATTTATTTTTATTTAAGAAAACTCACGTATAATGCACTTAATAATAAATTAACATATTTTTTTTTTATCATTATAATAAATTAACATATATGGAAATAACTTGTTAACATCATTTCTTCGCTCATGGATAATCCACCTTTCTAAGTTGCTTCTCGAACTGTACAACATCATACAATGTGCTGCTGTGCATATATATATACACACACAACACTCACTTTGTTCGATTCTCAATTTGAGAAGTAATCCAAACTCAATAACATGGCTTCAAATTCCAGCACCAACAACGCTGGTTACCCCATCAAAACGGTCGTCGTTTTGGTTCAAGAAAACCGGTCCTTCGACCACATGCTTGGTTGGATGAAGTCGCTCAACCCAGAAATCAACGGTATCACCGGTTCAGAGTCGAACCCGGTTTCCACATCCAACACCAACTCAAACCGGGTTCAATTCTCAGACCGCTCGGTCTACGTTGACCCGGATCCGGGTCACTCAATCCAAGACATCTACGAGCAAATTTTCGGCGAGCCTTGGAGCGAAGCCTCGGTGGCAAAGAAATTGCCGCCGACTATGCAAGGCTTCGCTCAAAACGCCGCGAGGCAAGCGGTGCCAAAGAATGCAACGGCGACGATGACGGAGACGGTGATGAACGGGTTCAAACCGGACTTGATTCCGGTTTATAAAGAGTTGGTTAAGGAGTTTGCGGTTTGTGACCGTTGGTTCGCTTCGGTTCCGGCTTCGACCCAACCGAACCGGCTCTATGTGCATTCTGCCACGTCACATGGGTTGTCAAGTAATGACACCAATAAGCTTATTGGGGGTTTGC